>JAPYKT020000024.1:3165000-4620000 GCA_028749325.2 Caryopteris x clandonensis | reverse complement strand
AACGAACTTGAGCCCAATATAATACCAGATTTAATTTTTATGTTCGTTCAGATATTAAAGTGTATTTTTATTTTATATAATATAAAATAATTTGAGAATCAAATCTTTAATCTAAATCATTATTTGAGGAGTCGATTTAATTAGACTAGCAAGACCTGGACAATTATACTTTTTTTTCTACTTGAGCTACGATCGTATATCATGGTTTACATCAATACTAATGTTTCAAATTAGAAAAAAAAAAACATTAATCAGAAATCAAATATGAGTTAAATCAAATACTTTAAATACAAATCAATAATTTAATCTATAAGAACATACTCTAAAATTTTAAATAAAAAAAGGTTAGGTTAAAACGATCATAAATAAGTGATTTGACATTTTATTACAATAAAAAAATAAAAAATAAAAAAGTCGTAGGCTAGCCATATATTATAATTTGGTGGTCAAGATTCCAACCAAATATTAGGATTTGGTCACGATTAATCCAATAATAATATTTATCTCTTTGCCTTATTAAAAAGTCCATTTAGGTTTGGTGGAGTTTAATTATAAGAGGCTCTAATTCAATACAATATAATTGAAGAACGATCATACATCTCTGTCTTCTTTTAGTCCAATTAATATTGATTAATAACAATTATATTTTATCCCATTCATATCTTCCAACATTAGATCATCATTAGTTTCAAGATCAAAGATAAACATTAAAAAAATTGAAAATTTAGGGCAAATCTTAACACACATCGTGAGAGGGAGGGCAATTGAGAATTAATTTCAAGCCACCAACCTAAATTATAAAAAACTCAGCTACCTGAGTTTCACTTTATAATATGTTTTTTAAATATAAGTTATAGTTAGAAATTTAATTGCAATAGTAAACTATTTATTGTATTCAAAATTCCCTTCAGAAAATGATTGGGATCTCACTCTCTACGCCACTTTTTTAGAGCCTCTGCAAACATGGTTATCAATTCTCCTCTCTTTCGGGGTACGGTTTCAAATTATTTCAAGTTTTAAGCAACTCAAAGTTTCATTTCTGAATACTTCAGATTTTATATATTTATATCTCTAAATAAATTTGCTAAAATAGTCACTTTTAAGTCATTTCTCATTCATTCAATTAATAAAATAATTGAAATTTTGGAATTTGGAGTTGAAATTTGAAATTAAGAGGCTGAAGGGGCAAGTGTTCTTCCACGCAATTCAGCTTAGATCCAACTACTTACATTTAGTCAATTTCCATACTTGACTAACATTCAGCATGCAGTTGTATTCAGCCTACAAATATAGCACATATCGGTACTGGTTAGTTTCATTTTCCAAGTAATAAATAATGCAAATGTTGTAAAACAGTAAAAATATATGGTGTAAACTATTTTATTTATTTAGCCATGCATTACTTCAGAATACAGTGCGTGCTTATATAGCAGTAGCACTACTTGTATGTTCTTTACACGCAAAGATTCATATATGAACCAATGAAAAGAAGACACGTGTATTACAATTGTAACAAAATTACAGAAGGAATAATCAATGTGATATGGTCGTTTGTTCCTCTTCTAGATTGTTCTGTCATGATGCATGCTAACAAATATGAAGGTTTCCCACCCCCCCCCCCCCCAGTTGGGGTGGGGGTAGAGGACATGCCTTTCTACTAATAGGAACTCCAGCATATTTATGCACAGAATGATCACACCAAGACCTTCTACCTTCATTCTATAGGATCTCTCTGAAGGAGAACGGTTGGACCTGCCTTCCTAGTGATCGGAACTTCCAGAACTAGGAGTAAATATCTGAAGAACTGCTTCAAATGCTGAAACGTCCCATCTCTCGACATGCCTCACAATCTGTTAAAAGAAAATTAGCAAAAACATTTGCAAATGCTGCTACATTACAGGGTAAAAATAAATCTTATAAAAAGACATGGTAATTTTACCAATCAGACCACTCGTACTTACTCTAAATTTTTCATTTAGATCATATGTTGTTGTTCCATCAATGGAAATAAGTGGTCTCCATGGAAGTTTAAGATATGTTCTGCACATGATTGAAACAACACAGCATAATAAAATTCTAAGAATCCAGTATTAAGTAATTTTGCCAACTATCTTGTCTGTTATAAGTGAAGAACAGCATTCAACTTGTAGCTTCTTTCTCCTTAAAGTCATGTAGGCTAATTGTAATCTTCACAATTTTTAAGCCAGAACCCGTCAAAAGCTCCGTCAGGCATGAAAATTTGATCCAATCATCCACTTAGTGTATTTTCAAGCTTCAGTCCTAACATGTTGAACTAGAACAAAAGCTGGAACTCCAACTTTGTTTGTTTATTTGTTTGTTTGTATGCCTAGAACTGTGACTATACAGATCATTTTCTCCAATTTACTGAATTATTGTTATTAATATCAAGACTTTACGACAATAATACACAAAATGATGAAAGAATATGTTGGCAAGAAGTTTCAATAAAACGTCGTGTGCCAATAACATTTAGAGACTGAACTAATTCAAAGTCTGATTATGGTAATAAAAAGGTTCAACATGCTCTATATGTAACAATCCCAATCTAGCATAGTGGATCTTAGGATTAGCTGTTTATTTACGTCCCATTTAACACATTTTTTTCAAGTTGCAGAGTGCAAATAAGTTAAAAGTCAGACAAGTTGTGGCAAACTGAACTTCTATTTTAGGATATATCAATATATCGAGCATAGAGTGTGGTTCTACCATTCATTTCATAATAAATAATTTCTGCGCGCAATTACCCAACCAGCAAAAACGATTGGCAAGCGTCACCAACTAATCCAATATATTCAAGCACGATAAACATTGTATTATATTATAGAAAATGATGCGAAGAAAAATAGGTATAATGTTTCAACTACTGTTACAAAGTTTAGCACCTTAGTTTCCATGTAGCAACTACAGATTCTGTTTCAGAATCAAGAACACCCTGCACACGGAGCACGTATCACATCAACATTATATTTGAAGTTTTAAACTAATTCTTTAGATGACAACATAAATATCAATACACATACTGAGAAGAAATAGTCATCTACACACGTGAACAATTATGTTCTTTATTGTTACTCAAAAGGTTCAGATCATATAAGAGCACACTGACTGGGTACTAAAAAAGAAACCTAAAGTTTTCATCTTCTGCTGTGTGTTCACTTTCCTTAAATTTAATAAAGATCATTTAGTGGAGTATTAAATATAATGGTGGCCTAGTCCACTGCATAAACTCCCATTTCCCTAAAGTCATATCTTGATGAAGCGCCAATGATATCAAGCTATACAGCAGAATTGCATCATCAATCACATGTCACTACTATTATCAAGTCTCTATTTTTAATAGATCATGTCAATACTAACATGAACCCAATAAAAAATGCAGAATATACAAATTTGATGGGATTAAAAATGAAACCAACTTTATCATTTCTTCACCAAAACTACGTAAATCAAACACATTACATTCTCTATGGATAAGAGCCACAACCTAATTAATTATTCTGCTCTTTGAAAATATTGGGTGACTGTTCCCTACACATTTTCAGTCAGAATTCTTAAATTAAAACCAAAGGAAGCCAAAAATTTAGATTTGATAAAAAGGATGCTGCCTATGATATTCACATATTTCAATACACAACAGAATGGATTTATTGTAAAATGTTCAAGCACTTTCTTTATAAAGAAATAAGATAATTAAATGACAGGCATAGAATCTACAACAAAACATCATGTCTATTTCTACACAGTCTCAGCAATTTAAATTAGCAATCTGCTTTTCTAACTCACTCTATTGACTTGGAAATGTGCTGTCAAATAAAAAGATTGGAAATGAAAATAGAAGACAAGAAATCTAAAGTCGCATCTGCATATAATCTCAGAAGATTTTCATGAAAGTATGATAAAGAGCTTAGGTCAACTACAAGTTAGCATGATGTAACAAGAACTACATAAGAAAGAATACCTTGTCTATATCTTTTAACTGGATTGACGGATTATCAAAGAAAGGTAGAAGCAAACTCAAGTTGCGTGCATATAATTCCTTACCTACCAGTGGAAATAAAAAGTTATTACATTTCCCCAGCTAAAGTGTGTTATCTCAATATTACACATTCTTGAGACATACAAGATGGCATACATGGAAGGTAAGAAAAGGCCTCAACAAATTCTCACATGTTGCCAAGATATAAATTAGTCTTAGATTGGCAAAAATGATCTATGAAGGTATAATAGAACGTATTCTTTGCTATTTATCAGAATTACTCACTATATTAAGGGGTAATACACCATTTGTCCTGAATTTAATAATCCTAATGTTTTCTAGTATGTTCCTAAGAATAAAGACAAAGTCAAATTGGACCATAAGTATCAAACAAAGAAAGTAAAAGAATATGACTAATACATCAACAGTATTTTTCATCATCTAAGAATACAAATGAGGAAATTCACATTCGACAAAATGTGTTATTCTATAATTATTTGGCGTCAATTCATAAATTTTCTCATTTACATTTAGTTGAAAGAAAGTGAATTCTTCTTACCCTGAAATTTGATAGTTGGATCTTCAAATATGCAGTCTTCAGCATAAATTTCAGAAGTGAAGAGTCCTACATCAAGGAATGAACCGGTCACTCCATATCATTTCGGAGGATTTGTGTGTGTGTGTGTGTGGGGCGGGGCGGGGGGGGGGGGGGGAATTGCATAGAACATAAAGGATGTTTTCCATGTTCCCTCATTGGTGATGACATATCCTTCAAACCAGCCCATAGCCGGAGAAGCGGGTAAGCTAGGATAAAAGCAAAGATTGAAGTTGAAGTCTCTCACTCCAGCCTAGTGTCATCTCACAGCATCTCATTCTATAACTAGCATCTCCTATTATAGATATCTAAATTAGATAGAAATGATATCAGCTGTCTCACATATGAAGCAGGTTTTCAACTTCTCTGCCAGAATTATGTTCCAGGAGATATAACATCATTCATTGACAGCATTAAAAAATATTAAACACATTCATTTTCCGCAGGAGAATTTCAAGAACATTTTGAGGACCCAATTATTGTTGAAAATATAGTTCCACCATTTAAACGGAAATTGAATAAGGAAAATAAATTACCCATTTTTTTTCTGACATTCAAGTAACCTTTAAATTGACATTTTTGCATAGACAGTAATCAGGTCTCAAATTTATATGTAAATAAAAAATATAACTTAAAACACACACACACACAAACAAGTACCTGTTACAAAGTAAGCTTTCTCATAATCAGATCTGATGACAGGGAGAACGTCATTTATATCGGAAATTGAAATTTCATCCTTCCATTCATTATCCACTAAAACTGTCCTGAGGCATAGTTCCAGAATAAGGATTGTTAAGACTAACAATCATAAGTTTGAAGAGACACTGACTTCTTAGGCACTTGATAAAGAATCAATCACTCTCTGCCATAGGATCAGAGCGCTTCACAGACTACAGAAGCCTAAACTGAACTATATCAATAAAAATATCATCAAAAAATACACCATCGGTAACATGTAAGCTCCTCAAGGGCCACAGGCTCACCCGAGTTACCAGTTGCCAATTCTTTCATATCTTGGCCAAGATTAAGGATTTCCAACAAAATTTAGAAGAAGAAGAAAAAAGTTACACCATATTACTCATTTTAAGTCCTGAATTTTCTTTCATGCTCTAATCTATTTCAATTTTGCAATATAAACAATAACGATGCCGCCACCAACAACAATAACAATTTCAAAATCAATTAAATTCTGAAACTGAAGAAAACAAATATTAAACTATAATTTGATTTTCTTGAAACTACTGTTGACAGGGTTTTAATCACTTGATGAATCAGGTATATCAGTAAGCATAAATAAAAAAATTCATCCGTGTTTCCTAAATTCAGCAGCCTCCAATCATGCTTTGATAGATTGGCAATGTTACTTCAAGTACAATTGTGGATAACTACTAAGGCTGCCCCCTCATTTAAGCACCTAAATCTGTGCAGTTCATTAGGAGTGTAAATGTTCACTTATGCAATTAGACAAAGGATTGTTACATATATAAAATTCCTAAGAGAAGATTAACGATCCAATTAAGAATTTAATTTCACTCTATGTTGTATAATTAAAATACAACCAAAGATACAAACCCAACCCAAGTCAAATAAAATTTGCAAACAAATATATAAGCAGTGCTAGATTTTGATATATAGTTGCTGATTCGACAAAGCTAGTGGAAGCTTACAGTATGTGTAGATACCAGGAATTAAATTATATAAAATCATTAAGATTGTACGTGTAGATACTAGATATTATTATTTTACCTGCTGAAATGTAGCATCAAAAGAGTGGCAAATTGCAGTCAACGTAATATCAGAAACTTAAATGACAAATAATAATAATAATAATAATAATAATAATAATAATAAAAAGATAAGACACGGATACCTTCGTCGTCCAGCAGGTAGAAATAGCCGAAGGAGTTCCGTCATACCACCGACGGCAATCTTCAACAGCCGCGGAGTTTGAGTTTCTTTACTTTTTCCACTGGGGGCAGTGGAGCAACAACGGAAACCACCAACTCTCTGAATATATCGGAGAAATTAGCAAAATTGAAACTGCCGCGAGTGAATAAATTGGAGTTCCGAAATGGAATCACTCAATGGAGAGAGAGAGAGAGAGAGAGAGAGAGTACTGGACCCTATGGATTGGCGGCAACATGTGTAATGGGCGCTCCCATGTGCAGCTGCGGATTCCTGCCATAGTTATTTGCTTTCTCTTCGCATGCCGTGTGGGTAAATTTGTTGAGCTCATTTCGGACCATTGATTCATTCACGCACTCGCTTTATGCATTCAGATTTTTTACAAAATACACGCTACATACAAATCTTACAATATTTATGGCTCTCTAGGACTAGTAATACATTTTGAGACTCAGCCTAATTTCTTTTTATTTTTGTATTTTTTTAGTTTTCCGTACACTTTTTCCCAAAATTTTCTTTTCTAATTTTCATTTTTAAGGTTTCTAGTTTTCAGTTTTTTAGGATTTAGTTTTGTTATTTCGAATTTTAGTTTTTTCCAACTTACCTTTATTACCCTCCATTAAAGCAAGGAGAGCATATTTTTTTGAACAATATAAATTGACAAATTGAAAGAGTATAGTTATAGATTAGAGTGTTGGAATAAGTTGATTTGTATGTTATATATCTATATATTATATTATAGGAACGGAAATGAAAATACATCTCAATATGGATTTATGTGTAACCCATTTTTTATTCAATTTTTTTGTTGTCTCGAGTCATAGATGCTTAAGATAATATTAAATGTTTTGATAATAATATAGCGTTTGAAGAAGAAGAATTTTTGTTGTCTCGAGTCATAGATGCTTAAGATAATATTAAATGTTTTGATAATAATATAGTGTTTGAAGAAGAAGAATAACATGTTACACATGTGCGACCCTAGCTTTTGTTTTGAAAAATAGGTAAAGAACCATTCAATTTATGTTCGGTGTATCTTAATTGTTAATTTGTTTATGATAAATTTTGAATGTTACGATTGGGTTGGATTTTCATCTTGTGGAGATCACAACATCGAACTTAAATGAGGCTCGTGTGTTAGCCTAAATACTTGAAGAAGAAAGAGCCTATTTAGTGTATTAAATTTGACCTAAATACATTATATACATGTTGATATATATGGTAAAATATAATCTAGAATCGTGTGCCAAGCTTGGAGAAAAACAAGAAGGAAAATGAGAGATTTTTGTTTTGAAAATGTGTCGAGTCCAAATATTTTGCAAATTGATTGCCAAAGAACCGAATTGTTGGATCGAGCTGAATTTTTGACAGCACGTTCAGAACACATTGAGTTATATTCTGAACGATGGAGATTGGATTTTGATTCTCGTTGAGTTGGGAATTGGTGATGGACAGTAGGACTTTTTGGTGAGATTTTTCCAACTCTTATTTATCATCAAGATTAGATTATCTTGAATCTTGTCGTTGAATATATGTTGTGGCGGATTGTAAAACTTGGTGTATTCCTATATTTGATTATAGAGGAGATTTTGGGTAGACTATGGTCCCGTGGTTTTTACTCTTCACTTTGGGGAGGTTTTTCACGTTAAAATTGTTTATGTTTATTGTGTTATTGGTGATTGTGTTTATTTGTTTTTTTGGTTGTGCATTGTTGGTATTGGTTATTCTATTGATATTGTTTCCTACCAAATTCACACAAGAGAGGGATAATTATTGTTCCCGTTGTGTAGTCGATTGATAGATTTTTGAATCATTTGTTTGTGCTTATCCCAACAGTTACATTTCCATAAAATAAATTGTTGAAATCTCCATATTTACATTTTTGTAGCATTTACCTAAGTTGTTAGGAATTAGTTTGGCGAGCATGATAAGTCATGTTCCATTAATTATTTCTCAATATTATTGTGTTCGAAATTAACTTATGGAACATGGCAAAGTAGTGTTAAAAGAAAAATTAGCCAAGCATAGTTGAACGTGTTCAAATATTTTTTCCTGAAAAGGGCATACAATGTTTCGCATGATGTTTGTTCAACATACCTAGACATGTTCAATTTTTTTGTTCAAATAATTTACTAATTCATTTTTTTTTTTTTTTTTTTGCTTTTGGAACATGGGTGGCCTCTTTTGCATCTATTTTTCCAAACGCTATTGTTGTGTTTCTTTCTTTTGTTTGGTTGATTTTTTTTTTCGTTTTGTAGTTTATTTTGATGGTTACAAATAAAAATTTCAGAGTTAAATTATTTTTTATATGTGTCCAACTTCTATAATTTTTTAAGTGTAAAAATGTTAATCAAGTATGTTAACAATAAAAGAGATGGGCGTGATAAGGATTGAAGGAGCAAATGTTAACAATAAAAGGGATGGGCGTGATAAGGGTTGAAGGAGCAACATCTGTGACGATACCTTAGTTCATTTATGTGTGAAAAAAGTTAAATAAACAAAAAAAAAAAAAAACAGAAAATCTCAATGAATACCCAACGGCATTGGCTGATACAAAAGAAATTAGTGGGGCGGCGAAAAGAGCATGCTGGAATAGTAACTAAGCATATTTAAAATGTAATTATTTTTCTCTTTAACAATTAAAATGTTAACAAAAACAAAGGGACAACCATGTCGACAACACTCAATCATATAATTCACGTTAGGGCAAAATATGATGATATGGAGAAGTTGGACTCAAAGACAACCATTTAAATATAGTTACAGGAGAGGTGAACAGTAGAAATTTTATATGATTAAATTTTTATGATTTTATTTATATGATTTAAATGATGTAATTTTATGTTAAACTTTCCTACAATTTCATGATTTTTGATGCATAATTAGACTTATTATATTGAGGATGCTCAGGAGTCCAGCCTATGGCCGACGCTATTTGCTGGCGAGTCAAGTATGTGTCTTTCGAGTTACTGATACCACACGTCGACAGACGAGAATCAAACCAAATACTTTGTTCATTTCGAGAATCGGTTTAGTCTGGCCACACCATTGTTGTCCACCAGCACCCCATCATCGGGATGTCCTCACCAAATCTGGAATCCATTGCCCGTTTGTATTGACAAAGACAAAGCCATATATTACATTTCTTTTTCAAATGCATCTACAAATCTAGACTCCTAGTGTCTTCATGGTGCTATAAGCACTACCGCCGTGGCTCAATTTCGGTGGCCAACCATGGACACAGTGGCATGTGGTGTGAGTTTAATTTGACCAGTGAGAGTGTTAGGAGAATGTATGATTTAAGACTCCTCTAACAAAAGTTCAGAGAACTTGTGGATCTTTCTCGTTTTTATTAATGATATGATGTTGTGGTCTAATTTCAACATAACACATAACACCTGGACTTGGTAACCTCAATGTCACTATTTTAAACACACAATTGTATCTCAAACAATCAAACAAAAAGTGAAAAAATGAAAAATAGGGAAGACGACACATTACCATTAGTTTTTGTTAAAGAATAGTATTGGCTCTTATCTTAGATATGGAACAATAGTAAAAGACAAAGGGTAACCATGGGTTGGGTTAGGTTTAAGGAAAATTTATTATTAAGTCACACACAAGTAAGCCATAAAAATAATTATCTCCACCTTGGTGCATACCATATCACTAGTTACAAAGGAGTTCCACATAAATAATCATTGTTGGGCTTCCTTCTTTGTGACACAAAGTTAGTAAAGGAATAAAAGATTCTTACACAACTGTATGCCTGATTGACTATCTGAATATAAAACCATTTTTTTTAGAAATTCGATTTCGAAAAGAATCCCCTTCAACCAAATAGCCTCTTTTAAGGCTTCAGTTGTAACGACATACTCCAACTCTAAGAGTGCTACAACTGATTGAAACTGAGATTTATAACTTATGCAAGAACCACACAAGGTAAATGCATAAGAAGTTGTGGACTTCCTAAAGTCCCACATAATCAATTAATTTCACACCTTGAGCACATTTCGAAAATTATCAAGTTCATCATCATGGGGTGTATGCTCCACCTCAAACGAACTCATATCAGAAGCATGTAAAGACACATAACCAAGCAAGCAAGGAAAATCAGACTCATTAACACCAATGTCTCATCTAATTACCACCTTATCACCCGGTTCGCTCCTAGACCGAAGTCTGTAGTCCTTAACCCTTTCAAGATACCCTAAGAAAAATGCATTTTTTAGATCTAGAATCCAAATTATCGCCTTTTTACGTATAAATGTTGAACAACCAAATACATTTAATTCAAAGAAATAAACACTTTTACCGAAAAAGACTTTTTCAGAACATTCACCATTCAAAAACATAGAAGGAAATCGATGGATCAAACACATGACAATGTGAAATGGCTCAGCCCAAAACTTTTTGGGAAGGCTCAGAGCAAGCAAGCATGTTTGTCACCCTTTTGATCAATGTTCGATCCATCATTTCAGCCACACCGTTTTGCCGAGGTATGTAAGGAATGGTCCTATACCTTTTAATACCTGAGTTTGCACATAATATGTCCATATACTTATTGCAAAATTTAAGATCATTGGCGGTCATCAGATTTACTTTTCATTAAAAATGCCCGTACTTTTCTTGAGCAATCATCTATCTCTGTCATAAAATATGCATTTCCACCATGAATGGGCTAAGCCCGAAGGGCCCCACACATCAGTATGCAAATACTTAGGAATATAAATACACACAAATGTCTTAGGATATGAGAAATCAGGAAGGCTAACTTTATGTTATTTACCGAGCACACAAGAATCACAAGATGGCATGCAAGTCAATTTAGCATTCCCAAAAGGACTAGTCTTATACAAGCTTTCTAACCCTTTTTGACTCATGCGTCTAAGTTTTTTATGATATAGGTCAATGTTATCTATCTTGACAGTATATTGACAAATGACAGGGGGTGTGTTGCTCAATTGGAGACAAGTTAGGCGCCACACGCGTTTTAGCTTGTCTCCAACCTTTTTATTTTCCCTTCTATTTTGGGAAGTTGTTATAAAATTTTAAATCTTTGATTTTTCTTGTTCATTATCATCAGTCTTTTATTTCTATGTTAAATATTTTAAGTATTGTCGTTAGATAATTTTCCAATTACTATTTTATTATTTATTCATTTCATTTTTTCAACTATAAATAGAATTTGAAACTTGTCATTTGGTTATCAATTTGTTACAATTTGTTTATAATTGATAAACATAGGTTTTTTTTTTATGCAATTCAGAGTCATTATGCTTAGTTTGTAAAGAATTGCATATACCTAAGTGACGACTTTATAATAATTTTGTTATATTTTGTTACATTACGAGTTTGTTGAAGTTTTGATAGGAAAACCAACATTTTAGGTAGTACGAACCACGCCACAAGATGCACGGACCATGCACAAAACAACACGAGCTGATTTTGGTTAGTTAAGCACGAACCGTGTGAGTAAATAGAACGACCCATTTTCAGGAAAAGCATAGACTATGCTTGCTAATTAAGCATGAACTTGCCATCCTTATGCAGAGACCATGCGCCCAATTACGATTCATACTTATCGTCTCTTTTTGAAGGAGATTTTTAGGAAATTCAAGCCCTAAACAATTTCTCTAAACATAAGATCGAGGGACGAGGAAGAACATCAATATTTAAAGTTAGAAACAAATATACGAAAAGAAAATGTGCAACCCAATCATCACAGAGAAGAAAAACGAAGGATCATTAGGCATAAGTCATAGTTTTTATATTTTTCTATTTTACATTGATATTAGCTCTAGTTGTCAATTCGTGTTCTATGGATTGTGAGTTGATGATGAGTAGCTTAACAATTACTGATTCTAAGATGTGTACAATTATGGATTCATATGATTTTGATTTTCAACATTACTCTAATAATTGCATATTTGTAGTTAATATGTTATCACCCAAGAGGGGTTAATTCATAACGAATTAGGAATGCATAACACGAACTTGCTAGATCGAGAGATTGTTAATTATTGTGAGGAGAATACATTTTAGGAATAATTGGGAGTTAGATAATACTGTGATATCGAGAAATGTTAATTGAAGTTTAATCTACATTCAAATCTAACTCGAGAGAGAGGGTCTAGTTATATTAGTGATTCTTCTACAAATATAAGAGTCAAATATGGTTTCATACATTAAAAGAAGTCATATGAGCCATAAGAGTATATGTCTCTAGAATCCATTAAACTTATCGTTGCTTGAATCTGAATTGTGTTATTAATTTTTATCTTTTGCTTTATTTGTTTTTAATTAAACATCAATCATCAAAGTTTGAATCTTTAGATAAAGTTTTTAGTTAAATTACATAAGACAACCCATGTGGATATGATACATGTTCTCACCAAGACTTTACTATAATTAGCCTCATATACTTTCGAGTCATTTTTAAGTGAAATAAAAGAGCGAACAATAACATTATCAACAAATCTTGTACTTCTTCTCTCTCAACGGATGCAAATTCTTAGATGATTTGATTTAACTCTTCTAATTTGGGAGAAACTTCATCTTTTCGAAATTCCAACATTCATCCTTGAAATTCCAACATTCATCCCAAAATGCCAACATTCATCTCCCATTTTTTTCAAAAATTCAAAACTTTCCAATGAATACAATGAATGCCCTGGAACTCCATATTATATGTATACACCTGCATTTTTTCAATTTCCTTTCATGTCACCTCTTCTAACACATTTTCTCCCCAAAGAACTACAAAAATGAGTTCAAATGATTAACAAGAATCAGTATAGATGAAACAATCACCGACAAAGAATTGTGCTTTCATCTTCTGAGAGAGCGTCTCATTTCCTACCATATTGCTCTCCATGAGCACTAGAGAACATAAATCACACTCTAATTCAAATTCCCACAATGAAGGCAATCATGTACAAATTAAGACAAAACTTATTCCCATGATGAAAATGAGAATCTTGCTAGGTGTTGGGTCGATATTAATAATAAGTGAGTGGTCGGTATTTCTTAAAAGTTGGATCAAATGTGGATCAAGATCAATGATGTTACAAGAAAAATTGTCCCAAAAACACTTCAGAGAAACCATGGAACACGTTACAGGACACATTCAAGTCACAAATAAGAAAATTTAATCACGTCTACATTAAGCTATGAAAATTTTGGCAAATGGTTGTAGCGATGTTGATATATTGAAGACTATTTACAAATAATACATGAGTGAGTACATAAGTGTGGTTTTATGCTGATATGAAATGGAGAATTGTCAGAAAATGTTTAAAGTTTGCAAACCTAATAATGATGTTTGTGGTACCAATATGGCAAAGACTTCCGACTAAGGGGCCTGCACATCATCTTTCAACCCAGAATCCAGTGCGAATGGGGATACCGATATAGAGCACATTTGTCCAATTGGGCAAAAGACGGAAAAATAGGAAGGCTAAGAGATGCAACACGGGTGTAAAGACTTGAAAGGCAAAATAGCAACAGAAAAAAAATGTAGGATTTCAAAGTTGTACTAAGAAAAAAATGGATACATTTACATGGGTAGTCCAAACACGTAAATAAATAATCTTCATAAAAGATAGTAGAGTTATGACACTATAAAAACTTTGTTAACATCTTCACATATGTGATGAAATCCAGAAGAAATGGGGCATTTAGAGTTTATTTATTTCTTAATTTTTTGTTGTTGTTTGTAGTTTTCATATCGTTGTTGTTTGCTTGTAATATTTATTGTGAAATGAAGTTACTTTTATTACATAAATTTATGTAATTTCTTAAAAGTAGTCATTGTAAAACTAGTTGTTATAAAATTAATCGTCGTAACATTCAATAGATATTTAGTAACAGACTTCAAAATTATCTACTACACAAATTTCATATCTTCTAAATATATTTACTAATATTTCAAATATGTCTTCATTTCACAATCACTTAACCTCTATCGATGATGATGATGACTATCTCATTAAATGATGATGGATGACATAGAAGAACAATGCTGCTCGAGATACTCCAGTAATAGCAAATGCTTCTTAGGATATATCATAGTTCTTCTAGCCATTCCAAAAGGAAAAGGTATGTTGATTGGGATCGTGAGAGTTAACATACTCGCCTTGTGAATGATTACTTCTCTAATGACCCAACCTTGGACAGTGAAGTATTCCGACAACATTTTCGAATGGGTAAAAACATATTTGTTCACATAGCCAATGACTTGGAATCTCATGCCGAACATTTTTATTTGAGGTCGATACAATGTGGAGAAGATGTTTCTCACCACTTCATAAATGCACATGACAAACCGATAATTGGCATATGAAGGTCCCACCAACCATTAAGATGAGTTTCTACGGGTTGCTAAAACAATAACCACAGATTGTTTGTTTAACTTTTATTTTTGCTCAAAGAATTCAACGAATATGATATGACAAATTCTAATGTTAGTGACTGCTAACATTTGATACAAAAACATGAGTAGTGGCACAACTTGTTTAGGATGTTGGATAGCCTTACTTGTATGTACTCATAAGGGAAAAAAAATTTGTTTGGAAAAGTAGTTTACTCGAGGTGATCAAGGAGTTCCAATAATTATCCATGAAGTGGTCACATTTGTAGACTTGTAGATATGACGTTCATTTTTAAGTTATAGGGTCAAACAGTGATATTACGTGCTTAACAAGTCACACCTGATTAATGATACGTGCACCCAATATTAAGATTACAATAATTAACATAAAATATACACAAGGATACTACATAATAGATTGAATCTTTCTAGAATGAACACTTTTTATTAAAGGTTTTAGTGTCCTCAAGATCCTAAGAGAAAGAAATTCAAGAATATACAAGAGACTCCTAGAAGATCTTAAACGAACATTTTGGGTGCTCTAATCTTATTGTCAATAATCAGAGGTTCGTGCCATTTCTAGTACAAGAATAACTTATAGGATATTATGTATGCTTGCACTATTTTACATACCATGCTAATATTCGCACCTCTTGTCCTGTTGCTCTATAGTTGAGAGTCCTTTTACTCTGCAGTCTCTCTCTCTATGGATGCTCTCATTTTCTTTGTGTGCTGCAGAACGCATTATCTTCTCTGTGACCGTCCATTTTTGGATGAAACGTTGTGTATTTCTCCATTTATTTTACTCTATTTCTTTTTTCGTCGATGGTTGTTTCTAGAATGGCCGTAACCAATGCCACTGTGCGCATCGATGATCATTTATTTTTCGAGGGTTTAATGTACCCAACACTCCCCTGCTACTTCATTGAAGGTTGTTTTACATTGCAGAGAATCTTTACCTGTTTTCATGGCTGATTCTCCATGCAAAGCTCCATCTACATGTATTTGTCATTTTTTAGGATTTATAGTCTATAAAGCTTGGGTTTTTTTGCTGAGTTTTATTCCATGTATATTTATTTGTGGTGTATGTGAGTAATACATCATCTATTTATAGATCCGTCGATAATAGTTAGTGTTGAAGAATTGGGTGTAGGTGTACTTGAACAGGCTGTAACTACTTAGTTAAGGCAAGAGTTTGACTATTTCTCTGTAAGACGAGATTGCCCCATATTTAATGCTCACGGTCTACGACAATCATTCCCAAAATACAACGACTAGGAACTTAAGGGTCGCAACACAACGATGCCAAAAGTTATCGACGAATTACTTGATACTTAGAACTTTATTTAGACATAGAGAGAGAATACTAAAAATGCTAGAATGCTTTATATGCAATTGTAGTGGAGTGAGTTGAATGAATAATTTAGGTATATATTAATAATATTTGAAGAGATGTGGTGAGGCGGTGTGATGTCCATTCACGAATAGAGGTCTTTTGGGCCGAAGTGGTGTGAATCATATCCCTTGGTGAATAGAGTCCTTTTTTGGGCTAAAGTGGCGTGGATCACATCCCTTGGATAGGCTCAAACCTATTCGGCCTATCATATCAATTCGTATAAGCACACACCTATTTTGTTTGATACACACGGTCGCGCATCCCCATATTTTTTCTCTTCAATATTTTCATGTTTTAGTTGTCAACTTTCAGCATTAATTTCTCATCATCTGAAATTGGGTTTGAGAAAATAAATATTCTAAAGTTATCTATTCGGAATATAGATTCTGATTTGCAACTTATGTCCATTTATCTTCAATGGAACATCAAATTGAAATTGATCAAAGAATGGTCAACATCAATCTTTTTCTAAGCCAATTTCCAACAGTTAGTGATTCACCCTATCCTCACACATTGTGCACCTGTTGTCATTTTGATTCGAGGAAAAGAAAAGTATCGAGTTCAAGTTCATCTGCTGAGTTTGTTGCTTCTATTTTTTATCCAAAGGTGCTTGTTCTCTTCAAGCATCGACATGATTCATGTTTTGTTTTTGCTTGCTAAAACTGGATTATGTGTTCTGTTGGTCATATGTTTCATTTCGTGGGATAGTGATGCTTTGTTTGATCTTTGTTTAAAATAGTTCAGATCTGGCATGATTCATGTTATGTTATTTTTTTATGTACGAAAATACTATGTTTCTTGTATATCAGTCTAATATCTGGGGATCTGGCTTTATTCTGTGCATATGATTGAGTTTTGTCTTCAAATTATCTAATGTTTCTCAACCTCAATTTCTT
Source organism: Caryopteris x clandonensis (assembly GCA_028749325.2). Taxonomy (NCBI): domain Eukaryota; kingdom Viridiplantae; phylum Streptophyta; class Magnoliopsida; order Lamiales; family Lamiaceae; genus Caryopteris; species Caryopteris x clandonensis. The sequence goes on along the minus strand of JAPYKT020000024.1, from coordinate 4,602,837 downwards.
GTTTATGTGCAATATTGGTCATATGTGCGACCTTTGTTTATTTGTTCAGATCTTGTAGATTTATTCTTTGATATTATTCTTTGGCAATCAAGCTCTGTTTCTTGTTTATGATTTTAGGGTCTGCTTATTTGATGGTAGTTTCATATTTTTTGGAGTTCTTTGTTCTTATTTATGAAGGGCACTCATCATCTGTTTCTTGATTTCTCAATCCCTATTTATGTGACATCTTTATTTTGTCCTTCACGCTTCACAATTTTATGAGTGTTCTTCTAGATGGTTTTTTCTATCTTGTATGTTGTGCCTTCAAATTCATTCGTGATCCTTTTTTTTTTTTTTTTTTGGTTTCTGCAATTCAAAATTTTTTCGACGAATACCACGTTTTCATATAACATATTTTGAAGAAAATGTCTTTTTAGATCTTTTTATTTTACTTTGAAATATGTTGAATATTCCATGTACAAGTTGATGTTTTGATCTATTTTTTTGTGTAATGTATTTTTTAGCTTCAATTATATCTTGTGCTATAAAGATATGATCCTCTTACGATTCTTCTTTCCCAACTCTTTTTTTTCATTTGGCATTTTCTGACTGCAACATTTTTTAGAGAAACAATTCATTCCTCCTTGATGAATGCAGGACTTGAGTTATGAAGTAGATGAGAGCTTTCGATTTAAAGTGACTCTCATATTCATGTACAAGCCCTGTTTTTATTTTTTTTGGTCTGTGATCTAGTATGTGTATGCTGCTTGAATGTGTTATGTTGTGTGGTCTAATTTAGCGGCTTGCTCTATTTGATCACTTACATTAAATTGAATTTTTCAATAATTTTTATAAAGCAAACTACTTGTTTTCATAATTATGAAAAAAAATCCAACATTTGGTTTCCTATTATAATACACATTTGTATTGCACAAAATCAAACAATCTCTTCAATATATTGTATTTTATGAACTACTCAAATTTGTGTATTGTTTGTGTTATTCAAAATTTGAATGAATGTACAACTTTGTATCATGTTTTATCTTGATTGTCATATTGCAATTATTTCTTTGTTTTAATACTACTGGAATTATGTAGTAGTATTGTGTCAATAATTTCATCTCGTTGTTATTGAACATTAGTGTGCAAAAATACAATCAGAAGGATTTAATTGGAGTATAAAATAGTTTTTTCAGAATTGTCTATTTCATGTATATATTGAAAAAAAATTGAGTTTTTGATCAGGATAAGTTTTTAATAAAAACAAAACTAAATATATAAACAAAAAGCACACTATTTCACCAAAAAAATTGCATACATGAACAAAAAGCACACTATTTCGCCAAATAATGTTCAAAATTAAGAAAAAAAAAGAATTGCTCCAGTCATAAAATAATTATGGAAAGCAACTCGATTTTAGAATTGCTACCTGCCTAAAAAGAGGGATACAAACATTTTGATTGAAATAATTTTTTTAAAAGTTGACTTTGTAGAATCGTTAGGACAAAAATAAATAATCAGTTGACTTTTTAAACTTAATAACACAAAAAGTTTTGGTCCCAAAAAAATTCAGAAAAAAGATTGTAGTCAAATTTGTGTATTTTTTGGGAAACAAATCAATAATAAAACTTTCTTTATGTATTTTGTATTATAAAATTATTGACTTACAAAAATATATATATTTGTATGAACTAGAAATAAGTTTGGTTAAAAACTTTGCGTTAGTAAAATGTAAAATTATAAAACAATGTTGTTTTAACATCTTGCTTTTGTATAAATGTCTAGAGCCAACACTAATGTCGAAAAGGTGACACTGTCTTGTGAAAAAGAGACTAACTTCATTTACGTTTGTCACACTGAGTACCTAAACGGCCAACTCCTGACTATGACCTTTTCCGCTCAAACCTTGAATGCGATCTGCCTGAAACTCAATTTTATGTCCTTTGATCATTTCATGTTTACGGTCCTCCATTGTAAAGTGAAGTGGAGAAATTTAAAACCTGCATGGAGGTTGTTATACGATCTTCGGTACAAGTGGGGATTGGGTTTGACTTGGAATGAGGCAATGAATGGCCCTGACGATGTCTTAAAACAAATCTACAAGGTAATTAGATCTTTTTTATATGAATAGGAAAAAGATTGTTCATAAGTTATTTCACAATTAAACAAAAATTTTAAGTACTCACATAATGGTTTTAACTTTTTTGATAGGAGCATCGAGATAATCGAGATATCATAAGATGTGGACTTCCTCATTTCAAGCTTTGCAGTGATTTATTTGGCAAAAATATGCCTCTGTTGCCAAAACTCGCTCTAGCGGCTAAGTGGCCTGCTCTGATGATGAGAATAACGATGACAGCCCTCCGAAAGTGGACGGAGATGTGGCTGAACCTAGCAATGTGGCACCCACTGTTGATGTTGAGATTGTTAACCAAGATAGAATTGAAGGGTCTCGTCTTCCCCCTCGCTGTTGGTCAGGCAGTATGTCTGAGAAGGATTTAGCCATTACACGTGCCATTTCGACTTTTAAGTCTACCTCACTGAAAAACATGTGTTCCAAAGATATGATGAGTGAGTTTGAGATGTGCTTCGAAGTTGTTTGTGGAATGGATGGTTTGGAGATAGGCTAGATGTTAAAGGTGGCCGAGCAGTTGAAGATGAATTCCACTCGCCGCATGTTCATGGGCATGTCAGAGGAAGAGCAGCGAGCTTGGGTTCAATCGCTAGGCTGATTGTCCCCATTTCCCGTACCACCTATTGTTATGCTATGTTATGTTTGTTCATGTACTTTGCTTTTTTTCTTTGACATTGTTAAATCGAGATAGTTTGGCCTTGTACCTAACTACGATGACATATATTTTATAGGGGTGCGGTACCTCCAATTTTACATGAACTTGTTGTCAGAGGAAGAGCAGCGAGCTTGGGTTCAATCGCTAGGCTGATTGCCCCCATTTTCCATACCACCTAGTGTTATGCTATGTTGTGTTTGTTCATATACTTTGTTTTTTTTTTCTTTGACATTGTTAAATCGAGATAGTTTGACCTTGTACTAGACTACGATGACATATATTTTATAGGGGTGCGGTACTTCCAATTTTTCGTGAACTTACTTGAATTTTTTTTCTAATTTCTTTTGTGATAATATTTGAATTATTTTGTGCTAATATTTAAATCAATTTTTGCTAATATTTTTTATTTGTAGTTATAATCTACTATTTTGGTTGTATATGAATAGACATCATGAATCCTAATCTTTACAATGACGGGTCCGACACTAAAGAAAACGAACATGAAATTGAGAAGTACATTGACGATGAAGCATCATCCGACGAGAAGTTAATTACATGTTTTTTGGAGAAATAGTCGTCCCCTATTTATTGGAAGAGGAAAGGCCGCCTAGGCATACATCCCGCCTACTCGGAAATGATTGGCTTGGGGAGATTCTTATGGAGACTGATGAACACTTCTTCAATAATATGAGGTTGACACACCAATCTTTCTATAGGCTAGTTCGACTGCTAGAATCTAGAGGTCTATTACAAGATTGCTAGCAAACTCAGGCGTCTTGTTTGGAGTCTATTGCTATACTCATGAAGACAGTTTCAATGCATCACAATCAATGAGATAGTTGCAAATGTTTCCAGCATTCATTGGAGATGATTAATCGTCACGTAAGGCTTATTAGGAATGCTTTACTAACCCGTGTGTTCGAGTTCATCAGTCCTCCCAATTTCACTATTATCCACTCTATTGTGCTAAACAATAATCACTTTTACCCTTATTTCGAGATAAATGACACTATTATTTAAGTATTTATTTTTTGAAAAGTCTTTCTCGGAATTTGGTTGAATTTTAATGATGACTTAAATAGGGTGTTGTTGGAGCTGATAAACATAGAATTTACATGCAATTCGGGGTTATTATGTATAGTTTTTCTAGGCAATTGCATGTACTTAAGTAATTAATTCATTATAATTTTGTTATATTTTGTTACGTCACGTGTTTGTTGAAGTTTTGACAGAAAAATAGATAATTAAGAATGTATAGACCACGTCTCAAGTCATATGGACCGTGCTTATCCTCGTGATATGATCTTAACCATCGCGATTTGGTGTGGTTCAGGCATATCTTCTTTATTTGGTGTGATTTGGGTATATCTTCTCATTCCAAATAAAGATACGATGACTATCAAAGCCCTAATAATTGTCTATAAAAGGAGGAGTCGCATCAGATTATAGGTATATCATGCAACATAATATATAACAAATTTTAGGGTTAGAAACAAGAATACAAAGGAGGATCAACCAACCAAGTCATCAGAGAGAGAGAAACGAAGATCGTTTAGGCTTCAATAGTCTTCTTTTCTTTTGTTCTTTTTATGTTAGCCATGATTATCAATATGTTTCTCATGGATTATGTATTGAATATGTGTGGCTAAACATCTAGTGATTTTAGAGAGTGCATGATTATGGATTTATATGTTTTTCTTTAATGATATTATTTCCCTTCCTATATTTGTTTATGTTTCTTTGATTTGAATATCGTATGAAATTATATGGAGACTAATTGCATATGTATAGTTAATCCATTACAGTCCGGGAGGGAGTAATTGGTAATCGGATTAGGAATGCATAACATAACACTTGTTAGATTGGGAGATTGGTAAGTATTGTGATGAAAATATATCCTAGACACGATTGAAAGTTAGATAATATCTTGAGAATGATTAGTGTTATCTAATCTACATTTAGATCTAACTCGGACGAGAGGATCTAAATATATTAGTGATTCTCCTAATATAGGAATTAAATATGGTTTGATATATTAAAGGAACTCATATGAACCGTATGAATGCATATCCCTGGAATTCGTACAATCTCTGAATATCTTTAGTTGTTTGAATCTGATTTGTTATTTAATACTACTTCTTTATTTGTTTTATTTTGTTTTACCAAACCAATCCCAAATTGATTCTTTAGATAAAGGATAGTATCATAAACGAATACTAAGTTGAATTTACTATATATACAGTGCCTGTGGATATGATACTTATTCTCACCATATTTTACTATAATATTCCTCGTGCACATGCGAGTCATATTTTATGTAAAATAAAATAGCGAATATGAGCGATGGATGGAACACTCATGCCAGCCTGGGTTGCAATGAGATGAAAAAATGCATTTAGGTCTCGCAAACACACACTTGCTCAAAATGTGTTGGCCATTTGTCATTTCGACTTAAAGTTCAATTATGTATTAACTCGTTGTGAGGGTAGTGTGAGTGATGCTCATGTCTTGGCACATGCAGTAAGGATTGATCAATCTTTTCTGTGGCCTTCAGACAGTATAAACACATAAAATTTGTTAAATCAAATTAATGAGTGTATAATATAACAATTTTATGGCGACCTTTGGGACTGGCGTAATTTAGAGCTGATATTCGTTTTAGATATTAACCTTTAATTTAAAGTGTCTATTATAGTTTAGGTTATAGTTTATATTTCTTCACTTGATTTGTGTCATGTTTTTGTAGGTAGTTTATGAACACTCGATCCAAAGGTCCAAGGCATTTGATACCAATTGATTTGGAGAGTCAAAGCAACTGCCCGACACAGAAGCACTTCAAGAACACAAGTAAACATAATGTATGAAATATACGCAATTCGTAGAGATATGGAGGAGTTGCGAGCATTGATAAGACAATAACAACAACAACCATCGGAGGATGTGTCTTATATGCAAGGACGAGTCTACAATAACAATTATAGACAAAATCATTTTGGACAAAGAGATAGACTCAATTTTTCAAATCCAAACAATTTTGAGCAGCCACCACTCGGTTTCTCTATGACGAATGGAGTTATAAATGATGGAAATAAATCAAATTTGGAGAAAATACTTACATCTTTTATGCAGACCACAAAGTAGAGAATGGATACGGCGTTATGAATAGAGTTATAAATGATGGAAAGAAATTGGATTTGGAGAATATACTTGCATCTTTTATGCAGACCATAAAACAAATGATGGATACGCAAGCCGCGAAGGTTGACAATTTATCCATCATGGTGGACAAGTTCACAACTAATATGGGAGCCCAAATTAAATCATTGGAGATGCAAGTGGGCCAACTGACTAAAGCAGTAGTGGGAAACATACAACAAAAGGGACAATTTCCAAACTCCACTCAAATCAACCCAAAGGTGCAATGTCATACCATACATGTGAGGTACGAGCTACCTTACAAAGAAGAAAAGACAAGTGAGAGAGAGGATCATGGGGAAGAAGAAAAAGAAGTCGAATATGTGCCACCTCTTGCATACATTCCACCATTCCCATTTCTACAAAGGCTAAGGAAGCAAGAGAAAGAGACACAATTTACTAATTTCTTAGAAAATTTTAAGAAATTATCAATTAATATTTCTTTTTCTAAAGGTATTGAGCAAATGCTTAACTATCCTAATTTTTTGAAGGAAATTCTGGCAAAGAAAAGGAGAATTGAATATTATGAGACAGTCAATCTTACAGAGGAGTGTAGTGTAATTCTCCAAAGAAAGCTTCCACAAAAGTTGAAGGATCCAGGAAGGTATACAATTCCATGTGAAATTGGCAACACTCACTTTAATAAAGTGTTGTGCGATTTGGGGGAGAGCATAAATCTAATGCCATTATCCATATTCAAGAAGTTGGGCTTAGGAACAATGAACTTATCATCCATCACATTACAACTTGCTGATAGGTCTATACAGTACCCAAAAAGAATTATAGAAAATGTGCTCGTGAAAGTTGATAAGTTCATATTTCCCGTGGACTTTGTTGTGCTGGATATGGAAGAAGACTACGAGATGCCATTGGTTTTGGGTAGACTATTCTTAGCCCCGTGGGAGCTCTCATTGACATGATAAAAGGAAATTTGACTCTAAAAGTAAATAATGAGAAAGTGGTGTATTCCTTGTATGATGCAAAAAAGTTTCAATGGGATGTTGAAGATTGCAAGGATGCGGATATAGTCCAAAATACCATCGATCAAAAGAAGTCCAAAAGTTTGCCCGAAGAGTCTCTTAAATCTTACATAAGCCCCACTATCCTTACTTGCAAGTTTATTAATTTTGATAGTGTGAATTTAATTGACAATTTTAAAGTTATGCAGGATTCTTCTATAGAACCAAAGACGGAGGCATCTCGTAAGGAAAGTATCAAAGAGGAACTAAAGTGGGATCACCTTGGTGCAAGTTTAGAAGTTGATTATGCCAAGGAGGTTTAAATTGAAGGATGGCACCCTTGTGCAAAAGAGAAGGCATTAAAGAGTCTTCTTGGGCATGCCGGGCTTCATAAGAATTTAATGGCTAATTTTTTTAGAATACACAACTTAAAAAAAAACCCTTTTAATCTTGATGAGTTGTGTTTACAGAAATTGAGGAACATGTTCATCCACATGAACTCAACTGTTGAGAGAATTGATGCCAACATAGCAATCACGTAGAACACGATGGAACATTGGGGGTCTCAACTCCCATCGAACCCATCTTTTAAATAATAAATGAAGGTTGGTGATTCATGGCTTTCCGTCTATCTTTTCAAACTTATTCTTCTCAAAGAATAAGTTTGAGGGGTGGATGGACGCCGTACCATGAATCCCTGTTCTTACTTGGAATTTTTAGTACATGTTTTTTTTAGTTTTGTTAGTACTATGTGCCTAAGGATCATATTGGTTTCTCTATTTGGATGATTGTGGCATTGACTAATGCTAATGATGATAATGCTTCATTTGATAATGATTATTGATGAATTGAGCATGTTGTAAAAAAATGATATTTGCGCATGCAATGAAGAACTTGAATATCTTGAATCGTGATTAGCATATGAGATTTTGAACCTATTGATTTCTTCTAGTGTGTTTAGTTGGATAAATGTTAGAATGTCTAGAACTTGCCTATGATTTGCTCAAGTTTAACAGAATAATGTGGATTTTTGGAAGTGATTTTAGGCCATCTTTGGTAGCCTTGTTATCCTTTCAATTTTGACTATTTCCTCAAAATAATCCCTGTAAGCCCATTGAGCCTTGAGCCTTTCTTTGAATAGAAAAAGGTGGACTTGTCGAATAGGAAAGAATATTGCATATTAGAAGGCCTTAGTGAATATAGAGGAATAAATTGAAAGATTGTGAAAATGGTTATGAATTGGGAGATGAGTTACTTCCTTAAAAAAAATAACAAACAACAAAAGTTGTTGAAAATCGGAAGTGACTCCATATAGCTAATAAAACCATCAAGTAAAATTCAGAGTTGATTGAATATTGGAATGGAATTGATGAAGGGGGAATAAAGCTATAAAAGAATCTAGTTGTACTCGTTGGCCATGAATTGAATGTAAAAGGTCATAAAGACCAACAAATTCGACGAGTCCAATGTTGATTAAGTCACTTAGCCATACATTCTTACCTTGAAAAAAGCCTACATTACATCTAAATTTAAAGTCCTTTCTGATCCTTAATTCACTTATTGCATGTAAAGACGAGATGAAATCATGGGCAAGCATCTGATTAATTCTATATTTATTTTAACTTTGAGTGTCATTTATATTTTCCTATACACTTGAGTGTGAGAGATACACAAACCTGGTAAAGATCAATGATTCAAGATATTAAATAAGTACTAGTTGCATGGCATGAAATTGTTTATTTGCAATATGGTTAATTTTGATATAATTATAATAATTTTTGTGTTTGAAACATCGTGTACTATCAAAACACCCCTTCATTAGGAAATGAAGACTCGTTATAATTGTTCGAAAATGAACAATAGGTTAAGTTTGGGGGTTGATAAACATAGGATTTACGTGCAATTCAGGGTTATTATGTATAGGTTTTTAGGCAGTTGCATGTACTCAAATGATGAGTTCATTATGATTTTTTTATATTTTGTTACGTCATGTGTTTGTTGAAGTTTTGACAGAAAAATAGGTAATTAAGGATGTATAGACCATGTCTCAAGTCACGTGGACCGTGCTTATCCTTGTGATATGATCTTAATCGTCACGATTTGGTGTGATTCGGGCAGATCTTCTTGATTTGGTGTGATTCGGGCAGATCTTCTCATTCCAAATAGAGACACGACGGTTATCAAATTCCTAGTAATTGTCTATAAAAGGAGGAGTTACATCAGATTATAGGGACATCATACAACACAATATACAACAAATTTTAGGGTTAGAAACAAGGGTACAAAGGTGGATCAACCAACCAAGTCATCAGAGAAAGAGAGAAATGAAGATTGTTTGGGCTTCAATAGTCTTCGTTTCCTTTGTTCTTTTTATGTTATCCATGATTATCAATATGTTTCTCATGGATTATGCATTGAATATGTGTGACTAAACATCTAGTGATTTTAGGGAGTGCATGATTATGGATTCATATATTTTTCTTTAATGGTATTATTTCCCTTTTTATACTTGTTTATGCTTCTTTGATTTAAATATCGTATAAAATTATGTGGAGACTAATTGCATATGTATAATTAATCCATTACTGTCCGGGGGGGAGTAATTGGTTAACAGATTAGGAATGTATAACATAACACTTGTTAGATCGAGAGATTGGTAAGTATTGTGATGAGAATAGATCTTAGACACTATTGAAAGTTAGATGATATCTTGAGAATGATCAGCGTTATCTAATCTACATTTAGATCTAACTCGAAAGAGAGGATCTAAATTTATTAGTGATTCTCCCACAAATATAGGAATTATATATGGTTTGATACATTAAAAGAACATGTCCCTGGAATCCACACAATCTCTGAATATGTTTAGTTGTTTGAATATGATTTGTTATTTATTTCTACTTCTTTATTTGTTTTATTTTGTTTTACGAAACCAATCTCAAATTGATTCTTTAGATAAAGGATATTATCATAAACGAATACTTAGTTGAATTTACTATATACAGTTCATGTTGATACGATACAGTTCTCACCATATTTTACTATAATTTATCTCGTGCATTTGCTAGTCATATTTTAAGTGAAATAAGCGAACATTTGCGATGGACGGAACACTCATGATAGCCTGGGTTGCAATGAGACAACAAAATGCATTTAGGTCTCGCAAACACACACTTGCTCAAAATATTTTGGTCATTTGTGATTTCGACTTGAAGTTCAATTATGTATAGCTGGCTGTGACGGTAGTGCGAGTGAGGCTCATGTCTTGGCACAGACAGTAAGGACTGATGAATCTTTCATGTGGCATCCAAACAGTATAAACACATAAAATTTGTGAAATTAAATTAACGAGTATATAATATAACAAAGTTTTATTATTTATTTGTGTTAGGTCGATATTATCATGTTGATGCGGGGTACACAAATTACGGACCATTTTTGGCACGTTATCATAACACTCATTTCCATCTGCCGGAGTGGAATAACACTCGTGTCTCGCACATAATCCAAAAGAGTTATTCAACCACTGACACGCCATATTAAGGAATTGCATAGAGTGTGCATTCAGGGTGCTAAAAAGTCGCCTTCCAATTCTCAGATGGGGTATGCTGAACGACTTGATAGAGAACCAGGTGCGCTCGTCATCGCATGTTGTGTTACACACAACTTTGTGCGTTCACAATCTCTACACGATCCCTTGTTTGATGGTGTTCATCCACATTACATGGAGGATGATCTCATCTTCTCAGGAAGGACGTTATCAGATGCATCCATGATTGAGGCACATAGACAGTTTAGAGATGATATTGCTAACGCAATATGGGAGAATAGAGAAGTTTAGTATGCACTATCACCATGCTTATCAGGTGTATTGAATGTAATGCAATATTATTTGACTTTGTATTTTGTACCGATCTATTACTCTATTTAGATGTATTAAATTCAATGCATGTGTGTTTGAGTATATATTATTGTATTTCATATTAGGTGTATTTAATGCAATGCATGTGTATTTGATTACTTATTGTTATTTTTAGGAACTATACTATGGATTCGATTCCCGATCATCCCTCTTGAAGATGTGGTGCTGGTTTGATGGTTTTTTGTGTGACAAATACAACGAAAAATAATGGAAAAGATTTCTATTGTTGTCCGATAGGTGTTGACCATGCAGGTGGGTTTTATGTGGGCTACCTCTTAGGTACAGACAACTCATGATTCAGTGCAAGAGGGGGTCACATGAGCCGAATTATCATGACACTATTATGTATAGTTTAGAATCACTCCACAATGACATTGCTAGCTCTGTTATCAATGGGCCGCATGAACTAGGTTCATTCCAGGGGGTTTCTTCTTCCATTGTTATCTTACTTGGACTTTCCATGTATGTGCTACTGTTAGCGGTGCTAATTTAAATGTTGTTTGTTTAGGGGCGTTCGAAAGAGATAGTTGGATAGACTTGTATTGTATCATATTTGAACAACGTGACCTATTACTTTTATTTTACTGTTCACATTTTTATAATTTAATGTCATTTATTCTAAAGTGTTATAGGGAAAAAAACTTCATTTTAATACAATAATATGTATTAAAAAAACAATTGAACTTAATTTTAATTAAATCAATATTTATCAATTTCATCTTAATATTTAAAAAAAATTAAAAATAATATAGAATTATATTTATGATGCTTTAATAATTCTATACAATTTTTTAATAAAATTCAGAAATTTAAGAAAAAATTGAAGATTATATATTCTAAATTATTATTTTAATCTCAGCTTATTTAATCAATTTTTTTTTCAAATAATAAAATTTGATTTTAGGAGCTAAATTGTTTTATTCCAAAAAAAATAAAAAAATTAAACAATAATATTAGAATAAATCAAAATATCCCATAACTCACAAAACAACAATCATCAATGATCCAATTATTAACTCAACAAATCCCTAACATACTTTTAATCATTACCCAATCAACCAATTATCAATTCATTCACATCTACAATAATAATAATATAAACCCCCCCCCCCCCCCCAAGCCATGTGACATCTACATTTCTTATCCTATCTTATTTCATCAGAATGTATACTTTTTGGATGTACACAACTGGACGTGCCATAAATACCTACATCCAAGAATAAACAACCCCTCAAAATTTGACAAACAAAAAATTGAAATATATACATAAAAATCTTTTTACAAATTCACTCTTAATTCAAACAAGAAATTTCAAGTTAATAAATTTTAAATCTAAAAAATCTTAAATCCATTCATTTTAAATTTATTGGCAAATTAAATTCTTTATTCAAATAAAACCTACAAATCAAGTATATAGACTTCTGTCGAGATTTTTAGATTCGTATTAAGTTGATATTGAATTATTAAGGGACGACTTGTTAAACTTAGAGGAATGTATATAGTAATAAATATTGTGCTTCCTCATATTTTTTATGAGTTTAATTGATTTCTTAATAATATGAAATCAAAATTATAGTAACACAATAATTCTCTTGTTTGAAGCAATCTCTTTTTATTTCATATCAATTTTTTATTCTCACCAAGCACCCCTAAAAGTTGTCACCAATTACCACCCTACCCACGGCCCCTAAACCCATAAACGAGTATGACTCAAGTCTTAGAATTTCAAAACCCTTCTCCAGCATCTGCTTTGGGTACCTTTCTGCCCGTCAATTGAAATAGAAAATAGTCCGCAGAAAAGTTCTTGTTGCGTTTCAGTATTTCATCTCCCTCGCTGTTGCTGTTAAAAGCTGGAATTGAAGGAAGAAAGAAATGGAGGAGACTGGAATCGCAAACAATGTGGCGCGAGCCATAGCCACGGCCCTGGACTGGAACTCCGCTCCTGATGCTCGTGCCGCTGCTCACTCTTACTTAGAATCTGTAAGTTTTTATTATAATTGTAATTGGAAATCCCTAATTCGTGTTGCTAAGATTCTAAGAATCAGTAAAAGCCTCTCAGCTTCTTTTATTATTTCACTAGTTGTCACTTGTTAGTTTAATGTTTACTTATTTACAGTTTAACTCGGATTAGTATCAATGATTGAAGTACAAACCAGTAAAACCGAGTCCAATGTCTTTTTTTAATTATTATTATTATTATTATTATTTTCTTGGGGGGGGGGGGTGGGAGGAGTTCCCTGGTTATGGATTGCCGAGATATAGAGAGAAAATCTCTTGTTTAGGTGTGTGTGATAATTGGAAATTTCCCTTAGCTTCCTTTGCATGGATGAGTTTGGAGCTTTGGATTGTAAACCCATAACTACAAATCCATAGTAATTGTTTTGATAACTTCATTGTGTAATGAATTTTCAATTCTTGTATCTAGCTATTTTTATTATGTTGGATTCATAATCCTTCTGTGAAATCATTCAAAATAATTTCCTTTACCTCAAAATGGTCCTTCCAGCCAAACGCAAACGTTTATAATTTTTTCTTTTAGTATTTTTTTCTCCTTTCTGAGAGAATAGATGTTCAAGAGGGCAAATGCTTGAAACAACATATAGAGTTTCAACTGATTGTAACAATTCATCGCTTATAATCTTTCTTGGGTTCATAAACCTCAGGTTCTTGAAATTTCAATAAGCTCCATGGATAAAGTAGCTTGCATTTTTTCTTTTTAATTTTCATTTTTAAAAAAGGTTAATATTTCTCCAAAAAAATAAAATAAAAAATTCATACAATTAAATTGAACTCTAATAGGAGAACACACATTAGCTTTCTTATATTCATAATTATTTATGAGATATAATAGGGAGTATCAGACATTTAACTGAATCTGTTATCTGAATATTACTGTTCCATGCTTTTATATTAACATGAATCACAAAATGTAATATTGCATGAATGTCTTGAATATCTAATTACATCATTTTACAATATTGTTTTCATTAGTCCGCAGACACACGCACACGCAAATGTTTAATTAATGTTAATGAAAACCAAATAAGGGTGAGGCATGCTTATCAACTCAAACTTGAGCTTCAGCACCAGTGTCTAGAAGCACCTGCCCTCTAGGCTTTGGGAATAACACAGCCCTGTTTTTTCCATCATTTTTATTAACATCTTCTTATCACGTCTTTCTCCAATATGGCAACGGTGGTGTGAGTACGGAGTAGACTTTGCTACAAAATGAGACATTGCTGAAGTTAAAGCTCGTTTTAAGATTTTAGTTGCTGTTATTTCAGATAGTGTTCACAATTATTTGGTTAAAAGACCTCTTTTAGTAATTGATCTTTTAGTGCTTTTATTTAAATGTTATTTGAATTAGACCTCACAGAAAAAAAAAGCTTTTCATTCACATAGAAATATGTTTCCAATCTTTTTATTTATGTATTAATTTTATAAGAAACATAACTCTTATTGATAAATAGAATAATTACATATGGATAAGGACTGCCCAAGAGAAAGTGAACTCTAAAGTTACACTACAAGTTTCAAATCTCTGTAAGCATCAAAGACATGGGTGCCCCTAAACAACTTCTGAGTTGAAATCCACCATAGAGTTCTAATCTTTAGTTTGTCCCATACTTCATCTAAAGACTCTTCCACATCTTAAAAATTCTCCTATTTCTTTCCAGCCAAATAGACCAGAAAATAGCTTGTACATTGACTCCCCAAATAATCTTAGCCTTTTCACTTACGTAGCTGCCCGTGTTTACCCCGAAAATGGTCCCTTATAGATTGGGGGACAACCCATGACATGTTCAACTCTATTAGTGTCCTGTTCCATTGTGATATAGAAACTGGCCAATTCAAAGAGGTGCGATCCAAGTTCTCGGTATCACTTTTGCAAAGCACGCGCCAATTAGGGGATAAGAGTACTTTTGGAAAGCGTTTTAACTTTTAAATCACAGGTACTCTACCTATTACCAACAACCATGAAAAAAAGTGAATCTGTTTAGGCACTGCAACTTTTCAATTACCACCAGGCTTTTGCTTTGTTCCTTTTGTAACTTCTTTGGCAACTATATGATAATTTAACTTGGCACTAGCTTTTCCTTGTTTCATATATCTTCATTTATAAAAGCGAGATGCTGTAGCCCGCTTTAATGGTTTGAATCAGGGTTCCACTGCTGTAGAATGATTTAGGAGATCATTCAGATTATACTGAGAATGTTTTGTTTAATTGTTACTGATGAGTGAACCTTTTTCTAAGACATTTGTTCTAATATTACTGTTTTCAGATAAAATCAGGAGATACACGTGTATTGGCAAGTACCTCACTTCTTTTGGTCAAGCGAGATTGGTCTTCTGAAATCCGGTTACAGGCTTTTAAAATGCTCCAGGTACACTTAATGGTCATTCACTTTCATTTTTTTGCCTCCCAAAACTTGTTGATTTACTTGTCAGTAGGTGAGGTTATAAGTATCTTATCTTTTTGGAGTTCAATTGGACACATCCTCTTAGGAATTTATAATTAATGAAGTAATGTGAAGCTGAAGTTGTCTTTCATAATCTAGGATTGAATTAGCCAGAAACTTGTAAGTGCTCAAGGATGACTTTAGTTTTCAGCTTACATTTTCGTGTGCATGAAAAAGTAAAATTTTGTCCATCCACACACACACACACACACACAGAGATATATACTAGTATTTCTCCCGTGCATTGCACGATTTGTAATATTTATAAAATAATAATAATATAAGTATTAAATTATACATTTTGTTTTGTGTCGCATTAATGTATCGTGTAAAATTTTGTTAAAATTATTTAATTGAATAAATAATTTTAATTTTTTTAAAAATGAAATTCATAATATGTAAAATATATTTTTCAATTTAATTTTATTTTGTATAAAAATATCTTACTAATTTTATATCAAAATAGTTACAATTAACCTAAAAAAAATTTAAATTTAAAAAAAATATTTTTTGGATATCAAATTAAGGATCTTGAAAAAATAATTAATTTGATATATTTTTCATGAAAAAATGAGTTGAGATGAAAAAGTTGTAAGTATTTGAAATTTAAGGTGAAAAAGTGAATAAAAAAAAAAGTGATCGGCTAGAAAATTATAACCATAATCCCACTCTCCTCTGGGCGTGTGCACTCCACGCGCCAGACTATACATATATATATATATATATTTTTTTTTTTTTTTCTTATGCCAGAAATTTAAGGTGGGAAAATGACATTTCTGTAATTACTGTCCTGCTTTTATATAGATATAGATGTATATACATACCAGTCCTAGTTTTGGAAGTGCAATCTTCCATGTTATTTTGATATCATAATTTGTTTGATATTAAAAACTTGCATTTGTTGAGATTTATCATCCTGTAATTTTATTATTATTATTATTATTATTATTATTATTATTTTATTTCTTTTTGAAGATTGTAATATCAAACAAGGGTGAGTACCTTATTTGTCATTGATCTCTTTCATGGGTATTCTGGTTGGGAAAGTGGGTTCTCTTTGTAATAGAAAGATTGAGGGTTGGACTTCAATTTAGAGATTGAGTTACCATCCTTAAAAGTTGTCCTGTTTCTTTCTTTTAGTAATAACTGCCACTAGACAATGAAGTGACTGGTTTGTTGATCTTGGCAAGCTAGTTCACATATCTTCAGCTGAGATAGCCCACCATTTACTCAGTGTACTGAAAGCTGACTCTGTAACATATTTAACATGGCTATTATAAACACTTCATGCCTTCTTAAATGTTTAGAAACTATAATTCTTGGAGCTATGCTATAAAAAAAATTACCTACCAGGAAGAGCTGCAACCCTTCTTTCATGAAGGAATGTGTGGAAAAATTTAGGACTTCCATTTGTTAATTCTTAACAATCTTCCCTAATAGTTTGAGGGTATCCTAAAGTTGCAAGCAAATTCCAATACTTGATTTCCTCTCCTATTAAGAGCAGACCTGCTTATCTGCCTTCTGCTCTTTGTTTAGCGTGCAGTTAAAGATCTTAGCTTTGAACTGGCATACAAATTTAACTGCCTAGCAGAAACCAACCTTTTATTTGTGCTCAATTTGGAGAAATAGGTCCACATTCCATACACACTAACCCAGCCAATCACTCATAGCCACTACTAACAAATTCCAAAGTTACACTACCCATCACCAGAAATTGCCACTAATCTCTCAGAAAAACAACGGATTTGTCTCGCCTGTTATTACAATAATGTCTCAATTCGAGCATATACACCTTATGCTGCAGTGCTTGCCACAACTATCTTATTTCAGTGTTGCAAATAATCCTTAAGTCATCACTGTACTTGCTAGTTGAATGCCAACTGAGTCTGCTGTAGGCCATGCTGTTAAAAAGCTTAAGGTGTAGCAGCACTACGGGTGCAATTGACATCCTTTCAATCACAAAATATTGGAAGCTCAACAAATTCTAGACTTGCAGCACCTATTTTGGCAATCTAAATTATCTGTTCAGAAAAATCTTAGCAAATACCAATTATTTAGAAAATTTGGAGCAATTTCTGTATTGATATAAATTTCTGCATCAAAAAAAAAAAAAAAAAAAAAAAAACCCTTGGTTGTAATTCAATGAACAATTTTAAAACAATCAAGAAGTAAAACTAAACAAAAGAAGCAGAATCAACCTATATTTATGATGTAAGACGAAAAGAGAGAGCTTTAATGGGTTGGCCGGCCTACAATTTATTAGTCTTGTCAAAGTAGTTCCTCGTAAGAAAAGTGATCAAGTCCAAACTATGAACTTGGAGCTACCCAAGTGTTGATGGACCAACCCCACAAAGTTCATTTATAATTGCTGTCTCAAACTTCTGTGTCCTGTAATATCTTGGGACAGGGATTTAATCCTCTGATTTTCCTATTTTCTTCTTGGTGTGAATCGATTCTCCTATGGTGCTTTTCACAAGGCTAATCTCACTTACACAATGAGAGAATGGACAGCCTTGGTAACACCAACGGGGTTTCCCTGGCAGGTTGAAAGTATCTGTGATGTTATAAGTGGTATTTTTATACCTCTCCTTATATTTGTGTTTGCCTCTTTAGTTATTGCACATGCTATATTTGCTAAATTAAGATGCCTGCAGCAGATACGACGCCATAGTTGGAATAATTTATAGAGAGTGGCATTTCATGACCATCAACTTTAAATATCTCTGGCCTCTTTCAGCATCTGGTGCGATTGCGTTGGGATGAATTAAGCCCAGTGGAGCGAAGGCATTTTGCAAATGCAGCTGTTGATTTGATGTCAGAAATTGCAAACCCTTGTGAAGAGTGGGCTTTGAAAAGTCAGACAGCTGCTCTTGTTGCTGAGGTTCTTGACTCCTTCCACTCTGATTTTATGAGGGGAAAAACGTAGTTGCTATAATTCGACATTTTCTTGCAGATAGTTAGAAGAGAAGGTCTGAGTTTATGGCAGGAACTTTGGCCATCTATAATCACACTTTCGAACATGGGTCCTATACAGGTGCGCTGCGTCGTTTCTGGTCTGCTTCTTTGGTTTTAGTTGTTTAAATATATTTGAAAATCTTTGTGTTTGTGTGTGCCTGTGTTGTTTGATCATTAGCTATATGCACAGTCACATTCCAGTAGACATAAGAGCATGTGCGCATGCCCACATACAAGTTGGTGTTCTAGTACTTCACAATTTTCAATAAAACTGATTCCTGTTGATTTCTGAAAAAGGCAAGGATGTTCTCTGGAACCCTTATGGTTGAATCAAATCTTTTATCCTGACAGGCTGAGCTGGTATTAATGATGCTACGCTGGCTTCCAGAAGATATTACTGTTCACAATGAGGATTTAGAAGGTTTGTGATGGGCTTGACCGGATAATTTCATCCTTGTTGATCCCTGTAACTATTGTCTAGAATTTATTTTCAATTTCCTTTCAACCTTTCTCCTCTAGCTCTGAAATTCTGTTTTTGTTTTTTTGTTTCAGAAGTCAAAATTTATTTTGCAACTAAATATTATATGCACCAGTTATTTCTTTGTTTAAGTAGTAAAGATTGCTAATGGTATGAAGTTGTACTTGCGTTCGAAATTCTGATTACCTTGCTAACCTTGGGCGAGTCTTTGTGATTAGGTGATAGGCGCAGGCTTCTATTGCGTGGTTTAACCGAGTCTTTGCCAGAAATATTTCCTCTGTTGTACACTGTAAGTTTTAGCTGCGACCACTTTTGCTGTATATCTATTCTAGCATTATATGCTGATGACTGATGTTATGGTTGTGTTTAGTTGCTAGAGAGGCACTACGGAGCTGCAATGATGGAAGCTGGTCGACAGCAAATGGATATTGCAAAGCAGCATGCAGCAGCAGTGATAGCTGCTGTTAATGCTGTTAATGCATATGCTGAGTGGGCTCCATTATCTGATCTTGCAAAATATGGAATCATATATGGGTATACTTGCTCAAATCCCACAAAATACGAAATCTTCAGTTAAATCTTGACGCTCTGTTAATTTCTGTACCCCTCTTAATGAACAGCTGTGGGTTCCTACTCACTTCTCCTGACTTTCGCCTTCATGCATGTGAGTTTTTCAAACTAATTGCACCAAGGTAAGCAATAAGTTTCTGAATTTAGGTTTTCTCTGTAATTTGCTAGATGATATATGTTATGATTATTGCTGTGTATGTTTTATGTAGGAAAAGACCTGTAGATGATGCTTCTGACTTTGATTCTGCAATGAGGAATGTTTTTGAGATCTTAATGAATGTCACCAAAGATTTCTTTTACAAATCAAGCACTAGTGCTGGCAGTGATGAAAGTGAATTCGAGTTTGCAGAATATATCTGTGAAAGCTTAGTTTCTTTGGGTTCTATGAACTTGCAATGTATTGCTGCTGATGGTACAGCTCTCTCATTTTATCTCCAACAGGTCATTATTTCTATCTTTTTCATTGTATAATTGCAGTCCTGATTCATAATTTGAAGTTACTAATGATATAACACTGCTATAGGTACGTTTCCTTTTACCATGGACATTATAGTTTAAATTGGGAGTATGGGTATGTATGTGCATCCAGTCATAGGTGGCAGAATATAGTCAGGTACTTGGGAATAGAGTCAATAGACTGAGGATAAAACTTGTGGAAAACTAGAATGATGTTGGCATAGAGCAAAAAATAAGGTTTAAATTCACTGCTAGTGAGTATCACTTCCACAAATACATTGCATAATGTGACAGGAAGCTTCAATCTTCCATCTGAAATTCGAACTACATTTGAAGCATACATTATTTAAAGCTCAAAAAATCTGAAATTCCAAATAGGAATTAAACTCTAAGCCCGAAACTAATCCTACTAGAGTCAATTTGAACTTCTAGCACAAGCTTGTCAGAAGACTTAACTAAGATGGTCTATCAATAATGTTTAAAGTAAATATAGCATTTAAAGAATTCCTCAACATGCCTTCACTTGGATGAATTAGTCAGAACCTTAATAAGAGCTTCTCTAACAAGAAGCTACTTTGGCGTTTGACGTCAGTTTTCATCCTCCAGCAACACTCCATTTTCTGCACCACTTTGAAGTTTTTGAAATTTTTGCACCACTTTACCGCAGATTTTTGATTGCGCTACTTTTTTTTCTTTTTCTTCTTTTTATGATTATGTATATTTTTTAATATTTAATATTGTAATTTTTTTTATCAATTATTCAAACTGAAATTAAATCAAGTTATTTAAAATCATATAATGTGTAATTTAAATAATAATAAAAATATAATTTGAATAAGTATATGAGATTTTAAATATTATATACAAATTTAAATAGAATTGCATAATATTACCCGACTTTCAATTTTACACATATATTTTTTGAATATGATAGTTTAAGAATATAAAGTAAAATAAATATTATCTCAAAATTTAATGTTAAATAAAATTACATATATAATGTTTTTAACAAATTTTAGTAACAAAAATAAATATTAATAATAAAGAAATTGTAAAGATTATTGTGTAATATTGTCTTTTAGTGGAGAAAGTAGTGCAAATTGTTGGAGAGAGTATGTAAATTTTACGCGAAAGTGGTGCAGAATTTGCATTAGAGTAATGCAAACTGTTGGAGATGGTCTAACCCAACCTAACATTTGAACTTCCTTTATCAGAAGCCAATGATTGAGAACAACCTAAATGCTGTTTATCCAAGCCTATTATAGCATTGTCCAAATGATGCTCTGAGCTCTGAGACTTGATAGCTTTTTGCCTGTCTTTCACAAATTATAACCTTTGAGGTAGCTGCTTGTTGTCTCCACTTGGGTTTGTTTGTTTTTGCACATACTTCAATCTATAATTGCCTGCTTTATATGTTGTTTCTACTTACTATTCTTGGTTTCCATCTCCTAAATTTTCCCTTTATAGCTTGTTATTTTTCCCAATCAACTTATCGGTAATCCCATTTGACAATATTGGTTGGATAATTATTTAGTTAGTCATAGTTGATTGTCTATCTTCCAACAAACAGAAATGGTAAAAATCATATGAAGCTGTGAAATATTCTATATGGCATGACGTGGAGTGAGGAAAGAAATTGTAAATTAAATCTTGAGTTCTAAGGCTCCTAAAGGAATTGAAATTTTCCCATGAAATGATGGATCTCATGTTTCCATATTGCAAAAATATTTCCTCTTTGGATTGGAAGTCTTTGGTATGATTTGTTAGTTTGTTTCTTAAATTTTCAGATGCTGGGTTTTTTCCAACACTATAAGTTGGCTCTTCACTACCAATCTCTACTCTTTTGGCTGGTATGATTTTTCGGATTACTTCTTGGTTATGGATAATAAAATATTGGCCTTAAACTTGCTGATTATTATAATTTTTTTTTTTTTTGTTTGGCAGTCATTGATGCGTGATCTAATCTCCAAATCTAAGGCTGGTTTGGTTGATGACTTGAACATGGGTACTGGACGGACTGAAAATGAAAAGAGAAAGATGCTAGTTTTGGTAACTGATGATATCTGCACTGCTATATTAGACACATCCTTCCAACGCATGCTGAGGAAAGAAAAAGTTCGTTCTGGGATGGTACCAAATGTTGGGACCTTGGAATTGTGGAGTGATGATTTTGACAACAAAATAGATTTCAGTAATTACCGTTCACGACTGGTAAGTTTGAATGGCCATGCTTCTGTAGTTTTCATGAGCTGCTTCTGTCATGCTTTTTTCTGGTTTTGCAACATAAAAAGGGCACTTGAAGTAAGTAAAATAAGTATTGAGTTGTATTCTTCCTTTCAATTGTCCTCCTTGATGAGTGTTTGGAAATGGTATACATTTAAAGGGAGTAGTTTTTATAGTTTGCTACTTTCTGCTTCTTTTTCCTTCTTCATGTGGGTTTCTTGTGTTTCTCGTGTTTCTCTTTTTCTTTGCTTTTCTGTTTCCTATCAGTAGATTCTCTCAGATTGAAAATAAAGATAACGGGAGGGGTTCAATTGAAGGAGACAAAGGGCCATATTTTAATGTTGTTTGTCCAATTGAAGGATTTGCAATGAAAGGATTTCAAATCCATACAAGTTGGAGTGGATACCCAAATCCCTTGAAATTTATTTCAAAATGATTGTCGGATTTTGAATCCATGACAACCCAAATAACTAACCAAGAATTTGCGATTATGGATTTCAAGTCCATCCTTGAATTCTTCATTTTTTTAGGCCAACTTCTTTGATCACCAAACACTGACAGGTTTTTCAAAAGATGGAGTCTGTAATTATGCCTTAAAGTGTAATAAGGAGATTTAATAAGGGATTATGATGGCAAAGATTAAGTGGTGGAAAATTATAACAGATGCAAGATGTCTTAGATAGCAGTATTGAAGGTTTGTCTTTCATCATGCAGCTGGAATTGATCCGTTTTATTACATCGGTCAAACCACTTTTAGCTGTTGCTAGAGTATCTGATAAAATTACAGAAGTCATAAAGAGTCTCATGCTTTTGCCTGAGCCTACTAAAGTAAGTATCTAGACCTTCTCTCTTGCTGTCTTTAATACATTGACAGTTACACTCTTATGTGCTCGCATTTTTCTCTGCTGTTTATATCTTGATGCTTCTTGAATTCGAAATCCAGGCTTTGGCCATGATGGAAAGCATGCATTCGGCTTTAGAAAATATTATCAGCACTATTTTTGATGGATCAAATGAATATGGCAGACAAAGCACAGAAGTTCAGCTTTCACTACATCGAATATTGGAAGGTTTGATGACACAACATCTATGTATATGAAACTTCTTTTTAGGTCTTCCTTCTGCTAATCTGATTATTACCTGAAGGTCTGCTTCAACAGCTTATTTCCTTGAAATGGACTGAACCAATAATGGTGGAAGTTCTTGGTCACTATTTAGAGGCATTGGGTCCTTTCCTGAGGTACTACCCCAATGCTGTTGGCAGTGTAGTCAATAAACTATTCGAACTATTAAGATCCCTGCCTTTCATGGTTAAGGTTGTCCTTTCGTCTTCTTTGAGTATTGTATACAATTTGCAATGTACTCCTTGCAATTTCGTAAGGGTGCAATAAACATGTGTAGGATCCTTCGACAAGCACTGCTCGGCGTGCAAGATTGCAGATATGTACATCCTTCATTCGAATTGCTAAGGCTGCTAATGAGAGCCTCCTGCCTCACATGAAGGTAACATGCTCTCTTAAGGTTATTTGGAAAACAAGGTTGACAATGTGAGCCATCTTGTTTGCGTTAGTTAGAATATTTAGTAAAATTTCTCTGTCTTACACTTCTCCTCGACTTTAGTCCAAAAATTGAAGAAAACATTATCCATCATTTGGAAAATATCCAATTCTCACACTTGTGCCACGACCTAGTCCAAAATATTGAAGAAAGGCTCTCCATTTTGCAATGATTCGTAAATTGTTTGCCAAAAACATGCTCACTCTTATGCTACTTCATGGTGCTTATCTAACAGAAATTCGACTATCAGGAAAAAACATTAAACAAGTTGAGAAATGCTTCTTTTTCATTTAAAGTAAAATGATGAAGTCTACATTTTGGGCAGTGAGGAAGGGATCTGTGATAGCTGTGGTATCATGAGGGAGTGCACTTGCATACATAGTATTGTGGATTGTGGAACCTCTCAGATCTGTTAGATCATGAGGAACAAACAGAAATCCCATAAAAAATTTCTTATTAAGTTATAGCTGTGGTATCATGAGGCAGTGTACTTGCATAAGTTGTATATTGATTGTGGAACCTCCCAGAACAGAGAGATAATGAGTAACGAACAGAAATAACCTCCCAGAACAGAGAGATAATGAGTAACAAACAGAAATAACCTCCCAGAACAGAGAGATAATGAGTAACAAACAGAAACCCCATTCAACTTCTAAACTTGTATTGGTGGATTTTTCAAGCGTGAGGGTATAATTGTGGTATGCAGTACTACTTGTGAGATATGTGGATGTGAATGAAACCAACAATGGCAAGAAAGTTCTTGCATGGAAAGATAGAATCTAATCCACAACTAGCTTCAGTTACTAGGGTTTTGGGAGCTGGAAGCTTGTTTTCACTTTCTGGTTGGCTGACATAATTTCCTGCTTCATTTTGACAGCAAAAGGATGGGGAGATGAAAATGAAAACTTTTAAATTTCAGCAACCAGAAACTTTGAAAAAATAAGAAGTAAAAATATAAGAAAACTTATAGGAAAGAGAAAGAACCGAGGAACAGAAAGAAGAATTGAGCAAGTTGTTTGCACACGCTTGGGGCAAAGAGGCAGTGGCTTGGGGAATTGTTATTTGCTCTAATTCCTACACAGTCCTAATGAACTGGCAACACTAGTCTGGAAGAGGTTGATGCAGGGATTTCTATTGACCAAGCAAGTAAGGACTAGTTTGTTAGATTGTGTCTATGGAGCAACCAAACTTTTGGGGCCTCTCATAAATCAGTTTTTAATGAATGATTTAAGTTTTTTTGATTGCACAAGTAGGAACAATGTTACAATTTGGTTGAAGTATGATCTGTCCTGTAGACCATTATCATTGCCTGATTTGTGGACTTCATTTTCAGTTTGTGTGGATCTCGTTTCTTACCAGTTAAAGGTATTTGGGATTTAAAGAACCATATGAAAAGTAGAACCGTGTTACTTAATCATGTGAATTTGAAGCTAATTTGATATGATAAAACAATTTCTTCATCTATATTATAATTGCTTACAGGGAATTGCTAGCACTATGACATATTTGCAAACAGAGGGTGTTTTACTACGTGCGGAGCAAAATATTTTGGGTGAAGCATTTCTTATTATGGCATCTTCTGCTGGGTAATCACTTGTCTAAAATGATAATTTTCTGCTTTATGTGGTGGTGTTGTTAATCTAACTCAACTCATTTTGTGAGATGTTATCATGTTTAGTGTTCAACAGCAACAGGAAGTTTTGCTATGGTTGCTTGAGCCTTTGAGTAAACAATGGATTCAACCTGAGTGGCAAGAAGCTTATTTGACTGACCCAACCAACTTAGTTCGCCTTTGTGCTGATACACAGTTTATGTGGTCAATATTTCACACAGTAACTTTTTTTGAGAAGGCACTGAAGAGGAGTGGTTCTAGAAAAGGTAGTCCGAGTTCAGAAAATAGCTCAAAAACAACTCCCCCAGTTGGGCACCCAATGGTTTCCCATCTCTTATGGATGATACCCCCTCTGCTTAAAGTAAGGGATCATGTTTAATGCATCTTTTGACATTCCATTTGATTTCTGCTAAACCAAACCTTTTGGAATCAGCAAGTCATTCTCTATCTGTGTATGATGTTGATGATTTTGGCTTTTTTATTTTTTATTTTTTATGCTCAGCTCCTTCGTTCAGTACATTCTCTTTGGTCTCCAACTGTGACTCAAGCTCTTCCAGGAGAAATGAGGGCAGCAATGGTTATGAGTGATGTTGAAAAGACCAGTCTTCTGGGAGAAGCAAAGCCTAAAATTCCCAAGGGTTCATTAACTATCAATGATGGATCTCAGTTTGATACCAGCAAAGAAGCTTATTCAGAGTCTAGTGGAAATGATATACGAAATTGGTTAAAAGGAATAAGAGATAGCGGGTATGTGAGATAACTTTTTATGATGCGCATCTTGACCTTTATCAGTAGTTCTTAAATTGCAATGTGACTTTCCTTGTTTTAACTTTATTCATTCAGATAATTTTTTTTCTTTTATCTCTGGTTCTGCATCAGGTGATAATATGTAACTATTAGATAATCATAACAAACATACTTCAGTGGAAAACAATTCTTGTATCTGGAAACACAAGTTTGGAGTAGGGGATCAAAGTTTAAAACTAAGAATGAAACCATATTTAAAAAAAGAAAGAAAAAAGAACAAAGAATAATATGCATGAACATGCTACCGTATTCAAGTTGATTCATGGTTTGGATTGATGCATGTAAATATTTTTTTTTAATAACATACATGATTTTCAAGTTCAGCAATGAGCAATCTTAGGCTAGAGTAAAATTGAACAGATCATTAAAAATTCAAAAAAAAACAATAAAAATCTCACTATCTTGGTGAACTGGGTGTATGTTTATTCACCTTGCAAAGCAACTTATTAAGGACCTCCATTACCTTCAATTTCACTCCAGCTCCAACAATGAACTCATGCTATGTTGTGTTCATGCTGAAGTTGCCTCGGAAGTGAGTAACTTCCAGCTTCTTTTGCCTTTTTCTTCTTTGTTTATGATTGAAATGAGGTTTCCTATTCTTTCCTAGAATATCAATCTGCATTTTCATCTTTAAATTTCACTTCATAATAGAAAAATAAGAAAAAAGTGGAGGGAAAAAGTACATGGAAATAGGCAAAAGAAGCTAAACCATCTCAGTCAAATCCATCGTAGACCTTCATCATGCTACATTCCCAGCAATGACCCCAAACAATAATGTAATTGGTATCTCTTGATCTTCACTCATCTCTCACTTCCTTCCCCTGGCAATCTGAACATCAGCACCCATTTATCAAGTCATCATAATTTGAACATCAGCACCCATTTATCAAGTCATCATAGTTTCTATTATTTCATTATCTCTAATGTCACGACACTTTAGGTAGAACCTACCCCCTAAAGCTGGATTATAGGATGTAGGAAGCATGCTAAGCCCATGCTTAACCAATGTGGGTCGGCAAGTTGCAACAAGGATCATAATGTATCACCATGCTTTCGGTATCCAACACCAACGTCCACGATGGCTCAATCTGTGTCTTCTTGGTTGCCCAGTCCACAATCCGGCTGCTCACTCTGGAGTCACCCCTTCTACAATGTGGTACCAGACAGAAGACTTGCTCTAATACTAATCGTTACAACTGCTTAGGTCAAACTCATTCCCAGAAGCTAGGTTGCAGTGAGAGGGCTCTCAAGTGGTTATAAGCTCACATGCTAAGCCTATACCTTAGCAATGTTGGATGCAACCAGAATCATAACCTAATAAACTTTCTTGGCTGTTAGACAGACCAGACCAAAGAAACTTCTCCTGTTGAACATGCTGTGGTCAAATCAGTGTTGCAACGATGAGAGTTGATTTATAGCGGTCTTTTAAGTATGCTTCATTATTGTAGACCTACTTGATTTTTTTTATTTTGATGGGCATGATGCAAATAATGAATGTTGCTAGATGTTTCTTTATCATTCCTTCAAAGATTTGTCTGCCTGAAGTTTCTGTTCAAGTCTCTGATTGTGATAACCTACCAAGTCACCGATTTCAATACCAATCCCTCGGAGCCCTTGCATAGAAAAGCTTAGTCTGAAATACCCAGAACAACACCCAACAACCTGAACCCCATATTCTTACTGAACATGAAATATGCTTTGTTGACTTGTAATTTTGATGCACTTGTGTGTGTGTGGTGCGCGTGTGGGGGGGGGGGGGGGGGGGGGGACAAATTGACCAAATCTATAGAGAAACAGTTCTCTTCTTTGCCAAAATCTGCATAATCGCTTCCCTTTTTGTGTTCTTGCCCCAAATTATCAGGGACAACATTGACCATCCAATTTTTCTTTCTGTCTATCAGATTTCTTGTCCGAATTATTTTTTTTTCCATTGTCAAACTTCTTTTTTCTGCTCGTAGCAGAACATTTTTGCGTCATCAGTGACAGCTTTTCTTCTCGACAGATGATTATAGTCCAATACAAAAAAACATGGTCATTTCCCCCAGATTAAGGACCTAATTTCTTTTGCATTAAACATTTTCTGCATATTGTGCCTATCAATTGGCCCCAAAATGAAAATGTTCTGCATTCAGAAAAAAAATCTTCAATTAACTCTCTTGTTACAGGTATAGCATATTGGGTTTATCTGCAACCCTAGGCGATTCCTTCTTCAGATGCATAGACCCTCATTCTGTTGTTGTAGCATTGACGGAAAACATTCAGCACATGGAGTTCAGGCATATAAAGCAGTTGCTGCACTTGGCTTTAGTTCCATTGGTTAAATGCTGTCCCTCAGATCTCTGGGAGGTGTGGGTGGAGAAACTCCTACATCAATTACTTTTCCATGTTTCGCAGGCTCTTAGCAGTTCATGGTCTAGTCTATTACGTGATGGAAGGGCAAATGTTCCTGACCTGCATGGGATACTTACTGGGTCGGACTTAAAAGTGGAAGTCATGGAGGAAAAGCTTCTTAGGGATCTAACACGTGAGATTTGCTCTCTATTCTCTGTTCTTGCCTCTCCTGGGCTTAATGTTGGAATTCCTTCATTAGAACAGGCTGGTCAAACAAGTCACATGGATGATTCTTCTAAGAGAGACCTAAATGCATTTGCTTGCAGTTCTATAGTTGGGTATGTTCCTTGAGCCTTTTTTTCCATGAATAAATAACTAGTATTGTATCGCTATTAGTGTTTGAAGTCCTTCATGTTATTGGTGTTTGTTTTTGCAGATTTGTATTGCATAACAAAAGTCTCGCAATTCCGGTCTTGAAAATATGCATTGAAGCATTTAGTTGGACTGATGGTGAAGCTATGTCTAAAGTATCATCATTCTGTAGTGTAGTGGTGCTCCTTGCAATTTCATCTAATAATGTGGAGCTCAGAGAATTCGTGTGTAAAGACTTATTTTCTGCTATAATTCAAGGTCTAACCCTCGAATCTAATGCTTTCGTAAGTGGTGATTTAGTTGGCCTCTGTCGTGAAATATTTGTTTACTTGTCCAATAGAGATCCATCGCCCAAGCAGGTTGGTGAAATTCTTCATATTGCTGTAGTTTTATCTTACATGAGAAGTAAATAACTATCTTTTTCCCCCTTTTGAGAATGAATCAAGAACTATCATTGGGTGCTGCTAAGAAAAAATGCCTCTCCATTTGTTGCAGATTCTGCTCTCTCTACCTTGCATTACCCTACAAGATCTACTTGCCTTTGAAGAAGCTTTGTCGAAGACTGGAAGCCCAAAGGAGCAAAAGCAACACATGAAAAGCCTTCTAATAATGGCAACAGGAAATAAGTTGAAAGCTCTTGCAACTCAGAAAGCTGTAAATGTCATTACAAATGTCACAAGTAAGTGATCTACATTTAAACAAGTGTATCTACCTGCACTATCGGAGAGAGTAGAACTGAAGAACAAAGTAAAATGGAAAATAGAATCGAACAGAAATAGGTTAAAAGCAAGATATTCATCTCTTGTTTCAGTATTGCCATATTGTTAATGCTGTTTGGCCATAGAACACATTATTTATTTTGTAGTAGATACACTCATAATATATTGTGCCTCTTAACTTTCTGTATGGATTAAAATAACCTTACTGATCAGGTCGAACAAATAAATGACCTAACTGTCCCAATTATCCACTAAAAATATAGTGGTAATGTATTTAATCTTAAAAACTGAGCAGGAAGAAGTGTTGCCTTATGTAAGATCGGACAGTTCAGTACACTTGCATTATGATGGTATTCCAAAAGTTTAGTTCATGAAATATGATTGCGACATGCATTCTGATATGAAAATATTGAAACGGTATAGAAACTTGTGATAGATTGAACGTTAGGCCTGTGAGGTTAAAGCTTGGTAAATGTTGAATTCAAACCATCTGTTAACAAGTAAAATACTCCAGCCATTGCTTTCATTAAATACCATCTTTCCTCACCGTACTAGGAATATACAACTGAGCTATGTTGTTGGGGATGATTGTCATTTCTTGCTGCATTCCTGATAGACATAACTTTTAACTTTTCAGTGAGGTCTCGCAATCCAGAAACAAGCCTTGATCAAGAGGATGCCATTGGATTGGCTGCCATCACATGAAGAGGATTTCTTTGCGGTATATTTCTCTTACATAATTGGAAAATTGCCCCTTCTTTTGGAGAGCTTCAAGATGACAAAGAGAGACAACGTCTGTCTTCCTGGAGGTTATTATTGGGTATATTTGTAAATTTGGCACACAGTAGAATTACTAATTAAAGAGATTCACACCATATTCACAATGCTTTTTTGTCTCAAATAACTTTATATCTGGATTTAGAACTTTGGTCGTGTCTCATAGCTGATAGAATGAAATCCATGGTCTATATGTATGCCTTGTTATGTGAATCCTAAGCGAATTCTTGGAGCTCTCAATTTCATTATACAAATGGCTTCTTTGAAACTGGGGAATTAGCTTTGCATTTGCTGAAATGTGTGTTTTTTTGTCCTATTTTATTTTTTCAAGGGAAGTTTTATTTAAGTGTTGCTATTGTTTTCTTTTTCCTTTTATTTTATTTATTTACTTTTTAATATTCTTATTGTGGAAGCAGTTACCTGGAAGTTTACCTGACATTGATTAATCAGCTCCCGCCTTTTGTGTATTTGAAGCTATGCAATGCTAAGAGATACTTCGTCCGTAAAATAAATAAATAAATAGTTATATGAACAATTTTTAATTATACAAATAAGAACAAAAAAATTAATAATAATAATAATAATTATTATTATTATTATTATTATTGGGATGAAGTATAATGTATGTTAAATAAATACTGTAAATCATTGTATGAGGGCTTGATGTTAAAGATAATGCTGATGACGAATTTGGCACTGTAGTTTGAAAGCCGGAATGTTTCTTTGATATGTATTGTATGTACATTGGTGGATTCATAATTTTGATATTGAGCGTGCACATTTAAATATAACGTGAAACACAATTTAAAAGTATCACACAACGACGTACATATTAGATACACGAGTCTATATACACATTATTACACTAAAATCTTTATACATATTTGAAATTTTAAAAAATATTGCATAAAATTAATAATATTAACCTTTTTTTTTCCTAAAAAATAGCATACCCAATTCAGTACATACTTCAATAGAAAGAGAGCCAATATTGAGTTGCATATGATGAATAATATCACTCAACACATTTTTTAAATGATTTTTCTTGCTACATCAACAGTTATATATATTAAACAACCTGATGTAACTATTATGTTCTATATCAAAACTATATGTTCAAATAAGTAGATGTGTTTCTGTATAGCATGTATTTCTTTAGAGTAATGAAATAATCCATCATGTTATTTCATATATGGATAGATAAAAATAAAATATATCTTTTCTACTTTTCGATCTTCAATCATACTTAACTCTTACCCATTTATTAATTTTTCTTTTTTCTACACATGTTAGGCACAATTTCATCTTTTATGGTGAACAACAAGACAAATCAATTGTACATTTATTTTGTGTATTCTTCTAATGAAGTTGCAAATAAAAATGTATAAAATTTGGATAATTCCAAAGCTATAATATGGTATTATTTTATGAGTTTTGGGGATGTGTGTGTGTGTTTATGTGTAAATAAGAAACGTGTGTGTGTGTGTGTAAGAATCAAAATGGGTCACAATCAAAGATGAGGCCAAACAGGAAGTTGGTGGAGGAAGCTAAAGGTATGTGAACGGTGCTTCTACTTTCTAATACGGGTATCTTTTTTTATGGAGCCACTTATCTATATACACAACTAATATATTCTCAAGCACAAACATATTATTATAATATAATATTATTAAAAATAATAATTTGAATAATAATTAATTTTATTTATAAAAAATATAATCATTAAATTACTACATGGATATATTATTTTCTTTTAAAATAAAAAAAATTAAATAAAATCTTGTATATCAATGTTAATATTTTTTATTATTATACATATCATCGAATGTACCACAATAATTAATATATTATATATATATATATATATATATATATTATAATCTAGAAATTTAAAATATGTCAAAAAGCATATGAATAGTGAGAGTGCATAATGTAGACGACACTAAATGATACACTATTTATAATAAAAATTCAGTTCGGTAAATAGGTATTGCTGAAAAATCTAGGAATTAGTTCAATAGATCGGCAGATATAGTCATTCTATGGTGCAGATTATTTAGATATGTGATACATTATATACGAGAATATTTAGTTATATAGATAGGCATTACTGAAAAATCTAAGAATCAGTTCGACTGTACATATTGGTATTCTAAATATATTATAAATATAATATATATATATTATATAATATATATTATATGCCAGATTTTCTATAAAGTAAATCACAGGATTTCCTATAAAATCTGAACAACAACTATTATTCTAACAAATCACGATATTTTCTAAAAAAATCATAACAATAACCGCCATTCTCAATATTATAATAAATATAACAAAAAAGATTAATATTACTATTTGTGTGAGTTAAAAAGACAGGAAAAACATGTGTTACTATAAATAGATGGACTTCTGCTATTATATATATATATAGATAATGATAAAATAAATCTTTATTTTTTCATCGAAATGTGTTTTTTATTTTTGTATATACATATAAAAAGAATTATTAAAATTTGCACTAGATATATTTAGAAGATTTGAATTTTTTTAAATTATAAAATAATATTCATATTTATGTAGATTTGATGGTATATAAATAAAAATATATTAATATCTTTATCAAAATCTATTAACACTAGTGACATAAATAACATGTATAACAAAATATATTAATGATTTAAATTCAATAATATTCATGAGTGATAAGAAATATCAATTCATCTATTAAGTATAATTATTATTTTTTCTAATATTTTCAATAATAAATAATATTTTTTTAATAATAAAATAATAAAAAAAAACTTCCGTGCATTTTTGGGTCTCACACTAGTAAGCATAATAACTTCATATTTTACATGTGCTTAAATTAATACAACAATAAGATAATTAAATTTAATTTAATATTCTACTAATATAATAACAAAAGAGTATAAAATAATAATTTTCATTCATTTTTAATTTTTAAAAATAAAAATATTTTTGTAAAATAGTGTTAGTAATTAATTAGTTGAATCTCTTTTGGAAAATATTTTCGGCTAATTTGTTAAAAAAAATCATTTCTAATACATTTCGATATATAATATATCAAATTAATCATATTTTTACTATCTTTATCTTTACAACTATATAACATACATTAAAATAAAATATTAAATTTAAAACATATAATTAATTCTTTTGATATATTATTTGGTTAAATTTAAATATTTTATTATGTATGGATTATTTATAGCAAGTAAGGCTATGAATTATGCATCTCATGAAGTAATAATATTATAGTAGAGAAAGTGAAAGATTCGAAGTTGCATGGAAAAGCGTGAAAGATTCGAAAAAGATGAAGTCGCTTGGAGAAGAACAAGAATAAAGGAATCCATGCTTGAAAGGGCACATCTCATTGTTTGTGTTGTACATCTGATTTTTGGTTCCCAACACACTTGATATTTTGTAAATTGCATTTTAGAAATAAAAAATATATTAATTTCCTTATCCATTATTATAAAGTATATATAATAAGAAGTTAAATGATTATTAGTGATGCTAATGATATGTCTATGTGAGTGGATAGTTTTTCAGTATATATGTATTGTTTTATAAATAGTTTAATTTGTTGAATTCTTTTACCAGTTCATACTTATGTTTAAAGTGAATCAACTCATTATACTCAAAATTCAAATCCATTCCTAATAAAACGATTATGTTTGACCTTATGTTGTGGGAAATAAGTTTTTAAAGTTACATTTCACATGCACATTTTACTAATTTTTTTTTTTTTTTCATAATCCAGCACTTCACTTTTTACAATATCTCAATTTTTAACTAAAGAAGGGGATGCCTTGATATAGGAAGCACGAGGAATGAAGTTTGCTTGCGGATCTATGCAATATGAGATGGGGGTTTCACAATAGGTAGCAGCACAATATGGAACGTGGATTTACTATGAAACATCTCTAATCAATTGTTGTCGTGGTAAATGCGTTCGATAGAGGAATTAGGACGTGGGAAGAGGAGAAGAGATAAAATTATTAATTTTGACAAATTTTTTAGAATTAGACAAGGAAAAAAATGAGAAAAGAAGGAAGAATATACTTAAAATTTTATCATATTTAAAATTAATTAAATAGAGAGTGATATGACAACATATAAGCAAGTTGGCTCCGTAAAAGACTTAATGTTTTAATGAAGCGTTTATGTTCCATCTCACCCATCGGAATTATTGACTCTATCCTATGAACAAAACTCCATGAAAGACAATGAAGAAGATGATTATTTTGGTACCAAATAAGAAAACCCTCAAGCCACCTACATTGTCAAGATTAAGGTTCCTGGTTCTCTGGCACAAGGGTGCGAAGCGGTAACAAAAACGTTCAAATTTGAAGTTTTTGATACACACACCCACACACAAACTACGTGTGTACATCATGATATATATATACTATATAGTTTATCCTTTTTGATACTAGTGTAGTGTGTGTATTACTATATATCATATTGTTATTTTTATAGAAGGAAGTTGATAGTGGTGTGACTTGAAAGTGCAAAGGAAAAGATTGAGAAAGCTTGACGCCACTTTTGATTTTGATAATTATTTCTTATGAGAATTTATATATGAAAGTTGGGGGCTGTATTGTGCATAGACATTAGACTTTATATAATAAAGTTTGTGATGCTTGTTTTTAAATTATCTAATTTTCTCATCCCATTTATGAAAATTGATTGTGTTGTGTTGTGGTACATATATATATATATATGTTTGTAAATAAGTCTCACTTTGTACTATCTGAACAATGATGTGTTGGAGTATGATGAAAATTCTGAGTCATTTACACACATAACAACATTCGTTCCATTATAATGATGTATAGATCATTATTCAATTTTTGAGATATTTTGAGCATCACCCAATATCAAAGTTAATATATTAACATTATTCAAATTTTATATGCTAATTAAATCACAAATACAACAAAGTTATTTGAAAAATATGAATGCTTACCACATTTCATAGAGGTATAACATTGCCTATGAAGATTTGAATGGGGTTTTAACATTATTTTGTCAAATATATCATAAAGTGTATATACATGTTTATTATGGGTGAGAATAAAATCGGAATGCCACCAGTAAAGTGAGAGTTATTTACACACATAATGACATTCTTCTGTTATAACGAAAAACTGGTCATTATTCAAATTTTGGGAGATTTTGAACATAACCTTATATTGGATTGACATATTAGACTTTATATGTTAATTAAATAATGAATTAATTTTTTTTTTTTAGAAATATGATTATTTGTCACATTCATAGAGTTTAAATATAATCACACACATTATAAGTTCATAATATTAGAGATGAAAACTTGAAAGTGTTTTTGAAATAATTTTTTTTCCAACATATCCTAAAAGTGTATATTTTTTGGGTTATTTGAATGAAATTGACGTGCCATTGATGAATTAAAAATGATTTACACACATAATGACATTAATATATAGTAAGAACTAGTCATTATTCAAAGTTTGAAAAATTTTAAACATTACATAATGTCGGATAATGTATTAACATTATTCTAACTTTATATGCTAATCAAATAACTAATTCGAATAATTTGTTTGAGAAATATTTTATAGAGTTTTAACATAAATGACGCACACTACAAGTCCATAATATTTATAGATGAAGACTTGAATATGCTTTTGGTATTATGTTTTCCCACATATCTTAAGAATGTATAAATATTTTTATTATTAATTATTCTACTGAAATTGATATGTCACTAATGAATCGAGGGTTATTTATGCACATAACATCATTCTTGTATTATAATGAAAAACTAGTCATTATTCATATTTTGAAAGATTTTAAATCTCACCCAATACCAAATGACATAATATTATTATTATTATTCTGAGTTTATATGCTAATTAATAATGAATTCAAACCATTTGCGTGATGAGTATCATTTCTTACCATATTTCATATATATAGTTCTAACATAGATGTTACACTATAAGTTTATAAAACTTAAAGATGAAGACTTGAATATATATTTTGTATTTTTTTTCTATATATCCTAAAATATATAAATATGTTTACTTATATTATGAATTATACGAATGAAATTGATATTTTGATAGTGAATTAAGAATGATTGATTCCTTTGGAGATATGGGAAGGGAATTATTTGACATTTTGATTGTTTTCAGCTTTCGGTGATATGCTTTCTTAGTCCCGCACTAAGGAATAAAAAGATGAGTAAACAAAATTCTGAGGATAACATTATCTGTAATAAAAGTAAGCATTGAGGAAATAAACACAGAAAATTTACAAACCAATAATTTGAACTTGTTCGGACTCTAACAACCTAAAAAAAGAGGCGACAAAAATGATTAAAAAAACACTATACATTTGCATTGCCACCCAACAAAATCTTTGTTAGAAAATTGATTTATTAAGTAGGTGTTAAATTTATTTTAATCGACTTTTTAAGTGGTTAAATATTTAATTTTAAAGAATTAAATAATGTATAATTAATCAACGTTCCGAGTAGATAATTGTAGTGGATTGAATTTCTCAAAATCGATTTTCGGTGAGTAAGAAATTAATGCTCAAAATTTACTACTTACAAAAAGTATTATGTGAGTGGGATGTGAAGAGTTTAACATCAACACATTCCATATTAAACTAATGTTGGCATTAATTCTAGCATAAATACTAAAACACTTATTATGTAATGTGGGGCCACACACACGCGCTCTCGACTTGGCTGGCCTTGTGCCTTGGGCTTTGTTAACTCGGTTAAAAAATAGTGTAGTTTATGTAATAAACTCGAGTAACATTTATTATTATTATTATTTTTTATTTATTTATTATTGTAAATGATTGTTAAGTGTTATAAGCAGATCTTTACCAGAATTCTAACCCCCAGCCAAAAAGCATCAAACCTAATATATTGCATTAAACAAATGTTTGCTTTACGAATTCTAATGCAACTGATATCAAATAAGGGTAAGGGTGAAATGAGAGAGATAGGGAGAAAGATGTTGCTTTACAAATTCTAATGCAACTAATATCAAATGAGAGAGAGAGAGAGAGAGAGAGAGAGATCTTTGCTTTCCACTGTAACATTTTTTCATAATTAAGGAAACTTTCAAATTTTAATTAATAATTCAAGAAAATTTCACACATTTATAAATGATTGAAGGACTTTTTATACAGAAATTTTGTAAATAATTTTATAATTCAGGAATCTCATAAAACATTGGTAAATAATTTAAAAACATTAACATGCATTTTGCCAATAATCCAATATGAATTCCATATCCACAAACTAAGAAACTCATTTTTTCCTAGAATAATTGAGACTGATAATGACTTATTAAGAATGACATTTAAAAGAAAAAATAGCTAATAATAACTTAGCGTCGCACAATTGAACTCATCATTCTCATTCATATTACATCAGTCTTGCTGTGGATAAACAAAAATTTTGAATCAATAATTCTATAATTTTGTCTAAGTAATTTTATAGAATATAATTTTTTAAGGACGGGTTGTACTCATACTTCATTCAAAAAAATAATTTATCTTAAGAAGACACGTTTCATCATAAATAAAGTTATATCAAGCCAAAGAAAAATACGACGAACCTACCTCTCTTCCCCTAAATACTCACTTCTTTCACTATAGCTTGTAAACCCGCCATACTACAAGTAATTGCTCATAAATTAACAAACTAATTATATTGTATAAGTAACTCAAACAATATGCCACTTGAATCACACAATTATAATCTACTCATGCACTTCAAAATTACAACATATAAACAAGATTTTGTATACGAACATAACCCACATAGTCCAATTATAGTTACTAAATATTCATCTAATTCATTTTTGCTAATACAAATCCTTATAATATTTAATCTTATCTTTAGAGTTTCTTGATTGCTATATATTATAGTTTTGTGTTTCTATGTTCTTATCATCTCTTTGCACATGGCCTATTTTGAGTAATGATAGTCTTATAGAAAAGCAAATTAATAAAGATAGATTTTGCTCGAGAAGAGCCCAACAACTTTTGATCAGAAAACTAAACTCAAACACATCTTCCTTCTTGGAGTATAAGGTGCGGCTCGTGACTTCAATACCTATTTAAAAAATGGCATTTTCATACTCTAACACAAAACTTCAAGTCACCCAAAAGATTGGCAATAGTTTAGTGAAATATTTATTTGGAATCAATGATAACTATTTTAATAATTGAATAATTCAAAAGAAAATAATATAATTGGAGTTGCCATTTAGATATATAGAGAAGCGGAAATCAAATCTTATAATTTTGGGTTGAGTGTGGATTAAATAATTTCAGAATATTAGCTCATAGATAAGGGCAAGCAAGCACCTGCAATTCAATAATTTTATTTATCAGATTCCATATTTTTAGTCCACAGCTTCCTTTTCTCTTCTCTATCCTGCACACATCCAGTCCATATACATACATACATACGCATATATATATATATATACACACTAGTTGAGGACGAGACGACACTGCCAACGAAATTGTAACGTGTATCAGGCTTCTTCTTTCTCTTGTGTTGCTAGCATTCAGAATCGCATTCAGATCTCTCGCTCCAGATCCATTTGTTAACCATCTCATTCCTCTGCCCAACCCCATTTCTTCTCGTCAATGGAACAAGTTAAAGGTTGGCCTCATCAATATGATTGCTCTCCTCATTAATACCACTCCGGATTTTTCTTCAATTTCGAATTTTCGGTGTCATAATTATGGTTCTTTTTTGTTCAGCTTTTTGGCTGGTTTGATTGAGTGATTCTATCCTCAACAATTGGGATAAGCAACGATTACTTGGTCATTTCTTCCTTTTGTTAGTATGTTGATATTGGAAGCCGAATTTTGTATCGATTCCTCTTGACTGGCTTTTTTTATTTTTATTTTTTTCTTTAACGAATGAATTTGTTGCGAAATTCGGCAGTGGATTCTGTCTAATTTAGAGCCGATGACTAAGTTTCTGGTGCGGGAACAGTTATAATCCCATGGAGAATCATGCACCATTCGATCCATCTTTAAGTATAGGAGGGCCCATGTTGATGTGAACTTCGTAATTTTCCCATCATGTCGGCTTTGTCCTCTTAGTTGTAACTTGAAGTGAACTTTTATAAGCTCTTTAAAAGTAATTAACGGAACTAAAGATTAACTCGTCCATTGCAATAAATTTCCCAAATCCTGATCATTTTATTTCAGATATATGTGCCCATGAGAGAATTCTTTTTGCTATGCTTGTTTTCTCCTTCCTTTTTGTGTGTTGGGTGGGGGGTTCTTGAAAGGGGAAAGATGATGTGATGTCGTGTATGACCAGGCGTTTAAGATACTTACCTTGTTTTAGTATATCTCAGGCATTTTCTCCTGTTGTGGTTGCAAAACATATATCCTCTGAGGTGACGACTAACTGTTACTTAAATATTTTCATAGTTTCCATGGCATAGTTTTGTATTATGAGGCTGCAACATAGTAGAGGTGGTCAGGTTCTACTTGATCATTGACATTTTAAAGTAGTGCTGAGAAGAACTTTATGTTTGCTTGGATAAAATAGGAATATGCCCCTTTTGTTTAGAAAAGGGGTTATTACCCCCTTTGGTTTGGAAGGGGCATATAGCCTTCCAATGATTTCAGAGTAAATGACTCGTCAACTCTGTTACCTGAATTACAAAATGACCAACTTAATGTTTGATCCCATCCTTTCATCATCAGTAAATGCATATCTTGAAAAAAAGTGATACATCCATTGCGGTACATTAGCATAAATAATTTTGATATGCCAGTATATTTTACTTTATTCCAAAAATACGGAATACAATCAATAATTAAGAAGATTTATGTATTTTTCTGTACTTTGGAATAACAAACATGTTATAGAAAATAAGTTTTTGTATATATTTATAATAATTTAGGAAAAACAATGGACAACAAAGTGAAAACTTGAATTGCTTATGTAGAGGGTTAAACAGTCATTTCCAATTTCCAGAGATAAAAGTCACGGTAGGCATTATTAACCCTTTTCAAGTACCCTAGGGGTTTCATCTCAATCATCCTGATTTTTCTTCCTCTAATTATTAGTTGTTGGTGCTAAAGATGGAAGTGTCCCGGTTACTTCTGCATTCACTGCTCATCAAGAAGGTAATTCTAATAACTCACTTTTTCCAGTACTTTGTTATTGTTGGGAAATGCATTATGCGTTCTATTCTGAGGTAAAGCTTGATAAAGATTTTGTTGATATGAGTTGAATCTTCTATTTACTATCTTGCCTTGGAGGTGTTGCATTATATGCTTTCTACTTGCTACTAATGCCTCTGTGTTTGCTACCCTTGATTTCTATAGTAGCTATGTTAACCGTGTCCTGCCTTGAGCATATCATATGTATGTTGTTTCATCATTGCCAATTATTTTTTGCTCCAAACTGCATGGTTGGTATTTGCTTAGCAGATTTGGAAAATATCCCTTGAATGGGTTAGTTTCCTCTGGCTGCCTATTCTAGCTGTGATTGTATACCTTGTGGGTTTGCTATACGTAAAAGTGCACTATGAGTCTTTTACATTCACTTGCCTGTTTGGTGCCCTTTGATGATGACTACTTTTCATCCGCTTTATTAGTTGTTGAGGCTAAAGATGGAGATATCTCGGTTCCTTCGGCGTTTTCTGGTCACCAAGAAGGCAAGCTCAATTCCTCACTTTTATTAAATAAAACATTCCGAGTATAATTAGTGTCTAGTTAAAAACTTGATGCTTCTAGTGGTCTATAGATATCTATTTTTCAGCGCACACACAATCTCTCTCTCTCTCTCTCTATATATATATATATATATATATGTCCATATGGCTGGTGATGGGGAGATTATTTAATAGATAAGAAATTAGACAATAATGGAGAATATTCCTAATAATGTGCCTATTACTAGAAATGATTTGTTGTGAAATAATGGCATAGGAATAGAAAGAGAATGAAACACTAATTGAACAGCTGAAAATGACTCAACAACTCAACTTGACATAATTGATTGATGTTTGAGGAGGTGAATCAATTTTACATAACTAGTCTATGATAAAGGTTTAGCAAGATAGTGTTGATTTGCCTAGTTATAATTGCGCCTTTAAATTTTGAAATCTATATTTCAATTGTTAATTGAATATAAGGATGAATTCATTTAGCCCCTGAACAATTCATTTTGTAGGTATCAACTATCTGATCTGCTAAAAGAACCTCAAAAACTCTTCTGCACTAAAAACATGTTTGTTGGACCAAAATGTCTCTTACTTCATAAATTTTGGTCAATAATCTAGAATAGCTTTATATATTGTATAACAAGTCATAAGCAGTTTGTCAGCATGTATAAGTCTATGGGTTGAACTGTTTGGTTTGGCCTGGGGTTGCCACCTTCTGAGACCCAATCAACCGTGCATCTTGGCATCTTGGCTTGGCAGTTGGATCCACTAGACTCATTTTTTTCACTTTAGAAACATATAGAAAGTAGATATTCTATTTTAAAAAATTAATTGCAGCTTTTTAAATATGGAAAAAAGAAGTAATTTTAGTAACAAAAATCTAATGATTTGCAACTTTGTATATGCACATATTATTTTGTGGAATATTATAGACCTATCCTTTCTACAGTACAAATTTTAAAATTATAATGTTTTTATTAAGTTTGTATTAATTCATTTATAATTTATATATATGTAATATACTCAGTTTCTCCAGGTATATCAATTTTATGTATTATTTACATGGGTTGGGGAAGAAAGTTACAATGAGCTTACATGTTACTTTCCTGCCTTTTGCTGACCGGCTTCTCTCTTCTTATCAGTTGTTGAAGCCAAAGACGGAACTATCTCAGTAGCTTCTGCATTTGCTGGTCATCAAGAAGGTAAAAACAATTCCTTGTTTTTAAGTTTAAACTTGTTTTCTTTTATCTTTAATTTTTGTTTTTTGTACTAAATTATTAGCACCAACTTTCAGTATGTTTCATGTAATTGGAGTCAATTTTCATAAGACGGTCCATATGGGCCGAGTTATATATAGCATTCTGTATATGTAGATTATGTTCACCTCGATCAAAGGCCTTCTAGCTGACAGATGCAATGAAGGGGCACTTTTAAAGGATCCACTAAATAATATTTGCATAACCAGTGAAAATATATATGTTGAAGGCAAAGGTTAAGAAAACAAAGCAGTTGGCAAAGACTTAGCAACTTTCTGCTTCAGCAATGGTGCTCAAATATAAGTGAGCAAGGGACATTTCATATAACTTTCTGAAATTAAGTTTTTGTTGGTTTAATTGACTCATTTAGGTACATTCTTGCCCAGTGAATTTTGAATCTTATTTTCTTTTGCCTGCTAAGTGCCTTTTTATTTCTTGTAGATAAAAACAAAAATTGTTTTTTTAGTGGGACCTGCAATGCCAAGTGTGCCGGAATTTAATATGTATTGTTCTTACTTCACGTGACTTCATCTTTGTACATAATTTGGAAGGGCTTGATCTTCAAGGAATCACTGGGATCTTTCACAAATGAAAATAGGTTCATGGATTCAAAGAAGTTTATTTTTATCCCAAAATGAAGATGAATCTTGCAAGACATGCATTCTCTTTCTTTCTTTATGGACTGCCTTTTTTATGATTCTCTCCTTTTGACATGAACATGCCAAAGTTAATAATAAATCCTGTCAACAAATCCTTTGTAATGGATAATTGCACATTTGTATCTTGAATAATTATTGTTTGGGTATCTTTCATTAGGGAATATCTTGTTCGTGCCTTGATGATGATTATGTTGATCAACCATTTCTTTTTAATGCACAGCTGTT
Source organism: Caryopteris x clandonensis (assembly GCA_028749325.2). Classification (NCBI taxonomy): domain Eukaryota; kingdom Viridiplantae; phylum Streptophyta; class Magnoliopsida; order Lamiales; family Lamiaceae; genus Caryopteris; species Caryopteris x clandonensis. Next base: position 4,559,797 of record JAPYKT020000024.1, on the reverse strand, counting down.
CAGGATAGAGATCACAAATTCCTGACAAGAGCAGTTGAAGAAGCTTACAGAGGTGTAGAATGTGGAGATGGAGGTCCTTTTGGTGCTGTTGTTGTACGAAATGATGAAGTGGTTGTAAGCTGTCATAATATGGTTCTCAGGCACACGGATCCTACTGCTCATGCTGAGGTTACAGCTGTACGCGAGGTTAGAATTGTACTTATACTTCAGTTCAAATATTTGATATATTCGTTGTTGAAAATGTTTGCTATTTGTAACTTAATGCCAAGCTTATTTTAAAGCTCTAAAATTACTTAAATGGGAGAGAGCTTTAAAAATGAAAGTTCCTAACATTCAAGAAAACAAATAAAAAGAAAAAGTATTTTCCTTATTGTATACTTGGTTCTTTTGTTCGATTCAATTGCAACCTACCTTTTACTGTCTGTAGAATTTCTTATTTTTTACTGACATTTTGGTCACATTACATATTGATATGTCATTGTTGATTAACTGGAACAGCTATGGTTATATTATTTTTGGGATTGGTATTTTTCATTTATTTAATGACATTTAGCCACGTTTATGTAATGATATTCCATAATTGGTTGACCTAAAAGGTTTTGCTTCTTTGATATTTGAGATTTATAATTTGTCTTGATTTCCAGACATTCCTTTGTTAGTCAAGTAAGATTGTCAGGTGAAATGCTTTATACTGTAACTGGTAGTTATCAAACTTTAGGATAAATACTTTTTTCTGCGAAAACCAGATGAATAAGAGTGAATTTGAGGGTCTTTTTCCTTTCTCTCTGTCCAATAGCTTTTATAAAGTTTTCTTTCTATTATCATCTTATTATCCTACAAAATGCACGATGAACTCCAAAATTCTAACTGTCATGTTATGAGCCAGAAAGAATGCACTAAAAGTATTATTCATCATATAGGTTTTGGAATGTTTGGAAATGTTCCAAGTGTTCATTTTGTGCTTTAAGCATTGTATAGAATTGTGAATACCATTATATTTAGTTCCGTAACTTGATATATTTTCTTTGCTTGGGCAACAGAACTCGATTGTTTATTTGAGATCATTCCGAAAAATCTGAACTGCCATCTATTTTTAACACTGAGTATACTTTTTAAAAATTGTTACGGCGTCTCATTCTTAGCCTGCAATTTCAGGCTTGCAAGAAGCTCAACAAGATTGAGCTCTCAGACTGCGAGATATATGCTTCCTGTGAGCCATGTCCTATGTGCTTTGGTGCTATCCATCTTTCCAGAATCAAGGTTTTTAGTGATTGTTTCTCTGTTTGACTTGAATCTTTTCAGTTTCACAGGCTAAACCTTACCATTTTCCTCAACTTGTTGGTTTCTCATGCTTTAGTTACCCCCAAAACTCTTTCCTCTATTTCAGAGATTGGTGTATGGAGCAAAAGCGGAAGCTGCTATTGCCATTGGTTTCGATGACTTCATAGCAGATGCATTAAGAGGAACTGGGTTTTACCAGAAGGCTCATCTTGAAATCAAAAGAGCTGATGGTAAAGGGGCCATTATTGCAGAGCAGGTGTTCGAGAAAACAAAGGAGAAATTTCGACTGTATTGAAGAACATCTCAAATTATTCTGTAATTGATAAACTTTCCCTTTTCATTTACTAAATAGCCTTTCCATTAACTATTAACAACTGCTTAATTGTTTCTCTTTGTATTTATCCAAGCATTTCGCTTTGTAAAACTGGAATTTGTTAAATTATCTGCCAGAGCCCCGTCTCAATTATTTATAATGGTTCGCAATTCTCAGCGACTAGAAACTACTGCAGCGACTAGAAACTACTGCATAATTACCCTTTTGACCATGAGCATCGTTAAGGGTTGTGCGTAACCCTAGTCTCGACTCTTAGACACCCCTAGATAATTTTGATGCTAAGCTTTAAGATACTGAAATTTAGGTAAGTTATTGCAATTGCAGCCATAGATGTCTTGATCAGGCTTGTAAGAAGTGAGTGCTTAATGAAAGCTATTTGTTTCGAAGCAGTTGTACTTTAGCTTTTGAAGGTTGAGTCGATGAACATTCCATAAACATCTCTCTCAAATTTTCACTCATCCCATTAATGCCAAATTTGCTTTTGTCAAGTTTGTTGAAAAAGAAACTTTAACTGTCTTCAATCTGTCTAGAAAACTTTTTTATTCTAATTTGTGTAGAGGTTGAATTTAAAATTTGTTCACTCTAGCCCATGATATTCTAAATTCTAGTCAAAGTTTAGTTTATTCTATTTTACACCATCTCCTAATCCAATTTCCTTTCCATTTTTTTGTTTGACTTTTGACTTTCAATAATAATTCTTTTAGCAAATCAACATCTTCTAATTTTTTTAATTTTATGTATTAGAAGTTTACTATAAACCCGATTTATTGATTGTGATTTTGAAATATGTTTTTATGTGACCAATGAGTCTTTCTTGTGCCTATGAAACCAAGTTCAAAATATTACAAAAATTATTTACAATGACTAATGAAGAATTTCCCGGAAAGGTAAAATTTGTAATCTTTTTTAGAAATCAAATAAATTCGCACCTAGTGATAAAAAGACGTTGAGTATGTTAGAAATTGTGAGTTATTTTCTCATCAAACATCGTGATAGTCAATACCTCTTGTGACGCCCCATCCTTCATTACTTGATACTTCACAATTTTAATACAATAATTTAAGTAAAATATCTTTATGAAGTTCTAGTTTTATGAATTCAAATCAATCAATACAATTTCAAATTGGATTTGATTAGATAGGAATATAAAAAAATTGGAATATTTTTATATGCAACAATTTAAATCTTAAATGAAGAAGATTTTGTCGATTGATTCTCCAACCTAATTGAAACAATATTCATTAAATATTGGATACTAAAAAAAATGTGAAACAACAAGATATGTGTTACGTATGTTTGAATGCTTTCATATACCCTATACCGTATAGGGTTCATAATTATAGCGTATATGATTTATAAACAATGTATTATTCACATAGTTTCAATAGTGGGTTCAAATGTATCCTTAAAGATCATTCCTATTAGTCATCCATGCTTCCATTTAATACATGGATGGATGACCACATGTACTTAACATCATTGTGTTAAATCTATGGATGGACAAAGAGCAATAGCTGTCCAAGTTTTTGGCTTACAAAAAAGGAGGTGTGGGGTGGGGTGGGTCTGCTGCCATATATATATATATATATATATATATACACACACACACACTTTTTGCCTTTGGGAGTGGGGTGCAATTTTTTCTTTTTGCCTTTCGGAGTGGGGTGCAATTTTTTTTTTTTTTTTTGGTTTGAGTAATTTATCTCATAATACTCAAAACTTGGATGGAGATGGATCGTCCCCATGTCCTTAATTTCCTTCGATTTTTTTTTTGTACTCTCAATTCAATATTTCAATTCAATTTCATCCACAAAATTTTTGGTTGAGTGACCGATTTCTTCAAACTTTACAAAGTTTTGAGAATGATTATCCAACAATTTGTTTTCTATTATGTGGAGAAATAGTTTCATCAAAATAATTTTATAAACATATCTGTGCTCTTGATATTTTTGATTTGTTTGGTTCATAAATAAGACCAATGAAATACTTATGGTTTGATACATAATTAATTGTCCATTCTTTTTCCCAAATAGACAAATGAGTTCTAAAGTAAATACCCCCTTCTTCAACAATTTATATTAAGTATTTATAATTAATATATTTATAATGTTTTTAAAAAATGCTTAATTTTTTTTATTCATTTTTACTCCATTGGTCTCCTAAAATTTTGATCGTTTCTGTAAATTATTAAAGTTTTTCTTATAAAACATTAAAGGTCTTTTATTAGTTAAAATATTCACTTCATATTTTTTCTTAAGAAAGATTATCTGTTACAATTTTTCTTAGAAAAAATTACGAAGTTATATTTTAACTCACAAAATACATAAACCTTGTATAAAAAAATTAAAACTATAATATTTACTTATTAAAAATGAAACTGTTAAAATTTTAGGGGAGTGGACAATTGAGCAAAATTGTAAGAATTTAAGAATTTTTTAAAATTAAGTATATATATAGACATCTCTGAAAGTAGATGTTGAGTTTTGGGGTATAATATCATCAAAATTTTATAAAAAAAAAGGTATAATAATAGGTCAGATTATCAATATCAACAAATTTGTGTATTAAATTACCATATTTTGAAAAACGTGATTGAATTACAAAATAGTAAATGCCACACATTTTTGTACAACTTACCTAAAAACTTATATACATCATGTATACTGTGCAACCTGATCTACTGTGTTATTTATCTGACTAAAAACATTGTATGTTTGCTTAAAAAGTATTACGATTGATTTGTTACTTTAAAAAGTAGTAATATGTTTTAAATAAATAAGTAATATTTTTTAATTAAATAAATAATATTATAAATCAAATGCACGGTGCATTCGATGCACAAAAAACTTAGTAAATAATAATATTTCAAAATTCTTTGAACTTTGATTTACAAAATCTAAAGTATCTAATGAGAATAAAAAAATTAAAAAATTAAAGAATAAAGTAAGAGAAAAACGATTGAAATGTTTTAAAGTAGAAAATGTTGATAACTTATGGTGCTTTATTATAGGCTCATCAACTTATGGCAGCATTATAATAAATTTATGGAATCATGATAAAGGAGTTTGATTACATTTTTAACTTATTTAAAATAGGGAGGTGCTATACACACCACCCTTTTTTCTAAACACACGACACCATTTAATTTTACAAAAAATGACCTTAACAAAATTACCAAAATAACCCTCAAAATTTTTTAAAAAAAATTGGCACCTGCTGTGAAGCTTTCTTCCCCCTTCCCTTCTCTGCTAAAACCCTAAAAATTTTAAATCCAAAAATTGATTCATTCACCATATTTTTTTCTTATATTCATGGACAATCAACAAGTACATCTAAAATCGGTAAGTTTTGGAATGTTTTATTGTACTACATTGTGTTTTTTTCTTCATTTTCTTTCAAAACCGAATTCTGCAGTGCGTAGCAGAAATTTCGGGTGCGTTTGGCCTGTATCAGCCAAACGTAAGCCTAAACGTTCGGCCAATACCGACCGAACACATAATGTAACGTTCGGCGTCTGAAGGCCGAACACATTATGTCACGTTCGGCTACCCACGGCCGAACACTTCGTGTTGTGTTCGGCTGGTCACGGCCGAACACTTCGTGCTGTGTTCGGCTGATACAGGCCGAACGCATGTTCGGCTGTTCTAGGCCGAACACGGATTGTCTTGTACTTTTTTTGGTTGTTTTCTGATTCATTTAATTTTATTTTCAGGAGATCTCAAGAACAAGTGCTTTTATTTTAGATAACAACGAGGTGGTTGTTGATTATCAAGATGTGTTTAACACAATGGATTTGTTCGAATCACGAGAAAATTTGATTTCTTGGGTCCGTGAAAAGGCTATCCCATTAGGCATGGTAGTGGTTGTGATGAGGTCAGAAATCGGAGATGAATGCAGACGACCTTGTTTGTGGTTAGGATGCGAACGAGGGGGTAAATATCGGCCACCGAAAAAAAACAAAGCAAAGAGAAAAATAAAAATCAAAAAACAAATGAATGTGGAAGAGAATTGGAAGAGGTAGAGAATAAAACAATTGAGCATCGTCGTCGCGGAACCAAGAAATGCGATTGTCCATTTCGTCTAAAAGGAACATACTACAAAGAGACTGATGCATGGGCCTTGAAGGTCATTTGTGGTTCGCATAATCACGAGATGTCAAGATATTTAGAGGGTCACTCTTTTGCTGGCCGTTTAACTACGGATGAGGTGAAATTGGTGTCTGATCTATCTATCGGTAATAGCCGTCCTAGGGACATATTGTTTACGTTGCAGAAGAGGTATACAGAAAATAAATCTACGATAAAGACTATCTACAATATTCGACAGAAGAACAGACTAGTCGAACACTGTGGCAGGTCACAGCTGCAATATCTCATGGGCAAACTTAAGGAGAAAGATTTTTTCTTCCATACTAGGCGGTGTGAGCAAACAGATGCTGTGAGAGATATGTTTTGGGCCCATCCGACAAGTGTGAAGTTGCTCCGGGCCTTTCCAAATGTCTTGTTAATGGATTGTACATACAAAACAAACCGGTACAAACTACCGTTTTTAGAAATTGTTGGGGTGACTTCCACAAACATGACATTTTCAGTTGCATGTGCCTATCTAGAATCCGAGAAGGAGGATAATTACTTATGGGCGTGCAATGTCCTTAAAGATTTGATGGACCAATCCAGCCTACCGAAAATATTTGTAACCGACCGAGAGCTTGCACTGATAAATGCAATCGAGATAACTTTTCCTAGTTCTCATCATTTGCTATGTCGGTGGTACATCAACAGAAATGTAATGCATAAATGCAAGAAATACTTTAGCACAAAGGAACAATGGAATTCGTTTTATTGCAGCTGGAATTCGTTGATTTTTGCCGAATCAGAGCACAGGTTCGAAGAGTTGCTGCAGCGGTTTCAGAATGATTTATCCTATAAAAAAGAGGCTGTGAAATATGTTTTGGACAATTGGATAAGTGGGTATAAGGAGCGATTTGTTTCTTGTTGGGTGAACAACTTGATGCATTTTGAAAATACCACAACAAATAGGTATTAAATAATCATTCATCATTTATATGCTATATTATTATTTTATTTCTGTATATTGTTATATATGTTATATGATTATTAATATTTTTTTCTCCATATAGGGCGGAGGGCCATCATGCAAAGTTGAAAAAACAACTTCAATCGAGTACAGGCACTTTTGAAACGTGTTGGGAAAAAATTTTCATCCTTCTCGAAACATCGCATAATGCAATCAAAAGTATATAGGCTCGAGTTGCCTTCTCTGCAGCTCTTCCAGCAGCTTCAGATGGCCAGCAGAGATCCGAGTACCACTTTTGTCGGAAAATATGGTACACCCAAGGATATAAAGTATATAGGCTCGAGCTGCCTTCTCTGCAGCTCGTCTCTGCGTAATCTGAACGCTGTCCGAGAAAGTGCTACGAAGCCACTCTAGCTTCACAGATTGCCCTCTCTTGTCATTGAGGGCCAATACGGCATCCTCAACTGACACACCCAACAACCGATGTATCAGTGCAGGCGAGAATTCTGCAGGATCGTCTTCCACCTGCACTGGCTGCCCAACCACCGGAAGACCGAGTAAAGACGACACATCATCTAATGTGATCGTCATCTCACCAAAGGATAGGTGGAAAGTGTTGGTCTCCGGCTGCCACCGTTCGACGAATGCAAAAATGAGGTTCCGGTTGGGAGCTCTGTAGGATATCTTGCTCAAATTGTGAAGCCCGGACCGCTTCACATACGACCTCCAGACTCGGGTCGTCTCGTCCTCGGGATACACCCATCGAAGAAGCTTCGAAGTGTGGCAGAGGCATTTTAAAACGGCTCTCTCATTGCCATTCCACACGTCGGCGGCTACTTGTGTTTTGAAGCTTCGCAGTAATGACGGATCGTAGGGGCCGCCGGGAAATGGGCCCATCAATAACTCGTTCTGCTCGGCTTGCCTCACTTGTTCTTGAGGCATTTCGGCATATTCCTCCTCCTGTTCTTCCGGCACGTGAGAAGGACCCGCCTCTTGCTGGGCAGCCCGTAATCGTCTATTTGAAGCGGTAGGCCGTCTTCTACTTCTTTCATAAACTATAACATAAGAAAATTAAAATATTAACATACAAACTTTAAAAATAAAATAATACAGGCACACTGTCAGGCTGTTCGGCCAGTGCAGGCCGAACGCCTCGCAGCCTGTTCGCCGAACGCCTATCAGGATGTTCGGCCAGTGCTGGCCGAACGCCTAGCAGGCAGTTCGGCCAGTGCAGGCCGAACGCCTAGCAGGCTGTTCGGCCAATGCAGACCGAACTTTGTTTGCTCCGTTCGGCCTGTTCTCACCGAACGCCCTGCAGGCTGTTCGGTGAACCAGCGCCGAACGCATTGCGATTTTATGGAAAAAGAGGGCGACAGAAATTACCTGGAGTCACGTTACTTTCGTGTTCGGCGTCCATGTCCTTCGAAGGGTTCGACGGTGGAGGGGGAGAGAGTAGTTCGGCGCGGTGGGTTTGGGGATGGGGATGTGTTCGGCTCTTGCGGTGGGTTGGGGGGGAAGCTGTTCGGCCTTGCGGTGGGTTCGGGAGGTAGGGTTTGGGTTTGGGTAGTTCTTTTTTTTTTTTTTTTTTTAAAGGTTTAAGGGTATAATAGGTATTTTGTGGTGTGTTTAGTAATTTTAAATTTTTAAATGTAATTTTATGTGATGTATTTAGTAAATATGGTGTGTTTAGAAATTTTTGTGGTGTGTATAGAATATGCCTTTAGTTGAGTCCACAGTGAAGCCCAACCCCAACCGTAATGCTGTTTGCTCTAATTGTTGTCGGCGGATCATTCAAAATCTCTCTCAATCTCACTGATGGATGATGAATAGCAGAGGTGATTTGTAGATGAGGATCTGTCAATTACCCTCGCCCTCGATAAACCTTACCAATTGGTCAAGAAGGGAATCTGGGACTTCTTTCCGTTGTTCCCATTATTGCGTGTGAAGGGTGCCGCCGCCTCCTCCGCCCAACTCAGCGCCGACACCAGACGCGTCAACCTACACCTACAACAAAACAACAAATAAATCAATTCATATGACAACAACGGCATCGCTACACGTTAACTCTTGACCAAGAAAATCGACAAAAAAAAAATGTTCGACTACTCCAATCAACCTAGCCCCCGGCAGAGGACCCTCCCAAAACGCATAATTCTAGTCCGGCACGGCGAGAGCGCCGGGAACATCGACGGAGCAGCCTACACCACCACCCCCGACAACAAGATTCCCCTAACTCAGCAGGGCATCGACCAAGCCAAGGAGGCCGGCACTCAGATCTTCAACGTTGTCTCCGGCGGCGGTGCCTCTTCTAACTGGAAGGCCTACTTTTATGTGTCCCCTTACCTTAGGACTCGTTCGACACTCCGAGAAATTGGGCGAGCCTTTCCTAAGAACAGAATTATTGGTGCGAGGGAAGAATGTCGGATCAGAGAACAGGACTTCGGCAATTTCCAGGTGGCGGAAAGGATGAAGGTGATCAAGGAGACCAGAGAAAGATTTGGGAGGTTCTTTTATCGATTTCCTGAAGGAGAGTCTGCTGCCGATGTTTTTGATCGCGTTTCCAGTACGTCTTCTCCTTGAACTCCCCCCCCCCCCTTTCTCTGTTTAGGGATTTGGTTGAATTTGCAATCCATCAAACTTGGCTGGATTTTTTGAATCCTATTATTTCAAACACTTCAATCCAAATGCAACCTTAGGGTTTTCTTTTGCATCTTATTATTGATCAGAACAACTAGCTACGGCTTAAATGCAAAGCATTAATCGTAATTTAGGTGATGGTTATATCCTGGTCGACAGTTGTCATAGTCATTCTTCAGTGAATTGGATGATCAATGCAATCATTGAACACAATTCTTGTTCGAATATTGGACACGGTCAGAAAATGATTATCAAATTTTGGGGGGTTCATAGTGGATGAAATCTGTGAGCATCCGTGTCTTGTATATATGTCCAACTAGACGTGGTTGTATGTTTTCTTAGTAAAATATTCTCAAGATATGAAAAAGCAAAATGTAGCTGCAATAGTTGTGGTTCAATCTATCTCATCCCACTTTCATGCTATGTATATAAAGAAAGCTTCAATGTCATCTCCAACTATTTAAAATCACAATTTTAATCCTTGCTGCACTACCTTTGTATTTGTTTGGAACCCAAGATAGGATTTCATAATGCTGTTTTCTTTGTCGATGAGTACATCGCGCTATCTAAGGAAATATTTCGTAGTAATTGCATCTACTTTTGTACTTCTGTTGTAAGTTTGTAACTATATTGAACTTGGCATGTCCACAGATTCTCATAGTCATCGTGTGAAGGTTTACTTTCTCTTCTTGTCTTTACACTAGGAATAACGTGTCGCATAGGAAATAAAACAGCTATTCATTGTATGTAACCCAACAATTTTCTCAAGAGAATCCCTATTTTATTTTCCTTCTTGCACAATTAAGTCTTCTCACTTATCCTCATCAATTTACTCTTGATGTTTCGACATGCTGAGCTTTGAGTTAAGTTTTTGTACACGTTGTGTTGCCACATCTTAGTTTTCTTCCTCATCTGTGTGACAACTGTGTTTGATTAAAACATGTTTCTACCATATTGGTGATTGATTTCCAAGATATCAGTACTCTGCTAAAACTATATTTGATCCATCCTCAGCACTTGAAGATAAATATCTGAAAATTAAAGGATCAATTGCGACAATGTGCAGGCTTTCTTGAATCCTTATGGAGGGACATAGATATGAACAGGCTCAGCCGTAATGCGTGTGATGAACTCAATCTCGTCATTGTATCACATGGACTCGCCATTCGAGTCTTTCTTATGAAATGGTTCAAATGGACAGTGGAGCAATTCGAGTACTTGAACAACCTCGGGAACTGTGAGTTTCGAGTAATGCAGCTAGGGAACGGGGGAGAGTACAGCCTAGCGGTGCATCATACAGATGAAGAAATGGAAGAATGGGGATTGTCCCCTGAGATGATAGCAGATCAACGGTGGAGAGCTCATGCTAACAGAGGGGATTGGAACGATCACTGCCCTTGGTATCTTGACATGTTCTTTGACAAGTTTGCAGATTCTAATAGTGAAGATGGTGAGGAATTAAAATCATCATCTGAGAAAAACTCTTCATAATTATTTATTCTTTCTTTATTTCTGTGGAATGTTGTATTCTCCTGTGATATCAACTCATTGAATGATAAAGAAAAGAGGGAAACATGCAAAGAAGTGGGGAGGATTTATGTGTGTGTTTGTCCTGGAAAAGTATCATGAGATTGTGGGTGCTATAAATCTGATAAAATCTTGAAAATATGGGGATTATGTAGCTTGTTTTGTTTAATCAAATGTGTCCCTGCATAGTGTTTCTGTTGGCAGTACCAACATTGTTTGACTTGGCCAAAGGTTTTATCCAAGAATTTCAGAAACATGATATTAGTTCACCTGGACGGAGGAGGCGTTGGAAAATTAAAGTTGTTTCAAATTCCTTGTATTTAATTTTTTTTTTCTGATTTCAACACTCTTATTTAATTGTTTGGATTTAAAATTAAATGGATTCGAATTGGCTAATTTAGTTAAGTACAATGTGTGTGGTACTGGTGTGCATCTGCTGCAATTCGTTACCTGACTGTTACGGTTTGGTTTCCTTTTTATGTATAGGTTAAATGATCCGAACCGAATGTGTGTGTGTGTGTGTATATATATATATTACATCTTATTTTATTTTATTTTATATACAAGTATGAGGTTTACAACTGCTGGACAACATTGCAATTAGCCAGTTAAGATAATTTTTATATATGATGTAGAAGAAATGAATGATAATAATAACGAAACAGTTACGAAAATTACTTCTAAAACCAACGGACAAAGTGGCTGATTGAAAAAAAATTCAACGTTAACAAAAAAAAAAAAAGGATTGATCGAAAACCAAATTTAAAAAAAAAAACAAAAAAATTTAACCAAACTGAACTGGATTCGATTTTCAATTTTTAATATTGGTCAACCGAAATATCAATTAACCAAAATATTGGTTAACCAAAAATATAGTTTGATTTGGTCTTTTTAACTGAATGACACCCCTATGTGCAGCTACTCTACAATGTACAATCCATTAAATAATACTTTTTTTTATAAATAAATAATAAATTTCAAATGAATAAATAATATCTTTAAATAAATAAAAAACAATATTTTATAAATAAACCTTTAATACAATTTTGGTAAACAAATACAAAAGCTATCAATAATACTTTTTAGAGCAATGTATATCTTTTGAAATTAGTAAGTTCTATCATTTAGGGTAGGTAACGAGTAATAATTTTAGTGTATATTTTTTAGATTAGCAAGTAATATCCTTCATTCAACTAAATAATATTTTTTAATTAGCCAAATAATGGGAACAGCCCGGAGACGGTGCAATTAGTCAAACCCTGTCAAGTACCCCACTTCAAGCGCACCTCTGTATCAATTGAATCACTCATCGGGCCTAGTCGGTGGAGCCGGTGAACCATGTGAGCTCGTCAGATGCGTTAATATTTTTTAATTAGACAAATAATGATGTACAAAATTCACAATGAAATTGTATGATACACTCGGATATATAAGAGTTTTTGTGGTGCTTATTATATGTGGGAGAGTGAAGATGAATTTCAAATGATAAGTTGTAATAGAAATGATATAAAATCAATTTGATTTGAGTCTTTATTTAAACAATTTGAGTGAATTTGATTGTGTAGCTAAATCGCTCCATCAACTCTATGATAAATTATTTCCCAGTCAAAATCTACTCTGAACATTTGGCTAAAAACACAAATTAATAGATTTGATGGAATTGAAATCAATTATAATATCTAGTCATTTGAATAAGTGTCTTCCCCCCCCCCCCCCCCCCAACCACACACACACACACATATATTTATATTTACATTTATATCAATACATACATATATATACACACACACTTTTACTATTATCTTTTTAAAAAACAAACATGAGAATTCAAATTCAAACATTCAAAAACTATAGTTAATATGAGTGAATTTTCAAAAAAACAAAGATTTAAAATCACATTAATTTTCAAATATGTTGGTCTACATGGACCCTTATTATTTATAGATCTAATGCAACCTTAAGTATCCCCTACATTATGTCAAATGTGTCTGAACCCATGGATTGAACTGAGAATATATCTATTTTTCCGATGGTAATATGCTTTTTTTTTTTTTGGTGTTTCAAATCTATAATCTGCTTTAGTTAAGAATAAGAGATATTAGAAATAGGAATTAAATATAGAATATTTAATAAATGAAATTTCCAATTACAAAAATATAAACCCCACCACCTGATAGAATAAAATTCAGTTTTCTGGTTTCTCAATATAAATTTAAAAAAAGGCCAAATTTGAAAAATGGGTAGGTTGGCGGTGACCTCATAATGTTTAATGCAATGTTAAGAAGAAGTGGCAGCGGTCCTTCATAATTTCATCTATTCAATTCAAACATTTTCTCTGTGTGTGTTGTGTTGCTGTAAATACTATCATATTCTAAATATTTTATATTCTACCATTTTAATTATTAATTCCCAAATTACATATAAATGATCCAGCAATTAATTAATGAAAATGTGTTTGGGGAGTTTATTGGCAATCCCAATAGTAAAATAGGGTGACAAGGTTATCCTGTTGGGTCTGCTTCCTCAGAAAATCTTAGATGATAAAATTTATGTGGGAGAAAGGTGATAAGTAGGAACCAATTATTGGAAGTGCTGACAAAATTCTCCAATGGGGAAGACAAAGACTACACCTTTGCATCTTCCAAAGGAGAAGACAGAATCAAGTACAGCTAACTTTAATTGCTCACGAGATTTCCCAACATCTATACAAATTGACTCTCCCCCCACCTCTGCCCTTCACTCTCTCTCTCATGGAAAACAGTTTTCCTCCTTCCAAGAATCATATCCAGAGCAACCCTATGCATCCATCGCACCATGAACTAATCCCTTCTTCTTCCCTTCTCATAATACTCATTCCCATCATCATTTTAGTCTTGCTCATTGCCATACTCTTGCTCACATTGATGCTCCGCCGCCTCCACTCCGCCAGAGCCACCACTGCCGCCGCCAGCGTCACCGCTAGTAAGAGTATCACCAACAACCGCAGCTGCATGTTCATTGCTCATAGCACCATTCACTTAAATTCTTCTTCAGGTAATCACTGTGACATGACTCTTTATTTTTTGTGACGTAGGGAGTATTTGTTATCTTGATTAATGTAGCTGAAGGAAAAAATGTTATATATGTGGATAGACGGCGGTTGCCTATACGGCAGTAGTATTGGGGGCACTCCGCCACCTAAACTGAGAGGAGTCCAAGTCCCCGTCCAAGTTTTTACATTGAAAGAAGCAGAGATGGCCACCAATAAATTTAGTGAATCGAATATAATACAAAGTGGGGCGTCGGGCGTACTTTATAGAGGGGTGCTCAGGGATGGCACTGCGGCCGCACTTAAGATGATGCGCCCCAATGGGAGGTCCGGTGAACGCGCTTTCCGTTTGGAGGTAGGATTCCTCATATTCTTTTCATTTTTTCTCCGAATTTATGATTCATATAACTGGCCTCACGTGGTGGGTTAAAGACTTAGTTTGTTGTCATTGTTGACAGGTGGACCTGTTGAGCCGATTACACTCTCCCTACATATCAGAGCTCTTGGGCTACTGTGCCGATCAACACCATAGATTGCTCGTGTTCGAGTACATGCCTAACGGATCTCTTGAAAAGCATTTGCATCCTCGTAACAACCAATCTCAGATTCTGAATTGGGGAACTCGTCTCAAAATAGCACTCGATTGTGCAAGAGCGTTGGAGTACCTACACGAGCACATGACTCCATCAATCATCCACCGCAATTTCAAATGCAGCAACATTCTCTTGGATCACAACTTCAGAGCAAAACTCTCTGGTTTTGGGTTGGCCAAGATTGGCTCTGAGAAGCTCAATGGCCTAATCTCAACCCGAGTTTTAGGAACCACCGGCTACTTAGCCCCAGAGTGAGTCTTCATAACTCTCTTAACTAACCTTCCTCGTGTAATTTGTTCAACTTAATGAACAGAATCACACGAGCAATTAACAACAACAACAAGAACAATAGTAAAATTAATCCTAACACACAATGTTGTAATACAGGTATGCATCAACAGGAAAGCTTACAACAAAGTCGGACGTATACAGTTATGGAGTCATTCTTCTGGAGCTATTAACGGGCCGCGTACCTATAGATACATCCCGCCCTCCGGGGGAGCATGTTCTGGTTTCTTGGGTCCGTATTCACTACACATATGTATGCATCACTCATAGTAACTCTTGTGATTAACTCACTACAATTCTCAGGCACTTCCACGTTTAACAAACAGAGAGAAAGTGATGGAAATGATTGATCCAGCTGTAAAGGGCCAGTACTCCAACAAGGATCTCATTCAAGTAATTTTTTGCAATATCCCTCCCTGCTCATTTTCTTAATGATCATAAACTCACCAATGTGTGTGTTTTTCTTGGTGCAGGTGGCTGCAATTGCAGCCATGTGTGTGCAGACAGAGGCCGATTACAGACCGTTGATCACCGACGTTGTCCAATCCTTGATGCCCCTTGTAAAGAATCACCCTCAGCCCTGCTCATCCAACTCACTCAGATATCCTCATACTCCGAGCCCAAGAACTTAAACAAGTAATACCGTGTGAGTGTGTGTTTTCAGAAAAGCAGTTCATTTTGGGTATAATATGAAATGAATAATGTAATAAATTGCACGAAATTCCCTTATGTTAATTGCAAGTGAAAGATGTAGTTATAGAATGTAGTGAGCAAGAGTATCGTGTCTTGCAAATATTAAAGATGGGCTATTTAGTGCTACAATTGTTATAAATTTAAAATAAATATACCATATCATTGACAATCTCTTCACAATAATTACTATCCTCTCGATTAAACAATATATTGTCTATGTTTTAGAATTTCATATGAATTTTGCATCTTCCAAATCTGACTTGATAACATTATAGAAACCAAACTTCAATTGAAACTAGAACATGTGATCAAAGAGGAAAAAAGAAAGGCTTAAATTAATCAATCATCCACCCACGTTTATAAAACTACAAACAAACCTAGACTTACAATCAAATTAGATCGACCTGGTAGATTACAAACTCATAGGTAAAGTTACAATCATGTCTAACTAACAAAAATATAGTACGAAGAAACTGGTTCGTCTCAAATCTCAACTCTCTTGAATACCTATTCATTTTGTCTTTGCTTAATGCTCCATTGCTCCAAAACAAATAAAAATTGAGTTCTATAATTAAGTCATATCTATTGGTCTAGATATCTTATATTGCCAATACAATTCGAAAAAATAAATAAAATTAAATATAGATCTCAACATAGACTCTTAGACACAATTGGCACGATTAGGTAGTGTCTTTTAGAAATTAGACAAGGCTAGAGTGCGTCAAAAAGCCTCTAACACAACTAGTTCCTCTTAATTATGTGGCTTCTTAAATGGCGAGGTCGAATCAAATCCATTTTGAGCACGGCACGTGGTCTAAACCATATTTGTTCACCTTTTGGCATGGTTTAATCACGCCTTACTTATTTCTTCCTTAAAATATTTATCTTAAATTGATTCGAGTTTCTTCCACCTTATTCCAATTCATGCACCATTCCGCTATTACCAAGAATCAAATCTCCTCTTTTAAAACCCTCCATCATCACAAGCAACTATATCGTACACTTAAGAACTATATCTGCAAAAGAAAACATGCGCAACACCTTTTCAAAACAAGAAATTGCATGCAAATATATTACTTATACGTACAAAAATGCAACACGAACTTAATTTATCAGTATATACTCTATGCAACTTAAAATGATGATGAGGACATTATTTTTCTCACTAGTTCAAGTAAGATGTCCCTAATTGGACCATGGTCATATAGATATTATAAATTGCATAAGGGTTGAGACCTTGGTCAATAGTTCCGTTAAGGAATTCCTAATTTGATCAGGAACGTATGGTCCAATGACGGTCTAAACCTCGATTCATTGGGTTTTTTCTTTTATTCAAAAAGAAAAAGAAAAAAGTGATTTAACTTGAGAAAAGAAAGAGAAATGGCAGCTGAGAAAAAGGAGTGTGTCTCTGCTGAATCAACACTCAATACACTTTGTTCCAACTTCTTCACACATTCTACCTAACACTCTTTAACTTTCAATACAATTGAAAAAATAAATAAATAGTGTTCAGACTTTGTGGCAGCTGCAGAGGAGTTATTTCTTGTCAGTTTGCTTCTGTTCAATAATTGTCATTTTTTCTGTCAGCAATCGCACATCTGGAATTTTTTTTAATTTTTTTAAAAACAAAATCTGTGTGTGTGTGTGTGTGTTGGGGGGGGGGGGGGGATCACTCAAATTTAATTGCTAACAACTTTCAGTTTCAAAAATAAATTTACTAGAGATTAATATTGTTATTAAAAAAAATTGATTAGACGTCATTGCAATTTTACAACATTATATTCATAAGATTCTTTCTTTTAAAATACTAATGAAAAGATTACAAAAAAAAATTAAAAAATTAAATGTCAAGGTGTAGAACCGTAATCATATTGTGATTCTATGGTTATTTTTGTCCTTCAAACTCTACAGTTTAACGAATTGTTATTTCTTGAGTTATAAATGTTGATTTATAAATTTTGTTATTTCTAGGTATATATCTTTATATATACTTATATATATATACATATTGATGTATGATAGATGCTACACTCTGTGCATCATTTAGGTGAGATACATGCTTAGATCCAAATAAATTGAGTTGAATAAATTAATTGTTAAGTATAATATATAGCATACGGGGCGTAGAAGGATGATGCATCTTTAATTTGGTGGGGCCCCATATAAATAAGAACACGTGATTTTCATGTTATAACTTGTAACATTAGTCATCATTCCAACTTGTAACATGGTTATTGAAATTTGTTAAATAATTAGTTGGGAGAAAGTAAAAAATAAAGAAAGAAAGTGTTTTTGTTTTTGGGTTATCATTAATTCTTTTTAAAATGAGAGTAGACCTGTTTCTCCAAGTTCTGTTTTCTAGAAGGAACTAAAATTCTAAATTGAATTTTTGGGCTATGGTTCCATCATTTTCACTAAAAAAACAATAACACACATTAATCTTATCTAAAACATTCATCCCCATAGTAATAAATAAAAGGTATTGTTCGTCAAAGACGTCATCCTAATAAATATATTTCATTTTATTTTAATTTATTTTGGAATACTTGTTTTTGGGACAATATAAAATTTTAGTGGTGGATGGACTACAAACATGTCATATCCTATTTGATATCTTATAAATTGAATGTTTTGTCAGTATTATTTCGTTGTGATCAATAAAATATATAAATACATATTTTTTTTAGCTATAATTAAATATAATTTGAGTTAAATTAAAAAACAATAATGTTAATGTATGGATTTTATGACAACATTATCACTTTTTTTTAATGACAATAAATAAAATAAATATATTTGAATTTAAATAGTTTACCATATATAACTACATATTTTATGTTATTAAGAATATAATAATTAAATATATTTTTCTATTTACATCAATTTTAGTTATTAATTAAATCTTCATAAATTACATGACGAACTTACCATGAAATTTATATGCATTGAGTGCACCGTGCAACACGATGTATAATATTATCTGTTTAACAAAAAAATATTATTTGTTTATTTGAAAACTATTATTATTGATTTGTCTTGAAAAAACTAATAATATTTTTTATGTAAATAAATAATACTATTTAGTTAAACAAGTAATATTATAAATTAGATGCATGATGTGCGTGATGTACAAAAAAAAGTCACTTATTATTAATTATTACCTTTGCAAATAAAAAAGAATACATACTAAATTATAGAATTGTATTTAATATAAGATAAGATGGTCGCTGTGAATATAAATTATTGTTTTTGCATGTAATATTAAATTAATTTCCTTGTATATAAAAATAACATAAATATAAAAAATAATATATAATTTTTTAAGTGAACAATAAATTGAGGTGCTTCAATCTAATGTCATTCGAGGTATTTAAATATTCTATTAATTATATAGATAGATAAATTGCTTAAAATAAAATAATAGGTAATTAATCACACTTCACTTTAAAAAACAAAAGTTAAAATATATGGCGTCTCCTTCCAAGTACCAAGGTAATATCTATTATTAAATTAGTGTTGAAGGAGACCGCAACAAATAGTCGTACGTTTCTTGTGTCTTGTCAGAAAAGTCATTGTTTGTAATAGAAATAGAGCAATGATATGCGTTCTAGAAGGAGGGAGGCACAAGTCCAGTAATGGCGTCGGTCAACAAATATGAAATTAAAGCAGCCTTATTATTTTTTAAAAATACGCCCAAAAGAATTTGAAGTTAGGATTTTCCCACAGCAACATCATAACATTATTATAGTGTAACATTAATCACCAAACCAAATATATATATATATATATATATTTGTGCTTAAATCAAATTTTTCAACCAACGGCGGCGCACGCCACGTGGCTGCCCCCACCCCCCTTTCCTTATCTTCCTCTCTCTATAAATCATGTAAGATCATAAGGATAGAACGAACTCGTCAAACTAGAAACAGGAAAGCTACATAAACAGATAATTAATTAATTAAGTAGAAAATTAGACTTGGAGCCAATTTTAATATCCTTACAAACATGAGTAAGATGCGACTCTATTTAAAAATATGAGGTTGAAACAAATGAAATAACATCCGATTATCATAAAAAACTTTATATAATTCAAAATTACATTATAAAAATGAGTCAATTATTTTTGGCCCACTTTTTATTAAAAGGTAAACTATTAATATAGATAATTAGAAAACTAAAAAGTTTGTAACATCCCTCTTTATTTTTTCGTTCTCTCTAATCTTTAACCGACCATTTTTTTCTCTATCTTACTCTCTTCCAAAACATCATAAACTTTCCCACTTGAAGAATTGATCAATAGAATACCAAAATAAACAAAGAATCAGTTGAAATTGATAATATAAATTTTCTTGTATCATTTTAATCACTTTTAATAATATTTTTCAAGATTTTGTTGTGATTTTACTATTTCGAATGAAAGTGATCATAAAGTTTTGTTCGATGCGGTACAGTTGAACAATGCAACATGTGTTTGACTTGCAAGTTTTAACATTTTTTTATTGTTGATATTTTTAGACTTGAATCCAACCTGTTACACGAAAGAAAAAAAAATCAATGGATATGATATATACGAGTATTTACCATAATTTTAATATCTTTTATTTACTTACTTTAAAAAGGTTTGATATATATAATAAAAAAAGTATTACTTGTTTCACTTTTCTTGCACTTTATACGTGACATAATTATACATAGCTTGTTATATAATGCAAAAACTTATCTGTAGAGATAGCTTGTTATATAATGTAAAAACTTATCTGTAGAGATAGCTTGTTATATAATGCAAAAACTTATCTGTAGAGATAGCTTGTTATATAATGCAAAAACTTATCTGTAGAGATGTTAAACGGGCTAGCCCAATCGGTTTCGAGCTAGTCCTAACGGATTTTGGGTTAATCAGGCCTTGGTTTAATCGGTTCATTTTAAATGGGCTTGTATTATGGTGAACCTAACCCTAACCCTACCGATTTTCAGGCTAATCGGGGCCACTATCAGACTATGAGTCGAAATAGTCAAATTATATATTTAAATTTAAAATTTTAATTAAATGCATATTATACTCTATTTAAAATTTAATTTTAGATAACATTAAAAAATTATATATTTTATAACCTTTATATCACTATACAAAGATTCAAACATTTAAGTAAGATACATTATTTCATGCTCTCAATTCTAATTTTAAGAGCATTCACGTTATAAATTTTGAAATCATATTATATTTAAGTTCTAAATTTAAATGACAATATTTAGAATCTTCTAGTAATTAAATATAAATTTTAATATCTTCTACTAAAATCAAATATGATATATGAAAATAATTTAAAATGGTGTGTATTATTAATTTGTATTAAGAAATAGACAAATAAGAAGAAAAATTCGGGCTAGCCCTATAGGGCTTCGGGCTGATTTTTAAATGGGCTAATAAAACCAAGCCCTAACCCTATAATTTTTCGAGCTAAACGGATCGGCCCGTCATGCCATAACCCTTTTAACATCCTACTTATCTGCAACCTGATGCACAATATTACTTATTTAATTAAAAAATAATTACTCGTTTACTTGAAAATTACTACTACAAATTTATTACCTTAAAAATTAATAATATTTTTTAAATAAATAAATAATATTTTTTAATAAAATAAGTAATATTAGAGATCGAATGCACGATATACCCAATGTACAAAAGACTCACTCTACATATAATTACAATTTTTATTTTGAAATAATGATCTCTTTACACAACAATTTTATTATAATATAAATAATTAATATATATATATGATAAATAAATAATACAATACTTTAAATATTTCTTAAATTATTTTATGAATATAATTTATTTAATTTTTTATATAATTAAGAGTATATCGTCAAATTAAAATGGCGGAAATTTGCAAAGAAAGTTCCATTGGACCCCAAAAAGTCAACGTTATAGTCTATTTTTTCTTTCCTTGAATATCACGACACCTCCGACCTACTGTCTACTTCTCTCTCTCTCACACATATCTCCTCCACACTTCCCTCCTCCTTTAATACGCCATTTCCGGCGCACACAGTTATAATCCTTTAATCAAAGTGGACATTTAAAATACCTGTGCAAATATATGATAAAGTTGTCCAAATTCAAGGATGAAAACTTCCGCTGAACATCATGGGATCGTTCTTGTATCATCCTCCCTCTTCTTATTTTTACTGTCGCCGGCAATCAGTTTCGTCGGAGCTCAGTCGGGTCCGCCGGGGACTGACAATGAAAACCAGTACCCTAATTACGCACGGTTCAGCCCATCCATGGCGATAATCATTGTTGTCCTGATAGCTGCCCTCTTCTTCATGGGCTTCTTCTCCATCTACATCCGCCACTGCACAGACTCCTCCGGCGCCGCCGGAAGCATACGCCGAGCCCTCTCCATACGCAACCGGCGAGCTGCGGCGACGCGAGGGCTCGAACCTTCGGTCATCGAAACATTCCCAACTTTCTCGTACTCGGAAGTGAAAGACCACCAGATCGGAAAAGGGGCGCTGGAGTGTGCTGTGTGTTTGAACGAATTTGAAGAAGACGAAACGCTGCGTTTGCTGCCTAAGTGCGATCACGTCTTCCACCCCGAATGCATCGACGCTTGGCTAGAGTCGCACGTCACTTGCCCGGTCTGCCGAGCCAATTTGGTCCCGCAGTCCGGCGACGAACCGGCTCTGCTTCCTGAACCGACGACGGGTAATGATAACGCTGAAACAAGGGAGCCAGAAAACGGCGAAATTGTTATAGAGGTACATGAAAATCTGCGGCAAGCAAATCCAGGCGCTTTGAACCGGAGTTCAAGTTTGGAATACCCGATCCGGCCGCCGAGGGCGTGGTCTACACGGAGGGAGATAGTGTTCAATGATAAGTTCAGATCACACTCCACCGGCCACTCATTGGTTCAACCGGGACAAAACCTAGAGCGGTTCACTTTGCGGTTGCCAGAAGAAAAGATGAAAGAGGTGATGGACCGGGCGGCTTTAAATCGAAGCGGAAGCTGCGCCGCTACGCTGCCAAGAGAAGCGAGTTCGAGAAGCGGGTACAGAGCCGGCGGAGGGGAAGGAAGCAACCGTGCCGGAAGGTTCTACCGGCGGGTTGAGAGGGGAGCAAAGTCGGACCGGTGGGTTTTTCTCACGAGAGCATTGTCGCTGAGGTCGCCGAAGGTGGTGGCGGAAACCGGTGAGGGAAGTGGGAGCAGCGGTGCGCCGGTCAGGTTGCCGTCTATTAAGTGTTTGGAGCCGAAGACCATGGACGAAACCGGTCTAATTTCGAATGACTCGGCTAAGTCTCCGGTTTAGATGTCTCGATCGGACTTGTATATTTTTGTGCAATATTGGTGGAGAGTTGACTTGGGGAGGAGGCAAAAGAAATAGGAAATTGGAACGGTAATAATGTTTGAATTTTCAGGGATTCAAACTTTTTGTATTTTTTAATTTATATTTAATTTTTTATTAAATAGAAGATATGTGTACAGTAATAATTAAGTAATGTGTATTAGCATTAATAAAGTAAAACAAGATACGATTTGAAGATAATTGCACTCGCCTTCGGGGACCTCTTCATTTTAATTCTGTGGTCATATTTACCTAAGTCTTTTCTCTCTCTTCTTCCCTTATTTTACAAATTTCAATTATTATTTTATGATTACACAATTATTTAATTATATTTTTAGTACATAAATATTAAGTTTATATATATATATATATTTATAAATTATATCCTATTAAATTATATAACAAATATAAGATTAAAACTACTTTTTAAATTCGCATAATCTAGAATTTTTCCTAAAAGTTTGGCATGCATCCTTTTAATTCAGTAAATCTATTATCAAATATTCTTTTACTAAACAAATATTTTGCCACCCAGCTAAGTATTATTTCCATCATTAGCTTGAGTATTCAATTATATTATATTTTGTAAAAGATTGTTGGTCCATGCGAGACACTTGAATCCTCTATCATAATCATATTTTATTTTAAGTACTTAAATAATAGTATCAGCATGCATCTAATAGGTAAATAATACAGAAATAAGAGGAAATTGTTTTATGAAATAGAGAAAACAATATATCCAAAAAATATATAATGAAGTCGTAATTACATGAGTCCCAACATCTATGTTTGTACATTTGCTACGGCTACGAGCCTATGGCCTGCTAAAGCTTACTTCCCATATCTATCACTCTTTATTGTGTTAAGAGTTATTGCTGTCACAAAGCCCAGCCGACCCTGACCCTGACCCTGACCCTGCCCGAGCCTGACGGGTCAAGTCTGGTTGGGACATAAATTAAGATATTCAATTTCACGTATATTTAAAAAATATATATATATATATATAAACAATGAGAGTCTTTAATTCGAGTCAAATGAAGCTATATTAAGTTTGATTCAGTCCATTCGATAAATTGAGCAGTTGGAGCCAACCCATTAAACTGGATTAGAATTGATTTATGGAGATTCAAGTCAACAAATTAAGTTAATGGATCGTTCAAAAAAAAAAAAAAACTAATATAATCTGACATTAGTATTTTGTATAGGTGGAGTTATTATTTAATAACTTCCTACAATAATATAATCTCTTCAATTCCCTATATCTCTTACTCATAAAGATAAATCCGCACAAAATTCTCTTATGAAGCACAGAAAGCAAAAAGATATTATAGAGCTTCTATAAATTAAAAATAAAAGATTCAAACAAAATCTATTAGTTAAAAAATAGTTTTAAATAAACGATAAATTTACAACACAAAAACTTATATGTATAAAGTCCATCATATAATTAGGTGTACAAAATTACTTGTTTAACTAAAAAAAATTATCTATTTATTTGAAAAATATTATTGCTGATTTGCTACTTTAAAAAAACTAGTAATACTTTTTAAATAAACAAGTAATGCATTTTAGTTAAACAAATAATATTGTGAATAAGATGCTAACAAAAGACTATCAATTATGGAGAAAGTAATATTCTAGGTAAAAATATTTTAATGTAGCAAGACTTTGACTTTAACTATTATAAATATGTATTTATATCTAAATATTATAAGGATATATTTAATATCAAGGTCCAAATTTAGAAGAAATCAATGGTGATGAATTAATTTAATAATAATACAATATTTATTGATCTCATTTTACATGAGGACACATCTAAAGCATCAATAATATTTGGTATGTTTTGTGTTGCAAATTGAGAAATCAAATTAAAAATTTTCGGATGCAAATAAGAAAAAAAAAAAAAAAAAAAAAAAACAAAGAAGACTTAATTAAAATTAAAATTCAAGAAACCAATTATATTTTAGTAGTATGTGTAAATTATATCTTATTATTTTTATGTTATGAATGAGATGATGAGTGTTGTAAGGACATGTTTTTCAAGAAAGAATTAGATTCCTATTTTATTGGAAATAATAATTTAGCAAATAGGGGCTAACAAAAATGATTATATTATTACAAAAAAGTAGTCTTTTATATTTCTTCTTGCTTTTTTGCTGTTTGCCCAAAACAGCATATTACTGTAATTACACGGTGGAAATCGATTCTCACTTTACCTTTTTTTTTTTTCAAATAAATGATATTATTATATTTCATAGATATAAAATTTGGGTGCCGTTTACACCCTCAAATCATCTACGTACACGCTCATTTAATAAATATATTTTATTTATGATAATTATATCTTTTTAATTAAAAAACATAAAGAAAGAAGCAAAAGAAAGCTGAAGAGAACTAGAATATTTGTATTTTGTTCATTTTTTGATGTTTTATTTTGAATCCATTGTATATCTGCTCGTATGTGCTTGAACTTGATATGTCGAACACATTTGTTTATATTCGACAAGATTGGTCGAACACATATATTCATGTTTGAAACTTATTTGTCGAACAAAAACAAACATATTGATTTAACGCTCGTTTGAAACTTATTTGTCGAACAGCTGAAATGGTGTTGGACAACATATGTTCTTTTATGTGAAGCCATAAAATTTTTATTTAATCAAATAAATTAAATACAATCTTCTATAAATAAAAAAATTTAGTTTATGTAAATATTTTTATTTATTGATTTTATTTATATAGTCAAGTGTAACTTATTCATAAGACTATTTTTCTACTTTAACTAATAAAATAAAATATTAATTTTTAAAATATAAGTTTAAATTTAAAAAACAAATAATAATGTTTGATAAGGTAATTATTGTCAATATTATTCAAAAATTCTAATTAATTTATTATTGATTGCAGATTTAAAAGATATTGTGGAGATATTTTTGGAAGAAGATCACGGTTGAACGAGTAGAAAAACGAAAGGGAAGTCATGGCTAAAAATAAGGAGAATCAAGAGTAAATCTGGGAACAAATCTTTGAAAGATATGATAAATATATAAGATATGCATATCCAGGCCATATATACAAAGATATGCATATCACAACCAAGATATGAGAAGATACCGGCAGATTTCGTGGAGGACATGAGAGACTATAAATACAACCTCAAGCTGTAGATCGAAACTGCTCCAACCGATATTTCGCAGCCCAGTGCGACTACTCTGCCCCCTGCTACCACCGTCCCACAAGAAGGAGATCCTTCGCCTATGGCGGAATCTCCACTTTCTCCTCAAGATCTCCCTTCCAGGATGACCTCACATCCACCTCCAAAGTCCAAGGTTTCCCACAAGGCAAAACCTCGATTCCTACGCCACAGAGACATCTCATTGATGAGTCCTCCTCTGAGGACGAAGAGGCAAGATCTCCGCCTCGCCGTTCGCACCGTCACAAAAAACCTTCTCTTGCTGCTTTTACTTGGTCATCTCCAGTGCGCCTTCGCAACGAAAATGACGTACTGGTTCGCGGTAAGGCCTTCTCCAAGTCTTTCTACACGAAGGTTGCTTCCGACCGCTACAATTTGTTTTCTGATATGGACTTCTGGCCTGAACGTAATCTTGATCTTAAATGTTTTGCGAAAATGTCTGTTATGGAGTTTATAAAAAAATCTGGATTAGAGGTTACTTTGATGAACTTGGGTAGGTTTTATAGTTCTATTGTTCATGAGTTCTATGTTAATTTGGTCACTGGCATTCAGGATCCCGAATCCCCTCGGTTCGGGAGAGTTTTTGTTCGCAATAAAATTGTTAATTTCAGTCCTGATGCCATTAATAATTATTTGGAACTGACTGGTCTGGATGAGGAAGAGGAGGTTGAAGTCAACCTTGGGGATGTGGTCGACTTCCTCAGCGACGGGAAGCTCACCAGCTGGACTAAGCCTGGGATTTCTCCCTCGATACTGACACAGGAGGCTAACTGACTTCATAAAATAGGGAGGCAAAATTGGACACCCACGTCCAACAAGTCTCACTTAACATTGGCCCAGTGTCAGGTCATCTTCAAAGTCCTGAAGGCTATACCGATTGACTTTGGGAGGATAGCATTCGAGGCCATCATGAGTTTTGTTGAGAAACCTGACCCTCGCAAGAAGCTTTCGTTCCCTACCCTCATTTGGGGCCTCTTATCGCATCAGGGCATCCAGGCTCAGTCCACTGATGTCCTTCAGAAAGCCGCCCCTCCGCTGAACATGGCCTCCAGAGAGGCCAATGTTGCCTATAGGCCACGCACCATTGCACCCACACTTCCTCCCTCGGAAGTTGCAGCCAATCTCCCGCTCTTTCTACATCAGCAACTAGAGATTCTTGATACTCTAGCTGCTGAGGTAGCTGCCCAGAAGCTTTATTTTACTAATGTCTTGAAATCCCTGGATGTTCCCTCTCAGGGCGCACTACACAGAGGTTCTACTCCTTTGGCAGGCAGCTCGAAAAAGGGGGAGAAGAGACCAACAGCCGTGGATAAAGGGAAGAGGAAGGTATCAGGCAAGGCAACAAAAAGAAAAAGGGTGACCGAGGAAACTGAAGCGGAAGATACTGAGCAAGTAGAAGAATAGGAATGTGGGAGTGATTCTGATTAAATTTGGGATGTTTTTATTAAACAATTTGAACAAATTTTTAAGGGTCTGTAATATTGATACTACAATCTCCAGTAGCTAGGATGCTAACAATAATATCCGTAGTTTAGTTATTTTTATTAACTATCTGAACATGATGAATGATGCTTCTGCTATATGTGAACATCATTCTTTTCGGCATACAGTTCTCCTGCTTATTTCTTTTTGCAGGTAGCAGATGGTCCTAGAATTTTCGAACAACATGCCAAAGGGGGAGATTGATAAGGTAATTATTGTCAATATTATTCGAAAATTCTAATTAATTTATTATTGATTGCAGATTTAAAAGATATTGTGGAGATATTTTTGGAAGAAGATCACGGTTGAACGAGTAGAAAAACGAAAGGGAAGTCATGGCTAAAAATAAGGAGAATCAAGAGTAAATCTGGGAACAAATCTTTGAAAGATATGATAAAGATATAAGATATGCATATCCAGGCCATATATACAAATATATGCATATCACAACCAAGATATGAGAAGATACCGACAGATTTCGTGGAGGACATGAGAGACTATAAATACAACCTCAAGCTGTAGAGACTGCAACTCTCCAAAATATTCATTTACCATTTATATGGGCTGAGAGACTATAAATACAACCTCGCTTAAAATCAAACTTTATTTTAAGTTTTCGCATGTTCATTTACAGTTCGAACTACTGTTGAACACATACACACACGCACATATTCTGATCTAACAATATTAATTTAAAATCAAAATAGTACACAGAACAAATAATCATCACATGTGATTTAGATGCCCAAGTACTGGCATCAAACTCGACGCTAAGTAATTTAGATTAATCAGAAAAACGACTTAATTAATTTGAAATCGTGCTACCCTATCTTAGCATTAATTATACAATTTCCCCCTTCACAAAGTAATTTTAAAATAGTAGCCCCTAAACATAAGAATTCAATTAAGATGCTAAAAATCAATTAATAAACATGGCTCAAAGTCTAAATAAAACCTAATTAATGAAATTAATTGAATAATCTTCATGAAGTTTTGGGAAGCCCCCACCTACCTTATCCTATTAACCTAAAATCATTCAATACTCTCTTTACCTACTTCTTTTTGTCATCAATTTTCGACAATTTTTTTTTCTATTTTTGTTATGAAAAATATCAATACATTTTAATCACACCAATATAGAAATTAATCTTGAATCACAATATTAACCAATTGTGTCGTGAGGTTTTGATAGTTATTACCATGTATCATGGTTCTAAAATTAGGCCTGCGCTCCTGGACCTAGCTGAAATATCTCAAATCGACTAATAAATGCAGCTAGATGAATAGGCACGGCCTGGGTTTGATTAGGCGCTCGACCAGGGCGCACAACCGTCCAACCACACAAGATTTTTCCTTTTTTTTTTTCTATATTTTCCATTTTTTAAAATTAAATTATAACAATTTGTTGGTTTGTTTTGAAATGTTTATTTGCTTTGTCATCTTTTGATATTTAGAATTAGAACTTGTTATTTGTGATATTTGCATTTTGACTTTGATGGTGTTGTTAATTTGTTATTATGACTAATTAACTAAGTGACAACTCACATATTTTAACATTTTTACTTATATTATGATACTATGACATAATGCATATTATCTTGTTGTGATTTTATGGTTTTAGGAAGTTTGAACTTTGAATTATTATTGGTAGAATTTGATGTATCAATAATGTATTACACACTGTATAATTTATACTGTAAATTAAATGATTTTAGTATGTCCGCTAGGGCTGAAAATCAAACCAACATATTCGATATTTGATTTGAGCTCGTTCGTTAAAAGCTCGGTGAATTTAATTTGATAATAATGTCAAACTAGTTTGAACATACTTTTATATTTGATAAAATCTAAAGCTCGATTGAGCTCGAGATTCGTGAAGCAAAATTCATTAAAACAAATATAAAATATCAAACTACTTGAGTTCGACTCGATTAAAACTCGCTTAAGCTCGACTCGATTAGTAATCAAACTAATCTCAAACAAAATATTAGAAATTCGATAACATTTCAAACAATCTTAAACAATAATACGTTCGACTCGATTCGACTTATTTACACCCCTAAGACTTAAACAATCTTACAACTCATTTTAATTTACTCATTGGAGGATGTGAATTAAAGACTTAAACTCATATTTTGTCCACTAAATTAAAATGTGGACGTAACAAGTTAAACATATTCAAGTGAAATACGTTAAATTAATTGTTCACTTGTATAGTTGCAATCACAAAAATAGACCGCTAAAGACGAACAACAAAAATCTATAAGAATTTTATCGTAAGAGACAGAATGTTTAATACTCATCTCAGATCTAATTATTTTTCATTCAATTCAAATTTATGTATTGTCCTCACATCACCACTCTACTAAACTAAACTTCAATATATTTCAACGCTAATAACAATAATGTGCAAAGTGTATGCTAATGTGAGACATCGTGCAATACATCAAACTTATTTTTTTATATTTTTATTATTAAAAATATATTATTTAGTATTAAAAATATTAGCAAAAAAATAATATTTACATAATATCATTTTTTTTACTATTAGATTAAAACTTAATTTCATCACTTAATGATTTGATTTTCACATATCTGATAAGTTTCTATTTTCAATCTTTTAGAAAACATTAATCAAGTCAATGTTACTAATTATTCACGCATTTCTACCAGTTAAATATAATAAAGTAAATTATAATTACAATATTAAAGTTAATCATAAAAATGTATTTAATCAATAAAAAATATTCAATTATTTTGAATTTAATAAAATTACTAATTTCATGGATATGATTTAAATTGTTAAGTTCTCGTAACCAAAATGTTTTTGTTCCTTAATTAATAGGGAATCTTTTTTATTTACTATTTTTCGCCAACTATAAAAATATTTTTATCTAAAATTATAAGTAACATTTAGGTGAGACAACAAAAGTAAAAACATCATTTTACTTATATATATATATATTTGAACACATAAAGCCACAATTACAACATTTGATTGAACTTATTTAAAAGTCATGTAAGTTTTTTCATTTTATAAAAGGGCTGTAGAGTTCACAAAATGTTTTATTTTATATTAAAAATAAGCTGTATTTCGATAAATTGAAATGGTGAAACTTATAAAATATTAATAATGTTTTCTTAAATGATAAAATATAAAGAAGTTGTTACAAAAATGAGATAAAAAATGATTTACTTCATTAAAAACAACTTATAAGCTCCTATTCTCTCATTTTACAATGAGATAAAATTTAATTATCTTATAAAAACTTATTTATAAGTCTTAATCTCTCATTTAAGAATGAAATAAGATTCTATTTTAAGAATTAATAAATAGTTGAAGAATTTTATAAAGTCTTGAATATCTTAATAATTATAAAAGTGTTTATTAACACGGCCAAACAACCTCTTAGATAGCCATAATTCTTGAACTGCTTTTCTTTCTATATATATGTAGAGAGAGAGAGAGAGAGAGAGAGAGAGAGAGAGAGAGAGAGAGAGGGTGTTTTTAAACAAAGATGCGTGGGTATTGTTGCTGAAAATTTCAGGTGCTGTTTGGTAATGTTTTCAGATATTGAAGCCCAAATTTAAAAATAAAGGAAGAATTGGTGATACTCAGACCGTAATGAAGTGTTTTGTTAATGATATTTTTAGTTTACTCTAATTTTAAGGCCCATAAAGTGTTTGATTATGTTCACCAACTCAACATTTGATTTTAGCACAAAGGTCTTATTTAAAGCCCATTTTGTTTTGGACTTTTGAGCTTCGGAGCTCGGTTTATGCGTTATGGCCCAAAAGTTTGGGACAAACTTTGTTTGGTTATTTAAATCTTGGCCCAATTTAATATATTGGGCTTAAAGGGTTGGGCTGGTCTAAATTTGAATTTGGATGTGGGAAAGGCCTAATTTGATTTCAGATGGCCCAATTGTATAATTTGAACTTCAAGGTTGTGCTTCTGAACTGTCTGAATTTGACAGGTCAGAGAGAGAGAGAGAGAGAGTCACCTTAGACCTGCTTCCAACTTTTTACCTAAATCTAATGTGGAATTAAAGCAAGAAAAGCGTTTATGTCGTCCGCCCAATTCTTTTGGTCGACAACGCAAGTATATAGTGTAGCTAGTAAATAATAGTAAATAAAATCATATCCACAAAAATCCTTCATTATATGAAAGAAGATACTAAAAAAGTTAGTCTTTGGCAGTAATCCTTCTTAATATTTATCTGCAGGTGCTGGAGAAAAAAATACAACTTGTTTTTTTAATTAAAATTTTAAAATTCAAATAATCTTTTCGTTACAAATTCATTTTTGACATGTGATATATCAAATTAATTGTCTTTTCATGATCTTTAATTTGATATCAATATTCTATATAGTAAATAAAATATTATATTTAAAATATAAAATAATCTTTTTATGAGTTAAATTATTTAATTTTATTTAAAATATGTCTTAAGTTTGAATAAAAATGGGTTAAATTTTATATGAATTTAAGACAAATAAAAAATAATAAGTATTTTTTTAATATTTTTATACAATAATAATAATAAATATTTTCATAAATTAAAACTATTATATTATTTGAGTATAGATTTAGTTCTTTCATTTTTTTCTTCTAATTTTAAATATTTGTATTGTCTTTGAGAATTATTGTGGGTTGGATTGAATATGAGTTATAAAATTCACTTTGTTATAGATTTTTTTATTAAAGTTAGAGATTTTTTTTAGAATGATAATGCAATACATGTGAAAATATATTTAAATCGATTTGAATGAAAAATTAAGATTTCTAATTTCTTATATCTACTACATATTGCGAATACTATTAAATATTTGATTTTATAAACAGAAAAAAATAAAGAAAATAAATACACATAAAATATTTTTTGAAAATGTGGTAGTTTAATTTCTTAAAATTATGTACAAATATGTGTGTGTAAATTTATTAATTTTTTTCTTTATATTTTATGTTTCATAAGTATTTTGTTTGCATGATGATCTCTTAGTTTGCTATATAATTATATGTTTTAATTTATTTCATATCACTTATACATTTTATAATCTTATATAACAATAATATAATTTTATAATATATTATATCTAATGCATCGCATTTGCGGACATCTAGTTAGGGTTAATCTGATAAATATTTTAATATATCCTTCTCTATATAAAAGAAGAATACTGAAAAAGTAGTTTTTACATGTGTCACTTCACTAATTCTTTTCAATATTTTTCAATAGTGCATTGGAGAAAAATAAAGTAGTTTAATGTGAAAAAAAGTAGTTTTTTATTAACTAAAATTTTAAAATTCAAATAACATTTTTGTTACAAATTCGTTTTTGAGAAGTGATATATCAAATTAATTGTCTTTTTACGATCTTTAATTTGATATCAATATTGTATATATTAAAATTTAAGATTATATTTAAAAAATGAAATAATATTTTTATGAGTTAAATTATTTAATTTTATTTGAAATATGTGATAAGTTTGAATAAAAATGGGTTAAATTCTTATATGAATTTAAGACAAATAAAAGATAATAGATATTTTTTTAATATTTTTATAGAATGATAATAATAATAAATATTTTCATAAATTAAAAATATTAATTATTCAAGTATATATTAAGTTGTTTCATTTTTTTCTAAATTTAAATATTTGTATTGTCTTTGAGAATTATTGTAGGTTGGATTGAATTTGAATTATAAGATTCACTTCGTTATATATTTTTTTAATAAAGTTAGAGAATTTCTTTTGAGAATTAAAATGCATTATACATATGAAACTATATTTAAATTGATTTGAGTAAAAATTTAAGATTTCTATTTTTTTATATCTATTTCTTATTGCGAATACTGTTAAATATTTAATTTTAAAAACAGAAAAAAAACTTAAATTGTAAAGAAAAATAAATACACATAAAATATTTTTTGAAAATGCGTTATTTTAATTTCTTTTTGTATCATGTAAAAAATTTATGTACAAACATGTGTAAGTAAATTTATTAATTTCTTTATATTTTATATTTCATAAATATTTTGTTTTTGCTTCATGATCTCTTGTTTTTTATATAATTATCTATTTTAATTTTTTTTCATATCATTTATATATTTTATAATTTTATATAACAATAATATTATTTTATAATATATTATTAACATAATAAAATATATTATATCTCATGCATCGCATGTACATACATCTAGTTTATTCTAATTTTATTCAGACAACTGAGACCTTAAAACTTGAGCGTTATGACATACTAACAACCAAAAGAAATTTAAAATAACAATAAAAATCAATTCCAGTTCTACAAAATTCAAAATGCAAATTTTATGATTTTTTTCATTTGAATTAAAATATTGGTTTCATAAAACTCACGAGACATTAAAAAATGAAATGAAATTCTTTTAAACAATAATACTAGAATGAATAAACATGCTAAGATTTTAGAAACACTTTCTCCAATTATATCAATATTTTATTTTTTTAGTTATAATTAGATATAATGTTGAGTTAAATTCAAAGAAGCATGCAAGTGTGTAGATTATATAACTACATAATATGACTTATTTATAATGAGAATAAATCAAATAAATATAGGAGGATTAACAAAATAGAAAATATATTTGAATACAAATAATATACACTAAATCATTAGTTGTATTTTGTTAACATGATAATTAAATTTTTACATATTTTTTATTATTCACATCAATTTTAATTAGTAATTAAGTCTTGATAAATTGAATAGTA
This sequence comes from Caryopteris x clandonensis, assembly GCA_028749325.2. NCBI lineage: Eukaryota > Viridiplantae > Streptophyta > Magnoliopsida > Lamiales > Lamiaceae > Caryopteris > Caryopteris x clandonensis. Next base: position 4,525,586 of record JAPYKT020000024.1, on the reverse strand, counting down.
ACTTACTACATATGTAATAAATATGAATTACTAATTATCATGCAAATAAAAAAGTAATACATAAAATTATATAATCTTATTTAACATAAATAAGATGGTCAATATTAACAATAAATTAATTTATTTTATGAAAATAATGACATGGAATTCAATGATGACATGTAATTTTTGTAGTTTTTTTTAGGACAACAAAATTGTGTGGTCCAATTTTGTGTCATTTTGCACATTTGGTGAGACTATTAATAATATAGGTAGATGCCAATTTTTATATTCAACATCTACAAATAACTCCAAAAATCATATAAGATTGATTAATTACTTCACAACAATCACCAACCTCACGATTAAGTAATCAAGTATTTAATATGTTCCAAAAAATTATATGAAATTTGCATCTTTTTAATTAAATTGACAATCATAAAAACCCCATTACAAGCCAAAAAATCCAATTTTAATAAACGTATGAACATATGAATACAGAATAAGAAGAAAAACTTACATAAATTCAATCAGTAATCATTAATATCCATCAAACTACTAACACTTCTAGGACTTCAAGAGAATTTAACTAAAACATGATTGTATACAAACTCAAAAGAATTTACATCCATATTTAACTTGAAGAAGAAAATAAAGGAACAAAATTTGTCTTGAAGTATATTTTGAAAGTGCTTAATCCCTTATTAATTGTTCTCCTCTAACTTGTTCAAGCCTTATATGTGTTTCAATACTTGAGATGTGATGAGAGAACTGCTCAATTTCATATCCTAAAATGTTGTATATATATTGGAGAAGACTAAATTTAGAATAGAAATAAAATCGAGTCTGAGCAAAAAAATTATGTTTGGAGGCCACCTCCAGCTCCTGCACACCCGCCATATGGCAATTTAGTCAAACTTGGTGTCATAATTTATTTTAGTAAATTATGTTTTGGTTGTACTGATCTTAATTAGGAGTCAGTTAAGTTATACTTATCCTAATTAGGAGTCGGTTAAGGGTAACTTCTCAACACACGTTTGTGTTGGTTGAAAGTATCATGTAGATATTTTTCTTTATTTTTGTAACTTGTATTCTAATCATCCTTAGTTGAAAATACATTCCCTTTGTTTGTGTTTCTTCTTCAGATTTCTTTTCATATTGTTACTCCTTTATTTTTGTTACAAGGTATCAAAGCAACCTGCCTGTCAAGTGTTTGATTTTATTCCTTTAGAGAAAATGTATGGTGGCAGTGGCATTTCTGTAGAGAAGCTTGTTGGTGACAATTATTGTTATTGGAAATTATTGTGAGGATTCTGTAATTCCAGCAGATACACCATTGAATTCGAAGTCACGTGGTAAGTGGAAGATTAAGTGTGGCAAAGCTTTATTTGCTTTGCGAACATCGGTTAGCAAAGAATACATTGAGCATGTTCGTGATATTACTACACCAAAGGAAATGTGAGAAACACTTCAAAGGTTGTTCACTCAAAAGAACATCATGGGGCTACAGTATTTGGAGAATAAACTTGCTGGGATGATTCAAGGTAATCTTTCAATTCAGAATATTTTCTGAAAATTAAAACTTTGTGTGCAAACAATTCAGAATTGGATTCGGAGGGGCCTGTCAAAGAGGATCATTTATGTTGGTATCTTATTCGTGGATTACGAAAAGAATTTATGCCTTTCATCTCTTCAATACAAGGATGGATAGATCAACCTTCCATTATTGAATTCGAGAATTTGCTTTCAAATCAAGACGCATTGATAAAACAGATGGTTGGCAGTAATAATCAATCTTCTTCTCAAGTGGAGGATGCTCTCATAAAAGACAAGGGGAAGGGCAAGTTCCTCTCCAGGAATTCTTCAAATGGGAACAAAAGTTCTAAAACTAAAGGGCAATTAAGAGATTTTTTGAATAATTGGTACATATGTGGAAATCCAGAACACATGAAACGCACTTGTCATGTGAAATTGAAGTGTGAACGATGTGGGAAACCAGACCATGTTCAGAGAAATTGTCGTGTTAATCTTGTAGAAGAAGGAGAAAATGTTGCACATGCTACTGACGAGTCTGGACAGCTCAAGTGAGATCAATGTTTATCCATTGAAGCTATTGACCAATCTGGTGTTGTAAGTTCTGTTATGCAGCAAAGCAAGATAGACATTTATGCTAATGCCTTGATAGATTATAGCAAGGATTGGATTGTTGACTCTGGTTGCTCTCATCATGCAATTGGAAATGATTGTTTATTGTCAAATGTCTGTCCACACATGGGAAAAGAGTTATTGTGATTGCTAATAACTCATTACATCATGTAATAAAAGAAGTGCATTTATGTATTGAGAAAGATGCTTCTCTTGAGGATGTTTATCACATTCCAGGTTTAACAAATAAACTTGCTTCAGTTTCTCAAATTGTTGATTCTAGAAGGTATGTTCTTTTTGGTCTTGATGATGTAAAAATTATTTCAATAATAAAGCAATTGGAAGCTGATGTTTTATTCATTGGAAAATGAACCAATTCTTTGTATGATTTATCTACAAATGACGCCTATATTGAAAAGACTAGTCAAAATACAAATGCAACACTTTGGCATGCTCGGTGAGGCCATGATGGTTATCAGCATGTGCAGAACATTTCTACTTATAAACTTTTTAATGGACTTTCAATTTTTAAGAAAATCCATCAAGATATATTTTGTCCTGGTCCAGTATGGAAAATCACATCATTTTCCTTTCTCAAATTCAATGAATAGAGCTTATGTTATACTAGAGCTGGTGAATTCAAATTTGATGGGACCAACAAAGACACCAAGTTATTCTGGTTTTCGGTATGCAATGGTGTTTGTGGATGGTTTTTCCTATTATACTTAAGTGTTTTTCATTAAAAAAACAAATATGAGGCTTTCTCAAATTTTCGCCAGTTCCACAAGCAAATTGAGAAAGAGTTTGGGCTTAAAATAAAGTGGTTGCACACCGACAATGGTGGAGAATTCATATCTAATGAGTTTACAAACTACTACAAAGAACATGGTATTCGTCGTCAAATGACCTGTCCAGACACTCTACAACAAAATGGACTTGTTGAATGTAAGTTGGCACATCTCACATCTATGTGCTTGTCATGGCTGCATATAAAGAACCGTCTAAGAGAATTATGGGCCGTAACTTTTCAAACGGCACGTCACATTATAAATTGTCTCCCTCCATGGCTGGATATAGAGACATCTTCTTTTAAATCATTGTATCATCCTAAACCTAATGTGAGTTATTTTTTGCATTTTTGGTTCAATTTGTTATGTTCATGTTCCGAAAGCTAATTGGACTAAACTTAATCCAAAACCAAGGCATTGTATTTTTTGTTGTTTATGATGCTCACAAAAAAGGATGGAGATGCATGGACTTGGAAACAAGGAAAGTTCTTGTTTCTCGTGATGTCCTATTTAATGAAATTTCAGTACATCAAATTGTTGAAAATGAAGATAGGGGTGATCTTTTCCCCTTTTGTGGTGATAGTGCATTTTATGAAAAGGAAAACAATATTACTTCTTCTGGAGAACATTTTCAGCAGGGTGAGGTTATAGGAATCACACCAAGAAATTCTTCTAAACAAAGGAAACAATCATTTTGTCACTAGAAATTTCTTCAATTAGCGTCAATTGTAGTTGTTGTCACTATTTGAAATATCAACAGTGACAACTTTTATTTTCCACCAACATAAAAAAAAAAAAACATGCGTCAAATATTTAGTGACAAAAAATATTGACATAATTTTTTTTGTCACTAATACTCAAGCTCTCAAATTATTAGTGACAACAAAATATATAGTCACAATAAATACACATGTTGTGACAACATTTCTACTATCACTAAGACTTTTGTCACAAGCATTTGTATACTAATTCAAATTGGAAAGTGATTTTGATAAAATTACAATACTAAAAGGATATGTTATGTGGTAAAACAATTTCTTCAAACCACCACCACACAGTTGAAAGTTATAATGCTGAAGATGTTTATCATACAAGGAATTTATTGAATCTAGAAAAATTTAGTTCTATAACCAAAAACATTCCTTGATATATCTACCACAAAGAGAAAAATGAAGAAAAAAATATAACTGAACCACAAACATGTATATAGGCACAAGAAACAGGAATAGAGAGTATGAAAATAGGTAAAGCTAGCATTACACATAAACATAATGGTGATTAACACAGTAGAAACCTAACAAATCCCCTAAATATGAGGTACAATCAAACTCAAGCTGAAACTATTAGTGCCTATCTCAATCTCGTGTTTGATAATGACATAGAAAATAGTTAATCCAAAGCATGTTGAGAACATAAACTCAATCTTGTGATAAATGCCCACAACCATATTACCCGAATCACATAGACACACAAAAAAAACCCACATGCCTTCCATTATTCTATAGAAAATAGTCAATCCCATACATATTGATAACAAAACTCAAGTTGAAATAGAAATTCCCACAACCAGAATGCCCAACTCTCTCTCACTCTCTCTCTCTCTCTCTCTCTCACACACAAAAGACCCACAAAATCTTTATACAGACATGAACATTCACAGAGAGAAAAACCTGAGGAATGTAGAAGAGAGCATTTGGTGACATGTGAATCCCTCTCGAAATCTTATTATCCAACAATGGTAGCATAGTGGGCACCTGATAGAAGAACCATGCAGAGAAGCAGTTGGGGAGTTTCTCTCCCTAGCGCGGGAAGTGTATCTTCCCGAATCATTTTTCATGGGTGACTGCACATATTCTCCTTTTATATTTTTGTTATTTTAATTGAGAGGCTAATTTGATTTGGGGAACGAAAAATTAGGTGAATTCTTCTACTAAGGATTCGTGGGAAAACTCGGTGTGTTTATTTTGGATAAAACCCATTGAATTGACCTAAATTTTTAATTAATGGATATTTTGGTTGATCATAATTAAAAACTAAAAATCGAGCTGCATTAAACAGGTTTGATTTGGTTAAAACAAAATATTGTTTTTCGATTTATTTTTTAGTTAACAATTTCCTTTTTCTTTTTTAAATTTTGGTTACTCATTTTACCAATTGTTTACCGATTTATATTTCAATTTTTCTGCATCATATATAAAAACATCCTGAGGTAGTTATACTAATTGGCTAATAAATTAATACTTCAAAAATAAACCAAAAGAGTTAAGGCCTTAAGGGATTTTTGGGTGGTCCAAAAATACTAATGTTATCTTCAGCTGTTGTAAGCCTCAAACATGTAAATAAAGAAAAATAATTATAAATTTATACATATGTTATCTACTATTTTCAATTTGGATAAGTTAATGCATACATAAAATCAAAACTGAATCAAAAATCGAAAGATACAAATTTTCAAAACCAAAAATCAAACCAAAATTATTGTTCGATTTTGATCCAAAATGAACTCTCATTTAATTTGGTTCAATTGGTTAATTGATCCTTGAATATGCCTAAGGAAAACGAAAAGAAAAAATAATTGAAAGAGGTTCGGGATTGGACTGAAATAAGTGTGTTCACCTAATTGTTCTTCAAATAAAAATAAAATAGCAAACCTAAGTGCATCCGTCTTTTATTGTCTAACCTCATCAATTACAAAGAACTATACATTTTCATTGTAAATGACTCATCATATATATAAATTTTCAATATTTTACCATTTAAAAATATTCGGTGAAAACAGGTGACTCATATATTGAAGTTGTTATTAGAGGTGGATGAGATTATATTTCAGAAAATTAACTTGGGGCTTTTTCATGTTTTACAACTTTCTGTTGACAACTTGTAATTGTGTGGTAGATTGACATTCGTGTTTCACAACTTCCGGGAAAATAGATAACTAGGGAAGACATTTAGAAATATTGTATAGATGCTGGTCATCTCATTTGATTATTCATAGGTGATTTCATTGGAATTTAAATAAATTTGTCATGAAAATTGCAAATGTTTAAAGTTTGAATGAGATTTACAACTGTCCAAAGTTCATGAGAATTGCAATTGTCAAAATACGTATAATGAGTTGAAGTAGCTACAAGGAGCTTCTCAAAAGGTGGTTTTAATTGATTCTCAAAATTAGAATTTAAAGTTTTCAAATACTTTAAAAGTTATTTTTCATTCAAAAAGTAATTTTTTAAATTTATTTATTTGGTTTCTGAGCACCCTCTATAAGAGTGTAATTAACATTTATTTTGGCATTTTTGACATAATACTAAGGAGACACTCTTATAGCCTTAAGGGATGTTTACCCTTACTTCAACTTTATAAGAAGTAAATAAAATTATTGATTGTAATAAAATCACTTATAATAGAAAATGTGTTGGTGTTTAAGAATATAAGTATTTTTTTATCTAAATTTTAAAAAGCTTTGTGTTTGATTAATATTTAGAAGCAATGAAAAAATCCACCACATACTTGTCTTTTTTGGCTGAAAATTATTTTTATTTCGAAGCAAAAGTTGTACTCTACAAACACCAAAACTAGTTTTATAAAGCTAAAAGTTCAAAAATTTTGAAAAAGTAAGGGAAAACACCCTCTTAGTTTATATTTAGGTGTAGTTGAATGTCTCAAGTTGTAACTCAAAACTATGATAGTATGTACACGACTAACGGTGTAACTAAATTGAATTTGGAGGATTTAGTGTTGTCTCTTTCTCAAAGCTTCAAATGTTTGTATTTAATTAAATTTTTTAAACTAAAATTAAACTAAATTGCACAAACCTGTTAGCTTGAACCCATCTAAATGATATTCTTGATTATTTATATATGTACAAAGTTCGTTGTTATTCAAAAATCTGAATTCAAATTTTAAGACCTTACATATATGTACCTCTCTCTTTCTGTACTAGCCATCAACTCATCAAAATAAAACATGAAGTGAAAATTGTTCTAAAATTAGTAAATATCGAAGATGATCAATTTGATATTGTGTGAGTCTATTTTCTATTTAATTGATACGAAGTTAATTTATGAAATTGCCAACACTGATTGCATTTTTAGTGCATTCATATATAGAATTAAAATCACATACTAACCAAAAAAGGACTTTAAGATGGTATTTATGAATACTTTAAGAACATTCAAACACATACAATAAAAAAGAAATACAAAGGTTGACACTATGCATCCGAAATTAAATTTCAAGAAATAGAATCAGACATGCATTGGGATTATTTTATACTTCAACAGAAGATTATTATATATATACTTTAGGATAAACATATCAAATAGAAATGCACAGTTACTATGTGTCATATTCATTTACTAGTTATTTTTTATTATTATTTTTTTTATTTTATGTTTTGAAAGAGAAAGAGAAAAAGAAAAATGGGACTGAAAATTGGAGGTAAAATTGGTGCCATTTTCTTCCCAAATGTGGCAAAAAAAGAAAAATCTTAATCTGAAAATTTTATAGGGTTCACACTCTCCAGTTCTGGTGCCTTAATCTGCGCCAGTGAAAGTTTTTTTTCATCCTATCAAACATTGCTTTTTTACTCTTTGTTTCTGTTCTTGTCCATTCTTGTCCATGGCCATACGCAGTCGAAGGAACTCAACAGATATGCTTTATGCTTCAATTAGAAATTCTAGATGTATGCTTTATGTCGAAATTCTATAGGTATGCTTTATGTTTCTTCTTCTTCTTCTTCTTCTTCTTCTTCTTCTTCTTCTTCTTATTCTTCTTCTTCTTCTTCTTCTTCTTCTTCTTCTTCTTCTTCTTCACAAATTACATGAATTGCATCATTTTCATCTCATTGTTTCTACTAACGATATTTGGGCATTTGGGCAACATTGTCATGTGCCATTATACACAAATAACTACAAGTATTTGTTAATATGCCCTGTAAGTGTTTTCTAATATGAAAATTATATCCCTGTAAGTGTTTGTTAATTTTACGTAATTGAAAATTATATCCCTGTAAGTGTTTTTTAATTTTACGTAATTGAAAATTATATCCCTGTAAGTGTTTGTTAATATGTCCCACTCATGCTTGCAATAAAATATATGTGCATAAGAGATGAATCATGATTATATGATTGGGAATAAGTGTTACGTCTTATCAAAATTAGATAAGAGATAAAAAATTAATTAATTTGGGACTTTGACTCAAATCAGGAAATCATTTTAGAAAATAATTTTTCACCCATCATACTCTGTCATATCTAATATATAAAAAATAATTCAATGTTGATATCAATGCGGCCTTCCCACCTCCCACTTTCCAATTTTTGTTTTTGATGCCCATACGAAATTATAATTAAATGTGTGGCTTCTAACAATATTCAAACCTCTTTGGTTTAGTGTCCAACATGACTATTGCCAGTCCAGAAATGAATGAGATCTCTCCAACTCTACAACAGTCTCTAGAGCAACCAATTATTTCTGAAGGAATTGACAATACCAGCATGGTAGTATTATCAATGAATTTATCCATATATATCTCATGGTTTAAAGAACAATTTTATTATTGAACTTAGTTTATCTTGAGTATATTAGTAATTTAACTGTTTCATATAGGGTCACCTACAAAGAAGGAAGGGGTGTAACAGCTGGTCTTTCAGTTCAAAGGAAAAGACGTTGGACTGCAAACTTGACATAGTTATTTATCCAAAACGAAATCGAATTGTTGGTCCCAATGCCATTGATTTTTAGACATAAGCATGTGTGTTTATTAAGCAGCATTCACCCCTTCAATATGCTTTTTGGAAGGATATTCCAACGGAGAGCAAGAGGAAGATGTGGCTTGGGATGAAGGTAACATTTTAAGTTTAAATTCCTTATAAATTAATTGCTGCTGAAATTTTGCTTATAAGTTTAAATTATACTATTTTTTGCTGAAAATATTTGTAATAATTAATGATGTAGCAAAAATTTAATCTAGAAGAGGACATCAAAGTTAAGAAGATAGTTTTTCAACAACTGAATTGACAATATAGGAGCTATCGACATAAACTACATTCACATTACCTTAAAATGATGAGCAAATATAATGATCATGTAAAGATTTTAGATCAAAGTCCTGCTAAAGTAAGTCAAGATGATTGAGAGTTGCCAATCAATTATTTTGAAACTACAGATTTTAAGGTACTCAAGACAACTCTAGATCCATAATATATTATTGATATTTTTTTGTTCTGCTTACGCAATATCTATATTTACATAAGCTCTAAGAGTGAAATGTTCTGCTCATGTGGGGCATTTATATGATAGCATTTTTTTTATTGGGATATGAAAATGTGCAATTGTTCATCTTTGTGGAAAGAATATTATTACTTATTTTTTGCTAGATTGTGAACTCTTTGCTTGGTACCAGGAATAGATTATTGATATGGATGCCAGGTTGATGAATGCAAATTTCATTCATATATAGACATGAATTGATTTTATCGGCTAAAAGAATTCTTGATCATTGAAACTCTCTACTTGAGCATAGGGATAGCAAATAATCATTAGAAGAATAATATTTAAGTTTTGGGGCTCATTACATGTTCTATGTTTCATACACGTGTTAAAGAAAAAAGAGAGAAAAATAGAAATTGATAAATGTGGTTTATCTTACCATTCATAGAAGATGGATTTTTCATTTATTAATTTTTTGTGGCAAAACCTAAGTAGAATTAACTAATTACTAAATCTATTAAACTACGGCTACTTTTTCATTTGAGCTTCCCATACATATTTTCTCATTTGAGCTTCCTGTATATATTTGCTCATTTGAGCTTTTTGAATATGTTTTCTCATTTGAGCTTGCGTTGAACAAAACTTGAATTTATGTTCATTGGGTTACCATATTTCTATTGTTAGCGCAATATATCCATTTTTATAAATAGAACTTAATGTTGATTTTATTTGCTTCTATGTGTAGAAAGTTAGTGATCAAAATAAACTGAATAGGCAAAAGTTGAAGATGCATCATGCATGTGGAACAAAATCTATAGCTCAATCTTGTTATGAAGAAGTAAGTTGTTTTAAATACTTGTCTGGTATTAATAGTTTTATTATTTTTATTATTATTATTTTCTTAAATGACAGCGTGACCCTGAGACTGGAGAAGAGCCTACACGAACATCTGCATGGAGAAAGAGTCGATATAACAATAAGAAAAAGAAAATGGGTTGATGATGCTTCAAGAGAAGTTTATGTGAGTTTGTTGATTTATTTAATTTCTTTGTACCATTAAGTATGAAAATAGTGAAATAGACGGTATATCTTTTCTTTCCATATCTTATACATAGAATGTCTTCAAGTCCATATGAGAAATTGTGATGATAAAATGATTGGAACTTCATGTGTATGTTTTGTTTGTAGGCTGTGATATATGTAAAACGATAGGACTTTACATAAATTAATCAACTTTAAGTACTAATACAATTTTTTTATGAAAACCTACTTAGATTGCAAAGTGAACCAACTGAGGATAGTCAATATCCCATGAGCGAGGATGAAGCTTTTATGGAGGTTCTTGGGGGGAAAGAAGCCTAATAGATTATGTGCTTGTTGGGATGACTTGAAGCTACCTTCTACAAGAGGAGAAAGATTCAACCTTGAACTGCAAAAAGAAAATGAAGATTTAAAGAAACAAACTGAAGAGATGGCCTCACGATTGGATACTCTAGAAGCCCAAGTTACCAAGAAGGTCATATACAAGCACAAGTTGAAGCTCTTTTGAAAGCTAAACTTCCTACAATCCTTCAAAGTCTAAGCCAGACTACTCAATTTCCATCAACCAATATGAGTATGTTTAAATATATACTTAATGTACATACATATTCTCTTACCGTTTTATTTGGATTGTTTAGCTATTGTTTATCATTGTTACATTATTCATTTTTTTGTTTCATTATTTAGTTTTCATGTTTGATTTTATGTCATTGGGTTTCTTATATTTGAGTTGAGTTTAAGAATGTAAACTTAGTAAGGCAAAATATTTGATTATTTCTTGAAACTAGAAGTGATATACAGAAAGTTTAACAATAGAATTTTCAGATTTTGTTGTGGAAGGGGGAAGGGGTAATCTTGTTGGGTTACTCCACTATTTTTAAGAGGGATGTGACATAAATATCTTCATATATATGTTAAATAAAAATTTAGAAATTTTTATAAACATGAAGCCTTATATGAGCACAAGTTGACATCAAGTAAAGCTTGAAATCAAATTTTGTTAAATTTTGCATTTATTAGTTATTGTAAATAATTATTTTATTTACTTATACATCATATGCTTCTTCTAATTCAAACCACTCTTTTCTTTTCTTTTTTTCTTTTTTTTTTTCAGGTTTGAAAAGCACGACTTGTATAGGCTATGGAGGATGCAACTTTTACAACAATTTTAGTTTAGTGTTTTATATTTGTTTAATCACTTTAGTTTTAACATGTTGAATTTTTAAACAGTATATTTATTTAGGTATTAATATTGTTGAGACTTTTGCACTTTATATTATGATTGGATAATATAAGAAAGTTTAGTTCTTATTTGTTTTTCAGATATATACAATTATTTATATACATATAAAAAGGATACAAATTAAATATATGAGCATATATATATATATATTTATATATATATATATATATATTAATTGTGACAACATACGAGAAGGTTTAGTTACAAATATTTTAAAGCGACTACATAATTAACTTTGATTGACAACAAGATCATGTGTCTATAGCGACAATACAGACTTGTGACTGAAAATTCCTAGTTAGTGACAAAAAATTAAATGCAACTAAGCTATAATATTTTAGCGACAAAAATTTTACATGACTAAAATATTTAATTAGTGATAAATATCCTATGTCACTAAAGCACATAATCTTTGTGTCGACAACTTTGTGTTGCTATATTATCACGCCTTAGTGACAAATATTATGCATGACTATATCATTCTATAATAATAACGACTGTTATATGTGACTAATAGTTAGGAAATTAGTGACAGTTAGAGTGTGCAACTAAAAATGATTGTTATTGTGACGATATATAGATGGTCTTGACTAAAACTTTTAGTGTCATGTGTTATAGTCATGACTTTGTGACCGTGTATGTTTTTGTCACTAACCATTTATAGTGACAAATTTATAAATTTAGTGGCAAAAAATGTTGTCATTAAACCCCATTTTTCTTTTAGTGGCTCTATTGTATCTTGTGTTTTGATGGAGGACTCATGTGAAAATAAGCCAAGGTCATATAAGGAAGCTAAAGGTGTTGAGGAATGGGAAGTAACAATGCGATAAAAAATAACAGCTTTGAATAAAAATTGCACATGGGAGCTTGTTCTGAAGCCTATGGATGATGAGTTAATTACATGTAAATGAGTTTATAAGTTAAAGAAAAAAATTGATGGCACTATTGAAACACATAAATTTTGTTTGGTTGCTCGTGGGTTCTCTAAGCAATATGGTCAAGATTACAAGGAAACATTCAGTCATGTTGCTAAAATGGTGACAATCCGAACACTTATATCATTAGCTGTTCACAAGGGATGGACACTTTGGCAACTCGATGTAAAAAATGCATTTATTTATGGACAGTTGGATCGAGATATCATTATGAAGCAACCACCTGAATTTATTTCTAAGGAGTATCCTGACCATGTATGCCGACTCAAGAAGTCTTTATATGGTCTCAAGCAAGCTTCACGTGCTGGTATGGTAAAATTGCTCCATATTTTAACTTTTGTGGTTTCAAGTCTTAAAATGCAGATTCTAGTTTGTTTGTGAAAAAACTTCATTGGTATGCATAATGCTTCTTCTTTATGTGGATGACATGATAATTCCTGGTAATGACAATGCTGAGGTTACTCTTCTTCGAGATGTTTTGTCTCTTCGATTTGAAATGAAGAATCTGGTAGAATCTAGTTGTTTTCTTGGTCTTGAGGTTCAAAGATCATATGGGTTTTTTATTTCTAAAAAGGCATATGTGAAGCGAAAGTAGTTTAGTTCCAACTTCACCCAAAATGGGCACGGTTATTATAGCAATCGGCTCAAGTAAGGGTATCGATCCCACGAAGACTAGGTATATGTGGAATTCTAGATGGCTATTTGAATCTAAGTTGAACTACTATTTAAACTATCGAATTTGGAGAGGTTAGTTAATTAACTAAAGCTTCCTCAAACACTAAATTAACACTAGAATTGAGTTTTGGATTTTCTTAATTAATTTAAAGGTGGCCTTGGGAAATTTGCCTTTATGTTATATCCGAATTTAATATAGAGAAGGATTCAATAATCAAGTTGCATATACTTTCATATGGGGGTCTCTTACGTTGAGTAGATTAATTATTTCTAATCTCTCTAATCATGTAGATTAAGGTAGGATAAATCGACTTTTAGTCCTCATTGTCAGCAAAGGAAATCTAAATCCTCGTCCGAGAATAGCTTCTTGAATCCTACAGATTCAGATCACAAGAGATTAGTTCCAAGTTCAGAATAGTTGCCTTAGATAAGTTTATTTGTTCTCTATATGTATTCTTCCTTGGTGATCGGTGTAAATAACAATTACAATACAGAAATAATACAATTCAGAAATACAATTTCTATTCCTCCAAATCTTAGATTTCATCTACAACTTCATTCATAATATTTAATCTAAAATTTATCATGGTATTAGAGCAGTAGCGATCCTAACAGATCATTGATGTTCTGCATCATCATCTACCTTTTTCAAACCTGCTATCAACATGGCGGACAAAGGAGGCAGCCTAGCGAATATACAACACCCTCAGCTGGGGGCCGAGGCTCTGGCCCAATAGCTGGCTACACTCCTCAAGCAATACATCCAACAAACAACAAAAAATTGAACCACAGAGAGCAACCAAGGGCAGACAATTACTGAGAACATCAAATTAAACGAATTCAATTATTCGTTATGGTTATGGATGATGCATCTAGCCATCGGAGAGAGGGGTTGCCTCAATCACATCACCGGTCATCCTTCCCCCTATTCAACCGATCCCAACTACCGCAAGTGGTATCAAAATGACCTCACGGTTATATCCTGGATCATTCAAAATATGGAACCACTGTTAGCAAACAATTATGTTTGGTACAAGAGAGCCCATAGCTTATGGAAATGACTTTCCACAACATACAGGAAAGGAAGAGATTCTGTACAAATTTTCGAATTAACTGTGCAGGCCAATAGTGTCAAACAAGGGCAAGGAACAATTGAAAATTTCTACAGTACTTTACAATGATTTTAGCAGAAATTGACGAAAGCCACCCAAATCCAATGGAGTGCGAGAAAGAAATTAGAACTTATCACTGGCTATAATCTGAAACTCAATTGTTCCAACACTTCACCGGAGTGAATGAAAAATACAAACCTAAACGGAGAGACATCCTCAAGATGGACCAGTTACTAAATGTGGGGCGGCGTATGCCCTAATCCGGCGAGGGGCTGCCCGAAGGGGAATTTGGGGACCCGAGACTGACGGAGCTGCATATCGCGAGATTGGGAGTGGGTTGGTGACCCTCACCTCTCACCAAGATGGCGAGGCAGTAGGTATGGCTGCCAAAGGGTTCCGACCACCAAATCGGTCAAGCCCACCCAAGAGTAGCGGCTCAATATTCTGGGATAAAATCAACAAGAGCAAGATCAAGTGTTCCCAGTATGGTATGACAAAACATACCAAGAAGTAGGGATGTTAATTGGGCTAGCCCTAGCGGTTTCGGGCTAATCGGTCCTCGGCCTAATCGGGCCAGTTTAAACGGGCTAACAATATCATGAACCTAACCCTAACCCTAATGGGTTTCGGGCTAATCAGGCTATTATCGGGCTATGAGTAAAAAAAAATGGTGACTCAGGTGAAAGATGTGGCGGACTCACGCGATGCAGTGGGGCTGAAGTTAGGGACTTAGGGTTTCGTCTTTTCTTAAAAATGAAAATGGAGGCTAATTCTAGTAGAAGAAAAGACAAAATATAAAATTACAATAAATTTCTACTCATTATACAAAAAAATAATCACTGAATTACAAATCTACACATTCTATAATATAATACATATATATTATAATATATTACTAATATTAATTAAAGTATTATAATATTATATATGTACATAATAGTATACATTATAGTGTACATATGTAGTATATATTAATATAATAATATAATTATCTATTATATTATTATATGTATATATTACATGTTTATATATATATATATATATATATATATTAGATTATGTATATATTAATATAAAACTAAGGTAGGTATTATATGTGTGTCTGTCAGCCTGTTCCCACACTTGATATGTAGAGGATTTCAAAATGGGGTAGTCCTCATGTATATATGTTAGACAGACAGCATTACTGAAGCTTCTTCTCTAAAAAAAAAAAATTTGAAGGCAGCCCGCGGACCGACCCGCTTAGCCCGCGGGTCTAACGATCCGGGCTAAAAAGCCCGGATGTCAAACGGGCTGAAAAAGTTAGGCCCTAAACCTATTTTTTTTGGTTAAACGGGCTGGCCTGGCGAGCCTCAGCCCTATTAACATCTCTACCGAGAAGATCTGTTTCCGACTAGTTGGGTATCCAGAATGGTGGGAGGATAACCATAAACCACCTAAAGACAATCATGGCAAAGCCACCGTCGCCGTCAACAAAATGAAGGTTTTCGGCCATCAAAATAGTTGCAATGGTGGAGGGCGGGGTGACGGCAATGATGGAGTCGGGAAAATGGCAATGGCGGCTAGGGTTTTAAGTAGTGGATCAGGAGGCGTAAATGGTGAATTAGATTTTGAAGGTACCGGGTCGGGTATCTTAACACTCGACCCACTTGTCCCTTCTCTTTTTAATATTCGAGATATCTCTGATATTAATGATACATGTTTAGCCTGTGCCAATGTTACACATGATATATGTAACGAAAAAAATAAAAATGCTGCTTGGATCTTTGATTGTGGTGCTACGGACACAATGACATATGATGCATCGGACATCTGTACACCGTCACAGCCTACAAAAATACATGTTCTTATGGCTAGCGGGGAAATCACCCCGGTTAATGGAGCTGGCACAGTCACAATTTCCTCCACGCTTAGAATATCCAATTGTTTATATGTTTCTGCATTGTCCCACAAATTGTTGTCAATCAGCCATATCACATAAGAGCTTAATTGCACTGTGCTGATGCATCCTACTTTCTATATTTTACAGGATATCAGGACGGGGGAGATCATTGGACGTGGCATTGAGCGTCCTGGATTGTACTATGTGGATGAAATTGCTCAAAAGGTATGGTGATGCTGGCTACTAGAATTGCACCCCATGCTGCTTGGCTTTGGCATCGCCGACTTGGGCATCCCTCGGCTGGTTATCTCAAACTTTTATTTCCTCAGTTATTTTCCTCTTCAAATCTCTACTGTGAGACTTGTGTTTTGGCAAAAAGCCATAGGCAGACATTAAAACCTAGTAATACTCATGTGAACTCTATGTTTTCTTTAGTTCATTCTGATGTTTGGGGCCCTGCACATGTTGTTGGTGGTCAGGGATTCAAGTATTTTTTATTATTCATAGATTATCACACTCGCATGACTTGGGTTTATTTTCTGCGCCACAAATTAGAATTTTTTTCAAAATTGTCCACTTCTACACTATGATTCACCACCAATTTAAAACCGATATAAAAATTTTGCAATCAGATAACAGAGAGAAATTTGTGAATTCTTCTATGACCAAATTCTTCCACGATAAAGGATTAGTTCACCAAACCACTTATCCTTACACACCTGAACATAATGGGTTAGCCGAACGAAAAAATTGAATCCTTCTTGAAATACTAGAGGCTTACTCATTGAGTCTCGTGTGCCTTCCCATTTTTGGCTTGAAGCCATCGCTACAGCAGTGTATCTCTTAAACCGCTTACCCACAAAAAACTTTGCCCTCCAGAGTCCTATTTAGTGCCTTTCCAAACTTACACAACTACCCATACTTCTTACCTTAAAACCTCGCATCTTTGGCTGCTCTGTGTTCGTCTATATACCCAAAAATACATGCATGAAACTGGACCCCTGTGCAGCCAAATGCGTCTTTGTGGGTTATGGTGTTAATAAATAAGGTTATCGTTTTTATGATCCGAAGTCTCGTCGCCTGTTCACTACCATGAACTACGATTTCCTTGAAACCGAATACTTTTATCATCACCACCTTAGTGGTCAGGGGAAGAGTTCTAAACTTGACCCACTAAGTTGGCTTGATCCACTAAGTTGGTTGCCAAGTCCAAGCAGTCCAAATGTAGTTCCAACGGAGACAGTTAACCATGCCACTGAGACAATCCTGAGACATTGTCATAATCACCGGAACTGAGTGAACCGGACAATGGTGTTCTTTCCAACTTGGTATCTAAAGTAAGAGATTATGAAAGTACTGAGCCTTCCATTTCTGTCAGTCCTGAATTAACTAACCATAAAATGCCAGAAATCACATAACAGAGTACAGAATATAATACAGGCGGAAACCGTGAGATGTCAGAGATCACAGAACATGATACAGGCAGTTATGTTTTACCTCTACGAAGTAATAGGGGTATCCCACCGAAGAGATATTCCCTAGAGAGAACCAACAGAAAATCCAGATACTCAATTGGGAATATTGCTAAAGGAAATCTCACGGACCTAGCAGCAGCTTTTCAAGTTGCTCTGTATGAAGATGAAAGCCTCCCAAGAACCGCTGAAGAAGCCTTCCTATCCAAACATTGGACCGATGCAATGAAGAAAGAAATGGATGCCTTAGCGATCGCACGTGGGAAATTTGTAGATTACCTCAAGGAAAGAGACCAGTTGGGTGTAGATGGGTCTTCACCATCAAACGAAAACCTGATGGATCGAGTGAGCGATATAAGGCTCGGTTAGTTGTAAAAGGGTATACTTAGACTTATGGATTACTCATAAACTTTTTCTCCAGTGGCCAAGATGAATACCATGAGAGTTTTACTCTCAATTGCAGCAGACCAGGATTGGACACTTCACCAATTTGATGTCACCAATGCCTTCCTACATGGGGAGTTAAACAAAGAAGTGTATATGGAGGCACCACCTGGGTTTGAGTCCGAGTTCAGAGATGGGAAAGTATGCAAGTTGAAGAAGACCCTCTATGGGCTTAAACAATCTCCAAGTGCCTAGTTTGGGAGTTTCACAAGTGCTATGAAGAGTTACGGTTTTCAGTAGAGTAATTCTGACCACACGTTATTCTTGAAGAAACGAGGAGGTCTCATTACCTGTTTGATCATCTATGTTGATGACATGATCATCACAGGTAGTGACACAGAAGAAATTGTGAACTTGAAGAAGAATCTGTGTCTTGAATTTGAAATGAAAGATCTGGGTGCTCTTAAGCACTTCCTCAGCATTGAAGTCCTTAGATCAGCCAAAGAAATCTTCATATGCCAAAAAAAATACACTCTAGATCTTCTTACTGAAACTGGGATGTTAGACTGCAAATCGGTTGATACACCTATTGCAATGAACCACAGATTGCAGATTATTGAGGGTGCCAAAACAACTGACCCAGGACAATATCAACGTCTGGTAGGAAAACTTATTTTCCTCTCTCACACCAGACCTGATATTGCTTATGTTGTCGGGGTTGTTAGCCAATTTATGCACAAACCGCAAACCGATCATATGGAGACTGATCTTAGAATCGTGCGATATCTTAAGGGTACTTTTAGATATGGATTGTTATTTGGGAAGCATGGGCATTCAAGAATACATGGTTACACCAATGCCGAATGGGCAGGTAATCCTATGGATAGAAAATCTACTGCAGGGTACTTCACCTTCGTAGGGGTAATTTGGTTACTTGGAGGAGCAAGAAACAAAAGGTGGTAGCTCTCTCTAGTGCTGAAGCCAAATTCAGAGGAATTAAGAGCGGATTGGCAGAAGTTCTGTGGCTGCGAAAATTATTAACAAAGATTGGTTTTCACTCGGATCAAACGTATCAGTTGTTTTGTGATAATAAAGCGGCTATCAGCATATCTGAAAATCCAGTCCAGCATGACCGAACAAAACGTGTTGAGGTGGACCGATATTTTATTAAAGAGAAGATAGAGGCTGGGATTATTGAACTACCATTTGTTTGATCTGAGGATCGACTTGCAGATATCCTAACCAAAGCAGTAAATTCAAAAAGTTTTGCAAATGTACTCAACAAGTTGGGTATTGGAGACCCCACTACTCAACTTGAGGGGGAGTGTCAGCAAAGGAAATCTAAATCCTTGTCCGAGAATAGCTCCTTGAATCCTGCAGATTCAGATCACAAGAGATTAGTTCCAAGTTTAGAATAGTTGCCTTAGATAAGTTTTTTTGTTCTCTATATGTATTCTTCCTTGGTGATCGGTGTAAATAACAATTACAATACATAAATAATACAATTCAGAAATACAATTTCTATTCCTCCAAATCTCAGATTTCATCTACAACTTCATTCATAATGTTTAATCTACAATTTATCACTCATTTCCCATACATAACTCCAAAAGGATTTTTAGACTCAATAACCCATCATATTTAATAACATATCTTTCGATCATGAAATTAAATATGCCATTTAATTCAAGACATATGAAGAATTAACAACTGTTACATCTATTAATTCTACACCTAATAGACATGCAAAAATTGATCAAGTTCTCACACATTACATATAAAGCATGAAATAATTGGATAAAAATATAAACATCTCTATATTGAATCCAAAACTAAATTTTAAAACATCAATACATGAGGAAATTATTCCTAGACCAAAAGGGAAACTACTCACTAATTAACATGATTATCTCTCCATAAACATCCATAATACACATAATAAAGAGTAATAAAGGTAAGAAGGAACTTGGGTGAAGAAATGGGAGCTTAAACCTTGGCAAAATCTTCAATGAATTCTTCAATCTTCTTCAAATTCTTCTTTCTCCTCCCAAACCCACTCAACTATGTGTAAATATGTGTCCAAAAGTGGCTAGCTAAGAAGTGTTCTTCTAAAATTTGAGAAACTGACTTTTGACCTAGAAGCAAAGGAGAAAAACATGTAAAAATCGGGTTTGACCCAAAAATCAGCAATAAAAGAAGAAAATGGGTGCCACTCAGTCGGTTGACTCGGTCTGGTACTTCACTCGACTGCCCGAGTGAGCTTCGTCACTCGGTTGATCCACTCGGTCTACCACTTTACTCGGCTGCCTGAGTGAGATTCTTCACTCGGTTGGTCCACTCGGTCTTGTACTTCATTCGGCTGCCCGAGTGAGATTCTTTACTCTGTCGTTCCACTCGGTCTGACACTTTACTCAGCTGCCCGAGTGAGCAAAAGTTTCTGGAATTTCTTACTCGGGCCATCCGTTTTTCCTCGGTTATGCACTTCACTCGGCCAACTGAGTGGAATTTCAATTTTCTCCATCTTCTCATTTTTTACTCGTTCTCTTGTTTTCTTCCCTTTTCTTGCTTCTCCAATTTCATCCATGAGCTTATTTTCTTATATGATTTTCCTCTAAAACATGTGGAAATTGTGCACTCGTGTACACTTTCCGAAGATTTTAAAATCAAGGTAAAAAATAGTAGAAAAGGGCAAAATTAACACACAAATATTCGAGTAAAGCATGATTTCTACCCTAGATAAACCCCGTTTGTCAATATGATGCAAGTTTACTTGATCGTTTTCATATGGAAGCATCAAAACCCATTACACCTACGAAAACTTACTTAAAGCTAAAGAAGGATGAAGGTAAATTGTTCGAAGACGTCACACTCTTTCGACAACTTGTTGGCAGCTTGTTTTATTTGACTATCATAAGGCCCGATATTTCTTACTCTATAGGAGTCATTTCTCAATTTATGGAAAAAACCTCGTGAGAGTCATCTTAATGCAGCAAAGAGGATTCTTTGCTATGTGAAGGCCACGTTGAATTTTGGGTTATGGTATAACAATGATACATCATTCTTGTTGACTGGCTATGTGGATACAGATTGAGCTGGTGATGTGAATGATCGACGTTCCACAACAGGTTACTATTTCAATACAGATTCAACAACAATTTTCTTGGTGCCATAAGAAGCAAGCTAACGTTGCTCTCTCTTGTTATGAAGCTTAGTATGTTGCAGCTACTATGGCTACTTAAGAGTGCATTTGGTTTAAGAGACTTATTGATTAAATATTCTGCCATTGAATATCCAATTTCCATTCATTGCGAAGCCAGAGACTTATTGATTAAATGTTCTGCCATTGAATATCCAATTTCCATTCATTGCGATAATGAAAGTGCTATCAAACTGGCAGGAAATCTTGTATTTTATGCTCGTACAAAGCACATTGAAATATAATACCATTTTGTTCGAGAAAAAGTTTTGACTCAAGAAATTCAGTTGCAGAACATACAAAATGGTGCTCAAGGTGCTGATATATTTACAAAGACACTAAGCAAAGCAAAGTTTGAATCATTTCGTGGTGCTCTTGGTGTTGTTGACAACAAGTTTGCTCTAAGGGGGAGTATGGCAATTTAGTCGAACTTCTTGCCCTAATTTATTTTAGTAAATTAAGTTTTGGTTGTACTTATCCTAATTAAGAGTTAGTTAAGTTGTACTTATTTTAATTAGGAGTCGGTTAAGGGTAACTTCTCAACACATGTTTCTGTTGGTTGAAAATATCATGCAGATATTTTTCTTTATTTTTGTACTTGTATTCTGATCACCGTTAGTTTGAAAATAAATTCTCCTTATTTGTGTTTCTTCTCCAGATTTTTTGTCCTATTGCAGCTCCTTTATTTTTGTTATACACCAAACCCTGCTGAAAACTCAATTCGGCCACAAATCGTATAATGTTGTGTCCCTGCATTGTAGTAAAATGGGTGGTGGAATACAACAAGAACTTTTACCATGCACAAAATTTTGAAGGTCTTTTCGTCGACCTTTATTTCTCGCAAAATTATAATTGTGTTCGTTAACTTCATAATGATAATGATTTCACCTCAATTAAATATGGTCAAACTATTAATAGTGTGTCAGCATAAATTAATAAGCACATTTTTTTCTAATTAGTTTTTTAGACTATATTGAAGCTAGAATTAGAAGACGTGATCTTTATCAAAGTTGTAGATCTCCTTCGTAGGTTTACAACAAGTCAATAATCACTTGAATTGAGTGTCTACATCATAAATATGCTTCTTCTTTTTTTTCTTTTTCTTTTGTTTTTTTTCTTTTTTTTGTAACTTCCTATTGGAACTCCAAAACAACAATTGTCCTTGGCTCAACTTGATTTCCTTAACTACAGTTTTTGTTTTCTTTATCAAAAGATCATATTTTTTATGCAACAACAAGCAAAGTGAATTATATTCTAAAGAGATAAATTAACTATAAACCACAAGTTATTATATGCACACGTTCTAGATGAATGAAATTCACTGAAATATTTGTAATAAACATGGTTTATCAATTAGTCACAAATCGGATATCTAAACAAGCTAAGACCTCCATCCAATGGTCAATAAAGTTATATGTTAAATACAAGATGTGTAAAGATATTAAAGTTAGAGAAAATCAAGTTAAGGATTGAGGTCGGACTAGAAAACTTTTTTTTATTAGATAATTTTCGCAATGAAGTTGTTCATTAGCTTATTTAGTTCATAATTAGAGATTTTGTTCTTGGTCTTTATTATTTCGATTCTATGACCAGACTTAAATTTGTGGGCCCCTATGATTGATTTAATTTTCTCTCATATAACTGTCACTTGAGATTTGTCTATATTTCTTGTTCATCAAAGTTGGTCGGTGTTTGCCACTCAACTAGATCGAATCTCGAGTCCAATTTCAATTTGGATTAGCAAGTGCACAACTTACTTGAAAATTTGAATTATAGATAATATTATTGGCTTAGGTCCAATTCAGTTGGGCTGTCTCGTTTATGTCTTCCATTAGATTTCAACTTAAGTGTGAGTCCTTTATGAGTTAATTATTCTTTTGAATGCTTATTTTATGCAACCATACTACTTTCCCTAATTTCCTAATTTCATAAGCATGAGTTGAGAGATGCTCTAACATTAAGTTGACTGAAACACCAGCATCCTTGAATTTCAAACTAATTTATACCATCAACCAGGTGGGTATAAGGAATTCTTAGGTTAGAATTAGCCCTAATTCAAAAATGGGAGAGCGTGGGGGGCCCGCATGGGTTCTTTTTCTTGTCTGCAAATCCGTTCAAACCTACTTTATAGACGAAAGGAATTTGGGAGATCGTAGAACGGTCACATCACAGACATAGACCCACGCTTTTTTCCTTTATAAAGCACAAAAAATAATCTCAATTATTACATGACCCTACAAAATGTTAATGAATTATTGAACCCAATCCTTCAGTTCTGAGTCCCTGACTGATATTTTGGGGCAGAGGAAAAGCCTCTTTCTACCTAAGTTCGTACAAACAACGAATAACTTTTTCTTCAGTTGACTGCCAATAAATAGCAACACCAAAATAAATCTTCAGAAATAAAATAAATTTGACATAGGGATATATAATTGAAATTAATTTGTATACAAAATGAAATCATGTTGATGGCCAATATAGAGAACTCGACCACCCCCGCTTTACTCACTCACACTCACAAAACTGTACGCTTCCAATGTTTGTGTTTATCAATTCTTGAAACAGCAAATTAATTCTTACAGTGATAGGTTCCCAAGAATTGGGTTGTAATGGTAAAGAAAGAGAACTGGGTTGCCGTGGTGAATTTTTTTTGTTTACGTTTTTGGATACTATCACGGAGTGATAGTGCAGGGAAGTTGTTTGATAAAATGACTAAAAAACTGAATATCTTCACTAGTTTGATTTGTGGGTAAGTGGAGAGAGGAGTTTTTTTTTTTTTTTTGTAAATGGAAATTATTTCTTTGTTGGAGATGACAAAATGATAAATAAACATTTGTTATAACCAGATTTCTTGTGTGTTTAGATGATTAAGATATTGGTATTGTAGTAGAAAATAAAAGTTGGGGTATTATTTGAATATTAAAGTTGGAAATAAGAAGGGTTGAAAAAGATAAATTATACAAATTTTCTTATTTAATTTAAAATAATGGCTGTAAAGATGTAATTAGTGGTTGTGTATAGAATTATCTGGTAGTACGAATTATTGAAGATCCAAGCTAATTAGATAAAGGGTAAAGATACCAGAAAAGGGTGTATTGGTAATTTTTTATAAAATAATTATATAAAATGTTGAATATGCCCTTTATTAATTAATAGCAGAAAAATAAGTAATTCAGTTTGAATTTGAATTTTGAGTGTGTTTCTCTCTCATCATCAATGAGACGGTTTCTCTCTCACCATCAATAATAATGAGGATTTCAAAGATTTCAGATTACAACTTCCAAGATTTTTTTATAATGATAATTCATACCAATCCGTCTTCATATTAAAGCCAAATTTCATTTTCATTTGTATTCAAACTTTCTTTTCTTGTTCTTCCGAAAAAATAAATGGAGATGAGATATCACAATAAGAGGCCACGAAAATTCTATGTTGTTTTCAAAGGGGTGCGGGCTGGAATATATAGCAGTTGGCAAGAGTGTGCACCTCATGTTCTTAGATTTAAAGGGAGCTTGTATTCATCATATAAAACGGAGAAGGAAGCTGTTGATGCATATAATTCATATTTTCGACCAACTACTGTTCAACCTGAAGATAGCTCTGGTGATTTTGAAGGTGATTCGTATATGGATTCAAGTGATGAGACTGAGAGCAGTGCAAAACACAGTGATTTAAGATCTCCTTGCACGAAGAAAATTTGCATCTGTAAAAACTTCAAAAAAAATTTTGTTGGTTGTATGACTGGTTTGTTTGCTGGAATTTTATTTATGTTTTTAAAGTGATTAAAGTGATTGATGGTTGTATTGAAACTTTTTTCTATTAAATTTGTTTTGAAGATCAATTTGCTTTTAATTCAGAAAGTCATAAAATTCTGTTAATTAATTTTCTTTAATAATTTAATGTTCTTATTTTTTGTCATTTCGCTTTTGTTCTGAAATATCACTATTTAATTCCTAATTGTGAGTAGTTAAAAAGAGGGACTAGAAATTTGTCGAAGTCGATTATAAAACAAAAAGATGGAAATCATTAAAACAAGAGGGAAAACATGCACTAGAGCACCAAAAGTATGCTCATTAAAACAAATCTTCGCAACATTAAAATAAATTAGAGTGCAATAGAGCTGGAGTCTGGAATGACGACAACAGGCACTTCTTTCGGACTAGTAGCGCTTGATGTCGGTTTCTGGGCGAGAGATTGCAGAGCTTCAAGAAAAATATCATACATCTTAACTAGTGGTTCTCCTTCAAGGATCATGTTTCTTAGTTCTTCATCATCGCAAACTTTCACTAGCCTATGGAGCAGCGCCGTCAGCTCTTTCTTCATCAAATCGTGTTGATTCCGTGTGTTTAAATAGAGAGCCTCAAGACTTCTTGGGGATGGTGGAACGCTCCACTCTTTGGAGACAGAAGATTTTGTTGGTGTATTAGTCATTTTGGATTAAGAAGAAGGACAATGTATGGAAAATGGTTTACTACATGAACAGTATTATGTTGACAATTTATAATGAAGATACCACAACCTTTCAATTTATGTGCATGGTTATTCAAGCAAATATGCAGCTCATGCACGGTTTAATGAGTTGCCATCTATTAATGATTAAAATACTTTTGTAGATTTTTAAATAATTAAAGTACTTTTGTAGATTGTATAGCTTTTTTTTTCTTTATATGAAAATCTACAAAATAAGAGTATATTATATGATAATCTATAAATAATGCTATATTATATTCTAATCTATATAATATGTGCATATTATATGAAAAAATATATAATAAGACTATATTACATGATAATCTATAAAATAAGAGTATATTATATGAAAATCTATAAAATAAGAGTATATTATATGAAAATCTATAAAATAAGAGTATATTACATGATAATCTATAAAATAAGAGTATATTATATGTAAATCTATAAAATAATGCTATAATATATTCTAATCTATATAATATGAGCATATTACATGAAAATCTATAAAATAAGAGTATATTATATGAAAATCTATAAAATAAGAGTATATTACATGTAAATTTATAAAATAAGAGTATATTATATAAAAATCTATCAAATAAGAGTATATTATATGTAAATCTATAAAATAATACTATAATATCTTCTAATCTATATAATATGAGTATATTACATGAAAATCTATAAAATAAGAGTATATTATATGAAAATTTATAAAATAAGAGTATATTACATGTTAATCTATAAAATAAGAGTATATTATATGAAAATCTATAAAATAAGAGTAAAGAAGGGGAAAGAAGGAGTAAGAGTATATTACATGCTCGTTTTCCTGCTTTTGTTTTACATACTGCAAATAGATGAAGAGGAAAGAAGGGGAGAAAATGAAAAGGAAATAATCTCATTATATTTTTCAATTTTTTTGTAAGACTCAACCCTTCAATGGGTTTTCTGCCCAAATTATCCAGAATAAATATCCCATTAAAAAGGTTAATTAATCGATCTATCATTTCCTATTTTTACACTAGTTTCAATTATATATATATATATATATATGTTTTAATTTCTTTAGTCCCGAGTGATTCTATATCAATTTTTATTTAAAAGCATTGATGATGTAGATCGTCATTGTGTTTGGATTTCATTGAGAAGAGAATAAAAGAAACAAAGAAAAATAAAAGTATGAGAATGGAATCATAGGTTAAAATAATGAAAGCATACGCTTTCACAGTTGTTGCGAGAGTATATCTATATAAGATACAGCAAATAGCTCCTGTGTCTATTATGCAGTCACATGGAGCTTGTCATCTATCATGAATTTTGGACACACCTTACCCTTTATTTGGGTTGTCTTATGGCCTGCCCATGTCTCAATTCTACTTAGGGATGAGATAGAAGTGATAAGGGTGTGAATAGTCTTTTTCTCGTGTCGCCGTTTTGATAAATTTTTATTTGTGTGGCCGACTAAGGCATTGCTCTATATTTATTTCTCAAATCAAGCTTAGTTCATGACAGTCCTAAACTCTTGATATTCACATATTCTTCTATACATGTGACGCTCTCTGCTTATATTTTCTAACCTCAAATAAAAAGTAATTTGTGTCTTATTTTTTCTATTATATTCTCTACATTACTGTATTTGAGATACCTTTGTGTGTGTGAGATTGATTGAGAAATTATTGTGTTCAAGTGTTGGTTGGAAATTGGTCGACAGTAAATACAGAGAGAATTAAACCCCATGTTCTCTAAGCAGTATTACGAGTCTCGACGTCAATAACAAATATATATTTTTAGTAATAAGTTCGACATATTTTCAGTAATAAGTTCGACAGTTCAAGTACCCACCTTCTAAATAAAATAAAGTTAAAATTTACTTCAATATTGTTACTGCATCATAGCATGAAAAATGTTTTATTAGATGTTAGTATATGTTTGTTGAGTGGTTCTTGCTTATTGTAACAAATAAATAAGCAGAAGAAGACACAGTCGAGACACATGTTGATGTCAAGTTCTGGACATGGAACAATTATCAATTTGTAATGTAGATTTTGAGGGCTAATGTATTATAAGATTGATGTTTTAAGAGTTAAATAATAAGACCAAGGGATGTTTCAGCAAGCTATTTATATTTTTCGATCAATTTCATGCTTGATTAATATTTGACAGAGTATAAATTTTGTTATAAATTTAATGTGTTCAACGTGGTGAAGATTTCTTCAATTTTAATAAACAGCGAATGCTTCTGCTTATAATATATATATATATATATTAATATTAGAATATGTATCAAGAACTCGTCGAGATAACATTCTGACGATTAACTCACCGAGTACTACATTTCTAGCAAGGAATTATGTGTTTAATGTCGATGAGGCCTTCCCTGGGCAACACGCTTGTACTTTAGTCAAGTTAGGGTTGCCTTTTTATTGTTCCTTTAATGACGGAAAGAGAGATTCCTATCATTTATATTGTCATTTCTGGAGAGAATCCCACAAAGTAAGGATTGTTTAGAGTAATTCAATATAATTGAGGATGCATAATTGCCGGTAACTTATTTTACCAAATTGCACAGGCAAATTGACATTTACCATCAATTCAATTATTGTCATAAACATAGACAAACATCTGTTTTGAATTCAGAATTGACGTTTCTTAATTGGATATTTGAAGTCATATGAGAAGCGTTATCGATATGAGCTACAAAGAGACATACATTAATGGTCTCATGTCCCTTGCTCTTCTTATTCTTAAATTTTGAAATTCAAAACTAAATTGCAATATAAATAAATAAACACTATCTAGAATATATTCTTTTAATTCTCGTAAATTTTGAAGCGGATGAAAGGGAGAAATATGTCATTTTCTGTTGTTACACATCTCAATTGAGCTTTAAGAAAAAAATTTAGATTTTGTAATACTTTAGTTAAATATAAAGAGGAAACATAAATAAAGAAAATTGGTACAAAAGAAGACGTGCGATAGCAAAGCCCCATAGCCACCAACCAACCTCCATTAAAAGCACAACTCTTTAGACAAAATTTTGCCTTTATATTTAGTACTTTATTCCTAGCACTATTTTTTTATTTATTTTTAATTATTGATATTCATACTCTTTGCTTTTAAATTTAATACTTTTACCTACTAAAAAATTGTATTTTTATTAACAGAGCAGGAGATAGAAGTTCAAGAAAGGTGAAAATGAAGAGATCAAAGTTTATCTCGAGAAATAATTTTCACACTTTCCTTTTTTGTTCAATATTTTATTAAAAGAAGATAATTTCTTGAATATTCACAAGCTTATTAATAGCAATATATACAATTTAGGCTATGTATGGTAAGTCTATAACCTAGTGCCTAACTTCCTATAATTAAGGAGATAAATATACAATGAATCTAAATAGCAAATATACAACTAACATAATATATTGACATATATTCTAACAATGTACAATGAATTTAAATATCAAATATACAACTAACAGAATATATTGACATATATTCTAACACTCTCCCGAAGTCGAAGTGGGAGATCGTCGAACGCTTAGACTGTCCCTAAAATCCTCAAATAATACCAAAGGAAGACCCTTGGTAAAATATATGCAATCTGATAACGGGGGGGACATGTAGCATTCGAATATGTCCACAAGCAACCTTTTCGCGAACAAAATGAATATCCATCTCAATGTGTTTAGTGAGTTGATGTTGAACAGGATTTCCGGCAAGATAAATAGCACTAACATTATCACAATAAACTAATGTAGCCTTTCGGATAGGACAATGAAGTTCTAAAAGTAGATTCCGTAACCATCAAGATTCTGAAACCACATTGGCAACGCCTCGGTATTCAGCCTTTGCACTGGAACTAGACAAGGTTGCCTGTCGTTTAGCTGACCACGAGATCAAGTTATCACCAAGAAAAACACAATAACCAGAAGTAGACCTCCTGGTATCCGGACATCCACCCCAATCTGCGTCTGTATATGAAACAAGAGTCGATGTAGAAGAAGGATAAAGATGAAGTCCATGATCAAGAGTACCCTGAATGTAACGCAAAATGCGATTGAGAACGTGCATGTGCTCATCTTTCAGGTCATGTATGAATAGGCACACATGTTGTACGGCATATGTAATGTCAGGTCTGGTGAAAGTAAGGTACTGAAGAGCCCCAGCAAGGCTCCAATAGAGTGAATGATCCTCGAATGGAGTGTTAGATGACGCACTAAGCTTTGGTTTTGTATCAACCGGAGTTGGTGATGGCTTACAAGAAGACATACAGGCTCGATCAATAATTTCTGTGGGATATTTCTTCTGTGATAAAAATAGACCACCTGCATGACGAGTAACATCTATCTCTAAAAAATAACTAAGCTCACCCAGATCCTTCATAGCAAATTCTGAGCTAAGAAGAGTAATGATAGACTTACGAAGCTCATCAGAAGAAGCGGTCAAAATAATATCATCCACATATAATAGAAGATAAGCCATAGATGTACCTTTCCGATAGACAAAAAGTGAATGATCGGATGTACTGTGAGAAAACCCAAGAGTATGAAAATAATCAGCAAATCTCCTGTACCATGCCCGTGGAGCCTGTTTCAGTCCATAAAGAGATTTCTTCAATAAACACTCATGATTGAGTTTATCAGGATCCTGAAACCCCATAGGCTGATGCATGTAGACGATCTCTTTAAGTTCACCATGTAAGAAAGCATTCTTGACGTCTAGTTGATGAATTGGCCAAGCTTTAGATAAAGCCAAGCTAACAATTGTGCGGATAGTAGCCGATTTGACAAACCGAGCTAAAAGTGTCACCACAATCTACTCCAACATGTTGAGTTTAGCCATCATCTCAAAAGAACCATCAGATTTTTCTTTATGAGCAAAAATCCACATAAATCGAATTATACTAACTAACATCAGATAGACGGGGCACCAACTCCCACATCTTATTTTTAATAAGAGCATCATATTCATCATTCATAGCATGTTTCCAATTCGGGTCCCGAAGGGCCGCCACAGGGTTATGGGGCAGCGGGGATTTGGAGACTGTGGACAAAAGATTAAAGTTCTTCTTCGGCTTAAATATCCCATTTTGGCTGCGTGTAACCGAAGGCTGATGAGGGGCGTGAATTGGAGGAGTTGGGATAGGAGGATGTTGAGGACATGGGCTGCAAGGAGGAAGACTAGATGCCTGCAGTGGGCTTGTGGCAGATAGCCCAACAGGAGAATGAATGACGCTAGTAGGAGTATGCATCACTGAGCCTGGGCTAGCAGGCGGTTTGTTTAGCTCAGAAATGGGCCAGGTTTAAGTAGAAGGGAAATTGGGCTCCATGTTTGGGCCTTTTGTGGAGCTGGAGATTGAGCAGTAGACCAATAATGAATCAAAGAGGGAGATAATCCATCGTCTAAGAAGCTATATATGATATTTTGAGGAGTATGCAACTTAGCAAACGGGAATTGTGTTTCATCAAAAATCACATGATGGCTTATAGTGATATTCTGAGAAGACAAGTCATAGCACTTATATCCCCAATGATTTGATGGGTATCCCAAAAATATACATGGAGTTGAGCGAGGTTGGAGTTTGTTTATGGTAGTTGAAGGAAACAGTGGATAACATAAACACCAAAAAACCCGAAGATGAGAATAGGTCGATTCCTTTTGATAAAGAATCTAAAGGGGAGATTGATAGTTCAATTTCTTATGAGGAAGAATATTGAGAAGGTAAGTTGCCATTTGCAAAGCATGATGCCAAAATGATGGAGGTAAAGAAGCATGAGCAAGAAGAGTATGAACAACATTGTTAATCATACGGATTTTTCTCTTGGCTTTTCCATTTTTAGGAGATGTATGAGGACATGACAAACGAAACAAAAATCCATGTTTTTTACAAAAATCCCAAAAAGGCCCATTATCAAATTCCCTACCATTATCACATTGTAAGTTCTTAATTTTCATTCAAATTGAGTTCGGATGAAAGTTCTAAAATTTAAGACGGTGGAATAAGCATCGGATTTATTAGACAACAGAAAAGTGCACAAAAAATTGGAAAAATCATCCAACAATAAGATATAATATATATGACCAGATGAACTCAAAACAGGAGATGTCCAAAGATCAGTATAAACAATATCAAAGGGAATAATAGTAGTCGAATGTAAACAAACAAATGGCAATTTTATATGTTTCCAAAGAGGACATGAATGACAAATACTAAAATCTCCAAATTTAGTACGTTCAATAAAATTATTCTTCCTAAGAGAACTCAAAATATTAGCTCCCGGGTGACCCAAAGGCTCATGCCATAGAGAAGGTGCTAAAACTGCAAAAGTAGAATGAGAAGAGACATGTGAGTTGGTGATTGGATAAAGCGCGCCCCGACTCTCACACCTCATTAGACGCATCCCCGTTTGAAAGTCCTTTACAGAAAACCCAAACGAATCAAATTCAATTGAAACAGAATTGTCAGTTGTAAACTTTCTAACGGACACCAAATTTTGATAAGGTGAGGGGCATGGAGGACATTTTTAAGAGCTAAGGGAGGATGGAGAGACTCTAATTGAGTATGACCATAGCTACGAATTGGAATAGATTGACCATTACCAACAGTTATACCACGTTTATTGCTCAAATTAAAATAAGATGTGAGATTATCTTGCCCGGATGTCATATAAGAAGTGGCACCGTTGTCCATATATAAGAAGGGAATAATAGTAGTCGAATGTAAACAAACAAATGGCAATTTTATATGTTTCCAAAGAGGACATGAATGACAAATACTAAAATCTCCAAATTTAGTACGTTCAATAAAATTATTCTTCCTAAGAGAACTCAAAATATTAGCTCCCGGGTGACCCAAAGGCTCATGCCATAGAGAAGGTGCTAAAGCTGCAAAAGTAGAATGAGAAGAGACATGTGAGTTGGTGATTGGATAAAGCGCGCCCCGACTCTCACACCTCATTAGACGCATCCCCGTTTGAAAGTCCTTTACAGAAAACCCAAACGAATCAAATTCAATTGAAACAGAATTGTCAGTTGTAAACTTTCTAACGGACACCAAATTTTGATAAGGTGAGGGGCATGGAGGACATTTTTAAGAGCTAAGGGAGGATGGAGAGACTCTAATTGAGTATGACCATAGCTACGAATTGGAATAGATTGACCATTACCAACAGTTATACCACGTTTATTGCTCAAATTAAAATAAGATGTGAGATTATCTTGCCCGGATGTCATATAAGAAGTGGCACCGTTGTCCATGTACCAGTTTGGATCTGGACGAGTAATGCCGAGGTTGTGCATCGCCGCCTCTATGTCAGTTGGTGTCGGTCCAGAAGCATAATAAGCCTGTTGCGGTTTAGGCCCTAGGATACAAGGCTGTTGGCGCTGGCCTTGCTGGAAGTTGGGCCTGGCCCATGGTGCAGTGGGAAATGGGCATGGTGGAATAACCCACTGCATCCATGGCCAAGGCCACTGCTAGGACGACCACTGATTTGGGGCTTACTGCTGGCCACCGTTCCGGTTGGTATTGCTGCCACCATTGCCCCTACCACCGGAACCCCATTTTCTACCACCACGACCGCCGGATGAGTTGCAATTCATCCCAGAATTGCCACAGTGTTGGTGTCGTTTCCCACCATTGTTATTACAATGAGATGAAGACTGATCAGCGCCATCTTGAGGATCATCCAAGTCTCGAGCCACCATGGCAGAAGTTGTGGTCTAAGTTACCTTTTTCAGGCCCGCTTCTTCAAGAATGAGCATTGATTTGGCTTGATAAAATTGTGGTAAAGGGCCACTTTGGCGAATTAGTGTGGCTACCCCCTTGTAGGACTCGGTGAGGCCGGACACCAATTGGAGAACCATACGGCTATTGTCCACAGGAGAGCCGATGTTCTTAAGTTGATCCGACAATGACTTGAGATGTTAACAGTAGGCAGAGACATTTGGGAAATTCTCCATGTCTGTGTGAGTGAAATCATACTCAAGCATAACAGGACGGGAATGTTTGTTGTCTTGAAAAATATCATGCAGCCTATTCCAAGCCTCCATTGTCGTGAAGTCAGGTTCAAGGATTGTGTGTAACAGATCATGAGAGATTGTGGCATAAATCCACTGAAGAACGGTAGCGTCGAGATTTGACCACAGTTCTATCTCCTCCTCGGTCTTAGGCATTTTATCCTTGCCCTTAGCCGGAGGGATAATATGATTAAGTACCTTATGAGATCTTGTGTGAATTTTAAGGAGCTCCGCCCATGTCACATATTGAACGTTCTCCATCTCAAGAGTGATGAGGACAAGATTCTTGATGTTGGAAAGAGCAAGAGTAGGGTGGAAAAAATACTTTGATTCACCCATGGAGAATGAGAATTAAGAATTAGAGAAGAAGAAGAAAAAGAATGCAACAAGAAGAGGAGCGGCTAGGATGCAGAAGAGTGAAGATCTATGAAAGAAGATAATTCCTTGAATATTCACAAGCCTATTAACAACAATATATACAACATAGGCTATGTATGGTAATGCTATAAATTAGGGCCTAACTCCCTATAATTAAGGAGATAAATATACAATGAATCTAAATAGCAAATATACAACTAACAGAATATATTGACATATATTCTAACAATATACAATGAATCTAAATAGCAAATATACAACTAACATAATATATTGACATATATTCTAACATTTATAATAAAGGAATCCATTGTTGCTATTGAAGGTTCTACATAAATATTACTCTTACAAAATAATCCATAGATTACACGAGAGACATGCTTTATCATTTATATTGTTGGGAAGTAGCATTGAATTGTTTTTTTTTTTTTTTTTGTGAAATTGGATAAACTACACAAGCACATACAAGACGTTGTATATCTATTTAATGTTGAAAATACATAACATCTAGTTGTAATTGTCGGTTATATCACTCAACAATGATTTGTAATTACAAAATAACAAATTATTTGTTGCTCCTTCATATGGGCTCTAGAAAATTGTTTATTATAATGACTTGTAGAAACGCTGGTATTAGAAGAAAGCACCACTTGAATGACAAGAAACTTCAACTGAAATGACAGGTGAAATCGAGTCAAGAAAGTACAGTTTTTGCAAGATGAATATGTTTCAACTAGTACCTACTATTTGATGTATTATTTTCAAAGATAAAAAAATTATGAGTTGGAGCACAAACGGCCTAAAAAAAGTGAGGCTAGGATCACACTAAAATACTAAATTTAGATGCAGATTTTTTAGATGTCTTTTTCATGCGGCAATGATTACCAATTTATAGGTATCAAAGACCACTTCCAGCGGATTGAATTTGCATTAGTGGATAGTTTTTGAATAGAACCGAACTGACCTAAGCTCAGGCCGAGTTTGAGTTAGGTTCTTTTAATATATGTAAATTTTGTGCATTAATTTATTACTCACTAAACATTATTTTTTTAAATTTAACACACTATAATTATAGTAAATTAATCCTATGTGATTTAATTTCTTTGTAATAAAATATATAGCCATTAAAAATTAATTAAAATTGCGTCACTGCCTACTTTATATAAAGCTAATTTTCAAACTAATCATTACAACCCTTTTACGTACCATCACTTTTTTTATTAATATTTTCTTAATTTAAAAAAAAT
Organism: Caryopteris x clandonensis; assembly: GCA_028749325.2. Taxonomy (NCBI): domain Eukaryota; kingdom Viridiplantae; phylum Streptophyta; class Magnoliopsida; order Lamiales; family Lamiaceae; genus Caryopteris; species Caryopteris x clandonensis. The sequence goes on along the minus strand of JAPYKT020000024.1, from coordinate 4,490,407 downwards.
TATTCCGAGATGTTCTTATGCCAAAATTAAAAAGATAATATAAATTGTGAGATAGTTTAACAATTAAATGAATTAAATATATTAAATATGATAAAAAAAAAAAAAAAAAAAAAAAAAAAAAAAAAAAAAGCACAGTCAACACATTGTCAACGCGTGGTCAACACATTTCCTAACACTCATCTCTTTTGTTATTTATAAAATGTACATTTTTAATAAAAATTTATACTTTTTCAACAAAACCTAATTCTAAAACGTAGTTACTTTTTAGAAGTATATATTACTGTTTGAAAAAATATTACTTATTTATTTTTTAAAGTACCACATTTTTTTTGGGAAAGAAAAAATATTATATTATTTGCTTCATTAGAATAATTTTCTCAAAAACTAATATTTCATTAAAAATATATTACATATGGTTTTAAAATATTACTAATGATATTAAAGAAAATATTCATTATCAAAATCATAATCATTAACTTTTGTCTGAAAATATCCATTTGTTATATTTTTCGCGATATGTATTATTTGTTGTAGAAATAATATTGTTTATATTTCAAAAGTATTACTAATGAGATTTATAAATAGTATCATTATTAAAATAAAAAATAATACTTTTTGTTGAAAAATATTACTTAATATTTTCAGAAAAAGTATTAATTTCTTTTTAAAATGTATCTATTTTGTTATAACATTTTTTTGGAAGCGATTTTATTCATTATTAATGCGTTTCGAAAGAAAAATATAACTTATTTTTAAAAAGGTATCATTTTTTTTAATGAAAAAGTATAATTTATTTGCGAAAAAGTATTAATTTTTGTTGAAACAAATATTTGTATTGTTAAAAAAGTAGAATGATGGCGGCAAAGATTGCGAAAAAGTTAATTTTGTTGAAAAAATATTTTTATTGTAAAAAAAGTAAAATGATAGCTGCAAACAAAATGCGTCGATTATGTATATTTAATATATTTGACTCATTTAAATTATATGTTAATATACGGCCCTCTTCCATAGTAGGTCATCTTAATAAAAAAATAAGACGTAGTTATTTATAACTATATAAAAGTAGGACAATTTAACTAATTTAAAGAAATGTCATTTTCTCACCTAAAATCAGTTTTTTATTTTTAGAAACTACTATGATAACGAATCAGATTTTCTTTTTTGGTTTTTTACTCTAATTATTAAAGGTTTATAATTTTTTCATCTCAACTCCATTTTTTATGAAAAATATATCAAATTAATCATTTTTCATGATCTATAGTTTGATATCCATATTGCATATATAATAATAAAATATTAATTTTTAAATATAAAATACTATTTTTACACATAAATTGTAGGATATTTTACTATCGTTAGCTATTTTTATTTTAAAAAAATTATAAAAATATATTTTATATAATTATGTATTTTATTTTTAAAAATATATTATTATTGAAAGGAATTATAATCCTCGATCATTCTCATTAATATAATGACCATATGTACAATATATGAAGCCTAACTATAGGCATAAATTTAGGCTAATAATTACAAGATATGAAACCTAATAGTAGTTATAAATCTAGGCTAATAATTACAAGATATGAAGCCTAACTGTAGGCATAAATTTAGGCTAATAATTACAAAACTAATTATTTACATTTACTACTAAATATATAAAATATATTTAACACACCCCCACAGTCGAAGCGGGAGGTTTACGGATGCTAAAACTATCCCGAAAATTCTCAAACAATACTAGCGGAAGACCCTTGGTGAAAATATCCGCAATCTCATATCATGATGGCACATGAAGAACCCGGGCTTGTCCACCGGCAACCTTCTCTCTAACAAAATTAATATCCATTTCAATATGTTTGGTACGTTGATGTTGAACTGGATTTTTCGACAAATAAATAGCACTTACATTGTCATAATAAACGAGAGTAGCCTTTTTCATTGCGCAATGCAACTCCAAAAGAAGATTTCAAAGCCAACACGTCTCAAAAACAATATTTTGCTACCCCACGATACTCGATCTCGGCACTAGAATGAGACAAAGTGGGTTGTGAATGAGACAAAGTGGGTTGTCACTTAGACGACCATGAGACCAAGTTGTCTCCCAAAAATACACAATAACCTGACATAGATCGCCTCGTGTCAGGGCACCCACCCCAATCCGCATCAATATAAGAGAGAAATGTAGAGAAACAAGACGGGTATAGATGAAGCCCGTGATCCAAAGTACCCTAAACATACTGAATAACCCGCTTGAGAGCAGACATATGATCAACTCTTAGATCATGCATATGTAGGCAAACATGTTGGACCACATAAAAGATATTCGGTTGGGTGAAAGTGAGATATTGTAGAGCCCCTACAAGACTCCGATAAAGAGTGGGGTCGCCAAATGTAGAACCAGAAGTAGCACTAATCTTTGACTTGGTGTCAACCAAAGTGGGAGACGGTTTACAAGATGACATTCCGACACACCCACTTTCTTCTTCATTCTTCCTTCTTTCTTTCTTCCTTCCTCCGATAGCCCTATTATGTCGGCTTCCAAGAACTCTTTTCACCCTGCTCATTTAGTGTCTAACATCAAGAATCATATCTTTATTACCGTTGAAATGGAGAGTGTTCAATATTCTACGTGGGCGAAACTATTCAAGGTTACCGCACGATCTCTTAAGGTCCTACACCATATTATTCTCTCTGCCAAAGGGAAAGAGAAGGTTCCTTCATCGATCGAGGATGATGACGAACTATGGTTGACCCTTGATGCAATGGTCATTTCGTGGATTTATGCCACAATTTCTAATGACCTTTTGCATACAATTCTTAAACCTGATACTATGGCAATGGAGGCTTGAAATCATTTGTGAGATATTTTCCAAGACAACAAACATTTTCGGGCCATTACTCTTGAACATGATTTCTCCACTCTCAAAATGGAGAATTTTCCTAATGTGTCGACTTATTGTTAGAGGCGTAAGTCTCTTGTTGACTAGTTGAAGAATGTTGGTGGAATGGTGTCGGATAGACAGCTTGTTCTCCAATTAGTTTCGGGTCTCACCAGTGCTTATAAGGGTGTGGGTACGCTTATTCATCAAAGTGACCCACTACTTCCGTTCTACAAAGCTCGTTCTATGCTCACATTTGAAGAGGCCAGATTGGCCGATGAGATGACAGTTAGATCTAAATATGCTATGGTGGTCGCCTCCTCTGCTGAATTTGATGACTCTGCTTCACATTCTGACCAGTTGAGGTACGTTAGGGGTAAAATATTAGTGCAAGCATTCATGTGGCCAGGAGAACAACGGGGGTGGTAACCGAAACAACAACAGCAGTGGCGGCAGCAAAGGTCAGCGACAGATGCAGCAGCAGTATGTGAGTTGGCCTCCATACCCGAATTGGCAGCAAGAACCATATTCTAATTAGGGTTGGATGTCACCTCAGTGGGCTGCCCCTCCTTGTCCATTTCCTACACTGGGATGGGTTCGTCCACCTCAAGGCCCACGTCCAGGACAAGGGATTTTAGGGCCTCGACCACAGCAAGCTCATAGGACATTCTCCGGGCAGCCTGATTCATATACTCCGACAGATATTGAATCGGCAACGCATACAATGACTCTCAATCAATCGGATCAGTCTTGGTACATGGACACCGGGGGCTACTTCTCACATGATGTCCTCACATGGTAATTTCTCATCTTATTTTAATTTGAGCAATCATAATAATGATATTATTGTCGAAAATGGTCATTCAATTTCAATTCATGGTTATGGTCACTCGTGTTTGCCTTCTCTTAATCCATCTTTGTCCTTAAACAATGTCCTTCATGCCCCCAAACTTATTAAAAATCTCATATCTGTTAGAGAGTTTACTGTGGATAATTATGTGACAGTTAAGTTTGATCTTTTTGGATTTTCTGTGTAGGATTTTCATACGAGAATGCTAATAATGAGATATGATAACCAAGGCGACCTTTATCCTAATTCTTCTTCTATCAACAATCAAACTACCCATTCCACCTTTGCAACTATCTCTCCTACACTTTGGCATGATCGATAGGGTCACCCGGGTGTATCTATTCTAGATACTCTTAGGGTCAATAAAAGCATTAATTTTAATCGACTCTCTAGTTCAAGTATTTGTCGTTTTTGTATTTTATTAAACCATATTGAATTGTCATTTGCGTCTTCGACTTCTAGTACTACTATGCCTTTTGATATTATTTATAATGATCTTTGGTCATCCCTTGTTTTGAGTTCTGCAGGACATAAATAATATATGTTTTTGTTGGATGATTGTTCGAATTTTTTATGGACTTTTCCGTTGGCTAGAAAGTCAGATGTATTTGACAGGTTCTTAATGTTGAAGACATATATTTTCACCCAATTTGAGTTAAATATATATAAAAAAAAAATGTTCAATGTGACAATGGGAGAAAATTTGACAATGGTTTTGATAGTTTTGTACATCAAATGTCATGTTTTTTTCGTCTTTCTTGTTCTCATACCTCATCTCAAAATGATAAAGTTGAAAGAAAATTTTGAACTATAGATAATAATTATAAGATATGAAGTCTAATGTAGGCATAAATCTAGGCTAATAATTAAAAAAACTAATTATTTATATTTACCATTAAATATATAAAATATATTTTATAATTATTTTTATAATAATTTATTATATTATTATATTATAAATCATACAAATACCAAAAGAAAAAGTTAATTTATACATAAATTCACATGCCAGTGATATAGACAGACACAAACAATTTATTTGTATACCTAACTTTACACCATCTCTATATTAAAAAAAAAAAAAAAAACACACAAATATAACTTTATTGAATCACATTTTAATTTTGTATTATTACTTTGTTGGAAAACGTTAAACCTGAAGAAAGAATTGTGAAGGATGAGAAGACAGGCAATGCCAGTCTGAAAAGTGGAGAAGAATGAGTTGATGTGACAAAAGTGCATTTACCCTAAATCTTATTTAGAACAATATTAGTGAAAGTGTCTATCACCAAACCCATTTAAATTGAAGGCCGTCCGCTGAGGACTTCAGTCCCCTCGCTTCTGACAAGACACCAACTTTACAACTGTACAATTATTGCCCGGGGAAACTAAATTCAAACACCTCCCAAACTACTGTCCAACCTTCCTATATCAAATATTTATCATAGACTTACATATATAAATATGAGATTTAAAAAAAAAAAAAAAACAATATTTAATTGTACATTGTATACACATAATTTATTATAAATATATTCTCTAGATAATAACACCATAGAATTAGCTGACAAACTTTAAAGCTTAGTTTGCATTGCATGTATGGGATAATTTTTTGTTGTATAAATTTGAAAGATAGTGATAATTTTATATTTAGTTTTTAACAAAATATATATTAAATTATGATAAAAGTAATGATGAATAAATATAAAAATAATTCTTAAAATACAATATATTTATAATTTATTTTACCCCACAAAACTCCAAAAACGCGAGAGCAGTAGGAGGCTTGATGTTGAGAAGAAAGGAAGAAGGTGGAAAGGGCAGTTGTATGTTTAAAAATATGATAGTGATGAAATTAGATATATATAGCTGTCAGTGGTCAAATTCCACCCCCACCCCCACCCCCACCCCCACATACATATATGATGTGTATGTATAGGTGCGTGTATCCCATATTTAGCCGACATACTTGTTTTTTCTCTTGGGATTGAGATTGGTATTGGCATTGGGATTGGTGCTGCTGCTCCTCCCTCCTCCCTCCCAACCCTACTTCCATCACTCTCCCTCCCCGCCTACAAAACTTGGATTTCTTCTCCCATCCGCCGTCCATTTTCTTTCCTCCACCTCCACTTTCTAATTTCACCAATTTAACTAAACAACGCACCTTTTTAATTTAAATTTAAATTAGCGGTTCAAATTACCACTCTTCTTTATTTAATTTTGAACCAATAATAAAAATTGTTCGGTCAAGTTTCAATTCTACAGTGCCCAATTTCAAGAATTGATAATTTTAAGTATGAAATATGAAAATAAAAAAATTAAAAGTAAAGATCGCAATTGTCTGTCTATATATCAGTTTAATTCTAATTTTATTGTTCGCAGCTTTAGAATCGAAGAACTATGTCCATATCTAACTTTAAACAAACACAACCTCACAACATAGAAACTAATGGTGAACCATTGAAAGATCAATATTTTTTTATGCATATAGTACACCGGACAACCTATTATAACATTATTACTTATTTAATTAAAAAATATTATTTTGTTCTATCAAATAAGTAATTATTAGAAATTCTCATATGTATTAAAGAATAACTCAAGTACCTATTATACCATTCATTAATAGAGAAGAAATATTAATGATCAGTGATAAACAAAAAACACATAATATATACGTATACAATTTAAATTAAGGGTAAATTAAGAACAAAACATTCACTCCCATCTTAAAAATTGTAAAGAGTCACTTGCTGCAAAAAATTTAAAACGCCACTTATTTCGAATATAACAGAGTATTTATTTACTTGACTACTAAATAAGAAAAAATGCATTATTTACTATAATATATTATTTATAAGATATTATTTATTATTCTAAAAAAAATATTATGATTAACTTTTTAATAATTTTACTTATTTAACTATGATATATTACTAATTTATCTAACATTTTCAATTGCATGGCCTACACCTAAGAAACTCTCTTTAATTAAAAATTATTTTAGGGCTTTTAATTTTCTTGACTTTTTTTGCCCCCCTTCTTTCTCTTTCTCAGTTTCCTTTTTTCTTTCCACTTTTGCAATACATGTTTTTATTACCTCTTACAAAGGGAATAACTTAATATAAACAAATTATATATAAAATTAAAATGAAAAAAAAAATCTTAGGAAGAAATGGTTGCATTTGTTGATACTTATCTTTTTAGGAAAAATAGTTGGTGGGGTATCCAGATGGGCTAATTTACATAAAAGCCCATAATAATATTATATATGGTTTCACCGTCTTTATAGTTTTGGTCCAACGCTTCACTGACTTGTATCAATAATAAAAAGAGATGTGATGGATATCTACTTAATTGCACATGTTAATTGGGTAGTGCTCATTCATTGCACATGTCATAAATATATTAAAGCATACCCAAAAAATAATATATTCTTCCAATAAGTCTTCACTCTATCTTGTGCACACCTCAGAAATATATTTTAAATAAATAATATATTCTTCCAATAAGTCTTCACTCTATCTTGTGCACACCTCAGAAATATATTTTAAATAAATAACAATACGATTAAAAAAGTAGCACTAATATTTATATATGTTAATAGATAATATCTTATAAAAGTTAGAATTACTATATTCTCAAGTAAATAAATAATATTATTTGATAAATTTATTTTACAATAAGAAGCAATATTATTTAATTAAAACAGTAAGTATATATATATAACAGAAGTCGCTCTAAAAATAGTAGCAGCAATTTTTACTGCCTAAACTGATTTCTAAATTGGAAAAAAATATCTAATCTTTGGACAAAAAAACGTCAACACAATTATAATGTTACAAATACTATTTCATTGGCATTCATTAAACCAGATAAATATTTGCATAAATAATAAATTATGAAGATTACAATACAAAATTTTCACCAAACTTCTATTTAGAATCATAATCTTTTTATATTAAAAGATTTGATTTTCTATGAATCACGATCTTCATATATATATTTGACACAATTTTCAATAATATGAAATAAGAATTAAGAAACTCCTTAAGATATGTTCTTTAAATAGGAGTTTATTGCAAGTAATTAATTTAACTAAAATTTAATTTTCATGAAAAATGAAAATAATAATTCAATCAACAAAATTATGAAATAATTCGAATCAACATTTCATGCATATAAAATGAGATGTGATTTTGAATTACACAATTAAGTTGAGCCGGTGGCATGTGAGACATGGATAGGCTTGATTCGTCAGGCCGGTGGCATGTGATATATGGATATGCTCTATGATATATTGAGTTGGTGGCATGTGAGACATGGATAGGCTCGATTTGTCCGGCCGGTGGCATGTGAGACATGGATAGACTTTATGATTATTATGATTTATTGAGTTAGCTCTTTCCGATGCACAGTAGGTAGGTCACGGGCCCTATAAAAATAAAAGATTATAAAACATGTGTTAGGGCTTCATTAGTATGCATTTCACGTCTCTCTTAAAGTTTCTGCAAACATTTAACTTATCGTACATGCATGATTTCTACTTACTGGGCTTTAGCTCACCTAGTTTATGCATTGTAGGTGAGCGTGATGATGATGTGTAAGCTCACGACTTACCAGGCATGCTATTTGTGCTTCAGCAACCTTTTGAGGATCGGTGTACATGAATGACGACCTTTGGGGATAAATCATGGGCTTACTATACTTTTGGGGTTCTATTTTGTTGTTGAGTTTGTACTTGTATAATATTACTCAATTTTTGGCATGTAAATATTGGTGTAGTTGTGGTGTATACTTTTGTATCTATTGTGGATTTTGGCTTGGGTGTAAATGAGCTTTTGTTTGGGAAATGAATTGTACCTCGTAAATATGTTACAAGTGTTCACAGGTTAAAAAAATATGTATATGTTTAACCAGGTTAAATGTAATCTATATTGTGGGTTATAAGGGTGGGGTGTCAGAGAGTGGTATCAGAGCTCGATTTATGCCCAGTAGACTGTCCATGTACACGAGCTCAAAACTTGTGGAGTATAACCATGCCAGTAAGTTTGATTTATCTTTGTTTTGCATTATATATTTCATGAGTTATATTGCCCAATGTTCTAGGATTGAGTACAGTCGGTGATACAATGGTGAGAACTAGAGGTGAATGTACCGGGAAAAATAGAGCTCCGAAATAGAATGCACAAGCTGCAGGCATTGATCACGATGCACTTATCGAAAGATTGACAGGATTTGTGGAATAGTAGTCACAACAAATTCAGCAGCTAATCGAACAAAGAAATGTTGGTGGACAACAAAGAAATGAGATGAACCAGCCACAGCCTTGAGTAGAACGAATAGAGCTGATCGGGGGAAAGGTTCAGAAAGCTCAACCTGCCAACATTTGAGAATGCAGTGGATCCCACAGCTACAGACGATTGGCTCAGAACTATAAAAAAACATGTTTCTGTATAGCAGAGTACCAGATGAGGAAAAGGTGTTGTGTGCGTCTTTTATGTTACGGGGGAGTACAGGATACTGGTGGGACACAATGAAGGCCATTGAAAATGTAGCCACTATGACTTGGAACATGTTTAAAGAACTTTTCATAAATAAATATTTCGCTGTTCCAGTCCGTGCAATAAAAATGAATGAGTTTGTACAATTGAGACAGGGGCCTATTACAGTTACACACTACATCTCCAAATTTAAGCAGTTGTCAATGTTTGCTGAGCATATGGTTAGAACAGATGCACTGAAAGTAGAAGATTTGTCGAAGGGCTAAGACCAGAGCTTTATAGGGATATTTGTATGGCTGGTATGCATGGGTTACTTACTCACAGGTTGTTGAGAGGCACTGGTGGCTAAGCAAGCTGAACCGAGAATACTTCAAGCACAGGAGATTCGACGTCAGTTCACACAAAGACAGGTACAGCGTTGGGTAGGCAATGAAAGGAAGATGTCACAACAATTTTAGGGCCCAAGACCTAGTTTTCAGCTTAGACAGGGACAGGGACAGGAACAAGAAGATTCAAGCAAGCGTCTGAGAACTAATCAGGGAAAAGCACCAGGACCATTACCCTTTTGCTCTAAATATGGGAAACAACATAGTGGTGTCTGTCTTGTGGGTAATAGAACTTGTTATTCGTGTGGACAACAAGGACAAGTCTCTACTATGTGCCCAAATAAATCGAGCCCCATGACACAAGGAAGAGTACCAGCTAGGGTTTTCACCATGACCAGAGAAGATGCGGAGGTAAACCCATCTGTAGTAACATGTAAATTTTCTATCTTTGGTACTTCAACATTTGTATTATTTGATTCTGGAGCTACACATTAATTTTCATCCACTGAGTATGTGAGAAGGCTAGGTAGGGAACCTGATATAGCAGAGAATGGTTATAATTTAGTGATTCCCTCTGGAGAGTCGAAACAAGCAAAATAAATATTACGAGTATGTGTTATCCCGATTGATGGTAGAGAACTTTATGCTAACTTGATTGTACTTGACAAGAATGATTATGATGTAATTTTTGGGATGGACTGGCTATCGAAATATTATGCATCAATAGACTGTCAAAAAAAAGATAATTATATTTTAGCCATCTGGGGAGGAACCTTTTGTCTTTGTTGGAGTAAAGAAGAACTTTAGATTTCCACTAATATCTGCAGTCAGAGCACAACGGTTATTAGAAATTGGTTGTGAGGGTTATTTGATGAGTGTTGTGACTACTGAAAAACAACATTGTCTATATGTTAATGAAGTACCGATAGTTCAAGAATATCCTGAAGTATTTCCAGATGATCTTTCCGCCTTACCACCTGATCGAGAAATAGAATTTGTAATTGATATACACCCAAGGACTGCCCCGATATCAAAATCCCCTTATCGAATGGCACCAACTGAATTGAAGGAATTTAAGATATAGTTGCAAGATTTACTAGACAAAGGTCTTATTAGACCCAGCTTTTCACCTTGGGGTGCACCGATTTTGTTTGTTTGGAAAAAAGATGGCAGTATGAGAATGTGTATAGATTACAGAGAACTAAACAAAGTTACAATCAAGAATAAGTATCCTTTGCCTAGAATTGATGATTTATTTGACCAACTTCAGGGTGCAGTAATATTTTTCAAAATTGATTTGCGATCGGGTTATCATCACCTGAAAATTAAAGAGGGAGACATTTCAAAGACATCATTCAGTACCAGGTACAAACATTATGAGTTTCTAGTAATGCCGTTTGGTTTAACAAATACCCCAGCTGCTTTTATGGATCTAATGAATCGAGTATTTAAAGATCTCTTGGATAAGTTTGTTATTGTGTTTATTGATGATATCTTGATCTATTCGAAGAGCAAAGAAGGAGCATGCTACCCACTTGAATGAAAGTGTTAGAAATTTTGAGAAAGAAACAGTTGTATGCTAAGTTTAAGAAATGCGAATTCTGGATAGACCGAGTAGTATTTCTGGGACATGTTGTGTCAGAGGAAGGAATTTCAGTTGACCTAAGTAAAGTTGAAACAATTAACAATTGGTCGTAGCCTACAACTCCTTCTGAGATACGTAGCTTTCTGGGTATAGCCGGGTATTATCGCAGATTTGTAGAAGGATTCTCAAAAGTTGCATCTCCACTGACACAGTTGACTAGAAATAATGTAACCTTACGATGGACATAAGCCTGTGAGCAAAGTTTTCAAGAACTAAAGAGGAGGTTGACATCAGCACCTATCCTTGCAATTCCATCAGGTAACAAAGGTTTCGTGGTTTACAACGATGCTTCGAAGAATGGTTTAGGTTGTGTATTAATGCAGAATGGAAAGATAATAGCGTATACATCTACATAACTAAAAGAATATGAAAAGAACTACCCTACTCATGATTTAGAGCTTGCTGCAGTGGTATTTACACTTCAAATTTGGAGACATTATCTATACGAAGAACGATCTGAAATCTATATTGACAGCCTAAAGTATTTTTTCACGTAGAAAGAGTTGAACATGAGACGATGAAGATGGTTGGAACTAGTGAAAGATTATGATTGTGTTATCACCTATCAACTTGGTAAAGCAAATGTTGTACCAGATGCATTAAGCAGAAAGTCAACGCATAACACTACTGTGATGGCTTTAATTCAGAGACAAGAGTTGCTAGACTTGCAGAGAATGAACGTCGAAGTTGTGATTCATGGATTAATGGAAGCAAAACTAGCAGCTTTAACTCTTCGACCTATCTTACTTCATAGAATTGAACAGGGACAACACACATATGAATATTTGGCTAAAGTAAGGAAGATGTTGCTTCAGGAAAAGCATCAGATTTTCAGGTATCAAAAGAAGGGATCATTCAACTCAGAAATTGATTATGTGTACATAATGTGGATAATTTACGTGAAAATATCATGGCAGAAGCACACTCAACACGTATTCAGTACATCCAGGAGCTACTAAAATGTGCAGAGACTTGAAATTGCATTATTGGTGGCCAGGTATGAAGAGAGATGTTGCTCAGTATGTGGAACAATATTTGACATGTGACCAAGTAAAAGCAGAACATCAAAGGCCAGCAGGAACCTTGCAACCCTTACTGATTCCGGAATGGAAATGGGAGAACATTATCATGGATTTTGTTATAGTATTACCAAAAATAGTTAAAGGACATGATGATATTTGGGTGATTGTGGACCAACTTACAAAATCTGCTCGTTTTCTTGCTGTGTGTTCTACTTATTCAATGGATCGATATACTCAACTATATATACAGGAGATAGTCAGACTTCATGCACTATCTATTGTTTCTGATAAGGATTCAAGATTTCTTTCTACCTTTTGGAAGAGTCTACACAAGGCATTGGGGACACAGTTGTCCTTCAGTACTGTCTATCATCCTCAGTCAGATGGGCAGTCAGAGCGAACATTACAAATATTGGAGGACATGCTTAGAGCTTGTGCGTTAGATTTTCAGGAACAATGGAGCAAGTTTTTGCCTTTGATAGAGTTTTCTTATAACAATAGCTATCAATCATTTATTGGAATGGCTCCATATGAAGCACTATATGGTAGAAAATGTCAATCATCGGTACATTGGGATGAGATTGGAGAACGAAAGCTTTTGGGTCTAGATATGATCGTAGAAATGTCAGAAGTTGTAGCACAAATTTGAGAGAGAATGAAAACTGCTCAGAGTCGACAGAGAATTTATGCAGATAAAAAAATCATAACATTAAAATTTGCAGTAGGAGATCAGGTGTTTTTGAAAATTTCTCCAATGAAAGGAATAATGCGGTTTGGTAAGAAAGGAAAGCTCGGTCCGAGGTATATTGGTACATTTCCTATCATTGAGAGAATTGGTGATGTTGCCTACAGACTTAACCTGCCTGGATTAATGACTCAGATACACAATGTGTTCCATGTGTCCCCGTTGAGAAAGTATGTAGCTAATCCATCTCATATTCTGAATAATGAACCAGCAGAGTTAAAAACGGACTTAAGCTATAAAGAAATGCCTGTAAAAATTTTACTACGAGAAGTGAAGCAACTGAGAAATAAGAAAATTCTACTAATCAAAGTCCTGTGGAGAAACCAGTCGATAGAAAAAGCTAGTTGAGAAAGAGAAGATGAAATGAAGTCGAAATACCCAGAACTCTTTAGGTAAGTAAATTTTGAGGACGAAATTTTTATAAGGAGGGGAGAGTGTGATACCCCAAGCCTCTCACTACTCACTGACCAAAATAGTTCATGAATTGCATTCATTTTATAATTTTATGTGCTATTGAAATTGCATTTTTATTTATATTGCAGTCGTGTTTGATTATTTTTGTGGGTAGTTAATGTTTTATTTAAGGTTTTACATTATACGTTGAAACCCCCTAGGCCATATGTCGAGGAAGAAATTAGGTGTCACGTATTAATAAAATAAAATTACACGTGGCAAGTTTATAATAATAATAATAATAATAATAATAATAATAATAATAATAATAATAATAATAATAATAATAATAATAATAATAACAGTAACAATAACAATAATAATAACGATAATAACAATAATAATAACAATAACAATAAGAATAACAATAAGAATAACAATAAGAATAACAATAATAATAACAATAACAATAATAACAATAACAATAACAATAATAATAACAATAACAATAACAACAAGAACAAGAAGAACAATAATAACAACTAGGTTAAGAAATGTAAAGGCGGTGGCTAAGCTCAAAAGATACCTATCAATCTTAATCCTTTGGAAAAGATAGAAAAAGAAAATTAGGTTGCTGGTGGAGAGTTGTGGAACGAAGAACAGAAAACAGGTATTATTTTAAATTCTTTTGAGCACCATTTTTTATTTCTTCCCGCATAAAATTAAGCTATCAGGTTGATGGTGTGAATGCTAGGGAATTAGTTCTGGTTTGTTAATTAAAATTAGCATGTTTTAATTTACCAGAAGAATATACCACCATTTATTAATGAGTTACTTAAAATTAGTTGAATAGATAACTACATATTTAATTGGGATATTTCATAGCTGTGGAGCATCGGTGTTGATAGAAGGAATAAGAAAATCATGATTAAAGCATATATACTTTTGTGTTAAGATATCATAAGCTTAAGTTGGCATGAGCTATGTTAAATGGATAAAGAAATTATATCAAGCATTGCCGTCAATGAGAGAGTACTTGATTATGCTTGTTATAATCAATCTACTACATTATTTTTATGATTAGAATATAGCTTAAGATGGAATAAAAAATTAACTAAACTTTTGATTCAGAACATGTCATTAACAAAGAAAGAGTAGCCTTCCACTTCATTTTTTAAAATTAGTGACTTATTTAAATGCATATCTATGCAAATATATCTATGTATGTTTAGGATGAGAGATTGAATTAAATTACAAAATGAATAATAATCCTTATTTTGAAATGTTATTATAGATAAATTGCAGTGGTGTTCGAATAGGAAACTTCAAATAGTTACTCTGGCAGAATAGGTAAGTAGAAATCCATTTCCACCTACAATGCATAGACATAGTACTTGTTTGTATTATTTTGCTATGAGATATTTATGACTTGTGTTTCTTGATATTGATGGATATAAATTAGGTGGTGTGAATGGCTGATGTGATATTGTATAAACATAACATTCACGAGCATTGGCATGTGCATGCATAAGTTGTATATAGTCTGCTTCGCATGCACTATATGATGAAAATAAACAGAAAATATAATGTTGACCACTATTAGCGTACCGAGGCCGGTGGCATGTGACATGGATAGACTTGATTCGTTAGCCGGTGGCATTTGAGACATGGATATGATTTATGTTATGTTGAGCCGATGGCATGTGAGACATGGATAGACTTGATTCGTCAGGCTGGTGGCATGTGAGATATGGATTGGCTCTATGATAGATTGAGTCGGTGGCATGTGAGACATGGATATGCTGGATTTGTCGGGCCGGTGGCATATGAGACATGTATAGACTCTATGATTATTATTATTTATTGAGTGAGCTCTTTCCGATGCACAGTAGGTGGGTCACGGGCCCTATAAAAATAAAAGATTCTAAAATATGTATTAGACTTTCATTATTATGCATTTCACGTCTCTCTTAAAGTTTCTGCAAACATTTAATTTATCGTACATGCATGATTTCTATTTACTGGGCTTTAGCTCATCTAGTTTGTGCATTGTAGGTGAGCGTGATGATGATGTGTAAGCTCACGACTTACCAAGCATGTTGTTTGTGCTTCAACAAACTTTTGAGGATCGGTGTACATGGATGACGACCTTAGGTGCTAAATCATGGGCTTGCTATGCTTTTGGGGTTCTATTTTGTTGTTTAGTTAGGACTTGTACAATATTACTCAATTTTTGGCATGTAAATATTGGTGTAATTGTGGTGTATATAGTTGCATCTATTGTTTGGGAAAAGAATTGTACCTCATAAATATGTTACAGGTGTTTACAAGTGAAAAAAATACATACATGTTTAACCAGGTTAAAAGTAATCTATATTGTGGGTTATAAAGATGGGGTGTCACATGTGGAATAGATGATATAAGTAATTTTAAGTAGCCTATAGACATCACTACTTGTATGTTTATATAAAAAGAGAAATATCGCTTAGAAAACAATAAATTTCCCTACATAAACTACTTTCTAATTATGGTATTTATTTTTTCTATATATCTATATCATTATCTATCTGTATATAAGATATAATAATATAATTTGATTAATAGAGTTGCGATTTTCAATGTTAAAATTACCCTTATTATTTTCAAGATATACTAAAATTATATTGTATTATTATCATCTATCAAAATATATTACTTTTATTATCTTCTTTATCAATTTTTTTTTTCACTATAAAATTTAAGAGCTTTTACATTTTTTGTTTCAACTCTATTTTTTATGGAAAAATATATGTAAGTAATTATATTTTAACAATCTTTAAATAGACATCCATATTGCATACGTACATACATATACATAAAAAATTAATTATTAAATATAAATTACTTTGTTCTTAAGTTAATTGTTATATATTTTTATATTTAACTATAATAACTAAGTACATATTGAACAAATCATTCTCTAAATATCTAAGTCAGAAATCAATCTTATAAGATTATGTATATCTTTTGATATTTATCTATCTAAAGACATTTAAAATACAAAAAATAATATCCTATGGTGGTAATTTTTGTTCTTTACTAATAATTTTTGTTAAAAAAATGAGATTTGCGTGATTAATGGCATTGAAGAATATGATTATAATTTCTAATTATTTGATAATGTTGGCTCTTTTTTAATATATATATGTTTCGTTGAAACAATTTATTTTATTAGTGAAATTTTAAAAGAAATTCTAATTTTTTAGAGATATTCCACTAAAAATCCTTCTAAGGTAGGTGAATATATATATATATATATATATATTTCAAAAATATAAGTTTATTACGATCACAAAAAAAAAATTTATTTTTTAAACCAATTCATTTTCACAATCATAAAAATTATTATGCAATATTTTTATATGCTTACTGTAAATATAAATATTTATATTGTTTTGAAAATATTATATTCACTTACCTTTTAAAATATAATAAATTTATATATGTATATCTGAGGATGGGGTGGGGTGAGCTGAATAAAATAATCGTATCATATTAATAATTCTAATAATTTGCACCATACATATTTGAGGCTAACTATTGAACATACTTTGATTAGAAAATGAAAAAGAGAGAGAGAGAGAGAAAGAAATACATATGAATGTTATATAATATTTAAATTTCATAATATTATATAAATAAATTAAATTAGAGAAATTCACACAAATAATATCTTCGCACATGGCACAGGAGTACTATATTAAATATATAACTGAATTACATATTGCAACAAATTGAACAAAAAGTTTACAATTTTGTTAATATGTAATTGATTAGTAAAAGTAGCTTATTATATTTTTTGTATTTAACTAGTTTGATATAATAAGGTGTGTAGCTATTACATTGTTGTAACAATTTAATTATTTTAAATATAGTTTAAATATTTTCAAAATCTCTTTTCTTTTGTTGATTTAAAATTAAACTTTCAATATATATCATTATTTATTGGGATGATAAATAAATAAATATATATATATATATATGTATATGTATATATACATAGAATTTGGTGGTTTATGTGAGAGGCAAAATATCTTCTAATAAAATAACATTTTTTCTGATTTATTTCCCTGCAGATGTTAGATATTTAGAGAGTGGAGAAATCAAATTTAAAAAGGACGAAAGCGATAAAGTTAGAAAGAAACAGTGCACAGCTCCTGCTCTGCTGCTTCGGACCGCGGAATTCCCTGTTTAAAAATCAGGCAACCGCCTTCTATGTTGCCTAAATAATATACCTACACTATTCCTTCTTTCCTGTCTTTCTTTCTCTCTCTTGTTTAACTTAAGAGTAGGCGATTAGTTCTCTCAAAATTTTATCTCTTAGGAAGAATTTTTCTCTGTCCTACCAAGTATCAGGGGAATCTTGTTCTTGGTTCCAACACAATGAATAAGCAAGACATGATGAAGATTCAGGTATTTTCAACATTTTATGCTTTGTTTTTACACTTCTGTTAGCTTCAACTTATGTTCTTGACTTCAGTTTTGTTGTTTCTGTGTCTGTGTGTATGTGTTATTTTTTTTTTTTGTTTTTTCCTTCTAAAGAATAAAGATTTGGAGGGTTAGTAGCAATATTTGTGGCTTATGTTTGATTTGTGTTGTTAAATTACTGCAGACATGTGTTCTGAGAGTGAATATACACTGTGAGGGCTGTGCTCATAAGGTCAAAAAGCAGCTGCAGAAGGTTGAAGGTATGTTGAATTTTTATTTTTATTTTTAATTGAAAAACAGTCTATTATTAGCATTTGTTGTACTTTTCTGGGAAAGTTAATTCAAGATTTCTGAGAAATAATTCAATTATTACAGGAGTTTACAAGGTAAATATAGATGTGGAGCAAGGGAAGGTAACTGTGTCTGGAAATGTAGACCCATCACTTCTCATCAAGAAGCTGGAGAAGTCCGGCAAGCACGCTGAGCTTGTGGGCCCTCAGAAGGGAGGCCAAATGCCAGTCTTGAACAGCCAGTTCAAGAACATTCAATTTGATAACATGAAAGACGGCAAAGCACAGAAGGGTGGGTTTCAAATTCCTCCGCAGCTACAGATGCAGATGCAGATGCAACAGCAGATGCAGATGCAGCAGCAGCAGCAGCAGCAGATGAATCAGAAGAAAGGTGCGAAGGAGGAGAAATTTATGGGCAAGGACAAAAAATCTGTCAAGTTCAAGCTGCCGGAAGACGAGGAGGACGATTATGAGGATTATTCCGATGAATTCGACGATGACGAGGACGAATTTGATGATGAATTTGATGAGGATTTTGGAGCTCATCAACCCCCAACGAAGGTGGCTACGGTTGGCCATGGACAGAAGCCGCATAAAGCGGCCTCAAATGGCCATGGAAAGGGCGATAGTGGTGATAAGAACGGTGGGAAGGGGAACAAAGGCGGTGGGATTAATATGCTCTTAAAAGGTATTCTGGGAAAGGCTGGTGGGGGAAAGAATGGAAAAGGAGGAAAGAAGGGGGATAATAAGAAAAACGACGGCGGCAAAAATAGCAAGAAAAATGGCGGATTTCCGGCCGGAGATGGCAAGAACGGCAAGGGCGCCGCTAAGAACGGCGGTGGGAAGGGTGGTGATGGTTGGAGCAAGAAAGGAGGAGATGATTTTGATGGAGGTCCCAAATTGGACGGTAAACAAAAGGTTTTGAATGAGATGAACGCCCATCAGAAGGGCAAGGGCGGAGGCGGAGGCGGTGGCGGTGGCGGTGGCGGTGGCGGTGGCGGTGGCGGTGGTCGGAATATGGATATGATGGGGCAAATGGGGAATTTCCCGGCGGTGCAGGGTCTGCCGGCGATGAACGGCGGCCGGATCCAAGGGATGGGACAGGGGAACCCATACAATCAACAGCAGTACATGGCGCAAATGATGATGAATCAGCAACGAGGAAATGGGCCTGATGCGTCCAATCCAATGGCCTACACGCGGCCCCATCCAGCTATGGGCTACGGGCCGCCTCCAGGGATGGGCTACGGGCCGCCGCCGCCGGGCATGGGCTATGGGCCGCCACCGGCGAGCATGGGCTATGGGCCCCCGCCACCGCCGGGGGATTATACTCACATGTTTAATGATGAGAATACTGATAGTTGTGGTATCATGTAAAATTAATTTTCAGAATTACCGTTCTGTCCTGCTTTTGATCTTTGTAATGTAGAAACTGCAAGGCTACTGTTTTAGTTAGAGGAGGCGTGGTGATGCCTATTTTATGTTAAGTGGGTTGTATCATGATTTTGAGCAGAGAGGGTAATTTGGGGAAATAATCCAAAATCTTGGTTGACGGGGAAATGTGGGTTGTGAAAATATTTTGGAGGGCAAATATGTCCAACATCAAAAGAATAGGTAGGAGCAGCGTGACAGCATTTCTTGGTTGTTGCAATTTGTAATTATGTTTGTGATTGGAGAGTTGAAAGCGAAAGTTGTAGGTTCATAGATCGCGAATAAAAAATCTTGTTTCATTACTTTAATACACCTTTTTCTGGAAATTTAGGAGGAAGGGGTATGAATGTTGAAGGCTAACAGATACTAAGTGTTTTTCAAAAAACTTTAAAAAAATTATAAAAATAATTAAGTCGCCGACCCATGGACAACTTTAAATTGTTGTTGTCGTGCTATAGGTGATATTATTTAGACGTGGGCACGGTTCCGGTTCCAAATCGGAACCGACGGTTCGAACCGGCGGTCAACGGTCCGGTTCGAACCGTTGATCGGTTTCGATTCCGGTTCCGGTTTGAAACCGAAATTGTGGTACATCCGGTTCGGTTCCGGTTATGTTATTTTTGGAACCGGCAGTTCCGGTTCACGGTTCCCGATTCCCGATTTTCGTTTCTGTAATTTAAAAAATATAGCCGTTGAAGATCAACGGCTGAGATTAAATAGCCGTTGATCTTCAACGGCCAAGATCATGTGTCCGTTGGGAACCGGCGGTTCCCAACGGCTATTTTGTATTTTTTTTCTTTTTCTATAAATATCCCTTCCATCTCATTTCAATTCACAACATCTCTCAATCTCTCTCAATCTCTCTTGCATCTCTCTCGATCTCTCTCGATCTCTCTCAAGCTCTCTCACATTTCTCTCACATCTCTCTCAATCTCTCTCACATCTCTCTCAAGCTCTCTCACATCTCTCTCAATCTCTTTCTCTCAATCATCTTTATATTCTTTATCTTTATTAATCTCTCTCAAAATGTCGAGCTTAAGCCAAAGAAGACGTGGAGGTAGTGGATCATCTTCTTTATCTCGACAAGCAAAAGAGAAATCAGTTATGCCAAGTGCCGGAACCGGAATGCCACCACCATCTCCTTTGGTTCCAAGATATCTCAATCTTGACGGTGAAGATATTGAAATTCCGGTCGAATGATAAGAAGATTTCGAAGCTCAATTAGGTTTATATTTATTTTATAAAATATTTCTCTTAAATATTATTTTATACTTTTTTTTTAAATATCTCTCTCAACTATCTATCAATTTATTTTGATTCTCAATTTAGGTGCACAAAACGAATCTAACGAAGAAGAAGTGCATCCAACTCAAGATAGTCAAAGTCAATGTACGCGACAAACTCAAAGTGGACGAGATGAGGCACTAAGATCGGATATCTTTGCCGTTCACTTCAAAAGAGATATTTAAAATAATAAAGCAGTTTGCAACTATTGCGGGGTGGAATATGTGTTTAAAAAAGGAGGAGGTTATGGCACGCTCAAAAAACATTTGCAACGTGTCCATCCGGACAAAGTCGAAAATGATCGGCGTCAAACACAACTACCTCGTGGAGGTCCTGGAGGATTCACCGGATCCACCGATGAATCACAAGGTACGCCTTCTTTATTTAAATATTCCGAACCTTTAATGAGAAAATATTTATCAAAAATGGTTTGTGACATGTCTTTAACTTTTAATTTTGCTGAAAATGATTTGTATAAAAACCTTGTGTCACTATCAATGAATCCTCAAGTGTCCGGTGTTTCACGTAGGACATTAGTTCGTGATATTGAAAAAATTGTAGGTGAATACAAGTGGTCTTTAACTGATATGTTTGGTTCTTTACAACAAAAAGTTTCAATTACTGCGGATATATGGTCGGATCATTGGAGAGAACCTAGCTTCTTAGGACTTACTTGTCATTGGATAGATAATTAATGGACAATGCAAAAAAGACTACTTGCATATAGAGAATTTGATCAAACACACACGGCCACAAATATTTCTCATAAAATTCATACTATTTTGCAAGAATATAATTTAGTTACAATTTTTTTTTCAATTTCATTTGACAATGCTAGTGCTAATACGGCTAATTTGCCATTATTAATTCAAATTTGTCAACCATCATCTAAGGGTAGATTTTTTCACATTAGATGCATGTGTCATGTTTTAAATTTGTGTGTACAAGATGGCATGAAACATTTTAAATCACATATAGGTCCTATTAGATTAGCAATTGAACATTTAAAAAGACATACAACTTTATGCAAAAAATGGAGAAGATTTTGTAAAGCATATGGTATGCCGGAACCCAAAAAAAATCACTAAAGATGTGCCTAATCGTTGGAATTCAACCTATAAAATTTGAATTCATCTTATGAGATTATAAATGAATTATGTACATTTTTTTCACAAGAACAATTAGGCATTCCTTTATTTCCGAGTTCATGGGATACATGTGTTGAATTAATGTCTCTTTTGAAAGTTTTTAAAGATGCAACGGAAGAATTATCCGAATGTTACTATCCCACTTCTCCTTTAGTTGTAGATCATTGTGTTAAAATTGCATTTATTTTACAATCATATTATTCGCATTACTTTTTACAAAATTGCATTGCAAGCATGAGAATTAAATGGTTAAAGTATTATCAAGAAATTCCCGATTTATTTTTAATTGCAAAACTTTTAGATCCTAGAATTAGAGAAGATGGTTTAGAAGAATTACTAACAATGTATTATAATGCATTATTTCCGGTTAAGGATGATGGCACTCCTAATCCGCATATAATTGTAAGTAACACAAAATAATTACTTTATGATTGTTTTAAAGAATATAAAATTTTTATGGTGATAGTCTAAATAGTGAAAGCGGTCACGGAAATGATAATATTGGTGGAGGTAGTTCGGTTTCGGATCAACCCGAACATCATCACGATCCGAACTTTCAACACCTCAATCAATATTATAGGTTTTATGATATTAGAAAATTAAAAAAATCTAGGAGTAATAGTCTTTATCAAGAAGTAGACAATTATCTATCTACTACTTTTGAAGACCTTGGATTTGATATACCTAACGAGCTTTTGAGATGGTGGTCTCGAAGAGCAAAAAACTTTCCCATTTTATCTCTAATGGCAAAGGAAATATTTGCGTGCCCGGCATCCACCGTCTCGGTTGAACAAGCATTTAGCACCGGCGGTTACATTTTGGATCTTCGAAGATCCAATTTAAGGGTGAAAAATCTAGAAAATCAAGCTTTACTTCATGATTGGTCGAACGCCGAGATAAGAAAACAAGAAGTAAATTTTGATGAAGATGATGAGGATGAAAATGGAACCGAGTATTCGACCACATCCGGGACCGGGAGTGATTGAAGCTCGCCACTAAGCCACTTCTCAAGCATTAAGGTAAGACCGTAAGAGAACTACGTCGACTTTGATTCCTCAACTATGAGGATACGTAGGCAACTTAATTTTAAATTAGAAATTAAATTTTAATTTCTAATTTATAGTTAAGTTCAAGTCTTTTTTTTTTCTCTCTTCTATTTTTTTTTAATATGTTGTAATTGAAAACTTGTAAAGTTGTAATCTCTTGTTAAAAGAAGTAAATATTTTTAGGTAAGTTAAATTTTTGTTGTAACTTTTCTATTTTGTTTTTTATTTTATTATAAGTTGTAAATGTTAAATTTTGATTGTTGTAATTTTGTAAAATGTAATTGTTTTAGTTAAGTTAACTATATATTCAATTCAATCTCTTGTGATAATCAAATTCAAAAGAAAAAAAATTAATTTTCAAAGTTGTTAGTTATTTAAAAAAAAAAAAACAGAACCGGTGGAACCAGCGGTTCCGGAACCGGAACCGTATATATGGCGGTTCGGTTCCGGTTCCACTCTTCCCGATTCTGAAAACCGGCGGTTTCGAAACCGAAACTAGAACCGTCGAACCGTGCCCATGTCTAACAATTTTTTTTTAAAAAAAATTTAGTTACCAATGGTATGAACGACTTTTATTTTTGTAACTTGAAAATCCACGAAAAAAAGATAAAAAATGCATCACTCGAATATCTCACTCGGTCAAGTGATTACTCGGTTGGTCAAGTGGTATTTGTGACTCGGTTGAATCACTCGGCCTGGCGAGAATTCGGCTGATCGAGTTCTGATCTTCACTCGGTTGACTCACTCGGTCATCCACTTAACTCGGCCGGCCGAGTGAGCCAAACTTTCTAGAGTCCTTTGAAATTTCTCCACTCGACAGGTCCATTCGTTCGGCACTCCACTCGGCTGGCCGAGTGAGCTAAACTTTCTAGAATTCTATCTCCACTCGGTCAGCACCAGCCGAGTGGAGTTTCTCTTTTCTTCATCTTCTCGATTTTTCGCTCGTTCTTTCGTTTTCGTCCCTTCTCTTGTTTCACTAGTTTGATCAATGAGTTTGTTTATATCACAACAACTATTTCTTCTTTTATTATTATTTTTTATTTTTTTTTAGTTTGTTGATATTTGTTCAATGTGATTAATTGCATAATCTTGTTTTCATATTTTCAATTTTAGTATTTTCCACCAATTCTCCCTATTTTCATAATCATTCTTCAAAGACACTATTCTCTCTTTTTTTTTTCTCGTGTGCTTGTCCAAGTTTTTGGTAAAAAGGAAATGAGTTGACGAATTGCTTAATTTATTGAGCTCCAACAAATAACAAAAATTACTGCTTACAAGGCTCAAAGGGGCTTCCAAGGAAAATTTTCAAATGGTGGATAAATTTGGGATTTGGCTTATCAACAAAGATGGCATATGATCATTTCTAATGCTCTTGTACAGTTGCAGCAATCCAACATATTCGAAACAAGTTCTAAATATCAAAGATTTGTCCAAAGTACACACAACAAAGAATACCTAGACTTCAAAAGTAGAAGTCACAGTGAGGCTCAAAACTCGCGGTTAAAATAGTCATAACCAAGTTTCATACTACTCAAAATCAACAATAAACAGCTAAACTAAAACAACTCATCTATATTTTCCACAAACATGCACTTCTTTCAAATCAAAACAATTTCTTTTTAACAAGTAGTCAATTTCTCATACTTCTAGTTCATGCACTATCCTAATTAATTTTTTTTTTCACATCATCTAACCCACACAAATCAACATGATACTCAAAAGGGATAGGGACGTACTCACAGATGTCTCACTGAGGTGGTCGGTATGGTGTGTTGGATGAGTTGAATAGTTGATAAGCTGGGTATTCACGCTCTTCAAAATGGTTTTGCTGCACATGCCACTCATATTGTTGCCTTTGCATGTCAAGTGCAATTTAAGAATTATATGTTTGACGATGCATATACTCTTCAAGGTTGGCGACACGCGTATCCAAAGCGTTTCTCCAATTTGTCCAATCGTTCCACCCCTCTTGAAATTGCGGTGGATGGTGTGGTTGCTGTGAAGTTTCGGCTTCAGATTTGGGAAACTCTTTCCTTGTTCGTCCTTGAGCGTATGCCAGCAGTTGTGCTTCCCCCATCATTTCATCCTCATGTTGTTCTTTAGTATCAACCTCCATAGGCTCTGTTCGGGTATCCGTACTTCTTCTCCTCCTTTTTCTTCTTTCATCCTCATTCTTCAATTCGGTTTCACTATCCTCGATGATTTCCATGTGGACCGAGCCATTCAATAGAATATTTGGGACCTTCACCCCAGCAACATTTGTGAGGCGAGAATTGGGCTATGCAAACCTCTTTTTATCTAATAAAATCAAATACAATTTTCTGGTGCCGGGATGTAACAGGCACATCTTCATGTTGCAAAGCAATTAGAGGTTTAGGGTGGTCTTGCCTGGCGTCTCTTCCAACCCTTCCAAGTTCACCTTGAAGTGTCGAGCAATTGGAGTGATCAACCCTCCAGTATGATTAGCTACTTGATATATTGTTCGCACAAATTGTCTTAAGAGCATTGGTACTGCATTGAACTTCTTTCCTTTCATCAAGTACCATAGTATGAATAGTTCATCCAAGTTGACCACCCCACCCCAGGCTCAGGTTTAGCCAAAATTGCATAGGAGATGAACCTCTGAAAATATCGGATGACCGAGCTTCTAATACTCGATGTTTTCGATCTACTAGGGTTGTATACGGATGACTTATCTGGGAATACCTCCGTTATTTTCTTCCAAAAAGTTATTGCGTTGAACTCGGGAAAATTGATCTTGGCATCGGGTAGATTAGAGTATTTCTTTTTCGGAAATCCATAAATCTCATTGATAGCTTCGGCTGAAAGATATTGGTACTCGTTTCCAAAAAAAGAAGTTATGGATACCGGCACCGTACCATCGTATCCTACATCAACTATGGAGAATAATTCCAGGGCTAATGGCTCATACGTCTTCTCTTTCAAGCCAAAGAATTTAGTCCACCCTATATTCTTGCACAATATTTTTAGATCCTCATAGATGCCCATTTTTTTCATGCATTCTAAATCAGCAAAACGAGTGACTCGTCTTTTCTTCCTTTGGACTTCAAACCATCTTTCACTTTCATTCTCCCAATTTTGAAATTCTATTCCGTAGTCATCTGGCATGGTTGATAGAATTTTCTCGTAGTTTTCTTATTATTCTTCGATGGAGTATTGACCCCATTCGAAGTCAGTATTGACTAGCTATATTGTATGGATTTGAGTTCTTGCTCTTTGTTGTTCTTCAAGTCTACGCCTCTCTTGCGTTTCTCTTTCCAACTCATCAACGGTAACACTTTGACTCCCCCACTGATATGGATACACTTTCTTAATGGTACATAGATAACATGGAGTTTGTAATTTATTCATATCAACAAGTTCAAAACTCATAACTTTACTTTTCAATTTTTCATTCTTTTATATCATTGCAACAACATTAATAATTGAATACACATTATATTAAAAAAAACAAAAATTGATTAAACTAAACCAAAACAACATTACAACAATCTATATTGGTTGGGTGATACAAAACAAGCTTATATATGTTCAGTGAAGTTCCTGTCTGGGTAGCACCTTGATCTTGTGCACGATATTGTTGCCTAGCACGTGTTTGTTCCTAATTTATTTCATTTTCAATTCTCGTAGTTTTGTCTTTTCCTTTATGTCTCTTCTCGCGCAATGCTGGATTATGACACAATTGAAAGGAAGCCTAATCTCAATAATATTCATCTGGCAATGGCTCGAACTTATCACTATAAATGTCCATATATGTACTTGTATTGTAAAATGAGTTCATGTAAACCATTGGATTTACTCTAAAATATCGAAAGGTTTGCATTGCATGTAAACATGGTATGTCATTTTGCTTCCATTCTCCACAACTACACTCTCTGAGCATCAACTTTACAATGTGTGTGTAGCATCTTGTTATTCCAGGCACAAATGTTTTCACGGAAGCTGTTTGATCAGTAAAATCAACCTTATATACTTGATGTTCCATTGCCTTCCGTTGCCACTGATCATACTTCTTGTACAACTTATCAGGCCATGGTTAGTTAATTTCTTGCATTTCACAGGCCATTGTCAATCGTTCAAGAAAATATTTGATAGATCGATAAAATGTAGCCTGCACAATCGCACAAATTGGGAGTCGTCGTGAACCTTTCAACACTCCAATCATGCAATCAGACAAATTTGTTGTAAATATTCCATTTCTCCATCCTCCATCATGAGTCAATTGATCTATTTCAATTTTCGCTAGGTAATCATATGCTCTCTCATTTAACACCTTTAT
Organism: Caryopteris x clandonensis; assembly: GCA_028749325.2. Lineage (NCBI taxonomy): Eukaryota > Viridiplantae > Streptophyta > Magnoliopsida > Lamiales > Lamiaceae > Caryopteris > Caryopteris x clandonensis. Next base: position 4,463,074 of record JAPYKT020000024.1, on the reverse strand, counting down.
TTGTTTCATAATATTTTCAAACTCTCTTATTGTGAAAGCTAATCCAGCTTACCAACACATGTCTTTTAACTTAACATTCTTCACCTTGCTATTGAAATTCGAACAAACAAGCCTCAAACAGAAACGATAAACTCCAAGAGGGGGCTGAAAATTTGGAATTTTTTCCACTGCTTTCAAACGACCAGCGTGTTTATCTGAAATAAGACACATTCATTCTCTATTGCGAACAACATGTTTCGATATCATACGAAGAAACCATATCCAAGAAGCAAAATTTTCTTCATCCACAAGTGCATAAGCTAAAAGTAAAAGATGTTGATTTGCATGCATGGAAACAACAATTAACATCTTGTGCTTGTATCTAGTGTAAAGATGGGTTCCATCAACACTAATAATTTTACGACAATGCTGGAACCCATCTATACATGGCTTGAATGCCCAAAACACATATTTCAATATTTTTACTCCATTCATCTCTTCGGGCATGTGGCGCCACTCTACAACTGTGCATGGATTCCATTTTTGTATAGCTCCAAAAATTTTGGGTAGTTTTGAAACTGAGTTCTCCCATGTACCATACACATTTTCTCTTGCTCGTTTCAAATCATACCATGCCTTATGATATGAGATTGTATATTGAAATTTATCATAAACTTGTTGCTAGACACACTTAATCTCATACCCGAGATCTGTCTGAACCATTCTAGTTAGCAACGTAGCAATCATGTTTTTGCACAAGTTTTGATGGTCAACAGACACAACATTCATTAGACATGTGTGAGGGCCTCCATACTTAGTGATTTTCCACATATCAATCTTGTGTTTATATCCTACACGCAACCACCAATTGCAATGTGTAGTCTTACAACTATTTTTTCATTTGATTTTTCATATTCGAGGTGTGCTTTCTTCTACTCGATACTCACGCCTCGCTATACGAATTGAAAAGTCTTTCACCGCGGACTGCAAATTCTTCTTATCTTTGAAAACCATCCATTTTGTGAGTACTCCTTCAATAGCATCATTGAATCTAAATTTTTTCGGTATATTAAATGAGTCCACAAGCATTTCATGAGATGATGCATTGAAGAATGGGATATTCGGATGCATGGAATATCTCTGAAGATTTGATGAAAGTGGTGATTGTTGATTGGATGATGGCCTCTCTTGTTTTGGGCAATACATAGTTTGAATATCGCCAATATCCACCCCATCTTCATCTGATTCATTAGACAACTCGTCGACGTCAGGTTCAAAATCTTCTAGTTCATTGACACCAAAATTATCAATCAATGATCATGTGGGTGATCCTCTGTGTAAGCATTTTCTCTTTCAGTTGGAATATTGTTATTATTGGACCTTGACGTTCCACCAGTTTTTGTAAGATCTTGCGTGATAAGTACTGAATTATTAATGTCATCACCTCTTAAGTAAGAAGCATATTGATAATACTCATTGTTTGGGAGAATCTCTGGGAGAGCATTATCTTGCAATTTTTCCTGATCAATATGAAATTATACGTATTGATTATCCGCATCTAGTGCAAAGAAAAACCATAAACCATATAGTGAAGCGAATATGTTTAATTTATATTCATTGCTATCGGTCCCTGTCAGTTCAAAGAGTTTTGATACCAACCCAGAATATCTGATGTCGCAAGGTACTCTTGTTGCACAAACAGGTCGACCATCGCTACTATCCCCAACATAAACGATAATACCGACATTGTTTGAAGTCTCCATATCTTAAATAATAAAGATGTATTAATGAACTTAATATATGGAGTTAACTAATTTTTTGCATGCAAGGTATTATTAAACAATACAAACAAAGTATAATGAAATTAAATTCAACTAATAAATTAGTAAAATTCAAACCTGATATTGAAATGAAGCAATATCCCAATGCAATGGCAACAATTTGATTGTCACGATAAATGCACGACAACAACAATAATTCCGAGAGTTCCTACTTGAAATAATGAAAAAATAAAATTATTAACGACAAATTATGATAACAACAATATATAAAAAGCTCCTATGTGAAAGAATAATTATGACAACAATATCCAAACCTAATAATTATTTTATTTTACTGCATTTTGCATTTATTGTTTCAAAATTTCAAAATATTGTATTGTTTAATATATAATTTAACATTTCACTAGATATAAATATAGTGAAAACAAAATCTATAACAATTTATATATATAATAGCATAAAATTCAACAAAATCTATTGCAAATCAAACGAATTAAACCGTCGGCATACACACCAAAATACACACACAACACACACACCAGAACACATACAAAACATAGCACACACACGCACAAATCACACAAACACACACACTGCAACACACACACAAGCATACATCACACAAACACTGCAACACACACACACAAGCACACACACACACTGCAACATACACACAAGCACATCACACAAACACACACATCAACACACACAAGCACATCACACAAACACACAACCCACCCACGCACGACACACACACACACCAGAACACACAGCAGCAAAGACAACAACACACACAAAATAGCACACACACAGCAACACACATGCACAACACACACACACACGGCACACAACACACAAAAAGAAGCATGAAAATAATTACATGAAAAAATTTCACACCAATTGCTGGAGAAGAAAAATAATCTTCAATTGATGGAAGAAGAGAGAACCGTGAAGAGAGAAATATGGAAGAGTAAGGTTACCGTGAAGAGAGAAATGAGGAAGAGTAATGAGAGAAATGAGGAAGAGTAATGTTATGCATGCAGATGTGCATAGCAGCCTTTGACTGTGCAGAAAAAGAGAGTCGTCCATTAAAAACAATTTCAGCCGAGCAGAGAAATTTCAAAGGATTCCAGAAAGTTTGGCTCACTTGGCCGGCCGAGTTATGTGGCCGACCGAGTTATGTGGCCGACCGAGTGAACATCAGAACTCGGTCAGCCGAGTGATCGCCAGGCCGAGTCACATATACCACTCGGCCAACGGAGTGATCACTCGACCGAGTGAGACGTCTGAGTGGCGCTTTTTCTCTGTTTTTTTTTTTGGGTTTTCGGGTTAAAAAAAAAAAAAAAAAGTCGCCCATGCTTCAAAATAAAAATTTATAATGAAGTCGCCTGTAGCATGGGCGACATCAAAAATTTAAAGTCGCCCATACTGTGGGCGACTTTACTTATTTTTTAAAATTTTCCTCAAAAGCTATATTGTGTTAATTTTTTTTTAAAATACTATATTATGTCAAATTTGTCGATGTTGAATGGCCATGATTTATTTATTTATTTATTTTGTAATTAGCTAATTATGTTCCTTACAATGACATCATTTTTTTGTTGAATGGTTCTCACTAATAAAATTGTTGTTATATTTCTTTTCTTTTTTTTACCATCTTTTAGCTTAGTCGTATTTTCTAATGAATTTCTTTTTGTTCTCATATGTTTTCAATCTATTTCTTCAATTTGAGCTTCTTTTCTCTCACAAATTGCATCCGTGGTGACCGCTCGGGTTGTTCAATTGAATATAAGATGTGTGCCTGGAATTTGGGAATGAAACTAGTTAATAGTTGCAATTCAAACTCTATCTAGGGTTTAGAAATCAAAGAAGATGATGAGAGTTGAAGATTAGTCTTTTTCTGAAAAACTCAATAACACGGTTTCTATTTACAGTCCACTCTATTTTTCATTGCACCCCACTACTTAAGTAGTACAAAAATATTATATTATAAAATAATATAATATGAAAAATGTGAAAATCAAATATAAATAACAATATTTGAAAAACAAAAATACAAATAAATTCAGAAAACTGCCAATAAATAGAATATACTAAATAAATCAGAAAACTACACATAAATATATAAATTTACATATACATTCAAATTTTATAATTCTTTAGATTTGTTTATAATTTTTTGTGATTTGTTATCCAATGTTTCGAATTTATTATAAAATTACCAATAAATTGAATTTACTAAATACATCATAAACCTTACACATAAATTTATAAATTTACATATACATTCAAAAAATTTACTCTTATAAATTTGTTTATAATTTTCTGATTTGTTATCTAATGTTTCTAGTTTATTTATAATTTTCTGATTTTGTTTCTAGTTTTTAAAAAGTTTTAGTTTTTATTTATTTTTGGATTTTCAGAATTTATAATATAATATTTTTCAATTTTTTGAATTCTTTTTTCTTATATAATTGTTTTTTTATATTCAATAAATATTTTTTTAATTTATTTGATTATTATTATAATTTATTTAAGTCAAATAAACATTTAAAGATATAATCTTAATACCATACATGGAAAAAAAAACGTCAGGTCAGCATATCGTCAATTACATTACCGGAAATCGAAGACCACAGAAAATATTAGGCAAATATTTAAAAGCTATTAGACATTTTAGAAAAGAGTGTTGTTATTCGTACTCCCAAATTCTCTAAACACGTTGCATTTAATAAATATATTTTATTTATGATAATTATATTCTTTTAATAAAAGATAAATAGAAAAAGGAAGAACAAGAAGAAGAGAACAAACTTATGGTTCATATCAGTCCTTCATTCGTAAAATCTTAGTTGATTCTTGATTTTTGTGTATTTTAGATGAAAATATACATTGCGATAGGATTTGGTTTAAAACATTAGTATTTTGTTTGTTTTTTTCAAAGTTTTGTGTTGAATCTGTTGTACGCCTACTCATATGTGTTTAAACCTGATATGTTGAGCACATCTATTCATGTTCAAAACTTATTTTGTCGAATAAGGACGAATATATTCTAAGGCTTGTTTGAAATATTTTACCGAATATCTTAAGTAATGTTCGAAATATTCTATCGACCAATTTAAGTAGTGTTCGGAACTTATTTGTCAAACAATGATGAACATATGCTAAGACTCGTTCGGAACATTCTACCAAACAATTTAAATAATGTTCGGAACATTCTACCGAACAACTTAAGTAGTGTTCGGAACTTATTTGTCGAACAATGCCAAACATATGCCTAAGTAGTGTTTGGAACATTACACCGAACAACTTAAGTAGTGTTCAGAACATGCCACCGAACATCTTAAATAGTGTTCATCAACATCTGTCGAATGCTAATTCACTAATTCAATTAAATGTTATGAATGAACCTTAAACATATTATATATGGTATTTTAGTTATTTTTATAACATCTAATTTTATATACAATTAGGATGTATTTAGAGAATTTAAAGATACGGCCGTAGTTTTTAAAAAATTATCTAACTTAAATGATATATTAGTAAAATAGGCATACTGCAAGATATACTCTAGCTAACCATATAAATAGACTCTATATCTATTTAGAATTAATTTGTTAATTAAATATCTTTTGTAACAAAAATCTGAATTTAAAAAATAACACTTTAACGTTTCTGCATCAATTTGGAAACAAACAAACAAAAAAAAAAACTTGCAATTTGTAGTGTAATTAGTAAACTCTATACAACACTTCATTTATCTTTACTTTATTCGAATGATTTTATATGTACTACAACAAATGTAAATATATTTTTTCTGTAATAATTTTATCGTAATACGTAAACATTGAAAAGTAAAATATATATGTAAATAAAATAAATTAAGGATTCAACTTATTCTGATATTTAATTTTAAAATTTGAATATATATTCATCCACAGTAATATGTTATATATATATATAATACTTAAAAGAACATATGACAAATATTTTACTCCTTACTACATGAAAATGGTGAATAAATTAGATAAAATGGGATTAAATTATTTGTTACCAATACATTAAGAAAAATTAAATTTAACTAATCAAAAGATTAAACATAATTTTCTTAAAATATTTCTTTTTAAGAAACTGAAAATGAGTGGGAGTATTACATTTCAACTATTTTATTTGTAGATATAAATTTATTTTATATATTTATATGTATATTCCTTAATTAACTCATATTTAATATAACTTTCTTGAGAGAATACTGTATATTAATTTTTCATTTGGGGAAAAAAAAAGGCAGATTAAACCCTAATAATATTGAAGCAAAACCCCGATCCATGTCAATTTACGCTTGGGGGAGGGCACTACTTTAGCAGCATAAAACTATGCACAGTTTTGGGCACAGAGCTAATGCTCTGCTCACGTTTGCTGTCACCATTCTTGCGCTAATCTGCGCCTTCGCCTCTCTCTCCGACAACTTCAACTCGCCGTCTCCTCAAACTCGTGTCCAAGTACGCTTTAATTCTTTACGCGCGCCCTCACATACACACGCGCGTTTTTATGTACATATATTTGTGTGTGTGCGTGTGTTAGTGTTAATTGTTCGTTTGGGTATCTACTTTATATTTAGGTTCTCTTTCTGGGTTTTAGGTGTTGAATATTAATTGGTTCCAGAGGAAACCCGATGGTGGTGATGAGGTAATTCCATTTCTGCCTATTTGTACATCGCTATAATGACATGCGTGCCTCCTGTTGCAAGTAATGTATAGGCAGATGGTGTTGCTATCAGTTATGTTCATAGATATGTGCCTATATATGTGACGTTCAGGAATTGTGGGGGTTACTCATCCTGTCTCGTGTTAGCTATGCATTTTGATTACACTTGAAGAATTTGTTTCTTTTTGTATCTAAACTGGGCTGAAGTTTCACATGTAATATGAATGAATATGCATTTCATCCATGTTGATGCTGCTCTGGTTCCGAATATAAAAACATCAATTAGTTACTCGTTTCCCCAGCCAACAGTACTTCTGGGATATGATTTTTGTGTATCTTTGACCTGCAATTATTTTCTTGTGCGCTCAGTTTCTTTTTCTGTTAATAGTTAGATAACGTATTCTTGGGTTGTATTTTGCAAAGTTCTAATGATGATGCAAATTGCATTAGTCATTCTTTTCCCTTCTAAAGAGTATAAGGTGAGTTTAGGATTATCAAGGAGAGCTCTTGGTAAAAGAATTGGAAGGAAGTTGAGACGAATTCGATCTATATGAAACCCTCAAGGAGCGACCTTGAAGAGATTTATTAGAAATAAATATAAAAGCTAGGGGAGTTGTGGCCATACTTAGGAGAAATAAAGTAGGTTTAGAACCTAGTCTTTTGCAATCATTTAAACTAGAACAGAAAAAAACAGATTTAAAACAATATATAGGAAGACCCTGAGACTGTTGCAAATTATATAGGTTATGTGAACTGCCTTCATCTTTGAGGGATTACCTGTGATTAGCTACTAAGTACAGTGCCTCTTAGGATATATTTATGGTGGTATGCAAATTGTGGACCTTAATTAATTCCTGTTTCTAATAAATACCAGAAACTCCAATGTCCATGAAAAATAACTCATTATTCAGGTACATCCTTTACTAAAAACAACTCTGCTATAGAGGTTACAATTGAACAAGCTCATATCCTTTTTTATTTAAGGTTCCCAAAGAGGTATCACCTTGTCCTAGTGCTTAAAAGAAATTTCAGTATCCCTAATACAGTCATCACCTTATGAATTCTCTTTCATATGTTTTGAATCCAAATTTTATCTTTACCATACATTTCTAGACTCTATATGATCTGCAAATGAATGTTCCTAATTTCTTATCATCAATGCCCCTCTAGATAATCAATGAATCAACAGGGCTGTGTTCTGCTGCTTCAGGGGAAACTGGACATGGACCGTTCTTTCTGTACTATTTTCTAAGTTCTGTCAGTAATTTGTCTATAATGAAGCATATTTCCCTTTCATGTAAATTTAAATGTAAACATGGAGAATATTTATCTAACCAAGTGAATAATAATGAGGATTTTGATTTATCTGCATTGATTCATGTTCAATTCCAGATGCATAACAAGCTTGAAGATTCGACCACTTTCATCCCTTCCTCAACCAGGAAATTAAATAAATTTTAGACATATCAGAACTGCTTTGTTCTCTTTATTTTGTTTTGCTTTTCTTTTTCCCTTTCCATTCTTTCCGCTTTTGCTGTAGAGGCTTTATTGGCTGCCTATTCAGTTGGCATAGCAAAACTTGTGACCGTTTCAATGTTTGCCTTTTGTTTCCCGAAAATTTTCTTATCTCTAGTGCTGATAGTTGTGTACTCTTATTCTCCCACTTTGAAGAACAACTACAAAAAGTGGTACCACCTCCTCTTCTTGAATCAAGAAGCTGAGAACAGGACATTATTGTCTAATGAGTATTTCACATTATGCAGGTCAGCCTGAGTTTGAATATATCAGCAAACCTACAATCATTGTTCACATGGAATACAAAGCAGGTTCATAATGATGTATATTAATAATGTGCAGATGATTTTCTCTTGACATTCCTTTAGCGTGTTCTCAGTCTGCTTTAGGTGATTTTCAGTTTCTAGAAGAGGATTTTATGTTCTTCATTTGATGAACCCACAGCACTTTGTAGTTGGGACGGTTTTGAGTGTCAAATATTGTCATGTATCTGGTTTCAGGGGGCAACTCAGTTTTTAAATGTGCAGAGGAAGTGGAAAATCGGAAAAAAAGTGAAAAAAAAAATTAATCTGTGGTTTCTTTGGTGAAAAATGATTCATTATAGGCAATGCAACTACGTTTACTTAGTAAGAGTGTCAAAACTTTGCAACCATATAACCTTTTTGAACTACAACTTGTGCTGGAAAGGTGGACACTTTGCTCCTTTCTTTGCAGTTGTTCCAAGGGTCCTATTTATTGGCAGGTTAGGTGAAAATAAAGAACTTAATTCAAATATACTTAAGCTGTAAATAGTGTTGGATTTCCCACTGTATATTGCGCACACTATTAGTTACTATAATTTATTTGGATGTTGATAACTATGAAGCTTGAATTTTGCAGGTGTTTGTATTTCTAGCTGCTGAGTATGAAACACCAAAAAATGTGTTTAATCAGGTATACTGCTACACTGGTCCGTGAGTCCATTTCTATGCATATTGCAATAATGATTCTATAGTACACTGCATGTGCTTTTGAGCTGTGCTTTGTCTGTTGGTACTTCTATTTGGTATTCTGTAATACAAGCTGTCATCCAATTCTTGCTGGAAGTGGATCTGCTCTAGTACTTTTATGATGGTGTACTTAAATGTTCTTCTGATATGTATTCTTTCTTTTCCCAATACTCGATAGTGTTGTATGATTTGATTTTTGAAGAAATTGCTACATAATGAATCGGCCTAAACAAATTCAGATATATTTTGTAGAGCTCTGTACGTGTTTTTTTTATTAGATATTTTTTGGAAAAGATGCTATTTCTAATAGCACATGCCCTCTTGAAGCTAGATTATAGTATAATCTTGAAAAGGACCCTTCATTTGCCGAGAAAATATTTTGGAACGTCAAAATGTTGGCGGTAGTATTTTTTGTCTTGTGCATTTCACATATCCTGAGATTAAATTGGTTGTGGTATTTACACAGCTAATTATGTTTTGAGAGAAAGCTTGAAGTTGGTTATATCTGCTTTATTGAAGGAACGGCTTGAATTCATTATTGCAGGTGTCCCTATGGGACGGTATTATACCTTCCAAAGAACAGGCACAGTTTTGGATCCGCACATCTAACAAATATCACTTCGCAGACCAGGTGCTATTTTTTGGCTGGCTTTTTCTTTTTTAAGCTGTTTCCTCTTTAGGCAACCTGTAATCACCTCTCTCTCTCTCTCTCTCTCTCTCTCTGTGCGTCCATAGGGAAGCAATTTACGGGGTAAAGACTTCAACTTGACGTTGCATTGGCATGTGATGCCGAAGACTGGCAAGATGTTTGCCGACAAGATAGTGATGAGCGGCTTCCGGTTGCCTCAGGCATATAGATAGAAGTATTTTCACCTTTGTTTTGAGGTATATTTAGGAAGAGTGGCTTTTTTCCTTTACTTTAAAAAGTCCAAATATCATATATAATTCAACTGATGAAGAAAAGACTTCAAAAGTATTTCATAAGGCATATTGTAGTGTATGATATATATATATATATATATATATTCTCTTAATTTATTGTTGAATGCATGTATGGGATGGAATACCAAATTAAAATAAAGTAATCGATTTGATTATAATGGCGTATAATAGTCTTAATAAATGGCTTAAGGATAAATGAGCTGGAACTAAAAGAAGGCTCCACTTCTTTTTTGAATTTCGGGGGTTTCAACTCGATTCCAGTTTTTATAATTAAGTTTGAGTTTGATTCATTAAATATTTTAATCGAATATGTTAAAACAGACTCGAGCATACAAGCCTATAATCAAACTCTTGAACAAGCAGCTCGTGCAAGTATTTGTGAACGAAACACTCTCAAACATGAGTTCGATTTATTGCTTTCAAGCAGTTCAAGTTCCTTACAGTACTTTCTTCGTCCTAATAAAAAAATATTTCTCTGCTCGCATGCAACTTGGTTGACTGCATTTTGAATCTCATAAACCACAATGTCAAATCATCAAATGTAACGAGGTTTGGAGCTCTTTAAAGTACCGCAGAAACAGGCACATGCTTGACACATGGAGGAACATAATTTAACTAATTATAAAATAATTGTTGAAATTTGTAAGATAATTAAGTGCAAGTAGAAGAGAGAGAAAGTAGCAGGAGTCATCTTTTAGGAGAGATTATAGGATTGATTTCACCCAATCCAAATTCTACAATAAACGAAAATTTTGGATCGGCACATCCCCCATCCATCCAAATGGGTCAAGACCAATGCAAACATACCCTAAATATCAGCCAATCATTCCAATTACAGATCGAATAGTGCAATCCAATCATAACCAAAATCAAGTTCGGTGGATCCTATTCCCTGCGCACTCCACCCAGTGTCCTATGAACCACTCATTCACACACACACACAAATGTGTGTACGTGCGTGCGTGCAAACTGACTGGTGAAAATTGCAAGCTATGGAATGCACCAATGTAGGATGTATTCAACACAAAAACATGCTGCAAAATGGCAAAACGATCGGCTGACACTAACCTATCTGGACAGTTGACTGTCATACTTACATAGGGTGATGATAGGATGTTACAATGTCTAACTTCTATATCTCCTTGCCTTCCATGCAATGCCCTCAAGAATCCCATCAGTTGCAAAAGTTCCATGAAATTGCTGAGGATCAACTGGACCAGGCAGTTTAAAGGAGATTGAGAATGGCCCTGGCGGACAAAGATTTTGCGATAGCATCTCGAATACTTGGGTATATTTCTCAACTCTTCTTTCACCAGTCACTGTGATTCCTTTGATGATCACTGTACCATCACTCTCAACTTCACAGCTAAAATCTCCTGTACGATTCCGGTATAAAACCTCGAGAGTTATTCAAATTCAATCCAGCAGTACGGCAGAAAAAATGGCAACGTGGCAAAGAAAAAAATTAAAACAACTGAATGATTTCTCCCCACAGGTTAAAATGACAACTCATTTTGGAGGAAGGGAAGCTACACAGATAATGGTTTCAAATATTTAGCGAAGCATCACAATCACATATAGACTTGTATTAAACAGTCAAGACATCAATTAAGTTGAATGAACAAAGAAACGCAGCCCATAAAGAATGTAACATGATGTGGGTGAATTTCAGCTTAAATTTAAACTTACTTTCATCCCTTCTCACTCCAGGAAGGGACACGCGGAAAAGATAGGAATCCTCCGACTCTCCAATATCCATCAGTCCTAGAACTGGTCCCACATGTCCTCGTGCAGCGCTCCCAGTTAGTGCAAAACCACGGTTAACAGTAGCAACTAGGTTACTCCACTCTTCCTTAGAAGGGCAAGAGGGAAGGCACAACATTCCCTCATCAATACCTTCCTCAGAACTGGCAGTCTTTTGTGATGGGATTATGGAATCATGTGATACCTGGCTTTCATTACACAGAGAAGATCCAAAAGGATTTGAAGAATTCGATGGTTGACTGCCATCAGGGACCGTATCAGTGCATGGAACATAATGGAGACGTTTAACATTGAGATTGTGCATTGTATCGGCAAGTCCTGATGTATGTTGCTCTTTGGGGTTACAAAAACCTCCATTGTCCACAAGTATGTGCATCAATTTCCCGTCAAGAACGAGATCTTGTAACCCCGTGAGCCTCTTAAGCCTTTCAATATCCCCTGGCTTTATGTAATTAATTTCAGCGTTGTTAATGAAGACAATGTTATCAATAGTGAAGTGCTGGTTCTCAGATTCGGATCTTTGGTGCAGCTTGGGAGGAAAGAGATCATCAAACTGAAGGTAAGTTGCTGCACCTTGAAGTGGAAGTGGAAGACTTCCATGAATATACTGAAGAAACAACGGGTTCTTCACGACAACAGATTGGTCTGCCTTTCTCAGTATATAGTAATAGACGTTTTCAATTACATTTGTTTGCATGTGTGAGCCAGCCAAGTCATTTGCGTGGTATTCTGGGAGACCTTGAACTAGTCTTTGCAAAGAAGACTTCCGGGGACATCCTTCTTTGAGATCAGGACCAAAATAGGCTCCGATGATATGGTAGAGGAGAAAGTGCTGATCATCTGTCAAAAATACATCAGAGGCATTTTCCATTTCTTATCCTGCAGATGGATATCCAGCTTTCACTACAACTAGAAATCATCCAATGTTTCAGTTTACCAAAATGAATGAAAGAAACATTAATATGCCAGTGCAGATAAGTTATAATACTTATATAAAAAAAGGGGGCATAAGCCCAGAGACTCTAATTGGGATTTCGGAAAATATGATCGTTACTATTATCTAGTATTCTGAGTAGCAAAGAACATAGACAAGAATCAAGCTAGGGGAGTGAGTCGTATTATCCAGCAAACATGAATGACAAACAAGATTTGTCCGGTATACCATATAAGCATCATAATGTTACGGCAATGAGTAGCTCATGGCAACACCCTTGGTGAATTATCTCACTTTGTTCCACCAAAATAATGATTTTATCATAAATTACGGAAATCTTTTACCCTCAAAGTAGGAAAAAATGGACACTAAATTGCAAACTTGTACAAAGACACCATCATCTTGAGGGAATTCCTTCTAAAGATTGGATCAAAGAGTAATGAGGCACATTTGAATAAGTTTTCAGGTTGTCTATACATTCGAAATGTTGGGGTCAAGCGCAATCAGTTCTACAGGTAAGGGGATTTCTGCTTTTTACCCTAAAAATAAAGAGCCAGTAAAATTAATGTCTTCGAATTTTCCATTTCCTATATCCCCAAAATCCTCAAAATGTTACCTGATTCCATCCAACCACAAAAACCATGAATACTCTTTTTTTTTTTTTTTGGCTGGGCGCAGAACAAACTCAAAAGCTACTAAGCAACAAACGAGATTAACAAGAACAAAAAAAAAAAAAAAAAAAAAAAAAAAAAAAAAAAAAAAAGCAATTTCCTGAACCTCCATCTACAAGCATCGCGACAGCAGATTAAAACGCGCATGCAACTGTCTCAGATTAATGTACACAAACCACAGCAGTAACCACCAAAATTTCCTTTTGAATACTCTACAGAAACACCATAATTTCAACATCTGTTAAAAGACATAGATTCACTGACAGATGGAAAACCCCAGAAAGAAAATCGCAAATAAAGCAGCAAGAAATAGAAGGGAAGAGAGGAAACACACCCTGTATTCGAGACAAGTTTCAGGCTCAAGTGAAGTGAAGATCAAACTCGATTTCCTAGAGAGAGAGAGAGAGAGAGTAATTGAGGGTTGCAAGTAGAGAAGCAATTCCGTGATGCAATGACACGATTGCTACCTTAGCAGTTCATCGATTCTCTCATGGGCATTACTTATTTCCGTTCCGCTCTTCACCATCTCTGGCTATTATTTTAGAGTGGCACACTCCCACATGACCATTGCATTTTATTTTTCTTAATATACGCCATGTTGATTAGTCGTGTTATTTATATAATAATTATTATAATACATAAGATGTAAAATATTAATATAACAGTCTTATCATCTTAAAAGTTAAATATCTTATAATTTTAAACATATACCACTCAAAATGATGTTACTTCAAAAATAATTATTCATATATTCTACTAGAAATATAAATGGATAAGGTACATATAATCCCATTAAAATATTATAAAATTCATAATAGAATTACAAGAGCTCGATGAAATGGTATATATTATTTCTTGTATTATAGAATAACAAAGACTTAAATAATATTTATATAACGAGAATACATATAAAAACAATGGAATTATGTAGAATAATTACACAATCAAAATATTCGCTGATCTAAGTGATTCTCACGTCTGGAGAAATACGTGAGTTAAACAACTTTTATCTTTTATGCATGAAATGTATGGTGTATGTACATGAGAATAATTCTTATCAACCCATAATTCAAACTCCAGCTATGAACAACTCTAAGTTGGTTGCCAAGGTGAGTGAAGAATAGGAAATATAAAGCCTTAGTAAAAATGTGTTCGATTTTTAATCATAGGCTAGAACATGTTGAAGTATAATTTCCTTTGTTATTATTCTTTTTCCCAATGAAATGAAGATCAATTTCCATATGTTTAGTTCCGTGAATTTAAATTGTTGGATATATGTAATGTCTCATGATTATCAATCCACAAAATTGACGGTATATTTTGTGATATTTTAAGTTTCCTTAACAGAAACTTGAACCAAATTATCTCACAAATGACTTGTGCAGCAATTATGTAATTTGATTTAGTGATAGATCGTGCAATAATATTTTATTTTCAAAAATATGAGGATACTAAATTATCTCCAAGATATATGCAAAGATCGGATGTAGACTTTCTATCATCAATATCAGAGGCCGAGTCAGAATCTAAATAAGTATAATATTAAGATGAAATGACCCTTGTAAACACAGACCATAGTGAGCAGTGCCAGATAAATATCTAAGTGTCCTTTTTTACAACCTTCCAATGTATCTTTGTAGGACAATACATACATTGACTCATTTTATTAAAACTATAAGCAATTTTTTGTTAGGTTATCGTGGCATACTGTAGGGCTTCAATCACACTCCTGTACAGCTTGGCATTATCCATGGGATCATCTTGGAACTTAGATAATGGTGGACTTGGAACCATAGGTGTTGAGAGACTCCCTTTTTTTCCTTCGGATAAAATGTGTCAAACCCCCCTGTGGTTTAATAATTCGGTGCGATATCCTCTTATGATTACGAAATTGTGTGAAACTTCTGTGTAGTTTCATTAATCATGCACACGCTCCCTGCGTTATTTTTACGCCCTTGTATGACATCCACCACCGCCTATCTATATTCAATCTGCAAGAGGGCACCGTCTCTATCTCTTTCTATTCTTCTTTCTCGTCTCTCTCTTTCTATATGTTGCCTTCTTCCTTCTCCTCTCTCTCTTTCTATTCTTCTTTCTCCGTCTCTCTTTGTATGTGTTGTCTTCTTCGTTCTTCTCTGCTTTTATTTCTTGATTTTGAAATAATTTTCTCCCATCTCCATCCCGACGCCGTCTCTCTCTCTCTCTCTCTCTCTCTCTCTCTCTCTCTCTCTCTCTCTATTCTTCTTTCACCTCTCTCTCTCTTTCTATTATTCTTTCTATGTGTCTCTCTTTCTATTTGTTGTCTTCTTCCTTCTCCTCTGTTTTTATTTCTTGATTTTGGAATAATTTTTCTTCCTTCTCCTCTGTTTTTATTTCTTGATTTTGGAATAATTTTTCTCCCATCTCCATTGGCAAGAGAGAGAAATTTGATCGAATTTGGTGTAGGTGTATTTAACAGATTGTAACTATTTAGTCGAGGCAAGAGTTTGACTCTTTCTCTATAAGACGAGATTGCCTTGTACGAGGCAAGAGTTTGACTCTTTCTCCGTAAGATGAGATTGCCTCGTATTCAGTGCTCACGGTTTACATCAATCATCCCCAAGATACAACGACTAGGAACTTAAGGATTGCAGCACAACAATACCAAAAGTTATCGGCGAATTATTTGATACTCGAAACTTTCTTTAGACTTAGAGAGAGAATACTACAACTGCTAGAATGCTTTGTTTGCAATTGAAGTGGAGTGAGTTGAATGAATAATTTGCAGATCTATTTATAATATTTGAAGAGATGTGGTGAAGAGGTGTGGTGTCCATTCATGAATAGAGGTCTTTTGAACCGAAGTGGTGTGAATCACACCCCTTGGTGAATAGGGCCTTTTTTGGGATGAATTAGTGTTGATCACATCCTTGGGTCTTGGCTCAAACTTATTTGGCCTATCATACCCATCGCACAAACACACACCCATTCGCACAAGCACACACCCAGTCGCGCATCCTTACATCTTTTCTTTTCAATATTTTAATTTTTTAGTTGCCAACTTTCAGCATTAATTTTTCATTCATCCGAAATTGGATTTAAGAAAATAAATACTCTAAAATTATCTATTTGAAACGTAGATTCCGATTTTGCAACTTATTTAGCTTCAATGGAACATCAAATTAAAATTGATCAAAGAATGGTCAATACCAGTCTTTTTTTTAAGCCAATTTCCAACAAGAAATTTGTTCTATCATTCTTCTCCAATTTCTTGATTATGCACATACTACTTCCCCACACAATTCTTTTCTTTTTTTCTCTCTCTCTCTAAAGAATTTTGAGAATGTCGATGAAATTTTGAAAATGGCAATGTTTATGTGGTTTTTTCAATGAACCGGTTGACCTCGATGTGGATATGGGCGTTTTGTTCATGACGGCGAATACCTCCTCCGGAAGGATTCAATGTAGAAGTGTCATATCTTGCGGGATTTGGATTCGTTGACGTTTACGTAAGAGAAGATTCATCTTTATTAAGAAAACATTTAGATTTGTGGAACTATGGAAGAGAAGATTCATCTTTGGCAAGAAAACATTCAGATTTATGGAACTGTGTAAGAGAAGATTCACCTTTGGCATGAAAACATTCAGATTTGTGGAACTGTGGAAGAGAAGATCCAGATGCTATGCCTTTTTTTTTTTTTTTTTTTTGCTTTAATTAGATAAAAAAGTTATTATCATTGTGAAGTTCAAATCTTTGTGTGATTCGCAGTTTTCAATGATGTGTATTTGATTTTTATTAAAGATTGATAATGAATTATTTAGAGATTTTTTAGAATAGTTTTTTTAAATTTATTTTTTACGTTTGATTTCTTCATGGTTCTTTGGAACTGTAAGAGACTTTTTGTAGGAGATTTTTTATTTATTTCCTGGGTTTGATTCTTTCTTAGGCCTTATGAAATTATTAAGGTAAACAATTGAAAATTTGATGAAAAAAAAAAAAGACCATATTTATAAAGAAAAAGAAAATCATATTTAAAGGGCACAATTGAATTTCAAAAGATAAAAATTGAAAAATAACATATTAGCTCGCAGTAAACGCGTGCAGCTCAAATTCGTCAAAACTGACGAATTTGGGGTATCGCGCAGGATTAATGAAATTACGAAGGAATTTCACACAATTTCGTAACCACATAAGGGTGTCGCGTCGAATTATAAAACCACATAGAGTTTTGACACATTTTACCTGTTTCCTTCATATTAATTCTAGACAACATGTCGATCAAGATGTTCGACCTTTTTAATTGAAGGGGCAATAAAGTGTCCAACTTCCTTGATTGAACACTTCAAGGACTTATTTTTGCCGGCATGGGTAAGTATGTATTTTCTAATTTAGAGAATAAGAAAAAATGAAATTGAATAGATGGAGAAGTGGAGGGTGAAGAAGGACAAGGTGGAGGTAGACGGAGCACATGAACTAGACGAAGGAGGAGGGAGAAGCTTGGAGTGTGGTTCATCTGTAACATCAAAGATGTAGATGGCGGGATAATCACACAAAGTTAAGAAATTGTCAATTGTTTTTTCAGATTTTCTCTTTACTACATAGAAATTAAATCTGATATGAATGTATTTACTACATGTAATATATTTCAACAACTACTTTGTTTGATAATATGATGTAATATATGTATATCTATAAATAAATATGAAATAAAAATACAACAACCCAAAATGAAAAGTATGATTTTTTCCGCTTAAATTATATTTCTATTGTAAAAAAATTTTAAAAATTTGGTACGTGCAGAATACACACGGGTGATATTGGCATTCGAGGTGCAAGTGAGTAATGTCAGTTTGTGTGGTCATTTGAAATTTTTACATTTTTTGTTTTTGTTATTTTTTAAGGTGAAAATGTTAACAATTTTTTCGTTTCAACTCCATTTTTTATGAAAAATATATCAAATTAATCTTCTTTTCATAATCGCAAATTTGATATCTATTTTGCATATGTATATACATATAATTTTAATTTTAATATATGAAATATTCTTTCCTAAGTTAAATCTGATATATTATGATATTTAAGGTATTTCTAAAAATATTTTTTTATAATTTTTTTATTATATTATTAATTTTATACCATTAACGACAATTTCCACACAATACAATAAAACAGACAATAACTCAAACTCACAATTTTATCGGTATAAGTGAAGCGTCGAAGAATCAAATTATTCTTTCATAATCTATTTGTGTGTATATAAGGTGTCACAAGGCATGCATGTAAATTGAAATACATATTATATTGAGTGTAGTTATCTATATTAATATATTAAGAGATTATTTATAACTAGTAAAATTCTAAAAAAAATTAGATTTAACTTAAATTTTTTTGACAGTTTTATACATGTAAAAAAAAAATTACAGATGGCAATTATGATTGAATCTAATTTTTGTTTTAAATTTTTTATATTATTTAAAATATAAATAAAATATTCATTTTTATGAGTTTTTTACTATAATTTATTAAATTAGCATGTTTTTTATAATATTTCATTTGACATACATATTGCATATTTAAAATATAAATTACAATATTAAATTTTAAAAATATAATTATTTTTTGATAACTGTTTGAGTGAGATTTGTGTACTCACAGTTGATTAAATTATTTGTATTGGATTGAACTAATACAAAATAAATTAAATGATTTTTAATTTTTGAAAAGATATTACTTAAATTAATTTTAATTTTTTTTATAAATAAATATATAAAATTCAAAATTCTAACTTTGTTAATGAAAGATATTTGTAAACTACCTATCATCATAAATAGTTGTACCTTTCTCATGGCAAGTTGTTCCCTAAATCCTTCAATGGCCGATCCATTTACCGAGTGAGTGCCCTCCTACAAAACATACCTTCTCGTGGGATTTTTGCCGAACAGAAGAGGGGTATTTTCATATCAATTTTGTATGCGTCCTTCTCCATATGGCGGAGGACGACGATGATGAGGCGTTCGGAGATTTCGCATTTGCTCCCTTTCAATCGAATTCTCAATCCAACGGCTTGAATTCCTTTGCCGCCGCCGACGAAGGTGATGATTGGGGCGACTTCGTCCAACCCCCGGAGCAATTGAAGCCGTCTGGAGGCTCTTCCAACGGAAATTATCAATCAGATAATTCCGTATCACCGACTTCATGGGGGAAGCGGGGTGGCGCTTTACCTCTTTCGATTTTTGGGGATGCTGAGGGGGTAGAGGATGGGAAGGCAGATAATTTTGCTATTTCCAGGGATTTGAATCAAGGAAAAACCAATGGGATTGCAGGAGATTTCAACTTCACTAAGGTTAATAACGGTGTATCGAAGTCTCAAAGTTTTGATATCGCCGATCTGTATAAGCAATATTCACAGGTCAATCCTGAAAAACGGGCTGGTTCCGATTCTGCTGGCAAGGTTGATTTGGTTGAAAATGGTGTTTATTCGATCTCAAATCAGAATGCTACAAGATCAGCTGTTTCTGAGTTAAAAAATGTGGATTTCAACGATATACTGGGTGTTAGCGATCATAATCAGCTCACGAACAAGAGCGACAATAAGGATTTTATTTTTAATTCATCCGAGTCGGATCCCAATGGGAAAGAGGACCTTTTTGGCGGCTGGACGCAGGGATTTAATGGATTTAGCTCGAATTCGAACACAACTACTCAAAATGTACATACATCAAGTTTGGATTTAGATATGAATGATCAAAAGCAAAAATCTGATACCTCCGCTACTGCGGTTGATGATGATGAAGAAGATGATGGTGGATGGGAGTTTAAGGATGCATATTCAGAATCCCCGGCTGAAGAAAAAAATTATAATGTGAGCAAGCCTTCTCATAGATTTACTATTACGTTAAAATTCAGCTGTGACAAAATACTTGGTTACGCCCTGGTAATTTCTTTTGGTTTCAAATCGCTAAGGTGTCAAATTTGATAGATGAAAGGCCATAACTTGAACTTATCATGTGAAACTATTGACGCGACCTGAAATTCTTACTTGCATTGTGCGTACTAATTGTCTGTCTTTTATGTCGAACTAAATTTTGGTTTCGTTGAAATGCAGAAAATGTGATTAGTTGCTCTATCCGAAAATATAAATTGAATATTTTTTGAAATAAACCGTTTTAAGTCTTTCGTTTGCTTTGCTAAATGTGATGAACTTTATGAAGGTTGACTTTGTGATGCATGAGGATTCTGAAAGAGGTGTATCTGCATATGGGACTGGAATTTCTCCAAACAAATCACTTGATTTGTTCGGACCTTCAAATGGATCAATTGATTTCTTTGCAAGGTCAACTGAACCAGTTGATTATTTTGCTCAGTCCAGTGGCATTTCTAGCACCTCACAGGAATTGGATTTGATTGGTATCCAGCCAAGTGTAGCAACTCCAAATGGTTTTACTTTGGATACACTCTCAATTGTTGAACAAAATAACGATAAAGGTCTGTTAAGCCATAGAGAAGATGTTGGCAGTGAAGAATTTGATGAGGATTTTGGAGAGTTTACTGCTGCTTCTGCAGAAACTGGAACAAATCCAGGGGTAAGTTGCTCTTCTTTCCAATGTTTTTGTCCTAAATTCTTGTGTGACAGGATTGTGCTCAGTAAATTTTCCTACTTGTTTCGGGAAGTATCAATTAATGATGTTCTTTCACCTGTTAAAGTAGTATCAACAGCGAATGGAAGAATCACGGTAAAGTAATTAAGTTTTCACTTGATAAACATATCCACTTGATTGCTTCTATCCTTGCATTTCTTTATTGTTAAGAACTTATCTCTTTATGATAAATTGGGCTAGTTCGCCTTTATCATGAACTAGTGAGGGGATAGGAATAGATTATAGGTTGATTGAGCAATTTCTAAACTGGTGAGCTTCCTGTTTTAGATTATTGCCTTTATGAAGATCAATTCTATGCATTCATGAGGTTGATGTATTTCTCGCTATGTTATATAGAGCTTATGATTGTTGATTCAATTCTGTATGTAGTTAAATAGGTGCATATGTTATATATATATCGTTTCTCTCCTTATCCCACCATTGTCTTTTTCCGGATGTTCCATGGAATTTGATCTTGTTGTGTTGCTGTCTCAGTTATGTCAACCTTTCTTTCTTTGCCAAATATCCAACATATCCTTGAATGAGCTTTAGTAGTACATTATTTGATTTTTTTTAGCTGAATGAAATATTAAAAAAAAAAAGGAGCTTGTATGACTTAGAGCACTGCCTCTTCAATAGGTTTTGATCCCTTAATTTTTAGACAAACTTCATCTTTCCCTTTTCTTTTCCATTTTATTTATTTATTTTTTTGTTTACTAATGTTAAATATTTACTTTATAGGAGAAGGATATGATATTGAATTATCACTCAGGTCCAATCTCCCTCTCTATCTTTGGTAATGAAGAGCCAGAAAGTGGGGGTTCTCGTGATGTTCAAGATGTATTTTTGCGCCAGTCTACTTTTGAACAGCGAAATAATCATACCGCGGACAAAGTTGTCTCTATCAATGATCTTATATCAAATTTATACAGCCAAGCTGAGCAGACTTCTCCTGTAAACACTGTCCAAAACACCAATGAAGCTCTGTTGAGCCTATCTAGTGCAGTTTCAAGTTCCAATCTAATAACTGATGATGATCTTCTTGATGAAGGTTCATGGGACTTTAAGGATGCCTCACAAATGGAAGTTGACTGTGAGGCTTCTCTTAGTATTAAGGGAGATACATTTATGAGCATTTCTTCAAAGCTGAAGCTGAATGATTATGTAGATTTCTATTCTAAATTGAAGGACGGGTTATGCTTTGTTGTTAAACACCATATTGAAAGTCTGAAGGTATGTGTTACAGTGAGGACAGTTTTGCAATCCTCTTCTGGTTGTCTTGGATTTTTACTAAAATTACGTTGCAATTCTTCTTACCATTCTTTAACTGCTAATTTTCCATATTTTGTCATTTTTTATTTAGCAAGCTCGAGGTAATGCTGCCCTTTCTGGTGAAGATGCAGGAACTGCACCTCTTGATAGTGAACTGCAGGTTAATGTGCTTGTCCTTTTAGACGGCTGTTTTTTATGTTTAGATTTCATAAATGTTAGTTTTAGATTTGATCCAGACATCCTCAATATCCTCTACATAGGTTCATGTTTCATATATCTATGCCATGGTATTAAATATGAAGTCAGTTAAGGTGTAAAATATTCAGGAGACCGTTTAGTTACCAAAGTATGACCATTGATCATCTTCCCAATGTAAAAATGAGCTAATCATTTACCCATATGGAAAGTGAAACTAAATACTTTTGTTAATCAACAAGCAACAGGTGAGCTATGTAATTCTTGATTCAGAATTGCTAAGTGCCTCTTCAACACTGCACTTTGTTCAAAGTACTTTTATTTCATTAATTAGTAAAACTTTGTTCTCTTGTATGTACATATGTATCAATTAATGACTAATGTCCTCAATCTTTTGTAGATGGCCTGCAAGGAGCTTGAACAGATGAACTTCCTTTATGAAGAAAGTGCTTCGCTTGATCACCATGCAGGAGATGGTTTTCTTAATGAATTTGCTCAAGTTTTGCTTGAGCCAGAGTTTCAAAGACTCGAGTCAGAATATCACTTATCAGACAAGTTGTTTTTGGTATGAAGTTAGTTCTATGATCTTTTAGCTGATAATAATGTGCATTGTGCTATTGAAAACTTAAAATTAATAAATGTTTGATTTATGGATGCTATTCTTGAATTTTATCTACAAATGTCTCCCATTGCATGAGAAAAACTTCTTGTGTTCTATTGTTCTATTATGGAAGCTTTACTTCCAACCTTTTTGTGCATAGAAAATAAACAATCATTGCCATTTCTAATAGAAAGTTATGTCCTACTTTTTTTTTTTTTTTTTTATTTAATTTTTTTTTTTTGTCTGTGAATAATAATTGTTTTTCCGCCTATGATGTATCTTCATGAACAATAGGTGGAGAAGGATCTGAGATCAGCTATGGAACTTATAAGACATACAAAAACAATGCTTAATATCTTGACCTCAGGAACATTGGAGGAACAAAAGGTGTATGTTTCCTTATGGTCTGAAATGATATCTGCCTGCACTCAAGAATTAAAATATGGTGCCTCAATTTGGCATCAAGCAGTAGAGAAGCATGTTCAAAGTCAGTTATTATTCGAACCTCAAGGTAATGCAGTTTAAAAGCACTTCATAATCACGTTGAGAGGATTGGGAACCACTGTCAGTAATAGCCTTTTTGATAACATAAATATAATTAAGATGGAGGATGAATTATTATTTGCTTTTAATAATATATCTTGAAGAAACAACATAAGTTGATGAATAAGGCTCATTTTTTTTTACGACTTCTTTTCCATTTTATTTCTCTCTAAAATTAGAACTATGACAACAGGTAGGAAGTTTGTTCTAGCCCTTGGAGAGATCTACAGGGTGGTTGTTGTTCTTGGAGCATCAGCCAAGCTTTTCAAGCCTTGGATTTTATTGGGTTTAGTAGATTCTCCGGCAATCTATATTTTACTAGAGGAATGTCGTGCTGTATGGTCAGCTTCAGGACTTGAAGAAGCTCTTTCAAGTGTGTCAGAGGCATCGTTACTTAAGTCCATTAAACATATCCTTGGTCTTGATGCAGTTAAACTTCAAAACTACGTTTTTGCAGAAAAAGAATCTAGATGTCGTCTCTCACTCCTAACGGCAGCAGTGGTACCAGGTACATAAATTCCAGTGATATTGTTCAAAATTCTCTTTCTTAGTATCTTGAACTGGCCATTGCATCTTGTTGCCTGATATACATGAATCTTAGTAGTAGACCGTTTGATGAACTTCTTAAACCATACACTTAGCATCCTAAGAATAATTGCTAGACATCTTATCTCTAGCTGCTTGAAGATCCAAATCAATTTATTGGAGAAGACACTATCCGCCGGAAAGAGTGTTCAATATTGAGAAAGATACCAATCTAAAAAAGAAATTGTATTTGAACTTAAAATTGTCACTTAGATGAACATTAATGATGTTCTGCAGCTTCTGCTAATGGATCTTTCCTACTATTGATTTATTTACCAGATCTGAAGATGATAATGTGGGGAAACGAGCAGTGCTTTGTAACACTTGCAAATCTGTGGGCAAATTTGATTAGCCGTGACCCTCCAGAACTGCCGCAGTTAAACCTTGGCTGATAGAGGGAAATGAGCACGTTCAATTGTTATTGACTATTCCAGAATGGTGGCTTTGTAGATTTGTGCTCTGGCAATCATACTGGAGGCAATGCCAAGGGGTGATCGGATCTGACTTTCTTGTGGTTATGTCTCATATAAAGAAAGAGAGGTTATGATGTTCTTGGAGCCAATATTTGCTTGTCTCTGCTATTGGTGTTGCATCGAGTTCTTCAAACTGCAGAATTGATGAGTGGCTGCGACAGTTTTGTCCAAAGAATGATTCCTTAGTTTCTTCCCCTTATAAGCGATGGGTATCAGTTTGAAATTCTCTCTTTTGGTAGGCATTTTCTTGTTTATGTTTATAGGTTATGAATGTAGTGTTCTTAAGTTGTATCACTGTGTAGTTTATGTACAAGTTAACGTCGGGTGGAATCCCTGAACCATTTTTGCACCATTCCTGCACGTTCTCCCCCAAAAATGGGAGTGCCAGGTTATATTAATTCATGCTTCTATAAAAGATTTTGTTGTTGCTCCTGGTTTTGGCAATCTTGGTTTCTAACACAAGGTTAGTTCCATTTTTTTGTTTCAGATGTAGGACTTTGTTGAGGCTGATATGCTTGTGCTTTTATAGTTTTGTGTGTTGACTGCTGAGTGAGAAATCTCTTGTACCATTTGAGGTTACTCTTCCCCCCCTCCTCAGATATAGAAGCCTGAACTAAATAAATAGCATGTAGTCCAACTGTGTTTTACGTACAATGCTCTGAAACTCAAGTGATTTGATCTTCCACAACGAACGTATGTACAGTTATGTCTGGTACGGAGTGAGGTAATTCATTTTGTGCTGCTTTTAACACATTATTTGCTTTAGGTTTGAAAACAATGCATTATTGTACAAATGATATGTAAGCTGAGCAATTTCGAGAGCATAGAGACAAAGCAGACTGTGACGAGTTCCAAATGGGTATAGTTGATTTTGAATATTATGTTTTCACATGTATTGTTAATGGGTAGCTTAAATGTTTGAAGACTTACCCAAAAAATTAATTAAGTATTTGGACATCATTTTTTATTAAGCTATCCTAATCCCGGTATCTATACCTTCAATAACACAGAAATAAATAAATGTATGTTGTGCATGAAAGGTGTAGTAGCTAGTCATAACACCAAAAAGAAGCATGATCCAACCTATACAACTCCAATTAAGGGTCCTCAGAAAAACTAAAATAACTTTTGCTACGAAATTTCATTAAACTAACAGCATAGCCCAGTGGTGCTACTGCTGCACTACCCCCTTCATTAAGCCTCCTGAGATTGATTCCATGCTGCCCAAAAAATTCAAAACAAAGAAAAGCAAAGGTAACAAATTATTATTATTATTTGGAGGAATCAGGGAAGAACAAGTAGTTTTTTCACATACTTTGTTCTCTCCTGATATTAATAACGATTTTACAAAATGGGGTTTTAATATGAATATTTCAAAATGCTGCAGATGCTTGAAATTCTTATATTTTTCTTTTGAGTTTATACAATGGAGAAAAATTAATTTTGAGACCCATTTTAAAATTTTGACTTAAGTAAAACAATTATTAAATTCGATGTTGATAAGAAGGCATCGATTTTATTTGAAGACTTAATGAATATGCTCTCAACTCTTATAAAAAAAATCGAATTCTTGCACCTCGTGGCAGACGAAACATATACTTACTTTGAAATTCATGGTGTAAAGGCTCAAAATCAGACCTGATTTTGCCACAAACTTAGGGGAGAGAAATGAGTGTGGAATTAAAAGTTGATAATTTGTATGAAAGGACTCAGTCTCTGAAAAGTAGTTTATATTCCTCACCATTTTTAGAGAAATGGCTTTGATTCCCAAAGGCCTATTTACTTTAGAGGTTGGAATAAGGTTAAATTAATTATTCAAAGGATTGAACGAAGAATATGACTAATTATAAGTTGATGGTCCATAGTTTACATTGGTTTATACATGTTTCGAAAATCTTTTGTTGACTTTGAGATATTAACTGTGGAATAATTAAAAAATGAAATTACTACCCTTATACTTACCTAAACTAAATTTTATCTTTGATCAAATTTGCAAACACTTGAGAGTGCGAGAGAGGGAGAAAGAGCTTTGGGAATGATTTTTAGTTGGATAGAGTTTTAGTTGGGTTTGCAAAACTCTATCCAACGCACACCGCAAACTCAACTAAAATCTGAATTCATTCTCATTAAAAAGAACCATATAGTCCACATATAAACAATTGGAAAGAAGAAAATATGCTATCATAAACAAGTAAAAAAAAAAAAAACCTAACAAATATTTTCCCCAAATCAGTTCATACAAAAGAACAAAAAACAAAATGTAAATAGTGAACTTATTGTGGAAACCCAGAAAAATTGAAGCTTATGTGAGTTCTTGGAGAAACGTCGATGCCATAAAACCTGTCTGCGCTTTTTCTTCAGATTTACCACATGTCTGTGCAATAGAAGATGATGTTCTTGTTGGTGATCTAAATTGAATTTTTGGGTATTTCTTATTAATCCTAAATTGACCAGGTATCCTGAGTTGGTGAGATAATCCACTATCACCAATCACAAAAACTAAACATGGAATATATTGAAATTATTAATCATAATCCCACATTATCCCATATAATAAATATTGTCCTAAAAAAAGAAAATACGATATTGAATTAATCAACGAAACACCTTAGTATAATTCATCCCTCTTCACAAACTAAACATACCGTTAAATTTTGAATTTGTTATCAATGTATATATAAAAAAAAAATAATAAAAAAAAATAAAAATTGGTTACAAATTTGAGACATAAAGATTGAGATCACTAATACATCCAAAGATTTTATCCAATATTCTTTGATTTTATTCCTTTTCTAAACATTATAACTATCAAAATAAATTATATTATGTCGATACTAAAGTAATAGGTGATATTGATACAACAAATCTTAAAACCATTAATTTGTGAAATTATATAAAACTAAGCACAAAAAAATCTTATAGTTTTTGTTGACATTTATTTTGAAAAGTTGATATAGAATCAAAATAAAAACATAATTGTAAGCAAGGGGAGAAAGTAAGTAAATGAAAATAATGATAGGGATCCCCACGCTCAAAAAGTGATGGTGAATAAAAGAGGGAATAGCCGTTTCTATGCGTTACATTTTCCTCAATGGATTCGACCGTTGAAGTAACCACTCTCACTGTCCGTTATCTTCCCATTACATGTTTGACTTTGTCACTGCACTTGGAACCCAAATCTGTCTCACTTGGAGAGAGAGAGAGAGAGAGAGAGAGAGAGAGAGAGAGAGAGAGAGAGAGAGAGTTTACACGCAGGGTGTGTGTTCAGAAGAACCCACCACTTTCTGTTTCCATCTGGTACTGCAAAAAAAAGATTGATAAAAAATGGTTGCAAGAAGCCCACGGATGCAGCACCGGCGAATGGCGGTGGCGCCGTCGCCTCTCAGTCCTACTCTTCTCAGAGACACGGTGAAGAAGGTGAATAAGCCCTGTTTGTGGAAAATTTATTTTTTCTTTTACTGTTATCTGTTCTTGATTGTGCCTCGGAAGACTAACAAAAAGATTGTGATATCATAATTTGCAGAAAAGTGGTATCTGAATTCTGATGTTTGTGTGTTCTGAAGGTAGACAAATGCATGGCTAGATTGCAGGAGCTCCAACACACAGTTGCAGGTGGAAGGAAGGTGATTTATGGGGTGAATCAGAGTTCTTGCAGTACAAGAATTAAACAGGAATCACTGAGGTACTTTTTTTCTCTGTGTTTCTGGCATTATTTCAATCCTTTTTCATTTGATCAATACATAGAGGTTTGATTGTGAGAGTTTTCATACAGTTTTTTATGATCGTAGATGTGCATAATAGGAGACGATGATATAAGTTCTAAATTGTAATAATGTCTCAATCCAAATACATCAGAACTGTTTGTTTTTGTAGAGTTACGCAAACCTCTGAACTAACGGCCTAGAATGGGCGGTAAAATCTCAATCAAGAGAGACGGGCTGGCTGGTTGGGGCAACCATGTGTCCTCAACTTATATATAATTTTTTGGGGATAGTCCGTCATGAGCAACTCAAATGCAGACCTTATTCACAAATTTGCCTGCTATTGTTTACATTCTTGTTACAATTAATTTCAGCAGCTCCTTATACCAATCCATGTGTCTCTGTGTTATTATAACTTCTTTCTGATTCATGAAGCTGGTTTCTGTCATATATTTCAAACCAACGACATACATCCTGGTATGTCATTTGATTACTCAATGCTTCCCATTGTGATTTTGAAGGATTAAAAATGCTAATTCGCAACGATCTCCTGGAAAACTGCTAACAAATACAGGTTTCCATCCTCTGTCTGTTATTGTTGTATATGCTGTCTGAATTCTACACTTTTCCCTTAAACTTGTTGCTCATGTCCAGAGGAATGGAAGGGTATGTCGTTGCCGACGATGCTCGTAGGAGAGACAATGGGAGAAATCATGCAAGCAAGTCAGTTCACAAGGAACATAGTTCAAGCAGTCTCTTCTAGCACACCTCTTAATAACCCGAAAACTCCACCTTCAGAAGGAAGAAAGCAAAGTCGAACTATGGAAGAACGGTCTGATCTTCTTCATGCAAGAAGAAGGAGAGAGAAGCAAGTCGTGCTACAGACGATACAATCAGAACCCAGTATTCAAAACCGAGCTAAATCAAGAATAAACTTCAAGAAATCGCCCCAGGAGATGAGAGGTTGTGACAAAGAAAACTGCAGGTATGTAGCTAACAGGGTGTCTCCAAGAAACAGGCCATGGGCTAGAAAGACAGTATTGTTCCCCAACCCATTATTTAACTCTTCGCCCACATCACCGCGTCATCAGAAGTTTTCGAAGACTAAGTCACCAGTGATTGCCAGAAAAAATGTTGAAATTCCACACAAGATCTTGATCAAATCTTCCCCTCCTCCTGCTGCCTCAAAGTTTCAACTGAAAATGAAAGGCCATCATCCACTTTTGGTTTCTCCGAAAAGACCAACAACAGCAACCTTAGTCGGGAAATCGCCAAAGGCATCAAATGCAGCTAAGCTGAGACGGTCGTTTTCGCCATCAAGGCTGGCGAACAGGTTAGTTTCTCCAATGAAAAACTTGAAGTTAGTAGACAAGAATGAGGGTGCAGCAAGGCTGAGAAGATCGTTTTCGCCATCAAGGGTATTGAACAGGCTGGTTTCACCATTGAAGAGCAGAAAATATGAACAGAAGAATGCTGTGAGCGGACTTAAACAGCGTCCAACTTCCATGTCAGCTCAATTCTCTCCAAGGAGAAGGTGAGGGTGCAGATTCTTGTTTCCTGTTTTTTACATAGATGGTGAGAGTTTCTCAGTGGGCATTGCAGATGATGTTTATTGATAACTACATCAGATTGTAAGGTTTCTCAGTGTGTGTACAAAATTTCTCTCTTTCTTTTTTTTTTTTTTTTTTTTTTTTTGGGCTTTGCTATTTGGTTCCTTTCTTACCAGATTTGTTAAGAAGAGAGAGAGAGAGAGAGAGAGAGAGAGAGAGAGAGAGAGAGAGAGAGAGATTGTTCAGATGCATCGTGGTGTTCTTATGAACAGAATAACAGAGAAATCTGTATTATAGTATTACAAATTTGAGTTTAAATTTAAGAATAGATAAATAAATATAAGATATAAAATTTTGTTTTCTTTCTTCTTTTATTTTAATTTTAAATTGAAAAAGATAATATTTGTGTATATATAATACAAATTTGATTAATCATAGTATTATTTTTCTTTTAAAAATCTTTATATAAAGAAGCAAATCCTATTATTTAAAAAGTCTTTAATCTCTTTCACTAATCTACATAATCAAAAACTAGTCTAATAATAGTATTTTTCTCCTCCATTTTCTATTTTCAAAGGTGGAAATATTTTTCTAAATTGATGTTGCATATGATTAATTAATTTCATTTTCTCCTTTTTTATACTATTTTTTTCACAAATAATTTTTTAGTTTTTTTTATCTATTTTTAACATATAATATATACAATTAATCTTGTCCTCCTCATCAGCTTTAACTTTATATCCATATATATCATATATTAAAATGAGATATTAAATTTTAAAAAATACAATTATATTGATTGATTATTTTGAGTTAGATTTAAATATTTATTGTGTACTGATTTATTTGTATTGAATTTGGATTGTACATAACTAATATTTTTAAAAAAATTAAGTAATTCATTATTTTAATACATTTAATTAATTTGTTATAAAAACACAACTCTTATTTTGAATGAAATAATATTTTTTATACATATTTATATTTATTTATATTATTTATAAAAAATAAGAAAATATTTTAAATATTAATTTACTTAAAATTATACTATATATATATATATAAATATATATATATCACAACTCTGTGTATCGAAAGCCAATTTAATATAAATAATAATTAGGCGTTATTTTCTAAAACTTTATGGCTGGTCTATAGTCTTATTTTGAGGATGTGCTAATTTAATTAGAATTACTTTACATATTTCTATCTCGTAATTGTCTTTATTGATTGGTGTCTTAATAATTACCAATTTGTTAAAAGAGTAGAACTATTCATACCCTTTAAATCTTTAAAGATATTCCAAAATCTAAATATATTTTATTAAAAATTAATAATTCTTGATTTTTACTAAATATATTTTATTTTTACCTTTTATATTCTTCTCATAAAAAAATAAAACAAAAATTAAATCACCATTCCAACCTTGTTCTTAACAATAATGTGTGGTGTCGTGGGTCAAATAAAAGAACGAGGGGGTGATTTTGATGATAAACACACGTGGAACACAATGATTGGTCGTTCTGGCCGTAGCCTCTTGCTTCATTCCACACCCGATTACTTCTAATGTTATCTTGTGGAGCAATTGAGGTGTGTCCCTCTGTGTGTGTGTGTGTGTGTCTGTGTGGGGAGAAGCAGAGATGGCCTCTGCAACATATTCGAAACTCGCTGGTTACATTATGCCCTCAATTCCCAGACTACCCTCCGCCTCTCATTTCTCCTCATGCTCCAGCTGCTGTGGTTTCAACGGAATCTCACGTCCCAGGTTCATTTCCAACACCAGAATACAAGCCAAGTTCGAGAAATTCCAAGGCGAGGAAGACATTGCAGATGGAGAACCAATTCCAAGGCAAGTTGAAGAAACCGAAGAGGATGACAGGTGCAGGATTTTTCTTTTTTCTTTTTTTTATATTCCTTTTCTTAGTACAGAAAAGTGCAGTACCTTTTTTTTTTTCTTTTCTTCCCCGAAAAATCTATGAAAGCATGTTTACAAACTCTACCTCACATTGGTACCATGAAGTGGATGAAAGCTGCACTTTCATCCAGCCATTTTTTGATCAAATAGTTTCCACAGAAGTGCATTTCAACTTGTTGCAACCCTATCTGGGCTCCAGAGCTGATTCCGCGACCATTATTTCTTAACTGCTGCATAAATTTAAGCTCCATGATGATTTCATATGGCTTGACCTCAGCCTAATATATAATTAATTAGATTTTCCGTCCATTTAGCAGTCCCCTTTGGTTTCTCATTTCGATTGATTGGTATTGTAGTGTATGCATCCTGAAACACCTCTCCACGACATTGATCCGATTAAATGTGATTAGTTGGTTTCAAAGAATTGTTTGATCCACGGATACAGAAGATTTATATAAGTAATTCTTACATTCATCCGGTTAGTATTTCAGTTGCCTGCCTTCTGATTTGGAGGGCGCAGTTCGTCAATCAGGCCAAGCAAGTGCAGAGTTTGTTTCCTCGGGAGGAATGAGAGCGATAGTAAGTGTTTGCAGATTTTTCAACACCATTTGGGTTGTTCATCATATGAAATGATGGGCAGTAGTTTGGGCGACTGTAGTGAATGTAATCCGAGTTCAAAATCTTGCTCTTATAACATATTAGGAAGTTAAGACAAATCAGAGAAGCAGATCAACTAAGGGATCCTGGAGTGTTAAAAAAAATTAAATAAGGGATCCTGTAGACCGATTTGGGGTTTTTAGCTTCTGAAAAATTAACACTCGGTTGTGAGTTGCTTTTCAATTAAAATGGGTTTGTACATTGGAACTTAAGAAAGTCATTGTCTTTCACCTTTTGTTTTTATACTGGCTTCTTGAATGCTTGAACCATAGGGAATGTAGATTCAATAAAATGTTTTGAGGATTTGTTGTTCAACTGTATCTGTAATTTAATTTTTTTTGCAGTCACTACTGGCTCTTTTTATGCAGAAAAGGAACAGAAAAAGAAACGGATAAACTAGTCTTGTCCATGAAAATTTTAACTGTTCCATTTTTTATTTGTGAACTATGGTGGTAGTTAATTGCTAGACTCTCTCATTTTACTTATATTCTTTGTAAATTTCACCTTTCCTCTGTAGGTGGAGCTATTAATTCCACAGTTTCAGTTTCTTGATGACGAAGGGGCACAATTTGAGCTTTGGGAGATGTCAAGGATCTTCTTGGACACGCTTATTAAAGAAACAGGCAACCAGGTTGGTTTGTCATGTTTCTATAGTTGTATTAGTAGCACTGAGACTCACTTGATGATGGATTATGAGCTTATCTCTATGAATAAATGTCTGTTATCCCGAACCAGATTTGTCCATACACACACATATATAGATCTATTTGAATATGTATGTGTACATATTTAGGGAAAATGGAGGTTCTGCCCAAGGTGCAAGTAAGCCCTTTAATTCCCCAAGGGCTTACATTTTTTATTTTTATTTTGGTCCATCCGAGCCCCTTTTCATTTTAAATAGTACAAACACACCTTATCTTAAAATTAAGGAAATGGATGCTACTATCATCAGGAGTGAGATATACTCCTTAAAGCAACGAAGAAAATATATGCTATATAAATAGTAATAGAAACTAATTGTACCTAATTTCAAGTGCACTCATTATAAATATTGTTCATAAGTTATGCAATAAACAAAAACAAGAACATAAAATGATTCAAGTCCAAAGTATGCTACCGAAAGACACAAAAGCTACATCTCCTGATTTAATTCTATCCACAAGCAAACAAAACAGAAATTCTGCAAATATCAGTTACATAATTCCTGAGAAACTTGAGTTTAAGAACCAAAAAAAAAAGGTTAAAATTTTGAGTTTGTTGCGCTTATTTATATAGTTAAAGACAAATCTTCCAATATTCTAATTATCAAGAACCAACTAAAAGATACAGGAAAAGGATGAAACTGTTTATGATTTTGATTTTTTGCCTCTGGCTAAACATGACAAAGATCAGGCTTATGGCATTCTAAAAAAAGAAAAAGGAGCAACGTTCTGCAAACATAAAGGGTTTGGATGGACCAATTCCTTTTTTTTTTAAGGGATTAACCGCACCCGGCTCAAAACTTTAGGGACTTGGACAAACCTTATATATATATATATGTATGTGCTGCAAATATACATATATATTTGTATATATGTCTGCATACATATACATCATCACAATCTCTTCAGAGAGGAGGAAGCTCACAGCTGGTCAGCCAGGAGATTCAAGGATGTGTTCTGTCAATATATCCATGTCTCACGACATCTTTTCTTCTTTGCTCTGCTCATTCATCCACCTCTAAGCATTTTGTATTTATTGCTGTATTGCTTTGCATAACCAATGTTATGCAGTCAAGCAGTTCATTTTATTTAATTCCACATGCAACTATCTCCTAATCTGCTAACATAATTTCAAATAATTAAGATGTAATATCCTTTTGGTGATAGAGGGTTAAAGCCGTATTTCCAGATGCTGGTGCTGCTGCACTTCTAAAGTATCAATGGAAAGATGCTGCATTTGGTTTCTCCAGGTAAATCATTCATAATTGTTTCTTTCCTATCACCAGTGGCAATTATGTTTAGTTATGAATTCCCATCGACACCTTGAATCAATCTAATCGCAACTCCTTAGGTTATCAGTTTGGTTTAAAGTAGATTGTAAAATACATACTTGGCAACAGTATACTCTGCACTCAGATTTTTTTTTTTGTATTGCAAATTGGCATTAATACCTCCTTTATGCAATGTTGCCATTTGCTTCATTTGTACTTTTCTCTATCCTTTAAAGCATTTTTACTTGTATGTAATTCTAGTTATTTATCCAGTCTAGGTGATCGGAAGCCTGTGACTAGTGAAGATGAGATTGTTGTGATGGTTGTTCCTGACTATCAGATGTTGAAATATGTCGAAAAAATTGCATCTGACCTCTCAGATGATCCGGTACTGATATTTTCTCATTTCTTTTCCATGGTGTACAAATAAGTGTTCCATTGATAAGCTTTGGTTCAGCAGAATCCAGTTAGTTAAGAATATTAGTTGAAGTAAGTTCACGTATTTTGTTAGCCTAGGCCTCTTATCATGTGGAACCCGCGCCTTGTTAGTGAAGATGTTGGAGTCGGGATCAATGTTCGCCGGTTAAGACGGGATTTTTTGAGGTACTCGGGATTCTTTCTATAGTATATCTTTATTTCACTCTTTTTTTTTGGAGTTACATGGAATAATGACTTACCTCTTCTTTAAACTACCTTTCTAATCATCCAGTTCGTTTTTTTTTAACCCTTTTCGACTAATCATGATTTAAGATGTTTATGTCGTGTTCTCATGCATGATTTCTCTACAGCAAATTCACAACTGTCTACTCAATGAGGCCTCTTCCGACTGGTGCTGTATTTAGATGTTATCCAGGGTAAGTACTCAACTGTTTCATGGAATTTACTCTTGTTGCCAACTATAGAATTTCATGTTCAGAACCCTCTTATGATGGGTTCGTGCAACCTGTTTGAGACTATCGTAGGGACTAATGTTTTTTCGTGTTACATCAGATTGTGGAAGGTCTTTTACGATGATAAGGAGAGGCCCAACAGGTACCTGCTTGCCAAGGAGCTCATACGGCGTCCTGATATAGAAGACCTCGAGGTTTGTTACTTTGTCAGTTAAAAGTTGATGCTATTAATCAAAATGGCAACCCGTTTATACTTTTTTCGTGTTCTTGAGAGGTAAATTGGTTCTCCTTTTTTCTTTTTGGTTTTGTTGCAGACTATTTTTGGTGGGCAAGATGTGTCAGAGAAGGGAACATCTTTGTTTGATCAAGCAGCGGGCATCTTCTCGTCGCTGAATCGTTTCATGAGAGTAATCTCAAGATGAATTTAGTTTTCGTTATTGTTTGTATTAACACTTCTTCTGTAAATCTCATCTGTTTCTACCATTACGACTAATTTTCTTATCGTCTATGTATACGAGGGTTTCATTATGTGTGTATGCTATGCTATCTCACACCTAAAGAAAGTGTCACGACATTTTTTCAATGTGTTTACACAAAATACATAAATAAATAAAATCATGTTCTTTGGAGGCTACAATTTTGTATTTCTTAAAAATTATTATTTGTATTTATATAGTTTTTTTATTTGTTCATTTAATTATAGATAATTTATTTTTAAAATAAACAGATTTAGTTCTTACATTGATTAATTATTAAATGAGATGTTGACTGTTGCAAAAAATATTTTTAAAATATCATTTTTTTGGGAGGTGGGATGTGGGAGGTGGGAGGGACGACTAATTAACACTATATTGCTTGTCCGGCCAAGAGTGCAGATTCCCCTTAAATTCCTCAATGGCGGTTAGCTCCCCCTTTCTTTTCTCTTCTAACTAGTATCTATAATAAATTAAGTAATTGTGTTCAGACTTAAATCATTTAATATTTTTTTTAGAAAGTATTAAGTTAATATTTTTTGCAACTCAAATTCAATATAAGTAATCCAACACATAATAAAATATTTAAATTTAATATAAATAATCTATTAAAAAATATTTATATTTTTTAATCTAATACATATTATTCTAATATGTGATACGATGTAAAATTAAATGTCGTAAAAGATTGATTAATTTTATATATTACAGTTAAAAAATGGGTCAAAAACAAAAAAAAATTGTTTTATTTTAACAAATTAAAAAAATATTTTTGAAAAAAAAATAGAATTCAACTAAATGCTAACACATCATTTACCAAAAATATTTCTCTTTTTAGAAACTAAAAATAGGCCAATTTTGATCTAGTTAGGATTTTTTATTTATTTATTGGAGGATCCACACTTTTTTAGTTTATTTGGGTCGGGCATGCAATTTTTTGTTTTGATAATTTATAACAACTTTACATCAATATTTTATTTTGCTACTTACTTTTTTTGTTGAATAATCATTAACAATGAGACGACGTCTTATGAGAAGCGTGACTGCAAGTCCACAACTTCATGAATTAATATAGACATGGGCACGGTTCCACAATTCGGTTTCGATTTTGGAACCGACGATTTTTGGAACCGTGTTGGGCAAAACCGAAACCGAATCGCCATATATACGATTTCGGAACCGGCGATTCCCCCAATTTTGGTTCCGGTTCCACGGTTCTTTTTTTTTTTTTAATTAACAACTTTCAAAAATAATTTTGGTCTTTTGAATTTGATTATCACAAGAGATTGAATTGAATATATAATTAACTTAACTAAAACAATTACATTTTACAAAAAAAAAATAAAAAAAATTACAACAATCAAAACTTAATTTTACAACTTATAATAAAATTTAAAAAAAAAATAGAAAAGTTACAACAAAAAATTAACTTACCTAAAAACATTTACTTCTTTTAACAAGAGATTACAACTTTACAAGTTTTCAATTACAACATATTAAAAAAAAATAGAAGAGAGAGAAAAAAAGACTTGAGCTTAACTATTAATTAAAAATTAAAATTTAATTTCTAATTTAAAATTAAGTTGCCTACATATCCTCATAGTTGAGGAATCAAAGTCGACGTAGTTATCTTACCTTCTTGTAATATTAGTACCTTGATGCTTGAGAAGTGGCGTGACTCAATCACTCCCGGATGTGGTCGAATACTCATCTTCATCCTCATCCTCATCCTTTTCATCAAAATTTACTTCTTGTTTTCTTACCTCGGCGTTCGACCAATCATGAAGTAAAACTTAATTTTCTAGATTTTCCACCTTTAAATTGGATCTTCGAAGATCCAAAATGTAACCGCCGATGCTAAACACTTGTTCAACCGAGACGGTGGATGCCGGGCACGCAAATATTTCCTTTGCCATTAGTGATAAAATAGGAAAGTTTTTTATCTTCGAGACCACCATCTCAAAAGCTCGTTAGGTGTATCAAATCCAAATTCTTCAAAAATAGTAGATAGAAAATTATCTAATTCTTGATAAAGACTATTACTCCTAAGTTTTTTAAATTTTCTAATATTATAAAACCTATAATATTGATTAAGGTGTTCAAAGTTCGGATCTTGATGATGATCGGATTGATCCAAAATCGAACAGCCTCCACCAATATCTTCATTTCCGTGACCGCTTTCACTATTTAAATTATCACCATAATAAATTTTATATTTTTTAAAACAATTATAAAGTAATTGTTTTGTGTTACCTACAATTATATGCAAATTGAAAATGTCATCATCTTTAACCGAAAATAATGCATCATAATACATTCTTCGTAATTCTTCTAAACCATCTTCTCTAATTCTAGGATCTAAAAGTTTTGCAACTAAAAATAAATCGAGAATTTCTTGATAATATTTTAACCATTTACTTCTCATGCTTGCAATGCAATTTTGTAAAGTGTCATGCGAATAATATGATTGTAAAATAAGTGCAATTTTAACACAATGATCTATAACTAAAGGAACCGGAACCGTTACTCTGACGGTTTCGGTTTCGGTTCCGGTTTGGAACCGAAATTGGGTCAACGGTTGAACCTAACCGTTGACCGGCGGTTCCGGTTCCAAACCGGAACCGTGCCCATGTCTAGTGTCAAGATTGAATAATTTAGACTCAAAATAATAATAATAACACCCACTGATTTAGAAGAAGTGATTGAAATAAATTTGAACCCACATACACAAAGCAAACACAACCTCTAGAAATAACAATAATTTTGGGCGGAATAGTCTAAAATACACTACTCTGATGACTTTTATTTATTTTGTGGGCATATGGATCATATTTTGGCAATGGATACACATTCTCATTAACAATTGCATGTTTTGTAAATTTATCTTCTAACATTCATAATCACGCACCAAAACTGCAACTCAAAAACGACTACAACATTTAGGTCCCCAAGTATTAAGTGTTGTTTTGATACGTCCCTAAAGTGTCGATTTGTTTTAAAGAATCTCAAAAGTATCAAAAAATATAATGAAAGGTCCCTTGTCACTAAACTATTTGAGCAAAATGCATCATCCTTAGACCTTCAAAGTTTTGTGTTTGATAGATCCACAAAATATCACTTTATTTTAAAATCCTTTATGGTCGTACTATTAAATGTCAAGATCGGTCAGTTGATGATGGAAGTTAATGGCACCCTTTAAATTTGCCATTAATCTGTGGGTATTTTCAGATTTGTAGAGTTCTAATATCTCATCTATTTCACCCAATGAAAA
Organism: Caryopteris x clandonensis; assembly: GCA_028749325.2. Lineage (NCBI taxonomy): Eukaryota > Viridiplantae > Streptophyta > Magnoliopsida > Lamiales > Lamiaceae > Caryopteris > Caryopteris x clandonensis. The sequence goes on along the minus strand of JAPYKT020000024.1, from coordinate 4,424,077 downwards.
TGAAAATGAGCATGGTGCAGAAAATATGTACAACCATCTACTGAAATTCATGAGGGCTTCCTGTGTGCTGAAGCTATGTATAAATGTTATTAATAGGCTTCTATACCTTTTCAAATAAACAGCAGCGCCATTGGTTTTGTTTATGATGGAGGCTGAACAACTTTATAACCAATCAACATTATTTCCTGAGACCTTGGCATTTCTCTTTGACTTTGGGCTTTGATATCTGTTGTTCTCATATTTGGCTTTAACAATCAGTGAGTATAGGAACTCGAACTCCGCTGATGTATCATATGGCATGTCCATAATGCTGCCCCAGAAATATCATAGAAAGCAAGGATTGAATTTGCACGATGAAAACAACAACAATAAAGGAAAATATTCAGAGAGAGAGAGAGAGAGATTATAATTGATTATACCTATCAAGAAGTTCCTCCAGAATAATTCTCTGTGATGGTGTAACAAAATGAATACAACTTCTTGGACACTGACCAACTGCACGCTGAACTCGATAGTCTTCACCATGCCCTAAAAGAAGAAGAAGAATGAATCCATTAGAAATCCAAGTTAATAGAAATGATTTTACTGTGGCATTCGCCCAACCCCCATTGATCATACTGAAATTGAGAAAAACTAAACAGGTCTCTCTCTCTCTCCCCTTGTTTGGACAAATTCTAGCCTAAAGTAATTGTAATATTTCAGAATAAAGGGGAAAGAACCAACCTTGAGAAGCTGCATGTGCAGTCCCTGTTACTGACGAAAATCTGAAAACATGAGGTGCTGTATCTACACATGAATATGGACAGCCTGCAGATATTGAAATGAATAAACAAGAGAAACAGTCAAATCATTTCTAAAGAAGATAAAGGGCGAAAAAAGTACCAACTCGGATATCTAAAGGTCCTTATGCGTAGGCAATTGCAGCTTTACCCATAGTAAAAGCTCAGATGCATTTTTCTTATTACATACACAAAATTATGCTTTGTTTTTCACTTGAAATATAGTGTGATAGCTCCAGGTTTCACAAGATTAATACCTTAACAAGCACAGCACATTGGGATGCTCCCTCTCTCTCTCTCTCCCTCCCTCTCCAATGTAATCATGAATAACCACATAGAGTATTGCATGGTGTATGACAGAGTATTGCATGGTGTGTGATAGCAAAAGGCTCAGGATTAGTTATATAGAATGAAATTCCCCCATTAGACATGCATATTCCTTTTAGCAACTCTTCTAGTTGAAGTATTTAATGTGATAATGCTGACACAATATCGACAGATGAGAGTGAAAGTGATTCTAGTCTATTATTAGGATTTCCACTTTCCATCTATGTATCTCAGTTTAGATTTGTGGCAAGCGAAAACCACCTTTTTGGAATGATGAGATTGGACTCCACTAGGTGTTTTTTAGGGAAAACCTTGATCCAGCACTGACAAGGAGTTCAAACCTATATTTACTTGCGAGTTTTCAGTTAGGAAATGTTAAAACAAAGTGCCGAATTTATTTTAAACTAAATTATTTGAGATGGATTGTTTCTTTAAGCAGTAGCCTTACTGATAAGACGGCTGTCAATACTGATACATGAAACCTGATAGGCTGACACCCTTCCAAGATCACATTCATTCAGTTCCTTATATTACACTTTCTGAAATGTCTCATTTTCTACTATCTCTTTTCCCCTCACAAAATTAATTCTGCAGAAAGGGGTGCCTCAGCAATCGCAATATATATGAAATTTTAGTCTTTGCATGCCAAGTTTTAGAAATTTAAATTTTAAAGAATAAAAACGAAAAAAGAAACACAGAGAAATTCAAACTCAGCAAAACAGCATATCAAGAACAATATCAAATATATTTTGAAATGGAATAACTTTAGAGAGTGTACCTTTGCCAATGCAGATAATCTCATTGACAAAAAGATCAAACGCATCACATTCTGGTTGGTCAAATGGATCCATACATTCTCTGCACGTGCAAAATATTTCATAAATGAACTTTACAATTTAATAAATGTAGTAAGAATATCATTTACCAAATCGATTAAGAGATAATGATATGCTGAGGCAACCTTATGATGAAATGCAGCCTACAGCCCAATACCACTCTTCTTAAACAATACATATTCATGTGTTTAGTCCAATTCTAGACAGATTTGTTTCTCCTTAAATTACCTTCCATAATTAAAGCATGATAACAAGTTGTCTTCTTTGTCTATTGATCTTTTTGGAAGCCAAATGAAAAGTTTATCTATTATACCAAAAACCATCCAAATGTTCCCCATCATGATCCAGATACACATTATGAAGATTGAAAATGGTGTTATAGAATATGGCAACATGTAGGGTTATCTTGTGGAATTTTCACTTGTTTAATCAAACTTATGTTACCATTAACATAGAGGTTTATTATTATTAAAAAATTTACATCAACAAAATCATTATTGGACAACATATGATAAGAAAGCTGGCTACCTTGATATTTGATAAATAATGGTTATCAGCATTTCATATTGTAGGCATCTAATTTTAAGGATCTATTGAAGAGAAGTAAAGAAATACATGCTCAATGAAACCATTTATAAAGTTATTATATATCATATCCAGACTTGTATTTACAACATAAATTGCAAAGAGGATAAATAGAAAAGGCCTTCTTTTAATAGAAAAAACAGGGTCTGTTTCAGCATGTGTTATACTGAATCTGGAGGTCTACAAGCTGATAAGTAATAATTTCAAGTTTCCACTACAAATAAAAATAATAATTAAAGCTTAGGAGAGGTAAAACTGACAACAAAACAACAACTAAAGCTTAGGTGAAGTAAAAGTAGAAGCGGAAATTTTAAAAATTATATAAAAAAAAGAGCCACCCCCACAACCAATAATAACAACAACAACAAACGGGAGATGATTTGGACAAATCAACATGATACTTAACCTTAAGATAGAACTGCAGGTATATTATAGATTCAACTTTTACAGATATGATGGTTAACACACTACAGATGAAACTGATTGTACTAAGATAGTCATTTGATACAACTGCATTTCTTTAACCACAGTGGAAATTTTTCACTATTATTTAAGAGTTAATAGATGAAAATATATAATTTAGCATCTCAAACTTAAAATCAGACTATAACCAGTAAGTCTTCTATTACACGTTCTGAATACCATTCTTACAGTTGCCCCCTCCCCCCAACACGCAGCAAACATGGTTCTTGCAACTGCTTTTAAGAGAAGAATAGTGTCTCACTTGAAAGAAGTTCTAAACTTCATTGTAGGACAATAGGTAGGGAAACTGCAAGCATAACTCATACAAGTTCGCAAATGGCATATATTACAAATGATCATAAAACTGATGAGCCTCATTCAAAGATGTCTAGCAAAAGACTTTTTGAGTCCACATTAAAATTATGTAATGGCAACATAGAATAGTTACAGCATCAGCTAGTGATGAACAAGGAGAGGCATTGGAATAATAGAATGCACTTTTACCGTTCAATAACTTCTGATTTGCTGCTGTTGGATAAAATCTGTTCGATAATAGCATATTAGTGTTGATTAGCCATCATCTAATAAAGAAACTAGGGAAGAATGGTACATATGTAGCTGAAGGCTTAAAACAATGAAGAGAAATAGGACTTATTCATATAGTAGCAGTATGCATGTTTCTCATATTCTGTCACTTGATTGGTGTTGGGATGGGGAACAGTAACAATTTCAAAAGGATGTGGTTCAGTGAAGATATACAAAAATGAAATAGCCATGCGTATTGGTGCAAAAAATAGCTCAAGCTCTAAAGTTCACTGCAAGCTATGGAGCTTGCAAAGGATCTCGACATATCAATCCCTGAAGGCAAGTCAGCTGTGTCATAGACATTGCACTATTATGCATTTGAATAACGAACAATAAAAAATGATCAAATGCCCACCGTGGGCACATCTGTGATGTGTCTAAATTTCAGACTCCATGAATTAATTTTCTTATATAAAATCCAGGGATGTGATAATTAACATGACCCATGGTGGACATATGATCAACCCCGTGCAAAATATTACCTCATAGGCTTGAATCACACGGCGAATCATTGCATCCGAGTTCTGCTCACCTCTCGTCACATCTGGATGGAACTGTTTTACCTGCAAATCCACCCCACACACAGGAGACAAATTCCCCAAAACAGAAGTGGAGAAAACAAAAAAATGGAATCAATAATAAAACTAAAACAATTTACACACTCCTGGAAAACCATACCACTGGAAATTTCAAACGCAAGAGGAACATAATGACAGAGAACATTTAGAAAAGGAAAAAGGGGTTCTTGAAATGATTACTTTGGTCCGAAAAGCAGCCTTTAGTTTATCAGATGAGCATGGAGGGTCAAGACCCAGTACACCCAATGCCCAAGAAGTGGTGAGGGCTTCATCATCTAAATCGCCATTCGGAGGCTCGCTATTATAACTGCAACTCACTCTAAATGAAGAAGAAGGAGAAGAAGAAGAAGAGCAAGAGATAGGGGGTTTGAATTTAGAAGCATAATTAAATGGGCAGTAGCAGGTGGAAGTGGGGAAAATGCGAGTGTTCTTCTCCACAGTAGTGAAGAATAAGAGCGGTGATGGTCCAACCGTATGACAGTTGCAGAGTGAGAGAGGTTCCATTTTCTATCGTCTCTTTCCAACGATCAAGAAAGAGGAGGGAGCTAGGTTGCGAAAATTCTACGAAATCCTGATAACGTTCTCTATCTTCTTGAGGGGAAGTAGTCGGAGATACCAGAGATTAAGCAGGCAAGGGTGGTGGATGGAACCGATGAATTACCACGTGTCCTTCTATTTTTTTTTTAAACAATATTTTTTTTCTTGTCCACTAACTTTTTTTTTTTTTTTTTTTAATTTCAGTTCTATTATTTGCTTAAATTTGTTTTTATTGTGTGACCTGTAAAATTCAATAATTTCATCCTTCTTCCTCCTCTGTATAAAAGATGCAAGCTCCAGTGTCACCTTTCACTACACACAATTTTGTAAATGTATTTAATTAAATTCATTAAAAAATTATACTATAATATCTTTCTATCTATACTTATAACAAAAGGATTGTAACATTTTTTCTCTTCTCATTACATCTGCATATTAACTTTTTTTTCTCTCTTTTATTTTAAATTTTCTCTAAAATTTAAAAAAATTAATAACTTTTTCGTTTTAAGTCCGTTTTTAATATATGATATATTAAATTAATCTTCTTGTTGTGATCTTTAATTTGATACCAATATTGAATATATTAAAATAAATAACTATATTTAAATTTGTAGAATATAATTTTTATGGATGAAATATTAATTTTTTATGCATTGAATTATTAATTTTAAAATTTTGATATATGTGATGAATTCTTCTATTTCCTTAAATATAGCTAATATAAATAATAGGTTATATACATTTTTTTAATAATAATAACATATTTTTATTTTAAATTATTAATATAATAAATATATTATATGGACATCTAGTAATATCAAAAAACAAATTTGTGAGAATTCTTCTATTTTCTTGACATATGTTACCACTATTTATTGACATGTGTATATAGTAACTTCTCTTTTCTATTTTTTATTTTTTTTACTAAAATTTAAAAACTCAAGTTACTTTTTTGTCTTAAATTAATTTTTGATGTATAGTATATCAAAATAGTCCTCTTTTCATGATCTTTAATTTTACACTAATATTGCATATTTTACAATAAACAATTTTATTTAAAATATGATGTATATAAATATATTTTTTTATGAATAGAATATAGTTTTTGTGGAAGGAATTATTTAATTTTCTTTTGATATGTGTGTTGAATTTTATATATTAATTTTTTATATGAATTTGATCTAAAATTATAAATATTTTTTATAAAATTATAAATATTATACTATTAATTTATATAATATTATAATTTATTGTTCCAACATAATAGGTATGTATGACTTTAAAACTTTGTATTGAGTTGAGAATACTCTAAATTCACATCGAAAAGTCGTGCAATTTATGATTTAATAAATTTAAGATTTAAGAAAATGACAATGCAGTATAATATAAAAATCAAATCACATGATATTTATATAATATAATTGACATAAATAATTAGTATGCAAATTTTTATAATAATAAATTTTATCATATATTATAAAATATATTATGTTTAAAATATAATATATATAATTTCTTATGGATATAATATAATTTTTTATGGATGGAATTATTTATTTTTATTTTTAATATATATGTTGTATTTGAATAAATAACATATTAATTTTTTTATATAAATTTGATCTAAAAATATATTCTTTTCATAACCTATTGTTTCACATTAATATTCTTTTGTTGAGTTAAAATATTTATTATTCCTTCTCTATACAAAAGAAGGAAAGTCTGGTACCATGTGTCATTCCACAAAATTTTGTAGATTTATTTAATTAAATAAATTTAAAAATTACACTATAATATATTTCTATAATATTAAAAAACTTAATATCTTTCTATAATATTAAAAACAAAATTGTGAGAATTATTTTCTTTCCTTGACATGTGTATTAACCTCTCTCCTATTTTTTATGTTTTACTAAAACTTAATAACTCAAGTAACTTTTTCTTTTTAAATTAATTTTTGATGTATATTATATCAAATTATTCATCTTTTTGTGATTTTTAATTTAACACCAATATTGCATATTTTACAATAAATATTTATATTTAAAATATGATATATATATATATATATTTATGAATAGAATATAGTTTTTTTGTGGAAGGAATTATTTATTTTTATTTTGATATGTGTTGGATTTTAATAAATAATATAGTAACTTTTATATGAATTTGATATAAAATATAAATATTTGTTACAAAAATATTGTACTATTAATTTATATAATATTATAATTTATTGTTCCTCATTAATAGTTTTTATGAGTTTAAAAATTTGTATTGAGTTGGGAATACTCTAAATTCACTTCGAAAAGTCATGCAATTTATTATTTAATAAATATAAAATTTAAGAAAATGACAATGCGATATAATATATAAAAAATCTAATCACATACTATTTATATAATATAATTGACATAAATAATTAGTAGGTAAGTTTTTATAATAATAATTTTATCATATATTATTAATACAATAAAATATATTATGTTTAAAATATAATATATAATTTCTTATGGATACAATATAGTTTTTTATGGATTGAATTATTTATTTTTATTTTTAATATATGTGTTGGATTTGAATAAATGACATATTAATTTTTAATATGAATTTGATCTAAAAATATAAATATATTTTTATAAAAGAAATATTATATTATTAATCATTATCCTTATTTCATATGAAAGAAGAATCCCTAAAAATTAGTAAATGTCCATGTGGGATATATTCTTTTTATAATTATTGTTTCACCTTAATATTTTTTATTGAGTTGAAATATTTCTTATAAGGTTTAAAAAATATAACATGAAAGACAATTTGTGTTGAATTTAGGGCAGAATTAATAAAATATGGCAAAACAAAATTTTTTTTATTAAAATATAGTGAATTTTATTTTTTTTAAATATGTAAAGTCGCCCCTGCCAGGGGCAACATTAAATTTTTTTTTTAATTCCGAAAAAAGGAAGAAGCAGGCACTCGGTTGGGTCACTTGATCGAGTCACCACTCGGCCGGCCGAGTGGTACCCGACACTCGGCCTCAACATTACTCGGCCGACTGAGTTCGAGGAATGAACTCGGCCACAGCACTCGGTCTGCCACTTTACTCGGCTGGCCGAGTGCGAAGGGAAATTTTGTAAAATGTGTAATCTCTCCACTCGGCCGAATCACTCAGTTAAAATTCCACTCGGCTAGTCGAGTGGATTTTCTGATTTATTCATCTTCTCGGTTTTTCATTCGTTCTCCCGTTTTTTGTACATTCTCTTATTTTTATTTTATCGTGTTGTAGTCGAATTTATTAATTTATTTAGTTTGGTAAAAAGTCGATGGAATTGTTAAATGAGATTGTTATAATTTCTTGAAATGTGTTGATGAATTGATTTTCCAACAAATAACAATACTTATGTTTTATAAGGAAAAATTTCAAATAAAATTTAATATTACTCGAAATCATCAATAAACAACAAAGTCAAGAGGTTCAAATGAAAGTAATACATTCTTAAAAAGTAGTCGGTACGGTGTTGGATTGGAACGTGCTCACTGAGGGGGTCGGTACGGTGTGTTGGATGGGCCGAATGGTCGATAAGCTGGATATTCACTTTCTTGAAAATGGCCTTGTTGCACATGCCACTCATATTGTTGCATTTGCATGTCAAGTGAAATTTGATAATTGTAGGCTTGACGATTCACATACTCTTTTATGTTGGCAACATCCCCTTCTATGTTGGCAAGACGCGCATCCAAAGCGCTTCTCCAATCTGACCAATCGTTCCACCCCCCTTGATACTGAGGTGGATACTGTGGATGCTGTGAAGTTCCTGCCTGATCGTATGAGGGCATTTGTGCTTCACCCATCATTTCATCCGCCTATAGTTGTTCAATATCAAGGTCCATAGGCTCTGTTCGGGCATCCGTAGTTCTTCTCCTTCTCTTCCTCCGTTCCTCCTCATTCTTTAATTCATTCTCACTCTCCTCGATTGCTTCTATATGAACCAAGCCATTCAGTAAAATATTATCGACCTTCCCTCCAGCAATATTGGTGAGGCGAGAATTGGGCAGTGCAAACCTCTTTTTATCTGATAAAATCAGATACAATTTTCTGGTGCCGGGATGTAATTGGCACATCTTCATGTTACACAGCAATTCGAGGTTTATACTTGTCTCGCCTGGTGTCTCTTCCATCCCTTCCAAGTTGAGCCCGTAGTGTCGAGCAATTGGAGTGATCAAACCTCCAATATGAGTAGCCACCTGATTTTTTGTTCGGACAAACTGCCTTAAGAGCATTGGTGCCACATATAACTTCTTACCTTTCACCAAGCACCATAGCACGAACAGCTCATCCAAGGTGACCACTCCAGGCTCAGGTTTCGCCAAAATTGTATTGGAGACGAACCTCTGAAAATATCGGAGGACTGGGCTTCGAATACTCGATGCTTTCGATCTACTAGAGTGGTAGACCGATGGCTTATCTGGATGAGACTCTGTTATTTCCTTCCAAAAAGTGATTGGGTTGTACTCGGGAAAATTGAACCTCTCATTGGGTAGATTCGAGTACTTCTTCTTTGGAAATCCATAAATATGATTGAGCTCTTTGGCCGAAAGATGGTGGCACTCATTTCCCACATAAAATATCATGGATTTCGGCACCGTTTCATTGTATCCTACTTGAAGCTGTGAGAAGAATTCGAGAACTAGGGGCTCATACGTCTTCTCATGCATCGCAAAGAATTTAGACCACCCGATATTCTTGCACAATATTTTCAAATCTTCATATATGCCCATTTCCTGCATGCATTCTACATCGGCCCAACGAGTGGCTCGCCTTTTCTTTCTTTGGACTTCAAACCACCTCTCACTTTCATTCTCCCAATTAGCAAACTGTATGCCGTAGGCATCCGGCATAGTGGATAAAATTCTTTCATACTCCTCTTGTTGTTCTTCAATGGAGTGTTGACTCCATTCGAATGTAGTATTGACAACATCCATACTATGATTCATTGTTGGTACCTAGATGACATGGAATTAATATTACATTCATGTCAACAAGTTCAAGAGTCATATAATACAATATTCATCTCAAGCAATTTAATCATTCAAAAAGTTCAAGAGTCGTATAATACAATATTCATCTCAATCAATTTCATCATTCAACATTGAAATTCATGGGATTTCATCATTCAACATTGAAATTCATGGGATATTAAGATCATTTCATCATTATTCTAGACTAAATCATGGCACATTCCCAATTTATATGATGCATACCAAGTGTTCGATAAAAAACTTCAATGAAAACTTACAAAAAAACATAACTTCTTTCATGCCATAATGCTCCAAATTAGTCCCTCATCAATATATTCAAACAACAACCTCAATGTTAAATGAAAACATATCTAAATAGAAGATTATATCATGCATACCAAGTGTTCGATAAAAAACTTCAATGAAAACTTGCAAGAAAACATATCAAGTTTCATGTCAAAATACTCCAAATAAGTCCATCATCAACATATTTAATCAATAAAAGCAATGATTAATAAAAATATACCTTAAGAGTGAAAAGATGAAAATTGTTGTTCTTGCTTGAATCCTTCAATCTCCACCACTTTCTTGGAAGATTGGAACAATTTTTTGTTTAAAATGATGGGTTGAATGATTTCAATGAAAAAATTGAGTTGTATGAAGGTAATATTTCGGATTGAAGAGGAGAAATTTGAAGGGGCTAGGGTTTGGAAGTGAAAGTGTGTGAGAAAAATGAAGAGAAGGTGGGTTTTTAAAACTGTCCGTGGCTTCGCACTCGGTCGTCTTACTCGGTCGCGCGTTTTACTCAGGCGGCCGAGTGTGAAGGAAATACTGAAACTTTCGCACTCGGTCGGGTTACTCGGTCGCGCACTTTACTCGGCCGGCCGAGTGCGAAGGAAATCCTGAAACCTTCGCACTCGATCGGGTTACTCGGTCTCTCACTTTACTCGGCTGGCCGAGTGCGAAGAAAATCCTGAAACCTTGGCACTCGGTCAGCTCGGTTGTACCACTCGGTCAGGCACTTTACTCGGCCGACCGAGTGCGAAGAAAATCCTGAAACCTTTGCACTCGGTCAGCTCAGTTGTGCCACTCGGTCTTGCACCCCACTCGGGTGACCGAGTGGAAATCAGTCTTTGTAATTTTATATGTTGATTTTTTAAATAATAATAATAATAATAATAATAATAATAATAATAATAATAATAATAATAATAATAATAATAATAATAATAATAACAACAATATTAATTAGAATAAACACAATAGTAATAATTATAATATATGAACATCACCACTAAGTAATTGAACGTTTAATTACATAGAGAACAAATTAAGTCATGGTACGTTTAATTACATTGAGAACAAATTAATAATCATAATGTGATCCTGTAAAACAACGACGCCTTGTTTTTTTCCTTTTGCCTCTACCTCTATCTTCTTGTGGCTCAGGTTCACCATCTAATTCATTATCATCTGTTGTAATATTCAAACTAAAAGATGATGATGCAGTCCTCGAAGTCACATGATCGTGTATTATATTTGTTGTCGTGCCAGCTTGAGGATATGAAATGGGGGATGAATTGAACTGTGGCCGAAAACTCCCATAAGTGCATGATGCTGGAGGTTCTGGGCTATATTGTGATGTATGTTGTGGTTCAAGATCATGTTGCAGTTCAGGCTCATACTGTGAGTGATGGCGTTGGAATGATGGTCGATGATCACGAAAGTGAGCTCTAGCCTGCGAGTATATGTCTTCTACTGATCGTTTGAAGGGCTCCCTAAGATACGGTTGCTCGTCTATGACAAGTTTATTCAAATTTTCCCATAAACTTTCCTGTAGTAAATTCACAATATAAAACATAAACATGAATTACATAATCAAGGCACATAGAAATTTGAATACCAAAATACAGCCACATACCAAAACTTCTATAAATGCATTCGATTGCGGTTGGTACCCCACTTGCATATTTAACCCTGGAGTTATTAGACGTCGTGTTATTCTTTCATACCATCTGATATAACCATCTTCGACGTCTGACTCATTCCAACCAATAGCAGGAGCGGAGACAATATGATCATTTCTGTTAAACCACCATTCTACAAATGAAGCATGTGTTTCAGCCAATTTGTAGTGGAGCGCCCTCTACGGCATATATTATGCAATGTATCATGCACATCAGTAATGCCTAGTGGAATTCGTTGTCTCATCCCAAACTGTTTCAATATCCGATCGGGGTAATATAACTCAACAATTGAATAATGAATCATAGGGCATCTTGACATCCACATATTCGTGACGCTGATAATTCCAAGGTCAATATATGCCCGCACAGCAGTTGGGTATGGGTCGTAAGGTTGCCAATTGAACTGCATAAATATAAAGTTAAGTAAAATTTAATAGAAATATAGCATAATCTCATCAAATACATATCATACCTAAACTCTCCCGAATAACCCTTAAGTTCGTCAAACTAGTTGTAAAGTTGTGGTATTGTAACCACTCAGCACCATACGGTGCAACAGGAAGAACTCCATCCACACCAACAATTGCCGCTGTATTTAGGCGTCTACCTCCTGACATTTGCGGCGTGAGAAAAGTAATTCTTGACCAAGCCCATATCTATCATGAAACAATAATATGTAAAATGATTTTCACATTTTTATATAACATATTTATATTTAACAATATAGAAACATATTTACCTGCAGTAGTTGCATGGGCCCACCAATTTCTGTATGACATCTATGTGATGCATTGCATAGCTGATGGTACAAATAACCTAGTACTGCTGAACCCCAACTTAAATTACAGCATTCATCAATATCTTCTAGCTGATTCAAATATACCAATGACCCCATATTCCCAGAAGTATCTGGGCACATTATGGATTCTAACAAAATCAAGGCACATCCACGTGCATATTACACAACATGTTGTTGTGGGCTGTTATCGGTAACAGGGTGCATGCTTAGGTGTGTACCTAATGCTAAAAGTGAAAATCTTGACCCTTTTAAGTCTTCTGCATTAGGGTCCCATCCCAGAAGCACTTCACAACGTGTAGTCCAATATGACCTACCGGTTGATTTATCTAAACTTATAACAGCCCCACCTTCAACTGGCAGGCCCCAAATAAATGCGACATCTTGTAATGTCACGGTCGGCTCTCCAACTCTAAAATGAAATGTATGAGTTTCAGGCCGCCACCTCTCAACCAGTGCAGTGATTAATGATGTTGATATGTCTTGAATCACACACTTCACAGAGCTGTGATCTGTAACACATACCACATAATAAAATTCGTTCTCCTCTCTGCCCGTGGACGTAGCCAATTTATTGGTGAACCACATAAATCTTGTGTCATCTTTACGTTTCTTGTTTCTTGTTTATGCTCTATAATCCTATTCTGTCACACCAAACTGGTATCAGAGCCTGGTCATTTTGATCAGGGTATTTTCCGCACTGTTAGGGTTTTTGGAGCCGATCAAGAATGTCTGCTTTCAACATAAAGGTTGACAAATTCACCGGGAGAAATAGTTTTGGCTTATGGCAGATCAAGATGCGATCTCTGCTGAAGCAGCAGGGTTTGTGGGCGCCGCTATCAGGAAAACCTAAATCTGAGGATGTAGATGAAGAAGAGTGGAATACCCTAGAAGAAAAGGCCCACTCGACTATCATGCTATGTCTGTCTGACGATGTCATCATCGAGGTTGCGGATCAGGAAACTACCGATGGTCTCTGGAAGAAGTTAGAGAGTCTCTACATGACGAAGTCTCTAACCAACAAATTGCTTCTGAAGCAACGTCTGTTCCGTTTACGCATGCAGGAAGGTACACCCCTTCGGGATCATCTAGATAAATTAAACAAAATTTTACTAGATTTGCGTAATATTGATGTTAAAGTAGAAGATGAGGACGCTGCTTTAATTCTGTTAGTATCTTTGCCTGAATCGTATGAGAATTTTGTTGAATCGTTTATTACTGGGAAAGATACTCTGTCTCTGGAAGATGTTCGATCTGCCCTCCACAGCAGAGAAGACCGTCAACAGGCAACTGGCTCGGCCACAGAAAATTAGGCATCGGGGCTGTTTGTCACGGGTAAGGGACAAAAGAAATCTGGGAAGAAAAGTGGGAAGCCAAATCAGAAAGGTTCAAAAGGTCCTAAACCCGATGACATCTACAATTAATGTAAAGAACCAGGGCACTGGAAGAATGATTGTCCTAGGAAGAAGAGGAAACAGGAGAAGAAAGAGGGTGTCGGCGGTTCTGCAGCTGTTGCAGAAACTGATACAAATTCTGAAGATGATCTGGCCTTGGTTGCAGCTGGACAGTCACATCGTAATGATGTGTGGGTTCTTGATTCTGGGGCATCATATCATATTTGTCCTAACAGGGAGTTCTTCTCGACCTATGAGCAGATAGATGGAGGAAATGTTACCATGGCTAACAGTGCTGCCTGCAAGGTTGTTGGGATTGGCTCAGTCAGGATACGGACACATGATGGGGTATTCTGCACCTTGAATGAAGTCAGGCATGTTCAACAGATGACGAAAAATCTGATATCATTGAGTCTCCTTGACAGCAAGGGTTTCAGTTTCAAAGGTGAAGGTGGAGTTATGTATGTCTGTCAAGGTTCAAAGGTGGTTCTGACAGGCTTGAAACGTGGTACCTTATATTATCTGCGAGGTTCCACTGTGACAGGTTCTGCTGATGTTGCATCATCTGAGGTTCAGACCATGGATATGACCAGGCTGTGGCATATGAGGCTCGGTCATATGGGAGAAAGATGGATGCAGATTTTGTCAAAGCGGGATCTTCTTTCTGGGCATAAAGTGCAGAGTCTTGAATTCTGCGAACATTATGTTTTTGGGAAGCTTCATCGCAGCAAGTTTCCAAAGAAGGCAGTTCATCAGACCAAGGGGACTCTTGACTACATTCATATGGATTGTTGGGGTCCGTCACGTGTTGAGTCTATTGGAGGCCACATATATTTTGTGTCTATGATTGATGACTACTCTAGGATGACTTGGGTAATTATGATGAAACACAAAAGTGAAGCTTTCAAGAAATTCAAGCAGTGGAAAGCGTTGGTAGAAAATCAGACTGGGAAGAAGATCAAGCGACTGCGAACTGATAATGGCCTGGAGTTCTGTTCGTCTGAGTTCAACGAGTTCTGCAAGGATGCAGGGATTGCTCGACACCACACTATTCGACATACACCGCAGCAGAATGGTGTGGCAGAGCGCATGAATCAGACATTGCTGGAGAGAGCGAGATGCATGCTCTCGAATGCTGGTTTGGCTAGAAAGTTCTGGGCAGAAGCAGTAAACACGGCATGCTATATGATCAACCGTGGTCCTCACACTGGCATTGATTGCAAGACACCTTATGAGGTATGGTCTAATAAACTTGCAGATTATTCAATGTTAAAGGTTTTTGGTTGTAATGTTTACTATCATGTTAGTGAGGGTAAATTAGAGCCAAGAGCTAAGAAGGGTATATTTGTTGGTTTCGGGGATGGAATTAAGGGATATAGAATCTGGTCACCTTCAGAAAATAGAGTTATATTCAGTAGGAATGTGATTTTTGATGAGAATTCTATGCTTAACCCCACTGTGAAGTCCATTTGTACAGAAAATTGTAGTAGTATTGATAAACAGGTGGAGCTGCAAGTCACTCTCGATGAGTGTAAATCACAACTCCAAGGTGGAGAAGATCAACATACTACAGCTGAAAGTGCAAGTTCAGATGTTCATCCAGAAGCTCGCCAGACAAGCATAGCGGTTGATAGAGCTAGGAGAACAGGTGTGAAGCCTCCTGTGCGGTATGGTTTTGAGGATATGGTGACTTACGCATTACAAGTCGCTGACGAGGTGGAAGAGGAAGAACCATCTGCAGGTGAACCATTCACATACAGAGAGGCTGTTTCAGGTAGTGAGTCGGCCCAATGGCTCGCTGCAATGAGAGAAGAGATGGAATCACTTGCTAAGAATGAGACTTGGGAGCTGGTCAAACGGCCTAAGGAGAGAAAGATTGTTACTTGCAAATGGATATTCAAGAAGAAGGAAGAAACCATACCTGGTGAGGGTGTGAGATACAAAGCTCGGCTAGTTGCAAGAGGGTTCACACAGAAGGAGGGGGTTGACTATAATGAGATATTCTCACCAGTGGTAAGACACACTTCCATCAGAGTGTTACTAGCAATGGTTGCACATCAAGATTTAGAACTTGAGCAACTAGATGTTAAGACAGCTTTTCTACATGGAAAGCTCGAAGACGATATCTACATGACTCAGCCAGAGGGGTTCCAGGTTCTGGGGAAGGAAGATTATGTTTGCAAGTTGATGAGCTCTTTATATGGGCTAAAGCAGTCTCCAAGGCAGTGGTATAAGAGGTTTAACAGTTACATGATCCAGTTGGGATACAACAGGAGTCCGTATGATTGTTGTGTGTATCACAACAAAGCTGATGATGGTTCCATGATCTATCTCGTCCTGTATGTGGATGATATGCTCATAGCTGCGAAGTCCAAGTCTGATATTCAGAAGTTGAAGGATCTGCTCAGTGCTGAGTTTGATATGAAGGATTTGGGTGCTGCCAAGAAAATTCTGTGTGTGGAGATATATAGGGAAAGAGAGAAGAAGAAGCTTTTCTTGTCACAGAAGAGTTACATTCAGAAGATCTTGTCTAGATTTGGCATGTCTACCGCCAAATCTATTGATACTCCAAGTGCTACAAATATTCATTTATTCACTGATTATGCACCGAAATCTGTAGCTGAGCAGGAGTACATGTCTCGAGTCCCATACTCTAATGCAGTAGGGAGTTTGATGTATGCTATGGTCTGCACTAGACCAAATCTTGCACATGATGTTAGTGTTGTCAGCAGGTTCATGGGACAACCTGGAAAGGAGCATTGGCAAGCTGTGAAGAGGATTATTCGTTATCTCAGAGGTACTTCTGATGTTGGTCTCATTTATGGAGGTGATGCTCACGTTTCTGTGACTGGTTATTCTGATTCTGACTATGCTGGAGATGTTGATAGTAGAAGATCTATGACTGGTTATGTTTTCACTCTTGGTGGTTCTGTTGTTAGTTGGAAGGCAACTCTGCAGGCTACAGTTACTTTGTCTACAACCGAAGCAGAGTATATAGCACTGACAGAAACTGCTAAAGAGGGAGTTTGGTTGAAAGGGCTTGTAGGTGATCTTGGTCTACATCATGATCAAGTTATTGTATTCTGTGACAGTCTGAGTGCAATCTGTTTGACCAAGGATCAGGTCCATCATGAGAGGACCAAACATATTGATGTGAGGTATCATTTTCTGAGGAGTGAGCAGAGAATCAAGGTGATGAAAGTAGGTACTGCTGATAATCCTGCTGACATGTTCACCAAGCCGGTCCCGCATAGCAAGTTTCGACATTGTTTGGACTTGATAAATGTCACAAGTTGTTAGATGCCCAAGGAGGGCAAATCTGAGGCAGAAAGGAGGAATCTGTTCATCTGGCATTGTAATTGTGCATCTGCAAGGAAGATTCAAGTCAAGGTGGAGATTTGTTGATATGTCTTGAATCACACACTTCGCAGAGCTGTCACGGGGGTCCCGACGGTATGCAGTATTGGGCCTTAAGCCCAATTTCGGTGTTTTAGGTTTTCCTCAGTACTATATATATGGTCTTTGAGATCTGTAATCTGTAACACATACCACATAATAAAATCCGTTCTCCTCTCTGCCCGTGGACGTAGCCAATTTATTGGTGAACCACGTAAATCTTGTGTCTTCTTTACGTTTCTTATTTCTTGTTTATGCTCTATAATCCTATTCTGTCACAACAAATGATTTATTAATTGTATAATCACCACATCTGTAGACACCATAGAATCTCATACGATACAACATGGATATGACTCGGTAATGCAACCTCTGTGTACGTCTGAGTATTTCCCTGCCATCATCGTTTGGGTCATCCTCATAAGGATCATGGTCATCAAGTCTCCAAAAGATACCACTTCCGTGTCTGCACTTCAATTTTTGGTCAACTTCTCCTGCAAATACATCCTCAGATCGGTGTATGTGTTATTCCCTTAAAATCTCACCACTAATAGGGTCATATTCTCCGAAATACTCCATACTGCAATAAGATTAAATCTATTAGAAGAATAATAAATAATTGAAATCGAAAATGGAACAAATTACATAAAATTTGAAATGGTATACATTTATAAAAACAGTGGAAAACTAACATCAATCTTAATTCAAAATTGAATACACATAATCCGCATACAAATCTTAAATTGATTACATCTAAAACAAACAACATTACAACTTTATATACACAACAATCTCATCTATGGTCATATGAAGTTCCAGTCTAGGAAGCAGCTTGATCTTGTGCACGATATTGTTGCCTAGCGCGTGTTTGTGCCCAATCCATTTCATTTTCAATTCTCGTCGTCTTGCCTCTTCCTTTATGCCTCTTCTCACGCAATGCCGGATTATGACACAGTTGGAAGGAAGCCTCATCCCAATAATATTCATCAGACAATGGCTCAAACTTACCACTATAGGTGTCCACATACGCACTTGTATTGAAAAATGAGTTCATGTAAATCATCGGATTGACTCCAAAATGTCGACAAGTTTGCATTGCATGTGAATATGGTATGCCGTTTTGCTTCCAGTCTCCACAGCTACACTCTCTTAGCATCAACTTGACAATGTGGGTATAGCATCTCGTTGTTCTTGACACAAATGTTTTCACGGAAGCACTTTGATCAGTAAAATCAACCTTATAGACTTGATGTTCCATTGCCTTCCGTTGTCGTTGATCATACTTCTTAAACACCTCATCAGGCCATGGTTGGTTCCTTTGTTGCATTTCACGATCCAGTGTCAATCGATCAAGAAAATATTTTATCGATCGATAAAATGTAGCCTGCACAATCGCACAGATTGGGAGCCGTCGTGCACCTTTCAACACGCCATTCATACACTCAGACAAATTTGTTGTCAAAATTCCATTTCTCCAGCCTCCGTCATATGCAAGAGTCCATTGATCCTTTTCGATTTTCGAGAGGTAATCATATGCCCTCTCATTCAACACCTTTATTTGATCCATTACATTTTCAAACTCATCCAACACATGTCCTTTAACTTCACATTCTTGACCTTGCTATTGAAATTCGAACAGACATGTCTCAAACAGAAACGATGGACTCCAAGAGGTGGCTGAAAATCTGCAATTCTTTCCACTGCTTTTAAAAGACCGGCATGTCTATCTGAAATCAGACACATTCCTTCTCTACTGCGAACAATATGTTTCGATATCATACGAAGAAACCATGTCCAAGAAGCAAAACTTTCTTCGTCCACAAGTGCATAAGCCAAAGGTAAAAGATGTTGATTTGCATCCATGGAAACAACAATTAACATCTTGTGCTTGTATCTAGTGTAAAGATGAGTTCCATCAACACTAATAATTTTACGGCAATGCTGGAACCCATCTATACATGCTTGAATGCCCAAAACACATATTTCAACATTTTTACACCATCTGTCTCTTCGGGCATGTGGCGCCACTCGACAACTGTGCCTGGATTCCATTTTTGTAAAGCTCCCAAAAATTTGGGTAGTTTTGAAACTGAGTTCTCCCATGTACCATACACATTTTCTCTTGCTCGTTTCAAACCATGCCATGCCTTATGATATGAGATTTTATATTGAAATTTATCATACACTTGTTGTTGAACACACTTAATCTCATACCCGGGATCTGTCTGAACCATTCCAGTTAGCAACGCAGCAATCATGTTTTTGCACAAGTTTTGATGGTCAACAGACACTGCGTTCATTAGGCACGTATGAGGGCCTCCATACTTAGTGATTTCCCACATATCAATCTTTTGTTTGTAACCTGCGCGCAACCACCAGTTGCAATATGTAGTCTCACTATTATTTTTGCATTTAATTTTCCATATACGAGGTGTGCTTTCCTCTACTCGATAATCAGGCCTCGCTATACGAATTGAAAAGTCTTTAACTGCAGACTGTAAATTCTTCTTATCTTTGAATACCATGCCTTTTGTGAGCACTCCTTCAGTAGCATCATAATATCTAAATTTTTTTGGAAGATCAAATGAGTCCACAAGCATTTCATGTGACGATGCATTGAAGAATGGGATATTCGGATCCATGGAATATCTCTGAGCACTTGATGGAAATGGTGGTTGTTGATTGGATGGTGATCTCGCTTGATTTGGGGAATACATAGTTTGAATATCACCAATATCCACCCCATCTTCATCTAATTCACTGGACAACTCGTCTTCGTCAGGTTCAGAGTCTTCTAGTTCATTCACACCAAAAGTGTCAATCAATGGATCATGTGTTTGATCCTCTGTATGAGCATTTTCTCTTTCACTTGGAATACCCTCATTATTGGACCTTGAGGTTCTAACAGTATGCTCTTGCCTGACGAGTGCTGAATTATTAATGTCATCACCTCTTAAGTAAGAAGCATATTGAAAATACTCATTGCTTGGGAGAATATCTGGAAGAGCATTATCTTGCAGTTTTTCCGGATCAATATGAAATTCTACATATTGATTATCCGCATCCGGTGCAAAGAAAAACCATAGATTATCATCGTTGTTGATTGGTATACGATGATATCTGTTGTTTGCATATAGTGAAGCGGATATGTTGAATTTATATTCATTGCTATCAATCCTTGTCAGTTGAAAGAATTTTGATACCAAGCCAGAATATCCGATGTCGCGAGGTACCCTTGTTGCACAAACAGGTGGAACATCGCTACTATCCCCAATATAAACAACAATACCGACATTTGACTCCATATCTTAAATAATAAAGATGTATTAATGAACTTAAAATATGGAGTTAACTATTTTTTTGCATGCAAGAGGTGTTATTAAGCTATATAATTACAAAGTATAATGAAATTAATTTCAACTAATAAATTAGTAAAATTCAAACCTGATATTGAAATGAAGCAATATCTCAATGCAACGGCAATAATTTGAGGGTTGCGATAAATGCACAACAATAGCAACAATTTCAAGAGTTCCTACATCAAATAATTTATAAAAAAAAATATTAACATCACACACACATCACACACACAACAACACACATCACACACACAACAACACACATCACACACATACATTTCATACACCACACACACAACATACAATACAAGCACACAACACACACACTCTAGCACACACAGAACACCACACAAAAACCACATACACACACACACACCCCACCCACACACAAAACACCACACACACACATAAAAATTTAGAAAAAAATTACCTCAACAAATTTTTGAGAAATGGAGAAAAACGAACCGTGAATATTGAAGAAAAATTGAAAGGAAATTGAAGAAGAATTGAAGAAGAAGTGAAGAAGAAGTGAAGAAAGAGATGAAGAAGAAGTGAAGAAAGAGATGAGGAAGAGAGAAATGTGTGGTGTGGGTGGGTGGTAATAGATGTGATAGAGAGAGAAATATTGAAGTGGAAATTTAAAAAAAAAAACGGACGGATTTAGAAATCCAAATCATTTACGTCACTCGACCAGCCGAGTAAAGTGGCAGACCGAGTGCCGTGATCGAGTTACAGGTACCACTCGGCCGGCCGAGTGGTGACTCGACCGAGTGACCCAACCGAGTGCCTGCTTCTTCCTTTTTTTTGGAATTAAAAAAAAAATTTAATGTCGCCCCTGGCAGGGGCGACTTTACATATTTTTTTAATTTTTTTTCACTATATTTTATTAAAAAAAATTTTTTTGCCATAATTTGACAATTCTGCTTGAATTTAGACTTAAAATTCAATTTGAACTTTGCGCAATTTATTATTTGCTGAAATAACTTTTTAGAAAATAAAAATACAATATAAGATAAACTAATTATATTGCAAATCAAATAATATTTATATAGATAAGGACTTATGTATTTTTTTCTACAATATTATAATATAATTTTATTATATATTTTAATATTACAAAATATATTATATTTCGTGTATTGTACGAACGTCCATCTATCAAATTTAGTAGCTGATCGGTGATGATTTGTCACTATTTTTCAGTCAACCCACGTGTGACTATGTATTTATTCCTAAATTTTTCTTTCTCTGTGTAAAAGAAGATTTGTCGCCCTCGTGTCACCACATGTTCCTACCATTTAATGACATGTATATTTTTCTCTCTCTTTTATTTTTTTATTTTTTATTAAAATTTAAAACTTAAATAACTTTTTTGTTTTAAATTCATTTGACGTATGATATATCAAACTAATCATCTTTTTGTGATCTTTAATTTGACATTAATATTGCATATTTTAAAATAAAATTTTTTATATGATTTAATTTATATAATATTATAATTTATTGTTCCAACTTAATAGGTTTTAGTGAGTTCAATATTTTGAATTGAGTTACGAATTAAAAGTAACTTCGAAAAATCGTGCAATTTATTATCCAGTAAAGATAATTTTTAAGAGAATGATAATTCAATATAATATAATAAAAAAATTAAATCGCTTAATATTTATATAAATATAATTGACATAATCTTATATAAATTTTTATAATCATAATATAATTTTTTTCATACATTATTAATATAATAAATATATTATGTCTCGTGCATTGCATGGGCAACCATCTAGTTCTTTATAAAATTATGTAACCAAAATCATAGAATTTTTAAGAAAAACTATTAAAATTATTTTAAAAATCAATTTTTGTTAAATCTTACATTAATTATAAAAACACTGAATTTTTTTTTTTAAATCCAAAAAATTAAACTTCTGAAAGTTATTTGACAAAAAGTAAAAAAAGTAATAACTAATTTTTGTTGAAAAATTACTATAAATTTAAGTGAACTTTTTGTTATTAGACAAATAAAAGTAATCCTTTTACGGTGAAATTACATTTTAGAATAACCTAAAAATTTTACTTTTTTATTAAAAAAATATAATTTTCAGTATGTACAGGCCAAAGTTTGTGAAGGGACTGTGATTATTTTGATTTGGGTCACAGCCAATTTTAATTGGACACAATATTATTTCATTTAAAGATTTTCTTTTTGAAAAAAGATTTATAAATGGATCCAACTATTAATACCTTCTTTTTTTCCAATGAATATATTCCCCTTCATTTTTTGAGCTAAAATGTTCTTTTAACAAAAATCATAAATTTTTATTTATTTTGTTTGATCAGACCAGTTGATCACGTTCAACCACAAACAAGGAAATATTTTTAAATGTTTAATTAAGATTGATAAAATATTCTTGAAATATTTAACTAATGTCGGTTGAATGTGGTGAAATTTAAATACCAACTTGCAATTTTAAGATAACATATCTATATATAAATATAAAAAACACTAACTAAAATCCAAAAAAATTGCCATTAAATCTAATATATTCAATATATCTAAAATTATAATTTATATTTAGAAATTATGTGGAACAAAATATCTAAAATCACCAAATAAATAAGAAAAATATTGAATAATACTTTTTAAAATTTAGTCTACAATCTTTTTGGGAAAAATGAAACTATTTATATAAATTTAAATAAAATATGAAAATTAACAAATTAGAACTTATAAACTCATAAATAATTAAAATTTAGAGTGGACCTCTTGTGCATTAGGTGCACACCTTGAAACCTAACAAAATAATACTTTTTTGATAAATTATTAATACATTATTTGTAAATAAGTAATACCGTTAAAAAGTTAGTAATATACTTTTTAGAGTAAGAAGTAATACTGTAATAGCCCAAACTTTCCTGGTTGTTTTTTTTGACATTTTTTTTTGAAAATCAAATAAAAGAATTCTATTTTCTGTAAAATTGAAAATACCTAAAGTAACTTAAAATTTGGGGCCGTTAGAAATATTTTTGTCTTTATAGACATTTAATGATAAAAAATAAATATAAGGTATTAATACCTCATCAATTTGACATCAATAATAGCTAAAAATATTTTATGCGGAAGGAAGATCAATATAAATTAATACTTTAACCTAATCAAAATACATAAATATATTCAAAATAAACCTTAAATATGAAATCATTATTTTTGAGAAATTCATTATTAAAACTTTAAAATAAGCTAAAGCATCTTAAGACTTATTCTAAATCTTAATTTCTAGGTAATAAAATCACATTACCATTTTGACATTGAAAAGTTTTTCTAAAATCATAATAATTGAATAACTTTAATAAGACCACACTAAGTTCCAAAAATCTCCCAAGAATAAGATTTTCATAAATAATTTAAGCAAGTCAAATACACATAGACTTCAATTATTCAGAATTATATTCATAAAGACTTTAAATGAAACAATATTATTCCACAAAAAGTATTTGAATCATCTTTTCACTCATCATACGCCACAAATGTCTGATCTTGCCTCCACAAATAGCTCGTTCAATCTAGAATGGTGAAATCATTGAGGTGAGCTACCTCCAGCTCGTGAGGTTTAAATTGTCAAACTTAAATACAGATAAAGTAAGCAAAATATATAAGTAAAATGTGCATATCGTTCATAACAATATAATATTATTGGATCAACTAATGGATCACATGATTGGATCAACTAATGGATCACATGATAGGATCGACCAACAGATCACATGGTTGGATCGACTAACGGATCACATGGTTGGATCGACTAACGGATCACATAATTTCACATAGGATATATATATATATATATATAAAGAAATGCATTCTAATCATTTAAATTTAACAATATTGAAATAAAAACCCCACCTTAAAGAAATGATGACTTAAATGGTAAATGCATGGATGAATGTATGCTAAGCCTCGTAACCTTAATTGCCCGTAACTCCATGAAATTAATGTGCCATATTCTTTAATAATAGAAAATTGGGAATGGGAGTTCTCTTTGAATATTAACACTGATATTTTGAATGTGTAGAGCTTGGTAGGAAAGTTTTGAAACATATGGGAATGAATTTCAAAGTAATAGAAAATTATTCAAACGTGTTTATTCAGCGGCAACAGCGAATGAATAGTTTATAACACATAAAATACATGAAGGAAAAATCTAAACTTTTAACTGTAGATACTAGACTCATATGTAAGCATCATATAATTTTTTTTTTTTTAAGAAGATAAGATATAGGTTTTGAATTTTTGAAAACAAAATAGCTGAAGTTATAAATTCTGCACAACCGTAAGAAAAATATCATAACTCATAAAGTGAAAACTGGAAAGACTTGAAGCTTTAGTGAAGGTTAAATAACATGTATAAGAATGACATATTCAAATTTTAAGAGATTTGGAAATTTATAACTCTATTTTCTAATTTTTCAAATAGAAAGCGTAGGGTTTTGGAAATCTAGATGTGAAGTAATAGAAAATTCATATAAAATAAACCACACATTCAATTGGACTGAAATTTTAATTGTAGCATTATATCATAGATATAAACAACATACTAAAACTTCATTCAATTTAGAGATGTAGAAATAGGACTTTCGGATTTTTAAAATAAGAATATCGATGATTGAAAAGAAGGGAAAATGAGGTTGAGATGACGATGACGACTCGATTGACCATTTAAAAGAAACAAAAAAAGAAATAATGAATTGTTGTAGAAATTTTGGCTCTTCTCCATTCTGAAGGTATTGAATTAATTAGGGAGAAAAATGACGGTGGCTGTCCGGTGAGCAGTCCACCGGAAGATTTACACCGTGAAGAAAAATAAAAGGATTATATATATATATATACACCTTTGTATTATTGGAGAAGGGTTGTGTGTTAATGATAGGGGTAGAGTATGACAATTTATAGGGGAATGTATTGGTTTAATTAAGGTAGAAGACCAATCCCTTAATTCTCGATTCTTAATTTTTAGGAAAAAGGTCTTCTCCTTCATTGTACCATTGGGGAAGTAAGAAAAATGTGACTAAAAGAATTTAGGGCTCCATTAAGTTTGGGCTGAAAATATATTGGGCTGAAAATATATTGAGCTAAAACTTGTAAAAGTGGACCAACAAATTATTAGTCTCATTTATTTCAAATTGAACCGAGAATTTATTAAATGCTATATATATGTATATATATTATGGGTCCAACTCTAATTATATTAATGATCCTCATTTAACTAGAAATAAAATTGGGCTTTAAGTTATGAGAATTAACTCTAACAAGTATTGTTATGCATGAAAATGAATAAATTTAACAAATAAATTATCACATAAAATGCCGGGCATTACAAATACTGTTTGAAGGTAATAAATAGTGCAGAATAATATTTTACAAGTAAACAAGTAATATTTTTTAGTTAAACAAATAATACAATTAGATTAAGTTGTACGATGCACTAAATGCACATAATTTTTTGTGTAAAATTTATGGTTAAAGTTTGAAAAACGACCCTGGCGTAACATTTGAACAATATTCAAATGACCTTAATTGAACATTTCAAAAAGTGTTAATCAACTCCGATTGACGTTTTTGTTGAACAAAATAAATAAAAGATTAAAATTTTGTTGGGGAGAACATTTTTGTTTAAAAATAAAATAAAACGGTGTATTTAAAAAATTGAAAATGGTTATAATGGTTCCTTTACAAATATGATTGTTGGAACTTTGACGCCACACAAATTAACTGCAGATTACCCCCTTTTTTCTGCAAATTTCTAAAAGGAGTTAGAGATTAAAAACAATATTGTATTCAAACTATATAATTCCATAGGCCATATCCTTCTTTAATATACAAGAAGAAATGCTACATGTCTCAATCTCACAAATTTTGTTAAATATTTTAATTATTCTTTAATATAAAAGAAGAATCACTCATTTTTAAAAAGTGTACAACTGTCATTATTCAAATATCATGGTCTACGTAATCTTATTTCATTTTTTTTGCGGGAAATATTTTTTTTCCTAAAACGTAATTTAATAGCCTTATTGTTCCATCAAATATTGCATTTTAATTTATAATTAGAAATTTTTTGTCGCAATACATTATATATAATATATTAATTTATAAAAATATAATTACATAAAAATAAAATTACATTACTTTTTTTAATAAGATTTATAAATTATTTAATAGTTTTTTACCTCATATAAAGTATTTAATTCATTTTTATATGCAATCTAATACAAATAATATGACCCACAATGAATGCATAAATTTAACAAAAATAATCAACATAAATAAATGCATTTTTATAATTAATTATATTGTATTAAAATATGCATTCTTTTATCAAATTAAAGATGATGAAAGATAATTGTTTTGATATATTATATGTCAAAATTTATAAGAATTTTTTTTTAATTGTGTTTTAAATAATATTAAAACATAAAATATGAATCACAAGTTAGGATATATAATATTTTCTTTTCTTTAAGTTTCAAATAAAATTAATAAAAAAAAAAATTTGACGGGATTTTACTATTTATCTATTATTATTGCACGGACTATTATTTAAAACTTAAAAACTGATCCGGCTGTGTTTAAATTGTGAAATTATTATGGATTGAACGAATTAACCTGAAAAATAATCTGTTCAAATAAATATATGATAAATCTGAACTATTCTATCATATCCTATCCTGATTTATCAGCATAAGCAAACACATGAAAAATTAAAAAAGAAAAACCTTAATTAGAAGTATTATTAATTATTATATACTTTGACTTGTAAGTTGTAATACTCATTTAAGTATGAATAAAATTTGAAATAAAGGTTTTAAAATTATGAATCCCTCTCTCTCCTCCATCATGGGAATTGGAAAGCTGTCATCATTCGGACATCGCACTCACATCCGAATTGCCCCTTGCATTCTTTCTTTAAATTTCTCTTTCTCTCTCGCACACATATTATGTATGTAGTCGTGTCCCCCATGCTTTATATTTTCTCGAGGTACGAAGCTGTGTATTTAGAATAAACATGTGCCCTAGGCATTCAATCGCCCAATCATCATTTTGATGTGAACTGTTCATGTGTCTTTTCATTTCGTGAACTCCTCTCCCTAAATTTGTTGATTTCTTTGTTGCATAAACTCGAGATCTATAGTTCCATTGTAATCCAAGTGATTTTGCTCAAGAACCAACATATTTTTTTTTCCCAATTTCTCTTTGTCGTCAGGGTTTCTGGAGTTATTAGGATGCTGAGCTCTTGAGATTTAGCAAATACGTGTAAATATACATATAAATATACGTACAGATTTGGAGCAGTTACTGGTGAGAGATACAATGCGATTGTTTCCAATTTCGTCGAGCCCAGATAGTTCACCCACGGAGCAGAGCAACTCGGAGAAAAGTCGGGCGATGCTTTACTTGAATATATATGATCTCACTCCTATAAACAATTATCTCTATTGGTTTGGTTGCGGAATTTTTCATTCCGGCATTGAAGGTATACTTGAATTGTTGATTGTGCTTATTTTCAATTATGCTCCTTTTTTTTTTTTGGTGTCTTTTAGTCTGCTTGTAGCAAATACTGTCTTTTTACTCTCTACTGCCATGTTGATTAGGTAGTTGGTCTAATTTCACTGAAGGCAATTGTAGGCAAACTTCTTGTCGTAGCTGATTTTGGAGTTCTCTTTTTCATGCCCCTTTTGGTCGGATGAGTTTGTATGTTTTGATTTCCTATAAGTTTTACGGACAATGTGTGTAGGAAACTGTTTCAACTTTACTCTCCACAACAACTTGAAATATAATAGGCTCATCACAGACTTTTAGATTAGTGTATGGGGGCATTTCTCATGATTAAGAGTGGCTTAGTTTATATCTCTGCATCACTAAAGCTACTGATTGAAGATTCAATTGCATGATGTGACTTGGCAGCAAGCTGATTGAAATTTTTTATTATATTTTTCCAATTGAATGTTGGGTGCTTATGACTTCTAAATCCCCAAATTGCTCTGCCCTAGTAAGATCCAGCATTTCACAGCCTAGAAAAACTTTTTTTTGCCTTGGGAATTGCCTTAAATACCAAGATCCTAATCTATGGCAATTTGCACTTGTTATATAGTCAAAAAGTTGCTAGCTTACAATAGAAGATCATGGAATGGATTGGATTTTAGGATTTTGATATCGACATTTCCCCCTTAAGCTCCCAGCAGCATCAAAGATCATGGCAGAGCTCAAAAGTTTGTTATGCTTCAAATTCATGGAACTGACTTAAAGCCATCATCAATAGGTCTTAGTAGTTTCTTTTCCCTAATTCTTAGCATGAAATTTTATTTTTAGAGCAGAAAAGTATTGCATAGTCGAGACTCGAGATATTTTTTCCAGCTTATACTTGTCCTACAATTCCATGGTGGTCCAGTATGAGTCCTTGATTCAGGGTTAATCTGGATGTGTCCTCTTCTCATGAAGAGTAAGGTGAAACTGCATTCTGTCACAACCCTGGGAAGTTCCACCTCCATTCCATCTCTTGTTTTCCTAATGTTCAAGACCAGATAATCCTTGATCTTGGTATGTTTGTCACCTTAATTCAATCTGAAATGATTCTAGATGGGACTTAAGTTCTCAATGGCCTTTGCTATTCTAATACCTTAGTCCTGCTTGAGAAAATAACATCAAAAATTCTTTTTCTTTATGTGAATCACACACTTAATCAGAGAAGGCTTGAATCATGGCATGAGGACTATATAGTGTAAATTTTCAGAAGCGGAGAATATGTGTACTGGTAAATTTTGGAGTACAAGTATGTAAAGTCTGAGGAAGTGGGGCAATAATGGTGAGCAGACTTGATAATGTGTGCTTTACCTACTTTCTACATCTGTTTGGTAATAGATGTAACTTCAACCCACTACAAATTAGCAGCTTTTGGATGATCAGGCAAAACTCTAAAGACTAAGATCTCCACCGCAGGGACTATAACATGAGTAATCAATCTCCACTACCTATGTTTCTGGTTTCTAATGCACAGTTATGTATATGTTTGGATTAGTCAGAAGAAAACGTTAAGCATCTAGGCCTGGATAAGTGACAAACCTATTTTCATTTTCTTCTACCTTTCTCCTTATTATCAGAATACTGTGAATATTGTGAAATGAAAATACGGTACCATGTACCTATAATTTGTCCTTGGTGTTTTTTTGTTTTACCCTCACAAATGGGTTAGTCATCAATGTTTTACTTTAATATGAATTGAGATCATTGCTTTATCATCTGGGGGGATAAAATTCTGTTGGCATATGTTGTTTGGAGTCATTTAGACCACAGATAGGTTCATTTTATTATCCACACTGGGCCAGAAAGGAAACTAACTGCATTTTCCAATCCCTGCCAGTCCAGATTTGATTTAAACTATTATGTTCTGCTAGATTAGGAAGTATGTAGGTTTTGGTGACTGGAAAGGATTCTGTATTTCTTGTAAACAGCAGAGGCTAGGAAAAAGATTCTGAATCCCTTCAATTCTAGCAAACTGCCTTTGTTTTCTCTGGAAACACAGTACAATTTTGTCATTATTCCTCTCTTACTATGTTCGTTATTTGATTAAGTGACTTTGTGTTATGACTGTCTTGCTTCCCACATTGTTTAAAGTATGGCCTAAGAATGTGGGCCGATAACCACTTGGGTAACCTGTTCCTATAAGCTAGCTTTTGTGGATGACTTCTACCCAAGGGGTGTAACATTTGGTATCATATCAATCCCCATGCCTAAGAGCACATTGCGGAAGGGGAAACGGGAACTAATTGGACAACGAGTGGGCAGACGTGTTGTGTAAGGCGGCCAAGAAGATCCAGAGTGAGGACTCCTTGGATGTCAGATTCGGAAGTGTGGTGGCATGTTATGATCTGGGTTACGACCCACATTTCTAAGTATAGCTTCAGCATGTGGGCTTACAATCACTCGGACAGCCTCTCCTGCTAGATTTTAATGGGGATTGGGTTGTACCCAAGGTGTTATACCCAATGGACTTTTAAAACATGTAGATCAAGTTTGGTTTACAAGGTTGAAGGTCCATGAAAGTTGCTGACTTCATCACTGTTCTTTCGTACCAGAAGATTTTAAGTTTTTTTTTTTTTTTTTCTAAATTAAATAATAAGAAACAGAAAATTTATTGATAATGCAAATAATCACATAGGGATGAGAAATCCCTAGAAAAATGTGAAATCCAGAACTACATTACAAGTTTTAAATCTTGAAAAGCATCAAATACATGAATGCCCCTAAAAAACTTATGACCTGAAATCCACCATAAAGACTCCTCTACATTTTAGAAATCCTCCTTTTTCTTTCCAGCCAAGTAGACCAGCATATAGCTTGTACAATGACTCCCCAAAGGATCTTAGCCTTTTCGCCAATGTTTAGCAAAAAACAGTTCTTTATCAACTGAGGTGCAGCCCATGACATGTTCAACTCAGGCAATGCGCTGTTCATAATGATATAGAAAAGAGGTAATGCAAAAAGGTGTGATCCAAGTTCTCTGAATCACTTTTGCATAGCACACACCAATTGGGGGATAAGAGTACTTTTGTAAAGTGTTATTGAATTAAATCACAATAAGTACTCTCCCTAATACCAGCAACCATGAGAAAAACTGAACCTTTTTTGGCACTGTAACTTTCCACACGGAGTTTAAATATGGGATGGCTGGGTACTTATCCTTGGGAAAAAGGGTCGCAAAGAATGGTTTGCAAGAAAAAAAACACCTGAAGACTCTAAAGTCCAGATCCTATTATCTTCTTTTTCTAAGGACAATTTGGCCTTAGTAAGATGTTCTAATAACACTCAAAAATCAGAGATTTCAGCATCTGTAAGATTTCTGAAATGATGTATATTCCAAGAGATGGAGGGTTTGGCATATTGGGGTTCACGGAAAAGAAGGAAGATATGGGTTACTGTGAACATTAGATATACGGATCAATGAGGGAAACTTATCATAAAGAGTTTGTTCTCCTAACCACGTGTCTTCCCAAAACCTTGCAACATTACCTCTCCCAATCTGGACTTTCACCGAATTCACAAAGTCTGGGTATATCCTGGAAATGAATTTCCAGGGGCTTCTAAAGGTTGTCCTTAATGCAGGACCTGGCATCCCAACCATTCTCTTGGACTTCAAACTTGCTAGTAATGACTTTACCCCAAAGAGAAATTTTTTCCTTGTAATATCTTCACCACCACTTACTCAACAACTTTATTCCTTAAAATCAGGTTCCCAATACCCAATCCCCCAACCTCCTTAGGTTTTGCTATTGATTCCCACAATATCAAATGCACCTGAAAAATCCCCATTATATCCCTCCCAAAGAAAATCTCTCATCTTCTTCTCCACAATGTTTGCAATTCCTTTGGGGATACGGAAAAGGCATAAGTGGTAGATCGGGACAACATCTAGGACAGATTGAATCAAGGTTAGCCGACCTCCTTTCGAAAGAAAGCTTTTTTTTTGATCCTGCCACTTTCTTCAATATTTTTGATATTTGGTTCCCAAAAGGACATTTTCAGTGGATTGCCACCTAACGGTGCCCTCAAATATTTAATGGGGCACTCCTCTGCAAGACAGCAGATCGATTCTGCTTGGTTCTTTATATGTTGTTTTTCAACATTAATGCCAAGCAACAAGCTTTATCCATATTTATCTTCATTCCAGACACGCTACAAAATGTATTGAGTGTCTTGTCTTGACTAGCTATCGTAAATTGCTTTCCTTGGGTTTAAGGAAGAAGATTGTATCTTCTGCAAATGAAGATGAGATAGTTCAAAATATATTCTAGCCAACTTTCAGTTTTTCAACCACTCCAACTTCTTTAACTCTCTAGGGAATTCTGCTCAAAATGTCCACCAGTAAGTTGAATAGGACATGATAGGAAAGATGGCAATGGTGGTCTGGCTGAGTATGTGGGAGGCATCTAAGTCTGTGCGTAGGGGGAAAGCTCATATTCTATGATGTTTCTGGAGTGCCTTTGTCTACACATGCTTTACTTCTGACAGTTAAGCCCTCAAACCAAGATTGAGGAAATGACAATTGTTCATGAGCTCATCAAAATAATTCAATCCCTTCATTTTACTTTTGTACAACACTTCTCATTGCCTTGGGTTCAATGGAGTGCCAATTGGCCTCAGCTTTTTCCAAATAAACTCCACTCTCTTTCAGATTCTGGTTAGTCAGCAGTTATCTCTACTTGCAATTCAGGTGGACTCCATTTAACCAAAATATTTTCAAGTCCTCTTTTTTTATTTATTTTTTTCTTTTCCTTTTTTGTATATTCTGGAACTTAATGTAGTACTCCAGATGCTATCATCACTAAAAGATAAAAGAAATAGAATATGAAGTGCACAACTGTTTTGAAACAGTTGGTTTAAGTGGGAAGTCAAGGATGATTCTTCTGTCGAACATCTGAGCAATGCAAGTATCTAGTGCCTTAGGCTGGTCAGAGGAAGTTGTTTCCTGAATGATATATCTATGCTAAGGATGTTTCTCGAATAATGAGGATATTTAGGGAAATCTCATGGACTTCAATGCAAATTCAATAGAACTTTTGTATTGGCAGCAAATGTATTGTCAGGAGTGGCTGATTTCATTCTGTAGATAGCATCAGAGTCCTATAGCTTCTGTTTAGCTTTGAAACCAGAAAACTACCAACAATTCTTGGTTTGGTTAGGACAGACGATCTCTTTTGAATCATATTGTTTACCCAACAACTTCTCTACCAAAGGAAAGAGAAGTTTTACTTATTTATTGTTTATTTTTCTAAAGCAAGAGAAGTTTTATGTATATGATAGAAGAAGTTGGGATATGTGAAAAATCATAGATATGTGTGCGCCATTAGTTAATGCAACCCTAGATTCTTCTGCCTCCACTGTTGTTTCTTGCATAATGCTTGTGGCTTGACTTTCATGGACTATTCTCTAATTTGTTCTGACTTTCTTTCAATTCAACGGTATAAATTTAGTCCAATGAAGAAGATAAATAAAAAGCCTTTAAACTAGATTGAGCTACTTAAAGTTCAATTGGACTATAGAGCAAAATAATAAATTTGCCTCTTTTTCTCAGTGTAACTCCAAGTTTTCCTAAATCTTATATTTAGGAAAAAAATCTGGATATTCTCTAGTGTGGCTTCTCAATTGTATCAAATATATTTCACTTGTGATCTCCAATCTCCATGACCCTCCTCCATTCTTCATTAATATTGAATGCCGAATTTAAGACCAAATTCGTGAGGAAAATAGGATCGCTAATGGAAATGTATTTAAATACATATATCCATTGCAGCTGTTCATTTGCATGTTTTTTTTATTTTTTTTAATTTTTTTTAATTTTTTTATGTCACTTATTCAAGTTGGTTTATAAATTATAAGCAGCACAATATCTATGTAACTGGTCTTTATGTGTGTGTGTGAATACCGTATGAATTTGCTAGAACTTGTACCTCTAATATCACAATTGTAATGTACTGCTTCAATGTTTTCGTTGTATATTGCCTTCATCGTGTTTTATTGATCATCTGGGAGCCATATCTGGTGATAGAGAAAGAACGGAACAGTGCCCAAAACTGTTCAATTTAGCATTAATCTATTTGCTGTTGGATACAATCCATTATAAAACAAACCATATTCAAAATGTAGAGTGGCTTTTTGTTTGCAGTTCATGAACTGTTTTTTTGTCATTTTTATATGATTACCTTTTCTCTTAGATGTTCTCTTTTCCTCTAAATACTTCTTTACATTTTGTAATTCAATTTCTCAATTTTATGAAATAGCGCATGGCCTGGAGTATGGCTTTGGAGCTCATGAGTACCCAACCAGTGGAGTGTTTGAGGTTGAACCAAGAAGTTGCCCTGGTTTTATCTTTAGGCGCTCAATCCTCTTGGGAAGCACTGACCTATCCCGATCAGAATTTCGGTCATTTATGGAACATCTTTCCAACAATTATCATGGGGACACGTACAATTTGATTTCTAAGAACTGCAATCATTTCACTGATGAAGTTTGTCTGCGACTCACTGGAAAACCTATACCTGGATGGGTTAATCGATTGGCTCGATTAGGTATGGAGTGATATTTTTTTGCATTTCTTACATGAATATTTAAAACTAAGCTGCTTGATATAAAGGCAATCAAGGGCCATAGGTTATTTTATCAGTATCTGACTTCTAATACTTTTTAGTAATATATATGACCAAAACTTAACACAAACTTCTGGGCCTTTTTTGGTGCAAATTGCAAATCACAGGAGCAGTTATTCCCTTGGTAACGCATTCAAATGGACTTCTAGGAAAGTGGTCCACCTATGAAAATACTTTGTGTTTTATAGTCAATAGTAAATGTTAATTCTCTAGAAATCCACTTTCCAATGGTGTATATTTGTGGCTTCTTGTTCTTCTAATTCTTTTACTCCGTGCTGGTTCTACAATATTTCTGATCTTTCTGCCTTGTATTATTTACCTGTGATTTCAGGTTCTTTCTGCAACTGTCTTCTGCCGGAAAGTATCCAGGCTACTACAGTGGCACATCTTCCTGATGTTGAAATGTGTTCAGGCAAGCTTTTAAATTTGGAGTGCATAGTATATGTGCTTTATCATATAATTCAACATTTTCTGTTAATACAAGATTGTGAAGGGTGGATCATTATGCTAGTTTCCATCTGGGAGAAAAACAGAAGCAAAAGTTGTTTAGGAGAAATAGACGATTCTAGCATCTGTATTAGTTGTCAATCATGACTGGCCAAGTAACTTGGGAGTTTATCTATTTTTTCTGGGTCCTCC
Source organism: Caryopteris x clandonensis (assembly GCA_028749325.2). NCBI lineage: Eukaryota > Viridiplantae > Streptophyta > Magnoliopsida > Lamiales > Lamiaceae > Caryopteris > Caryopteris x clandonensis. Next base: position 4,388,622 of record JAPYKT020000024.1, on the reverse strand, counting down.
ATGCATGATATATGTACGGTGTTTTTTTTATTATGCTTTGCCTTCATTTATTTGTTACTTTTTAAATTCTTGTTGAATAATTATGAATAACAGTATTAAAAAAGATGTTTCTTTTTTACTAATTATTACTAATGTATAACATGATAATCCGTAGCCATAAATCTTTGGCTTGTTAGACCTTTATCAGTTGCTTTTCAATGGCTTTCTGGATTTAGAGATGGAGTCATCTAATATCGGATACGTCTAGCATTTTCCTCAAAGCCATTATCAAAATAAAATCTTACTCATGCAAGAGTTTGATACTTGATGGAATTTTGATTTTTGATGAAGGAAAGATGTTATTTATGAACGCTATAGTTTTGTTATTGTATAACTTCATTTGTAAGGCATTTTCTCCGACTCACAAAAATAGCTTTAGTTTCTAGGTACAATGTATATACGTAAATAGACTTGTCCTATGTATTGCTTTTATCTGATTCTCTAAAAAGATGCTTTCATAATTTAGCCAAATTAAATCAGTTTGTCTGGAGGAACTTGCTTGTTTCTCATTATTTCCAACCAATCTGTTTTCTAGCTCATGATACTGTATTTTCTTAACAGAAGATGAAAGCGACTTGGTTGCATCATTTGATTCGCGAGAGAGCGAACATGAAGATCTTGACCATCACCTTCTCACCACAGCGAGCAGTGACATGGCATTCTTGCAAGACAAACCAGTGAGGCTAGCAAAAGATATTCTTTGATTTTTGCCCATCAATTACTTAACTGTCTCTACTGCTCGTTTGTACAAGCTGTGTGTAAATCTCCATTGTATTTTGCAAAACATAGTGATATCTTTCAATTTTTTCGTGTGAATCTATTATCGGTACTGTGGTCATGTAAGAATTGGCCATCATTCACTACTGTATGCTTTATCTCATACTAGATTGCAATTGTTATCCTACTTGTTTGCTGTTTAATTTAGTAATCTCATTCTCCAATTTTGACCTTGGTGTATTGTGATAATTATATTTATCAATTATTTTCGAAGACTTTCGTCTACTTTTGGAAATTCCTGTCAGTGTCATCTTCATGAAGGTATTCATTTGTCAGCCGGTTTCTCTCCAGAAGTTTCTGCAAGAGGTTTTCATGTGTCCAATAGAGGCATTATTCTGTAAGGCAACGGTAATGCTCAAGTGTGATTGAGATCAGTACAAGATTTCCCAAAGAACGTCTAGACTGCATTTTCAAATTTTCCGTCTTCTAACTTTTGTACGGTCTTCCAGCATTGGTGTTCAAATTAGCTAATCAATCTAATTATGCAACCCTACATAAATGTTGTTATTAAATATAAGATAACTGATTATTAACTAACTTAATTGAAGGCTCTAAATCTTGCATACCTTAAAACTACTAAAATCATGTAATCAAACCTATAGTAATAATAGACATGCAAACCATGAATTTTACATCAAGAATATAATGCACTCCGTATCTAATTGATGACCCAAGGCTAGATTCTTGATTCATTTGAAATCTTTGCAAGAGAAACCCTTCTTACTTCCTTGATCTTAAGCTAAATCTTGTTTCATGGTTAGTTTGATGTTTTTTGATAGTGGTACAGTGACACACTATTTAAATATTGTATTGTATTAGTCTGAACTTTTTAAATTATTTTTGTATTGTTTCGTTATTAGGTATAAGTTTTGATTTTTTTATGCTTAGCACAATAACACTTACAAATTAGTTAGAATGCAAAGATAAAAAACTTCCACACTAAAACTAAATATTAAAAAACAAAAATGTTTCGGTTAACCAAAAACCAAAAATCAAAAATCAAAAACAAAATTTCTTCTTAATCAGTCGATTCAATTTTCGATTTTAAAATTTTGGTTCGATTGGATCCGTTTCAACGCATTAAAATTAAATATTGAAAAGAAAAATATTTCGATTAACCAAAAACCAAAAACCAAAAATCAAAAACAAAATTTCTTCTTAATCTAAACCAAAGTGGTGTAGTCCATTCAATTTTTGATTTCGAAATTTCGGTTCGATTGATCAGTTTCAACGCATGCTCTCCCTTAGATAGCATTCTATAGCTATATGCAAATGCCTGTAATGAATACTTCATGCGCCTGCGAAAAGATGGACCAATTGAGTCCTCACTTTACACTTTTCAGAAACTCCCTTTTTCTTGCATTTCACCTTTCGAACTTCTCTCACTCTCCATGCTTATTGCCATTGTCTGGCAGCCCTTGAGCAACCGCAACAATGGCAATCATTACTGAAGAACCAGATTCCCCAAGACCACGGCTTCGCAAACCCAAATCCAAACCCAACTCTAACTCCACCTCACCGCCCTCGGAACAGCCGTCCACCGCCAGCTCCACCAAATCCGCCGCCGCCACCGCTGTTCCCACCAAATCATCCGCTGCCCCCACTTCAAACCCGTTCCCCTTCTGGTTCTACTTCACCCTTGTCGTATCTGTTATCACACTCTTCTGCGTCCTTCTCTCTTATCTCTCTCCTCAAGACCCCAGGACTTGGTTCCTTAACCTTCCACCAATTCTCCGCAACCACTACTCCAGTGGCCGCACAATCAAGGTTCAGACAGCCCCGAATCACCCACAAGTTGAAGCCTTTTCCATTCAACAAGGGCCCGTTAACTCGGATAGCCGTGTTCTGATTGTACATGGCATAGGTTGCAGTTCTTTTGCTTTTCACGATGTTGTGAAGTTCTTAGGACGCAAAAATGTCCGTGCCGTGGCGATTGATCTTCCGGGATCAGGGTTTTCGGATAAATCTATTGTTGTGGTGGAAGAGAAAGAGGGTGGGTTTGGATTGTGGGATGTGTATGAAGATATTAGAGAAAAAGGGTTGTTTTGGGGATTTGATCAGCTTGTTGAACAAGGGTATGTGGATTTTGAGGAAAATAAGGTTCGAGTTTCGAAGAAAGAGAGAATTAAAGCCATAGAGTTGGGTAGTGAAGAAATGGGAAGAGTGCTAAGCCAAGTGGTGGATTCAATGGAACTAGCACCTGTGGACTTGGTACTGCATGATTCTGCACTGGGATTGAGTGCCAACTGGATTTTGGAAAATCGGGGATTAATTAGGAGTGTGGTGGTTCTTGATGGGGCTCCAAGTGGAACAGCATTGCCTCTTTGGGTGTTGGGGATGCCTGTGGTGAGGGAGGTTGTGCTGGGCTTTGGGTTTGTGTTTGAGAGGATTCTTGCAGCATGTTGCACAGGGTCAGTTGGTGGGGTAGAGGCTGAGGCCCATAGGATTCTATTGAAGGGGAGGGATGGGGCGAGTGCAGTTTATGGGATGGGGAAGAAGCTAAACTTTAGTTTTGATTTGTCTGGATGGAGCAATCTAGATGGTGTCAAAGGTCTGCCTATCCATGTGATGTGGTCTGGTGGGTGGTCTGATAAATGGACTTCTGAGGGCCGACAAATTGCCGATGCCTTTCCTCAGGCTAAATTTGTCACCCACTCTGGGGGGCGATGGACCCAGGTGAGAAACAGTTCTCTTTGTGAAAATTCTCATTTTGTTTATTGCATTATTTATTTGTGCTGTCCTATAATAGTTTCTGTTTGCTGTAGTGGTTTGTTGTTAGGATTGGCGTTCTGAAAGCATACACAAGTTTGGTTTTCATGCTGATACTGTGTAACATCAGGGAAATCATGGTTCTATACATTCTCAAAGTTTGCTATTTCATGTATGGATTCCTTTGATAAATGTAAAGCAAGAATTGTGCACCATTAAGTTGTTTTTGAGCGAACAGTTTGTTGGAGGAAAAAAATTATAAACAAGCTTCCTGAAGATCCAGCGTGCTTGCTACAAATTGATTACATATAGTAGTAGACATTAGGAACATACTGGTGAACTTTGACAATCTTGTGTGACCTTGTAAGTTTATGTCATGAAAAAGCTTTAAGAAATTGGCTTTATCCAGGTTCTTTTTTGGACATCAATGGCAACCATCAAAATTTCATTTTGCCAAAGTGACCTATTTTATCTATTTATCTGCTGTCAGTTGATCCAAAAGAGCCTTATCAGATATCTTAGTAGGACTCCAAGAAAGAACATCCTTCCTTCTCTCACTGACTTTGTCCAGAGCATTCCAAACATGAGAAAGGCCATAAGTGCAGACCAGAAAGGACTTAGCCTTATCACTCCAGTTACATTTTAACCATCATTTTGTGGTTAACTTTTTTTTTTTTTTTTTAATTTCAATTTCTGTCAAACTTGAGAATGAACACATCCAATAGCACTTTTGCGAAGTACTGGATACCACTTTCTTGATGCCAAAAGATGCTTTCCTTTATTATGTTGGTTCTATACCTTTCGCACTAGTCAACTAAACTATTGAAAGCATACTTTTGTCCCGCTTGACTCTTAATTGGTGTAAGAAGTACACTAACTTTTCCAACCGAATACTTTTTTCTGAAAATTTTGTGCCTTTGACACCATGCAGAATCCTGTATTCCTCCCTTTGAGTTCTATTCTTACAATCAGAATGCTAGTTCTTACAGTTCATGTGTTATGATGTGAATATGATCACATAAATTCAGTATGTATGGATGATGAGATTCCATTCACTTATGTTAGATCCTCCTTTGGGTTACCTTGCATTGATATCAAACTCTCTCTCTTAGGTTTGGCTTATCATCGTGTCTTGATATTATGCATTGTCGAACAATCCGGAAAGAAACCTACTTATTGTTAAATAGAATCACTCCAATGCTGAGATGAACTACTATTAAGCATTAGTGTGGTGGTAATATTTGTAGTTCAAAATTTCTTGTGCACCTTAGGCTTAACAGTTCCATGCCTAAACTTCTTGGTATTGCATGTTTCCGTACAGATACCAGAAAAGAAAGAGTAAGTCTTGCCTTCTTGGATATAGTTCGAGCTTTTATTTGGTTTCAGGAACTTTTGTTATGATATGAAATAACTTATTGCTATTGGGAATGTTGTGGAATCTTTCTATGTTGTGAACCTCCGGTAGGATATTGACTTCTGGAGAAAAGATGTGAAAGTATATAGATTCAAAAGAAAGTAGCATCCGGTCCTGGTGAATGCCTGACAATAGATCCCATTAATGTATCTCCACGGTCACTTCACTTTGATTGTTTTGTATATGCTATGAATTGATGCTACTTTTCCACCTTATTCTCTCCATAGAAAGTGTTCTTTCATTGGTTGTCTCTAAAGATGCTGCTATATGAGAAAAAATGATTCAATCTTGATATTCGAGTTTCATGACAAGCAAGACTTTTCGGTCACAAGGAACATGTCCATGCTTTTGAGATCTTCGTTATTTCTGCTGCTCGTTAGCTGTATTTAGCTATGGTGTAACTCTTGATTGGCTGGAGTTTGCTTCAGAACAAAGTTTGACTGCCTATACTTAATAAGGCAGCATTGTGCTATTAAGACATTGGCTGTTAACGGCTTAGATTATTTAACATGCAGATAGGTGCCTTTTTTACCTTTAAAGTGATGAAATTTCTATGATTCTAGTGTCCAAATTTAATCGAGGGATGTGACCTATGTTGTAATAGTATACGTCTCCAATGTTCTTTCTTTGGCCTTGGGGTGGAGTCAAATGCTGCTGATGTTTCTAATTGACCCTTCTTCTCACATTTTTTTTTTATTTTTTTTATTTTTTTTATTTTTTTATTTTTTTGTGATATAGGAACATAATGCAGAGGAGGTAGCTGAAAGTATTTATGAGTTTGTATCCTCTTTACCAAAACCGACTAGACAAGTCGTACAAGAGAGTTCACCCAATCATATCCAGGAGATGTTTACTGAATCTACAACTACAAGCAGTGATCAACATGACCACGGCCATGGCCATGGCCATGTTCATGATCATGGTCATGCTGGATACATGGATGCATATGGTCTCGGACATGGGTGGGCCGCGTGATCTCATTTCATGGTCCTGGAGAACGACTATGGACTGTAATGCTTTTGCAGATCGAGCTCTCATCAATGGCATTTGTGGCATAGTGATGCAGGTTTGCTGCAGTGAAAATGTCTTCCCCATTTTTAGCTCAGATTTTTTCCTGATGATATGTAACACACATGTATGGCAGCACTTATTTTTTATATGTATGTACTGTGTTACAGAGACTGTTCCATGCAACATAGAGAGCCATAACTTTGAATCTGATGATGCCTTTCACTTCGCATTCTGTACTGCTACTGCATATGGTTGTGGCGAAGAAAGTTTTTGCGTTGTCTGATTGGTGGATTTGAGACGAAATACTGGATTTCAAATCTGCCTAAATCACCATAATGTCTAGCACCTCGTAAGTTTTATGCATCGGCGACACGAATGAGCAGTGGTGGTTTGGAGTTCTGACCAAGGCAGTTCAATCTTTTGCCTGAGCTGCTGACAGATTGCAACTCACATCACAAACACGAACAAACATCAAAGTTGGTCATAAACCCTAGAAAAAGGAAATTGTCCCCTAAGTTGGGTTTTATTTCAGAATTGATGCTCACTGTTTGCAAATGATCACAAGTGGTTCCAAAATATCACCAGTTCATTAGATTATGTCCATGCCGTTCACAAAACTCGATAACTTCTGCTCTGTCCATACCCGTAAGGTTTTGGGCCTTTCAGCCCAAAATTGGCGGACTCCATAACATTGGGTTGGAGTTGGTACATTCGCAGAATTGTTTTTCAGGCCCAAACTGGCGTAGATCTAGAAATTTTGGGCTTCAATATAAACGAATTTTAGAATAAAATTTATACCTAATACAAAATTTGATCAATACAAAAAGGTTTTCCCTTACTAAAATTATCTCTTAATTTAAACATTTAAATTAGAGGGTTTAAGAATGATATATTAAACTTTATCTTCAACTTGACACTAATATTGCAATATTAAAACAAAAATTTATTTTAACATATAAAACATTTAAATTGAGTTGAATTATTTATTTTTATTTTGATACATGTATTTGATTAGAATAACCAGTGGATTAAATTTCTTTGAATTACGAATATAAAAATATAATAAATAGTTTTTTTATATAAATAAAATATTTATAAGTTTTAATTTATAATTTATTGTTTCATCATAGCATATTAGTGAGTTGAAGTTTGGTATTGAGTATGGAAAATCACAGTAGGATAGATAATTTTGTATTAGATTAGGGTTCTAAAAGTTACTTTAAAATATTGGACAACTTATTATTTGTTAGAAAAAACTCTTGAAGAAATGACAGTACATATACCGAGAGACATAAATAATAAAAAATTAGATAGTGTCATCGGGAGACCAAATTTACCAACATTAATGTAAAAACATATGTTGTCCTCAACAAAATAAATTATGACAGCAACAAAATCATAATTGAAGGTTGAAAGTGGGTGACAAAAGAAGCAAGAAATTAAGAGAAAAATGGGAAAATGAAGGTTATATTAGAATTGAGAGACAAATAGGGTTAGGGTTAGAGGATGAAAGAAGTTATGTTTCTTTGTTAGTGCTTCAGACAATGATTCCATATTTGTTAATCACCTCTCCTTTCCATCATCAGTGGAATTTCTCATTACCGTCTTATCACACTATATAAATCAAATCTTATGAAGAACAAAGAAGTGATATTTATGTTACGCTATTTAAGAAGGTTGTGAAATGGAAAAATATGTGAAAAGGAATTCCTCAATTATATGGAATATGTTATGAACAAATTCTTCAATGTAATTAGTTGTTTGTACATCGAATGCATCATGCACTCAATTCAAAATATTATTTTTTTAACTAAAAAGTATTACTTGTTTTTATTTGAAAAATATTACTATTTTGTAAGGTAACAAATCAATAGTAATATTTTTCAAGTAAATAAACAATATGTTTTAGTTAAACAAGTAATATTTTACATCGAATTATACAACGCACCTGATGCACATAATAATTATCATATTTAATAAACTTTTTCAAACATTAGTTAATAATTTACAAATCTTTTCACAAACTTCTGAATAATTTAAAAATCATTTAAAATATTGACAATAGTCAATGTACCGACTTTCTTTAAAAAAAATATGTTTATAGTTTAAAAATTACTTAAAATATTGGTGAATAGTTAACGGCAGTTTAAGAAGCATGTGTGGAAATTAATTTTATGCGAAGGTCATTTTCTTACATTGACCCTTGGCCCATGTAATAATAAATGCAGACATGTTCATTCTGTTTTCTAGCTTGCTGACACGTATGCTTTAGTGGCCCACTATTACTTTTGTAGAATCGCAACCCACCCTATCTTTCAATCAATTTGATCACATGCGCAATTCTATACAAAAAAGAATGGAAAAAGGGATGTTAGTCGGACTAGCTTTAGCAATTTCGGGTTAATCCTATTCAATTTTGAGTTAATTGGTTCTCGGGCTAATCGGACCAGTTTAAACGGGCAAATAATATCATGAACCTAATCCTAATCATAATAGGTTTCGAGTTAATCGGGCTACTATCGAGCTATGAGCAAAAAAAATTAAATTAACAATTCCAACATTTAAGTCTCAAACATATAAAATAAAATCATAATTCATAAGTTTATACATGATATCACTTGACAATAAATACCAAAATACTAATCAGTCAAGATTAAACATCATTGTCCAACTTGAAAAATACTTGATTAAACAAGTTACATAATTAACTATAAACTCAAAAATAGTACTAATCAAGATTAAGCATCACTGTCTTCAACTTGAACAACATATGATCTTTTCTTGGACAAAGTATCTTCTTCCAAATTTTCATCATCTAAAATATAGAAAATAAGTAAAATCAATGTTTAGTAAAAAAATTATAATTATATCATATAAATCAATTTGTAAAACAAAATCTAAAAAAGTATTACCTTCAATCAAGCCTTGCAACCAACTACGTGTACAAATAAGGGCTTCCACATGTTTGCCAAGTAGACGATTCTTAAACTTATTGAGGACACGACCTCCAATGCTAAATGCAGATTCATATGCCACGGTAGTAATCAGGATGCTTAGTATATCACAAGCCATAACTGATAGCACTGGACACCGTTCATTGTTATTCTTCCAAAACTCCAAAATATTTAATTTTGGAAAATACTTGAACTCAAGAGGAGTCTCGTCCAATATTGATCCAATGCAGACTTTTCAATTTGACACTTGGATAATTTACTCTGCCAACCTTGTAGAGTCTAAATAAAATAGAATGAATAAATGATAAATAGAATGAATAAATGAGAAAGTCAAATGTAATTAAAAATATATATTTTTAAATAAATACTTACATCATATAAATTATCTTGGTTTATTGGTTCTTTTCCATTCCCACAAATTACAGTTGTTGCAAATAAAGATGTATTCGAAGAGCTTTGCGAACTTCCACTTGGTTCAACCAAGGACATCCATTTCACATATTCATCATAAAGCATTTGCAAGTTAGTTTTTATTCCATCAACCTTCTCTTGTGCAGAATCAACATCAAGTTGGGAGTAGCAATATTTTATCATTTCTAATTTTGCCCTAGGATCAAATACAGTCCCAAATGCAAGCACAATGCTATAATCACTCCAATACTTGTCAAATTTTTCTTTCATGCTAGTAGCCATGCTTTTAATGTCTTCATCTTGACTCTCCAGATTTGATTTTAAGAAGCACTCAATTTTTCAAATTTGATTGAAATACAAGTTTGAGGTTGGATAAGAAGACTCGGAACTCAAGTTTGTAATCACATAGAATGGGTGCAAGAATTCACAAAATTTCTCTAATTTTTCCCAATCTTCAACAGTCGGAGCACACTTGTAATTTGTATCTTTATACTGAAGACCACTAAAAACACACTCGTATTTAATTGCACTTTCAAGCATACTGTAGGTAGAATTCCATCTAGTAGCTACATCTAAACGCAAACCAGCTTTGGTATCAATCTCACCAACTTCATTGACATATTGAAGAAAGACTTTCATCCTCCCCTCTGATGCCTTGACATATTTAATACTCTTCCTTATCTTCTTTAAAGCTTTACCAGCCACTTTCAAACCGGCTTGAACTATAAGGTTCAAGATATGAGCACAACATCTCACATGGAAAAATTTGCCCTTGCAGAAAAGACTATCTTGTAAAGAAAGTTTTTCTTTCAAGATCTCTTGCATAATATCATTAGCAGAAGCATTATCCAAAGTAAGAGAGAATACTTTTTTGTCAATACCCCATTCTTTCAAGTAACTGTACACTTTATTTGCCAATTCAAATTCAAAATGTGGAGGCTCCATTTTACAAAAAGAAATTATATTACTATTTAAATTCCAATCACAATTAACAAAGTGTGATGTCAAACAAATGTAACCCTCACCATTACAAGCAGTCCAACCATCAGAGGTAAAACATATTCTTCCAGGGCAATCAATCATGCCACGTTTTAATTTCTCCTTTTAACACGAAACAAATTCACATTATCATTTGTAGCTATCAACCTACCAATATTTTTGCCTTCGGTATACAAATAATTGAGTAACTTTCTAATAAATTTGTACTCAACAAAAGGAGATAGGGAGATCGTGTGAAATAATCGCCATGGATATAATCTCATGCACATGCTTTGGACCAATTTTTCTAGTCCTTAAAGATGCTTCTTTATCTAACATCATACCCACATTAATATACTTAGAAGATGTTGGACATTTTGTAGTATGACGTGCAAGAGAAGAAGTCCCATAACTAGAGTTGGCCCATACATATTCTTTTCCACACCCAATGCATTTCACCTTAGAAGAATCATTTTCGCATCTAGTAAAATTTGCCCATACCTCAGATGTAAATGTTCTAGACTTCTTGCTCGTAGAGGGTTTTTCAAGATCACCAGATTCACCATGTACATTCTCAGTATAAGCTTTAGATTCCAAAGCTTCCAAATGATCACCACCACTATCACAAGCATATTGAGAATCCATAAATTGCTTCAAGTATAGAATAAATGTTATCACTCCACAAATGAAGAAGAAGACTAGGTTTAATTCAATCTATCAATTTGCAATAGCCAAATCTTTAATTTACAACACAACAAATTAAAACCAGACAGAAACGGGCTGGATCCAAAAGCAAAAGAAGAAAGAGCTCACAAATTATATCTTCATCTTATTGATTATTCTGGTAATTATTTGCAAGTCACGACCAAGCTAGAGAAAGCCCCACACACCACTAATTAATAACATCAATTTAAAAAATTATATTAGCAAACACATCACAAATTAATTAATGTACTCATAACAATAAAAGATAAAAAAATTAGAAGAATCCAGAAAAGAGAGAACGTATGAATCATAAGAACTTCAGCTTAGGACCAAATCCTAGCAACCTAGTATTCCTCAACATATGAATCTGGTCCGCAATCATTTCATCAGAGAGTCCCCATTCACTGGTTCATACATACGCACCTTAAAACACGGCAATGGCGGAGCGGCGAAGAAGGGGTGAGCAGCAGTGGCGGCGAAGCTGTTTGTTCTGAGCAGCGGTGACTCCGGTGAGCAGGTGAGATGCGGTGGCGACGAGAAGTTAGGGTTCTATTTGAGTTTGTAAAATGAAAATGAAAAAGTGTTGTGGTGTCACGGGTGTGGCCTGTGTGTGGGCTTCTTGCTCTTACCTTACAACCCAAAAAAACAAAAAGAAGGCAGCCTGCAGCTAGCTCGATTAAACCACGGCCCAACCCCATAAGCCCGCAGGTCTAACGGTCTGGGCTAAAAAACCTGGATGTTAAACGAGCTGAAAAAATGGGGCCTAAACCTATTTTTTTGGTTAAACGGGCTGGCCCGGCGGACCGCAACCCTAAGAACATCCCTAATTGGAAGCCATGTAATGAAGGATTAGAAGATAGAGAAGACTCAAGAGTTGTAGATATAGATAGCATGTCCTGATATGATGGAACCCTTTTCATTTTAACCTATACTAAATTGTGTTATTTTTGTTTCTATTTTAGTATTATAAAAATATATTATATCTGTAATTAATGGTATAACTTCAACTAATAGTTCTGTCCCGTCATCATTTTTAATATTTCAAAATTGAAAGTATAATAAGGATATGTACAAATCAAACTATCTGTGTTGTGCTCTAACTGTTCGCCTTCAAATAACTTTTTAGCTCTTGTATTCTCCTGAATCAGTTAGCTTCTATATACAAAACTCAGGCTCTGTGCGTGTAACTTCTTTAATGAAAATGTAGCTGAGGTAAAATCCTTCTCTCTCGGCCTTAACTACTTATATTAGTTGACTTCTACATCCAATCACCAGTGATTTTCCTTGCCCATGCGAGATCCTGCAGGTAATTACCATTTAAGTTAGATTTTCGAGTATATGACAAAACATTTACCTTATCATATTGAATTAAAAAGATAAATTAGTAGTGCTCGCTGAAGATATTTACCATTTTATGGCGTTGAAAATCTGAAAATCAAAACCATTTCTTTCTTCTTTTTAATATTTTCTCATTTTCTAAAATGCAGATAAATTTTGCTTTTATGTATAATATATTGAATTAATTATCTTTTTATATTTTAATTTTGTATGTATATTTGATATAGTGAAATAAAATATTAAATTTGAAACTTGTACTTTGGTAGTGGTTGATTATCTGAGCTATATCGGCATTGGATAAAAAATAATTTAAAATTATTTTATTTAAAAAAATGGAAATTATTTTATCTTAATTTTAAAAAATAAGTTATTCTATTTGTTTTATTATAGCTTTAAAATTAATTTTATATGATTAATTATATTACTAATCAGGTTCTGAGAAAAAATAAGTGTGAATTTGGGGATGAAAAATGTGAAGCAGAAAAGAAAAAGAAAAATGGATAAGAACTGATAACTGATTCATGTATAAAATAAAGGGATACTTTAGGTGACAGACTGGAATATTTAATTGGTTGGTTCAGTGCTTAAAAAGGCGTAAGGCGCCCCAAGGCGCCAAACCCCTTTCACTGCTTAGGTGCGAGGCGTGAGGCGAAGCGCTCGCCTCACTCAAACGAGGCTCCCAAACTAAAAAAACATGTAGATATATATAAATACATTTAACCATAATAAAAACATAATACATTCATCAAAACATGATCCAAAATATTAAATATAGAAGTTCAAGACATAATAATTAAGCATAATCACTAAGGCAAGACACTAATCATCATCATTATAGTCCATGTCAAATTGTGGATTATCATCGGATTTGTATCAATCCACATCTTCTTCTTTTACCTCATTTGAATCCTCTCCCAAATCTTCCCATTCATCTTTCTCATCCACAAGTCCAAAAGAATTAGATCTAGATGATAATGTTTTAGAAGTCTTTGAAATTGTTGCCCTTTTAGTATATGTTGTAGTGGTCCTAGTAGGTTCCTCAACTCCCGAAGCTGCTGCAATATCATCCCATCTTAAACTATCTTCCTCAAACACTAGTCCTTCTTCCGGGACTCCAACTAGTCATTCATTACTTTCATCAATTTCATTCAAAGTAAGTGGATCAATTTTTCCTTGATTCAAGAATCGGCGTTGCAATGTTCTATTGTACTTGATAAATACCAAATCATTGTGCATCTTTTGATCTATACTACTTCCTTTTTAACATGTATCTATCAGTATAACTTTAAATTAACATAATTTCATACATGTTATTCTTTTAAATATCAAAGTGTTGAAGAACTTACATGATCAAATACACTCCAGTTTCGCTCACAGCCTGAGGAGCTACAAGTAAGACTTAACACCTTGATAGCAAACTTCATCAAATCAGGAGTTTCATAACCGAATGCTACCTACCAATCAGCTGCCAAATTTCTTAAATTAAACTAAAATAATATAATAAATTAATAATAAATTATAAACTATTGAAGCTTTATTACATGGTATTCTTGTATTCCTTTGCCTAATAGTCATAGGCATCCCAAAAAGTCCTTCAACTTTCCTATACTTATCCAAGTCAATGCAAATTTGATCTTGTGTATCAATACTTGAAACCAATCTTTGGATACACTGATATAAACCCTTATAGACTGTAGAATTAACAAGACAACTTTTGGGACCCCTGTTAAAAAATTCAGGGTTCAAGAAATAACCAGCTGCATGCAAGGGTTAATGCAACTGAACACTCCATCTCCGATCGACGATCTCAAACACCTCCTTAAACTTGGTTTCATTTCCTTAAAAAGAAGCAACTATTGTTTGTTTTGCTTTGTCCATTGCCTCGTAAATGTATCCCATTGGAGGCTTTTCCTCACCATCAAAAATTTGAAGAACACGATGAGAGGAGAAGAAAATTGGAGGGTCATGTGAATATGATTCCAAGAGAAGGCATCATCATAATTCCATTTTACCTTGTGCCTCTTTTGCCTATTTGCTTTGAATCCATTCATCAAACACAAACATTTTTCTAAAGTTCGCCTTTTGAAGATGAAAACTTTGTAGTGTTAGAAAGGCGGTTGCAAAACGAATTTTGGCAGGCTTAACGAACTCCTTTCTTTGAGTGAAGTATCTCATCACATTCAACAAAGTTGGTCGGTTGTAGATATATCCATACACCCTGTAGCTCTTGTCCAAGTCTTCTTGAGATTAGGTATCTTGAAAATATCTTTCAACATGAAATCCAAACAATGAGCAGCACAAGGAGTCCAAAATAAATGAGGTCTCTTTTGTTCCAAATATTTTCCGGCCAACTTATTAGTTGCAACACTATCCGTAACAACTTGAACAACATTCGCTTCTCCAAGCTCCTCAATTTTCTTATCAAGAATTTCAAATATTTTCATCGCATCTTTTGCATCGATTCAATGAACAAACTTCCACGGGGACAATTAACCAAAAAATTTATCAATGTTCTACCCCTCCGATCAATCCACCCATCACACATCAAAGTACACCTGTAGTGTTCTCTTGCTCATATGTGATCTTCCATCATCTTGTTGACATGTGTTTTTTCAACTTTAAGAAGAGGAACTCGTATTTTATAATACGAAGGTGGTGGTAAATCTGGACCATAATCCTCAATTGCTTGGATCATTGGAGCAAAACTAGGAACATTCGTGACATTCAAAGCGATTCCCGTATCATATATGATTCTTGCAATTTTTTGATAAGCTCGCTTTGCCAACTCCTTTTTGTGAGGATCATTCTCATCTATCTTTGCTTGCTCTTCTTTGCCTTTTTCTTTCTCATGTCTACAACTGTTTCTGCATCGGGAGTGAAGTAGCAATCAATTGCTCCTTTCTTTTTGGGCTTCTTAAACATCTGTTGCTTGCCCTTGTCCGCAAAAACTAGTAGAATTTGAAGAACTTGATAGCTTGGAAGAGACATGTCATCATCAACATCAATTTCATAATCTTCATCACCCACTATCTCATCGATATCAATAATTCTACTCATTTGCTCCTTCACTTCCTTCTTTTTATTGATGAATTTGTTTATCTCATCTTTTACGGCTTGAGGACATCGTGTACATGTGGTGCAATTTCTATAGCCTTCGGTAAGATGTTGTTTCAATCGATATACGCCTCCTTTCAAAACTTTTGAACAAAAGTTACAATTGAATGCATGTATATTGGTATTATCTCTCACTCCATACTTCCATCCAGTGTCTTTTCTAATGTCATTTGAATCATTCTCCATCTCTACATAAACTATATATATATATTTATTTATTTATAAAACATATAAACATACGTAAATTTAATAATAAATTATATAAAATCTATATAAATAGCATAATATAAATACATAATCAATATTAAAACTGAAAACAAAACCTGTTGCTGCCGGTTTCGGTCACCGACAGGGGAGGAGGGGTCGCCGGTGGAAGGGAGCAGCAAAAGGGAACTAGTAAAAAAAGGTGCAACAAAAAAGCCTTGGGTTGGGGGATAGGGCTGGACTGGGTGGCTGGTGTTCGGTGTGTTAGGGTTAGGGGTAGCGATACATGACATAAACATATTTAATTAAAAAAAAAAAAAAACAGATGGGGCGAGGTGTGCCTAGGCGGCGCCTGCGCCTCACTGTGAGGCGCCGGAAGCGAGAGCGCCTAGGCCACGCCTCGCCCAAGCTCGCCTCACTCACACCCCTAAGGGGCCGTGGGCCGAAATATTGGCGCCTAGCGCCTAGGCGCGCTTTTTTAAGCACTGTTGGTTTCATATTTCTTTTATCTATCTAAATAGTGCTTATTTATATATATATATATATATATATATATTTTTTTATTATGTGAGAGATATAATACCTTTGTTAGGCATGGGCTTCTACAATATAATCCGATGTGTTTTTCTTCTTGTAGTATAAAAAAAAAGTGATTTTTTGATCTTAGAACATAAATTACTAGAATGAAGAGTTAAATGTGTAATAAGAAATTTGTGAATTTTATATTTTAGAATATAACATTAATCTTTTTATTCATCTACTAATAAAACTAATTTTTTATTATTTATTTTACTTAAATTGATACAAAAATTATTAGTAAAATGAATTTCAAGCAAGATATTTTGTACTGAACTATCAGTATATAGTGGTTATATTATATACACGATACTAAGGTTTGTGCCGCATACGAAAATTTTAATAAAACATGGAATAGTGGCATCACACATAAATGTCTGATTGATCTGCTAATATTGAATGCCTCTTCATGAATGCAGTAGACTAATTTGGGTGAAGAGACGGCAACAAACCTATCAATTTTAACTTCACTGACAGTTGTCTCTTAGATAATACAGGGAGTTAATTATTGAGTGTGGCGCTCCTTCAATAAAACTGCGTACCCCCCTTTTTTATTTTTATAGAAATAAAAAAATATAAATTCATACGAAAAAACAATTGTATTTGTGAGACAATTTAAGATGTTACTTATTTAATTATAAATTATTACCTGATTATCTATAAAATATTGTAACATTTCGACCTCAAAAGTATACATACTTTTCATAAAAAATATTAATTTTAATTTAAAAATATTACTAATGAGAGTAAAATATTATATAATTAAAATAAATTTTTGCATTTCGTTGAAAGGTATGAATAGTATTTTTTGTTTATAATAAAGTATCAATTAACATTGAAAATGTATTAGTTTTATCATAACACTTTTTTATGAAAAATTTAAAACTTATCATAATTTAGGTTAAGGAAGTGTTTTGATCTTCGTCAATTATGTAATTATTATCATTTTTGATCATATTTCATCTATATTTAACTATTCATCTTACACTGAGACTATGCTCTTCATTTAAATACTTTAAATACTTTAATCTAATTCTAATTTCTATGAATGCATCATGATTGATGTATTAGAGTTAAGAAATTTAATTTTGTTGATATATTCAATAATAATGTTACATTAAAGATTATAAAAAAATAATTGATTTATTATATTATATGTTCAAAATGAATTATAAATAAAAAAGATAATGTACTTTCGAATTATAAATTACAAAAATTAGAAAAGTAGGTCGTCAAAGTTGACAACCAATTTTTAAGGAAAACATATTTAATTTTTATATTTTTTCATATATCAACTTTTATAACTCATATTTAATCTTCTGCTTTTTTTTTTTTTTTTTTTTTTTAAACTCACTAACAGAATGTGAGGAAACTTAAAGCGATAATAATGTCTACAAATATGTCAAATTTTAATAAATAGATTTTTTATAGATATAATTTTAAAAATGTGCTCATTTATTATCTTATAATAAAAAAAGTTATAACGGTATCATGAATGAAGATACAACTTGTATTTTATGCCGTTACAATATAATTTAAAATATAAATTGAAACAGAAATAGAAAATAGGCATTAGGCGACTTCACATGCCCTGTCTTGTCGCTCCAATTTTCATCTATACGCCTACTTAAATTATTTAATGTTTATATGATTTGAAGAATATGAAAGTATTTTTTGTGTATTTTACAGAGATCCCAAACTTAGATTGTGTTATTGGGTCCTTAACCACCACCACCACTAATAATAATAATAATAATAATAATAATAATAATAATAATAATAATAATAATAATAATAATAATAATAATAATAATAATAATAATATAATAGATTTAGAAAATACAATTTTTTTTCTAATTTGAAATCCATATGCATATTTCAATATAAGATATTAGATATAAAAAATACAATTATTTTTGGTTTATTCTTTGAGTTATATTTGTATATTAATTGTGAGTTAGTGAATTTGGATTATGTACAACAATATATTAAAAATTTTATTTATGAAATAAAAGTTTATTAGCAATTTACAATTCTTAATTTTTTATAAAATAAAAAAAATTAATTTAACTTTTTTATTTAATTTAAATTTTTTATAAATTAATAGATTACAAATCGTACATCGCATTATGAAATAAACATAATACAACTTGTGAAATATTGATAACTTATATACATAATGCACATTGTAAAGTATATAATATTTGACCATTTTGTGAAATACTTATAATAAAAATGATCAACTATCTCTACATTAATATTCACATTATTTTCAACTATTAATATCGAATAAAGTAATTATAATTTATCAAAAATTTCATTAAAAAGCCGACCTAGTTGTAGGTATACGTTTCAATATGGACCCACCTTCATTAATTAATCTCCCAACTTAAATCGATTGCTGACCTTGACAGTATGAACCCTAACTTGTTTTTTAATCTAATTCAAACAATTAATCATTTTTCGACCCAAACATTTACAATTGTCACTTTAAATTTTGAAAAGCAAAGATCAAATCCAAAATAACGTCTTTTTGATAAGGTTACAAAAATAAAAAATTGGTACTCGAATGTTTTAGGGACTTGCCAATTAGATGGCTGTCTAAATTTTATTAAAAAAAACTTTCTAATGTTTTTATTATTATTTTCTTATATTATATTTTTAATATTTTTAAAATATTGTACCATTAATAATAATTTTAACATTAAATTAATGTATATAAATTTTAATTGTGCTTTGAGTGATCTGCAAATATATAATAAGGGTAGTAGATTATTAAAAAAAACATTGCGTTTTTATATATAAATAAAGTTATTCAGTTTATTTTATGACTTTATAATTTTGATACGTCCAGTAAATTTAAGATTATATCCAATATAATGATTATAAATCGATGACAACCTAGATTTTTATTTTAAAAGTGTTTTAGATACATTTTAATTTGATTATGTTCACAATCATATACATATATCTCTTTTACGCTTCTCTTAATATGTATTATATTTTCAATTATAAAAATAAATAAAATTTATAATTTAATTATTATACAGTCAATATATTTGTAAATCGTGAATCGTACTATCCTATTATTATTTAATTTGAAAGTAAAGGGGCATAAACAGTTGGACGTGGGAAATGGGGTTAGAAGAATGAGAATGACTGGGGAAAGAAGAAGTAAAATATTAATTAAAATAGTGGAAAAGAAGAAGTTTAGAAAGCAGCAAAAGCTGAATAAAGTGGAGCACGTAAAGTCTTTGTCTCTACATATATCACCGAATTATTAGTGAGAAACTCCATCTTGCTCATCACACTCTATATATATAAGTCAGCAGCTTCTATACATTCATCATCATCTTCACCAATCATCCAAGAGAGAGAGAGAGAGAGAGAGAGAGAGAGAGCATGTTGCATGGAATAGTGGAATCGTTGAAAGGGCTGGGGAAGGATGGAGAGAGAAAGCAGATAAATGGAAGAGTGGTGCTTATGAAAAAGAACGTTCTGGACTTCAATGATTTTGGTGCTTCTGTTCTTGATAGAGTTCATGAGTTGCTTGGTCACAAAGTTGCTCTTCACCTTATCAGTTCTCAACATACAGATTCTGGTACTCTCTCTCTCTCTGTTTATCGTTATTGGAATCTTTGGCAAATTCCTCCATCCGACTTCACTGTAAATATTGTGCTTATGCTGAAATTGAATATGATTTAGTTTTTGGGTAAAAAACACGTGTTACGTGATAATGAAAAAAATAATGAATGTGGTTAAAATATAGTTTCATAATGATTAAATAATTAATTATTCTTTAATTGGTTAACTATTACTGATAAATTACTTTAAACAATTTGAAAAAAAAAAAAAAAATTTCAGAGTAAATGATTTCGTTAAAACTTCATTCGTAGAAGTGGAAATTCATTAATTTTATTTTCCTGCATTTTTTGGCGATATGCATAAACATGTCTTTTCATCAAAAACCAATCGTACAAAAGTACATAATTAAATTTACATTAAAAAAAGGGCACTTTCCACAGCTAATCATTTCAAATACACACGTAATAGCAGACATGATTGGCAAATTTGCTGTAAATATTTGAGTTTGGGAAAATGTCCAGTGTTATATTTATTTTTGAAAAATGTCACAAATATTGCGTAAAGAGCAGCTCAATTGAGTTGTGATCATTCTATACACAACGTTCATGACATTTTTAGAAAAAATGCGAACAATCGATTTTTTTTTTCAACCTCAATAAATTTTTGGGGTATTCTGAATAATCCACATAATATTATATTTGCTATTATGTAAAAAAGTTTTTTTTTTCTTACTTTAAGGAATGTCTTATCTTATGTGTACGCTCAGTATAATATATAGATAATATTTTAAAATAACAATATAATTTATATGCTCTAAAAAATAGCGAGTTTCAAAAATGTTTGCGATCACAACTGTGTACGTAATTTTCATGTATCTTTTTCCAAAATATTGCACGACGGGATCTCACACTCGAAATTTTTGCTTTATCTTGTTTGAAATTATCCAATTTAATTTTATTATTTTCATAAGTTTTGTTGGTAGATCCCTAGATGTATAAGGCATACTGTTTATTATCGCCATCAAAGAAAATGAGTAAAACGAATGATGAGGTAAGGGGAATGAACCTAACCCTAACTAAAACTTGATATTCATCCAAATTATTCTACGTAAGTTGTGTTGTAGGGATGAATTAATTATTTCTTCCCATTTACTTTTTTATTAATGCAAACGACAAAGATATATTAATCTAATTATCAATCTTTCTCATCTTAGAAATTATGACATTTCAAAATAAAAATATATCATATATGTCATTATATTATAGTTATAAAAAAACATATGTTTGATTTAGTTTGACCGAAATCGTATAATAATAGAATAATCTAAAAATAGTAATTTTTGTTTATTTTTAACTTTCATAAGTAGAAACATTTCTAGAAAATTATATATCAGTTTTTAATTAGTTGAGTTTTTTTTTTTTTTGAAATATTTATGTTTCAAAATTTTTAAATAGACCATATTTTTGTGTTAATAATTCTTGTTTTTTTACATGTAATATATCAAATTAATCATATTTTTACGATCTTAATTGATAACCCATATTAGAATTGAGATACTAATGAATGATTGAAGAAAAAAAAACTTATTTTTAATACAATTTATCAATTTATTATAGAAATAATCTTATTTTGAAATGGAAGAAATGTATTTATTAATTATACAAAATTATAATTTTTAAATATTTTTACCAATACGATAATAAAATACTTTGAATATTTCTAAATATTTAATTTTAAATAGTGATTTACTCAAAATAATATTATAAATCGTGAATTGTATGAAAAAGAATACTAATTCTAATAATAAAATCGTATGTGCTGGCATGTGGACAATGTCTATCTATGACTTCATAGGATGTGCAACACGTAGAACACCTAAAAATATGATGAACTTAATTATTTAAAAATGTAGCATGTATCATATCACAAAGGGCGGGCATGTACTGACCTAGAACTTTGCAGAACGAACCACCACAAATTCTTATATAATTACAATAGGTCAGAAATATATTTAAACTGTTGATTTATGAATTAATTTATTAATGTTATTTTAGTTATCATATTTTATTTTCCAACAACTCCATCTTATATAAAAGTATTGGCAACATGATACTAAATTATATCGGATGACATCTATATGAATTAGATAAGAAAAAAGTAGAAATTGACGGTTTATATTATACCTCGAGTGCAAATAGGTTCATAGATAATATTTTTATTCAACAAAATCCATAAATTATAAAAAATTAAATCCATAAAAAATATAAAAGTTATTCAATTATATGTACATCGGAGTGGAGCTAGAAGTCTTTTCCAATTGACCATTCATCTTATAAAGATAAGGATGTCAAATTATTAAATTGAACAATCGGAATTGGGAAATAAAATTCCAAAAAAAGGTTCAGAAATGAAAAAGGTTAGGAAATTAAGGGAGTCGTCGATGCACAGTTACGTGAACAAAAGAAAGTGGAAGCCATCCCATCATTAGGCTTCATTGCAAAATTAATTATTACGATTTTTAAAATTTGAAAAATAAATCGCAAACTTAATATAATTTTAGAGTTTACCGTTACGAGCTTAAATTTCATTGATCAATTCTTTTTTGTTTTTTGGTGCTATGCACAGAAAATAAGTTGAAGGGGAAGATGGGGAAGGCAGCATATTTGGAGAATTGGATCACAACCGTAACTTCTCTGACGCCTGGAGATTCAGCTTTTGATGTTACTTTCGATTGGGAAGAAGAGATTGGAGTTCCAGGTGCATTCATCGTCAAGAATTACCATCACAGTGAATTCTACCTCAAAACTCTCACCCTTGAGAATCTCCCCGGCGATGACGCTCCACTCCACTTCCTCTGCAACTCCTGGGTTTATCCTGCCGACAACTACAGAACCGATCGTGTGTTCTTCACCAATCAAGTAATATGCCGTTGAGATTTTATGAGATGCGGAAAGAGTTAATAATGATGCACATGTTTTGTGTTCAGGCATATCTTCCTAGTGAAACTCCACCTCCACTTCTCCCATACAGACAAGAAGAGCTACTCCACTTGAGAGGAAATGGCAGTGAATCACTTGAAGAATGGGATAGGGTGTATGAATATGCTTATTACAATGACTTGGGTGATCCAGACAAGGGCCAAGATTACGCTCGCCCCGTTCTTGGAGGATCTTCCGAGTATCCTTATCCGCGCAGGGGAAAAACAGGCAGGCCTCCCACAAAGACAGGTTAGCCGTTTCTTGATTGACATCATGTTGTAAGAATCCATCATCTTTTGTTGTCGAATGTCTTTAATTTTCTTGAACGGCAGATCCCAACACTGAGAGTAGGATTCCACTGCTCATGAGCTTGAACGTATACGTCCCAAGAGACGAACGTTTTGGACACTTGAAGATGTCTGATTTTCTTGGTTATGGCCTCAAGTCCATCTTTCAGTTCCTTCTGCCTGAGTTTAAGGATCTATGTGACAGCATTAGTAATGAGTTTGATAGCTTCGAAGATGCACTTGCAATCTATGAGAGAGGATTAAAGTTGCCTGATGGACCTTTGCTCAAAACTGTGTATGATAACGTTCCATTCGAGTTGCTCAAGCAAATTTTTCCGTCTGATGGTGAGGGATTGTTTAAGTTCCCTATGCCGAAAGTGGTCCAAGGTACGTCATCTTTATGCTGATTCAACGTCCTGTACATAAACACACAAACTGAAGTAAAAATGTTGTGATAGAGGACAAATCTGCGTGGAGAACCGATGAAGAATTCACTCGAGAGATGCTAGCAGGGTTGAACCCTGTCATAATTAGTCGTCTGCAGGTAAATAAAAGTCCCCCAAGTTATAACGTCTGTAACTAGTGAAAGCCTTATTGCCTTATTGCATGTAACTGTCTCAACTGAATTCTTGAACTTGCAGGAGTTTCCTCCTAGAAGCAAGCTTGATCCAAAATTATACGGTAACCAAAATAGCACGATAACATCAGATCATTTGAAGAGTCAATTAGACGGGCTTACTATTGATGAGGTAGTTAACTCGAACAAATTTCTTAATCGTTAAAATATTATATCAAAATTCAAACAATTGTAGCAAATTTTTCTATGCCACAATTCATCTGCAGGCAATAGAGATGAACAAACTATTTATTTTGAATCATCATGACTCACTAATGCCATATCTGAGGAGAATCAACACCACAACCACAACCAAAACTTATGCTTCGAGAACTCTACTTTTCTTGAAAAATGACGGACGTTTGAAGCCGTTAGCAATTGAACTAAGCCTACCAAATCCTGATGGAGATCAGTTCGGTGTTGTTAGTAAGGTATACACTCCAGCTGAAGATGGTGTTGAAGGTTCCATTTGGCAGTTGGCTAAAGCTTATGCTGCTGTGAATGATTCTGGAGTTCATCAGCTTATCAGCCATTGGTAATTTGGATAATGCTTTATTACATCAATTCCAACATCTTATCAATCTTTTTATTTTTATTTTTTTACTCTTTTTGATTTTGTATCACAGGTTGCATACACATGCTGTAATCGAGCCATTTATTATTGCAACAAATAGACAACTGAGTGTGTTACACCCCATTCATAAGCTTCTTCATCCTCACTTTCGTGACACGATGAACATCAATGCTGTTGCACGACAAATCTTGATTAATGCCGGAGGGATTCTTGAGGCCACTGTATTTCCGGCAAAGTACTCCATGGAGCTCTCATCTGTGATTTATAGGGACTGGAAATTCCCTGATCAAGCACTCCCAGTTGATCTAGTGAAGAGGTAAGACGCCTACCTTTGGATAGTGGAAACATATTCCATAAATAAAAACTTAACTACTCATAAAGTGGGACTAATGTTTCTCTTCTAAATCAAAATTATTCGTTCAATCAGTAGCTCTATCACTTAAATGTAACATTATGTTTGATATGACATGTTGATCACTTCTTTAACTTCCAGAGGAATGGCGGTGGAGGACTCAAATGCACCACATGGGCTCCGATTAGTAATCGAGGACTATCCGTACGCAGTTGATGGACTGGAAATATGGTCAGCAATTAAAACATGGGTAGAGGACTATTGCAACTTTTACTATCCATCAGACGATAAAGTTCAAGAAGACATAGAGCTACAATCCTGGTGGAAGGAGCTCCGAGAAGAGGGACACGGTGACAAGAAAAATGAGCCGTGGTGGCCTAAAATGCAAACCCGAAAAGACCTAATAGACTCATGCACCATCATCATATGGACTGCATCTGCCCTACACGCTGCAGTGAATTTCGGACAGTACCCTTACGCAGGTTACATGCCTAGCCGCCCTACAATTAGCCGTCGTTTCATGCCCGAGCCTGGTAGTTCAGAATACGATGAGCTCAAAACCAACCCTGATAAGGGTTTCTTGAGGACTATTACAGCAAGGCTGCAGACATTACTTGGCATTGCCCTGATCGAGCTTCTGTCGAGGCATTCATCGGATGAGATATATCTTGGACAGAGGGACACTCCTGAATGGAGCAGAGATGCAGAAGCACTCGAAGCTTTTGACAAGTTTGGTAAGAAGTTGGCTGAAATTGAGAAAAGAATCACAGAAATGAACAATGATGAGAAATGGAAAAATAGGGTTGGGCCTGCCAAAATGCCATACACATTGCTCTATCCTACAAGTGAAGAAGGCTTAACTGGCAAGGGAATCCCCAATAGCACCACTATTTGAGGTACTTGTTGCACATCATATCCTATTCAAACAAATATAATATTATACATGATTAAGTACTTATAGTGTGTTTCTTAGCATCCATGAATTACTTACTCCTTGTTGCAACTTAATTTGATAATCTTCAATTTTTGTTGCTTAATGTCCATATATTTGTATAATGTTTACTCAATTTGGAATTTACTTGTGAGGTTTCATATTTAAATTCTGCTACTCGGTAATAGATTTGTGTAGAACTTAATACAAAATCTTTTCTAAAGAATTTGTTGTATGTCTACTTATTTTAAAAGAACAAGAGGAAAAATAGGAGAAATTGCAAGAATATGCAGGACGAATCATCTTATATTCTTCATATGTGTTCTAATAATTATTTTTCCGTTTGATGATGATGATGACTATCTAAGTAATTGCCGTGCTTATAATTATAGGTTATTGTATTATTTTTTAAATACCATAATATATCACAATTAACTTAAGAAATAATATTTTATATTTTATAAATGAATAGTTTATATATATATATATATATAAAGATGATTAATTTATTATATATTTTTAATAAAAAAGAGTTTGTGATAAAAAATATATATATGGACAAAATTGTTGAATTGCACGAGATGCGTCGTATTTCCTCATTCAAATTGAGCTCCCCAACTGAACAACTATAGCCGCCTCCACCTCTACCATTTTGACTCAAATCTGAACTCCATTCTTCACCTATGTTTCTATTATAAACTTCTTTGTGTTTTTTAATCTCTTTTGTAATAAATTTTCTAATTTCTCCATCTTCTATTTAGAAATGTTTTTATTGAAAAATTATCTTTCAAAAACCAAATTTAAAGAAAACAAAGTTACCAAAATTTATTGGTCCAACAATTTGTCACAGAGTAAGGAGTCGCGATCTTAAACAAATTTATATATATAGATTTTTATTTATAATGTAACTTGTTAGATAATAGATACAAATCAATCATGCATGAAATCTAATATCCGTTGTATTTAATAACAAAAACTGAAAAGAACTTTTCTTGATTATCTTAGACGTAGAGGTGTTGGTTCGAAGTGATAGTTTTAAACTTGTACACGTTTTGCTTATAACTAAACAATTTTGGTATGACATTATGATTGCACCAATCAACTATTAATACAATTGAATATTTTAGATAGAATATATATGTATGAAATCATTTGTGGAATTTGGGAGTTTAGGTATATAATCAATTTTTTTTGTTTATATTTTAAATTTTAAGTTGAACTTAAAATAATATTTGTGAAAATATGTATTAAATTAATAACATATATTTTGAATTTTAATATTATAATATATTTATTTTAGATATGATAATAAGTTGAAGACTCGAAATGGGGCAGACAACCCAACCCGACCCGCCCTTATTCTAGAAATAGAATGGGTCGAGTCTGCTAATAGAATGGAAAGGTTCAGGCTAGCACGTACCTATGACATCCATCCAATCTCATTATCCATCCTACGAGTTGTTCAATACGATATATAAAAAGTTTTATGTTGTACTGTATATTATGTTGAAATTTTGTTAGAT
Organism: Caryopteris x clandonensis; assembly: GCA_028749325.2. Taxonomy (NCBI): domain Eukaryota; kingdom Viridiplantae; phylum Streptophyta; class Magnoliopsida; order Lamiales; family Lamiaceae; genus Caryopteris; species Caryopteris x clandonensis. The sequence goes on along the minus strand of JAPYKT020000024.1, from coordinate 4,361,546 downwards.
AAAAAATACATATTCATACTGTACTAAAAATCTTGGAATAATGAAATTTCAACAACACACTACTCATATTGTAGCGTACTGAATTTTCAGCATGCCGCTTCATACCAAAATTTTTGATATACCGTTCATAGTGAAATTTTTAGCGCACCGTTTCATGCTGAAAATTTGGTATGCCAAAAATATCAAAATTTTGTTTAGATATCGATAAATATCATTTCATTCCGAAATTTTCGTAGACCAAAATTACCATTAAAAAAAAAAAGTTATATATTATACATCAATACTTTGATAGACCAATATAATGAAATAACGTTCGTTATATCATTATATTATAACTTTTATTTTTCATATTGTTACCACACCAAATTTTTTAAATATAGTACCATATTGTACCAAAAAATCTCGCTATCCCATAAATTTTAATATTTTCAATATTTTTTGATAAATAAGATACGAAATGCCATTTTTTTAAATATATTTTCCCCATCCTTAATGACTCCGAGTTTTCTTATCGGTAATAAGAAACATATAATATTTTTTAATAGTAGTTATGCTTTCTTTATCAACAAATATAAAGAAATTAAATGTATGTTTAGGCTTACGTAGGATTAATCCTTTTTCCGTAATGGTTAATCAAAACTTAGATTTAATTAGGTAGGTGTTTGGTCAAATTTGTGATAAGAATTAAGAATTACAAGTCGTGGGGACTTACTTTTGGTTCTGGATAACCTTCATCATGACAACTCAATTTTACATATCTAACCAATTTCTCTAAATATAATTTTATTTTCCCAATTTTAAGTTTCTTAAAACATAAATATAATTTTAAAATGATGTCTAAGTTTTTAATTAATTACTTTTTTTTCTTTTTTTTTTTTATATATATATTTTTTGCAATCTATCAAACTACAAATAATGTTTTTGTAATTCTACTTATATTTTTACCTATAACATATCAAATTAGTTATTTTTTTACAATCTTTGATTTTCCACCCATATTAAAATGATATGTTAGATGTAATTTTTTTTTGTATTTTGTTATTTTTGAGATTGGAGTTTAATACTTATTGTGCATTTAATTATTTGTATCAAAATTAAACTACAAAAAATATATTAATTATTATTGTTCTATAAAATTTATTAGATAATTTGAATTTTATACACAATCACACTTAATATAAAAGAAGAATCCCTAAAAGGATACATGTTTCCAATATCTTTTGTATTTATACTCAAAAAATATATTAAAATATTATATGTAGGAAAAAAAGTAGTTTTTTTAAACTAAATTTTTAAAATTTAAATAGCTTTTTTGTTACAAATTTGATTTGACATGTGATATAGCATACTAATCGGGTTTTTGCAATCTTCTATTTAATATCAATATTGTATATATCAAAATAAATTATTATATTTAAAATACAAAATAATTTTCTTATGAGTTTCTTTGAAATATGTGTTAGGTTTGAACAAAATATTGGATTAAATTTTTATATGAATTTGAGACAATGTAATAAATATTAAATATTTTTATAGAGTAAAAATAATAGATATTTTTTATAAAATAAAATTATTATACCAATCAAGCATATAACTAGTTGTTTCATTTTAATATTTTTTAACGATTTTAAATATTTGTATTGACTTTGAGAGATTATAGTGGGTTGAATTGAGTTTGACATTTTTAATATTCACTTCGTCGTACAATTTATTATTTATTAGAGAAAACTTTTGAAAGAGTGATAATGCACTAGACATTCAAATTAATTTGAGCGAAAACCTAATGATATTTGAAAATGATATTTGACATTTGATTTATAAGCAGAAAAAATTAAAATATAAAGGAAAACAAACACAAACACAATATAATTAGAAAATACAATATTTTTAATTTTTTTTGTATTATTTAAAATAAAAAAGAATAATGATAGAACATAATAAATGTTATTCTTATTTAACTATTTATATTATTTTTTGGAAGGGCAGATTATTTTCTTATTTTCTGAATTACAGTTATATTTTATGTTTATTCATAGTTATAAAATTTATGATATTATGTATGTATATGTATATTATTGTTGCTGTGGATTTAAAGAAAGCTTAGCTAGCCTGGTGGTTCTATGCTTTGGAGGTCTTGTCTTTATATCTTAGTAAAACCGAATTGTTTTTTTTTTATTATTTTTTTTAAGAGTTTGAAAATATCATAATGTTAAAGAAAAAATTATAATAAATTCGAAATGTCGCAATTTTTTTTTTAACACCGTTATCCAATATTAATGTGTCCATCACTAATGTTGCAATATTAATGTGTCCACCACAAAATCACATTATTTTTAAATTTTTGCAACCTTCCCACCTTGAGAATATAATAATGTGTCAACCACTTATATGTCAAGGTCACACTATATAAATTGAATAAATGTGATATTGTACACATTAATGCATGTTCACAATAAAAAGTTGATTAGAACTCTATAACTACAAAAAAAATACCAACAGTGCCTCTGCCAAACTACGAAAAGAAGATCTGAAAAATTAGAATTTTTTTAAAGCATCAGTTGAGTTCTTACTCAACTTAGAATTGTACAATATAAAAACCTGCGGAAGTGAAATAAACTAATTGAGACTAGAGTGAATTTGAGGAAGAAATGAACAAAGTGAAATATGCATTTACAATAATGTAGACTCCCAGCACTAAATATCCCTACTTATTTCACGCACACTCCCTCAAACAACTAATCCGACAAACTGAGTTCTAACTGAAAAAAAGAACTTAGGCTTGCTAGTAAATAAAACCTAACACATATTCTTTCTTTCTCGGAAAACTGAAATAACACTCGATGAATAAAACAAAAGCAGGTTGTCGTATTGATATAAAAATGAATGAGCAACCCTAAATCTAATTTACATAGAAAAAATATATTTATCAATTGAAAATGTGCAATCTTCAGCGGATCTTCTTTCCTTCTATGGATATGATCCTTCTTGTGGTGATTGATCTTGATAAGAAAACAAGAATCTTATACAATTTCTTCTTCCTCAATCTCGACTAATTTCTACAAGCTTTATTATCTAATTATGTATATCCTTGTAGATCTCCTCCGTAAATATTTCCTTTTGGTAGATTCTATGTTCTATGAAAATTTTTCATATTCGTAACTCTTCACCAAATCTACTACATGCATAAGTAATTCATTTAATCAAATCTAACCACGAAAATAATTTTTTTTTTTCAATGTCAATAATCATAAAAAAACGTGTTTCTTACAATACCATCTACATCTACTTGAAGAATACATGGATGTGGGCGAAAGGGTAAATTCAAGGGATTCTATTATAGCGGTTTGCTACGTGAAGAATTAGGATAGGTTGTCACACCAAGTTTGGATTGTGCTAAATTATTCTTTATGTAATATAATTGTGTGTTATATTTAATTATAACTAAAAAATAATTATAATAATATAATAAAAGGGATCGTTGTTAATGAGTTAATATGATTATAAATTCAATTATTATAATATAAAAAATTATTTTATTATAATTTTTTAACATTCCATGAATTTCGTGAGATTTACACTAGTTAAAAATAAAACAAAGTAAAATATAACTATGTTTTTTTGGTTACCTATCCACATTGAGTATGTATAAATGTGTCCACTACTGATGTATCAAAGTCACACAAGATATCAATTATTTTTTAATTTGAAATGAATAAATATGATCTTGACAGATCAACATTGAACACATTAATTTATGTTCATAATAGATAGGTGATCAGAACTGTATAACTACAAAAAACATGGCTGCAGTACCTCTGCCAATAGATGTATATGATTAGATGGATGTGGGTGAAAGGGTAAATTCAAGGAATTCTATTGTAAAGTGAAGAATTAGGATAGAGGTTGTGACACTAAGTTAATCCGACCAAAAGCCCGGTCAACTAAATAACTGTCTCAACACAAATTTCTGAAAGAAGAAAGAATGATAAAGGGAACCACGTGAATTATATTCTAATGGGGAAAATAGTTTAATTTATTCCTACTTTCTTTACTTGACTCAAACGAAATTCAAGCATAGCTTATCTTATCATGCATGCTGTCTAAGTTTTCTTATTATCTTTAAATTATGACACGACAGTTACTCTATCCTAGAAATCATCAGAAAATGACTAATCATTGCAATATTAAATTTTGCAATATATCTTAGATATCCCCCGCCCCCCTTTCAAGAAAAGTATTTATACTTATTCTTAAAAAATAATTGTTCAACATTTTGGCTACCTACCTGCCTTTATACGTATTAATGTGTGTCACATAAAATATTAGTTATTTTTTATTTAAAATAAATAATTGTGATCCTAACACATCAATATTGAACATATTAACTTATGTTCACGATAAATAGTTGATTGGAACTCTATAACTACAAAACATGCCAATAGTACCTCTGCCAAACTACAAAAAATGATTTTAAAAATTAGAATTTTTTAATGGGTTGGTTGAGTTTTTACTCAACTTAAAATTGAACAATATAATTTGAGGAAGAAATAAACAAGGTGAAGTAGTATAGAGTCCCTTTGAATAAATTACCCAAACCTATTTCATGTATTCTCCTTAACAACGGGTACAACCACTCAGTCTCCTGAAAGGATTTTCTAACTCGTCTCAAGACTGATCCGACCATTCAGTCCTTGAATGAATTTTTCTGATATGTATCAAAATGTTTTAGAGACAAACAAACAAACTAAATTCTAATTGCGAGAAGAACTCCGTGTTGATAGTAAACCAAACCTGACATTGAACTCTCTCTTTTTCAGAAAATTGAAACAAAACTCAATGAATAAGACAGACGTGGATTGTCGTATTTATATACAAACAAATGAGGAACCCTAAACCAAATCTACATGAAAAATATATCTTTATTCAATTGAATATATTTTCAAGATATGCGCATGCAATCTTCAGGGGATCTTCTTTGACTTCTTCTTGTGGTGATTGATGTTTGTAAGGAATTAATAATCATATACAACTTCTTCTTTTTCAATCTCGACTGATCTCCTTTGTGTTGATTCTATGTTCTATGAAATGTTTTTCATATTCTTAACTCATCACCAAATTTTTTACCTGCATAAGTAATTCATTTGTAATCAAATTCTGGATAATGTCTATTTTTTTCCAATGCTAATAAACTATAAAAAATATGTTTCTTACAATATTCATGTACATCTACTTGAACTCATGGATGTTGGCGAAAGGGTAAATTCAAGGAATTTTGTTGTAGCAATTTGTTACATGAAGAATTGGGATTAGTTGGCGCACCAAGATTGAGCTTATGCTAAATTATTATTTTTTTTAAATTTAATTCAGTGTTATATTTAATTATAACTAAAAGATATATGACAATAAAATTGGAAGAGTTGTTGTTAATGAGTTTGCATGATTATTAATTCGACTATTATAATATTAAAAAAATCATTTTATTACAATTTTTTAATATTTTGTGAATTTTACGGAGTTTACATTAGTTAAAAATAGAAGAGAGTAAAAATAACTATATTGTTTTGCTTACCCTACACATCCTAACCGTATATAAATTTGTCCACTGCTGATGTGTCAAGATCACTCAAGATATTAATTTTTTATTTTTTTTTCAATCAGAAAATGAATAAATGTGATATTGACACATCAATGTTGAATACATTAAAGACATATAGGTAGTCTATGAGAAGGATGTAAATGCAAAAACATGCCTATGGGAGCTCTGCAAATACATGAACATGGGTGAAAGGGCTGAAAAATTAGGACAGGCTGTCAAACTGAGTTTCGATTCATAATTGATCCGACCAAAAGCATAATAATAAGTTTTCTTTACCAGGTAGCTGCTCAGTCCTGGGCCCTAAACTAAATAACCAAACGCATGACTATCTCGATTAATTAGTCCAATCCAGGTTGAACCTTATAACCAAACCAAACGAGGCCTGCGACACAAATTTCTTAAAAAATTCAACATAATTCTGAAAAAAAAAAAAAAAAAACCGTCTCTGTGTTTGTGTAATAAAGGGAACCACGTAAATTATATTCTTATATTGGTAAGAATTTAAATGATTTCATGTAATTCTAAGTTGGGAAAAAATAGTTTGATTTATTTCTAATTTCTTTACTTGACGCAAAAGAAACTCAAGTATAGCTTAATTACAGTCTCTTAAGTTTTCTTTAAATTATGACACCACAATTATTCTGTTGTAGAAATTATAGGATTCATATCCAGAAAATGAGTAATCATTGGAATACAAAATTTTGCAATAAATCTGAAATGTCCCTCTTTTCTTTTTTTTTCTTCCAAGAAAAGTATTTATAATGATAGAAGTAAGCATAAATAGGCATGTAGTGAAGATACATCAAACTATAGATATCGTCAAAAGGATTTTTGTGTCCAGAAAATGTAAACCCCTAATCATATTTATAGACATTATTATTTACAAATATCTTGCATTTTTTCATTTCATATTTTATTTTTTATTTCAAAATAATTATTATACGATATGTATATATAATGATATTACTAATCAATACAAATCCTATTTTGGAATAGAGGACGGAACAACAAATGGGATATAGAATTCAAATCCAAATAACAAATAAAAAGAAAGTTAAGCCACTAAAATTATATTATAATTCCATTTTTGGAAGCCGCCACTCCCAAAATTGAAATTTCAACCATTTGGGTTTGTAATTATAAATTCAGATTTTATTGGAAAAAAATAACCATAGTTGTGAGTGACGTGATCTGTGAAATATCTTATAAATAATAATTTAATAAAACAAATTTAGGGAAGGATGATCTAGATGGTAGGGCACACAATCTGTAGCAGGACCAAATCACAATTTCAAGACCCAAATAGTTATTCAATTTAAAAAAGTCAAAAAGTCTTAAGAGGCCACTTAGTTTAACCAATAAATGTTGCATTTATTCAAATTAAGTTCAGCCACAGTTTTCAACCAAACAACGTGAAATTTTTTATTTGATTTAATTCTAATTAATAAAATTAATCAACAAAGTTGTACGATGGTTCCAACGCAGCCTCCAAAAATAGAACGACTTGAAAGCAACAAAGACTCAGTAAAATTGAATCTTTTTACATATCTCATAATTATGCGTGGGAAAGAGAAACTCGTATGTGCCCCGCCTGGCCTATCACTATATATACCACTAGGTTGTGGTATAAGTTTTCATTATTAATTCACACACCATCATCATCATCATCTTCTTCTCAAATCATCCAAGAGAGAGAGAGAGAGAGAGAGAGAGAGAGAGAGCATGTTGCATGGAATAGTGGAATCGTTGAAAGGGCTGGGGAAGGATGGAGAGAGAAAGCAGATAAAAGGAAGAGTGGTGCTTATGAAAAAGAACGTTCTGGACTTCAATGATTTCGGAGCCTCTGTTCGTGATAGAGTTGATGAGTTGCTTGGCAACAAAGTTGCTCTCCACCTTATCAGTTCTCAACATACAGATTCTGGTACTCTCTCTCTCTCTCTCTCCCTCTCTCTCTCTCTCTCATGTGTCTGTGTTGGGTGAATTTATTATTTGCATTTTACTCTCACATTTATGTTGATTATGCCAGAATTCACATAATATGAACTTTACTGTTCTACACCTAAGGGTGGCATCGATAAGTCTGAATGAATGATAATATGCACATCGACCAACATTATAATTTAATTTCGATCTTTAAATAATTATGCTATTAGTTTTAAATTGAGTACGGGTTCTTCCTAATCAGAGATTGGAACATTTAAATTCAATTTATGGTTCCAAAACTTTGCATAAATACACTTAATTGCCGTTTTGACATCATAAGATGGATATTAATAAAATAATATATGATTATTCCTAATAAAAACAAATTATATTCCAACCAGACAAACTTAAAGGTGAGAACCAATATATGTTATATATTCCTTTCCGATTGAGAATAATGTGTGACTGCATTTAAATATATATATATATATATATGTATGTATATCTACTTTTACGTAATGACTAATGTAAGAATCAAATTTAATTTCAATTCATAAAAAATGACTCAATGTTTACGAAATTAGATAAATTTAAAGTACGTGAACTTTGAATCGTGAAACCATGAACTATAAATCTTGATCTTAAATCCAAAAGTTTGAATTTGAACATAAATTATGATGAATCTCAGATCCATGCACCCAAAAAAGTAAATAAAGATGGCGAATGGGAGAGAGCATCCACCTGAGTACTTTTGTATGAGACTTGGGTGGGAAGGAAGGAATCAGAATTGGCATATGTGGTAATGGGGCTCCAGCAAGTTTGAAGAAACTCAAAATTTTGGTTTTTATTTGTTTGCCTCCAGCAATTTTATATTTTATATTGGATTATATTATGCACCTATACTGCATTTTATTCCATTATTTAACTACAAACCCTAATTATTCCCAAATCCTAAACCTACTTTTTCTTGATTTTGGCTTTATTCCCTTGCCTACCCTACCCTACCCTTTTAAAGGAGGATTCTCAACTTCTCAAACCTACAATGCTGTAGATATAAATGAAGCGCCTTACCTTCAAATTATGCTTCATCCTCGTCTATTGATTTTAAGTCTTGATTACGCAATTCATCGAATTGGATTATGCCAAGTTTTGAGGTTAAATTTGGCCATTACAAAAATTGGATTATACATGAATTTGAAGATTTTTGGAATTTACATATTTATTTGCCTCCCTTTTAATAAATCAAATCTAAATTATTTCTGCAGTCAGCCCTTCATATATTTTAGTTACATAATGAAAGTTTTATGCATGGCTCCATAACGTTGAAATTTATTTAATTTTGATCTAATTAATACTGCCAATATTTGTTCATGCTTTTACCACTTAACAACAATTGGAGAAGATTTTTAGCTCTAAAAAATGGCAGTATTTGCTTCGTATTGCTCAATACAATATTTTGTACACGACATTTACTAAATATGACAAACTTGAATCATGTACTAGAAGTATTTTGTGTTGAACATAATTATAATATCATCAATATTCTTGCGAGCTCAAACTTTTAGATGAAATGGTCGTATTTAAATCTCATTGATCAATTGTTGTGTGTGCTAAGTACAGAAAATGAGTTGAAGGGGAAGGTAGGGAAGGCAGCATATTTGGAGAATTGGATCACAACCATAACTTCTTTAACTCCTGGAGATTCAGCTTTTGATGTTACTTTCGATTGGGAAGAAGAGATTGGAGTTCCAGGTGCATTCATCATCAAGAATCACCATCATAGTGAATTCTTCCTCAAAACTCTCACCCTTGAGAATCTCCCTGGCCATGATGTTCCAGTCCTCTTCATCTGCAACTCTTGGGTTTATCCCGCCGACAACTACAAAACCGACCGCGTTTTCTTCACCAATCAGGTAATATTTTGTTAAGAGTTTATGAGATGCAGAAAGAGTTAATACTGATGCACATCTTTATTTTGTGTTTAGGCATATCTTCCAGGTGAAACTCCATCTCCACTTCTCCCATACAGACAAGAGGAACTAGTGAGCTTGAGAGGAGATGGAAATGGAGAGCTTGAGGAATGGGATAGAGTGTATGACTATGCTTATTACAATGACTTAGGTGATCCCGACAAGGGCCAAGATTACGATCGTCCGGTTCTTGGGGGATCTTCTGAGTATCCTTATCCTCGTAGGGGAAGGACAGGCAGGCCTTCCACAAAGACAGGTTAGCCATTTCTCAATAGAGGATTATTTTAATTTGTGAGAATTTGTGATGATGGATTTGATTAATTTTATTGTTGGCAGATGTGAATACTGAGAGTAGGATTCCGTTGCTATTGAGCTTAAACATATACGTCCCGAGAGACGAACGATTTGGACATCTAAAGATGTCTGATTTCCTAGGTTATGGTCTTAAATCCGTCTTTCAGTTCCTTCTGCCTGAGTTCAAGGATTTGTGTGACAGCATTAGTAATGAGTTTGATAGCTTTGATGATGCACTTGCAATCTATGAAGGAGGATTCAAGTTGCCTGATGGCCCTCTTCTCAAGAGCATTTATGATAATGTTCCATTAGAATTGCTCAAGGAAATTCTTCCAAGTGATGGTGAGGGGGTCTTCAAGTTCCCAATGCCAAAGGTGATCCAAGGTACGTAATCTCTGTGTTATTACACATGCGCACACACACTCTAAGAACTCGCATAACATCTGAGGTTATTGCTTGGTGAAAATGTTGTAACAGAGGACAAATCTGCGTGGAGGACCGATGAAGAATTCACAAAAGAGATGCTAGGGGGGATGAACCCTGTTGTAATTAGTCGTCTGCAGGTATCTAAAAGTGCTCCCACAAGTTCTTTCATTCATTGAGGTGAAAAACTTCATAAGTGCTATGTTGTCTTAACTTCTGAAGTTTTGAACTTGAAGGAGTTCCCTCCGACGAGCAATCTTGACAAAGGTGTTTATGGTAACCAAACTAGCACGATAACATGGGATCATATAAAGAATCTGTTAGACGGACTAACTATTGATGAGGTAGTTATAGCATGAATCAGTTTATGATCAATCTTGTAATGTAAATCTGATGGTTGTAACAAACATGAACCATTCATATCCAGGCGATAGAGACAAATCGAATATATATATTGAATCATCACGATTCACTAATGCCGTATCTGAGGAGAATCAACACCACCACGACCAAGACTTACGCTTCAAGAACGCTACTTTTCTTGCAAAATGATGGAGTTTTGAAGCCCTTAGCAATAGAACTGAGCCTACCACATCCTGATGGAGATCAGTTTGGCGCCGTTAGTAAGGTATACACTCCAGCTGAAGACGGTGTTGAAGGTTCTGTTTGGCAGTTGGCTAAAGCCTATGCTGCAGTGAATGACTCTGGAGTTCATCAGCTTATCAGCCATTGGTACAGCAGGATAATGCTTCATTTCAGTTACTCTTCTAACTTTATCCTTATCTTTTTGTCTCACCATTTATTGAATTTGTTGACAGGCTAAACACACATGCTGTGATCGAGCCATTTGTGATTGCAACAAACAGGCAATTAAGTGTGATGCACCCCATTCATAAGCTTCTTCATCCACACTTTCGGGACACTATGAACATCAATGCTTTCGCACGACAAATCTTGATTAATGCCGGAGGAATTCTTGAGGCCACTGTTTTTCCTGCTAAGTATGCCATGGAGCTATCGTCTGTGATTTATAAGGATTGGAAATTCCCTGATCAAGCACTTCCTGCTGATCTAGTGAAAAGGTAATTGAGATGAGAGCTTAATTCCAAAAATGTATACACTTCATCTTCATCTCTCAAAAAAATGATACATATATTTGTTCATTCATTAGCATTATCACTCTAACTAAATATACCAATGTGAGTGATATGAGTTTCTTTTACTATGCAGAGGAATGGCAGTGGAAGACTCAAATGCTCCACATGGGCTCCAATTAGTGATTGAGGACTATCCATATGCGGTCGATGGACTGGAAATTTGGTCAGCAATCAAAACATGGGTAGAGGACTATTGTAATTTCTACTATCCGTCAGACGAAAAAGTTCAAGAAGACACAGAGCTCCAATCCTGGTGGAAGGAGCTCCGAGAAGAGGGGCACGGGGACAAGAAAAACGAGCCATGGTGGCCCAAAATGCAGACCCAAAAAGACCTCATAGACTCATGCACCATCATCATATGGATTGCATCTGCACTACACGCGGCAGTGAATTTCGGGCAGTACCCTTACGCCGGTTACATGCCTAACCGCCCCACAGTTAGTAGACAATTCATGCCCGAGGCAGGCAGTCAGGAGTACGAGGAGCTGAGAACCAACCCTGAGAAGGTTTTCATGAGAACCATCACTGCTAGGCTGCAGACATTACTTGGCATTGCCCTCATTGAGATTCTGTCAAGGCATTCGTCAGACGAGGTATATCTTGGGAAGAGAGACACCCCTGAGTGGACAAAAGATGAAGAGCCAATTGAGGCTTTTGACAGGTTTGGCAAGAAGTTGGCTGAAATAGAGAAGAGGATCATGGAAATGAACAATGATGAGAAATGGAAAAATAGGGTTGGGCCTGCCAAGGTACCATACACACTGCTCTATCCTACAAGTGAAGAAGGGATGACAGGCAAGGGAATCCCCAATAGTGTCTCTATTTGAAGCTCTTCTTCTATGTCTTCCTGATCACATGCATTCGTATATATACTACTTGTTGCAAACACATAATTCTTTTCTGGGGTTATATGCCCCAAGTAGATTACTTTGGTTGCAGTGTGTTCGATAGTATGTAAGAATTATTTTAATAAACTTTGCTGTAATTTGATGTATGAATTATATAAGTTCGTTTGTAAATTAGTATTCACATTGTTGCATTTTATTAATTAAATAAATGTAATATTTTTATTGTGAAAATTGTAATATTTTTTAACAATCGATTAAACTATTATTTCTTATCAAAAAAATATCATGTTTTGAGAGTGCAGAATAAATTTGTTGGGAGTGCACGTTTTTGGTTAAATTTGTGCGGTTTTTTAGAATTTATGGATCAGATCAATGAGTTACAAAAATATAGATTCATGCAACACAAATAATTCGAATGTGAGTGATAGGACCCCTAAAAATTTACTGTTCTCACTCAACCCCAACCGAGCACCACCCTGTGCCAACGATGAAGGTAGAGCAGGTGTGATCAATACTATAGGGACTCGGTAGTGTAGTCACTACTACAGTCGTCTTCTGTCCGCAAGAAAAGACGTAGAGGTTTGATTTTAGTTTGAGTCCCAAATTTTCAAATTTTAATGTTTTTTAAGATTATATTTATTATGGTAAAATAGATATTTCTATATTTTGAATATTATAATTAAACGTAATGTTTTAATGAAATGGTAAATAATAATGTCTTATTTTATGAATTCTGCAAAATGAAGATGATAATAATAACCCAATACACCTCTTCACGTTTTTTCCTTTGTTCTTTCTTTTTTTTCTTTTGGGTGGGCCGGGGGTGGGGGACCCAATTCACTTCAAAACTATAAAAATAGCCGCTATTTTTTAGATTTAAAATAAATGTCACACACACACACACACACACACACACACACACACACATATATATATATATAGCAATTCAACAAAAAAACATGCTAGGATGGGACAATTGATTTGGAAAATTTCTTGATAATCACGATCAACCCTAACTAAAATGTCTATAGTGCAGGCACCTTGATATACTAACAACCCTTTTATGCACAAAGTGCTGTTACAAACTGACTCCCATTCCTAGCCGTTGGAAACAGCAACTCTGATGCTATACTTGCAACAGTTTGGCAAATAAAATTTAATAAAAGATAAAACCTAAAAAAAAAAAAGAGTAAATTATCTTAATTTACAGAGTTTTTTCCCCATACTTTGTCGATGCCCAGAAAGAAATTGAGGCTTTGCATGAATGATCATGACCAGATCCCTTGATGGATTGGCAAATTCTTTCATCTAGCCAAGCAAGAATCTGAACACATCGCTCAACGAAATGATACCTTCAACACGCTTACTTCCAGCCTCCACTATTATTACTCTTCTGACCCCTGTAGAATTTTACAGAAGCCCAAAGATTTTTCATTCTGGGAAAAAACACACACACACCTGACAAGAAAGTGTTTACTAGGGAGAAAAGGGAATCACATTGTTAACATCAACGAAATGAAAACAAATAGAAAACAAGTACTACATAAAAGGCATGAAAGCACACAAATGCAGCACATTATACCATCATCAGCTAGAATGCTAAGCAAATATTTCTGTTATAGATTCAAGATCAAACTAATTTATTCCAACACAGTTTAACGGTTTTGTTATTGGATGGAATTGGATCTTAAGTTGATCATTTTCTCAATGCAAGAAAAAATGCAAAATAGTGGAGACACGGCTTTACTCTAATTACAGAATATATATTGGTGTGCAGTTTGATGGTTATATCACTTTACATTGCATCCAAAGGAGAGAGGCAACTTTTATGCTAAAATTGAAGCCACTGACAAGCAAGCCTCCCCATCTGTAGAGACATTTTAAGCAGTTATTATATCAACAATCACTAGTTATTTTGCTTGGAGTTATTCTATATTTCTCTATAGATTTGACATAAAAATAGATGAAGCTCATATTTAAGTAAAGCAAGGATGATATGATTTCCAGATGAAGCAAACGAAGGGGGAAAAAAAAAGGAAATTGTACTCCAGAAAAATTAGTTGGAAATTTCTAAGCACAATGGAAGTCATATGCAGTCAATATAAAAACTCATAACAAAGAAATGAGTTGAAAAAGTCAAAGATCAAAAGTATTTACCAGGAATTGACAGGCGCTCCATTACTTTGTGTAAAGGATCAGACCTTAAGCACATCTGGCATCGCTGCCCATTGAAGCCATGGGGAGAGACTGCATCTTGCCCAAGTTGTATGGCCTATACAAAGAACAATAGTATGTTTGCATCTTATGTGGCACACAGAGAGAATAAAAAGTTCTTCAGATCAAGGGTATTTTAACCATGATTTCATAAAGTAAATCCCCCAGATGGTGGTTCAGATAAATAACAAGGATAATAATTTCAAGGAGTATGAAAAGACAAAATATACTACTTTCTTTTTTGGGCAATAATTTTTGTGGATTGAAACGTGGTCGCCAAATGAAAAATTAAAACATAACTGGAATAATGTATATAATGGGCACAGAGATATTTTTTTAAAACTAAGGGAAACAACATAAATACCAGGTATGAAGATTAGTGCTTTCAAAAAAACTTCTTTGGAGTGCACAGATAACTACATCTATAAAAGACAACGCTCCCTAACCTAGTTGCAGGACTTCAAGTAATCGCTAAACTTCCTGAAGGGTATGTTAAACTTTTAACTTTGTAAACACAGAATAAAACACCAGGACCTTTTATTAACCTCTGCTCTTCAACCAAAGTTAAAAGTCCAGGTTGTGCTTGGTTTTGTGAAAATAAAATGTCAATTTTAGTTTTTAATCAAAATTTTCAATGAAATTGCAGTGTGAATACACTATTCACTTCATCATTTAAAGTATTTTACTTCTTTCTCTTTTCATCTTACATCTTTATACGATTCACTATTCCACCCGTATTAAAACGGTGGATTTCGTCCAGATATCAACCGTAAAATATGAGTTTGATACTTTGATCACATTATCTTGCTCAAAATGTTCTAAGAAATCAAATGAGACCCACTTTGCGCTCTTTTTTTTTGGAGTTACAGACACATGGTGCAACCGTGATAATAGATACAGGCAAACCAAGAAAAAAATTCATATCCATTCACCATTTCTCTATAAAACATGTCACACCAAAATCCAGGTGGCCAAAGCACCACCTGGCACCTAAGGGATGCCGGGTCTTCATTTTAGGACACTCCTGAGCTTAGATGGGCAAAGTATCATCCACAATTCCACATCAATCTATTTCAGTGTAACAGAGGAGTAGATGTTTTTCTTCAATGGAACTTTTATACCTATCATGTTTCCTAGAACAGGTTCAAGAATCTCTTCAACATCATTATCTTTAGTGTAGGGTTTCGGTTTTAATTACATTTTGATAAGGATCATTAGTTTCTCAAACCAGGGTAAAGGATCGTCATCAAGAAGCTACTGCAGTGGTTTGTGAAGACAACAAGAATTTGGGAACTCTAGCCATCTATTCATCAAAAATCTCACTTTCTGAGAGCAGAAAAAGATTGTTTAGAAGATAATCTTTAAGAGAACATTTAGGCACAAGTTCTACAACTGCATGGCACAATTTCTGAGACAAGCGCAACAAGGTTTTGATGGACTTCACCTGGTGGATACTCAAATCATCAAGACGAACTTGTGCATATGCTCTGTCTTTTGCCAAAGCAGTGATGTCACTGCCATGATATCAAAGTGCAATCAAACTCAAAGTGAGACGATATATCAGCCCCAAAAATAGATTAGATATATACCTTCGAGAATATATGTCCACCAAAGAATCATTGTCATCCACTATCGGTATGGAACTGACATCAGCTGTGATGATGTCGATGAGAACAAAATCAGGAGACATAATATTAAAATAAAATGGTGGGTGAAAAATTTATCATTTTGCACAAAATCTTTAATCTCTAATTAATAAGAATAACAGATGATTGACAATGGAGGAATACTCATAGAAGAAAAGATTCACTTATTTAAGAATTTTGCTATGGCTAACTAAGTTAAGCGAGAATGAAAATGATAAGGCCAAAAGAAGATGAAAGACAAACATCAAGAATGGATCATAATGATAACTAGTCCTGCAAAAAATATAAAAAATAACATGATACTTATAAATATTATTGATCGCTATCATTCAATGGGAGGCTGTCTAAACAAAAGGAAAGATCAAACTAAAGACCTTATGCAAAAGCATCAGGTGTAAGAGAAAAGGATTTCGAAACTGAGAACTAATTTATGGTTAGCAAACTGAAGAAATTTCAACCCCAAGTGGTGAAATCAACATCTATCCTTGAAGTGAAACAAATCATACCTTGAAGTAACATAGAAAGAGCAGCACTTAAAGAGGCATTTGGTCTTAACATTGCAATAGGCTTTCCATCAGATTCCCCAATTTTCGGGACCCAAGTCCCCAAGGGAAATGAGCATATTGGTTTCTGAAGAATGGGCAACGAGCCAGAAGAATGCTTGAAATGCCGGCATATGCCTATTAGATTTGGTGAGTCGGTCAGAAGGTGAAATAAACACATTTAAATTGACAAAAAATTGCTTACACTTAAGTATTCCAGAAAGAGAAGCCAGGTGAAGGAGATGAGGATGTGAGCCATCCTGTGATGATGAGTGAATAACAGGAACTGTGGAGACCTTAGATTGCAGAAGCTTCAGAGCAACATCTTTCAAAGAATCATAAGGCCCAGCCTACATTGTTTAGAGATCATGGTCGAAATAATTATTCTGAGATTAACATAAGACAGTGGACCAGTTCCAAGAAAATATTCAAGTGCAACAAAAGTATCAGAGGAATTACGTGAAACTTCAGTTCAGTTCTTGTGTCATTTCAAAATTGATGAAGGAAATTTTGAAAAATATATGTACCGCTTCACAAGGAAAAAAACTACATAGCTGAAATCAGCATATTCCAAGATAGCATTCGCATGATACTTCAGAACCTACTCTGATTAGATTGCAAGACAGCCTTTCATAACAGTTCTCAATGAAGGTAGAAATTAAAAGCTGTAAATATTTATTAAATTTGTTTAGAACCACATAGCATTTCTTATAATCCCCATTCACAAAGGCTAAACTCCACTAAGAAAATTGCCAACTAAAAGGTGAGCATTAAGGTCCATTTAATGGAGGAAATGACCAATCCAGGGAAGAACTTTTCAGATAACAAATATCCCACCTAGAATAGCCTTTCCTATAGTGATATTTGATTCAGTCAATAAAAATAACTGGAAATCATTGAAATTCTGCTTGCACATTAAAATATATACCAACACATATAACAAACTTTCAGTTTGTATACATGTTTGTATGTGTAACTGGATGATGACACTAATGACACAGCTGAGACAGTTAAGTCATATTCGGCTGCTACTCCAGTTTTAGCTAATTTTTACATGTCATACTTGTTAGCAGACTAAAATATATGCTCAAATTTATTTCTTTTATGCACCTACGAATTGTCTGTCTTGTTGAATAGCAATGAAGTAGTAAATAATAGCTTCCCAACTTTGGCCTTACAGATGTATTATTTTGACAATTTTTTTCTATTCGTAGTAGCAATAGTAAGCTCAAAGAATAATGGCATACAAAATAGTGGTACAACTTTATGCAGAGTCAAAATATAAACTTCAAAAAATAGTGACTGCAGCTCATATTGTACGAGAACTACAACAGCTATAGCACTCTTATACGTACACGTTCCATTCAAAGTTCAAACATCATGAAAAAGATGAAACATCCAAGGAATTGTATCTTTTCTTATCCACATACAATTAAGATAATGTATTTTCAGTACATGCATGATATTAAATTTTTCTGTATATGTACACTATTAAATATGTAAATAGAGTGTGTAATGTTATATGCACATATATGAGTGCGTGTGAGATAAAAATTATAATAATAATAACAATAAAATAATAATAATAATAATAATGCCAATATAAGTAAATGCCCTACGGATAAAACATAAAGTCCAGTCGCATACCTCAATACTCTCCCCATCCCAAACCACTGGGCTAACTTGACCAAACATGTAGTTTAGGTTGTGGGCTGAATCAGTGGTTAAAAAGGCGAGCCTAGGCGAGGCGCAGCGGTTTAAGGGTTTAGGGCCACGTACACCCCAGGCGAGGTGGGCTTGGCTAAGACATCGCCTAGGCACGCGCCTGAGGCGTCTTTTGACAAGGCCCAGGAGCCAAAAAGGCATGCCTCACCCAAGGCTGCAATTTATTTATTTTTTAATATTATGTGGTATTTTATGATAAATAGAGTTAAACTTAAAAATTAAAACCCTATTTCAGTACACTTCAGCCTTTCTTCACTTAAAATTTCATCTCCCACACACACCTAGTGACTCTCCAGACACTTGCTTGGCCCCGCCCCACTCTGGTGACCACCTTTACTGGCGGCGACGATGACCCACAACCGGCGGAGACCAGAAACTGTAAACTATAATGATGATGATTAGTGCCTTAGTGTATTATAATGATGCCTAATGCTTAGTTATAACCATTGTATATGGAATTTGAGCATCTATTATGTTTTGGACTTCTATATTTGATCATGTTTAAGTGAATCTATTATGTTTTCTTATGGTGAAATTTTTTTATATGCATATACATGTTTTTTTAGTTTGGGTGCCTCGCCTCACGCCTTGCGCCTAGGCAATGAAACAGGTTTGGCGCCTCGGGCCGCCTTTCTTTTTAAACACTGAGCTGAAGACAATATGAAGTTTCATGTAGCTCTACATTATTGCCCTCAAAAGTAGTCAACTAGTAGCCAATTACCGGTATCGCATTATCACTTCAAGAGGCCAACTTAAAATAAAAGCTAGTTCTAACTCCCCTTTGTTGGTCCCAAGGGACAACCGATCAGGCTACGTTAGTTGAAAATGGTCTCTGGCAGCGACTTAAAAAGCTCAAGGTGCCCCAAGGCACCAAACCTACTTTAACACCTAGGCATGCGGCATGAGGCATGAGGCATGAGCCAAGGTGCTTGCCTCACCAAAGCAAGGTGCCCTGACTATATATATTATGCACATACACATACAGTTTCACCCTTTGCAAATTTAATAACAATTCAATTTCAATATGCGATTCTCTTTCATAATAACAAAAGAAATATTCCTTATATATTACAGAAATTTATTGATTAATATATATAGATTCCTTCAACAAGAAACATACATATATATATGTGTGTGTGTGTGTGTGTGTGTATTATTAAAAGACTTATAATCCTTGCATCCAAAAAACCAAATAAAATATAGTCCTATGTTTTCAGTCCAATATGTTAACGAAGAAAGGAGATAAGTTTGTTGATAAAGATGAATTAATTTCAAGCCTTCCAGACTTACTTTACCGTCTTTCTAACCTTTAGGACTCACTTTTGACCCACTTAACCCACCCAACTACATCTTGAAGAAGAGAATATTTTAACACTAAACTATAGGAGAGAGCAGTCAAAATCAAGAACACTTCATCTTCATCTCCAAACTTCGCGAACTACAAAAGATATTCCTGCGCATCTCAAAGCTGCCCAGTGTGTTTCCAATCACTGGAAGCTACCAGAAAGGAGCCCAGGTCGCAAAAGCATAAGAAAAAAGGTAGAAAGAGAGGAAAAACAGAAGAACTTTGACGAGGCATGCCTTTCCTCGCCTTCACCTAGACAATAGGCGCCCAAGCCAAGCGGCTAGGCAGTGCCTTTCTGAAGCTCACCTCACCTCACCCCTGTGAGGTGCCCTAGCCTCGAAACGCCTCACCCAGCACCTAGGGACCTTTTTAGTCACTGCTTGCTGGTTCAAGAACGTCAGGATAAGAAGGGGAGAAAGTACCCTGAGCCAATATCCGAGCACCACGCACTGCAGCATTGCATTTACCCATGCCGCACTCCCAGGAAAAACTCAAAAAACTTTAAACAAAAGAACAAATGGGTACATGTACCCAAAACTACCACAGGTGGGTAGGTAGAGTATACCTAGGGGCACAGGACAACTCTCTCTAAGGAGCTCAGCAGACCCTGTAACTTAGAAAGAAGAGGTGCCTCCTCATAATGGGGTCGCAGTGACGAGGCCCGGGCTGAATATACATATAGTGACTAAAAAATTCTCTGATAAATAGTGTACTAAAAATGTACTAAAAGTTCAAAATAAATTATAATTTTTACATCACCATTTCTGTTAAACGTAGATAACATTCATACACGTATACTAACACAAAAGCAAACACGATTTGAAGGGGTAATTAGGTCATTTCACCAATCTCATTGCATTCTTATTCTATACAACCATTAACCAAAACATGGGAACGGTTTAAGCAATTGTGACTATTTATCAGCCTAAAGTGATCAAGTATGACACCTGACATGATAACATCAGTCTTATACGAACTTTGTACTCCTAAATTCATCCCAATCCCTGCCAAAATCCAATGATCATGCCATCACATCAACGTCTAGAATTTTCAATGCATGTAATAAGGACTCAGGACCTGTTTTACTGCATGCCTACTAGTTTCCTACAAGCAAATGAAGCTTTTCTGGTCCATCTTCAAGACACAAGTGTTATCTGCTTTTTTTTTTTTTTTTCTTTCTTGATAAGAGAAATTGTTTATTAAAACAAGAAAAGGAGTACCAAAGGGATGAGGATTCCGAAAGAGAAGAAAAGAAAGGAAAACAAAACCAACAAAAACTACAAAGCACAGCTCCATTCTAAAGCAATATCCAACATGAACGATGTCTTGAATTCTCTAAAACTCTAAAACTCATTCCTATCCCACGCTTCCTCGATGGATTTCTCAACATTTCAAAACCTGCACAGGACACATCAATTTGGAGACAGACAGACACTCGAAAAACGACTTTGCAACACTTTCCGGTGAGTAACTTACCCAGGGACCATCAGCCAAGAAAAATGTTGAACCTTACTCGATATTGATACCTTCCACTCGTCTTTCAACAAAGGGAAAGGAGACGACTCCCACAAGGAAAAAGATTTGCACAAAAATGTACCCGATGGCTCCCTAACCCAAAACCCAACCTCATCCATGTTTTGGATCAAACTGAGCCCCTCCAACTTATCTAATAATGAACTCATGTTCTCCATTTCAGACTCAAAGGTTGCAAAAAAAATTTGAAGTCCTAAAAGATAGTGTTAGACATGCCTGACCCAAGATGTGACTGACAAAGGACATAATAGGTTTACTGAGTGGAGAAACGAAATAAGGAAGGACACAAACATGCAGGAGAATAATCCCCCCATCAAAACATCATCCCAAAACGTAATGGTTGCGTCCCCACACGGACTTTAACTGATTGAAGGAAACTCGGGTGAACTCTGGAGATGAATTTCCATGGACTTCTGAATGTAGATTGATGGTTTGAAGCCTTAACTGCTTGTCAATGTAGGTATTAAAATTCTTATAGTACAATGTTCCTTGACTAGTCCTGCCATCCTTGAAAACATGTTCTCCAACAACGAACTGCAGCTTTGGATTTCTTTAAGATTTAAATTCCACCATTAACATATATGAAAGCAGGAAACTTGGCTTTGTAAGTTATTGTTGTTTCACTATTTATAATATATGGCAAGCAACTCAAATGTATGCATAACATGATCAAAAAACATACAAAAGACACAAGAATGATAGTCAAGCTAATTACGTGTGTCAAGTCTATAAGATCACTAATAAAGTTGCTTACATGGACAAGATGGCTTGAATATGATCTGGAATTTCCAACAATCTGTCTGTTAAGATGAGCTTTTCCCTCTTTCCAGGCAGATATCGTGTGTGTCTCAAGTTCTTCCTCAGTCAAGTTAGACCCATGACTCCCAAGCTGGAGTTCAATAATTGGAGAACAAAAAATGAAACAAAAAGCAAAAACTAAAAAAAAAAAAAAAATACAATTGCAAGCAAAATAAAAATCCAAAACATAAAGCAAGGCCAGCAAGCATGATCCCACGGATTGTAAGTCACACTCATTTCTCCACCAAAAAATTCTTTCAAGGAAAATGAAGGAAAGAAAACTGGCTAGAAAGCAAGATTTAATTCCAATCCAACCACATAATCAGCTATCAGTTAGCCTTCGGAGGTTCAACAGTCCCCCTGCCTCTAAGATATGGGTTTTTCTTGTCCAGGCTGTCCAAAACAAACTTTAAATCTTTACATCAACAGAACATGCCATAAGTAAATGTGAACAACACACCACACGTCATTACAGCTTGGATGAGGTTCAGATATCATATCAATTTCTGCTTAATCAAGATTGGCACCAAAACTATAATCTGTAGGATTTCTTTGTAAGGACTAATCCCTAATTCCCATTTGTACATGTCTTTTTAAATTAATAAAATTTCTGTTTCTTATTTAAATATAAAAAAAAAAAAAAAAAAAAAAAAAAAAAAAAAAGCTATTCAGATATTGCCAACATTTTGGCCAAGAATGAGCCTACTTTTCTTTTTTCTTCTTTTCTCCTTTTTTTCTTGGGCAAGGGCGCGTGGTCCCTTTGGGGGTCATCATGGAGCCTTGGCATCATAAAGTGCAGGGCAATATAGTTCAACTACAACAGCCCAGAATAATATACCAAAATCTCTAGTCAAACAAGAAATTAAAAAAAACAAAATATATATATATATATATAAATATATAAATATATATTATCCCGCACTCCCCCAACCCCCAGATTTGGTAGGGAAAAAAGTACAAAGAGATTTTCACATCCCAATAACTCAGCTTCTACTTCCATGTAATTCTCTGTTTCTTGTAAAGCAAGATTAAGAATTTTTCTGTATTCCATGTTCTATTTCTGCATTCTAGCCTTATAATCAGAAATTACAGGATTCTAGTAGATATGACAAACATGACTCTTATGAGTTCCAAATAAAGAAAATTAGATCAATCTCTTTGTTACTTGCAAACTGTGATGATGCGGCATTAATTCATCTGATTTAGATTCAAACACAAAAATTATGATTCACTAAAATGATCCAGACTTGAACTAGAAATCTATAAAAATTTCAAATCAATTCATGGAAAACAGAAATCTAAGACTATATAATGAGTAGCATAACTTCCACAATTTGTTTAAACAGCAAAACTAGTGCATGGAAGTCCAAAATAGTATGAGGCAGATCTCAGATGGAAATCTGGTCTGCGCAATGAAGTCAAAAGAAAATAAAAGAGAAACATGATCAGAATAAGAAGCAAAAAATAACAAAAAAGATTAGGCAGCTTTGTTGCAATAAATGTATCTTCTCAAATTTCTGATAATCTGAGGAGACTTGTATGGCTTACCTCTCTAAGTATCAAAATGAAATCCGTTGCACTGAGAACTCCAACAAACTGACCCTTGCAGATGTCCCACAAAGGAGCAACAGGAATGCCCTGCAAACAGTTTCAGTAGTTAAGGTCGTACTGGGGCTAGTCAGCAGAGTAAGAACTGGGAAAGAACTTGATATCTTATTCCGGAGAGTAACAAGGAAATGAACTAATTGCACCAAGAAATAGAAATTCATAATCACAACCAATGAATACATACAATTTCTTTAACATCTCATGCACAAGAGTTATGTTCATGGTGTTTGTGTGTGTCTTCTACAGTAATTCAAAATATGGTTGTAGCTAGTAATATACCCCTTCTTTTAGGACTATATGCCCTCACCCTGAGCAACTGAACAATAAGAATACATTGTAATTGAGCAAACTCAATCTTCGGCATATCATTTTTATTGTAAAAAAAAATAAAAATAAAAAATGATAAACTTTTCAGTTTAAATGATATTATTTCTTGAAAATTGAAATACATCTACAATATCTAATAGAATTTCTTAAAATGAAAGAAGATAATTAAAGAGGGTGAGAGAGAAGTGGAGTAGAGAGATCAGTTAAGACTTGTAATATCTGATGTTAAAAAGAAAGTCATCAAGGCCCTCTTCTAAAGATACCAACAAGAAGAAACTCAAAATATTCCTCAGAATACAGCCAAGTAATCCAAGGACAATATCACTAGAAAGCAGTGCTCTAAAATTCGCTAGGCATTAATCGGATTCTTGACAAGGGCCTAGCAACTAGAAGGTGCCTAGGCGGCACACACACAAAAAAAAAAAAAAAAAAAAAACAAACAAACAAACAAAAAAAGACAACAACAACAACAATTCTTGTTACATTAGATATTTTTTTCATCCCTTTTTAAAATGATTCTAACTTCTAATATCATTTTATTTTTTTTTTTTCGGGTGAAAGATAAATGATGCATTGTTTTTTTTTTTGAATTGCGAAGCGTTAATATTTCATTTCTATTATATTTGTATGTGACGTTTTAATGACTATATGATAATATATTATTTACAAT
The DNA here is from genome assembly GCA_028749325.2 of Caryopteris x clandonensis. NCBI lineage: Eukaryota > Viridiplantae > Streptophyta > Magnoliopsida > Lamiales > Lamiaceae > Caryopteris > Caryopteris x clandonensis. The sequence goes on along the minus strand of JAPYKT020000024.1, from coordinate 4,336,927 downwards.
TTTCAATTCATTAAATTGGTGTTTTTCATATATTAGTATTTTTTTTATAATACTTCACAACACAATAGAAATAATGTAACTTTGTTTAAAAATTAAAAAAATAAAAATCGATGCCTATGGCCACAAAGCCTTGCATAGGGGCCCCTATGACCGCCTTACCCCACCTGGGATCGCTTGGCGCCTAAAATGGCCTAACAAGTGAAAATCAGTGTGGTATGGGGCTGCCAGCGCCTAGGTCGATTTTTAGAGCAGTGATAGAAAGTTTATAATTTAGATAACTGGAGTCACAACGAATATTTCTAATTAAGCAAATGATAGGGGCAATTTAATGTGTAGCCTATAGTGTGTGTTTGTGTGAGAGAGAGAGAGCGAGCAGGGGAGAGAGGGAGACAAAGAAATTTTATTAATTATGAGAAAATACAAGTACTAGGGATGAGAGATCCATGCAAAACAACCACAAAAATTACAAAAACGTAACTCCAATCTCTAACTATCTACAGTGTAGCCTACAGTTAAGAAGCACCATAACAAGATGCTAAGTATTTAGCAAACACACTTCAGGTTGCAAAAATTGTATATATTCAGCACCATATATAGAATTTTGTTCGAGTTGTGCAGGTGATACAGCAAATTGTGCTGGAATCAATAACCACTTTCATAATGCACTAAAGCTAAGAGGAAAATGATTGTCCATGTCATTGTGGAGTAGTCATGGATTTAGGTCCATCAAAATACAAGACAGAACACTGTATAAAACATTTTTGTTTCTAATTAAAAAACAAATAAAACAATAAATTAAACTAAATTACATGCAAGACAGAACACTGAGAAAGAAAGCCCCAACTCTCGATAAGGTTAAAACAAAGGCAATGAATAAATATCAGAATGAGCGGAAGGTAACATTACACGCATACCAGCTCCAATTTAGTTTCTTTACTCTACCTTTCTCTCCTCAAGTCATTATACAGAACAAAAAAGATATCCAAAATCTTAAATGACTATGAAATCTTCACCGCCGCTAATTTGGAAAATATTACATTTCTGATTTTTCTCTCACACACATACACCTCTTGCAGATATTTACATGTTTCATACCAAAGTTTGAAATCATGCCTGACCTATAATTCTTATTATATTATAATGAAACACATATACTTGAGAAAGCACATTTACCTGTTCATAAAGAATGTGAAACGCTTGTTTCGCTGGTAGATTTATATCGAAGGCAACCACCTGTCAGAAGAAGTTTAGCTACTGAAGTTTTAACTTGTGCACATCAGTCTCCCCACGTCGATTGTATAATATACTCAAAGACAGGGGTAGAATGCATACCTTTCCAGACTCAGGAAGCAACTCATAAGCAGTATGTGAGGACAAAAATACAGACACGCGATTACGAGATAGATCCATTTCTTCCTGGGATGTACTTGAAATCACCTCCTAAAATATATTATTTCATGAGTTTGAATGCCTGAGATTTTGTGTTCAAAGAGATACTTTGCACCAAGCGATCATACAAGTCAGAAATACATTATCACTTCTATGCATTTTCTTCAATTATGTAAAAATAAGATTCTGCACACTTTTGAATTGCTGGTTGTAGTCTTTATGTTATTAAACAAGTTTGTGAACCATAGAAAAGAAGATAACAGAGGGCACAAAGACAGAATCTGGCGAGCACTAAATAAAGAACATTATAGTGTACAAAAATAAAGACCAGAATAATGCTAAAAATCTAAAGGAAATTTGATAGTCACAAGAGATAGATTCTGACCGGCAGAATAGGATCACCATCAACCTCCATGTTAGATCTACCAGCAGTGTCAGAGCTAAAAAATGCAGGAACTGTATCAGATTCACTGGGTATGAAAATAGTGTTCACTACTCCATAATTTCCGGTTACATATGGTTGGTGCTCGTCATGCCGCCATTCGCCGTCAACAAAAAACTTGTACTAGACATAGATGATACAAACAAATTATTGTGAATATGTGTTTGCTAAGAAGATATGTTAACTATAAGGTATGAGAAGAAATCCAGATCACAGTTCTAAAAAAGATATATAACCAATTGCAAATGAGAAGGCTTTCCAAAAAAAGAAGATGAAGTTCAAGATGAGAAGTCCTGCCTAATGTAGTGTTTATAGCATTTGGGTGAAAGCAGAGGCAAGGGTAAGGATGCTCTTTATGATTGAGCCATGCACAGCAGAAATTTAACTTCTCCAAAAAATATCCCTTTCAACTACTGCTCTAAATTATTTACCGCAGCTAAAACCAAAAGTTAGCAAAATGAGACTGAGTATATAAGCTCAAGATGTTTCTGAGATTTTCGGAGAATCACATGTTGCATCTTCTATTTTTCCTACTAACAAGGGAAAGCCTTCCCTTAGATTTATGAGACTCTTTAGAAATCATGTTTTTAAATTCTAAGAGCTTCATGCTTTAGGTTAAAACTTGAAATTCACCCTATTGTAACTGGCAACCATGCATCAATGCACACTTTAGACATATTTATGCTGCCAAGAAAACGACTGGCATCCAGCTGGATTTTAAATGGTCTAATAACAAAAGAAAATCCACTGCATTTTATTGATCTATCAGCATAAGTTGATATTATTGACTCACATACCACCCCCACGAGAGAGGAGAGAGAGGGGGGTGGCATGACTGATTCTTCATATGCATAATTTCGACCACTCAAATTACTTTATTGAGAGCCCCTAAAGGACTCTCATGAGATAGATTTCAATAGGATGCAGCTTTCATCACAGAAGAACAAATTCTAGGATAAAATCAATCAGGAATAATACAACAATGAAGACAAACTGAGCATTCATCCCACTATATAGGAGAAATAATACACGGAAAAATGATTTGATATCTTCAGGAATCAAACTAGTAACGATGCCATCCACGAGTATATTTAGTCAACCACGATAACTTGTTGCACAAAATCAGATCAATATGGTCAGACATCATAACTACTGGAGCAAACTCAGCTTCAATATTCTTCTTATTAATCAAGACAATACATGTTTGCACGTAACTGTTTAAAATAAAGAAGAAAGAACATAATGCATCTGCCATCTTGGGCATTACCTGAGTCTTAATTAAAGAGGGTCCAGCTATCTAGTTGTAAGATAGTTAACCACATAGGTACAGTGCTTTAAAATTTTGTCTGCATAAATATATGCATGTGAAGCTCACAATTTCACATTATTGCAGGCATTTCTGTAAGTGCTCTTTATCTTAAAACATGTCCATGATTAAGAAATACTCATGCGTTGCTCTGTAAGTTCTCTTCTCCCTATCTTCTATCTTGCATGACTTTGAGGCACTATCGAATTAATTTTGTAGGTGATTTCTACCTTGGAGAATGCATCTCAAAATGCATGTATAGTATGTTCAATCTCCATCCTAATGGTTCAATTTCACAATCACGTTAAGTAAACTTTCTACCATCTAAATATTAACTATCTAGCTTTGACCATTTTATGTGCAATTACTGTTACTAAGATATTATTCTATAACAAGAAATGTAATGTATGCATTGCATAAGAGCATCTTGCTTCTCTCAATAATATTTGCATAGGCAGTATAATTTCCTTCTCCGGATTATTATGAATGATTTATTATATTTGAACAAGAAGTTTGAAAAGAACAATTCAAAAATAGAACAAAATAGGAGAATGTAAAGGTGAAGTATAAACCTGGTGATAACCGGGTGTCAAGTTATAGATAACCTGAAATACGGTGGGGCAACCCTCCATCGGAGACATGGAAATATGATCTTGCCACCTCCAATGATGAGATCGCACTTTTAGAGAACAGACTAAAGCAAAAGAACACTAGAAATTGCAAAAAGAATTCAAATAAAACATATTAGTGAGCATAGTTTACCTGGTAAAAGAGCCACTAAGCAAAACCCTCCTTCCCCCATAAGGCCAAACAAATCGAGTAGGTACCATTACTCTCGCAAGCTTATCCGTACTGCCAAACATTTCTCCTTCCAATAGGGATTCTAGATTGAATTACAAATGCTACTACTATCCAGAAACACCCAAAACAGTCTTGCCTTTTTTCTACACTCAAAATTTCAATGAGACATAGCAGTTATAAGTCGAGAACAGCAGTACTTTGGGATCCTCCACAAATGCAGCAGAGGACCCCCTCTTATAATTCACTCATGAAAATCCAAACCGATTAAAATAGCCAAGTGCAACAGACCCAAAACACGGCAAATCTAACCGCAAATACAATAATTTTCAATAACCAACCGAAATCCGGAACGACTCTATTAGATATAAATGAGACGCTGTTCAAAATCCCGAAGATTAACAACAGACAATTGCGATTAGAGCACAGATAGGCATGCGATTTCGGCTTGTTCAATTGATTTCAATAGCGAAAATCCCTAAAGCGGGAATCTTACTTCAGCCCTTTTGTGCTGATTCTGCAAAATTGGAATCAAAACTTGATGCCAAAATACTCTTAAGGGGAGAAACAAATGGCGGCACGATAGAGAGAGAGTGAGTCCTAAATTACAGAACAGCGAAAGAGAATCTGCTACAAATGGGAGTAGAGGGGATCTCTTCGAGCCCCCAGGAACCAGCAACCTATGAGATTAGAATCGGAGGTGGAGGGGGGGGGGTGGATCCTTCACTGATTCATCTACAGTAAAAGTAGGTTTTGGTGATGTAAAAACGACAAATTGTCAGGCGAGAGGGAATTTGGGTTAACAGCGATTTATGACAATATGACCCGCAGACTCTGTATAATCTCAAATACAGGATACAATTTGTTTTGGAAATCAGTTAGGGTCCCCTGCTCTTTTTATTTTCTACTTCTTTATCCATGTACTTTTATCGTTTCGTCAGGAAAAATTGTAGAGCCTTAAATAAAAATGTAAAAGAACAAAATTTTGAAGTATAAATAAAAGGAAAACTTTAGTGGGCAAAAAAGTATTGGGTGTGAAAGCTAACAGAAATAAAATCAGGAGAAAATAATGCATAAAGGGTTGAAGCCAAAAAACTATAAGTGTGCGACAAAATGTGTTTTTCTTTGTCTTTTTCTCATTCAACGTAATTATAATTTCTCATTTCTTAGAAAAAAAAAAAAAAGTGTCATGATTTATTTTATTCTCTCTCTATCAACGTCCATCCTTTTAATATAATGGCTAATCGCATGTTTTACCCATTTTAAGATAGCAGATTTTTTTTATTAGATAAAAAATATACCATTTTCCAAATTGTCTAAAATGTCATTTTCGGGATGTACAGATACATATTTTTAATAATTTAATATACATGGTCAAAATATAAATTTTATTAATCTATAATATAATCATTAAATCTTTAATAAGTTAACAAAATTATCAACAAACAATAAAACAAAGACTAAATTACTTTTACTAATATTAACAGGTGAATGATTACTTTTTCTTTGATCTTTCTTTTCTTTTCTCTCATTTTCAACCAATATTTTGAGCAATTCAATCAACAAAAAAATTGATCAATGATATGTATGCCTATAAATCTCACACAACTATCAGTTCTAAAAATCAATTTAGAACAATTTGCTTTAAAGTATAGGACCCGCTTGGAGTCCATTCCCAAGGTTGGGACTATAGGCAATTATCTTTCTTCGAAAAAATTGTTCATTTCAAAGCATGTAGAAATTCATAGAAGTCTAATTTTTGTATCAATCTAAAATGGAGTGAATACAATTGCTATTTATAGAGCTTATTAGAACATACTATGTAACCATCTAACTAACATAACCATCGTATAACTAACTGTTTAACTAACGTAACCATCATATAACTAACCATCTAACTAGCATAACCATCATATAACTAATTGGCGGTTACATGAGCTTCAACATTTCTTTTCCTGCAACTGTCATGACATCTTCTAGATCTTTTCAGGCATATATGCATATAATTCTACACCCCGTCGTCAAGTTGGACATGGGGAAAACTGAGTCATGTTCAACTTGGAAAGCAAGAACCGTAATCTGGTAGAGCCAAAAAGCTTAGTGAAAAGATCAGCCAACTGGAAATGAGAGGAGATATGTTCTAAAGCAAGAAACCCTTCCTTGTATTTATTACGAACAACATGACAATCGATCTTCAAATGCATGGTATGCTCATGGAAAACGGGGTTGGCGACAATGTGCATTGCAGCTTGATTATCGCACATAAGCCGAATTGGTTTAGGAATTGAGAGACAAAAATCAGTTCATCTTCAAGAATCTCAATGCACTCTCTTGATTGATCCTGATATATATCGCCGATTAATAGGGAGACTGCCGATTAATAGGGAGACTATTATACCTAAATTTTACACAACCAGACATCACTTACTCTGTCCAGCAGCTTAGCCAATTTGTGACTAAGCTGCACTCAGCTCATTGGGATGCAGCTGTGCATATCTTGCGGTACCTTAAGCACACATCTTCCTTGGGAATCTTCTATCCTAGCTGCCATGAGTTTACTCTTCTAGCCTACAGTGATGTTGATTGGCCATCATGTAAAGACACAAGGAAATCAGTTACTGGCTATGGAGTGTTCTTGGGACAATCCTTAATTTCTTGGAAGAGTAAAAAGCAATCTACAGTCTCTAAGTCCTCAGCTGAAGCTGAATATTGCGCATTAAGCACAACTGTTAGTGAACTTGAGTGGATCTCTTTTCTCTGCACTGATTTTTGTCTCTCAATTCCTAAACCCATTCGGCTTATGTGCGATAATCAAGCTGCAATGAACATTGTCGCCAACCCCGTTTTCCATGAGCGTACCAAGCATTTGGAGATCGATTGTCATGTTGTTCGTAACAAATACAAGGAAGGGTTTCTTGCTTTAGAACATATCTCCTCTCATTTCCAGTTGGCTGATCTTTTCACTAAGCTTTTTGGCTCTACCAGATTACGGTTCTTGCTTTCCAAGTTGAACATTACTCAGTTTTCCCCATGTCGAACTTAACGAGGGGGTGTAGAATTATATGCATATATGCCTGAAAAGATCTAGAAGATGTCATGAGAGTTGCAGCAAACGAGGTGTAGAATTCTTCAGGTGCTGCAATTTTGCCATTGATGAATCCGAGTTTGGACTTAGCACCCAATACAACAAGCATCGCCTTTTTCCACGAGATGTAATTCCTTCCGATTAGGGCATGATTAACGAGAACCATCCCCGGATTATCCAAACTCTGTAGATAACAAGGATCATCATTCGCCATGATGATAGCTTTATTTCCAGATGTACCAGCAGTCAAAGTTGACCAATTTGCGTTAAATGCAGATTGCATATCTCTTAGGATGAAGCCTGCGCTCTGATACCATGTAGAAATTCATAGAAGTCTAATTTTTGTATCAATCTAAAATGGAGTGAATACAATTGCTATTTATAGAGCTTATTAGAACATACTATGTAACCATCTAACTAACATAACCATCGTTTAACTAACCGTCTAACTAACGTAACCATCATATAACTAATCGTCTAACTAACATAACCATCATATAACTAATTGACGGTTACATGAGCTTCAACATTTCTTTTGTTGCAACTGTCGTGACATCTTCTAGATCTTTTCAGGCATATATGCATATAATTCTACAAAGTGGGCAAGTTTTTTTAATTTTGAAACCCATTTTTTGCTTTTTTGCTATTTCTCAAAAAAAAAAAAAAAAAAATCCAGGTCTCATGTAGAGAATTTTGCTTACATTAGAAGAAAATATTTTCCATATGACTCGAAGTTAGATGATTTGAAGAACAAACATGAATGGTAATGGCCCCAATGTCATTTTTATTTCTCAACTATATGTGCTTATCATAAATTATGGTACAATTTTGTTTGATTACACTTGTTATGTTATGTACTTAATGAATATGTTCTTAAAGATTATTCCAGAAGGTACAGTTCCATTGATAAAGCTTGATGAGAATTGGATCGCAAATTCCAATGTCGTAACACAAGCATCGGAAGAAAAGTTCGCTAACCCTCCACTTGCAACACCACGAGAAAGTCGCAGTGTATGTTGCCTCTTTTATTGTTCAATTGTCTTAGTTCTCAAGTTCGATTATTGAAGACTGTGACTGTGACTGTGAAGTTGAAGTTCTAATACAATTGTCTGGCCTTTAACTCCTTTATTTTGATTGCCAACAACATTTCTACTAAGTCATATTGTAACATCCCAAAATCATATTTGAAATATTACTACTTGATATTTAATTTAAATATTTTTCAATATTTCAAAAGATGTTAATGTAAAAGAAAAAAGTTTAATTGAGAAATTATATGGCAAAAATAAATGTAATATAGCTCGTGCAAATTTTTCATTACACAATATAAACTTTTTTGATAAAATAATTAAATTTTAAAACACTTGATCAATTGGAGAAGCCTACATAGTTAGAGTCGCAACCACGACCAAGATCATCCTTCCTGACCTCTTTAGCTAAAAAGGTGAGGGGTGAGTGTTGGTAAACACTCCGTGGGCTAAATTGTTTACCTACAAGAGTACATACACAAGAAAAACTGATAAACATAGGATTTATGTGCAATTCGGAGTTATTATGTATAGTTTTTTAGGCAATTGCATGTATCTAAGTGATGAGTTCATCATGATTTTGCTATATTTTGTTACGTCACGTGTTTGTTGAAGTTTTGACAGAAAAAACAGATAATTAAGGTGTATGGACCGCGTCTCAAGTCACGCAAATCGTGCTTATCCTCGGGATATGATCTTAACTGTCGCGATTTGGTGTGATTCGGGCATATCTTCCCATTCCAATCAGAGATACGGCGGCTATCAGAACCCTAGTAATTGTCTATAAAAGGAGGAGCTACATTAGAATACATGGATCATACAACACAATATACAACAAATTTTAGGGTTAGAAATAAGGATACAAAGGAAGATCAACCAACCAAGTCATTAGAGAGAGAGAGAGAAACGAAGAAGATCCTTTGGGCTTCAATAATTTTCTTTTCTTTTGTTCTTTTTATGTTAGTCGTGATAATCAATATGTTTTTCATGGATTATGTATTAAATATGTGTGGCTAAACATCTAGTGATTCTAGGGAGTGCATGATTATAGATTTATATGTTTTTCTTTAATGATATTATTCCCCTTCCTATATTTGTTTTGCTTCCTTGATTTAAATGTCGTCTGAAATTATGTGGAGACTAATTGCATATGTGTAGTTAATCCATTACTACCCGGGAGGGAGTAATTGGTTAATTGATCAGGAATGCATAACATAACACTTGCTAGATCGGGAGATTAGTAAGTATTATGATGAGAATAGATCCTAGGCATGATGGAGAGTTAGATAATATCTTGAGAATAATTAGTGTTATCTAATCTACATTTAAATCTAACTCGGAAGAAAGGATCTAGATGTATTAGTGATTCTCCTACAAATATAGAAATTAAATATGGTTTGATACATTAAAGGAACTCATATTAACCATATAAATGCATGTCCCTAAAATCCATACAATCTTTGAATATCTTTAGTTGTTTGAATCTATTCAATATTTATTTCTACTTCTTTATTTGTTTTATTTTGTTTTACCAAACCAATCTCAAATTGATTCTTTAAATAAATGATAGTATAATAAATGAATACTTAGTTGAATTTATTATATACAGTCGATGTGGATACAGTACATGTTGTCACCATATTTTAATATAATTTACCTCGTGCACTTGTGAGTCGTATTTTAGGTGAAATAAAATAGCGAACAAAAACATAACAATTTACATCGCATGAGGGCACATTGTGCATTGAAGCACTTCACATATGAACATAAATCATAAATCCTATAATATGTATATTATTTACTTATTATAATACACATAAAAGCACATAATCTTGCTTGTTATGCGCTTTGCTGCGTTCGAGTATCATGAGTTCGAGAGCTACCCGAAATGATCTTACGATCAGAATCTTGTACGAGTCATACCTGCGAATCTTAGCCATATCTTAATCAATTATGCCTTGTCCTAAACCCGAGGTCTCCGGAGCTCCTACAATGGGATGAATTGTTTACTATTAACCGCTTAAATTAAATAAAATATTAATATATAAAAATTGAGATTCTACTGAATCAAAAATTATATAAATTGAGTTAAAATATTTTAAGAAGTGGAAACAGTGACTATTTTTATAAAGGTTGTGAAAACGTGCTTCCTCTTGAAACTTAGCCACGTTCTGTTCTCGAAGTTTGTACACAGTATATAAATACAAAGCTTTCATTTTCACAATACCAAACTATAGATGATGAAATTTGTGACATTTTTCCATTGACTTGAGTCCAATCGAACTTAAAACGAAGATTTTATGACTATTCGATGTGTTTATTCATTGAACAACAATGAATGAATATTTTATAAATCACAAAATATATGGAGGAAAATGATGAATTTTTAACTGTAGAAACTAAAATCATATGGAAGTATCATATAAAAAATTCAAATCATTTTGAGAAGAATGTCTATATATTTTGGATTTTTGAAATCCAAATAGCTAAAGCTGTAAATTCTGTAGAGTCGTAGAAAAATATGTCATAACTCATAAAACATAAACTGGATTGACTTGAAACTCTTATAGAAAATGAATAACACCTATAGAAACGACATATTAAAAATTGAAGAGATTTGGATAACTATAAACATGTATTCCAAATTTCCAAATAAAAAATGTAACACTTTATAAATCTAGATATGGAGTAACAGAAAATTCATATAAAATAAAATTGATATCCAATTGACTTAAAATTTTAAACGTGAATTGGAATGAACGAAATATTTAAAATTCAAGGTATTTAGATACCTATAACTCTATATTCTGAATTTTAAAATCAGAAATGTTGAAATTTGTAAATCTGGATATTGAATGGTAGAAAATTCATATAAAATAGAATATATATCCAATCGGTTTGAAATTTTAAGTCTGACTCAAACTCATAGTAAGGAATAACATACTAAAATTTCATAAAATTCGAATAGGTATAGATAGAACTTTTGAATTTTAAAACAATAAGAGTACCTGAAAGTTGGAAAAAAGGAAGAAAGAAGGAAAAAGATACTCAATAAACAATGACGGGTCAATTGGAGAATTCCAAAGTGATATACCCTAATTTATGAGTACTAGTCTATAATTAGTCCTCTTATTCCATTATATATATATATATATATATCCAGTCTTGTCATCATATTGGGCTCCGAGCCTCATTTTATGGACTTTTAATATGAAATCTAATTTTATTAAGCTCAATTATAGCTTAATAAATTCAAATCATGACCCAATGTTAATCAAATAACTTAATCATGTTTTCTCACAATTTCATTCGACATAAAAATTATACAATTATAAAAATAATTTAAGTGCAATATTTTCATAAATTATAAATTAAATCATGGAACGATTTTACAAAATCATGAAATCATAAAATTTAATATATATATATATGTATATATATATATAGTAACATTTCATAATCTCAATTATCATTCTATAGATTTAATTCAATTAGTCATACATAAACCATGAAAATGTAGATCATATAATTGTACATATAATCATGAAAATTTACATTGAATCATGTAATCATGTTATAACTTTAATTCCACAAATAAAATTATAACGATATTAATTAGAATACCTCATAGTTAAGCCATAAGAATTCTCACATGAAATCCTAGAAAAACTTTCATATAATGAATCATAAAATCATGATCATTGGTGCATTCATAAAAGTAATTTTAATAATGCCATAAAAATTTGGGTTATCACACATAATATTTCTTTTAATTCATTTTGTTAATTGAAATGCTCAAAATATTGGTTGAAGATAGGAAGGAAGAAGGAAGGAGATGGAAGAAGGAAGAAGGAAGAAGGAAGAAGGAAGGAGATGGAAGAAGGAGGAATAGGGAAACAAATTAATTCACATTTTAATATTAGTAAGGTAATTTATTTTTTTAATAATAGTATTTTTATTATTTAAGTATTATTTAACTAAGTGGGGTGCGTTGAGAAAAAAAAAAGTTGCAAATAGTTATTGAATTTATTTTATTATCCTTCTCTATATAAAAGAAGGATAGTCTATAGCCACGTGTCACCATCATATTTATTCGTAGTAATAAGCCTTTAATTTCTCTATTTTCTTTACACATGTCTTAATTATTTATTGACATTTACATTTCTCTCTCTTCTATTTTTATTTTTTACTAAAAATTTAAAAACTCAAATAATTTTTTCCTTTTATATCTGTTATTTACGTATGATATATCAAATTTATCATCTTTTCATGATCTTTAATTTAACACCAATATTGCATATTTTAAAATAAAATTTTATTTAAAGTATGATATATAAATTTTTATGGATAGAATAGAATTTTGTTATGAATTTAATTATTTATTTTTATGTTGATATATGTATTAAATTTGAATAAATATTATTATTTGTTATATGAATTTGATCTAAAAGTATAAATATTTAAAATATGTATATATAACCATATGATTTAATTTATATAATATTATAATTTATTGTTCCACATAACAGGTTTTAGTTAGTTGAATATTATGTATTGAGTTGGGAACACTCTAAAATTGACTTTAAAAAATCGTGCAATATATTATTTAATAAAGATAATTTTTAAAAGAATGATAATGCTATATAACATAATCTAAAAAATCAAATTGCATAATATATAAAATTATAATTGACATAAGTAATTCTACGTTAATTTTTATAATAATAATAATAATAATAATAATAATAATGATGATGATGATGATGATGATGATGATGATGATGATGATGATGATGATGAGGATGATAATAATAATAATAATAATAATAATAATAATAATAATAATAATAATAATAATAATAATAATAATAATAATAATAACAATGATATAATTTTAGCATATATTATTAATATAATAAAATAATTTATAGCCCATGCATTGCAGGGGAATCCATCTAATATAAGTAAAAATTATTAAGTTTCATAACGACAACTATATAGATAAAAATCAACATTATCCTTAAAATGGATAATATATATATATATATATAAACCTTTGGAATATAAAGCATATTGTCGAACAAAAACTCCCAACATTTATGTCAAACATCTTCAAGCTTACTCATACAATTCTCCATTAACACTGTAACAAACATACTTCGTAAAGAATGTACATATGTCTAATAACCTTGTTCTGTAATTCCATCAATGTACTCGTTATCATCTTCTAAAAGTCCATATGCATAAAAAGCATCTTGATATGTATGTTATCGTACTATGTGCACCCATCATATCACTATGACATTAAGCACCACACATAACATTTATGTGACATATTTGCTAATAAGTAGTTCATGAAGGCACATAATAAGGCCTAATTAAAGCAAATTATCTCTCTCAAAAGCCATTCTCTAGTATATTGCTTCCAATCAAACTTCTAAGGAAATTCTACATAAGTAACATGGTTCCCTTCAGGATAATTCTTGTTTGCTTCAAACCAAGCTTCAAATATGACCGATTAACAAAAGAACCAATTTGTTTCGCATCATAGAAAATTATAATGCATGTGGGAATCCACGTTTCTGAAACTCTACAGTATAGATAACTAAAAGAACAAAATATTTGCACTAACAAACTATGCGGTAACAAAAATATATAATTTGAAATTCATTTTAATACCTACTTTAACATGACCAAATACTTTATTAATCTTTAGATCATTAATTAATTTGTCCAATTTGACTTAAAAAATATGACTAACAATATCAGGATGATCTTCACGCTTTGGTCTTCTAGTTTCAAGATTTATGGTCATTTTGGATTGCATGTTAATGTAACAAATAAAATAAGGGTATCATGTCCTTCCACAAATAGTCATAGCATCTGATAGTTTTTAATCATATACCGCAGACCACCTATTTACGAAGGTGGCAAAACAACTCAAAAAAACTTGCAAGGAAGAATCATTATTGCCTCACAACAAAACATCACACAAGACCTTTGTACATCTCACATAATAATTGTTTTTGATGCGTTATAATATATAACAACCTTCTAGATTCTACAATTGTATATGCATCAATTACTAATTGTTGGGTAAGTCATCTACAATATAAAAATAAGTGAATTTTAATCTTCTCTATCACGAAGGTATGCAAAAAATTCCTAACAATCACTCTCTTCCTATTTCGATCTCGAGATATTCCAATATACAAAAATGTAATATCATCTTGATAGTCATTTTCTCCATACGAAAACAATAAGAGGATATTGCAAGCCCAATTATGAAAGATGTAACTCATTTATACGTTTAAAATTGCTTGATCATGTTTCAACTATAATGTATTTATCACCTAGAGCTTCATCAAAATCACCAACAATCAATGCTGCCACTTCAGACGCAGTCGATAAATTGTACATTATCACATCACTACCTCTTCTTCTAATAAACTTAAAACTAACATTTGAGTCACCAGCTCTAGCATTTTATCCCTAGCCATTATAAACAACCTCAACAAAATATTGTTTCCATTGTGCATTGACTTAAGTTCTAACACAATATCATTATGAAGGCTATTGGTATCATTCTTGACCTGTAAATTCAATTTAATAAAAATAACAATTAAAATATAAAATATAGAATACGAATTTAGTTTAAAATAATTATATTTTAAAAATAAATTGAAAAATATTCCTAATATAATTAATTTTGTTCGCAATCTCATTTTTAGTATCACTGATATACGATTAAGAAAATATTGGCTTGTAACCCTCGGTAGGCAATAAACTTTCAATCAAATGATAATTTTGGCCAGTTAGTTTAAAGATAGGTGGAGAATTTTCTCTATTTGTAGATTTATCAATCTTCACTCCCACATATGTAAATGAATATATACTATTGTATGATCATATGTTTAGTAGAACATGTTACTTTTTTCTACTTTCTCCATTAATCAAATCTTTCATAACCTGTGGTGGTCTTTCATTAGTGGAAGAGAAATATTTCCTTTTATTATTGTGGTTTCTTTGCTTTGAAATACGATCACAATCTCTCCTCATACCAGAAGAATGCACCACAAAATTTGCACTTACACTTTGCATCTTCAATATCCTAACATCATCTTTAACAAAAGAAAAAGATGTTTTAATACAAATATTAATGAATATATATATATATATATATATAAAATTTATGATTTCATACCTAAGAGTATTTGTAGATTCTAAATCGACAAAATCTTCATATTCATCATTGCTAACTACCATTACAAAGTATTGTCAAACCAGACAATTTAGGGTTATTACTAAAAATCATAAATGAAGTAATAAAAAAATTACAAATCAACCATAGTTAAAAAAATTATATGTACCTCGATAATGGGATTATAGTCGTTTGACTTGTCTTAGAAATTGGAAAATAAAAAATAAAATAATTTAAATTTTCCTAATACATAAGTAGTTTAAATAAAATGAAATTATTATTGTTTGCCATGTCATTAGGATCTACATTCATAGCTTGTTGAACTTGATTAATTGGTTTTAATATTGATAAAGGAACCACAGAGCCTACAATTAAAATCATTACAAAGATTAAACAAAAATAATATTTAATAAAAAAATATTTATATGAATGATGAAATAATATAATATTTAAAATACAATAATAAAAAACTATATATATGCCAAAAACATTAACTGTTGAAATAGGTGTATCGTTAACAAAAATAGGGACAACATTATTCATGTAAATTTGAGAAACACCTGTATTTTTTTATTCAAATCAAGGATGTGAACACCACAAATAAAGAATAATCTATACTTATATGAAAGAAGGGGGGAATTGCAAAATTAGTCCTCTAACTTGTGAGCGGTCCCAAAATCAGTCTTTTTATCTTTTTAATTACTCAAATTTGATCTAAAAAATTAAAATTAAAAACAATTGCCCGACAATTATACTTATAGAACGCATACTCACGTCACATTAGGGATTCACATTTTTCTTGCTAACATGTGGCCTCTATGGTCAATTTTGATGTGTCTCATGTTATTGTTTATTACGAAGGAAAAATGAAAATTCTTATTTAACACGATAATGTGTGGTACATGTGCAAATATCGAACAAGAATTTAAAATTTCAGCTAAAAAATGTGTAAATTGAAGAAATTAAATAGAAAAAGGACCAAAATTACAAAATTAGAAAGATAAAGGACTAATTTTTGGACCATCCATAAGTTTCAGGACTATTTTTGTATTTTTCCCATGAAAGAAGAATCGTGACAGTTTTTCTCTTCCTCATTTTTTTTTGCTTGCTTCTATTTTTATTTTCACTAAAATTTAAAAATTTAAATTACTTTTTGTTTTATATCCATTTTTAATATATGATATATTAAAATTATTTTCTTTTTGTGATCTTTAATTTGACATCAATATTGTACATATTGAAATAAATAATTATATTAAAAATTATAAAAAATAATTTTTTTGGATGAAGTATAAAAATTTTATGCATTGAATTATTATTTAAAAAATTTGACATATGTGATAAATTTGAATAAATAGTATATCAAATTTTTATACGGATTTAACCTAGAAATATATTTTTTTTTTTATAAAAATTGTTTAACTTCCATAGTTTTTAGTAAATTAAAATATTTGTAATTGGTTGAGTGACAATTCAAAAGTCACTTCAAAATGTTGTATAATTTTTTATTTAATAAAACTAACTCAAAAAATGAAAATAAAATTTAATATATAAAACTATATTTCAAATTGAATAATATTTATATAATTATAATTGATCAAAATAATAGGCAATGTATATTTTTTAATAATAATAACATAATTTTATTATAAATTATAAATATAATAAATATATTATATCACATGAATTGTACGAGCTGACTTTTAGTAATACATAATAATCGGACCCACACATTTCTTCCGAAATTGATCTATTGTTTTGTTTGTAATAATATGCAGGAAAATATGTCTCTGAATATGCCATCATTATTCTAATTGCTAGAACTTTACCCTACAAAATAAAATGTAAGTAATCCATTGATTATACTAAAATAAAATATAAAAAAAATCCAATGTGACAGCGTTTACTTTGAAGGAGTTGTATTAGATTTCATTGGATAATGTTGTGTTGTATATGGGATAAATAGCTAGATTATTTATCATATCCTACATTTACTTTGTGTGATTTGTAGGATGTATTATCAATATCACCTATTTACTTCATGGGATTGCATATATAGGTGGATGCAAATTACTTGAATACCCCTTTATTACACAAGCCATATAATTTTCAGTAATCTCTTCGCAGCTGCTTCAATTATTACAGACTTTGCGACTCCTCCTCCTTTGTGGCCGTCACCATCATCGTGTGGAATTGTAACATCCGGCGTCCGTCTGAAGGGTGGATCTTTGCGAGTTCATGCTAGTATTTGAAGGTATTCTTTGTCCTTTTCCCCAATTTTGAGTATTTGTGGGAGCTGTCTGGATTGAATAAGTAAAACCCTAACTACAGTAGTTCATTGTTCGATTAGTTTGGTTAGCTTGAATCTGCAGTGGGTAGACATTTAAAACACAAAGCAATGCCGAAAGGATCATCAAATATGGAAGAATCAGAAAAAGGTATACACTGTGATCTCCTATTTGGTTTCCCCCCATCAGATTATCCCCCTACACATGAAGCACTTATAATGATTGTGATATTGTTGTTGTGCAGAAAATTTACAATAATTGTGTCTCCCTAACTAACCTTTGATGCCGGAAGAAATTTACATATGTATTAAGTGTGTGTTTGATTTTTGTTACTCATTGTCAATGAATGTGGATTTTTTTATTGCATATTGAAGCTTTGCTACTAAAAAATAATTACTTCTGCCCCTTCACATAGTAATTGTGGGTGTAGATTGATGGACTGAGTCTCTTGTTGTTTAATTAAAACTGAAGCCTATATGCTGTCTTTGATTTTAATTGTCGATGGTACATATAAATTGAATTGCTCCTCGAATTCACCTTCATCTGTATGTGGGTTGTATGTTTTCCCTAGCTGTGCATTTAGTACCTCGGTGTTGATGGCATGCTTGTGGGGTGGATGTTTCTTGTGATCGTGCATTTACACTTCAATTGCTAACCCAATACATTTTAATTTAATTATTTTTTGAAACTGAGGCGTAGGATTATGTCATGGATGATTTAAATAAGCTGTGCAAATTATTTTGTAATGGTTGTATTGGTTGCACATAATTCCATTTCACATGTTTAAGGTTACTTGCTAAAACTTGAAACATGAATATGTTGTTTTGCTAATATTCATTTAATTACATTTTCACGCAGCGACCGCCAATAGTTACGTTTCAACCATCTCATCCTCATACGAAATGAACTATAAATGTCATGGACTAGATGCACTTAGCCTTACTCGACGCGGTCATATTGTCTTCACAGATTTGCAAGAGACAATACATAAGAAGGAGGTCGCAATAGAGGTACTTGAGTGTCGTGAGGTTATTCTTACCGAAACAATTGATGAGCTGAAGGCTAGGGTGGCAGATTTAGAGGTGCCGATTAGGCATTTGTGACAGGTTGCATTTTTTTGGTTGATAATGTGTATAACATGTGTCGTAGAACCAGATGCCTGGTGTTCACTGTATTCTTTTGCATAATTTTCGTGTTTTTCGTATGTTCTGGATTCCGTTATCGGTGATGAGTACCAATATAAGTGCGTAAATTTGTTAGTACTGTTGTTAATTTGTTAGTATCTTTAGTATTGTTATAAATTAGTTAACTAGTTTTCCTGCTACTGTAATGTGTATGTTGGAAAATATTATGGTCAGGTGTAATTAAGTATCTGGACATCTTAATTAATGTATATTATTAATTTATGTGGGACCTTACACACAACACATGCGAATGTATGCTCACCCTATCTCTGTTATGTTGTGTAGGGCATATATAATGCCACAAGACTCCTCTTGAGTCAAATAAATAATAAAGCATACACGGTCTGAATAGTGGGACACCACTACATATATGGATTTGTAAATAACAATACCACCATCATTACACTCATTTCTTATAAGAGACATGTTTCTTCTTATACCCAACATTTATCCAAAGGTTTGTATCACTGCCAAAACCCAGCTTTCTCGAAACCCATGGCTCCAAAAATAACTTAAGAAAATGTATCTTTAACACCTCAATGGACGAAGGATGTGGAGACCATTTTCAGTGACTGTCTCCTTGAACAAGTGGAGGTTGGTACCTAGACTGTTGGACAGCCCAATTATCACGCTGTGCTGACAACAATGGGTGCTGTGAATCAAATATTTTGCACAAACTTCTTCTATGAATATATTGTTAACCGGCTAGATAAATTGAGCACATATTGCAAGGTTTTGAAGTGGCTTAATGATAGAGATGGTGTCGTCCATAACGCCACCACTCATCATGTCTATTGCTTGGATTCTCATTGGAAGACTATATGTCAGGTGAGTGTGTCTTCAATGCGACTAAGTCAAGTAAATCTTTTTTAGTTAATTAAATTCACATAAATTTAAATTCATATGTAAATTTTTTTAAAGGATATTGATTTAAGATCTTGTTTAAAGGGAAAAAAAACTAGCAAGGGTGTATAAACAAGATGGAGAATCAGCATTCGACGTGCTGCAGATCTTGTTTGGGCAGCCTCTTTCTGTACCTTCTATAGACATTCCCGAAGAGGTTATTCAGCTTTCAAGTAGAACAGACACAAACTCTCCTGATGGGTCATCTGTTATTGAGATATCGAATCCATATCCCTTGGAACAGAGCTCTCTATACTCTTCTGACTACAGCTCGATTAATAGTAAGAACTCCTTCTGGTCTGAGTTAGCATGGATCAATAATGCATCCGATACTGAACCATCTAAGTCTGAGGGATCCTCAAACTAAGGTCCTAATTACAACGACGAACATAGCCCGATTGCATTGTGGTCTCCATTCAAGTAGCATTGAATCTTATTCATGTATTGTTTGTTTGTGCAGTATGTTATGTTGTTGTTTGGTTGCCTAAACTAGTAATGTGGTAATAATGCTCGTCTTTATTAAATAGAATATGTTACCCATAATATTAGCATATAATGTACTTCGGTAGTCGATTATTGTGTGGCCTACACAACTTGTGTCAGTTGCATGATTGTCTTGTATGATTGTAATTGCATTATGTTAAATAATATCCAAAAAAAATTTAATATGCATTCCCACATTCGATTAATTATAATTTCTATATCAATATATATAAAAATATATATTATACAATGGGGAGAGATATATACGCGATGTAAGTTATATAAACCTCCAATTATTTGGAAAATTAATTTCATGCATTATGCCTATATACATATGACAAATGCATTCTCAGTCTTGAGGAAACAATATATATTTACATATATATATATTTAAATATTTATATTTATATTTTATTTCTTAGAGGCATATAATAATTAAATCTTGTGTCAGAGGCCACGTGAAGATACAACATGTCTTGACAATACAAAGCACATATGTCCATCGACATTGTTGCCTTCTTTATAATTTGGCAGAATTTGACACTTCAACTAAATTTATTATTTTTAGATGTTTGTGTTTGTATAATTACTTATGTGAATAAATTATGCATCCAAGTCACATGTTTCCCTTACAATTGAACGTGAATGGGACCCAAGAACCAACTTATGCAGGTTATTGTTTCCTACGTTTATGTATTTACATCACAAGGTCGTGGTCGAAATATATTGTCGAGAAATCATCGCAAAGTCATTCAATATTTATTTTATCTTCGATGGCATCAAACTTTCCTGTCTACCGCCAGCCACATGCTCCATTTTGTTCCAAAGCAATAATGTGGACTAACGAAGTCGATAATAGATTTCTGGATGTTTTGATAGAACTAAAGATTCGGACTGAAGCAATCGACCGCCATTCATCGAGTGAATTTAGAGTTTGGTGCAACATTTGATAATGTATATGGTAGAATGAAGTTGCAGCTGTTAAGAAAGAGGTACTTGTAGAGATGTTAAACGGGCTAGCCCTAATAGGTTTCGGGCTAATCGGGCTTCGATTTAATTGGGTCATTTTAAACGGGCTTGTGTTATGGTGAACCTAACCCTAACCCTACCGGTTTTTGGGCTAATCGGGCCATTATTGAGCTATGAATCGAAATAGTCAAATTATATATTTAAATTTAAAATTTTAATTAAATGCATATAATACTCTATTTAAAATAAAATTTTAGATAACATTAAAAATTATATATTTTTAACCTTTATATCACTATACAAAATTTAAAGATTCAAACATTTAAGTGATATACACCATTTCATGCTCTCAATTCTAGCTTTAAGAGCATTCACGTCATAAAATTTGAAATCATGTTACATTTTAATTCTAAATTTAAATGATAGTATTTAGAATATTCTAGTAATTAAACATAAATTTTAATATCTTCTACTAAAACTAAAATGTGGTATATGAAAAATAATTCAAAATGGTGTATATTATTAGTTCGATATTAAAAAATAGACAAATAAGAAGAAAAGTTCGGGCTATCGGGCTAGCCTTAACCCTAAGCGGGCTAGCCCTATAGTGCTTCGGGCTAATCAGGCTCGGGCTTGGGCTAAATGGGCTAATTTTAAACGGACTGATAAAATCAAGCCTTAACCCTATAATTTTTCGGGCTAAACGAGTCGGTCCGTCGGGCCATGGCCCTTTTAACATCCCTTGGTACTTGCTGTTCGAGTGAGTTGCAGGTCTAAGTGGAGTTTGCTACAACCCTGTAACCGGTCAATTCACTATCGATCCAATAATATGGGAGCAAATAAGTAAGGTACGTACGTTTACTAAAGACTGCAACCTTATAACTACGGTCGATATACCACATGCATTTCTAATGTCAAAATTTTATGTAGGAAAAACCACAGCGCACGCTAGAAATGATTGCCTGTGGAGAAAAGAGGTTGCTAGATTTGAAACTATTATTTGAAGATTAGTACCGGCGGGCATAACTCCGAATATTTATTCTATGTGAATCGTATGTTATATAAACTTTCTCCCATCATGTATGCACTATTTCACTCATCATAATATATGTTATGCAAAGTTATTATTGAAAAAAAACAATTAACATTGTTGCAACATTCTAAATAAACTACCTCCGACTTTACCATCATCTACCATGTTAAGACATTGATCGAAGTAATAAAACAAACTCCACACAGCGGGCCAAGATAATCTTTTACGAAGGCAAGCAGGATAATTGTCTTTCCTATATACACATAAATACACATTACACATCATTTTAAAAAGACTACTTGTCTATTGGCCCAAATACTTTTACATACCAAACAATTGGATCGGGTTTTGCAGACCCACAAATAGTGTGTTAAACACGCTTCACCCCAAATGTACATAATAATAAAATATACTAACCGTAGCTAATGGTCATGCCATCATACATACATATCATATATTACCAAAATGAGTTAAACGACATTCTGTATTTTAATCGACTATCACATCTTACATACGTCCGGAAGCCATCAACATCATCATACAACCCTGTGCTTCTTTTGGGAGGCTGACAAATAATTTAAGTTCTTTGTTGTTGTTGATTAACATTTTTGCCACAATTAGTTATTGATCAACAGACAAGATACCCAAGCTCCCCAAAACTTCAGACAACCTTCCAAATTTCTCGAACATCATAACTTCATATCCAATACACTTCCCAATAGGCTATAGGTTGTCATTAGTTTGTTCACAAAACCTGCCCATGAGATTTACCATTTGCTCGCCAGCTGTATCCTCACGGTGTCTCTTCTTGTACTTGTTACTATTCTTCGGCTTTGAGGCACCAGCTTCCGCGCCAGATGTGGTGTCGTTATTAACAGAAATTATTTTAATGGAGGCATTCAGTTTGGGAGTGTAATTCTCGTCTACAACTTCAAGTTCATCTTTATTGGCAGCGCTTAAATCTTTAGCGAATTCACTAGTTACACGATCATTTCCGTACACCTCACACCATTCATTCTATACAGGTTATGATTTGTTTGTCATGGTCTTTGCATGAGCATCTGTCTGAAATCAATTGATCACATGCCAATGTGGTATATTCACAAGTATGCGTCAAGTAATTATAGAAACTTAAATCTAAATCAAAAATAGCAAAACGTACCGCCATATATTCATCCCACAACTTGCTGTCGTGGATAACAACCATAATATTCCAATCGTCCCACTCAAAACCTGATCTACTAAGTATCTTTGGAGACTTTTGTGATACTTCTTCCATACATGAATCTTATTACCAATATGAGAAATAGCCTTCAAATCTTTACCAGGCAAGTGTCGTTTTCTATACCTAGCCAAGGCACCCATGTAACCGGTGTAAAATCCATTCCCGCACTTCCAGCCCCCTTGTATGATATCCTTTAAGGCAAGGATAAGTAGTTGCTTCTCCTGTACACTCCAAATACGCCTCTTTGATGATGTTTGCTTTGAACTGCGATTGCTTTCACCACTGCAACTCATATCTTCCATACCCTACAACTATGCCAAAGTGAGTTATAATTCAACATATTAATCTAACTACAACGATCAGGGACTCCCATCAACAAACATTAGATAAACTACAAATTTAAATAAATGTTGCTGTCGTATTTTTTAAATAACAACTATTTACAGAAAGAAAAAATTGAACAACTAAAGAAATACTCAAATATCCCTAAATTAGATCTGTACATATTCTGATTACCATCCATTGTATAATTAGAGGGAGAACACAAATGTGCAATGAACCAGCATAATATATTTACACCATCATAATGTGTGATATTATAATTTCAATAGAAAAAACATGTGAACTTCTTAAAAACATAAGGATTCACAAACTGAACGCATGTCACGTTATTGATTCCACTACTTATACGGCTGGGCAGCCAAGTTATCTCGCCATTCAGTCCATTCGGGTGTGTTCTCAACAATGTTTATGTAGGTCTCCCCACCGTCGTTAAAACCATCCAAATGTTCATCTACCTCATCTTCTATTGGTTGACAACCATTGTCTTACATATAAAATTGTGGATTAGAAAACAAGCAAGAATGATACAGTTTTGGACTTTAATTGGGTAGTACGAAACACTTCTAAGGATATCCCAACATTTTTTCAAAGTACCAAATGACCTCTCAAATACGTTGCGAGCCTTGGAATGTTTCATGTTGAAGTATCCCTCCTTGTTTTGAGGTGCAGAATTACTAGCACCACACTCATCTAGATGGTACCTTATCCTATGATACGGTGTCAAGAAACCATTTTCGTTCGTGTAGCCATTATCACACAAGTAGTAGTTTCCTGAACAAGTTATGTACGCAAAGTAATTAAGTTATTGGTTGGGATATAATTGTAACGTAAGATAATCTTATTCCGTAAGAAAAATAAAATAGCATACCTTGAGGTACTCTCAAACCATTTGTATGTGTTACAGCATCACACAAAGTGCGTGAGTCGGCAAAACTTCCTTCCCAACTAGTTAGAACATAAATATAGTTTATGTTGAAGTCAGAAACTCCCTAAACATTAACAGATATGTGTCATTTCCTATTTTGGTTCGGCCATGACATGCGTTCATAATAGTTATATTGATGTACGTCCTATCCACTGCACGCAAACAACCCTGCATTTTGTTTCATATCTATCAAAATTTGATAAGTAGTGGCAAACACAGTAATAAGTAGTTATAAGTGATAAGATGTGTGAGGAGAATGTACATTAACTGGCTTTGGTGCAACTTTCATCAACTGGCTTTGGCTGTTCTAATGGTATAGGGTGCAGACGTATTACTGAGTTCAACACATGATGGAAATGTTTGCTAATAGTTCTACTGGAGTGACAATATTTGGATTTAACTATACGGTTTTTGTGTGATGTGCTATAATTGACAAAAACTGCTAACTGTTCAGCTCTACTACTACGTTGGGTCGATTTCAATCCACCATTTGCCTCAAACGGATGAAGCAATCTAGAGAATGCACCTCCACTCATTCTTAAATCATCTATACATTCTTGATCTGAGATTTCTATAACCTGTCAGAGATATCCTAGTTGTCTGGGAACCCTACTTATAAGACTATAATGTGCACACCCACCCACTGGACAGCATGACGATGTGTATGTTATTTGTGATAAAAGAAGGTGCAAACAAGATTACAAAATGTCATAAATGCATTCATTATGCCATGCAAAACAATAAATATCTCCTCCTCCGAACCTCCTTCGTGAACTACAGTATTATGAACATCAATCCTAGACGGCAAATTTTTACAATATACACTTTTCGAAGCAATAAAACAAAACAAGAATACGAAACTATACAAAATAAACATAAAGTTATCCGTCTGGTATTAGAACATGTGCAGTTGTTTATTTCTCCCACTATAAATTGGATCAATATATAACCATCGACATGTTGTGCTGTTTTTATACATAATAGGGAAAATTACATTAACAAAGAACATATCAGAATAAGTTATTGTTTTGTAAAATGAGATATTGTACGGCAGTGTGGCATACATTGTTGAACTCACTGCATAACTAGAGTCGAAATCAATAAACTAAAGGAGATAATGGGGAAAGGGAGACGTTTACAAGACACCACGCCTAACAACCAGCTTAATACAACAAAATCTCAAAGATTCTGCATATTTCTCCATATACGCGAGCAAAGAAATTAATGAAATTCGAATTATGACCACTAAAAACTCAAAAGATCAGCGAAGAGGGTAAACCTTTTTTTCTTCTCTTTTTTTTTTCTTGTTACCTGATACAAATGGTGCTCCACACCGCAGCTGTGCCATTTTTTTTTACCTTCTGATCTGCTGCTTCAGCGCGCTTGGCTGATTCATACAAACTAGGGCTTCGTATGAAAAAGGGGGAAGGGGGGTTTGGGCGGCACCTGCTATTTTAAATCACATATTTAATGCATTTTCTCATATATTTTTTACATAAATGTTGAATTACAAATATATATATATATATAATATATGTATGTATATATTAAATGCATTTTATAAAAAATATGGTAAACTAATTCTAAGCATAGAAGAACAAAATTCTACTATAAATTTAATAATTACAACATCAAAATTTCACATATTTAAAAACTATATTAATATATATAAGTCTTTGTTGAGATCTTTTTGTCTTATTTTGTATAAAATAAAAAATAGAGAACTCTCCTGACATAGTAATTTTCAAATGCACAATGGGCTTAATTCAAATTAAAAATAATAAACAATACATGAGTGTAATTTCAAGGTAAGTTATTCGGACGTTAACAACGGGAACAAAAGAACAAAATCTTGGCTAAGAACAAAATAGACAACCATTCCACTACATATAGGCAGTCTTGATAACACTACCTAAACAATGGAAAAAAAAAACAAAACAACTATGTAAGATTACCAACAATACATATTACACCACAAATATAATAACAACACCTCAATTGCACAAGAAATGTCACGGGAATGCGTAACGAGCATTCCTCACCAAATTCATAACAGACTAACAGATATAAGCACGACCACATGCATAAGTTCACAAATGTTTGCTGACATATTTGTCTTCCAATAATGTCAATCACAAAGTTTTAGAACAAAATATGCCTTCACATTTGAGGGCAATCCAAAATCGTCAGACCATACCACCGCCAATCCAAATATCATCAATAATCCGATTGGTCTTCCTTCGAGGATTTGTCCTCACACTCAACTTTCATGGAAGTAGTAGATTCACCCTCACTTGCATTACCATCTGAAATCTCCATCGCATTGTTGTAGCTTTCCCCATGCAAAAGGTCCCATTTCTCATAGCAGGTGGTTTCAAAAATAACAACGAGTACAATTTTTTCACCGATGACATTAAAGAACATGAACTCCCCCAGCCTGATTCGATTCTGTAGAAGAAATCTCTCCAACCCAGTTGTCAACGCAACACTCGTTGAAGAAGGGTATTCCACGCCAACTACCCACCGGGCACCATACTTGTTCACCAGTGTCAAGTTGCTCGCACGTGTATTCTCAAAGTTGTGCCTAGAATCTGGTGGTAAGTCCTTCACGAATAACGAAACAAATACAAAACATAAGAAACATAAATATTTTTTATATGTGTATATATATGATGTATATCGCTGTACACATACAAGGATGTTTTACATAGTTTCCTATCAACTAGACATGTAGGTTGTTTTACATATGCTTCTAAAACCTCAGAAAAGTACTGATCACCTTGTACATTATGTTGTCTGCTAAATTCGTATTATATTAGTTTTGATACAAAAGTATATATGAGAATACAAAGCATGTATGATATCATAACAAGACATACAACAACAATGATGAATCTGATAGGAGCCAACATAAAGAAAATAGTCAAAGTTCAAAAAATTTAAAGTTTGAACCACGTATCATTCGAACAGGTACTTGGTTTAGGATATTTGGGAAAAAGACCTTAAAGAACCGCTTGCATATTGGATGTTGCTAAGATTGACCTACGGGATCATACAAATATCAGCAGTTCGGAACTTCAACAATAGTTGTTACAAAGCCCTAACCTGTTTTCAGTCATAAAGTATTTTAATGCAGGGGTCACCTTGATGAATCCTGGGCAATTTTTAGCAAGCATTCCACGTGAACATGATGACGTAAAAGTTATAAGCACCATCGTATGAGAAGATGCATATATCCTGATGTTTTACATTATTGTCGTCTCGGAATTGAGGCCATCCTTCTATCAGCATTATCATGCCATCAGAATCTAGACCAGTGAATACAATCCACTTATCTCCGAAGTCATTATTAAGGACAACAGAGCTAGGAATCCTGCCACAAATTTCACTGGTAGATTTTGGGGGTAGTCTCTGCAATAATCGGAAATGCCATGTTGTTAAAAAATTACTAATAGACCAATAGTTCGTAGAACATCAACAAAGAACAATAGGGACCATATTATAACAAATAATATTAATTGCACGAGTAAGTAATGTATGGAATGTCTTACAAGCCTTTGGGATTATAAATAAACCTATCACAGCATAACTTCATGCAGTTGAAATAACCTTCTAGATCCATGATATTTGTTTCAAGTAAGTTATATAAATGGTATGTCAGAATTTGCATAAACTCATCCGTGTCTATGAAAAATGTAAACATGTATTGTAAGGTAATAACACAATAGAAGGGTTGAACTGTTTATTTCATAAAGATCATTCAAAATGCGTAGTAGTGTTTAGCAAAATTACTTTTCAGTTTTGTTTGTGAGCAGCATACAATATCTAAATTGACAGCAGGAATGAAGGACCTAATACTTTCCTGATAGTAATAATTAGCAACCGGTCATTAATCCAAGTAGAAACACAAGTTTCTGTACATACGGTGCAACATGCTAATTTCCATTTTAAATACGGTTTGTACATGCAGACCCTATACATTCTTAATCCTCACTATGTTTACTTGTTCAATCATGGTGTACATTGTAATAAGCAAGCATGACAACTTAGAAACGGTTTCGCAGCATAAGGCACTAATTTGCAATCCTAATATACATTCACAAGCATTTCACATTAAAGTTAACATATGGAAGAAGTAGAGAGATAAAAAATCGCAAGCAAATCAGTTATTAGATATTTCAAAATGATGTACATCGCCCTCCATTAACACAAACGAACCCTCCACCCAATAAAGTACTCGAAAGAACAAACTGAACTAATCCAAATTGTGCTTTTATCTGTTTGCCAAAAGTTATTGCCCATCTATATGCTATAAACATCCTACAGAGGGGATGTGACAGAAATTTATGCAACAAAATTTTCCCCAAATCACAAGATCCGACTGCCAAAGACTCTACCAATATATAATATAGAATTTGCTAAACCTTAAAGAACGAAAATCACCTTAATCAACGAAGGAGCTTTCAGAGAGGAGGAATTGCGAGAAGTTCAAGAATTCTTCAAGATACATAGAGGTTTGCGCATTGTTGTTCCAGCTCACAGATGTTTGTGCATCGTTGTTCCTTAATATGAAACAAAAGAAAAAATGTTAGAAGATGCCAAAACATAAATTATAAAAAACGATAAGGTACAAAGGAAACCCACGACTGGAGTCTGCTGTGGGAGGTTCGTGCCGTCGGAAAATGTACCAATCTTCAACCGCGCTAAGCTTCATGAAGAAACATTGAAATGAGTGTGTGTGAAAGGGAGAAGGAAATACGACGGGAGGGCAATGGGAGGTGAACAAAGATGGCACGCGTAGGGATATGCAGCCGCGCTAGTGTTTGCGATGAGACTATAATAATGGGTGTGAAGATCGGGCAATTTCGACAATTCCAGTTGAAATGGTAGAGTAAAAAAGTAAAATTACATGGCCGGACAGTGTGGGATTACATATCACCCCAAATAGAGACCGGACCCAGTATCTTATATTTTTTACTTGGGGTCTGTGCCAATCCCGGGGCCATCTTTTTTGACCAATGAAGTAAATATAGGATAAGGTAGGATAAATATCCTTATCCCACTTTATCCCCTCATGTAAACACTGCCTGTATGTATTGGAAGAATGTATTGGATGTATTCTTCTTTTATCATGTTGCATTATGAGGTTCTTCTTTTGCTTTTATATTTTTTATTTGAATATAATATTCAATTAATCTATCTTTTTTAAATTTTTTTTATTTTTAACACAGTGTCTCTATAATTCAATGATAGAGTCTCTTCCACACATTCCTTCTCTTCTTTTTTAGCTAAATCTTATAAGTTAAAATAACTTTTTCATTTTAAATTCCTTTTTTTACGTATGATTAATCATTTTTCATAATCTTGAATTTGACATGAACATTGCATGTATTAAAATAAACAATTATATGTAGAGTATGGAGTACATTTTTTTATGGATTAAATTATTGTTTCTATTTTGATGTATATTTTGAATTTTAATAAATAGTGTATTAATTTTTGTAGAATTCGAAATAAAGATATAAATAATTTATATTTTGATAAAATTAAAAATATTATATAGTACTAATTTATATAATATTATAATTTAATGGTCCACCTTAATAGTTTTTAGTGAGGTGAAAAATTAAAGTTCAAATCGAATAATATCTGTATAAATAATTTGATAAAAATAATTATAATGTATATTTCTATAGTGATAATCATACAATCTTATTTTACATTATTAATGTAATACAATAAATTTTATCCCGTGCATTGTCCGAACATACATCTAGTACTTCAAGAATACTCTTATCAAGAATGTTACGAAAATAAACAAATATTATAAATAATAAGTAAATATACATATAACCTGCCAACAATCTTCGTCTTTCATTTTTTAGCAGATCTCTTCGAAATATTCTTGTTTGTTTCCCTTTATTTTCTTCCATCGTAATGATGTGTCCTGTCTCTTAATTTTTATTTAACAAAATAAATTAACAAATGTACAAATGAAAAAATTATTTATAACACATATTGAACAATTAAAAAATACATTATAATAAATGCAAAAATAGTAAACATTACAATTAAAAATAAAAAGTAATTCCATATTAAATTGCCCACAATTTTATTTGATTTTTTGGAAATGTGTAGGCTTTTTGTAATTTATATGGGCTTAAAACTATATCAATTAATAAGGCGTTCTCTATGTGATCAAAATGGGCCAACATTATACTAATATAATCTTAATTGGGCCTTTTTTTTAGTTTGGGTCAAATAAGGAACCCACTCTTTAATTAGAAAATATAAAAAAACACGGCCATAAGCTTCTCACCGAACTTTATTCGCAATACTTCACTGCTAATGTTATAATTACTACAAATTTCAAATTAATTAAGCTACAAATATCACATGTTATGAATTTTATAACGAAAAAATTAACAAAAGTAAATAACTGATTTTTTTGTTTTTATGTTTTCAACTTACTAAAGAATTTAATCAATAGCATATACTAATTTGTCACAGCCTGTATTTCTGTTCCACACAGGGGTATTTTAGTCTTTTCCAACTCTGTCATGATTATGTTATTTTGTTATTAGCTTTCCATCATCCAATTCTTACTGATTGCAAGGGGGTGTGTCACGGGGCACTTGTAGTGAGTAATAGAATTTAGCGCACCGTGCGACTAGTAATCGACACCTTCGACTACTTCCGCCCAACACGAACTCGCTCGAGAGCTTGTGCTATTACGACGCAATCACACCCGGAGGTGCTTTAGTGGCACAGCGAAACAAAAGAACCAATTGCAAAAAGCTTGCTTTGTATTAAATGGTAGACAACCTTGCCATTTCACCAAGTATTCTTTGTGTGGTTTTCTCTTACCTGTGTCTCGGTGATTGAGAATGGCTTCTGCTACCCTTTTGTCTGTTCTGCATGCAAGTTTCATTTCTGGGCAGCATGGGAGGTTACGGGTGGTATATTCCCTATCGGCCTGGTATGACTTTAGCTGGCTGACATGGAGAACAGTGTGAATTCGCTACCTGGGAGGCAACGCTAACCTGTAGGCGACCTTCCCAATTCTTTTAAGGATCTGAACAGGTCCAATATATTTTTTCATTAGGCGTGGATCTCTAGCTAGAGATGATTTGGAGAGCCTTTGATCCGGGACCTTAACCATCACCTTATCGCCAACGCGATATTCAATAAAGTGACGTTTCAATCAGCATACTTTTTCATCCGCTTCTGAGCTTTTTCTAGGCAACTGTGGGCGAGATCAAGATTTTGCTTCCACTCCAGAGTGAAATTCTATGCAGGAGAAGTTCTTGCACCTTGTGGGGTATCAATTGTGTGTGGGACGAGTGGTTGTTGCCTGGTACAAATCTCAAAAGAACTCCGATTTGTGGTAAATCACTTTTGAGCATTGAAGCACAGCTGAGCAGCATCCAGTAGCTTCACTCAGTCTTTTTGATTAGCACTTACAAAGTGTCGAAGATATTCTTCCAGCATTGAGTTGAAGCGCTCAGTCTGCTAATCGGACTGTGGGTGGTAGCTAGAGCTCAAATTCAATTTGGAGCCGAGTAGTTTGAAGAGCTCGGTCCAAAAGTTTCTAGTAAATCGGGAGTCCTGGTCACTGACGGTATCCTTCGGCAATCCCAAATGTTTGACAATATGCTTGAAGAAGAGTTGAGCTGTCTCTTCTACTGAAACGCTTTTAGGGGCTGCCATGAATGTTGCATATTTAGAGAATCGGTCTACCACAATGATAATAGCATCAAGTTCTCCAACTTTGGGTAGACCGGTGATGTAGTCCATCGAAACACTCTGCCAGGACCTATCGGGAATGGGAAATGGGTCAAGCAAGCCCGCCCTCTTTTGCCGATCTGCTTTATCCTACTCTCACACCAGGCAGGTTCGCACAAAAGTCTTAATGTCATCTCGCATATGTGGCCAATAGTAAGCTCGTTGAACTAGGGCCACTGTGCGCTCTTCCTCTGGATGTCCAGCACAAAGAGTGTCATGGCACTCAGCAATAATTGATTTCTGTAGGTCCCCGCCCTTGAGCACATAGAGGAGGTTTCCTTTGGTTCTCAAAATGCCATTTTCGACACAAAACTACCATGTTTTGCCCTGCATGGCAAGATTCAACAGAGATTGGGCTGCAGGGTCTGCTTTAGTTAACTCCCGTATCTGCTCCTGCAAGTTGGTGGTAGCTTTGCTCGCAGCGAGGGCTGCTATCACCTGAGGTTTTGCCAAATCTGCCCTGTGGCTAAGGGCATCCGCAACGTGGTTGGTGGAGCCGGCACGGTACTCTAGCACGAAATTGAACTCGAACAACATCTCTTTCCATCTTGCTTGTTTCGCAGTAAGCTTTGATTGTGTCAAGAAGTGGCTAACAACCGTATTGTCGATCTTGACTATGAAAGGTAACCCCAATAAGTAGTGCCGCCATTGTCTGAAGCAATGGACAACAACAAACAACTCTTTCTCGTGCACTATGTAACGCCTCTCAACATCCTTCAACTTCCGGATCTCAAAAGAAATCAGATATCCATCCTGCACCAATACTCCCCCAAACGCATAGTCTGAAGCATCAGTCTCTACCACAAATGGCTTTGACAGATCTGGAAGCGCAAGCACCGGGTCGGTTGTGATGGCCTTCTTTAAGCTCTCAAAAGCGGCTTGGCATTGGGATGACCAATTCCAAGTTTCCAACTTCTTGGTTAAGTCTGTCAAGGGGTGTGCTATCTTGGAGTAGCCTTTCAAAAATCTCCTGTAGTAGTTGGCCAACCCAAGGAACGATCTGACTTCATGTACATTGCTCGGAGGTTGCTACTCCTCAATAACCTGAATCTTCTTTGGATCCATGCAGATCCTGCCTCTCTTCACAATGTGGCCCAAGAAATCGATACTCTCTTGAGCAAATGAGCAATTTGAAGGTTTTGCATATATGTCGTCTCGCGCAGCCTTGCAAGGACCTTGCGGAGATACTTTAAGTGATCCGCTAAGGTCTCGCTATAGACCACGATGTCATCAAGGTACACCACCACAAATTTGTCCAGAAAGCCATGAAGTACCTGATTCATGAGGGTACTGAAGGTGGCTGGGGCATTTTTTAAGCCAAAAGGCATCACGAAAAACTTGAATGCCCCATACCGGGTGACAACTGTAGTTTTGTACTCGTCTCTCTCCTTGATTCGGACTTGCCAGTCGCCCGATCTCAAATCTATCTTTGTGAAATATTTTGCCGGACTGAGGTGGTTGAAGCAATCTGCTACCAGTGGAATGGACTACTTATTCTTCACTGTGATTTTGTTCAGTGCCCGATAGTCGCAGCAAAATCGTAGGGAGCCATTCGAGTTCTTCTGGGAAAGAACTGGGGCCCCAAACGGTGACTTTGCGGGTCTAATAAATCCGCACTCTAGCATCTCTTTCAACTGCTTCCTAAGCTCTTCAAGCTCAGGTTGGCTTATGCGATACGGTGCTCTGGCAGGAGGTTTTGTGCCAGCCACCAGCTCAATCTCATGATCGACTGCCCTCTTCGGCGGGAGCTTCCGAGGTAGTTCATCTGGCATCACATCCTCATATTCTTCCAGGAGCTTTCTCACCACACTAGGAAGCGGCCCAGATTTCTCCTCAATCTCCTCAAAGCGAAGGGCACACAAGAAGGATGGTTCATTGTGCTTGCAACCATTCTCGAACTGCATGGCGGACAGGCTTCTCTCACCCATCTTGTTGGCCCAGGTGGGGATAACACATGGCTTGTTCCCCATCATCATCAAGGAATCCACATGCGGGAGGACCGCTGTCCTAGTATCCCGCAAGAACTCTAGCCCAAGAATGAGCTTAAAGTCATCCATCACCACAACGGATAGGTTGGTCTTTCCTTCAAATGGGCTAAGTCTCAACAGCACGGACTTGGCAATACCGGCGATAAGCTACGCAGCAGAATTGATAGCCTTGACTCACCCTACTCCTTTCTCTAGCACGAGCTCGAGTCTCTCTACCTTGGCACTGGCTAGATAATTGTGTGTGGCACCTGTGCCGATCATGGCTCGCACAGGCTTACCATTGATTTTTACATCAATGAACATCAACCCTTTCTTCTTTCGAACTTTTGTTGGTTGATCCTCCTCAGTGTGGCTCGTTAGAGCCGGTGCGGTCTTGCCTCATTTCGATGGCACCTTCTTTTGGGCGGCCACCTGGTGGGATAAAGTATTACACTAATGAGCAATGTCCCCGAGATTTTCTTCCTCGGAGTCATCTTCATCAAAGTGGGACGGCTGGGGCTCCGCTTGTTTTGATTTTGGCCCAGGTCCTGTGAGGCTAGTCAAAGCATTCAACAACTGCTTCTTTGGGCAATCCTTTATCTGATGGGGTCTATCACAGAGAAAACACCCGCCACTTTTCTAGGACAATGAACCCTGCTTGTTCTCCTGTTGAGGCTTTTGGTTGGAGCTCCATTGCGAGCTTCCTTGGGAGTGGGATGGTTTTTCTCCTCCACCCCTTCCGGAGTTCGGCTTGAAAGATTTGGCTCCACCCCCTTTTGTATGGCTACTACTCGTGGCAGTCGGCTTGTTGTTGTTGTTGCTTCGGGGGTCGGCAGTGTAGTCCGTCAAGCATTTGACCGCACTCATCGCAGCATTAGTGTCACTCACCCATTAGCGCTGCAGCTTAAGTCACGCCTAGGGTTTCAGGCCTTCCATGAAGGCGAAAAGCTTGTCCTTCTCGAATATGTCATGGATGTCCAACATGAGGGCCGAGAAGGCCTTCACGTAGTCCCGCACAAAACCAGTATGTTTAACCTCTCTCAATGCCCGACAGACATTGTATTCAACATTCTCCGGAAAGAATTTTTGTCTGATGGCATCCTGCAGCTGAGCCCATATCTCGAGCTCTACCTGGTGATATTGGATCTCTTTATATTTGGTCTGCCACCAGAGCTTTGCATCCTTGGTCAAATACATGGTTGCGGTGGACATTCTTCGACCCTCGTCTATGATATTGGCATCCAAGAAATACTGCTCCATATTGAAGAGGAAGTTTTCTACCTTTTTGGCATCTCTAGCACCACCATATGCCCTCGGCTCTGGCACCCGATGCCTGGGCATCTGATCAATTGCCTGCCACTGGGGCGTTGCTCACCGCCTATTGCAGTAGGCCAATTTGGATTTTCATTTCCTCCAATTGTCGATGCGTATCAATCACATTTTCTGCCCTCATAGCCTCAGTTAATGCATTGAACACCTGCCGGCTCTCATCAAGCTCAGCTTTCAGGTCGGCCACCACAGATTCGAGTTTCGTAATTCTCTCCTCGTGGAGGCATGTTGTTTCCTCCAGGGCATCCAATCTTTGGTTTTCATTCAGGGGTCTCCCCATAAACAACTCGTCATTTGTCATCCTGCCTCGCCCTTGTGGATCTAAACCGAGGCTCTGATACCACTTGTCACGGGGCGCTTGTAGTGAGTAATAGAATTTAGCGCACCGTGCGACTAGTAATCGACATCTTCGACTACTTCTTCTTTGCCAACACAAATTCACTCGAGACCTTGTACTGTTGCGACGCAATCACACCCGAAGGTGCTTTAGTGGCACAACAAAACAAAAGAACCAATTGCAAAAAAGCTTGCTTTGTATTAAATGGTAGGCAACAATTACAATACGTAGATACAATTGATAGCAATGGTGGAGAGGGGGGGCTCCAGTCAATTGCTCAGCTCTCTTCGAATACCTTATCTCCCCTATAGTAACGAAAAATAAAAAAAAGGCTAGTGACAATACTAGACATTACAAAGTTGAAGAACGCGACAAAATCCCAAGTAGGGATAAAACTATTTACATGACAAAAAGCCCTACACCTAAAGACTTGGACTTCGAAAGAGTACGAGCAAGCTGCGGTCGCTGGTGGCCTTCCTGTGAAGTTGGGCATCCGTTGGCGAAGAGTGTTGGGCGGCCTGTAGGACGGCCCGAATTGTGGGACTAATCACGGATGATAAGTTTATACCGTGGGCCCGGAACATTTAAGGGTGGTATCCTGTGACAGGGTGGGAGGAGTGTATAAATACATGTCTTGTTATGGGTTTTATGACACTTTTGGCCATTTTGTAACAAAACTCTACTCTAAATAAATTCTCTCTCTATCTTTTCCTTCCCTAAATTCTGATTATCTTGGACTCTTACATTTGGCCTCAAAGCCAGCTCACTTTCTTGCGTAATACTCTGATCATCTATGGAGAGGAAAAACAATACTCAACGAATTTAAATGCTTGAACAACAACACACAGAGTCAATAGCAGAGAGGGCAAAGTGGATGAACTCTGTGACAGTGGAGCAGTTGGAGCTCAAACGTTATATGTAGGAGCTGACGTCCAAGTTAGAAGCTCTTTTGATACCTCAAGATAAGGATCGCTCTAATTTGAATCTTTCGACACCGAATTCAGCTATGAGAGTGAACAAATCAGGTGATGGAATATTAGGATCTGGTCCTAGCTCTAATATTAATGAAAGAATGCATATGCACAATTCAAATACTAGATTTCCTCGATTTGATTTTCCCAAATTCAGTGGAGAAGACCCTAGGCTATGGTTAAGGAAATGTAATCGCTATTTTTCATTCCATAACATGCATGAAAATGAAAAAGTCATAACAACGGCTAAGTTTATGGAAGGAGAGGTAGAATATTGGTATATCGACTATGTTGAGAATAAAGAGGTGATTTCCTGGGAGAAATTTTCTGAATTAGTAATGATGAGGTTTTCAAATATTGAAGGGAGCAATTTGATCGGTCAATTTAACAAATTGAAGCAGACTGGATCAGTGTTGGAATACATTTCCAAATTCGAGAAGCTCAAAGCTTTCCTGATATCCATGAATCGAACACTAAGTGCAGAATACTTTGTCAAGAGCTTTATAAGTGGACTGAGGGATGAGATTGGATAGATTTTGGAACTTTTTAACCTATATTCTCTTATATGACCATGCAAATGGTAAGAATGTAGGAGTTATTGTTGAGTTCTACTCCAAAATCAAGTAAAGGGGTAATAAGAACCTCTGCAGGAAACAATTGGAGGCAAAATTCACAGGAAGGAGAGGTGATGACAAGGAATAGAGTTCCTTTATTGCCAGCTCCAGGAGATATATCAGTACCTAAAAAATGATTAACTCAGGAGGAAATGGAGCTGAGAAGAAGGAAAAATTTATGCTATAATTGTGATGAGCCGTATGTGTATAGCCATAAGTGCAATAAATTGTTTGCCTTTGTGTTGGATGATGAAGATCAAGAGACATGGGAGGTAATTGTGGAGGAAAAAGAGGATTGGGAAGAGAAATTTCGCATCTCGGTGCATGCCTTAGCTGGACAAACAGCTCTTGAAACTATTAAATTGCAAGCAAAAATGGAAAACAACATATCACGGTGTTGATTGATACAGGCAGTACGCATAGTTTCATTGACATACAAACTACTAAAAGAATTGGATGTCTTGTGGAAGTAACTGGGCCCTTACTAGTCACTATGGTTGATGGAACTAGGATTCCTTGTGACTCCAAGTGTCCTAACTTTGAGTGGGAAATGGGAGACTACAAATTCAAAGATGCAGTAAGGTTAATTACTTTAGAGTGGTGTGATATGGTGATTGGAGTGGATGTTCTGAGGTAACTCGGGCCTATTCCATTTGATTTCAATAACAACAAACTATAGTTTGAAAGTCAAGGCAAAGTGATTACTCTACAGGGTGGGAACACATAAGTAACTACGAAAATGATTTTTGCAAAATAACTTAGAAAAACCATAAAAAAAGAAGGGAATAATATGTTTGGCTACTTCTGTTTGGTAGCTGCAATTTGAATACAAAGGAAGAAATATGCGCTACCCTTGAATTAAGGCCCATTTTAGACAAGTTCAAATTGATATTTACCCCACCTACTGCACTACCACCTCATAGGGGACATGACCATGAAATTAAGTTGAAGGATGGGGTAGAGCCATTCAAACAACACACCTTACAGGTATCCTTACCTCCAAATGATAGAAATAGAGAAGTTGGTTCAAGAAATGTTACATTTAGGGGTGATTCAGCCTAGTAAAAGTCCATTTTCTTCCCCAGTGTTGTTGGTTAACAAAAAGGATGGAAGTTGGAGATTCTGTGTGGATTACAGGAAATTAAATTCACCAACTATAAAAGACAACTTTCCCATACCATAAATTGATGATCTATTGGATGAGTTGGGTGGCTCCAAGATATTTTCTAAGGTGGAATGAGATCAGGCTATCCTCAAATCAGAGTACATCCCTCTGATATCGCGAAGACAACATTTGTTACTACCTCAGGGCTGCATGAGTTTTTCGCTATGCTATTTAGCTTAACCAACGTCCTTGCCACTTTTTAGTCTTTGATAAATCGAATTTTTAGAATTCATTTGAGAGATTTTATATTCGTATTCTTTGATGATATTCTCATCTACAACAAAAATATGAAGATCATAAACTACACCTAGAGAAAGCCTTGCAGATTCTTCAAGATAATTAGTTGTTTGCCAAGGGTTCTAAGTGTGCATTTGGGCAAGACAAAATGGAGTATTTAGGTCATATCATTGGTAGGAATGGAGTGTCGGCTGACCCTGAGAAAATTCAAGCTATGAAAGAGTGGCCAATTCCACAATCCGTGAAAGCATTGAGAGGGTTCTTGGGGTTGATAGGTTATTACATAAAGTTTGTATGAAACTATGGAGTGATTGCTAATCCACTTACCAATTTTACAAGAAAGGGGCAATTCAGTTGGTCTACAGAAGCACAAACAGCCTTCGAAAAGCTTAAATTGGCCATGATCACTACTCGAGTACTCAAATTGCCAGAATTTGACAAACATTTTATCTTGGAGACAGATGCTAGCCATTATGGGATTGAGGCAGTTTTGATGTAGGAAGGGCACCCCTTGACTTATTTAAGCAAAGCCTGAGCTCCTAAGAATCTTGGTTTGTCCATTTATGAAAAGGAATTTTTGGCTATTTTGATGCAGTGGAGAAACGGAGAGCCTATCCCATACATGGCCGATTTGTTATCAAGACAGACCAACATAGTTTGAAATTCTTATTGGAGCAGAAAATATCTGAGCAAACTGATGGGCTATGACTACAAGATTGAATTCAAGAAAGGAATGGAGAACATGGTAGGTGATGCCCTTTCCAGGAGAGGTTCTGAAGTGGTAGAATTACATGCAATTTTAGTCGTTCAGCCAACTTAGATCACAGACTTGGAATCGAGTTACCAGGGAGATGAGGTTGCTCAAGAGGTCATACTTAATCAGATACATTTTCCCTATAATCTGTCTTTATTCAGTCAAGAGGTCAAGCTCTATGTCGGAAATGCCAATCAGTTGAGATCCACTATTGTGCAGTATATGCATTTTTCGGCTGAAGGGGGCCACTCTGGAATACAAGTTACCTTGTAGATAATTAAAAGTTTATTTGGTGGCCTGGTGTCAAAATTATGGTTGAATATGTGGTTAAAACCAGTTTAGTTTGCATAGCCACAAAGTCTGGAAATTATCACCTAAATATGCTGGCCCCTTCTTGGTGGTAGCTCGAGTGGGTGAGGTGGCTTACAGATTACAGCTTCCCTTTACTACTAAAATTCATGATGCTTTCCATGTTTCACTTCTTAAAAAGAAGGTGGTAGATAAAGCTAAGGTATCTCTGAATTTGCCTCTCTTTAATGAAGTTTGGAAAGTTATCCTTCATCCAGTTTCTATTCTAGCTCGACGACTTGTAAAAAAGAATAACAAGCCTATACCTGAAATTCTAATCAAATGGGCACACCTTCCTGAGGATGAGGCTGCTTGGGAACATTTTGACTCCTTCATGGCCAAGTACCCCCATATGCAAGTTTGAGTACACTGGCTTGAGTGGCAAGCCTTATATGAGGGGTAACTTAGTTTTTTCCAACTCTGTCACGATTTTGTTATTTTGTTATTAGCTTTCTATCAGCCGATTCTTACTGATTGCAAGGGGGCGGGAGGAGTGTATAAATACATGTCTTGTTCTGGGTTTACGACACTTTTGGTCATGTTGTAACAAAACTCTTCTCTAAATAAATTCTCTCTCGTTCTTCCTTTCCTAAATTCTCCTTCTGTTCATCCTGGACTCATACATAATTGATTCTAACACATTATTATTTGTCAGGTAAATGAATTTGAAATACTATCATTACATGTTCAACCAATTTGATGAAGAAACTCCTAGTTATAAACATCAATGAAGAATGCAGAGGAATGTTTATCATTATCGAAGTAAGTCCTCATTATTATTCAATATATTTTCAATTTATAATAAATAGTAACCTAAGTTGAAGGCAAAGTTTTTGCAATATTAAGATTTTGATTCACTTTCTGAAAGAGAAAAAAAAAAAAAGATGAGCTATTAATCTTACTTATTATTTTATTAATATTGCAGAAGGATTATGATGTATATGTAGGCAAATGGAATGTGTGTGATTAATTATAATTTATCCTATATTTATTGTAGGATAACATAAATTATTTAAATTCTTGAAACAAATAAAAAAGTCTCCAAAAAAGTTCCACTTTCCATATTGTACTGTATTAGACGAAGAAGAAGA
This sequence comes from Caryopteris x clandonensis, assembly GCA_028749325.2. Classification (NCBI taxonomy): domain Eukaryota; kingdom Viridiplantae; phylum Streptophyta; class Magnoliopsida; order Lamiales; family Lamiaceae; genus Caryopteris; species Caryopteris x clandonensis. Next base: position 4,295,728 of record JAPYKT020000024.1, on the reverse strand, counting down.
AGAAATTGTTGTGATTTTTAGGGTATTAACCCAATATAGTTTGACCCCCTTTCGCTGGGCTCAAGCGGAAGGCCTATGGGCCCAGCATATTCCTTTTTGCCTTATGCCCTAGCCCACTCTGATTTTGCGATTCCCATTCAGCTTCCCCTGCTCAACCTTCTCCTCTTTTTTTTTTGGTCGAAAATGCGGAATTAGATAAATAAAAAGAATATGTTATACAAAATACTCAGGCATACCTGAGGGTGTACAAACCAAGGCAATCATGCCCGGCCGGGGTGGGAATCAACATAGTTCTCTAGAACTATATGAGAACAGAATGTGCCTCATAATACAAAGGCCAACAAAAAACCTAAACAGTGAACAAAATCCGCGGAAAACCCCAATTGGAAACGGGGCGGGCCTCATTAAAAACCTCGCGACCATACGAGGAAAAGAGTACCCTAGTACAATAGCAAGTGAAAAGGAACAACAATAAGACAATCCACACACGCAACACGGGTGCACTCCTCGGGCAAACCGAGTAGTCCCCACGCACGCACCCATCTTATTTTATTCCATACTTCAAAAAACAAGACCACATGACATGATCGCAAGTTCACACAATACATATGCCCCAAACAATCAGGGGACCACTCACTATCAAAAAATCTATCAATCATGGACAGGGTCCTCTAAATGCCCTATGACTCGCTCAACCGGATACAAATTAAATAAGCAGGTATAGACCTCTCGTTGAATAGTCCGAAAAAGCTTGTCCACATCAAATGGTATATCCTCAAACACAAGTTGGTTTCGAGCATACCATATATAGTTCACCGTCGCTGCCAAGGAGAGGCATCTAGCCTTGTGGCGTACCGCCGATCCCCGTTTGCTCCGGCCAATGTAACGCAGGGCACTCCCTATAGAAGTCAACACCCTATCAATGTGCAGCCATCCTTTCACCTTATTCCAAATAGCCCGCGCTGCACCACACCTGAAAAATAAATGGATGTTAGATTCATCCATCATATTACATAACGGACATACCTGAGAGATATTCAAGAACTGCAGTCTGTCCGAGGTCTTCAATCTGCCCTTCATTGCCACCCAAAGAGTCATGGTGAACTTTGGAGGAACGAATGGCTTCCAAATGGCCCGATGCCAAAACAACGTGCTACCCTTCTCTCTGAAGAAGTCATAAGCAGCAGCTACACCTGTTTGCTCAAACCACTGTGTGATAGTAGTGGTCGCCAAAGAAACATCTCCGGCACACTTCGTAACGAGCATATCCCGGATGTGAAGTATATTCTTGAGAAGTGGCGAGTCCCTCATATTCTGCTGCACTTCCCAGATACTCGCTCCCTTCAAATACTCGCCATGGACCCACTTTATCCAAAGAGAGTCCTGCTTACTGTGGATATTCCACAATGTTTTGGCGAGGAGGGCTTTATTCCATGTGCTCAAATCCCGCAGCCCCAGTCCTCCTTCAACTTTTAGCTTGCAAACTTCCCTCCATGCCACAGGGGACACTTTAGCACCCCACAAAAATCTTTTGACCAGGGTATTTATCCGGTCAATGATGTTCGCCGGGAGTGGTAAAACCTGGATCCAGAAGCACTCCACTCCCTGAAGGACTGACCTAACTAACTCAAGTCTACCTGCAAGAGAAAGGTTTAAGTTAGTCCAACGGTGAATAAATCCCGAGATAGATTCTACCAACGGTGAGTAGTCGTTCGTGTGTAGCTTCTTCGCAGCCAGTGGGATCCCCAAATACTTCACCGGGAACTCCCCCAGTGGGAACTCAAACATGTCCAGGATGCATTGCTTCTCGTAAGGTCCTACTCCTGCCATAAACAACTGGGACTTGCTCTTATTAATCGTGAGTCCCGAAGTCCCAGCAAATTCCATGAGAGTATCGTGTAACACTCTCATGGATGCCACATCCCCCCTGCCAAATAACAGTAAATCATCAGCGAAAGCTAAATGAGTAATACTATTAGAATCACATTTAGGATGGAATTGAAAGTCAAACTCCCTGGTGCGTTGTGCGAGTAATCTCGAAAGATACTCCATACAAAGAAGGAACAAAATGGGAGACATCGGGTCTCCTTGTCGTAAGCCTCTCTTTCCTTCAATGTATCCGTGACATCCCCCATTAATAGCCAACGAGAATGTGGGAGATGTCACACAAGTCATCACCCACTGTATAAAACAAGGATGGAACTGCAGGCCTGTGAGTACTTCATGGAGGAATTTCCAAGAGATGGAATCGTACGCCTTATGCAAATCAATTTTCACCATGCATCTGGGCGAACTCTGCTTCCTACCATATCCCCTCAAAAGTTCCTGCGCAAGAAAAATATTATCAGTGAGGTTACGTCCCTTAGAAAAAGCTGATTGTGCCTGATTCACAATCTTCATCACAATCGACTGCATGCGTTTGGTGAGAATCTTCGTGATGGTTTTATACACCACGTTTGTGCATGCAATGGGCCTGAAATCAGCAACCGTTGGATTATGCTTCTTCTTTGGAATAAGCACGATATTTGTGTGATTGAGCTCACGAAGGAGAATGCCATAACGGAAGAACTCCTGCACTGCTCGAGTAACATCCGTTCCCACAGTATCCCAATTCTCCTTAAAAAAAGCAGATGGGAAACCATCGGGTCCTCTTAGTGTCTCTCTCTGGATGCTTCTTTTTTGGTGTGTCTTATCCTTTTCCTAGGTAGTCTTCTCCCTCATTGATGGAGTTGAAATCGGTGATCCTTCGGGGTTCTTCGGTGATTTTTTGCCTTATAAAAACGATTATGTTTGCTCTGAAAAAGAAGCATTACAGTCGTATATTAGGATTTTGTATTTCGAGTGGGTAAGGAAGTGAGTGAGAAGTGCTAAAGGGAGAGGGTTTGGGTGCAGTGTGGAGAAAAAGGTCTTGTCTGACCTCTATTTCAATTCGATTGTCTTGTGTGATTGAAATCGGGTCAAGTCAAGACATCCTTGAGGCTTAACTGTTGAAAACGGAGGACGTTCATACCCAACAGAAACTACAATAGCTATTTTCATAAAAATATGAAAAACTTTAATAAAGAATTTGTTAGATTTGTAATTCATCTAGAAATGCAATCTTTACCAAAACTTCGTTACCAATAAAACTTGTCCAAATCCCTCAACTTGTCAGATGAATTCCGCCTTTTCCCTTAGCCTCCTATTCCTCTTTCACATATTCACATAAAGCGACATATTATATGAAGCAAGTGGGCGGAAATGGGAAGCTCCATGGCTGGTAGATCTCCTTTTACAAATCTCTTTCCTCCGTTGCCACGCAGGAATTCCTCTGCCCCTCATCAACTCCTTAATATCCAATCCTATTGTTGTTTACTCTAGCTACTAGACCTTTGAGTGTGTCTGTGGAAACATCTAAAGAGACTGTGTTGTTTTCGCTCAAGATGTAGAGTGTATTGCTTCATGAAGAAGAAAATGAAACAATCACATATACCGTGTTTTAAGTGAAAATGAACAATTGAGTAAAGTCAAAAGAATTATTATGAACTCCTTACACGCGATGGGATAATCTATGCGAACCTAAAGCATAAGATCAATAACTATTAGTTATTTTCTCCAATTTTATCTCGAAATTTATATTTATCTAAAGTATTTGGAATAAAATTGCCCCTTTTATGTGTCAAAATAATTATATTTATTTAACCTTATCATCCAAAATAAAAGCAGCCTTATAGATTAATAATAATATTTTGAAAATTTGTTCTCTGAATATTGCAACTTATTAATTTACAATAATTTTAAGAATACGCATAAGTTCCCTTAAGCACAAAGCAAAAGGCCCGCGTTGAGACCGCAGCTCTCATTCTCATTCTTTTCTTTACAGTTTGCTCACGCGGAGCGATTCTCTAACATGATTCCACTATTATTATTATTCCCCCACCCATTTGTACCTTTAAATCTCGTTGGATTGTTGTGTCAATTAATAAACCTGAATTCTAAATATAGTAATAATCATATACTATATTTAATTATTTAGATAACGACTTTTATTTATAGTAGTACGTGTAAACACGTACGAATTGTAATGGGATCACATCGATGCATTTTACGAGTCTTCCACAAACCTCTTTTAAATAAATGTTCCAATTCTCTCCTATTTCTTGATGAATACATTTCTTTATTTAGTTTTTAGCAAATAAGTTCTTCCAACAAAAATCACAATTTATTTCTTTATTTTATTTGATCCAAATAAGGATCAGTCGAATATTCTAAAAATATTCAATTAAAATTAGTCGAATAACTTTTAAATGTTCAACCAATATCGATCGAACATAATGAAATTTAAATATCATCTAATAATTTTAAGATGAAAATTATTTATATAATTATCAAACATACCAACTAAAATTAAAAAAAAAAACAAAAATGATACAAAATCTTTAAAATTTCTAATGAATCTAACAACCATAATTTGTACGACAATTATTTGGATAAAAATCTAGAATAGCTAAATCAATAATTAGTTGAACACAAGTAAAATGTTGGACTGTATTTTATCATATAAAATAATATAAATCTTATAAGTTTTGTGACAAAATACACAATAATGCATTTAGAAAACACTACTATTTTTCTTATATGTTGTACAGTTTATAATACGATAATATCATAAATTATTATACAAATAATTATATAATTTTTAAAATAAAGTACATAACTATATAAAATATTTTTTAATAATTTTTTAAATAAAGTACCTCAAGATATAAAAATATGTTAAACATTAAAATATATCACAATTAATTTATAATTTTTTTAAATAATATTTTTTTTATATATTCAATATAAACATCAAATTGAACCTTACAAAAAGATGATTAATTTTATATAACTTTTTATAAAAGTAAAGTTGAAAGGAAAAGTTAGAATCTTTTAAAAATTAGAGTTAAAAATAAGAAAAAAATTTAATTGAATATCTCTACTTTTAAAAAATAGAATGATAATATTGATCTAAAAATGATACTTTTGTTAATTTTGTTAATTGTGCTAATTTTATATAATTATAAATTATAGATTTGATTGTTAATTAATTTATAGTAATCAAAATGAGTGAAATAAATTTCTGATATGTCGTTGACTTTTTATCTGATCTTGAAAAGGTAAAAGATATTTCAGTCCCATCCATCCATTCATTGGAGCAGTCTGTGATGTCATCTAAGCTCAATCCAGCCGTCCGTTGGCGCAAGTTGTGATGTCACTTGTTGAACACGGAAAGAACGCTGCATTCCTGGCCTGGATAGGTCTAGAGAGATAAAAGCAAAAGAACCGCCGTATCTTCTTCAGTCGGTCAATCGAACCTTCTGCCCCCTTTCCTCCCCCAAGCCCCTCGCTATATATACCCCCAACACCCCCAATGCCCTATTCATTCATCAATATTTCCTATTATTAACAAACTTCAATCAATCACTCTCTTCATCCCTTCTCTCTGCTACAATCATCCTCTGAAAATGGAGTATCGGCCGTTGAATATCAACGTCATCTCGGCGGAAGGTCTGAAGGACGTCAATCACTTCTCCAAGATGGACGTTTACGCCGAGGGTTCCATCGCCGGATACCCCCAATCGAAGAAGAAGACTTTTGTCGATAAGAATTCCGGTACCAATCCCAAATGGAACCAGCGTATGGAGTTCGTCGTTGACGAGCCGTATCTCACTAAGCCCGGCCTCTCTCTCCTCTTCCAGCTCAAGACCGAATCCACGTTCAGCTCCGACAAGGAGATCGGCACAGTCACCGTCCCCGTCAACGAGCTCTACAAGCCCGATTCCGCCGAGGAGAGGATCGTCGATTACAAGGTCATCACCACCTCTGGCAAGCCCAAGGGTACGCTCAAGTTTTCCTACAAATTTGGGGATAAATTCACGATGGATTCCAAACGTCACGCCGAAGAGCCGGTGACGGCGTATCCGGCTGCGCCGGGGCCGCCTCCGCCGTACGCTTCTGGATCTGGTCACGCGTATCCCGGAATGGGATATCCGCCGCCGCCTCCGGCAGGGTATGGGTACGGGGCCTATCCACAGACGAGTGGGTATGGACATCAGGCTCCGCCGCCGGGGTATGGGTACCCTCCAGCGGGGTACCCGCCGCAATACGCTCAGCCGCAAAAGCCGAAGAAGAATAAGATGGGGATGGGAGGTGGGCTAGGGTTGGGATTAGGGGCTGGATTGCTTGGGGGATTGCTGGTCGGAGAAATGGCGTCGGATGTTGGGGATGCTGCCGCGTATGCTGACGGATATGGTGATGCCATGGGCGACATGGGTGACTTTGAATTCTAGTTTTACATCATTTTCATCAATAAAAAAAACAAAAAAGTCATCAGTTATTTAATTTTATTTGGGGTGTTGTACATATGAGATCTCTGAAATAAATTATACAGGTGTTCAGATATATCTTCTTCCCAATATTTGGAAATACAAGCATGCTTATCTATTTATCCTCTCCATGTTAATGCATTTAAATACAAAAACACTTGTAAGATATCTTAATGTTGTATCAATATTATCTAATTGATTGTTTCCATCAGAATACATGTAATTTACTCCCAACATATATAGCTCAGTGTATATAACAATATTAGCCAAATGAAAATAATACGAATGGAGTTTAACATCACAAAACATATTATGCAAACCATATTTACTTTATATTTTGAATAAAAAATATAATATTTTTACTTTACACCCCACCCAATTTTACATTTATATCTTTTTTTATTAATAAAAAATACAAGAAATACAAAAAATACTGCTAGGAAAATGTTGAAAGAAAGATGTTCCGTCTTTCTCCCGCAAGGGACAATTGCCAGAAGGAAAATATTGAACAGCAGCAGAAGGGAGAAAAAAAATGTAAGGAAGATGAAGAAAAACAAATTCCAAACAAAAGACAAAACAATTCAATGCGGTTCGGCTAGATCTGGTAGCAGAATGCAAAGCACAATGTTTGTTATGTGACCGTTGAATGTTTTGTGAGGCGTTTGGTTTTGTCGACCGAACATATTCTTGTGTGTTCAGTCTCTTGGCACTGAACGTTGAGAAACTGAAATTAATTTTTGAATGTTCACTTTCTGTGAGACTTAAGCGGCATGTGGAAGCTTTCAATTTTTTTACGAAAATGGGTTTTATTTGGAAGCTAGTCAGCGCTCAAGGAAGAAAGTAGATGTGGTTTTTGAACGGAGATGTGTTGAATTTGAAGCTTGGTTGGGGCTCAAAGAAGGAGAGGCTGCTGCACCGACTAAAAACCTTGAACAAAAAAAAAAAAAAAAAAATATTTTTGTATTTTATTTATATCCTTTTTTGTTTATACATTTTTTGTGGGGTGAATAGTAAAATAATGTGGTGTTAATAAAAATTTTCTAGTACGAATATGTGGATCTTAGTACACAATTTGAATCCATACAAAATTGCATGGCTCTAGTAACTATTGTGCGCACGCATATTCATATTCTGGATATGAAACTTTTTATGCAAATGTACTAATAGCTTTTGAATAAAGTACTATTTTTAAATTATTTCAAATCTATTTTTGTATTGAGAATGTATTATCTTTTGAATTTTTTGTATAATGAAAATTTAATATTATTATATTGAAAATATAATAATTTTTTAATAATTTTAAAAAATTTTAAATTTAAAAAATATTACCTTTTGTTGAAAAAAAAGAATGTTATGTTTAGCATATTGTCAATTCTACTTATCAAATGAACATAAAATTAAAGTAAGAACAACACTGCAAAAAGTAAAATGACACCAAGTCTGAGTAAGATACAAAGTCTATAAAAATACTAATTTGAATGAACATAAACGTCATTAGAATATACAATTATTTAGACACAAAGTTAAATCGAGACACAAAATTTAAATACAAGAACATCAAAGTTCAACAAGACACAAAGTTTCAAGTAGAACACCAAGTTCAATAAACTACAAAGCACAAATAATAACACTAATCAATAAAACCCAAATAACCCCTATGTTCATAGTGAACCAACAGTGAAAATCATTCGATTTTTTTTTAATTATTTTTTTTATTTATTTTTATTATAAATTTCACTCAAAAAGGAAAGCCAGTAAAACTAATCTAATCGCAAAGACTTGGGGCAGAAATGGGGAGCTTCAATTTCCGTTCTATGATGGGTAAAGAAAATAATGAATTAATTAGGGTCAAGTAAAACAAAGGGGTGGCCGAAATAAGTTTATGTAGAGCCAAAATCTTAACATAATATTTTGTTGGGTCACCTAAGAATTAATTATGAACTAATAAACAAGAAAAGTTACAAAAAAATTGGAAATTTACTAGATCAATAATTAACATGTAACTATAATCTCTTTTCTCATCCTTATTTTGCTTCGATTTCTTATTATTATTATTATTATTATTATTATTATTATTATTATTATTATTATTATTATTATTATTATTATTATTATATTTTTTTAATTTCTTTTTGGCTTCCTATTTTATTTTATGTTGAAGGACAGAAAGATGTTGCATTCCACCGGCCACATCAGTTTCCACAATTGATAGTTTCAAATGATTAATGTCTTTAATTGACAGTTAAAAATAAAAAGAAAAAAACTGATTTATGTATCATTCATGCTTAAACTAACAAAGTAATTATTAAATGATTAAGTTAATCAATAATTAGAGTAAATTAATAGACTTATATTGTTGATAGAATAATTTTGAAGTGTGCAATTAGCCATTAATTAAGTGCAACCTCGTTAACAATTTAAATATGTTTTATGAACGAGAAATATTTGCCCTTGAAACCCAAAGCTTCACATGTTTGACGTTTTTATGTTTAATTTTTATTTTGTTTCTAATTATTTTATTTTAATTTTTGAATTAATTAAAATTGTAAAATGGAAATTTATTTGGGCGGATTGAGAAATTAAGAACTATTTATATATTTATTTATAATTGTATTTAGTAGTAGGTGCATCAACAAATAATATAAGTTGCGACTAGCTACCGCCAATTAATAAATTGAAACACAATACACACACCCATATTCATAATAAGTATTTCTTTATTAATACGTAAAACATTTTGTGCATCGGATATGTATTAATTTATATAAAAACTATTACGTGTTGAGATGCATAATATGCACCCAATCACATTAGACTCCCTATTCTTAATATATCCATTGAAGGTAGGATATCCATAAAAATATTTTGTTTTTTGTTTAGAAAAAGACTTATAAATTTTCATCATAACTCCATTTTTATGAAAATTTTATCAAGTTAATAATCTTTTTTATGCTTTTTAATTTGATATCAATATTATATACATAAAAATAAGATATTAATTTTTTAACATAAAATATTATTTTATGAATTAATTGTTGTATATTTTAATATTGTGGGATATTTTTACTTTAAACAATTTTTATTAAAAATATTATTTATACAATTATTTATTTTAGTTGATAAAATTATATGATTATTTTATAATAATTAATTACATTATCATATTATAAACATGTAACGCACGTGAGAAAGGCTAGTTTGAATAACGACCATCAATTTTCTTTAAACAAAAATACTTTGAGAAGACCGTCCAAATAGCCCCATCCATTCCTTTTATTTATCACTTTTAATTCTAAATAAAAGAGAAAATTGGATTTTATGGTTGGATGATTATTTGGATCCATTCCTCTTTTCACCTTTCATGCGTTCCAACGGCAGAAATAATAGTATTGCATGCGTTATTTAAAGGAGTATATTCTTTTCCTTATTTACACTAAAAAATAATCATAAGAATATAGGGAATATGAAAATCGACCCTTCAATTAATTAATTTTTTATGAAAAAATATTCCAACTTTAAATTTTTATGCAAAAATATTTCAACTTGGTGAATTGTTTTATTTTTATTATTTGTTTTAATTTATATTAATTCTTTAATTGTATTTACCTAATTTTTTCATTTTTAAACGTATTTTTTAATTTTAATTTTCTACCACTTTAAAAATTAGTATTTTCCCATATTTTTATATGCAAAAAAAAAAAAAAAAAAAAAACTAATAAAATTTCGACCAAAATTTTTCATTATTTTAATATTTATTTATAATTTGTTTTAACAATTTAAAATTTGTATTATATGAGTTGTCATCCAATTTATTGATCAATATTATTTTTAATAACTTATTTTAAAAAAAATCATTTATCTAAATTGAAAAAAAACAAATAAATTAATTTCTGCAGTAAAAACATTGCGAACCATCCAGCTATAATAATTAAATATTGTCATACACATATTTTTTTTGTGATACAGAAAAACAAGTATTTTATGTCAAGTTAATGAAAAAGCTACACAAACAACCATTTAATGAAGACCGCTAATACGAGCACATATATGGGCAATACTAACTAGAGTAACGACTGATTGGATATTTGAGTTGTATAGCGTGGTGCTGTGGGCTTGGTGACATCTGAGCTACCCATGTCACTGTAGCAATGATTAGGGGTTCATGATATATCCTCGTATGCTGAGTAGGTGGTGAGCTGGGACGCTCAATCATCAGTTGTCTGTATCTCATCCAAGCATCGATCTAAATAAAGTCACATGCATGGTCTACACCAGTGGGACATGGTAGAAATATCGGCCTTTGTTCCTGCTCATGTTGGCCACTAGAAATAACATCTAGCCCGCCCCACATCTAGACACAGGATGCTCTAGAGAAATTTCCATAGTATTTTCTGATAAACAAAATAAACATAGATTAACAAACTTATCTATACATTCACAATATGCATACAAATCATTACACAAAACATGTTATCATACATGGATAATATGTGAAAACAATCCTACATAACTATTACATAATAGTCAACTATACTTGTTCACCATAGTCACTCTATCTTTGAAAAACAGATTAAATATTCCTATTTGCCCACATATCTTGGACAATATTGTATTGCATTTGGCTCTGGGCATTAATATCAATCGTGTTTGGGAATAACCTTTAAGAAAATATCAGCCCATCGTCTGCATAGTGTGGATGCATGACGTCAAACAATGGGTCATCTCGACTTTGTCAGCGTACAAATTTGTGTATAACACTATAAGTTAGGAAGAAATGACACATAATGTCAGATTATATAACTAGGCACCCCCCAACGCAGGATTGAAAATCAACTCTTAAGCACTCCAAACGCATGCTCGATGCAGTTCCTCAAATAGGAACGATGGTGGTTGAACAACTCCTGAGGTGTCTGAGCTTGAACACCACTACTATTCCACTCGAGCAAATGATATCATATGTTCCTATATGGTGCTAGAAAACGTCCATAGTTGGAGTAGCCATCATCCACAAAATAGTATCGCCCTACTGAGATACCGTGAGTATAAATTATTCAATATAATACCCAGATAATCACTTATTAAAAATTCAAAACGTCCGTTATTACCATGAGGAGGCCACAAGAAAGACGGATCAGTTCTCTTTGCATTTATTAAACACACGAGCATCACTTGCACTTCCCTCCACCCAGCTAACACATACCTGAACTCCAAATTGAAATCACAAATTGCAAGCACATTTTGGGACACAATCTGCTTGCGGGATCAGTACACATTTTGTCAATTAGTGGGTACCCAAGCAAGAATCAACGTACCATCTGTGGCCCCAACCATACGCTAATTATAATTTGCGTAAGTTGATTATGGTTTTATTAAAACATGAAAATTGAAATTGAAGTTTATGTATACCTTGAAGTAGGGGAAGAAACTTGGATTATTGAGCACCGATGGCGGATAAAGTTGAAATTTGGAGGAGTTATAAATTTGTGGTGCAAAAGTGATTAAAGCATTCATAATACATCGTATATGATAATTAATTATGTTTGAAGAATTCTGAAAGTGTTCCATACTATCCTGATGTCTGAAATGCATTGAAATCGTTCTCAAGAAAATTGCCACTAACTCGACACAAGACACTCATGTTTTATTTGCAATGTGAAATCAAATCTTTGGATTCCAATAATCTTACAAAGGTATAGAAATTGTGCCTTGTCAACATCATATTATCAAAAAATCTTCCGTTAGTACCCATAAGAACCTCTTCAATCCAATCATTTTCTGTTAACATTGACATATGGAGAAGGATCTTTTCTCGCCTACATAAATAAGACAAAAAAACCTGCCCCATGAATCAAGTAATCGTCTTGTGATACCCCAAGCCTCTTACTACTCACTGGCCAATATAGGTCATTCATTACGTTCATTTTATAATTTTATGTGCTATTGAAATTGTATTTTTTTATTTTGTAGCTTGTATTTAATTATTTTTGGTGTATAGTTAATAATTTTTGTAAGATTTACATTATAGGTTGGAACCTCTTAGGCCAAATTTCGAGGGAGACATTAAGTGTCCAGTATTAATGAAGTGGAATTACACGTGGAGAGTTTAGAATAATAATAATAATATAAGATAGGGCTAAATTTCATTTTACTCATTTAAAATAGGAAAAACTCTTCTGTGCCTAAAATATAACAAATTATGTTTTATGCCAAGATACCAATTTTACCCTTAATGAAGTGTTTTCTTCTTTCACGTTAATCGTGAAAGCTTAATCATGAATAGAAGATAGAGACTTTCACTAGAGAAAAGGAAGAAGATAAACTTATGGGAATGGAGAAGAGAAAAAGTGGAAAAAGAAATTACAATTGGGAAGTAGAGAAAAGGGAGGAGAGAAGAAGAAGAGAGGTAAGAGGAAAAATAACTTGCACGACTGAAAATTATTGTGATAGGCAGCTTTCACGATTAACGATAATCATGAAAGCCTTTCACGATGAACGTTCATACTGAAAGCTTTCACGATAATTATGAAAGCCTTTCACAAGAATCGTGAAAGCCTTTCACGATTGATGATAATCGTGAAAGCCTTTCACCCTCAATAGTGAAAACAACTTTCACGATTAACGTTAATTATGAAAGCCTTTCACGTACAATCGTGAAAGCAGTTTTCATGATTATTGATAATCGTGAAAGTCTTTCACGCTCAATTATGAAAGCAGCTTTCACAATTAACGATAATCATGAAAGCAGCATTCACTATTAACGATAAACGTGAAAGTCTTTCACGATTAACAATAATCATAAAAGCAGCTTAATCGTGAAAGCCTTTCACAATTATCCATATCATGAAACTCATCTCTCCACTTTTCTCTCTCCCCTCTTTTCCCTTTTTAGTCGTGAAAGTTATTTTTCCTCTTATCTCTCCTCTTTCTTTTCTCCTCCCTTTTTTCTCTCCTCCCTTTTCTCTCTCCTCTCTCTCTACTTCCCAATTGTAAATTCGTTTTTCCCTTTTTCTTTCTTCTCCATTCCATTCCCGTAAGTTCATCTTCTTCATTTTCTCTGGTGAAAGTCTCCCTCTTACTTTCATGATTGGGTTTCACAGAAAGCGATATTCACGAGAAAGTTGAGAAAGGTAAGAGAGAGGAGAGAGAAAAATAAATAAGGGTATATTCGTCCATAAATCATAAATGTGGGTAGAAAAATTATATTTTTAAGTTTTGGGCACATAAGAGTTTTTCTTATTTTAAGTGGGTACTGTGAGTAGTTTCCACTATAAGATATATATATATATATATATATATATATATATATATAGAAGATAATGTAATACAAAGAGAGAAGAAAATATAAGATAATATTAAGTTAGGAGGTGCCTTAGATGGGAAGTTTTGCCTCGTATATATATATATATATATATATATATATATATCACTAATTAATTTAAGAAAATAAACAAACGAGGAAGTAGAGAGGGGAAAGAAAAGAAAATGGCATAAACTTTTTAAAGGAAAGAGAATAGGTATGCACTATTTCTTCTTTAATATTCGACTTTATTTATATGTTTATGAAAGGAGCATATGGGTTGATGATTGAGAAGTATCAAATATTACTAAATCAAATATTAGTTTTATATTAATTAAGCAACCTAATTAGGAATTTGAAAGCTTGAATTGAATTCCTTCTATTCACGTTTGGTTTTGGATTTTAGCAATTCATTTGTCTAACTTTATTATTTGATTTACTTTGTTTATTATATTTAATTGATATTATTATTAGAATTCTCAAGAGAAACTTTACAGTTTATGGATTTAGAGAATTGGTTTAGTTGAAGATATATTAAACAAGCATTTGATGTGCTGCCAATACAACATTAAGTGGATCCCACAGCTGCAGAGCACTGGTTTAGAACCATAGAAAATATGTTTCTGTACAGCAGAGTACCTGACGAGGAAAATGTATTGTGTGCGTCTTTTATGTTACGGGGGAGTGCAAGATACTGGTAGGACAAAATGAAGGCCATTGAAAATGTAGCCACTATGACTTGGAACAGGTTTAAAGAACTTTTTAGAAACAAATATTTCACTGCTCCGGTCTGTGCAATGAAAATGAATGAGTTTATACAGTTGAGACAAGGGCTTATGAACATTTACAAACTACATTTCCAAATTTGAATAGTTGTCAATGTTTGCTGAGCATATGGTTAGAACCGATGCACTGTAGAAAGATTTGTAGAAGGGCTGAGACCAGAGTTTTATAGAGATGCTTGTATGGCTAGTATATAGGGAGTTACTTACTCACAGGTCGCCGAGAGGGCACTAGTGGCTGAGCAAACTGAACAGAGAATATGTCATACACAAGAGATCCGATGTCAGTTCACACAAAGACGTTGGGTAGGAAATGAAAGGAAGAAGCCACCTCAATTTCATGGCCTAGTACCTAGTTTTCAGCCTAGACAAGGACAGGAACAAGAGATTCAAACAAGCGTTTGAGAACTAATCAGGATAAAGTCCGAGGACTATTACCCCTTTGCTCTAAATGTGGGACACAACATAGTGGTGTCTGTGTAACGTCCCCATTTTCTTGACTATTTAAGATACTAGTACATGAACCGTGCGATGCACGGAAGATATTATGTATAATATTTTATAAATTTAGTATTTTGTTTAGTTTAGTGTTATATGTTTATTTTGTTATATTATGTTATTTTGGATAATCTGAATATATGAATTAGTATAACATTTTTATTATGAATAATTTATATAAGTGAAGTAAATTTCTATATTTCTTAATATGTCGTGAAGCTTAGTATAAAATACACATAAAATTTAATAAACCATTTGAAGAACTATTATTATATTGAAAAAAATATGAACATATATAACAACAAAGCAATCATCATAAAATAAATGTAAAATATTACAAAATGAGAAATGTAAAACCAAAAAATTATGTTACTTCAAAAAAAAATTGTTCACAAATTTTGAAACATTTCTTTATAAACTACATTTGTACTAATTCTCCTATCAAGATCCTCATCATCAAAAATCAAAATCTTCAATCCTTTACGATTTGTAACTCTAGAAACAGCAACATATAATTGACCATGACTGAAGACAGGGTTCTTCAATAATAGAACATTATTTAATGATTGTCCTTGACTCTTGTTTATCATCATTGCATAAGAAACAATAAATAGAAATTGTCTTTGTTGAAACTTGAAAGGCATCCTACGATCAGATGGAGTAACAGAAAGCCAAGGAATCAAAGCCTTTTGACCAGCATTACTTCCTGAAATAATCTTCACTTCACCAACATGTTCACCAAGCTTGGTAATTACCATCCGAGTTCCATTGCATAAACCAGGAGAATAATCTAAATTTCGCAATAGCATAACTGGTGTTGTTGTGATTGAATCTAAGATAGTTCAATTGTGATCCAAGAAATTCAAATAAAATAAAAATGTGAACAAGAAATCAACACCAGATTTTTTATAGTGGTTTTATCAAACCGATCTACATCCACTTTGTTGTTCGCTCTTTGTATTGATTATAGTGTATGTTTTACAATCACTCAATCTCTACCTTGAATCTGCTAATCTACACAAGATACAAGTGTTTCAAACTCTCTCTCTTTTCTGCACTCAAAGATGAAAGATTAATCTATTCTCTACCGGAAGAGATGGATTGGTATTTATAGATGCATACCAATTGTAACAACCTCTATTAACCAATAACCATTGCTAACAACTTGAATAATAACTGCTAACAAATCCTCAACCATTTTGCTAACTACCGCTTCTAACAACTTGAATAATAACTGCTAACAAATCCTCAACCATTTTGCTAACTCCCGCTGCTATTAATTTGCTGTTATTATCACAAATCTCCATCTTAACAGCACAATTATATTGCTGCCAAGAAACAAAAGAGCACTTCCCACAATTATTCTACATAGAATAATCAACACAGCTCCACCTTGAACTGCAACTGCGACACTGCTCCACCTCGAGCAGCAATCCTTCACAAAAGAAGTTTTAACAAACACCAATAAGACTCCTGCCTGAGATACACAGCTTCAACATTTGTTTCTCTCTTGATCTCCATCCCAAGTATTACCTTGGTTTCACCAAGATCTTTCATGTCAAACTCTGCCTCCAAGATCTCTTTAACCTCTTGTATTCCCTTTTCTTTACAGTAGTTCAAGAACTCTTCAGATAGAAATTCCAACCCATTGTCTGTCCTCAAATGCTTCAATTTCTTATCTGTTACATTCTCCATCTCAGTCACCCAGTCTCTGAACTTCTCAAATGCCTCAGATTTGGTTTTCAGTATGTAAACCCAAACCTTCCTTGAGTAATCATCTATTAATGAGATGAAATACCTCCCTCCACCTTTTGTGGTGTGTTTTGCAGGCCCCCAAAGGTTTGAATGAACATACTCCAAGATCCCTTTGGTGGTGTGAACTGCTGCAAGGAACTTTAATCTCTTTAACTTCCCCAATATGCAATGCTCACACATAGTCAGTTTTGTTATCCTGTCACCTCCTAGCAGACCTTGTTTAGATACAAACCTGTACCCCATTGCATCAAACACTCCCAGAGAGATCAGATTTCTTCTCAAATCAGGAACATACCTGACATTCCTCAGTAATCTGACCACACCATCAAACATTTTGATGTGTAGTGCACCGATGCCTTTCACTTTACAGCTTTGATCATTGCCTAGCATCACTGTGCCACCATTGATTTGTTGTAACGTAGAGAACCAATCCTTGTTGGGTGTCATATGAAAGCTACAACCCGAGTCCAACACCCACTCTAATTCAACTTCATCAGTTGTCACACACAGAGCTTCTGAAGATTCATAGCCAACTTCTTCAGTGTTGTTTGTTGTCTGATTTGCCTGATGTTTGTGACTCCCACTTGATGTGTCAACTCCTTTTCCTTTCAATGCCTTCCACTTCTTGCAATTCTTCTTGAAATGCCCAGGATCATGGCAATGAAAGCATTTCCTTATCTCTGGATTATTGACAAAATCGGTTGGCTTTTGTTCTTGTTTCTTTTGAAATGGCCCCTTCTTCTGAGGTTTCTTGCCATTGTTGTACTGCTTCTTGATGTTTAAACCTTCTCCACTTGTTGATGCCATTGAAGTTTCAGTTGATTTCTGCAGTTCCTTTGACTTCAGTGCAATTTGCACTTCTTCAAGATTGATTGATTCTTTGCTCCCAAAGAGCAAAGTATCTTTGAAGTTTTCAAACGACCTTGGTAAGGCAGATAACAAGATCAAGGCTTTGTCCTCTTCAGTCATCTTTACCTCCAAGTTTTCAAGATCATCCAAAATCTTATTGAACTCATCCATCTGTGTAAGAATGGATTTATCCTCCACCATCTTGAACGATTATAGCTTCTATTTCATATAGAGCCTATTAGCAAGTGATTTTACCATATACAAGCTTTCAAGTTTATCCCAAACTCCCCTTGCAGTGGTTTCCTTCTACACTTCCCTAAGAGCTTCATCCCCCAATGACCGAATTATCATGCTATGGGCTTTCTCCAACATCTGAGCGTGTTCCTCAGATTTCTCCGCCTTCTCCTTTCCTGCTGAACTTGCACTCTCCTTCTTTAATGCATCACCCAGTCCTTGCTGTATAAGCAGAGCTCGCATCTTCACTTTCCATAACCCAAAGTCAGTTTTCTCAGTGAATTTCTCAACATCAAGTCGCGTAGTACCCATCTTGAATCACCTTCTTCACGATTCCCACAGACGGTGCCAATTTATTGTGATTGAATCTAAGATAGTTCAATTGTGATCCAAGAAATTCAAATAAAATAAAAATGTGAACAAGAAATCAACACCAGATTTTTTATAGTGGTTCGATCAAACCGATCTACATTCACTTTGTTGCTCGCTCTTTGTATTGATTATAGTGTATGTTTTACAACTACTCAATCTCTACCTTGAATCTGCTAATCTACATAAGATACAAGTGTTTCAAACTCTCTCTCTTTTCTGCACTCAAAGATGAAAGATTAATCTATTCTCTACCGGAAGAGATGGATTGGTATTTATAGATGCATACCAATTATAACAACCTCTATTAACCAATAACCATTGCTAACAACTTGAATAATAACTGCTAACAAATCCTCAACCATTTTGCTAACTACCGCTTCTAACAACTTGAATAATAACCGCTAACAAATCCTCAACCGTTTTGCTAACTCCCGCTGCTATTAATTTTCTGTTATTATCACAGGTGTACCAATTTTCAAAATAAGCTCATGATTCGGTATACCAGAACATTTAATTGCATTTAGAAATTCTGGAGTGTGCAGGTCACTCAAAAAATCAACATTTGAATTCGATTGGCAATGAGTATCAGAGCTCAAATATGTTCTACCAACACCTGCGTTCTCTTTAGTCATATTCTCATTTATGGACTCTACAACATCCAGAGTTGGTGCCAATATAGCTCTACCATGTTGATATGAATCATCATCACCAATTGTTCCAAAATTAGGATATGTGCTTCGAACTATAGTTGCAATAGCATCGCCATTACTTTGCAGCAATAGTATCACCCTGTAAAAATAATGAAATTAAATATGTTAAATACTGCATATTTCATACTACCCATTTTATCATGTTTATTATGAAACTTATTTTTTGATGATACATGTTCATCCTTAAAAACACACTCAAAACTGAAGATCTGATTTTTGCCTGCAAATGTAGGTACATCGTAAGCATGAATCAGATGAAGTCTAAGATTCCAATCCCTTCTCTTCGGATGAACATCTTTCACAAAATTAAAAATAGTTGACATTACAAATCAATAAAGCAAGATAAAAAAAATATATGAATAGTGACAGTTCAAAGTGTAGAACATACAAAATGATACACTATTTATAATAAAAATTAAGTTCAATATATAGTTAGGTATTGCTGAAAAATCTTGGAATCAATTATCCATATTTATCAGCATTCTGTGGTGCAGATTATTTAGATATGAGATATATTTTTTCAAATCTTGTAATATTACTAAATCAAATATTTTAATAAATAGGTATTCCTAAAACATCTAGGAATTAGTTCAACAGATTAATATATATCCGTATTCTAAATATATTATAAATATATCAAAATAAATGCTCAATAGTTAGTAAATTATTAAATTGAATATAATTTTTTATTTACAGTTCTAAATTTTATTGATATATATAAAGCTCTTATATTTCTTAAAAGAGAAATTATATGCTATTAAAATATAATTCGAATAAAATATAGTAACAAATTTAATAATGTATCAAATTAATATCAGATAGATCTATTTAGTAATTGAATAATTGTAATGACGTGCATTTTGTAGTATTATAATAAATTAATTTAAATTCATTTATTGTATTATATTAAATTAGTTTTTTATAATCTAAAAATAATACAGTTCCTTTATTTAAGGAAATTTAAAAGGTTAGATATATCATTAAAATAATTAATGAGGTGTAATATGATGTAGAGATAAACTATAATATATATACATTCAGTTTAACATATAGGTATGAGATATATTTTTTCAAATCTTGTAATATTACTAAATCAAATATTGCAGTTACTATCATTCAGTTTAATAAATAGATATTGCTGAAAAATCTAAGAATCAGTTCAACATGTTGGTACATATCCGTATTCTAAATATATTATATATATTCAAATGAATGTTTATTGGTTAATAATATAACAACATTTCCTAAAAATCCGCCTTTTCTTTGTGGAAAGAAAAATGGGCGGGAAAAATGATAATAAAAAATATAGAAACCATTAGTTTACTATTATATATATATATATATATAGATTATTATTTAAAATATTAACATGCTATTATTGAATTTTTCTTAAAATCATCATGAGTAAAAAAATAAAATAAAATAAAATGAATCGTTACTTATATCTAGTCTTATCTTAATCACATTAATCTAAATTAATAATTGATAAGTCACTTTATAAAATCATAAAAATATAAACCATACAACACTTTAAATTTCCTTAAATGTAATTTTCTTGCTTGAGAGAGTTTTTTATAAATTGCAGCGGAATAATATAATTAAACTTAGAAAGATTGCACATGATTAATTAAATTACATTAATCTATCATGCATATAAATATATAAAAATAATGAATAAGTTATGTCGATTAAAATATTATGATGCATATTTAATTATACAAATAAAATCATAAACAAAAATTTTTAATTATCAAAGATTTAGAGGATAAATGGGTGATTTGATTGTGGAACTCATGAATATGAATAACTAGTACATTATGAGAAATGTATTTAAAGATAGTAGATATTTGATGTGACACTTTAAAATTACACATATGATGTTTAACTAGAGGGCCTGTACAATTAAGATTTTATCCAACATTCTTTGAAGAATAACATTGGAGAATCGGATTCAAATTGAAAAGAGAATATTTAGATGGTGTTTGTATTGGGTTATAGGTATACGTAGCCCATTCGGCTTTGGACATTCAAGATGTGAAAATGAGTTTTAATAGTAAAAAGTAACATTTGTATTGAGATGTAATAGAGTAGGATGTGCACTTGTCAAATCAAAAGCTTTAATGGGTTGTTTTAATATTATTTTCTTGTGAAAAGTGATATGTGTAATGATTGATTGATGGAGTAATTAGTAAATATGTTGGAATTTGTGGAGTTAATGATTAGTTGATGATATGTGATGATTTTTATGTTGTTGATGGTGACTTGTTTTATTTTTATTATTTTTTTAGTTTATGATAACTATTTTATTGTAATTACCTAATTTTTCAATTTTTTAAACGCATTTTTTTATTTCCATTTTTACTTCTTTAAAAATAATTATTTTCCCATATTTTTATATAAAAAAATTTCGCCTAAAATTTTTCATTATTCTGATATTTATTAATAATTTGTTTTAACACTTTCAAATTTGTATTATATGAGTTATTTTATCGCCTCTAGACCCCATCTTTATTTTATTACTATGCATGTGAGGGAATTTGAGCTACTCTGCGTTGGACTTACATATGCTAATACATTTGAAATACAATCTATCATCTACATTTATCACTATACAAAAGTCATCTGTCAAAAAAAAAAAAATTCTTATTTTCCCCACATGAAAAATTAAGTTGTATCTAGAATGTCAGTTACGTATAATAATTAATCAATGTGTGTTGTCCACAATAACTCAAGAATAAATATTTAAAACAAAAATAATACTTTATTTTGATAACTTATTTTTTCACTTACAATATATCAAATTAATTATATTTTCACAAGCTTTAAGTTGACACCCATATTCGTATTTTAAATATGATGTTAAATTAAAAAATATAATTATTTTTTGATTGATTATATGTGTTGGATTTGTACATACATTTTAGGTTAGACTATTTGTATTGTATTTGGGTTGAATAAAAAATAAAATAAAATAATTAGTTTATAGATAATAAATAATTTTCTATTTTAAAAAATAGTTACTTAAATTATTTTAAATTAAAATTTAATTTTTTAAGATAAATATATTACAAATTTTAAACTTGTATTTTTTAAGCACGCGAAACGCACGCTCAATCCAGTTCCTCAAACGCGCATAACTGTAGTTGAACAACTCCTGAGATGTGTGAGTTTGAACACCACTACTATTCCACTTAGGCAAGTGATATCGTACGTTCTATATGGTGCTAGAAAATGTCCATAGGTTGTGTAGCCAGCATCCACATATAATATCATCCTGCTGAGAGACCGTGAGTATAAATTATGCAACATAATACCCACATAATCACGTATTAAAAATTTAAAATGTCCATTATTACCATGAGGAGGCCACGGGAAAGATGGATCAATTATCACTGCATTTGTTAACACTGACCATCACTTGCACTCCCCTCCATCTAGTCCATCCAGCTAACACGTACCTGAACTCCAAATCAAAATCACATATTACAAGCACATTTTGGGACATAGTGTGCTTTGTTGATTAGTGGGTACCCAAACAGTAATCAGTGTACCATCTATGGCTCCAACCGCAACCTAATTATAATTTGCATAAGTAGAGTATGGTTTCATTAAAACATGAAAGTTGAAATTGAAGTTTATGTATACCTCAAAGTATGGGAAGAAACTTAGATTGTTAAGCACCAGTGGGTGGATAAAGTGGAAATTTGGAGGAGTTATAAACTCTGGTGCAAGAGTGATTAGAGCATTCATAATACGTCGTATATGACGATTAAGTATCTTTGAAGAATGCTGGAAGTGCTCCATAATATCCCGATGTCTGAGATGTATTGAAACTATTCTCAAGAAAATTGCCACTAACTTGATATAAGACACTCATGTTTGTTGACAATATGAAATCAAGCCTCTGGATTCCAATAATCTTATAAGAGCATAGAAATTGGGCCTTGTCAACCTCATATTATCGAAAAATCTTTCATCAGTACCCATAAAAATCTCTTCAATCCAATCATTTCCTGTTAAAATCCACTTATGGTGTGGGATCCTTCCTTGCCTACATAAATAAGGCAACAAAAACTTTCCCATGAATCGAGTAATCATCTTCTCCTTAGATGATATATTTTCTTCACGATCTTTGCGGTCTTCATCAACATCGGATGTGTGATCATCTCCATTATCGTCCATCGTCCTTAATATCACAAATTATCATACATGTAATATGTGGAAAATATAGAGAAAATATGACATAAGAGAAAAGAGACCAATTTATTGAAAATCGGGGCACTTAATATTTATAATAATAATATTACAATGTGTGGCATGAAGCCACGAATACCTATTGTTCCAAATAAAACAAACAAACAAACACACAAGCAATGCAAATAATAGATGTCACACTTTAGTACATGTCTAATATAATAATAAACTAGATTGTTCATAGAAATGAGAGGGTAACAATATGAAAGACTCAACAAGGGAGTTAAACCACTTGCGCCGCTTCGCTAGAGAAGGACAAGAACATGCGACATGTAACCTCGGTATTCAAATGCTCTGCCGCCTTTAACTTTTACATCATTGATACTCCATGCATGTCACGAACAGCTTCAAAGCATGTCTTGAATGCGCCTGACGTCTCGCTCGAGTAGCCTCTCTTGGATGTCAGGTAGGCATCAAAGATGTCAAAGACACGAGTAAGAATAACATCTTTCTCAACATATCAACTCCCTCGTCTATGAGACAGACGAGAACCACCAACACCATCTTGATTCATGATTTCAAGAGAAAGATAAGTGGTGAATTGCGTTGGCGTATCAAAGTCGGTCTCACCTTCTTGGGGTGAGCCATTCTTGTTCTCATGGTCAAATATGAGTGGAACACCGCTAGAATGAGCATTCGTTCCCATGGCCGTATTTTTTCCAAAGAGGCATATGCACAAGTCGAAATGGGAACGTCACCTTCTAATAATAACTTTGTTGTCATGGTGCTTCTTAAAAAGTTGGGCAATGCTAGATTGTTAATAAGTTTATTATACACTCCAAATATATTTATTGGTATATTAGTTAAATTATTAACTACCTCATAAATAAGCGCTAGCACAGCCTTGTGATTGTCTCTCATGACTCAGACCATGACAAACCTGACCCGTATTTGTATCGTAGATTATACAACAATTTCCACGAGCGCTTTAAGGTCTTGAATTGATTTGACAATGTGACGCGTGTACGTCGTTTGATCAATGGACATAATATTCAGTTTTAGGTAAAATGGTATTCATTACTTGATTGGAAAAAGTCATTTGAGTAAATGACTATTTTAATACTCTTGGTGACACAAGAAAATGAAGTCGGATTCATTTTCGCAAGACACGTCACTTTGTCGTTCATGTTTGCTTTAGCCATCTAAAAATATGGTTTATTAATTTCATTAAAAAATTGTGTATGATTCTGTTTCTTAAAACTAAATCTTGCATTTTTTTTTTTGGGTAAGCATATCTTTGTTTGTTCGTGTAAAATCATACCTTTCACGTTAAACATTCAAAATCATCTTTTTAAAAAAAATTATAAGTACAAAGAGTTTTGTGTTTTTTTTTAGTTGGTTACAAGACAAATTTTTTGTATTAAATTTTACAAGGCAAGCCACCAAAACATTTACAACGAAGCTAATTAAATTTGATGTCCTTGTTCTCCTGTAATCTGGAAAAAAAATATTAAACTGATCTAAACCAATTAGTCGATGAAATGAACTTGATAAGCAGTGTATTACTTTCGCAAAATTTATTTTTTTTAAAATTAAACTTAGAAAAAACAGTGTCCAAAAAAATAGTGGACACATTGACCAAACATTTGAATTTTTTATTAATTTCTTTTTAAAAAATCTTTAATTAAAAAAAATTCATTTCATTAATATTGGTAAAAGTGATCAATAAAGAAAGCACAACATTTTGCAACACTTTTTACTATAATGAATTAGTATGAAAAAAATGCAATAAACCTCACAACAAATAAACAAAAATGTTGTAAACATCACAACAATAAAGAAATTGCACCACTATAAAAACATCAATTGTCATCATTTTATTCAATATTCAACCAAGTAAATCAATTTCCAATACCATCAACTATATTACGAAAATGTTGTAAACATCACAACAATAAAGAAATTGCACCACTATAAAACATCAATTGTCATCATTTTATTCCATATTCAACCAAGTACATCAATTTCCACTACCATCAACTACATTATGAATTGTCACAATTTTATTCATTCTTGTATCAAGAATCCCCAATATCAAGAATCAAGTTTTTTTTGTAAAAAAATGTTGGATTGTTCATAGTTACAAAGCAAAAAAGAATGCAATGTAACAAGTGCAAACAATTCCAATTTTTTTAAGTGACAACATGAAGCTTCCCAAACAGCAAAACAAATAACGAGCACATAAGACCAACGAGTACACATATAACACATGCAGAAAAAGAAAAAGAAAAAAAAGGGAAGCATTTGAATGTGATCACTTTGAAAGCTCCCCTCTACGTCGAAATGAAATTCTGTATTAACTATATAGATAAAATACGGCATACATGTGCAAAAAGGACAAAGAAAAACCTAAAATGAAGAATGACTTAGTAC
Organism: Caryopteris x clandonensis; assembly: GCA_028749325.2. Taxonomy (NCBI): domain Eukaryota; kingdom Viridiplantae; phylum Streptophyta; class Magnoliopsida; order Lamiales; family Lamiaceae; genus Caryopteris; species Caryopteris x clandonensis. Next base: position 4,270,257 of record JAPYKT020000024.1, on the reverse strand, counting down.
TCCACTCAAGAGGTAGGGGAACCCCAAGCATGATGACTATCTTATTATGGTTGGCAATAGTCATAAAAAGCAGAATACCAGAGTACTAGTACCAAATAATAAAAAGCAGCCAGACAAAAGACATGTAATACCGAAGTAAACATGATTTCATGCTACCAAACCAACAAGAAGCACAATTGTATTATAAACATAACATAACTTTTTTTTTTCTAACTAAGCTGTGCAGTGAACCGGCGTCCTTTGGACATGTCAAAATTTCTTAAAAAACATTAACACAATCGAATAGATAATAGAACCATATCATATATTCCAAAGAACATAGCTAAGTAAACAAGAATTCATGCAAAAAATAATATAACATGGAATATCATGCTAGAAATAACAGAACTGGAGAAATAAAAGCATAAAATAAATTGCAATAGTAATAGAGCACATAAACATAACCAGATCAAAAAGATAACACGAGTGACAGAGCATAATAAAATAGATTGGTTGAGCATATTAAACTTATTATTCAATTAAAAGATTAACAACTAACATAAACAGAGCATGGCCCAGTAAGCATGATATAAATCATAATAATAGAACCAGATCATCAAAACAAGAAAAACAAGTTTATGCAAGTGATTGAGCAAAATTAAGACGATTAACATAGTATAATAAACAGAGGATGGATGATTAACATAGTATAATAGAAATACGAAACAAAAAAAAAAGCAAAGAAATACATAAAATAGAGCATAACTGTGTCTCACAAAAGAACAAGATCATGGACGAATGTCAAAGGAAACACAAAGCATATCGTATATAGATAAAAATAGATCAAGAACAACAAATGAGCAAACCAAAAAAAAAAAAAAAATCCATGGACCAACAACCCAATCATACAAATACATCTACTACGAAAATAGCATAAATAAGAATATATACGAACATAAAAAATACTTTTCTAGATCGAGCTATAGGCCGGAAAGAACTACCAACAGACTCAGCACAATCCTCCCTCTTCACTTTCACAGATCTCGTCGGAAGGTCAAAGAATGCCAATTCAGTGCACAGTGTGTGTTTTGTGTATGTTCACCCACCATAGTATAACAAACATATATATATATATATATATATAAGGTTCACACAGACCTACTTACTAATATAATTACAGATTCGAACAATCAAAGCAGAAGTAAAAGCAACACGATACATATCTTAGAACGACTGAAAAGGTAGAGGAAAACTTAGGTGTGAGCGAGATTCTCACTAGGACGAGAATCTCTGCTCATGAATCGACATAAACAGGCAACACAGAGGGGTGTTGAGGGCATTAAAACCTCTCAAAAGCGATGACCATTAATGTCTACAGTGGCGTCGTTAAAGGCCGATAGGGCTCTAATGGAAGAAATAAACATAATAACCATCAAGAATCGTCAAGGTAGACGATAATGGAGGGGAGAGACAACCCATGTGAGATAAAGTGAGAGAAAGAAAATGTATGTGAGTCAAGAGAGGGGTGATGAGAGTGAAATAAGCGAGGGAGAGAGAGATGGGGGGTTAAGGGGGCCGGGGTCTCATAGGTGGGGTATGGCCGATTCATGGGCCACATCCCATACCCAAAAATTGGTTTGGCTGTGCCCAACCTTACCCAGCACAAACATCCCTTTATGTATAAAACTTTGGAACTAGAACAAAATGAGTAAAAAAAAAAAAAAAAAAAAAGAGAATAAAGAGTGGGGTAGGGTGTGCATGCGCCTTACAATATAAACAAATAGTGAGGTGTCAGCCTCTTGGTCACAAAATGTATTAATCTTCCTATATGTAAATGGATTAGTCCTCCCACCAAATTTAAAAAATCGTGAATTGCGTTTTAGAAGAATTTTTTTGCACATTCAAAATATAATAATTTTTTGTGAAAAATTAATATTTTATTGAGAAAATATTATATTTTTTGTACAATTTCAAAAGTATTTTTTTCTCAAAAAAATATTATGTTCAAATATCACGATTACTTGCACAACAATCACCAAACCCACACATTTTTGCACCAATGCAGGAAAAGTTGGCTATGATTCATGTCTTTATACTATTTGAATTAGAATCCAATTCATTAGATGTAAAAAGTTTATACACAGGTAGCATACAAATTTTTGTAATAAAATAAAAGTGCATGCACATGGAGCCCACTCGTGCGTGATAGCCGTATTGTCTGTTTTATATATTTGCATTTTCTGAGCTGGAGCTGGTAAAGCTCCTTTGTTTATAACTAATATTTCCATTTGTTTTAAAACTTTTGTTACAAAAAAATATATAAGATATATTTATTTTTATTTTTTTGGTAAAAAAAATGCTTGCCTTAATTTACTATGTTTGCTTTTTTAATGTTGGCTTTAATAAAGATTAGAGGAATAATTTTAATTAAATAAACCAATTGAAATATTATAATATATCTTATTTCAATGTGAGATTTTTAAAAAAAAAAATTACTTTTGTACCTTCATGATTGAGGAGGAAGATATATGTTATAGTGATATTAGTAACTTTTTAATTGATTGTGATTCGACAATAATTTGCACCTAAAATGAGGTACATGATTGGAGATATGCAAGTATTGCTTTTGATACAATAACCAAATAGACAAATTCTATATACGAGAATTTAGCATATATATGTGGCATTACATTATGAATATTCAAAATGTAGTAAGGATCTGCAATACATAATGAAACAACTATGGATTCTCAAAATCTAGTAAAAATTGTAGTAGATAAAGATGCAACAAGTTGTTGATTATTCTTAATAATCAAATGAATGCTTGCAGAAAGATTAATATCACATTGGTATGCTGAAAGAAGCTATTGTTTATACGTGATAAATTAGAACCTATCACTAGAACGTTGGTGTTTCATGATATTTCATTCCCCCTCTCTTGAATTTTTTTTTTATTTTTTTTTTTATGATTTTGCTAAAATCAGGTGTTTTTTTGTCCTCATCTTCTCATATTGGAAGATCCAGAAATTGTTCTTTTAGTTACTTTTGTTTTTGTTTTTAAATTTTCGATTTGGCCTCACTTTATGAAATTAGGAAGTTATTCGACCAGTCTATTTGAATGTTTTTGTATTTCTACAATAAATTGAAGTACTGCACTCGTTTTTATGAAGTTCTATTGCACATGATCTTTACGACTAAAGAATAAATCATATATGATTTCAAACAATTGTGATATATTTTTGCTAACATGTAGATATGTATAGGTTAAAATTTTGTATATATCTTCCTTAAAATTTTGAATTTTTGTGAATTCAGTTCTCCGATCACCAAAAATTAGAAATATCGTCGGATAATTTAGTCATTCTAAATTTTTTGTCTATAGATTAATAATTATACAAAAATATATAAATAATAAAATAAAGACTGAATATTTATTTCAATAAATCCAAAAAATATGATAATGAAATATGAAAAGCCAAATAGAAAGGGAGTAAGATAAAGAAAAGAAAAAGGAAGCAATAAAAGGGAAACGGGACATGTGTGCGGCTGTAAGAAGTTCCCGAAAAAAACAAATGTTAAAATATTACAATTAAGAACATGTGTTGCATACCTTTCCATGAACCTTTGCATTCATATCACGTGCATAAAAACACCATTTGGGATTGGGACCCATGTTTTTATCAACAGCTGGATTTCTGCATTCTCCACCGTATAATTTGTCTGTTTTGCAATTATATATAACTCTAGAGGAATCGTATGTCTCATTTCATCCAAACAAAATCTCCTCATTCTCCCCTCCAAGAAAAAGAGTTTAAAGATGATGCTAAGGAGCTCTTCTACTCCAGTTCTTCGATCCCTTCTTTCATCCTTGTCAGAAAGCCCACAGAAACAGCACCCCGCCTCTAATGTTCATCAAAATTGCTGCAAACTATCGTCCAACAATGGAGGATTTCAGAATGTAGCCAAAACTTTATCGGATTCTTCCTCTGTTCCTGGAATCAAAGGCGTCCAGAATGGAGTTCGAAGAGCTCAATCTGAAGGGAATCTGGACGGATTGGATAGCAATCCATGTCATTTAGACGTCTTTCCTTTTTCCAACCAATATTCCAAGAAACTTGCCCACAAACCCACCTTAGAGGCAATCCCATCTTTTTCATTACGACTTGATTCGGAGGAGGAAGAAGAAGAAGAAATTCCAGTGGAAGGAAATTTCAAGGCGTTAATGGTGCAAAACTTGGCTTCTCAAATGGGAAGAAGGAACGTGGATGGTTGTTCTGGTATGAGATTTGTTCAGGATGAGGGGACGATGTATCTGGCGACAGGGATTGGGATTACGGCAGGCGGCGGCAGCGGCGGCGGAAGTTGTCGGCCGGTTGCTTTCAACAGGGACGGGGGAGATGACCGTGCCCTGAGCATGGAAGAGCATTACAAGAGCATGTTGGAACAGAGTCCGGGCAATCCGTTGTTTCTGAGAAACTATGCCCATTTCTTGTACCAAGTATGTCTGTCTTCCAGCACCAAATTATCTCTCTCTCTCTCTCTCTCTCTCTCTCTCTCTCTCTAAATCTCTAATGCGAAGGTTTATCAAACCAGGAAAAGGGAGATAGTGAAGGAGCCGAAGAATATTATTCACGGGCAATCTTGGCAAGTCCTGAAGATGGTGAAGTTCTGTGTGAGTATGCTAAACTAATTTGGGAGCTCTACCATAATAAAGAAAAAGCTGCAGCCTATTTTGAAAGAGCAGTTCATGCAGCATCAGAAGACAGGTACTATGAAAGCACAAGGCCTACTCTCTCTTTCTCTCTCTCTCTCTCTCATATAATCACTTACTGACTTATTCTAAACTGTTTTAAGCAGCCACATAAATGCATCCTACGCTAGTTTTCTCTGGGATGTAGAAGAGGATGATGATGATGACGAGGACGGAAATAATTTCCATCTCTTCCGCCAAGGAATCATGGCTTCTGCAACTTCATAGTGTTGTTGGCTTGCTAAGAATGCAGAAGCTCTACGCTGAGATTCAAGATTACTTCAAATAGTATTCCAATTTACTGACTGTCATAGTTGAAACTTTTCTGTTAACAAGATAGTTTCACACTTCAAAATACATGGAAATTAGCTTCTATTTTACAGTACTTTCTTCATCCATAGATAGAAAATTTCGAAAAAAAATATGAGTCCCAGAATTGCAGATTTTGATATTTTTTGTGGCTCCAAATTCTGTTATTTTTTTTGAAATCCAAAGCTGCTACAATTAGGTATCCACTTGGTAAACTCCAATCTTGTGTGATAGTGTTATTGGGAAACACCAATTAATTTGAATTATAATATTGATTTTTATAATTCACATCCATCTTATTATAATACAAAATTCAACATACTGATTAATTTCGCTTAGTAAAGCGATTGGATTATCTCTTAAAGTGTGTTCTAATAAATCTCTTTTTTCATATATTCAAGAACCGCCAATTTCTTAGATCTAATTCCTGTACCAAGTTTAATTTTTTATTTATTTTTATTTTTTTGGCCTAAAACCATTCAAAATATAATAAATAAATTAAAAAAATAGATTTCGAACCAATGGTTGAGAACCATAATTGAAATCAATGGTTCAGAATCTAAACCAGCGGTTTGGAATCAATTTTTGACATTGTCGGTTTCCGGAACTAACTACCTTGAAATCAAAACCAATTGGGTCAATTTCCAGTTTCAAATCCAAATCAAAATCAGGTCAATAATGAAATCAAACCTTTGACCACGAACAATATCTATGTCTACTCGTATCTCATGTAGGAATATATGCCTTAACAACCAACTGTAGGGCTAGCCTAAAGAAAACAAAAAAAAATCATTACTAAGATGAAGAAATGTAGGAAAGATTGAGAAAACTGTTTGGATTTCGTTACACTCGTAGTTGTGCATAATGTGATATTGTTTTTTGTGTTAGGAGTTGTAAATGGTGAAATATACATATTACTATTTGGTTATTTATACATGAATGAGTTGGATGAAATTGAAGAATACCAAGTGAGAAGGGTAAAAAGAGGTTTCAAGTTGAATAATGGAAATGAAAGTGAATTATTTTGTGCATAAATTCACATATCTTCTTGGCTTGTTTGGCTTATTTTCTCTTCATTTTATACCACTTTTTACCAAGGCTCCACCACAATTTTTGCAAAGGCTTTTTGATTTAATTGTATAAATACATGACATAAGTGGTGAAGATTTAATAGCTAAGCAAGCTTATGGTAATGATATGTTATGCTTTGATATTGAGTGTCACAATATACATATCTCTTTTATATACTAAAGAGCGAATTGAGTAAAACTAGTCACTTAGTCTTGTAGAATTATTATTTTAATATATTTCTCCATTGCATAAAATTTTGAGAACATTGTAAGAGAAATCTACATTAAGAAGAAGTCGATTATATGAGAATATTTTTGTTGATTATCTTCTTGTGATATTTTCTTATGTATGATTGAGGACAAGCATGGTTAAGACGTGGGATGATTTGATGTGTAATCATTTTCTTATTGTAACGTGACCCATTTTGGATTAGAAAATAGTTTTTTCTTTTGATTATTTTTTATAAGTTTCGATTTGGCCCATTGAACCCATGAGACTCTCTTTCTTGTAACAGGGCAAAACAAAATGATTCTCCCCCCACTTCCCAGAGTCACACGGTAGTTTTTGGGGAGGATTGAGACACAAGAGAGGAAGTTCCTCTCCTACTCTCTCTCGCTCTCATCTTACTTTTGGAAATCACATAAGAATCTGTCTCTTTCTTTATTTCTTTTATTCCATCTTTCTTTTTTGTTTTATTTTTTATTTCTTATTTCTTATGACTTGATGATTATGTTTAGTGTTAATCAAATTATGAGCAGCTAATTTCATATTTGATTCAAGGCTTTAATTTCAATTATATTTTTGTGAGGCTTGGTTATGATTGTTCTTGCTTTATATTCAAGTATGTATGGGTTCACTATTTTAAATTCTATGAAACTTGTTTCTTAATTTGATATGACAAATCACATTAATATTTAATTTTCATCTACTATTCATGAATTTCATGACTCCTTGTAATTGTGAATAATTGAAATCTAGTAGCATTAGATTAAATAAATTGTGCTATCATGATTTATTTAATTTAATTGAACTCATGAAACCAAATTCATTCATTATGACTATCAGTCATTGATTATTGGGTTTAACTATTTCTCGCTGTGCATTGTACTATTATTAATTGACATGAAACACTATTGTGCCCAGTCGATTAATGTTAATTATTGATTAAATGGTGGTTGGTCAATTATATAAGGGAAACAAAAGAGTTGTTATGGTTATCCTAATAATAAGGTTAAATACTTGAATTGCAAGAATATATACGTGGCTTATAATCAAATCATAATTGAACGTCTTACCCTTGAGTCAATTTTCTTTTTATTTGATATTACTATTTACATCTCATCTTTGATTAATTGTTTATTAGTTATGTGTCATTAGTGATTTTGTCTACTTCGTTTTTTTTTTTTTAATTCGTAAAAAAAATATTAGACTCTTAGATTAATGGATATATAAAAAAGTCCCCTTTCTTTATTAATTAAACTGAAAATGATTTTAATACCTATTTTGTGAGAATTGCCACTATTTCAATTTTAGAGAGTAGAAAAATTATATTTGGTGGATTGACACTCCAAACAATCTCATGTACGAATTTGTGCCATGATAACCAATTGTTAGGCTGGCCTAAAATGACACATTCCAAATATAATCATTATAAATATAAATAAAAGTTTAGAGATATTTCTTCTTTATCATATTTATTTATGTTTATATGTTATATGATATTGAAATTTCATGATCTCGATAACTATGAGACTTGGCCATGAACAAGTTGGTGGTCATGGAATAAGTATCGGTGGTTAAGATCATAAATGTTCCAAGTCACATAATTTATGAGAATGGGTATCATAGGATTTCAATAGACTTGCACTAAAGGTACGTCACTTGGGGAGTGGATATCTCGTTCTATGGATATTGATGCTCAGACACTATGTTGGATGTGATGTTTGTCCCAAACGATCACATTAAATTAATCTCGCGTGAGAACTCAAACCATTTGATAGCCTTACTGACAATAGGACAATTGAGATTCTGATTTCTGAAGGTGTTTTAATTTGTTCTAAGACTATTTGCATGCATGTGATCCTACATGAATGAAGCCGTATATTTGGTTGCTTCCATAAACCTTTCTTGAGATGCCAAATCGGGGGCCTGTTGGTTATGGTTGAACTATATTTAAGATCAATGTAGTGACAAGAGATTATTCGCTGGCCCTTAGAGTATCTGTTGGGTTGTTTCTCTATATTTCCTACACTTGTCTTATCCAATGAAGACCTTGCACAAGGCACCAGACAGAACATAAGAGATTTTAACGTCCCAAATTCATATTTGGAACATTTATACTTGATACTTAATTTAAATTATTTGGCAATATTTCAATACTTAAAGAAAGAAGTTTAATTGAGAAATCATTTGGCGAAAATAAACATAATATAGCTCGTGTAAGATTTACATTACACAACATAAAGATTTTTGATAAAATAATTAAATTTTAAAAACTGCTGATTAATTGGAGAAGCCTACACAGTCAGAGTCGAAACCAAGGCTAAGCTCATCCTTCTTGACCTCTTTACCTGAAAAGGTGAGAGGGTGAGTGTTGAAAAACACTCTATGGGCTAACTCTTTTACCCACAAGAGCACATACACATAAAAACATAACAATGATCATCACATACAAGCACATTTTACATTAAAACACTTACACATGATCATAAATCATGAAAATCCTGTAATATGTATATTATATACTTATTATAGTACACATAAGAGCATATCAATCTTGCGTGGGATGCGCTTTGTCCCGCTCGAGCATCATGAGTTTGGGAGCTACCCGAAGTGATCTTTCGATCAAAATCTTGTATGGGTCATACCTGCAAATCTTAGCCATATATGTATACGGTATTATCTGTATACCTTACACATTTTGCGGCTTTACCATAAATCTTGCAGATAAGACATTACATAGGCATGTCAAACATTCTGTTCATAGAATCATGTCATCAAACCATCATAATGTCACCTTTAATATTCACAATGCTAACGCATATTAATAATTGCCATATAATCATGCATATTTCTCTATAGAGTAATTTAACAAATTACAACACACAATTAGTGTGAGAGTATCACTCACCTCTTAAAGTAGCAGGGATGATGTCTTGAAATATACCTTGTCCTAAACCCGAGCCCTCCGGAGCTCCTATAATAAGGATGAATTATTTACTATTAACCCCTTAATTAAATAAAATCTTAGTCTATGAAATACTGAAATGCTAGTGACTTGGAAACTTTATAAATTGACTTAAAATATTTTAGGAAGTGGAAACAGGGACTAATATTTGTAAATTTTGTGAAAACGAGCTCCAATTGAAACATAGCCACGTTATTTTCTCGAAGTTCATGCACAATATATAAATACAAAACTTCTTTTTCTCAATACCAACTATAGATAATGCAATTTGTGGTATTTTTCCACTGATTTGAGTCCAATCGGACTTAAAACGAAGATTTTATAACTATTCAATGTATATTTCTACTACGCAACAAGGAATGAATATTTTATAATTCATAAATTATATGGAGGAACGAGTTAAATTTAGAACTGTAGAAACTGGAATTATGTGAAAGTGTGATGTAAAAGTTTCGTATCATTTTTAGAAGATTTACTATTGATTTTGGATTTTTGAAATCGAAATAGCTAAAACTGTAAATCTTGTATAGCCGTAAGCAAAATATCATAACTCATAAAATATAAACTAGGTTGACTTGAAATTTTTATGAAAAATGAATAACACCTATATGAATGACATTAAAAATTGAAGAGATTTGGATAACTATAAACCTATATTTCGAATTTCTAAATTACAAATGTAGGACTTTATAACTCAGGATCTAGAGTAATAGAAAATTCATAGAAACTAAAATTTGTTAAGATGTGGAGACTGATCACCCTTCGACCCTTGGGGTCCCGCTTGGCAGCATTAGGTCTATTTCTTTATCAGTTTTAGACCTACAGGAGCCGTTTTGGGTTATATCAGAGCAGTTTTGGGTATGGCCCATTTGGCAGTATTAGGTCTTGACAATTGTTATAAATACCTTCTTTGTATCTTGTAAACTCAAGTTGTAACAATAGGTCAATAAAATACCTCTTTCTTTTCGCTGTGGACGTAGCACAATCACCCTGATTGTGTGAACCACGTAAATCTCTGTGTTGTTTATTATTTCATGCATTTTCTATTGTATGTGTATTATCGATTTTACCTTAACAAGTGGTATCAGAGTTATGGCTGACGAAGGAAAGGTTAAAATTGATAAGTTTGAAGGCCAGGATTTTTCCTTCTGGAAGATGCAGATCGAAGACTATCTTTACCAGAAAAAGCTTCATCTACCTTTGGCTGAACAAAAACCAGAAGGGATGTCGGAGGCAGATTGGAACCTGTTGGATCGACAGGCTCTTGGTGTGGTCAGATTGTCATTGGCGAAGAACGTTGCTTATAACATCGTCAATGAGAAGACAACGTTTGGACTGCTCAAGGCATTATCCAATATGTACGAGAAACCCTCAGCGGCAAATAAGGTTTTTTTGATCAGGCAGTTGGTAAACACGAAAATGAAGGAGGGCGCATCCGTAACAGATCACATCAACGAATTTAATTCTATAATATCCAGGTTAGGATCGGTTGAAATTAAATTCGATGATGAAGTTCAAGCATTGTTGTTGTTATCTTCGTTGCCGGATAGTTGGTCTGGAACAGTCATAGCAGTTAGTAGTTCATCTGGAACCACTAAGCTTTCCTTTGAAGGGATTCGAGATCTGATCCTTGGTGAAGATATTCGGAGAAAGAGTGCAGGAGAAATCCCTAGCAATTTACTGAGTACAGAGGAGAGGGGAAGAAAATAAAACAGAAGGGGTAATGGCAAAGGAAGACCGAAATCGAAATCAAGAAAGAGAGGTCAGTCTAAGACCAGGAAAGACATCACATGTTGAAATTGCAAAGAGAACGGACACTTCAGAAATCAGTGCCCAATACCCGCAATAGACAAAGGCAAGAAGGAGATGAATGTGGCAGAAGATTCTGATGATGCCTTGATTTGCAGTGTCGAATGCTCAATTGAATCTTGGATTATGGATTCAGGTGCTTCGTTTCATGCCTGTTATTGTAGAGAAGTGATGCAGAATTTCAGACCCTATAGTGGAAAGGTTCGGTTGGCAGATAATAAAAGCCTAGAGATCACAGGTATTGGGGATGTTGTCCTCAAGACTACTTTGGGTACAACCTGGAAACTGAAAAATGTGAGGTATATTCCATACATAAAGAAGATGTTGATTTCGGTAGGACAGTTAGATGAAGAAGGTTACCACGTGAATTTTGGTAACCAGCAGTGGAAAGTATCAAAGGGAAACCTAGTTATTGGTCGTGGACACAAACAAAGTACACTTTACATGGTTCAAGTGTCTGCAGATGGAGCAAATGCAGCAGTTGAAGATACAGGGGTTTCTACACTATGGCACCAAAGGCTTGGTCACATGAGTGAAAAGGGGATGAAGGTGCTAGCTTCTAAAGGGAGAATTCCAAATCTTAAGAATGTGAAAGTTAATTTTTGTGAGCCATGTGTTCTTGGCAAACAAAAGAAACTTTCTTTCGTCAAGACGGGACAACCACCCAAGTCTGGGAAGCTAGAGCTCATTCATTCTGATGTTTATGGACCCACAAAAGTTTCTTCAGTTGGAGGATCCAGGTTTTATGTTACCTTCATAGACGACTCCACGCGAAAGGTATGGGTTTATTTTCTTAAAAATAAATTTGATGTTTTCTGCACATTTAAAAGGTTTAAAGCTGCTGTTGAGAACGAGACTAACTTGAAGATCAAGTGTTTAAAGTCAGATAATGGGGGTGAGTACAGCAAAACAGAGTTCATCGAATATTGTGCTGAATATGGGATCAGAATGTTAAAGACAGTTCCAGAAACACCACAGCAGAATGGTGTTGCTGAAAGGATGAACAGAACACTGAATGAGAGGGCTAAGAGCATGAGATTGCATGCAGGTTTGCCAAAGATGTTCTGGGCAGATGTAGTCAACACAGCAGTGTACTTGATCAACAGAGGACCCTCAGCCCCCATAGGGTTCAAGATTCCAGAGGAAGAATGGAAAGGTCGAGAGGTATCCCTTACTCACTTGAAAGTTTTTGGTTGTGTTTCTTATGTTCGTATTAAGGATGCAGATAGAGATAAACTTGAGGCAAAGGCAAAGAAGTGTACTTTTATCGGATACGGGTTGGATGATATGGGCTACAGATTTTGGGATAATCACAGCAAGAAAGTTATCAGAAGCAGAGATGTTACATTCAATGAGAATGCCTTTTACAAAGATGATATTGCAGCAGGCTCAAGTAAAAGCAAACAACCTGAAAACAAACAACAGGTGGTGTTTGATGGGATAACAGAAGGCGACTTAGCACAACCTGTCAGAACACTTGAGACAGGTGAAAGTTCAGGAAGCAGTGGGAGCTCAGTTTTTCTAGGAGGTTCTGATAATAGTGGGAGCATTGAAGACAGTGGGAGTTCAGAAACGGTAGTGCCAGAACCAGAAACTCCACATGTTAGTCAGTCCACCAGAGTTCATAGACCTCCAGACAGGTATTCTCCATCAGTAAGTTATTTGTTACTGACAGAGAATGGAGAGCCAGAGTCTTATCCAGAGGCGTTAAGAATGAAGGATTCCATACAGTGGAAGAAGGCCATGGAAGATGAACTAGGCTCACTTGACAAGAACCAGACTTGGTCCTTAGTCAAATTACCAGTAGGAAAGAAAGCACTACAGAACAAGTGGGTGTTCAGGGTTAAAGATGAGGCAGATGGCAGTAAGAGATACAAGGCCAGGTTAGTTGTCAAAGGGTTCCAACAGAAGAAGGGGGGTGATTACAACGAGATCTTCTCACCAGTTGTGAAGATGACCACCATCAGATTGGTTCTTGGTATTGTAGCTGCTGAAGGTTTACATCTGGAGCAGTTGGATGTGAAGACAACTTTTCTACATGGAGACCTTGAGAAGGACATCTACATGGCACAACCAGAAGGTTTTGTGGTGACTGATAAGAAGAACTTGGTGTGCAAACTGAAGAAAAGCCTGTATGGATTGAAGCAAGCTCCGAGGCAGTGGTACTTGAAGTTTGACAGCTTTATGCAGCGGAATGGGTACACCAGATGTGAGATGGACCATTGCTGCTACTTGAAGAATTTCAGGTCATATTATATCATTCTCTTATTATATGTTGATGACATGTTGGTGGCTGGATCAGACATGGAGGAAGTTAAAAAATTGGGAGATCAGTTGTCCAGAGAGTTCGAGATGAAGGACTTGGGAGCTGCTAGATAGATTCTTGGCATGACCATAGTCAGAGAAAAAGGAGTTGGTACCTTAAAGCTTTCACAACAGAAGTACATTCAGAGAGTTTTAGAGAAATTCAACATGACAGATGCTAAAGCCAGAAGCACGCCTTTGGGGAGTCATTTAAAATTCTCCAAGGAGTAATCTCCAAAGACAAATGAAGACAAGGAAGAGATGGCTAAAGTTCCTTATGCCTCAGCAGTTGGTAGCTTGATGTATGCTATGGTATGCACCAGACCGGATATCGCTCATGCAGTGGGAGTTGTTAGCAGATTCATGTATAATCCTGGTAAGGAGCATTGGGAAGGAGTCAAGTGGCTGTTACGCTACTTGAAAGGCACTTCTGAGGTTGCCTTGTGTTTCAGGAAGAAGAAGGTGGTTTTAGAAGGTTTCAGTGATGCTGATTTGGGAGGATGTACTGACTCGGGCAAAAGCACTAAAGGTTATGTGTTCACTATTGGGGGTACGGCAATCAGCTGGATGTCCAGATTACAGAAGAGTGTTGCTCTTTTAACTACAGAAGCAGAGTATATGGCCATTGCTGAAGCGGCCAAGAAGTTGATCTGGTTGAAGAATTTTATTTCAGAGTTGGGCATGGAACAGGAAGATTATGTCCTATATTGTGATAACCAGAGTGCTATTCATCTTGTGAAGAATCCAGTGTTTCACAACAGGACGAAACATATTAATTTGCGTTATCATTTCATTCGAGAGCAGATTTCTAATGGCACTCTAAATCTGAAGAAGATCCCTGGTACGAAGAATCCAGCAGATATAATTACCAAGGCGGTGACAACAGAGAAGTTGAAGCTATGTATGGCTTCAACTGGGCTTCTAGAAACTTGAAGAGGAGGCGCAGAAAGGGAGAGGGAGAGTTAGTTTGGGTTTACAGAAGGTACATGGTTGTTTGGATGGCAGCAGAATGTTGATCGAGCCTCCAAGTGGGAGATTGTTAAGATGTGGAGACTGATCACCCTTCGATCCTTGGGGTCCCGCTTGGCAGCATTAGGTATATTTCTTTATCAGTTTTAGACCTACAGGAGCCGTTTTGGGTTATATCAGAGCAGTTTTGGGTCTGGCCCATTTGGCAGTATTAGGTCTTGACAATTGTTATAAATACATTCTTTGTATCTTGTAAACTCAAGTTGTAACAACAGGTCAATAAAATACCTCTTCCTTTCCGCCGTGGACGTAGCACAATCACCCTGATTGTGTGAACCACGTAAATCTCTGTGTTGTTTATTATTTCGTGCGTTTTCTATTGTGTGTGTATTATCGATTTTACCTTAACAAAATTGATACCCAATTGACCTAACATTTTAAACATGAATTTAAATCATAGGTGTAAATATTCAAAATTTAATGGATTTGGATATCTATAACCATATGTTATGAATTTTAAAATCATAAATGCTGGAATTTGTAACTCTGGATAGCAAGAGGTAGAAAATTCATATAAAATAGAATACATATCCAATCTGATTGAAATTTTAATCATAACTAAAAATCATAACAATGAGAAACATATTTAAATTTTATAGGATTCAAATATGAATAAATAAGACTTTTGAATTGTTTACAATAAGAGTACCTAGAAGTTGGAAGGAAGAAATAAAGAAAAAAGATGGATATTGAATGGACGATGGCGGCTCACTGGAGAATCCCAAACTGATATATCCTAATTTATGAGTATTAATATATAATTAATCCTCCTATTTCATATATATATATATATATATATATCCAGCCTTGTCATCCTATTGGGCTCCGTGCATCAATATATGGACTTTTAATATTAAGTCTAATTTTATTATACCCAATTATAACTTAATAAATTCAAATCATAGTCCAGTGTTAATGGAATAACTTAACCATGCTTTTTCTCAATTTCATTCCACATAAAAATTATATCATCATAAAAAAAATATAATTGCAATAATTTCATAAATTGCAAATTAAATCATAGAATAATTTTATAAAATCATGAAATAATAAAATTTAATATATAATAACATTTCATAATCTCAATTATCATTCTATCGAATCACTTAATCATGCCTAACTTCAATTCCACTCCTAAAATTATAACGACATCAATTAGAACATTTCATTATGAAGTTATTGAATTCTCACATGAAATCTTAGAAAACTTTCACATTATGAATCATGAAATTATGATCATTAGTACTTTTATAGAAGCAATTTTAACAGTACAACAAAAATTCAGGTTATCACACCCTTCCCCACTACGAAAAATTTTGTCCTTGGAATTGCATATCTTATTGAGTGAAAGTGAGTCTTATTTTTCACTAGATTTTGAGTTGGTATTGCACCAAAAAGTGAAGGATGACTATGTGAATTTTTAGCTACTTTAAAAGTAAATAAGAACTTCAAGAATTAATATCAACAATAACACCTTTTTGGAATACCTTGAATATACTCAAGAATTTATTATGATTTTATAAAATATAGAGGAAACTTGGAATTAAATAAGATTTTGAAAAGATAAAAAAATTAGGATAGAGTTTGAAATTGCCAAAGATTTGAAAGAGGACCTTAAATTAAAACACTTTGTCTAATTTGATACAAATGACACTTATTATTATTATTATTTTTTTTTTAACACATTTGGAAATTATGAGTTTTGTCAAGAGGAGTATGAAATTTTGAATTGACTAGGCTTTGAATAAAACCAAAACCATAGTTTGATAAAATTTTGGAAATAAGTTTTAGAATCAGGAATCTTTTGCACTTCATTGAGTACCAATGAAATTTTTTGAACTTAGTGGGAATTTTGGGTAAAAAAAAGGACCATGTTTAGTTTATAACCAATTTCTGAATAAATTTTTGAAAACTTTGAAGATCAAAGGTTAATTTTTGACAACTGAACCTTCAAGATATAGACGATTTTGAAATAAACTTAGATCATATGAGTGAAATTTGAAAGATTGAATTTTGTGAAAGCAAAGTGTCTTTGAATAATGAATGGGTGAGATTGACATAGTAATTGTCACAAAATCACATATTGGAAATTGTATAGGTACAACACCGATGATCGCAAACATAATTATGTATGAGGAGGACGAGAATTTTTTGTAAGGTAACTTTGTTTAATTTCAATATGATATTAAATAAAACATTTGTGACATTTATGCTTCGAAACACAAGAGATGTCCTTTTATAAAGAATCCTACAATGATCTTTAAAACATATGCATGAATGTCAATAAATTTTAATTTGTGACACGAGCACCTCTCAAAGACAAATATACCTTTCATACACGTACACAAGTACACATTGCTGCAGTCAACGATCCTGTGACAGTAGTTAAGTATAGTGTATTGAAAGTCATGATTTCGTGTAGTAGTGAAATATATATCATGTAACAACTAATAAAATTATATTTATGATTCACATATATCTAAGAAAAGTGTCATGTGGGTCAAAACAAGTACGCCAGAACACACTGCCACAGACAGAGGCCTGTGACTATTTTGAGCCCGGTATAACACATTATGTAGGTAAGATAGAAAGCTGCTACGGACAACTGCTAGTGGCAGTATCGAAACCCAGTATACATATTGAACATATAATTCACATGAACTCTAGCTCTATGTAATCATCATAATGATGTACACCTTTACCGATATGTGACGCAAGCAAAAAATTTTGTGAATCACATAGGTCATAAATAAATTGTAATCATATCACTAATACTAATGAAATAGTTAAGAATGTTGGAGATCATCTTGTAGAAAACAAAAGTTATCACTCAATGATAGCATCGTAATTCAATGCATCCTTTTAAATCATGTGGTGCACGTACCAATCATCAAAATCATATGATTCATGAATAATTTACCATCATATCATGAATATTCATTAAACAATTGAGCATTCCATGTAGCATCGTGTAGAATCACATAACTTGTATGATTACACCTTATACATCAATAGTGCATTTAAACCTCAAGTACTATATCAATGATGGATCCTCAACTATATAGGCAACTTATATTATACTTAGAAGACTTGTTTCTCCTTCTATTGTTGGACTTTGAGAGGAAATCATCTCAAGGGTACATTTTGAGATGAATACATGTTTCTAACTCATTGAGAATTTTGACTAAGTGAAAATGACATCCTACGGTGAATAGTGATTTAATCATAATCTGCTCACTTGTTCAAAAAAAATAGTATCAATAATAAAAAAAATGTTTGGGCTTGACCGTACTTAAAACGATAATATTTTGGGAATGAAATTTTTCAAAATCAAATTGACTCAAAATGGAAGAAACATGTCGGAATATGATGATGATGATGATACACTTTAAAGAGGAAGAAATACTTTGAGATCCATCGAAACCTTAAATAATTTGAGATGAGTTTCTAAAGTTAAGTGAAATTTTGTCAAGTCTGCTTACTTGAAGGTGATAAACAATCTTGATCGGATTTTGTGTTCGAATAATGAAATAAGAAAGGTGAGTTCTTTTATAGCGAATTGAAATCAACTGAAATGAAATTTGAAATTCTCATAATCATTGAAAGAAAAAATCAACGAAAAAATTGAAATTTTTGAATGAGTCATAATTACCATAGGTTATTGGTCTTTATCTTTAAACTATACATTTTCTTACTCTACTTTATTTTAAAATAATAATAATAATAACTTATAAGTTTATTTCACAAGTTTATGAAAATGGTGAAATTCATAAACTCATATAACTTGAAAGACTAAAATATTTTCTTTAATTTAAAATATCAATATCCTCGTAAAGCCTGAATAACGATACTTATGAGGACTATGACATGACATCCTGCATCGATAACCAACCAGACCTGAACATACATTGGTTTCTGTCATATTTAGGACATTTGAGGTGTCCTTGTGGCACTAGGTCCTTTGTTACCTCATTCGCTGCTTTTTCTGAACATAGTTTAAATTTTCACAAAACAAGTACTTTATAAATCTACTATTTTAAGTGTGAAAAAAAATTGATTTTTCCTCAAATATTGTTAGCTATTTTATTTCACTTAAAATTCGACTCGCAAGTGCACGAGGTAAATTATAGTAAAATATGGCGAGAACAGTTATCATATCCAAAGGGACTGTATATAGTAAATTCAACTAAGTATTCGTCTATGATACAATGTTTATCAAATTAGATTCAAACAACTAAATCTTTTCAGAGATTGTATGGATTCTAGGGACATGCATTCATATGGTTCATATGAGTTCCTTTAATGTATCAAGCCATATTTAATTTTTTTATTTGTTGGAGAATCACTAATATATCTTGATCGTCTCTTCCAAGTTAGATCTATATGTAGATTAGATAACACTGATCATTCTCAAGATATTATCTAACTCCCAATCGTGCCTAGGATCTATTCTCATCATAATACTTACCAATTTCCCGATCCAACAAGTATTATGTTATGCATTTCTAATCCATTAACCAATTACTCCCTCCTGGGCTGTAATGGATTAACTACACATATGCAATTAATCTCTACATAATTTCATACGACATTTAAATCAAGGAAGCATAAATAAATATAGAAAGGGAAAAATATCATTAAAGAAAAACATATGAATCCATAATCATGCATTCCCTAGAATTACTATATGTTTAGCCACACATATTCAATACATAATTCATGGGAAACATATTGATAATCATGGCTAACATAAAAGAACAAAAGGAAAAAAGACTATTGAAGCTCAAAATATCTTCATTTCTCCCTCTCTCTGATGACTTAGTTGATTGATCCTCCTTTGTATCCTTGTTTCTAACCCTAAAATTTATCATATATTGTGTTGTATGATATCTATAATCTGATGTAGCTCTTTCTTTTATAGACAATTACTAGGGTTTTGATAGCCTCTGTATCTCTGATTGGAATGGGAAGATATGCCCGAATCACACCAAATCGCGACAGTTAAGATCATATCACGAGCATAAGCACGGTCCATGTGACTTGAGATGTGGTCTATACATCTTTAATTATTTGTTTTTCTATCAAAACTTCAATAAATTTGTGATGTAACAAAATATAACAAAATCATGGTGTACTCGTCACTTAGGTACATGCAATTGCTAAAAAAAATATACATAATTATTCCAAATTGCTCGTAAATTGTATGTCTATAAACCCCCCAAGCTTAACCTACTGTTCGTCCTCGAATAATGATAACAAGTCTTCATTTCAGAATGAAGGGGTGTTTTGACAGTACACGATGCTTCAAACACAAAAATCATTATGATTATATCAAAATTAACCATATTACAATTAAACAAATTCATACCATGCAACTATTACTTATTTAACATCTTGAATCATTGATCCTCACCAGATTTGTGTATCTATCACACTAAGTGTATAGGGAAATATAAACGACACTAAAAGTTAAAATAAATGTAGAATTAACCATATGCTTGCCCATGATTTCATCTCCCCTTTATATGTAATAAGTGGATTAAGAATCATAAAGGACTTTAAATTTGGTTGTAATATAGGCTTTTTTGTCAAGGTAAGAAAAGTATGGCTAAGTGACTTATTCAACAGTGGACTCATCGAATTTGTTGATCTTTACAACCTGTCGCATTCAACTCATTGCCATCGAGCATAACTAGATTCTTGTCTAGCTTTATTTCTCCTTCATCAACTCTTTTTCAATGTTCAATCAACTCCCAATTTTACTCAGTGGTTTTATTAGCTATGGGAGTCACTTCTGATTTCCAACAACTTTGTTATTTGAATTCTTTTTTTTTTTTTTAGGAAGTAACTCATCTCCCAATTCTTTTTTTTTTTTAATTTTTTTAAGGAAGTGACTCATCTCCCAATTCATAACCATTTTTCACATTCTTTCAATTCATTCCTCCACATTTACCAAGGTCTTCTAACATGCAACATTCTTTCTATTCGACAAGTCCACTCTATTTATATTACTTTCATGTACGAATAGTGTAACTTGGCTATCAAAGAAAGACTCAAGGCTCAAAGGGGCTTACTAGGATAATTTTGTATAAATGGTCAAAATTGAAAGGATAATAGGGCTACCAAAGATGGCCTAAAATCACTTCACAATCCACATTATTCTGTAAAACTTGAGCAAATCATAGGCAAGTTCTATATTTTGTAACATTTATCCAACTAAACACACTAGAAAGAATCAATAGGCTCAAATATCTCATGCTAATCACGATTCAAGATATTCAAGTCCTTCATTGCATGCAGAAATATCACTTTTTCACAATATGCTCAATTCATCAATAATCATTATCAAATAAAATATTATCATCATTAGCATCAGTCAATACTACAATAATCGAAATAGAGAAACAAATATGATCCTTATGCACATACTACAAACAAAACTAAAAAACAAAAGGAAAATATGTACTAAAATTCCAAGTAAGAACATGGATTCATAGTATGACGTCCATCCACCTCCTAAACTTATTTTTTGGGAAGAATAAGTTTGGAAAGATAGACAGGAAAGCCATGAATCACTAACCTCCATTGTATTATTTAGAAGGTGGGTCCGGTAGGAGTTGAAACCCCCAATGTTCCGTCGTGTTCAGCGTGATTGCTATGTTGGCATCAATTCTATCGACAATTGAGTTATGTGGATGAACTCGTTCCTCAATTTCTACAAACATAACTCATCAAGATTAAAAGGGGCTTCATTTTTAATCAATGGACACATTAATTGTGTAATTCTAAAAAAATTAGCCAAAATTCTTATGAAACTCGGTATGCCCAAGGAGACTCTTTAATGCCTTCTCTTTTGCACAAGGGTGCCATCCTTAAGTTTCAACCTCCTTGGCATGATAGAATTCTAAACTTTCACCATGGTGACCCCGCTTTAGTTCCTCTTTGATACTTCCCTTGCATGATGCCTCCGTCTTTTGTTCTATAGAAGAATCCTGCATAACTTTAAAGTTATCAATTAAATTCACACTATCAAAATTAATAGACTTGCAAGGAATGATAGTGTGGCTTATGTAAGATTTTAGAGACTCTACCAACAAACTTTTGGAATTCTTTTGATCGATGGTGTTTTGGAAAATATCTGCAGCCTTGCAATCTTCAATATCCCCTTGAAACTTTTTTGCAAGGGGATATTTTCCAAGAAAATGAAGTCTGTTGTATCACTCATAAAACTTGTATATCTTTGATCTTAAATTATTTGCCATGCAAATCATGATACAATATTCACAAGAAATGTATTTGTGACCTAATTTACTTAAATTTCAGTTTTACAAAATTTAACATAAACTCGAGTACAGTGCCTAGGAAATTTTCCAAAAAATAAAGTCTGTTGTATCACTCATAAAAGCTTGATAACTTTGATTTTAAATTATGTGCCATGAAAATCAAGATAAAATAATTACAACAATTGTAGTGGTGACCCAATTAAAGCAAAATCAAGGTTTTTAAAATTTTACGAAAACTCGTGTACAGCAGCCTAGGGATTTTTCAAAAAATGAAGTATGTTGTATCACTCATAAAAGCTTGATATCTTTGATTTTAAAATATGTACCATGAAAATTAATATAAAATATTCATAAGAAATTTTTTTGTCGCCCAATTACACTAATTTTAGTTTTGCAAACTTTTTCGAAAACTCGTGTAACGCTGCCTAGGGATTTTTTTCCAAAAAAACGTCTATTGTATCACTCATAAAAGCTTGATATCTTTGATTTTAAATTATGTGCCATGCGTATCATGATAGAATATTCAAAAGAAATTTGTTTGTGAGCCAATTTAAGCTAATTTCAGTTTTGCAAAATTTTACGAAAACTCGTGTACCATTGCATAGGAATTTTTACTAAAAAATAAAGTCTGTTGTATCACTCATAAAAGCTTGATAACTTTTATTTTAAATTATGTGCCATGAAAATCATGATAAAATATTCAAAAGAACTATAGTTGTGACCCAATTAATGCAAATTTCAATTTTCCAAAATTTTACAAAAACTCGTGTATCGCTGCCTAGGGATTTTTCCAAAACATGAAGTATATTGTATCACTCATAAAAGCTTGATATCTTTAATTTTAAAATATGTGCCATGAAAATCATTATAAAATATTTATAAGAACTATGATTGTCACCCAATTTACACAAATTTTAGTTTTGCAAAATTTTACGCAAACTCGTGTACCGCTGCCTAGAGATTTTTCCAAAAAATGAAGTCTGTTGTATCACTCATAAAATTTTGATATCTTTGATTTTAAATTATGTTCCATGCTAATCATAATAAAATATTCTTAATAAATGTGTTTGTGATCCAATTTACGCAAAATTTAGTTTCGCAAAAGTTTACGCAAACTCGTGTACCGCTGCCTAGAGATTTTTCTAAAAAATGAAGTATGTTGTATCACTCATAAAAGCTTGATATCTTTGATTTTAAAATAAGTTCCATGCAAATCATGATAAAATATTCACAAGAAATGTGTTTATGAGCCAATTTACGCTAATTTCAGTTTTGAAAATTTTATGAAAACTCGTATATCGCTGCTTAGGCATTTTTTCCAAAAAATGAAGTCTGTTGTATAAATCATAAAAGCATAACATCTTTAATTTTAAATTATGTGCCATGCAAAAAATGAAAAAATATTTACAAGAAATGTGTTTTTGACCCAAGTTGCGCTAATTTCAGTTTTGTAAAATCTTACGAAAACTAGTGTACCGCTGCCTTGGGATTTTTACCAAAAAATGCAGTCTGTTGTATCACTCATAAAAGCTTGATATCTTTGATTTGAAATTATGTGCCATGAAAATTATTATAAAATTCTCACAAGAGATGTGTTTTAGACCTAATTTATGCAAATTTTAGTTTTGCAAAATTTTACAAAAACTCATGTACTGCAGCCTTGGGATTTTTTACCAAAAACTGAAGTCTATTGTATCACTCATAAAAGCTTGATAACTTTGTTTTTAAATTATGTGCCATGTAAATCATGATAAAATAATCACAACAACTGTACTTGTGACCCAATTAAAGCAAGTTTAATTTTTTTAAAATTTTACGAAAACTCGTGGACCGCTGCCTAGGGATTTTTCCTGAAAATGAAGTATGTTGTATCACTCATAAAAGCATGATATCTTTAATTTTAAATCTTCTACTAGGAAAAAAAAGATAACATATTCACAAGAAATGTGTTTGTGACCCAATTTACGCTAATTTCAGTTTTGCAAAATTTTACGAAAACTCGTGTAACGCTGCCTTGGAATTTTTTCCAAAACAATGCAGTCTCTTGTATCACTCATAAAAGCTTGATATATTTGATTTTAAATTATGTGCCATGAAAATCATTATAAAATACTCACAAGAGATGTGTTTGTGAATAATTTATGCAAATTTCATTTTTTGCTAAATTTTACGAAAACTTGTGTACCGCTGCTTAGGGATTTTTTTCCAAAAAATGAAGTCTGTTGTATCATTCATAAAAGCTTGATATCTTTGATTTTAAATTATGTGCCTCGAAAATCATGATAAAATATTCAGAAGAAATATGTTTGTGGCCCAATTTTTTCAAATTTTAGTTTTTTAAAATTTTACGAAAACTCGTGTACATTGGGATATTTTTTCCAAAAATGAAGTCTGTTGTATCACTCATAAAGCTTTATATTTATGATTTTAAATTATGTGCCATGTAAATAATTATAAAATACTCACAAAAAATGTGTTTGTGACCCAATTTACACACATTTCAGTTTTGCAAAATTTTACGAAAACTCATGTACCACTACCTAAGGATTTTTTTCGAAAAAATGAAGTCCGTTGTATCATTCATAAAAGCTTGATAATTTGAATTTAAATTATATTCCATGAAAATCATGATAAATTATTCACAATAAATTTTTTTTTGACCCAATTTAGGCAAATTTCAGTTTTTTAAAATTTTAGGAAAACTCGTGTACCGCTGCCATGGGATTTTTTTCCAAAAAATGAACTATGTTGTATAACTCATATAAGATTGATATCTTTAATTTTAAATTATGTACCATGCAAATCATTATAAAACACTCACAAGAAATGTGTTTGTGACCCCATTTACGTAAATTTTAGTGTTGCAAAATTTTGCAAAAACTCGTGTACCACTGCCTGGGGATTTTTCAAAAAAATGAAGACTATTGAATCACTCACAAAAGCTTGATATCTTTGATTTTAAATTGTATTCCATGCAAATCAAGAGAAAATATTCACAATAAATGTATTTGTGAACTAATTTACGCAAATTTTAGTTTGCAAACTTTAGTGAAAACTCGTGTAACGCTACCTAGGGATTTTTTTTTTCCAAAAAATGAAGTCTGTTGTGTCACTCATAAAAACTTGATATCTTAGATTTTAAATGATGTGCCATGCAAATCATGATAAAATATTCACTTGTGACCCAATTTACACAAATTTTCATTTTGCAAAATTTTTGCGAAAACTCGTGTACCGCTGCCTACGGATTTTTTCAAAAAAATGGAGTCTGTTGTATCACTCATAAAACCTTTATATCTATGATTTTAAATTATGTGCCATGAAAATCATTATAAAATACTCACAAGAAATGTGTTTGTGACCCAATTTTAGCAAATTTCAGTTTTGCAAAATTTTACGAAAACTCGTGTACTGCTGCCTGGGGCTTTTTTCCAAAAAATGAAGTTTGTTGCATCACTCATAAAATCTTGATATCTTTTATTTTAAATTATGTTCCATGAAAACCATGATATAATATTCACATAAATTTGTTTGTGACCCAATTTAAGCAAATTTCAATTTTTTAAAATTTTACAAAAACTCGTGTACCGCTGCCTTGAGATTTTCTTTTTCCAAAAAATGAAGTCTTGTATCACTCATAAAAGCTTGATATATTTGATTTTAAATTATGTGCCATGAAAATAATTATAAAATATTCATAAGAATTATGTTTGTGACCCGATTTATGCAAATTTCAGCTTCTCAAAATTTTGTGAAAACTCGGGTACCGCTGCCTGGGGATTTTATCCAACAAATGAAGTTTGTTGTATCACTCTTAAAATCCTTATATCTTTGATTTTAAATTATGTGCCATGAAAATCATGATATAATATTCAAAAGAAAATTGTTTGTGACCCAATTTAAGTGAATTTCAATTTTACAAAATTTTACAAAAAATGAAATCTATTGTGTCTCTCATAAAATATTAATATCTTTGATTTTAAATTATGTGCCATATGAATCATGATAAATTATTAGCAAGAAAATTGTTTGTGACCCAATTTAAGCAAATTTCAATTTTGCAAAATTTTACAAAAAATGAAGTCTGCTGTATATCACTCATGAAAGTTTGATATCATTTATTTTAAATTATGTTCCATGCAAATTATTATAAAATACTCAGAAAAAATGTGTTTGTGACACAATTTATGTAGATTTTAGTTTTTCAAAAGTTTTACAAAAACTCGTGAAGTGCTGCCTCGAGCTTTTTTTCAAAAAATGAAGTCTGTTGTATTACTCATAAAAACTTGATATCTTCGATTTTAAATTATTTGCCATACAAATCATGATAAAATATTCATAAAAAATATTGTTGTGACCCAATTAAAGCAAATTTAAGTTTTGCAAAATTTTACAGAAACTCGTGTACCGCTACCTAGGGATTTTTCCAAATAATGAAGTATGTTGTATCACTCAAAAAAGCTTGATATCTTTGATTTCAAACTATGTGCCAAGAAAATCATAATAAAATATTCACAAGAAATATGTTTGTGGCCCAATTAATGCTAATTTCAATTTTGCAAAATTTTACGAAAACTTGTGTACCGCTGCCTGGGGATTTTTGCCAAAAAATAAAGACTGTTGCATCACTCATAAAATAATGATATCTTTGATTTCAAATTATGTGCCATGCAAATTATGATAAAATATTCACAAAAAATGTGTTTGTGAGCCAATTTATGCTTATTTTAGTTTTGAAAATTTTACGAAAACTCGTGTATTGCTGCCTAGGGATTTATTTTTTCAAAAAAAGAAGTCTGTTGTATCACATATAAAAGCTAGATATCTTTGATTTTAAATTATGTTCCATGCAAATCATTATAAAATACTCACTAAAAATTTGTTTATAACCAAATATACACAAATTTTTGGTTTGCAAAAATTTACAAAAAAACTTGAGTGCAGCTGCCTAGGGATTTTTCCAAAAAAATAAAGTCTATTGTATCAACCATAAAATATTGATATCTTTGATTTTAAATTATGTTCCATGCAAACCATGATAAAATATTCGCAAAAAATGTGTTTGTGACCCAATTTACGCAAATTTTAGTCTTTTTAAATTTTACAAAAACTTATGTACAAAATTTATTACTTATACTTATTAAGGTCCTTTATTTTACAAGCTGAAGTCTCACATGGAATTATATCCCCGAAAAAAAAAAGGGGAAATATCAATATTTTGAAAAAACATCCCCAAAACATTGTTACAAAGTCTACGGATCTCCAAATCAATCCGTTATATATAGTAAAACTTGGAGGATATATATAGTGAAAGATAAAGGGCAGAAGATTGAAGAGGTCAAACTTCAAGGTCCAGGCGAGGCCCAAGCCCAGATCCATTCCAAGGCCCATTTCATATCTCAGAAGAAGTCCATGTTTATTATAGTTGGCCACCTTTTAACTTTGGATTTTTAAATAAAATTCGAGTTTGTCTTTAGTTATTGCCTCCTTTACTCTTTCCAATTACGAATCTCACTGATAACTCTAATTTCTATTTCTGTCGCCATAGCTAAATATATTTATTTCTTTTCCTAATCAGAGAGTCAAAATGAAAAAATGAAAATGAAAAACTTATGTACAAGCCTTGGGATTTTTTTCAAAAAATGAAGTCTGTTGTATTACTCATAAAAGCTTGAAATCGTTGATTTTAAATTATGTGTCATGCAAATCATTATAAAATACTCTCAAGAAATGTCTTTTTGACCAAATTTACATAAATTTCAGTTTTGCAAAATTTTACGAAAACTCGTGTACCACTGCCAAGGGATTTTTTTCCAAAAAATGAAGTCTGTTGTACACTCATAAAAGCTTGATATATTTGATTTTATATTATATGTCAGGCAAATAATGATAAAATATTCACAAAAAATGTGTTTGTGACCCAATTTGCGCAAATTTCAGTTTTGCAAAATTTTACGAAAATTCTTGTACTGCTGTCTACAGATTTTTTCCAAAAATTAAGTGTGATGTATCGCTCATAAAAGATTGATATGTATGATTTCAAATTATGTGCCATGAAAATAATTATAAAATACTCACAAGAAATGTTTTGGTTACCCAATTTATGCAAAATTTAGTTTTGCAAAATTTTACAAAAACTCGTGTACCGCTGCCTAGGCATTTTTTCCAAAAAATGAAGTCTATGGTATCACTCCTAAAATCTTGATATTTTTTATGTTCCGTGAAAACCATGATAATATATTAAAACAAATGTATTAGTGACCCAATTTACACAAATTTTAGTTTTTTAAAATATTATGAAAACTCATGTACCGCTGCCTTGGAATTTTTTCCGAAAAAATAAAGTTTGTTATATCACCCATAAAAGCTTGATATATTTGATTTTAAATTATGTGGCATGCTAATCATTATAAATAATCACAAGAAATGTGTTTGTGACCCAACTTATACAAATTTCAGTTTTGCAAAATTTTACGAAACTAGTGCACCGCGCTGCCTAGGGATTTTTTCTAAAAAATGAAGTCTGTTGTATCACTCATAAAAGCTTGATATCTTTGATTTTAAATTATGTTCCATGAAAATCATGATATAATTTCTCAAAAATGTGTTTGAGACCCAATTTACGCGAATTTCTGTTTTTTAAAATTTTACAAAATATTGTGTACCACTGCCTTGGGATTTTTTTCAAAAAAGAAAATCTGTTGTATTACTCATAAAAGCTTGATATTGAAATCATTATAAAATACTCACAAGAAATTTTTTTGTGACCCAATTTATGCAAATTTCAATTTTGCAAAATGTTGCGGAAACTCGTGTACCGCTGTGTAAGGATTTTTTCAAATGATTTCAAAAAAATTAGTTTGTTATATCACATCCTTGTGACCTGATTTCAAATGTGTTTGTGATGCAATTTACGCTAGTTTCAGTTTTGCAAAATTTTACGAAAACTCGTGTAACGTAATTTTACCAAATCATGATAAAATGTTCATAAGACATGTGTTTGTGACCCAATTTATGCTAATTTTAGTTTTGCAAAATTTTACAAAAACTCGTGTACAGCTGCCTAGGGATTTATTCCAAATAATGAAGTATGTTGTATCACTCGTAAAAGCTTGATATGTTTAATTCTAAATTATGTACCATGAAAATCATGATAAAATATTTACAAAAAATGTGTTTGTGACCTAATTTACACAAATTTTAGTTTTTTAAAATTTTACGAAAACTCGTGTACCGCTGCTTTGGGATTTTTTCCAAAAATGATGTCTCTTTTATCAATAATAAAATCTTGATATCTTTGATTTTAAATTATTTTCCTTGAAAATAATTATAAAATACTCACAAAAAATATGTTTGTGATGCAATTTACGCTAATTTGAATTTTGTAAAATTTTATGAAAACTTGTGTACCGCTGTCTAGGTATTTTTTTCAAAAAATGAAGTCTGTAGTATCACTCAAAAAATATTGATATCTTTGATTTCAAATTATATGCCATGAAAATCATGATAAAATATTCACAAGAAATATGTTTGTGACCCAATGCACGTTAATTTCAGTTTTGCAAAATTTTACGAAAAGTCGTGTACCACGCTGCCTAGGGATTTTTTCCAAAAAATTGAAGTATGTTGTATCACTCACTAAAGCTTGATATCTTTGATTTTAAATTATGTTCCATTCAAATCATGATAAAATATTCACAAGAAATGTGTATGTGACCCAATTTATGCTAATTTCAGTTTTGAAATTTTTTACAAAAACTCGTGTATTGTTGGATCACTCATAAATGCTTGATATCTTTGATTTTAAATTATGTGCCTGAAAATCATTATAAAATACTCACAAGAAATTTTTTTGTGACCCAATTTACGCAAATTTCAGTCTTGTAAAATTTTACGAAAACTCGTGTACCGTTGCCTAGGGATTTTTTCCAAAAATGAAGTCTATTTCATCACTTATAAAAGCTTGATATCTTTAATTTTAAATTATGTGCTGCAAATCATGATAAAATATTCACAAGAAATGTGTTTGTGCCCAATTTACACAAATTTCAGTTTTGCAAGATTTTACAAAAACTCGTATATAGTGTGGCCTGGGGATTTTTTTCCAAGAAATGAAGTCTGTTGTATCAATCATAAAAGTTTCATATCGTTGATTTTAAATTATGTGTCATGGAAATCATAGTAAAATAATCACAAGAAAAGTTTTTGTGACCCAATTTACGCTAATTTTAGTTATGAAATGTTTTATGAAAACTCGTGTACTACTACTGCCTAAGGATTTTTTCGAAAGAATGAAATATGTTGTATCACTCATAAAAGCTTGATATCTTTGATTTTAAATTATGTGCCATGAAAATCATGATAAAATAATCACAAGAAATTTGTTTGTGACCCAATTTATGCTAATTTCAAATTTGAAATTTTTTATGAAAACTCGTGTACGCTGTCTAGGGATTTTTTCCAAAAAATGAAGTCTATTGTATCACTCATAAAAGATTGATATCTTTGATTTTAAATTATGTTCCATGCAAATAATGATAAAATATTTACAAGAAATGAGTTTGTGGCCCAATTTACACACATGTAAGTTTTACAAAATGTTACGAAAACACGTGTACCACTGCCTAGGGATTTTTTCCAAAATGGAGTATGTCGGATTACTCATAAATGCTTGATATCTTTGATTTCAGTTTTGGAAAATTTTACAAAATCTCGTGTACCGCTGTCTTGGGATGTTCTCCAAAAAATGATATCTGTTGTATCACTCATAAAAGCTTGATAGCTTTGATTTTACATTATATGCGATGAAAATCATGATAAAAAGTTCACAAGAAATATGTTTGTGACCCAATTTACGCTAACTTTAGTTTTGCAAAATTTTACGTAAACTCGTTTACCGCATCCTAGGAATTTTTCCAAAAAATGAAGTCTATTGTATCACTTATATAAGTCTTATATCTTTGATTTTAAATTATGTGCCATGTAATCATGATAAAATATTCACAAGCAATGTCTTTGTGACCAAATTTACGCTAATTTCAATTTTGCAAAATTTTACGAAAACTCGTGTACCACTGCCTAGGGATTTTTTTTCAAAAAATAAAGTCTGTTGTATCACTCATAAAAGTTTGATATCTTTGATTTTAAATTATGTGCCAAGAAAATCACGATAAAATATTCCCTTGAAATGTGTTTGTGTCCCAATTTACACAAATTTCAGTTTTGAAAATATTTAGGAAAACTCGTTTACCACTTCCTTGGGATTTTTTTTCCAAAAAATGAAGTATGTTGTATCATTCATAAATGCTTGATATCTTTAATTTTAAATTATGTTCCATGCAAATAATAATAAAA
Organism: Caryopteris x clandonensis; assembly: GCA_028749325.2. Classification (NCBI taxonomy): domain Eukaryota; kingdom Viridiplantae; phylum Streptophyta; class Magnoliopsida; order Lamiales; family Lamiaceae; genus Caryopteris; species Caryopteris x clandonensis. The sequence goes on along the minus strand of JAPYKT020000024.1, from coordinate 4,239,182 downwards.
ATTCACAACAAATGAGTTTCTAATTTTAGGAAAACTCGTGTACCACTACTTATGGATATTTTCCAAAATATGAAGTCTGTTGGAACAACACTCATAAAAGCTTGACATCTTTGATTTTAAAATATGTGCCATGAAAATCATGATAAAATATTAACAAGCAATGTGTTTGTGACCCAATTTACGCTAATTTCAGTTTTGCTAACTTTTAGGAAAACTCGTGTACCGCTGCTTAGGGATTTTTCCAAAAATGAAGTATGTTGTATCACTCATAAAAGCTTGATATCTTTGATTTTAAATTATGTGCCATGAAAATCATGATCAAAGATTCACAAGAAATGTGTTTGTGACCCAATTTAGGCAAATTTCTGTTTTGGAAAATTTCTCGAAATCTCGTGTACATCGCCTAGGGATGTTTTCCAAAAAATGATGTATGTTGTATCACTCATAAAAGCTTGATATCTTTGATTTTAAATTATGTGTGATGAAAATCATGATAAAATATTCACAAGAAATGTGTTTGTGACCGAATTTACTCTAATTTCAGTTATGCAAAATTTTACGTAAACTCGTGTACAGCTGCCGAGAAAAATTTCCAAAAACATGAAGTCTGTTATATTACTCATAAAATCTTGATATCTTTGATTTTGAATTATGTTCCATGTAATCATGATAAAATATTGACAAGCAATGTTTTTGTGACCTAATTTACGCTAATTTTAGTTTTTCAAAATTTTACAAAAAACTCGTGTATCGCTGCTGAGGGATTTTTTCGAAAAAATAAAGTCTGTTGTATGACTCATAAAAGCTTGATATCGTGATTCTAAATTATGCGCCATGCAAATCATGATAAAATAATCATAATAAATTTGTTTGTGACCTAATTTACGCTAATTTCAGTATAGCAAAATTTTACGAAAACAAGTGTACCACTTCCTAGGATTTTTTTCCAAAAAATAAAGTATGTTGTATCACTCATAAAAGCTTGATATCTTTAATTTTAAATTATGTGCCATGCAAATCATGATAAAATATTCACAAGAAATGTGTTTGTGACCCAATTGTGCAAATTACAGTTTTGCAAAATTTTTCGAAAACTCATGTCCGGCCAAGGGATTTTTTTCCAAAAGATGAAGTCTGTTGTATCACTCATAAAAGCTTGATATCTTTGATTTTAAATTATGTTCCATGAAAATCATGATAAAATATTCACATGAAATGTGTTTGTGACCCAATTTACGCTCATTTCAGTTTTGCAAAAGTTTACTAAAACTCATGGACCGCTGACCAGCGATATTTTCAAAAAATAAAGTTTGTTGTATCACTCATAAATGCTTGATATCTTAGATTTTAAATTATATGCCATAAAAATGATGATAAAATAATCACAAGAAATGTGTTTGTGACCCAATTTACGTTAATTTCAGTTTTGAAAAAAATTATGAAAACTCGTGTACCGTAACCTTGGAATTTTTTCCAAAAAATAAAGTCTGTTGTATCACTCATAAAAGCTTGATATCTTTGATTTTAAATTATTTTCCATCGAAATCATGATTCAAAAGAAATGTTTTTGTGACCCAATTTATGTAAATTTCAGTTTTGCAAAATTTTACGAAAACTCGGGTACCTCTGCCTATGGATTTTTTCCAAAAAATGAAGTATGTTATATCACTCATAAAAGCTTGATATCTTTGAATTTAAATTGTGTGCCATGAAAATAATGATAAAATATTCACAATCAATGTGTTTGTGACCCAATTTATGCTAATTTCAGTTTTGCAAAATGTTACAAAAATTCGTGTACCCGCTGTCTAGGGATTTTTTTTACAAAAAATGAAATATGTTGTATCACTCATAAAAGCTTTATATATTTGATTTTAAATTATGTACCATGAAAATCATGATCAGATATTCACAAGAAATATGTTTATGATCCAATTTCTGCAAATTTCAGTTTTTGAAAATTTTACGAAATCTCGTTTACAGCTACCTCGGGATGTTTTCCAAAAAAATGAAGTTTGTTGTATCACTCATAAAAGCTTGATATCTGTGATTTTAAATTATGTGCCATGAAGATCATGATAAAATATTGACAATAAATGTGTTTATGACCCAATTTACGCTAATTTCAGTTTTGTAAAATTTATGAAAACTCATGTACCGCTGTCCAGGGTTTTTTCCAAAAAATTATGTTTGTTGAATCACTCATAAAAGCTTGGTTTCTTTGATTTTAAAATATGTACCATGCAAATCATGATACAATATTCACAAGAAATGTGTTTGTGACCCAATTTGTGGAAATCTCAGTTTTGCAAAATTTTACGAAAACTCGTTACCGCTGCCTAGGGAATTTTTTTCCAAAACAAGAAGTCTGTAGTATCACTCATAAAAGCTTGATATCTTTTATTTTGAATTATGTGCCATGAAAATCATGATAAAATATTCACAAGAAATGTGTTTGTGACCCAATGTACGCTAATTTCAGTTTTGCAAAATTTTATGAAAACTCGTGTACCACTGCCTAATGATTTTTTCTAAAAAATGAAGTCTATTGTATCACTCATGAAAGCTTGATATCTTTAATTTTAAATTATGTGCTGTGTAATCATGACAAAATACTCACAAAAAATGTGTTTGTGACCCAATTTACGTTAATTTCAGTTTTGCAAAATTTTACGAAATTTCATGTACCGCTACCTAGGTATTTTTTTTCATGAAATGAAGTATCACTCATAAAAGCTTGATATCTTTGATTTTAAATTATGGGCCATGTAATCATGATAAAATATACACAAGCAATGTGATTGTGACCCAATTTACATTAATTTAAGTTTTGCAAAATTTTCCGAAAACTCATGTACCGCTGCTTAAGGATTTTTTCAAAAAAATGAAGTTTGTTGTATCACTCATAAAAGGTTGATATCTTTGATTTTAAATTATGTGCCATTAAAATCATGATAAAATATTCCCAAAAAAATATGTTTGTGACCCAATTTCCGCAAATTTTAGTGTTGCAAAATTTTACGAAAACTCGTGCACCGCTGACTAGGGATTTTTTCCAAACAATAAAGTATGTTGTATCACTCATAAAAGCTTGATATCTTTGATTTTAAATTATGTGCCATGAAAATGCTGATAAAATAATCACAAGAAATGTGTTTGTGACCCAATTTACGTTAATTTCAGATTTGAAAATTTTTATGAAAACTCGTGTACAGTGGGATTTTTCCAAAAAATGAAGTTTGTTGTATCATTCATGAAAGCTTGATATCTATAATTTTAAATTATGTTCCGTGAAAATCATGATAAAATATTAGCAAGAATTGTGTTTGTGGCCCAATTTATGCTAATTTTAGTTTTGCAAAATTTTACGAAAACTCGTGTACCGCTGCCTAGGGATTTTTTCCAAAAAATAACGTCTATTGTATCACTTATAAAAGCTTGATATCTTTCACTGTAAATTATGTGCCATGTAAATAATTATAAAATAGTCATAAGAAATGTGTTTGTGACCCAATTATCACAAATTTCAGTTTGGCAAAATTTTACGAAAACTTCTGTACCGCTGCCTAGGGATTTTCTCCAAAAAATAAAGTCCGTTGTATCACTCATAAAAGTTTGATATCATTTATTTTAAATTATGTACCATGAAAATCATAATAAAATTTTCACAAGAAATGTGTTTGTGAATTAATTTACGCTAATTTGAGTTCTTCAAAATTTTACGAAAACTCGTGTACCGCTGCCTAGTGTTTTTTTTCCAAAAAATGAAGTTTGTTTTATCACTCATAAAAGCTTGATATCTTTGATTTTAAATTATCTGCCAAGCAAATCATGAGAAAATATTCACAAGAAATGTCTTTGTGACCTTGTCGCTAATTCACAGATGTAAAGGAACTGGTGAATCCACTTTTGTTTTTAAGAAAACACTTGAATTCGCGAGATCCGCCTCTTCTGCATACGATTCAAACTTTTGTCTTCTAGTTGGTTCCTTAGGAAGGCTTAAATCTTGTGCCCTAATGATACTTTTTGTGACTGTTGAAGTGGGAGCCTACGTGGTTGGAAAGATTAGTTTTACAACTGTTTTTTCCAGAATGCCCGTTCGCAGGGTTCCAAACATCGATTCCCGGTTGGATCACTCATAAAAGCTTGATATCTTTGATTTGAAATTATGTGCCCTGAAAATCATTGTAAAATATTCAAAAGAACTATATTTTCGACCAAATTAACACAAATTTTAGTATTGCAAAATTTTACAAAAACTCGGGCAATACTGCCTAAGGATTTTTCCAAACAATGACGTATGTTGTATCTCTCATTAAATCTTGGTATCTTCGATTTAAAATTATGTGCCATGAAAATCATGATAAAATATTCACAAGAACTATAGATGTGACATAATTAAAGAAAATTTCAATTTTGCAAAATTTTACGAAAACTCGTGCACCGCTTCCTGGGGATTTTTCCAAAAATGAAGTCTATTATATCACTCATAAAACTTAATATCTATGATTTTATATTATGTGTCCAGCAAATCATGATAAAATATTCACAAGAATGTGTTTGTGACCCAATTTACACAAATTTCAGTGTTGCAAAGTTTTATGAAAACTCGTGCACTTCTTAGCGATTTTTTTCCAAAAAAAAAGTATGTTGTATCACTCATAAAAGCTTGATATCTTTGATTTGAAATTTTTTTCCATGAAAAACATGATAAAATATTCACAAGAACTATGGTTGTGACCCAATCAAAGCAAATTTTAGTTTTGCAATATTTTACGAAAACTCGTGCACCACTTCCTTAGGATTTTTCCAAAAAATAAAGTATGTTGTATCACTCATAAAAGCTTGATATATTTGATTTTAAATTATTTTCCATGAAAATCATAATAAAATAATCATAATAAATATGTTTGTGACCCAATTTACGCAAATTTCAGTTTTGCAAAATTTTTCGCAAACTCGGCCAAGGGAATTTTTCCAAAAAATGAAGTCTGTTATATCACTCATAAAAGCCTGATATCATTGATTTTAAATTATGTGCCATTTAAATCATTATAAAATATTGATAAGAAATGTGTTTGTGACCCAATTTACACAGATTTCAGTTTTTTAAATTTTACGAAAACTCATGTACCGCTGCCTGGTATTTTTTCCAAAAAATGAAGTCTGTTGTATCACTCATAAAAGCTTGATATCTTTTGTTTTAAATTATGTGACATGAGAATCATAATAAAATATTCCTAAAATATGTGTTTGTGAGAATTTGCGCTAATTTTAATTTTGCAAAATTATACGAAAACTCGTGTACCTCTGCATAGGGATTTTTTCCAAAAAATGAAATATGTTGTGTCACCTATAAAAGCTTCGCATCTTTGATTTTAAATTACGTGCCATGAAAATCATGAGAAAATATTGACCAGATATGTGGTTGTGACCAAATTAAACCAAATTTCAGTTTCGCAAAATTTTATGAAAACTCTTGCACCATTGCCTAGAGATTTTTCCAAAAATGAAGTATGTTGTATCACTCATAAAAGCTTGATATATTTGATTTGAAATTATGTGCCCTGGAAATTATGATAAAATATTCACAAGAAATGTGGTTTGGATCCAATTAAAGTAAATTTCAGTTTTGTAAAATTTTACAAAAACTCGTGCACCGCTGGCCAGGGATTTTTCCAAAAAATGAAGTATGTTGTATCACTCATAAAAGCTTCATATCTTTGATTTTAAATTATGTGTCATGCAAAGCATGATAGAGTATCCTCAAGAAATGATTTTGTGAGCCAATTTACGCTAATTTTAGTTTTGCAAAATTTTACGAAAACTAGTACACCGCTGTCTAAGGATTTTTCCAAAAAATGAAGTATGTTGTATCACTTATAAAAGCTTCATATCATTTTTTTTAAAATTATGTGCCATGGAAATCATTACAAAATATTCACATGAAATGTTTTTGTGAGCCAATTTACGCTAATTTCAGTTTTGCAAAATTTTACGAAAACTCGTGTACAGTGCCTAGGGATTTTTTCCAAAAAATGAAGTCTGCTGTATCACTTATAAATGCTTGATATCTTTGATTTTAAATTATTTTCCAGGCAAATAATGATAATATATTCGCAAGAAATGTGTTTTTGACCCATTTTATGCAAATTTCAGTTTTGCAAAACTTTACGAAAACTAGTGTACTGCTGACTAGGGATTTTTTCCAAAAACATAAAGTATATTGTATCACTCATAAAAGTTTGATATCTTTGATTTAAAATTATGTCCCATGCAAATCATGAAAAAATATTAACAAGAACTGTAGTTGTGACCCAATTAAAGAAAATTTCAATTTTGTAAAATTTTACGAAAACTCGTGCACAGCTTCCTAGGGATTTTTCCAAAGTTAAAGTCTGTTGTATCACTCATAAAAGATTGATATCTTTGATTTTATACCACTACTACCACTACTACGACCACCACTACTACTATTTTACCCTAAGGTGGCCCAAAAAAAAGAAAGCCTATATAATTTACTATGTATTTTTGTAACCATGTGAAGGTGTTTGGGTTTGACAAACTGTCTGGTCAGGATCTTTAGCTCAGTTAGATTAGGCAAAATATTCATCTTGTATAAGTTTCTTGAATGCGAATCTCTTTAAATATACAAGATTTTAAGATAAAATATAGGATATTTTAATGTACATTGAATATAAGTAGTTCTAGAGTTAGGGCAACGATCCTCTAGATCTCCAAGTGAAACCGGAACCTTAAGTTAAGCCTGCCATTGGTGGAGAAGTCGTGAGTTGCATAAATCAAGAAATTTGTGCTAATGAATTTGATATTGGGATCATATCTATGATGTAGTAGCTATTAAGGTAATTAGATTATGATATCATATTACCATTCAATGTGCTACTATAAATGATAAGATGAAGGGTTGATTATAAGATTAAACATTAAATATAATATAATAATTCGATAGTCTCTTTTACAATTTACTAAATTATTATTTTGATTTCTTAAAAAAGTTTAAATTATGAATAAAATATCTAATGCTGTTCTTAAAGTTGATGATGTATTGAGTTTCACATTGTTGTCTTTGTTTGTTGAAATTGAATATATATTATGTTTTGTCTCATCTCTATACATTATATATTATTTAATATAACATTAATTTTGTATTATAAAGGTCCAATTTAATTTTGGAATCACATTCTTTTCAATGCAAAGGACCGGCTCTAATGTACGTAAATCCTCTTTATAAAAAAATGAAAATCAAATAATAGAAGATAAAAAATTGGTTCATTAACATTATCATTTTGTTGAGTAATTTTTGCATAATATATATATATATATAGATATATAAAAGCAACATTTAACAAGCTGAATATCGGATTGCTTTATACTTCTCCTAGACATCCAATAATTCTTATACTATCATAATAATAAGATAGTTTAAAATTATAAAAAGAACTCGTGCATTTTTTATTTTTAAAACTAGAAATATTTTTTTGGAAAATGATGTGCCAATATTAATTCGTTGAATGTTTTCTCTTTTTTTCTTTTAAGTATTTTTCAAATTTGTTAAAATACTTATAATTGTTTTATTTCTAATCCATTTTTTACGTATAATATATGAAAATAATATTTTTGTATTTATTAAAATGGGATATTAGATTAAAAAATACAATTATTTTTTAGTTGATTATTTGTTTTGATTTGAATATTTATTATATATTGGATCTTGGTTCCAAAAAAACACTATTAACTAATCATTAAAAAAAACTTATTAAATAAGTTTATATATAATTAAATAAAGTATTTTATTAATAAAAACAAAACTTTTATTTTGGAACAAAGACGTAGTTTTTTATTCAAAATACTCTTTCACATGTTTTTACCAATAAAATAATAAAATACTTTGAATATTCTTAAATATTAATTTACTTAAAATTATACTATAAATATATTTTATACAAATTTTTAATATATTATAAAGTATGCAGGAGAAATACTAGCTAGTACGAATAATGATGAGATGATGATGATGATGATGATTTCTTGACATCGACATGTAAAATTTACGTTTACAAAATACTATTTGTTAATTTATTTATCTTTTTTATAAAAATATAAATCAAATTTGGTTAACCCATTAATATTTTGCTACCTCTGATTTCTCTATTATTCTATAATGAGTAGTTATTGCAATAAATTAATAAGGAACAAAATTTAATTTTTTTTTTTTTTTAAGTTTGAATTTATTAAGATTGAATTGCTAGATTCGGGGCACAATAATGAAATAAATTGTTGAGAAAATTGGGAAAATCACATAATTTGAGCACGGAAATAGATTGTGACTGAAATCTAGGCCACGGTTAATGAATGTAAGGACGTCGTTCATTATATGTGCAAATTGAATGACAAATTGCAAACCAAAAAAAAAATATGTCTTACATAATTCTCTTTTCTTTTTTCTTTTTTTTTTTTTTTTTTGTGTTCAAATTAGTGCAATCATAAATTGTTGATTACAAATATTATTATTTTATAGTATGGATATATTAGATAATAATATATTTACACATAAAAATTGCAATAGATGAAACATTAAATAAGGAAATAATTTTAGCAATTTTACTTTTGGATTATACATTACAAATTTTAAATGATAATGACAGATAAATCCTATTATCCTAAACTCCAATACCATGGATCGAGTAGCTGCTAGCTACTCAATTATTGCGGTACATATTTTTCCTCATCTACACGTGCATGTTCTCTTATTACGGCTTTTTCACATTCGCGTGTAATTAATGTACAAATAACAAATAGCTTTTCTTTAATCTTATGAAAGTAGTTTCAAGTATTTATAACCGTGAATTGGAAACTAGAATAATTAATGTAGGATTTTTTTTATTTTTTTTCAATGTTATGGATATTTGTAATTATGACTCTGATTCATAAATGTTTGAATTAGATTAATCTTAAATTGTTCGGATTACTTGTGATTTTTGTTAGATATAAGATTATTTAATTCACTATTAACAATACAAATGAAAACAGAATAACAATAACAACAGAAATATAAAAATATACAAGAGTTGACACAAAAAGAAATTCCTAACTATAGTTGGGGCAGTGTTGATGAATGTATGTGCTGAGCCAATGAGTTTGATATATTAAATTAACGTTTAGATATCATTCAATACAACTTCAAAAGTTCAAGAAAATAAAACGTAAAAATCATTATATAAGTTCACTAAGCTACTTCAAATACTTCATTGTTTCTAAATATAAATGTTATGAGGTCGTTCATATATATATATATAAATAAACATAAATTAAAGTGTATAAAATGTTATAAGAATTGAGGTAAAATTGTTGCACTACCTGTGGATAGACAAGTTTAGTTTCTTTTTTAAGAATTTTTTGTTAATCTTTGTTTGGGTTTATAGGGAGTGCGATTTTTAGCAGAAGAGCAATATGAACACTATATTATTTAAAAATTACAAAAATAAAAGAATTGATGCTAAAGAAATTAAATTTCGTTCCTCTGTCGCACAATACACTTCAAAAGAAAAATTATTGATATATTATAGAATTATGTTGAATTATCAAAAGCTTTAATTGTTGGTACGGTGACTTGGTGGCACATATTTTTTTCAGATAGATCAGCTTGTTATTCACAATCATCTTCACTACTTAGTTATTTCCTAGTATAAATCTAGGAAAATTTATTGTATTAAAAGTATTTCTTTATTTTTAAATGCTTATAATTTTTTTATTTCAACTTTATTTTTTATAAAAAATATATTAAATTAATAATTTTTTCATGATGTTTAAGTTGATATCCATTGTGTATATTTCAATTGATTTATTTCCAAAATGACAAATTGAATTGGTGTTAAATGAATATCAACTAGTACTTCTTCTTCTTTTCCTTTTTTATTATTATTATTATTATTATTATTATTATTATTATTATTATTATTATTATTATTATTATTATTATTATTATTATTATTATTATTATTTATATATTTATTTATTTATTTATCTATTTATTTATTCATTCATTTTACCTCAAGTGGCCCAAAAATAAGAAAGCCTAATACATGCTTTTCTATTTATAATTAGTGTGAACTCTAGGTCCATTCAAAAGAACTTGGACTATGATAAGTACATTAGTAATATCCGATTATTTTCACGCAATATTTAATTTCCTTAATTTAGTTTATTTTATTTTATTTTACTTTACAAGGGCTTATTATTGTTTCAATCAGGATTATTGGACCTTAAGATATTTTTATCTAAGCCCATATATATATATATATAATAGAACTTCCAGCCAAGATACAGTATATTTTTCTAAGAATCTTATGGTTACGGAGGTTAGCATTTTGTTAGTAAAGAAGATACTTTCTCTCAATTAGTTAGAGGATTAGATAAAGATGCAGATTCTCTCTCACTAAGAAGATACATCTAGATCTAAATCCTACCAAACCTATAAATACAACCCAGTATTCCTTCAACATTAGTGATCCGGATATTTTTGAATTTCAAGCGAGGAGATAAGGCACATGGATTAGAAGGATATCACTTGCATGAGATTTTTATTATATTACGAGAAGTCACATAAGAGGTGGGATTTTTATATGGTTTGTCAGTTTTAAATATTTGTTTGTTTAAAGTACGATTTGATGGTATATGTTTTGATACATTGATACGGGATCATTAATTTCATCTACCATTATATGCTGGCCAAGCTTTGATACGAAATGTTACATTTTTATATTATGTTATGCCTCATACGTTCATGTTACTCTCTAATTGTGTTTTTACAACTTTATATTTAATTTTGACAAGCATGAACCTCATGAGTTGGGTGTAGCTCACCCTCTTTTACCTTCCTACTTTTCAGGATAGGGAGTTTGTCTAGGCGACGGGAGCAGGCGGATGAAGCATATTTTTATTATTATTCTTTGAATTATAGGTTACATTTTATTCATAAACGAATTGAAATTTTACTAGGGTTTGTTATGTTTGTCTTCAAACTTATCTTAGGATATAAATTCTTAAGCCTACTTTCGTGATTATATGAAGTTATGAGTTTCTGAATTGAATAATTATTTGATTATGGTTGAATTAATTATACTTTCCGCTGCTATAAATTTTAATGTAGTAGGGTTACTTAATCACGTTTTTTTTTTTTTTTTACGATTTACATTGAGGACTTAAATTTTGTAGTAAATCAAGTAGAGTCCTAATTCTTTTTTTTATGTTCTTTAACGACCTAGTTATTGGGACGAAATTACTTAAAATTTATTTGCTTTTTTTTTTTTGGTAACTTATACTTTTTTATTAAAAATATGTAGTAAATTAATATATATCTAAATAAATAATATTTCGGTCATTACATTGTGGTATCAGAGCAGGTTTACGTTTCTGTAGACTTGTTTAAATTGGGAATTGATGATGAAATGTTTGAAAAAAAAAATTATATATATATATATATATATATATATATCAGTTATATGCTTCATGGTCTTCTTCCGTTCACCACAACAACTTCAAAGGTATGCAATGAGTTATGATTTATGTTACCCACGTTAAGCCTGACATGTATATGGTTACACCTGTTTAAGACCTATTATGCATGCATCAGAGATATGACAGATAGATTTATGCCTTAGTATTATGTGTATTGAGTTGTAGTCGCATGGAGATAGATAAGATGGGCCTCGCACGTTGAATGCCTAGAAAAAGAACCGATGAAAAAAAACCGCCTATAGTGATTAGTGATGTTGAGTAGAAATAGATTACGAGCATTTTCCTTTATTTATTTCATATAAGTAATTTCTCATTTCCTTCTTTTAGATAGGGAAATATTTTAAATTTCTTATTATTTTATGTTTATGATTTAGTCTATATTGGTACTTATAACTCACGAATTAGAATATTCGTGGTAATAGAAATATGGCACCTAGACGAGACAACACTACCGCATCTGCTTCCAGCAATCAAGATCAAGCTACCCAGAATGAGGTTCCCAACAATCAACAACAGTTGTTGTCGGGACTAGCTGCACTCCTTCAGGGCGCTACGATCAACTCAACAACTACTCTCAAACAAACACAAGCTCGTATTATCAGTCAATTCAGTCACTTTCAACCCCCTATAGGGACCTGCTGCTATGGAGGAATGGTTACTCACTCTACAAAGCATATTTGAGTACATGTCATGCACCGATGCCCAAAAGATTTCTTGTGATGTGTTCCAATTGAAAGGTGACGCTAAGACTTGGTGGAATGACTACTGGAGGTTTAAAACCGAGTAGGAGCATATTGCTCTTACTTGGAAGGACTTCAAGGAGATCGTTATAGAGAAATACTACCCACGAGTGTATCGGGACAAGATGGAAAGAGAATTTATGGATTTCACCCAAGGCAATTTGACAGTCACTGACTATGAACGTAGATTCAATCATTTGTGTCATTTCACCCCACACCTAATGGATACTCCACAAAGGAAAGCTCAAAGGTTCCGTGGTGGGTTACGTGCCGAGATCTGCCACCATCTGGCGGGACTTGGAACGATGGCCTATGCTGAAGCAGTAGCAAGGGCGAAAGACATATTTTTCCAGCATTGATATGAAAAAGACTAAGCACAGGGCGGTAGATAGTTCCAACAAAAGGAAGTGGCATGAAAACAACCAAGGGAAAGGAGAAAATCAGAATAAAAGAGGGAGAAACGATGGGCCATTTAGGCCCAAACCACAAGCTGACTTTCCGACATGCCCCACGTGTGGTAAAAAGCACAGAGGTGAGTGTATACGTGGACAAAACAAATGTTTTCATTGTCGTGAACCAGGACACGTCATATCACAATGTCCAATGAATCAAGGTGGATCTAATGGAAGGGCCCCAAACACCGGTTCAGGAGGATGAGCTAGAATATTTGGTATGACAAAGAAGGAGGCTAAGCAAGAGCCAGGAACTATGTCAGGTATGTTACCGATTGCGAGAATGCCTGCTTTAGTACTTTTTTATATAGGTGCTACACATTCCTTTATTTCCACAAAATTTTATGCTATGTGTGCATATAAAAGTATTAAGCAAGTGGAACCACTCGAAATCAGTATACCTTCGGGTAAATCAATGAGTATTAATTCATTGGTGAGAATAACTGTTTATGTCAATGAACATAATTTGGATGCTGATTTATATATGCTTGAGATGAACAATTTTGATGTTATTTTGGGTATGGACTGGTTGTGTAGATATCAGGCTGATATCCATTGTTTAGAGAAAAGGATAATTCTACGGTCACTAGATGGTGTAGAAATAATATTTCAAGGGGCAAAATCCAATCATATTATACGTATTATATCATCAATGAAGGTTATAAAGATGTTTAAGAAAGAAGGGTGTGAAAGATTCTTGGTGAATGTGATGAGTGTTCCGTCTCCCGAAACATCATTAACCGATGTACCAATCGTAAGGGAGTTCTTAGATGTTTTTCCAGAAAGTCTACCGGGAATTTTCCAAGACCGACAAGTGGAGTTCACTATAGATTTGGTACCTGGAGCTGCACCAACTTCCAAAGCCCCCTATCATATGGCCCCAAAGGATTTACTCGAACTTAAGGTTCAAATCCAAGAGCTATTGGATATGGGTTACATTAGACCAAGTGTTTCGCCTTGGAGAGCACCGATTTTGTTCGTAAAGAAGAATGATGGCTCTATGAGAATGTGCATTGATTACCGTGACCTAAATCAAATTACGATAAAGAATAAGTATCCTCTTCCAAGAATCAAGGATTTATTTGATCAACTCCGAGGAGTGGGAGTATTTTCCAAGATTGATTTAAGATCAAACTATCATCAACTGAAGATTAAAGAGGGAGATATTCCTAAAACCGCAGTCCAAACTCGTTATGGTCATTATTAGTTTATGGTCATGCCATTTGGCTTAAGTAATGCACCAGCAATCTTCATGGACTTGATGAATCGAGTGTTTCATTCTTTTTTGGATCAATTTGTAATAGTCTTTATTGATGACATATTCGTGTACTCAAAGGACAAGGAAGAACATGAGCAACATCTAAGAAGGGTGTTGGAAATGCTGCGTAAAGAGAAATTGTATGCAAAATTCAGTAAATGTAAATTTTGGCTAAACCAAGTAGTATTTCTTAGGCACGTTGTCACATCTGGAGGATTGAGGTTGATCCGACCAAGGTGGAGGTAGTGAATAATTGGAATGCACCCACCAATGCGAATGAGGTACGCAGTTTCCTAGGACTTGCTGGCTATTACAGAAGATTTATAGAAGGTTTTTCAAAGATAGCTGCATCTATGACTCGATTGACACGAAAAGGATAAAAGTTTATTTGGAATGAGGGGTGTGAGAATAGTTTTCAAGAGCTTAAACGACTCCTTACCACAGCACCAGTACTTACAATTCCAGACCCAACTGAGGAATTCATAATCTACAGCAATGCATCCAAACAAGGGTTAGGATGTGTACTTATGCAATGCGATAAGTTAGTGGCTTATGCTTCGAGACAATTGAAGTCACACAAGTTAAATTATCCCACACATGATATTGAGTTAGCTGCTGTGATTCATGCTTTAAAGATATGGCGTCATTACCTCTATGGGGGTAAGTGTGAAATATACACAGACTATAAAAGTCTAAAGTACCTCTTCACACAAAAGGAACTAAACATGAGACAAAGAAAATGGCTACAGCCGGTAAAGGATTACGATTGTACACTTCACTATCATCCTAGAAAGGCCAACATAGTGGCTGATGCACTCAGTCGTAAAACTCGAGGAGAGTTGGCGTGTATCTTGATGAAGGAAGATAAGCTAGCCAATGAGTTTTCGAGATTGAACATTGAAGTGGTGAGACCACCAAAGACTGTAAATTAACACCCTTGGTAGTAAATCAACACTAAAGGAAAGAATTAAGGAAGGCCAAACTCGTGATGATTTCTCCCAAAGATGAAGGAGCGAACAATCACCGGAGAAGACAAAGGATTCACTATCGCTGAGGACAGTATAATGTACCTTGAAGGAAGGATATATGGTAGCGTTGTTTCTCCACCAAAAATAATCCGATCAGCGGTCGGTATGCCCACACTGAAACAGAATAATGGCAAGCGAGATTGTCTCCCAAAGGACCGGCAAGGATTTTTCTGATCTTTTGATCTACCAATTAACACGAGAATCAGTAGAAAATATTTGTAGTTTGAGAATGAAATTTAATAACTAAAATTGAGAAAAGGGTTTGTATTAGAAATGTAAAATATTTCGGGTTCCAATTAATTCCACTCTAGCTAACTATTTTAATCATCGATGCAAAGTTGACTTTAATTCATGGAAATAAATCAGTTATAACCACCGAAGACGCTTCTGACGCAATCTTATCTCTCCTTAATTTCTTGATAACCAGGAAGACGTTTCACCAATTATTTCCCTAATCGACTGACAACCCTAGAGACGCTCTATGGATTTAATGAGCCGACAGCATTAATAATTAGAGAGACCCGATTCAAAATCAATAAACTCTGACGCAGGATTACCGAATTAAAACTGATCTTCCCTTGATTCTGAAGAATCAATGTACCACTAATTAAATCAAAACCACAATTACGGATGGCCGATTTAATTGGCTACTAATTAATCCCGGACTAATGAATATTTTGAACTACCCAATAGATCCGAAACAATTAACAACACTAAACACAGAGAATCACAGATACTTGTATAAAATAAAGTATACGAACAGATTTGATCTCATAAAATAGATTAGCTAAAGCTTCCTTAATTGTTACCAGAATAAAAGAGTTTAGCTACAACCCATAATAGAATCAAGAAACCAAAATAAGAAAATAGAATGATAAAATCGGGCAGCTGCTTGGAGAGAAGAACGGCTGCCTCCCTTGGTTCCTTGGAATAGGGCTAAATGTGATGATGATTCTAATGAAACCCTAGTTCAATTATATATACAAATCCAAAACCAAAAAGGTCATGTTTTTAATGTTAATGAAGCCCATAATTACAAGTTTAAACTGATATATGTTGTTAAATCCCGTAGGAGCCCATATGTGTGGTGGAATTGGGCCTTTAAATTGATCTTGGGCCCCTCAAAAATATTATGTTCTGGCCCGACTGGCTGGTATGGTCATACTGCCCGTCCACCAGGTAAATCCCCTGCTCGATTCTTTCAGAAATTTTGCTACTTTTCCTCCAAAATTGAGTATTCACCTACAATCACTCACCAATTGGAATTAGCTCAAAAATATATGTGTTGAAGGGATATTGATCATCAAAATTACAACAAAACTCTCTAAAAAGATGTATCAAATAATCACCCGTCAATATGTGTGTCAAAGGATTTGGAGTTAAGAGATGTAATCTTAGGAGAAGCTCACAATACCCTTATACAGCACATCCTGATAGTACAAAGATGTACCGAGATTTGAGAAAAACCTTTTGGTGGGAAGGATTGAAAAAGGATGTAGCAAAAATCGTCATCAAATGTATGGTTTGCCAACAAGTGAAAGCAGAGCACCAACGACCTTTAGGTTTAATGAAGTCACTCCACATTTCGGAATGGAAGTGGGAACATATTGCAATGGATTTCGTTGTGGGACTTCCACGAACCGAGAAAGGGAATCATGCAGTCTGGGTTATTATTGATCGTCTCACTAAATTGGCACATTTCGTTCTGGTAAAGTGAACTATAGAGTGGATCAGTACGCTCGAATTTATGTACATGAAATTGTGAGATTACATGGAGTATCGGTATCTATTGTGCAGACACAGATACCCATTTTACGTCAAATTTTTGGAAGAAACTACAAGAGGCCTTAGGAACTAAATTGAGTTTTAGTACTGCTTATCATCCACAAACCGATGGATAGTCCGAGAGAACATTATAGATACTTGAAGACATGTTGAGAGCAAATGTTCTAAACATGAGAAATAATTGGGAACATTTTCTGCGTTTAGTAGAATTTGCTTACAATAATAGTTATCAGGCAACTATTGGCATGGCGCCGTATGAAGCTCTCTGTGGAAGGAAGTGTAGATCACCGGTTTATTGGGATGAGGTCGGAGAAAGGGAGCTTTTGGGACCAAAGATGATTGAAGAGATCGTGGCAGTAGTAGAGAAGATACGAGAGAGGATTAAAGTAGCTCAGACCAACAAAAGTCGTACACCGACAAACAAAGAAAGGATCTTGAGTTTGTAATCGGTGAGAAAGTTTTCTTGAAGGTCGCTCCAATCAAGGGAGTGATTCGTTTTGGTAAGAAAGGGAAGTAAAGACCAAGATATGTTGGACCCTTTGAGATACTTGATCGTATTGGAAACTTGGCATACCGTCTAGCTTTACCGTCAAAACTCTCCGTTGTACACAACATATTTCACGTTTCCATGTTGAGGAAATATGTCCCGGACCCCAGCCATGTCATCAATTATTCTACCTTGGAGATGAACAAAGATTTAACGTATGAGGAGAAGCTAGAAGCGGTGTTGGAGAGGAAGATTCAAAAACTCAAGAATAAAGAAACGGTATTTATTAAAGTACGATAGAGCCAACATAGTGAAAAATAGGCTACATGGGAGTGAGAGGACGAGTTGTGAGCTTAATATCCTTATTTCAATACTCACGATACGTTATTGAATTTTGAGAACGAAATTATTTTCAACGAGGGTAGGATGTAATACCCAATTATTTTCACGCAATATTTAATTTCCTTGATTTATTTTATTTTATTTTATTGTTTCTAAGCCCATATATATATATAATAGAATTTTCAGCCAAGATATAGTGTATTTTTCTTAGAATCTTATGGTTAATGAGGTTAACATTGTGTTTGTAAAGAATATTTTCTCATAATTAGTTAGAGGATTAGATACAGATTGAGATTAAATACAACCTAGTATTCCTTCAACATTAATGACCTAGGTATTTTAGAATTTCAAGCGAGGAGATAAGGCACGTGGATTAGAAGCATATCACTTGCATGAGATTTTTCTTATATTATGAGAAGTCACGTAAGAGGTGGGGCTTTTATACAGTTCGTCAGTTTTAAATATTTTGTTTGTTTAAAGTACAATTTGATGGTTATATGTTTTAATACGTTTATACGGGATCATTAATTTGATCCACCATTATATTCTGGCCAAGCTTTGATACGAAATGTTACGTTTGATACAGATGTGATATTATGTTATGCCTCATACGTTCATGCTACTCTTTAATTGTGCTTTTACAACTTTATATTTAATTATGACAAGCATGAACCTCACGAGTTGGGTGTAGCTCACCCCCTTTTACCTTCCTACTTTTCAGGATATAGAGTTTGTCAAGGCGACGGGAGCAGGCAGATGAAGCATATTTTCATTATTCTTCTTTAAATTATGGGTTACATTTTATTCATAAACGAATTGAAATTTTATTAGAATTCGTTATATTTTTCTTCAAACTTATCTTAAAAAATAAATTATTAAGCCTACTTTCGTGATTATATGAAATTATGAGTCTCCCGAATTGAATAATTATTTGATTATGTCTAAATTAATTATATTTTTCGCTGCTATAAATTTTAATGTAATAAAATTACTTAGTCACCTTTTTTTATACAATTTAAATTGAGAACTTAAATTTTATAGTAAATCAAGTAGAATCCTAATTTTTATTTTATGTTCTTTAACAACCTAGTTATTAGGATAAAATTACTTAAAATTTATTTACGTATTTTTTATTTGATAACTTATATTTTTTTTGTTAAAAATATGTAATATGTTAATATATATCTAAATAAATAATATTTGGGTCATTACAACATTAATTAGGAAGCTTAAACACACAACTAATCTAATAAGTGGCGGGGCCGAAAAATGGTTCCACTCCAATTGCCCGTCCATGGAGCTGAATTGCATACTTATAACTTTTGGAGCAAGTTTTAAATTAAATGATAAAAAATATATATAATAATAATAAAAAAATAAAAAACCTGAATTGAAAAGTTCTAAATTTAATCTAATATTCATAAATTAGACCCTTTAGTACTTCTCCTGATTTTAAAAAAGAACATATAAAATAAAGGATTCAAAATTAACGATGGCTCCTCCTGTTCCGACTCTTCCTCTTTCGACTGCGTTCTTTCTCCTCCTCCGAGGAATCATCATCCCTTCTCCTCCTTTTATCCCTACTCTTCTTTTTCCTGCCTGCATCCTCATCGTCAGAATCACTCTTCTCTTTCTTTGAACGTCTCCTTCTATTCGATCTCCCTCGCTTTCTCCTCTCCGACCCATCATCATCTAACTCATCACTATCAGTCCTCTTCCTGCTCCTGCTGCTCTTCGACTTCCCACCACTCAATCTTTTCCCATGTTTCTCTGCTATAACCCGCTCTATCTCCGAATCATACTCAGAATCAGAACTCTCACTCTCCTCTTCAGTACTCTCCTCGCTCGCCCCTGCACTCTTCCCCTGCAGCTTCACTCTCTCACCTTTCAGCTTCTCCAAGCCAGACAAAACTGCAGCTTGAATTGCCTCAGAGTCCTTATCCTCGTCATTCTTAGCACTCAAAAAGTTCCTACACTGGAATGTCAAATGCCCAACCCTCCCACACTTCTTGCACGCTCCACGTGCCTCATCAGCATTAGACCCTGTAATTCGAGCAAGAGCAAGCAAACCCTGAAAACTAGCATATGCATTCTCCGAATCAGGCTCCGCAGCAGCGGTCGCCTGGGAAGAATTAATATTCTTCTCTTCTTTGCTTGGCGCGTATGGATCATAACCGATCGCACTCTGCCATATGCCGTGGGTCTGTAGGGCGGCACTGCTGTGCACTCGATTGTTCGCTGGCATGCGAACCCTCCCTGCGGTGGCCGGCATAATGGCAAATTGTTTTACACCTACGGAGAAAGGGAAAATTGAAAAATTCAGCGAACTGGAACTCGAATTGACGGTTCAATCGATGACAACGTAAAGAACTAATGTACAGAGTTCCATATGGGGAATTCAGTTCGCAATTATAAGAACAAACCATACCAAATACGAAACCCTAATAACAAACAGAAAGAAAGTATGTGATGTGATAGACGAACCGAGAAAAACTCCACTAGTTTCCGATCCTCTCCGTCGAGTTGCGGCGTAATACGATTGTTGTGAAAATTGTTGTTTCAGGCAAGGATCGAAGGATTTTGATTCAGCAATTCCCCCAAATTGTTGTGAAAATTTGTGGAACCAAGTTGAGATCCCTAATGTGACCACCCATAGGAATTAAAAAACGCGGTGTGACTTGAGATGAGGTCGGTTAATATATGGGCCTTTTAATTTGGGCTAAAATTAAATTTCACATTTTTATTGGGCCCATCTTAACTTAACACCAAATTCTACCTGAGTTTTTATATGCAAGGCTTATTCTCACAGACAGCCCATTTCTCCATCCAAAGCTGGGAGCTTAAAAGGGCCGTCGCCCGAAGGGCTACCCTGTTTAGACAAAAAATTTATAGGATTAAAAGATTGGTTTTATTAACTTATTTAGCCCAAATCTGGCTATTTCGAAGGCCTAAAGGGTTAGTTCGGTAAGGGCTACGGCTACGGCTAGCCCAATAATTCAATTTTTTTTTTTTTTATTTGTTTTTTTTTTTTAGTATTGAAATAATAACAAGATACACTATTTTGAATTCTTTTATATAACATAATTGTTTTTAGTACAAAATATTAAAATTTATGTCTAATTCCTAAAAAATTATAAATATATATTATCATTTAAATTTTAATATATATTATCATTTAAATTTAAAATTTAAATGAAACATGATTTTAAATTTTATAAGATAAATGCACTTAAAGTTAGAATTGAGCATGAAATAATATCTATGATTTTAATGTTTGAATTTTTAAATTTTTTATAGTGATATAAAGGTTATAGAATATATAATTTTTTAATGTTTTCAAAATTGTATTTTAAATAAAATATTATATGCGTTTAATTAAAATTTAAATATGTAATTTGACTACTTCGATTCATGGCCCGATTAGCCTGAAAACCGATAGGGCTAGGGCTAGGTTCACATATTACTAGCCTGTTTAAAATGACTCGATTAAACCGAGGCCTGATTAACCCGACATCTCTGTCTAAACCCACACTATCTTTTTACTATTATTTTTAAATAAATATTACAATATATATTACATATTTATAATTATGTATTTGTTTATTTGAGAGGAGAAAATAAAGAATTTCATTGATAATGCTGAAAATCGTCCAATAGCAAATGGCTTAGAATAAAAAAAAGGTAATTAAGAGAACTCATATATTTATTTTACCTAAATTGAACCACTGTGTGTATGTACATGATGTTAAAAATTTGATTTATTAAGTGAGTATTAAATTTACTTCAATCGATTTATTAAGTGAATAAATATTTAATTTTGGATGAATTAAATATCATAAAATTAATTTAGGTTTTGAGTAGATAAATACAATGACTTGAATTTCGTAATATCAATTTCAATGAGTGAGAAATTAATTCTCCAAATTTGTCACTTACAAAATGTATTATGTGTTGAGGGATATTAAGAGGTTTATTAAAAAAAATTATATTGAATTAATGTTGACATTAAATATAGTATAAATACTAGAGCACTTATGATAACATTATATTACTTTTATTATTAATTATAGTGTAAATACTAGAACAAGAGGATTAAATGAATTTTACCATTGAGTGACTAAGTAGGTAACTACTTTACATAATTATGCATTTCATTTTAAAAATACAATTTTTATAATAAATTATTAGATTATAATATTATAAATCGTACCACACTTAGAATAATATCACTAATTTTAAAACAGTTCAAAAACGAAAAAACGAAACTAAGGAAATTGACTTAATTTCTGCTTTCATAAAGGCATCGTGTTTTGGGCCTGGATGTGGTCGTTGGACTTGAAATGGGCCATTAGTAACCCAAACGCTTTGAGTGACGATATTCCCAAAGGTTGGCATGTTTAATCCACTGTTGCACTCCAAGAATATACATGTTTATTTTATGGTGTTATTTGATTTATTTCAAATTAAGAAATTGATTGATATCCAAAATAAAAGATTGGATTGACCTTAAATGGATATATATTCTAACTATAAAACTTTAATTGCTAACATCTTATAAATTCTACCATTATAATACATTCAAATATTTACTTTTAAAATAAGATCTAAATTTTAAAAAATATTTAAACTTGATTGATAATACACAAAAATAAAAATTAAATAAAAAATTTGAAATGAAAAACTTTAATTTCATCTATTATGCGCGCGCGCACACACCACACACACGCACAAACATATATATATATATATATATATGCATACATATTTTGTGTTTGTGCATGGGTTGGCCATTTACCTCTTAAAATGGTTAGAGATCTCATGCTACTTGAGAGACAAATTACTAGAGAAGGTCATGAACACCGATCTTTCTTCCTCTGGTCGTGCATATTCTTCTCTTGTAGCTTCCTACCGATCTTTCATATGCTTGATGTTATGAATGGCATTGCATGTGCATTCAAATTGCACATGGTGGTTCCAATGGCGGTAGTGGTCCCGATGGAGGTTCGGTTCAGAGTGGTATAGAAATTAAGTTTGGGTTTGAAGATTATGTTTTTTATGAATGTTAGAACTAGATTAAAGTATGGACTTTTAATACGAAATATAATATTAATTTGATGGAGAAAAAATTATAACTACAGCACTATATACAGAAATAAAAATATACATATGAATACTGATATTATTATTAATTACGTATTTGTATCATAATTTTTATTTGGCAGAAGGGATATAAAGCATACCTCATAAAATGCTGAAAAAACTTTCCTTTGATTAGGGGAGAACTATTGGATAAGGTCATGAAAAACGAACTTTCCTGGGTGTGTCAATATGTATGCATGTTGTACAATACAAGTGTGTTCATTGTAGAAGATATGTTTAAGGTGGAAGGTTGAGAAAAGTTGTTTGGGATAAGTTGGGGGAGTTGCTTCTTTTTTTTCCTTGTATTAACGGTAATGGGATGAAAAATAATGCAATTTCTTGCACTTAGTTATATAGAGAGCATTTCTCAATAAATTATTGCATCTCAAATACTTGAATTAGAATATTATGAATCAGAGAAGGTAGATTTGTTGTTAAAAATTTTAAAGATTCAAATATTCATACTTGAATTTTTGGATATTTAATTTCTAAGAATTTGAAAATAATGTATTAATTATCTTGTGAATTTGGTCTGTCTAGTGTTCAATGTACACCCTTACCTTTAGGTATCGTTCAATAAAAATGCATAAATTGTATGGCAAATTATGGGACTGTGAATGTTTGTTTTTGAATATATTAACATTTCTCAAAAAATTAGAACACTACTATTCTTAATTTTTTCGGTTGAATCAAAATTCAATTATATTTAAATTTGATATATTTTATATACAAAACGTGAACTTGATATGGACGGTAAAGATGAGAAATAATACTGATATTTAGCCCCCATTTAATAAATTATTAGGTATTGTTCCATACAAAAGCAAAAATTCAAAGACAAGAAGATACTGGATCGTGGATGTTTGTCTCTCACAAAAATAGAATAATGCAATTCTTAAATTTGATATTTGAGTTAATACTTGATTATAAATTTTTTCAAACAGTATAGGAAAACAATAAACAAATAAGTTAATTTTTAGTATCCTTGCACTCTAGGAATATACATTTTTTTATTGTGTTATTTAATTTATTCCAAATTAAGAAATTGATTTATATCCAATATAAAAAATTAGATTGACCTTAAATGGATACAGATTTTAATGATAAACATCTTATAACTTCTACCATTATAATATATTCAAGCATTTACTTTTAAAATAAGATTTAATATCTAATAAGTTTCAAAAATATTTTATGTCCGATTGATTATAACAAATAAATGAATGCAATTTTTGTATTATATAAATAAATAGAATTATTCAATTTATTTTATTTGATTATTAAATATTATTTTATTTTAAATAAATATATAAAAATTGTATCGCACGGAAACGTTTTAGTAAAAATAACAAAAGTTGGCGCAGAACAGATTAATCTAAAAGAGAAAAAATCATTTGTTATCACTAAACTAGTTAAGCTCTCGTGCGATGCACGGACATATTATGACATATTATTTATATGAATTTCTCTAATTTAATTTAGTTATGTAAGATTGTGAAATTCAAGTATTATATAACATTCAGTTATTTTTCTTTCTCTCTTTCTCTTTCATTTTCTAATTAAAGTATCGTCAATAGTTAGCTTCAAATATGTGCGGTGCAAATTATTACAATTATAAATATGATACGATAATTTTATTTACCTCGTGCTGCCCCATCCCCCACATACATATATGAATTTATTATATTTTAAAGACTAAGTGAATATAATATTTTCAACACAACATAAGTATGCATATTTACAATAAGCGTATAAAAATAGTGCATAATAGTTTTTATGATTGTGAAAATGCATTGGTTTAAAAAAAAATTCTTTTTTTTTATGGTCGTAGTAAAACTTATATGTTTGACAAAGATATATATGTATTCACATACCTTAGAAGAATTTTTAGAGCAATATATCTAAAAGAATAACTTATTTCAACGAAACATTTATATACTAAAACAATATATCAATGATAAAATAAATACATAAATATACATTAACATTATAATATTAAAAAAGAGCTAATAATCCAATAATTAAGAATTATAATCATATTCTTCAATTTCATTAAATAAGCAAATCTCAAAATTTTTAACAAAAATTATTAGTAAAGAACAAAAAAAATAACCACCATAGGATATTATTTTTTGCATTTTTTTTACGTCTTTAGATAGACAAATATCAAAAGATATACATAATCTTATAAGATTGATTTCTTGCTTCGATATTTAGTAATGATTTGTTCAATATCTACTTAGTTATTTTAGTTAAATATATAAAATTATAACAATTAACTTAAGAAAAAGTATTTTATACTTAATAATTGAATTTTTATGTATATATCCAATATGGATATCTACTTAAAGATTGTTAAAATAGAATATTAAAGATTGTTAAAATAGAATTAACTAAATTTTGTTTTCATAAAAAATAGAGCTGAAACAAAAAATTTATAAGCTTTTAAATTTTATAGTGAAAAATAAAAATAATAACAACAAACATAATCAAATAAATATATTTCGATAGATAATAATACTACATAATTTTAGTATATCTTGAAAATAATAAGTGTAATTTCAACATTGAAAATCGTGGCTCTATTAATCAAATAGTATTATTTTATCTTATATACAGATAGATATTGATATAGATATATAAAAAATATCATAATTAGAAAATAATTTATGTAAGAAAATTTAATATTTTCTACGCGATACTTCTTCTTTTATATATACATACATATATAGTGGTAGTCCATAGACTACTTAAAATAAATTATATCAATTATTCCACATAAACAAAAAAAAAACAAAATTTAATAAGAAAGTTACAACGAAAAAATGCTAAAAAATTTATTTCTAGAGGTACTAATATATATATATATATATATATATTAGAATCAATACAAAATAATAAATACAATTGTGTCAAATAAATATATGAAGATCATGAGTCAAATAAAATCAAATCTTCTAATATAGAAAGATTATGATTCTAAATAGAAGTTTCGAATTTTTTGTATTGTAATCTTCATAATTTATTGTTCATGAAAATGTGTATTTGGTTTGATGAATGTAAAAGAAATATTATTTATAATATTATAATTGTGCTGACTTTTTTGTTTTTGGAAAATTAGACATTTTTGTGATTTAAAAATCAATTTATGTAGGAAAAATTGTTGCTGCTATTTTTAGGGTTACTTCTGTTTATATATATATATATATATATATATATATATATAGTAAATTTACATAACACCTATTATTTTTCTTTGTTGTGAATATTATTTTCCTGAACTTTGGGTGATTATTAAGTCGCTTATGCACACAGACAAGCTCCACACAGTGTCCAAACAATTTTGTTCACTTTCTATGCTACAATTTTAATTTTTTTTCAATACATTTTTGTGATTTAAAAATCAATTTATGTAGGAAAAATTGTTGCTGCTATTTTTAGGGTTACTTCTGTTTATATATATATATATATATATATATATATATATATAGTAAATTTACATAACACCTATTATTTTTCTTTGTTGTGAATATTATTTTCCTGAACTTTGGGTGATTATTAAGTCGCTTATGCACACAGACAAGCTCCACACAGTGTCCAAACAATTTTGTTCACTTTCTATGCTACAATTTTAATTTTTTTTCAATCTGTAATAGGTTTCAAATATTTATAAATAATGAAATTACTAATTATAATGTCATGATATAGATATGGATGAAAAGCAAAGTATTAAGACTTTGCATTTTATTTCCGCACAACCTATTAAAAAAAACACATACACACAATAAAATAAAATACTATATAAATAAAAATAATTTTAAACAAAATAATTATCTTCTTAAATGAATAATCCATAATTTTACAAATATCCTACCGTTATAAGACTAATTTTGCAATTTGCTCCACTTATTTATAGGGCACATTCATCAAAAATCAATAAATGCTTGCATATCTAATACTTGAAGTTGGAGATTTGCATAAGAGAAGGAAGATTGTGGTGTTAATGTTTACAACCAATTCCTAAATGTTTAGATTTTTCATTCTTGTACACTACTTATAATTATAATTTCAGTCCAAACATTGTATATTAACAACAATAAATTTAATCAATAATTTATTTAATTCATATTTAGTATAAGTATCAACAAAAAATCTATTTTTACATTATTATTTTATTATAGATCAATTTATGCTATTAAAAATAAACTCTAAGAATTTGAAAATATTATGACACTTAGGTATAGAATTTTATAGTATAAAACATAAATTTGATGTGAAAATCAAAGATGGAATCAATGATTGTGTTTGGCCTTTGTTTAATGATCGTTTAGATATCCCTCAATACAGGTGCAAAATTTTAATAATAAAATATCAGGTCTTAATGTTTTCTATGAAAATATTAACATTTCTCACAATATTAGAATAATACTATTCTTAAGAATCAAAACTTAATTATATTTAAATTTTAGATATTTTATGCTATAAAGCTTAAAATTGATATGGATAATAAAGATGATGAAGCAAATAATGAAATATAACCCTCATTTAATGAATATTTAAGTATGGTCAATAAAAATGCAAAAATTTAAAGACAAGATATCAAGATGTCGATGTTTGTCTTTCAAGATATAGCACTTCTTGCAAAATTAGAACTATGTTATTCTTAAAAGTGTTATTCAACTCAGAACTTGAATTGAAATTTCTTCAAAGAATATCGTAATACGCAAACACACACATTTATATATATTTTAGAGAACTTCAGAAGTGATTAAACAAAATAAATTTATATCCATAATAAGAAATTAGATTGGTGTTAAATGCATAAAGATTAGTTGTTGTTGTTGTTGTTGTTGTTGTTGTTGTTGTTGTGGTTGTTATTATTATTTCTTCCGTGTATTGCACGGTTTATAATATGATAATGTAATAAGTTATTATAAAAATAGCAATATATAATTATATGAAATATATTTTTAATAACAACTTGTTTAAAATAAAAATGTATCACAATATAAATATTTTAAATATTTAAATATGCCACAGTTAATCTATGAAAAAATATTTTATATTTAAAAATTAATATTTAATTTTTATATATACAATTTGGATATCAATATGAAGATCATGAAAAAATGATTAAGTTGATATATTTATCTTAAAAAATAAAGTTGAGATGAAAAAAGTTATAAGCATTTGAAAATTAAAGTAAAAAAACAAAAACAAAAAACAAATCTCATTATCTATCAAATTTTCTAAAAATAGAAAGATAATTTGGGTGGAAAAGGATGTTTAGCTATCAGATTTTCTAAATGGGTAGGGCTATCCACACCACCGAAACCTCTAAATATACCCCATAATCTAAATACACCCCAAGTAAAACTAATAAGTCTCTTCTTTCTATTAAATGTACCCCTTTTATACTCATTAAAAATTAAAAAACAAAAATCAAATTGCTAATCAGAGAGACTCAACAATACACAGTGTAACTACTGTCACTTTCAGTTTTTCCTTTCTTTAAACCCCTCACTTTCTTCATCAACCCATCATCATTCTTGCCGTAATCCAAAATCTGGAAAAAGGTCTCTATAGTTTTTGTTGATCTTTCAATCATTTGTTATACAAGATTTCTGTCGCGACTTCGTGTTCACAGACAAGAGCGTGCATCTTTGTACGCCTTGGGAAGAAGTTTCGCATTGTGGGTCGATTTTAATGAGACAAAAGCCTTGTTGTCAAAGATTAAAAGGTTGTGCCTTTAATTTGCATTTTGATTTTTCGAGGTGACGCATTTAATTCAAAAATTTCTCTATCTTATTCACTTCTCCTTTGTACTTCACCATCCGGGCATCACCGCATTGAAGATTCTTGAACATCAATTGATCTAGAATGTAGCTATGATGGTATTAAAATGTGTAAATTTGAAGGTGGAAACAACAGAAGTGAGGGGGGGAATTGGGATGTGTGAGTGAATGTTTTGGGTGATAAAGAGGATGGAGAGAGAAATTATTCGAGGGCATCTAATGGGAGAATGAAGCAATGGACTTTGAGGGCAATTACTACATTATTGTTATAGACGTGTGTTATTCAAATGGTGGAAATTGGAGAAGTTTGGGAGCCAAGGTTGTTGAAGACTTTGCCTTCTTGTTCCAGTCCTCCAATATGCATACATTTATATAGTTAAGAACGCATTTCCCACCAAAGATGGCATACAATAGTAATGGTTATCTTATTGTTTCTTGCAATGGAGGACTCAACCAGATGAGAGCCGCAATATGTGATATGTTTGCTACTGCCAGATATCTTAATATCACTCTTGTCCCCAAATTAGATTTTTCAAGACATATTTGATTTTTGATCATTTTATTTGTTCTTTTAGGGATGAGGTTGGAATACTGAAAGACCTTCCACCTAGACTTAAAAGAAGAGTATAAGTTGGAATGTTTGAGAATAAAAAAAAAAAAAAAAATTAAGTTATTTTTAAATATATAAATATGTAAGGGCATTTTAGCTAATTTACTTATGTCTAATTTTGTCATAATTATTATAGGGTATGTTTAGAGGTTTCGGGGGTGTAAATAGCCGCACCCTTTCTAATTTGGGTGGAAAAATGTTACATTCTATTATTAGGAGTGGTTCTATTATTGCATATATATAGATATATATTAGTATTTCTTCCGTGCAATATACGATTTGTAAGATTTGTAATAATATAATAGTAAATTATAATTAATAGTAATATAATTATTAAATTATGCATTTTGTCTCATGTCGCATTTATCATGCCCGTGTAAGATTTTATTACATTTACGTAATGAATAAATAATTTTAAAATAATAATATATTTTTCTAAAATAAAAATAATATATAAAATATTATTCTTTATATAATTTTATTTTGCATAAAAATATCTCACAATATTATTTTATATCAAAATATATTACAATTAGCCTAAAAATATATTATATTTATACAAATTATTTTATATATGCAATATTAATATTAAATTAAAAATCTTGAAAAGTTAATTAATTTAATATATTTTTCATGAAAAAATGAATTGAGACGTAAAAGTTATAAATGTTTGAAATTTGAGATAAAAAAATAAAAAGAAGAAAATAAAAATAGTGATTGGCTAACAAATTTATGCACAATTCCCACTTTTAACTGGGGCACATGCACAACATGCCCCACTTTTTTTTTTTTTTTCTTTTCTTTTTTTTGCCTTTCAGAATTTTTTAATAAAGGAATGGTTTGGGCAGGAACATAGTATGCCTGAAAATTTGCCAAAATGTCTGACTGTTACATTAATGTAGACTATTATTATTATTATTATTATTATTATTATTATTATTATTATTATTATTATTATTATTATTATTATTATTATTATATCCTAAGGTGGCCCAAAAATAAGAATATGTAATGACGTCCTTAAAGTTCATGTATTGAATTTCACATTGTTGTATTTGTTTGTTGAAATTGAATATATATTATGTTTTGTCTCATCTATACATTATATATTATTTTATATAAACTTTTACTTTTTCTGTTTTATTTACAGTTTAAGACATAATAAAATTATATATATTAATTATATATAAATATATAAGATAAATATATATATGTACAGCAAACGAAAAGAAAATAATTAAAACGTTTATAAATAGATAAATATAATTTTTTACTCTTTTCAAATTTTTATTTGTAATTTTATAAAATTATATATATAAGATAAATATATATATATATATGTATGTGTTCAACGAAGAAAATAAAAAATTATTAACTTAAAACATCAAGTCCACTGACATTTTAAATATTTATTTTTTTATTTTTTTGTTGATTTATTATTACTTTAATTCTATAAATAAAATATAAAATTATTAAAAAACACTCTATATAATTTTTTTGAAATTAAACTACGTATTAATTCATTTATAATATCTTAATAAATTTAATTTTAATATAACATATGGTAAAAATATTATAAATAAATAAATAATTATAACTTTTCACTTTTTTAATTTTATTTATAACTTACAATATAATAGAATTATATATATATATATATATTACTTATATATAACTATATATATATATATATACTGGATTAGAAAAAAAATTAAAATAAAAATAAAATTATTTATGTATATATAGTATATATGAAGGTGTGTATATATATGCGATGTGCTAATACATATATATATATAGTGTGTGTGTATATATATTGTATATATCATATATGTAATGGATGCATACATCTCAATATGCCTACATATATATAAACTGAAAATAAAAAACGTTAGTGGTCGACGTTCTTTATTTTTGGTTTGACCAAAATTAAATCGTCAGGCAGGATCACTTTTTAACAAAAAAATCATTGAGCCTGACGTTTTACACTATTTTGGAAGACTTTTTTAAAATACCCCATTTTATAAATTTGTTATTTATTTAACAATATTTTGATAATTAACCCAAAAAAAGTTGATATTTATTTACATTTTAATCAAAGCCCAAATTAACCGACCTCACTCAAGTCTCAACTCGTCTTTCTATTTTGTCTTGATAAATACTCTTTTAATTCCTGTGTGTGGTCAACATTAGGACATTAGGGATTCCTGTGTGTGGTCAACATTAGGACATTAGGGATTCCACCTGATACCACAAATTTGCACAACAATTTGGGGGAATTTGTTAGATCCGAAGTTGTGCGTGTGTGTATTAGTTCAGTAGTAGTTCAAATAGTAATTGAATTTGCGGAAGCTAAATGAAAAACCTTATAGTTTTTTTGAGGAAGAATTACTTCTTCCGTCTTAAGTATTTTTATTAGAAGACAAATTTGTTCCCACAAATGTTACAGATAGAACTTACTCGTATCAAGCTCCCTCTAAATACTAGTCTACTCTTGTAACCACATCTTCTAATACCTTACTTGACCATCTAGTCCCCTAGATGTATTTTATTGCAAACTACTGTTTACAAGTTGTTGAACTCTCTCGAGTCCAGTCAGTGGTGGGACTATGATATTGTTTGTAAAAAAAAAATAGAATCTCCTTTCGTACACCTTCTAAATAAAAAAATACTGTATTGGAGCTAATACATTCTGATGTTTATGGTCCTCTCGAGGTGAGTCCTTAGGTGGAAATAAATGTTTTCTCACCTTCATTGATGATGCTTCACGCAAGACTTTGGTGTATTTCTTGAAGAGCAAAGGTGAAGTATTTTAGAAGTTTCAGAGGTTCCACGTCATGGTTGAAAGACAGACAGGGAAGCTGCTCAAGTGTCTGCGGACAGATAATGGTGGGGAGTATACCTCTAGAGAGTTTAAAGAATATTGTGCTCAGCATGGCATTAAACATGAGAAGGCAGAACCAGGCACCCCTCAACATGATGGTATAGCAGAAAGAATGAACAGAACCATTATGGACAAGTCAGATGTATGCTGAGGATGGCTAACCTACCTAAGTTCTTTTGGGGTAAAGCTATGCTACCTGATTAATAGATCTCCATCAGTCCCTTTGGATTTTGATATTCGAGAGAGAGTATGGAGTGGGAAAAATGTCTCTTATTCCCACTTGAAAGTTTTTGGGTGCAAGGAATTTATGCATGTGCCAAAGGAACAAAGAAGCAAAGCTCAATAGCAAAACCACTCCTTGTATATTTGTTGGATATGGAGATGAGGATTTCAGATACAGGTTATGGGATCCAGAGAAGAAGACAATTTTCAGAAGCAGAGATGTTATCTTTCATGAGAATGAAACAATGGAAGATTTGGAAAAGAAAAATACCATTACTCGAATGCATACATGTGTTGTTGATCTAACACCACTAAAAATTCCTACCGTCAATGATGATGCTGGTAGAGAAGAAGTTGAAATTGGTAACGAAGCTGATATTCAAAATGATGAGCCAGTGACAACTGACCCAGATGTGGTTGATCCAATCCCAGATGTTGCAAAACCAGAACAGCCACATATACCGCCAGAAAATCTAAGAATACAAAATGGAAGACCTGGCAACTTAAACCAAATACCTTGTATCTGGATTCATAATGGGCATTGGTCACCGATGAGGGGGAGCCTGAGTATCTTGAGGAGGTGCAATCCCTCAAAGATAAAGATCATTGGATTAAAGCAATGCAAGAAGAGTTTGACTCCCTACACAAAAACAACATCTTTGACTTGGTTGAATTGCCAAAGGGAAAGAGAGTTCTA
This sequence comes from Caryopteris x clandonensis, assembly GCA_028749325.2. Lineage (NCBI taxonomy): Eukaryota > Viridiplantae > Streptophyta > Magnoliopsida > Lamiales > Lamiaceae > Caryopteris > Caryopteris x clandonensis. Next base: position 4,206,205 of record JAPYKT020000024.1, on the reverse strand, counting down.
AAGAATAAATGGGTCTTCAAGTTAAAGAAAGATGGTGACAAAATAGTGAAACACAAGGCACGATTAAATTGTCAAGGGGTTTACTCAGAAGAAGGGGATATTCTCACCAGTGGTGAAGATGAGCTCCATTCGCATTGTGTTGGGTTTGGCAGCCAATTTGACTCTTGAGATTGAACAACTTGATGTTTGTATAGCGTTCTTACATGGAGAATTGAGGCAAGAAATATACATGAATCAACCGAAAGGATTTGAGGTTAAGAGGAAGGAACACTTGATTTGCAGATTGAGGAAGAGCTTGTATGGCCTGAAGCAAGCTTCACGTGAATGCAGGTTGAAGAAAGAGATGTCCAAATCTTTTGACATGAAGGATTTAGGTTCAGCCAGGAAAATCTTGGGAATGGAGATCATTCGAGAAACAAAAGCTGCAGACATGATGACTAAGGTGGTTACTCGAGAGAAACATGAGCTATGCGCTGGGTTGGTCGGTATGAACTCGAGACTTGTGTGATTCCATATCCAACTATATTGGGAGGGGGAGATTGTTAGGCTTTTGCCTAATATAGTTGGGCTGATATTTAAAGAAAAGCGCATGAAAATTTCTTAGGCCCATTTTGGCAAAATAATGGGTCTTGTACTCTCAATGAGAAGAGTAGTTCAATTCTGAAAATTGGAGAGAAAACGAGAGAAGAGACAGAGAGAGAGAAACACACATCAGAAAAAAGGAAAAGCGGGAGATGGAAGAGAGATAAGGAACGGGTGATTTCTTCTCCTCTTATTCTATCATTTGTGATAGTCCTCCCATTTTATTGTGGATGCCAAGAATGGTTTTCTTTGCCAAGAATGGTTTTCTTGAGTAGTTTCTAGGAAGAATGGTTTTCTTAAGTAGTTTTTTGGTGATGTTGTAATGATTTCTTTATTTGTAATAGAGAAGCAGACTGTGTAATTTCGGTTTACATAGTGGAATTTTTTCTGGACTAGGTCCCGTGGTTTTTACCCTTGAGTTGAAGGGTTTTCCACGTTAAAGTCTTGGAGTTGATTTTTGTTGATTTCCTGCAATTTATCATTATCAGAAGTTTCTTCCCTGTTTATATATATGTGGTAGGATTCAGTTGCTCTGATTGATTGAGTTGATTCTGCTGTATTATCTGATCTGGGAATGTTGCTACCACACCACTTTTTGAGTGCTAAGAATGACGAGGATATGAAGGACTCTGAGGCAATTCAAGCTGCAGTTTTGTCTAGCTTGGAGAAGTTGAAAGGTGAGAGAGTGAAGCTGCAAGGGAAGAGTGCAGGGGAGAGTGATGAGTAGTGAAGAGGAGAGAGAGAGAGTTCTGATTCGGAGTATGATTCGAAGATAGAGCGGGTTATAGCAGAGAAACATGGGAAAAGATTGAGTGGTGGGAAGTCAAAGAGCAGCAAGAGTAGGAAGGGGACTGATAGTTATGAGTCAAATGATGATGGGTCTAAGAGGAGAAAGAAGGGGAGATCGAAGAGAAGAAGAACTTCAAAGAAAGAGAAGAGTGATTCTGACAATGAGGATGTAGACAGGAAAAAGAAGAAGAGGGATAAAAGGAGGAGAAGGGATGATGATTCCTCAGAAGAGGAGAAAGAACGCAGTCGAAGGAGAAAGAGTCGGAAGGAGGAGAAGAGGAGGAGGAGCCATTGTTAATTTTGAATCCTTTATTTCATATGATCTTTATTAAAATGATGAGAGGTATTATATGGCCCAATTTATTAGTATTAGAATAAGTTTAAAACTTCAGGTTTTTGTTTTTCATTTAATTTAAAACTTGCTCCAAAAGTCATAAGTATGCAATTCAGCCTCATGAATGGGCAATTGGAGTTTTCGCCCTGACACGTATTAGATCGTGTTTTAAGCCTCCTAATTAATGTACTTATCGTAGTCCAAGTTCTTTTGAATGGACCTCAATTTCTATTAGGCTTCACAGTAATTATAAATAAAAAAAGTACCTCAAATAATCAACTAATAAGTAAATTTTATATATAAGTTTTTATTTTTGGACCACTTGAGGAAAACATAAAGAAATAATAACGTGTGCTTATTTACACCCTGGAACCTCGAAATACACTTCAAAATAATTAGATATAATTAAATTAACTAAAATATCCTTATAGACAAAAGATTCAATTTTCTGCACCCACTCTCACCAATAATACAGGCTCTCTTTGTATCATAACTTGATTTACTTGACAGCGTATGATCTCACATTAAGCTACGCATTGCTGGAAAAACTATGAGGAGGATTTTGAGGAAGTGGGCTGGTATACCTGTCATGACATACTCCGGTGCAGCGTAACCATAGGTTCCCATCACGCGAGTTGAAACATGTGTTTTATCACCCTCAGGGCCATCCTTGCTAAGTCTAAAATCAGAAAGCTTTGCATTATATTCCTAGATCAATCGTAAGAAATGAAAAGTCGGATGCGAATAGCCGCATCCCTAAATAGTAATAATAATTAAAAAAGAAAAAAGAAAAAAAGAAGAACAATAACAATAACAACTTATCGTTATCCATTTAACACCAATTCAATTTGTTATTTTGGATATAAATCCAATTTCTATTTAAGTTTTGACCTGAACAATACTTTTAAGAATACTATTGTTTTAATTTTAAATTTTTGAAGAAAAACATCCTCAACTCAATATTTTGTCTTTAAAGTTGTGCACTTGTATTGAATGATGCATAAACGTTCATTAAACAACGGCCAAATATCGTTATTACTTCCTCATCTTTATTATTCATATCAATTTCATGCTTTATTGCATAAAATATATAATATTTAAATAATTACACTTTGAATCAATCGAAAAAATTAAGAATAGTTTTATTCTACCTTTGTGAGATAATTGTTAATATTTTCATAAACAAAGCTTCACGATCCGATATTTTTTCATTATTTTTTTGCACTTGTACTGAACGACACCTAAACGTTCATTAAACTGAGGCCAAACCCTATCATTGACTCCCACATCGAATTTGTCTTTTATATTTTAAAATTACAAACCTAAAATGTCTTAATATTTTCAAATTCTTATAAACTAATTTTTTTTTATGAATAGGATAAATTGGTCTATAATAAAATAATAATGTAAAAAATAAATGCCTTTTAATATACTCTTTTAGGATTATAAGAAAAATTAGAGAATTTTGTTGATACTCATACTAAATATGTACTAAACAAATTAATGATTATCTTTATTGTTGTTAATATAAAATATATGGACTCAAATTATAATTAGTTTAACATTAACACCATAATCTGGTTACATTAAAATTAAACGATAAACAAATGTACTTTCTATTATGCATAATCTCCAAATTCAAGTATTTGATATGCAATAATTTATTTATTATTGAGAAATCTACCCCATAAGTATGTGTTGCACTCTTTCTCATTTCATTCTCGTGAAGATAGAAGGGGAATAAAATAGAGCTTCATACCGAATAAACTTTCTCTTCTTCCACCTTAACCACACAAGCTACAATGAGCGGACTCAACCGAGCTACAGAACCATATCTACCACCAAACACACAAGTTGCACAACATGCACGTGCATTTGTTGAAGAGATGTCACTTTTTATGACATTCCCTAATGGTTCACCTCTAACTAATAGGGAAATTCTCCGATACTTAACGAGTTAAATTTTCAAGAATGTATATTATAAAATATTCCTTGGTCATATGGCTACAAATTTACTTCATATTTTTGTTTTTAAAATATTTATTTTTTTCATTATTGTTAATTTTTAGCTTGTTATTTACGATAGTGTATATGGATGGTGCGTGAAGGATGTATACGTGCATCCACAACAAAACAGAGGTCCAAAGTTTGAAAGAATTACTTTTACTGCAGTAGAGTTTCCAATACTTATACTAGGAAACAAAGAAGTAATGAAAAATAGTTGAGAACAACACCAAGCCAATTTAGCTAAAAAAAGATGTGCCATCAAGTCGCCGCAACAATAACTAAAGTTTTTTATGGTTCAATGTAGTTCTATAATATATCAATTAAGGTTTTTCCTTTGAGGTGTATTGTGCGATAAAGTAATGAAATTTAATTCATTTTGCATCAATTCTTATATATATATATATATATATATATTTTTTTTTTTTTTTCTTTTTTCTTTTTTTTTTTTAATCCGAATAGTGTTCATATTGGTCCTTTGCTGCATAAAGAATTCATAACTCCTATAAACCCAAATAGAGATTTACAAAAATCCTTTTAAAATAAATTAAACATATATATAAATATATATAAATCTGCTCAAGATTTATTTTTAGAAACAATGAAGTACTTCAATGAACTTATAGAATTTTTCACGTTTTTCTAATTGAACTTTTGCACTTTTTATTGAACGATATCTAAGTGTTCATTTATTGTACATTAAATTAATTTCTTGTGTGTGTTGAAACAAATAAAAGGAAGAAAATTACCAATAGATCTATATTCTCTTACACGATATCTAAATTTAATATATTTTTAAAGCATGTCATTTACTTCGGCTATTAATAATTAAGTTCATGAAATTGTAATACTTTGTCGCAAACCCAATTACTCTAATATGTGATCATTATTATTTTAATGGAAAAAATATGTAAAAGAAATAGTTGTGAATCAAAAAATATATATTTCCTTTGTTCTAAAATAAGAATTATTTTTTATAATAAAATGATTAATTGCATTAAAAAATAATTATTAGTATTTTATAAAATTTAGTCAATACTTATTTGGAACCCAAATCCAATACACAATAAAAATTCAAATCAAACCCAATTAATCAACAAAAAACTAATAGTAATGTTTTATTCTAATATCTCATTTTAATATATGCGATATGCATAGGCGTTTAAAGATCGTTACTTTTTTATATATCTTGTTAAAATTAAGAGAACTTTAGTAGATGGTCCAATTTATTGTATATTTGTTAATAATAGATTAAAATTAAAAATTCTCAATTCGAGATGTTTTTTGTTATTCAATTTAAGGCTTATCTTGAAAATGTTATTATTAATTCAGAATTAAAACCTAGCTGAGAATTGAAGGAAAAAAAATTTGTTTACTAAAAATAAATACGGGTTGAAAAATATATTGTTACGGAAAAAATCTTCACACATGTCACTATAGCACCATGAGAAAAACAAATACGACGTAAAAAACACACTGCTACAGAAAGAAGAAGAAAAAAAGAAAAGCGAGAGAGAGAGAGAGAGTAGGAGACGTATATTATTTTGTTAGGTTATCTAATATTGTGAGATTTAGAATAAATAAAACTCTCTCCTCCAATTCTCTACTTTAACAAGACAAATTATTAATATACATATACATAATGTGTTACTGTTAATGAAACATCACATTAAAACACACTATAGTAAAGAGATTAGTATGTATGATAATCCAAATTCTTATTGCAGTAGTAAAATTCCTTCTATGAAAGTACGAATGATCATAATTTTACGATCTCATAATATGAAAGTTTTCTAAGATTTCATGTGAGAATTATATGAATTTAATTACTATTATTTATTTAATAATTTTATGACATGACTAATTTAAGTAAGACAATTTAATATTCAAAATCCCCATGATTTATTGTACAAATTCATGATTTGAGTTACTAAAACATGAATTTTACGATTATCAAAATTTTCAAGAATCTTTATGACTTCATAATTAAAAATTTTAATTGAAATCATTATGATTATATGTGCGAAATTGAAGTTAGAGCATAATTAAATGATTCAATAGAAATTTTCATGATTGTATATGCAATTAGTAGATTCTGATTTTCATGGTTTATGTATAATTAGTTGGATTAAATTATTAGAATGATAATAGAGATTATAAAATGTCATGATTTATTAAATTTTATGATTTTGTAAGATCATTCCATAATTTAATGTGCAATTTATTAAATTGTTGTAATTAGATTATTTTTATGATTTTATAATGTTTATGTGGAATAAAATTGGTAAAAAGCATGATAAAATTATTTAATTAACATTGGATCATGATTTAATTATTAAGCTTATAATTGGTCTTAATAAAATCAGATTTTATTATGAAAGTCCAAATTTCGAGGCTCGGAGCCAAATATTATACCAAGACCAGATATATATACCAAATAGAATGATTAATTAAGGTTAATGTTCATTTTCTTACATCCCAAGGTAAAGAAAATTAGGGTAGATCAGTTTAGGATTCGAGCAGACGCCGCCTCTGCCATTGGCGGAAAGCTCCATTCTTTTTTTAAAAAAATCAAATTTTTACCAAACTTAGCACGTCTTCCTATTTTGCAAATTTATGCATCAATTGATGTCCCTACAGGATTTTGATCGAAAGATTACTTCGGGTAGCTCCCAAACTTGTGATGCTCGAGCGGAACGATGCTCGATCCAAGCAAGATTAATGTGATCTTATGTGTACTATAATATATAAACAATATATATATTACATGATTCTCATGATTAATATGGACATATGTGAAATTGCTTTAATGTACAATGTGTTTATATGTGATGTAAATTGTTATCTTTTCATGTGTATTACTCTTGTGGGTCAAATAGTTAGCCAACAGAGTGTTTTCCAACAGTCACTCCATCAACTTTTCAGATAAAGAGGCAAGGAAGGATGGACGTTGCTGTGGTTTTGATTTTGTCTGTGTAGGTTTCTCCAAGTAATGATTTTTTTCTAAATTTTAGCTACCTATTAAATGTCAGGTTTTAATTTTGTCTATGTAGGCTTCTCCAATTAATGAAATTTTTCTAAATATTAAACGCCAAGTAGTAATGTTCTAGGGATTTGAAGAATGATTCAATTAACCAATAGAAGATTAACTCCCTCATAAAATACTAGCTCCACTAACTCTCCAAAAACTACTAAGATATGATGTTGATGTCGGTCCGACTCGAGCCCGTCAAGAGAAGACATGGTGTTGATGTCGGTCAGAGCTGACCTCACTTCAAGGTGGAAGTTTGTAGGCACAGCACACTACTCAGAGCCAGGACTAGAATTACACTAGAATTAATGTCAACATTAATTCAATATGGGAAAAACTTTTGTTAAGCTTCCTCATATCCTACAACACATAACACAATTTGTAAGTAGCAAACTTGGAACATTAATTTCTCACTCATTCAAAATTGATTTTAAGAAATTCAAGTCACTACAATTATCTAGTCGAAATATAAATTAATTTTAGGGTTAATATCAAGAACCAACCTGACCTATAGTGTTTTTTTACATTTGGTACGCGTGGTAAAAAAATATCTCCAATTGCAACCTGTTCTATACGCTTTTGATCGATTACAACTTATACTTTTTTTATCTTTTTTTTCTTGACGAGAAGGCTAACACGTAAGATGCATGTGGTTTTTTAATGGCATTATCGTCTTTTTAGGATCAGGCTGAAGGGCAAAATTTTCGTTTCCAACCTAACCTGTTTATGGGTGGCATCCTTCTTCAATTTGGGGATTAGGGCTTTGCATTTCAATTTCTTTCTTCAATTAGGCATCCTTTCTACTCACTCATTTTTTATTCTTGCAGACGAACTAGGCAAGGAAAAAATCAAAATTAAAAAAAGCAAACTGGGCTTGACAAAAAGATAAACAAAAGAGACGATTCCAAAGGTTCAATCACAAAATGGGCTGGCGAATAAGATGAGACAATGATGAAAAGTTCTTCTCTGGATGATTGAACCATGGTTACTATACATTCCATCTTTTTCTTTGTTTTTTCTATTGTTGTGATTAAGAGACATAGTGTGTTGCTTTGCTTATTTGTTTAGAGCTTGAGTAACAGTGTTTTGGTTGGATAATGGGGGTGAAATAGCGTATGGGTTTATGTGTTGCAAGTTACAAAATAATATTGATTGTCTGTAATATAGTTATATATTAACATTGGGGACCAAACTATTTGTCTTTATGTTGTTCCATTGTTATTATATTTCTTGTACTTTGTGTTTTTTTATTGTTAATTGATCAATGTTTATTTTTGTTTGTGTTTTCCCACCCCATCACATTTTACTATTAGAATGCATCATTCAGGAAAGTTCCTTAGAAATTTCGAGTATCCTTACTACTTGGGAAATGAATTTTAGTCATATTGATTATTGTCATCCTGATGAAATATCTTTGATTGAGCTGAAAGAAATGTTATGTGAATTGGGATTGAAGAATTTTGTGAGAATGTTCTATAGTAGGGGTGGGATAAATTCTTGCTATGAATTGTTGTCTATTAAACTTATTTTGATGCAATGAATCTTATTAGCTTTGTTGATGAAAATAAGATGGTAGGAGTTTTTGTTGAACACGTGAAAATAATGATGAAGGGGTGGGGGTAGAAGTTGTTGCTGAAAATGAACAAAGTGTAAAAGTTGGTGAAATAGGGGACAGTCATGCAAGGATTAATGAAATCTTAAAATCTAGCACCTTTGTTCATGACGCTTTAAGTGATCATAGTGATGATGTGCAGTCTTTAGGGTCAAACTGAGTTGTCTAATAAATTAGTTGATCGCGAGTTTGATATATCAGAATGATGACTTGTCTGATGATAATAGTAATGAGGATGTTGAATGGGGTGGGTTAGATCCAGATTCTCCTAGTTCTAGTAAAGGAAAGGGTAAAGGAAATGGTAAAGGAAAGTGTAAACATAGAGGCCAACCTGTAGGAAAAGGGGGAGTAGTTCGAGACCTAGATTTCTATGTTGGGAAAATGTTTGCTTATATTAAAGAATTTAGAAAAATGGTTAGATCTCATTCCATCAAACAAGAGAGGGTGTTAATTTCCAATCAACCATACTAAGAAAGTTCAGGCAAAATGCAAACACCCTTCATGTCCCTGGGTTATTATTGCATCTCAGTTAAATTAGAGTTAAGACATATAATGACAAGCATATGTATCCTAGGTTCAAAAGGTCAAGTCTGTTTTTGCCTAACTCTTAGGTGAGCTTTACAGGGATAAAATTTACACTGATCCTAGGTGACCTATAGATTCCATGCAATTATGGGTTCAAAAAGATTTGCTCATTCATGCCAATAAGCTTCAATTATATAGGTCTAAGAACAAAGTATTAAAAGAGGGTGTTGTGTGTGATGCTGACCAGTATGCACTTTTATGGTCCTATGTTGAAGAGATAAGAAACACCAATACTGGGACTACTGTGAAAATTAAATGTAAAGTAGATGGGGAGATTGTGAGATTTAAAAGGTTTTATATATGTTGGGGGGCTTTGAAAAGGGTTTTTCGAGGGTTGCAGGCCTATTAGGTTCCTAGATGGATGCCATCTCAAAGGATCTGTTGGAGAAATTATGTTGAGTGTTGTATGAATTGATGGGAACAATAGGGTGTTCCCTTTTGCATATGTTATGGTAGAAAAAAAAAAGACCTTATTGTGGTTTATGAAGATATTGCTAGAGGATTTAGGTATACGTAACCATCATCGGTGGACAATTATGTCTGACAAACAAAAGGGCCTGATTGATGCAATTGAACAATTGATGCCAAGTTGTGAATATGGATTATGTGTACAACACTTGTATCAAAATTATAAAGTTTCACACAAAGTTTTGGCATTGAAAAATATTTTTTGGAAGGCTGCATGAGCCTCTAGGGTTTTTGATTTTGATCAGGCCATAAGTGAGTTGAAAAACAGAGATAGTGCAGCTTTTGATTGGTTAGTGCAGAGACCACCATCTCATTGGTCAAGGTCTCATTTTTGTACTCATTCATGATGTGAGAAGTTAGATAACAACATGTCGGAATATTTTAATGCTATGATCTTGAAAGCTAGAAGCAAACTGATTGTGCATATGCTAGAGAGCATTCGACTGAATTTGATGAAGAGGATTCACACTAGAAGAGATTAAATTCAAAAAAATCATGGAGAGTTATATCCTGTGATAGATAAAATATTGGAGGAGTTTAAGAAGAGGTCCAGAGAGTTCATTCCACACTGGAATGGACTTGATCAATTTGAATTGAGAATGCATTTGGGACGAGGTTTAAGGTGCATTTGGGAGATAAAACATGCAACTGCAGGAGATTGAAATTGAGTGGTATCCCATGTACTCATGCTATCAATGGTCTATACTATATGGGTTACAAGCTAGAAGACTTTGTTGATAAATGTTACAAGAAAGAAACTTTCATGACATCATACAGTTACATGATGGGAACTTTGAATAATTATGACAATTGGCCTCGAACAAAATTTCCTACATTAATTCCTTCAAGGTAGAGAACATTCCAGGAACACCCAAGTTGTATAAGAGGAAGCCACAACCTGGCAAAGTAAAAAGGCCTAACATAAAGAAGAAGACGGATGGAATAGTAAAACTTACCAAAAAAAGGTATAATTATGACATGTTCTCGATGCCATAAAGCTAATCACAATGTTAAAATTATCCACTAAGGCCACAACCACCACCAGATAATGATTCAGAGCATGAAGGATTCGATATCCCAACACATATTCAAGATGAAAAAGAAACTAAAATTGTAAGTTGCAAACTTATGTTTCTCTATTATATTATTGATTACAATATTTTATTGATAACTAACATGAGACTTATATTTTATTAGGGCAAAATAAGAAAACAATAAAAAAAAATCAGCCCAAAGAGAAAAAGGGGTCTATGATTTAAGTTGTTATTTCAATTATCTTTGTAGTATAAAGGGATAATTATGATATGTTCCATATGTGTGCAGTGTTGTAATGAACTTGTGGAAGATGATCGTCCTAATGAAGATACAGAAAATATAGATGACTTCAATTTTATTCCTAGTGAGTGGTGGGAATTTACTTTAGTTGAAGAGCTCACACAAGGTACAAGTAGCAAGGTACAAAAGAAACACAAGTAAGTTCTCATAAATTGGTTCAAATTTTATAAGAGTTTTTCACAAGTTTTGCATTATCTGAATTGATGTCATATGTTCCCATTACTGCTATATAGATTACCAGCAACAAAGATTCAACTAAGGCAGTGGATAAGAGAGTTTCAAGCCTTCAAAATGATGAGGTCCCAACTACATCAAAGAAGAAGAAGAAAAGCAAGACACTTTTACCATGCTCAAGAGATAGGGTTCAAACACAAAGTTCTTCCAAAACTCCCCCAAAAATTACAAGAAGTTATGTAAAGAAGACACCAAACTAGGACATTCCAGCCTCCAGGAAGTGACACCATAACATCTAATGTACTTTTTATAGTATTTTTGAAGTTCGGATGTTTTTGAAATTTTAATTTTTTGTGAGAATTGAGGTCTGTGAACCTTTTATGTGCTTTTATGGATTTGAAATTATGACATTTTGTTTGAATTGGAATTATAATGCACAAGTTAGGATCCTCTATTATAAACCTTTCATGTTTTGTTTTGAGTTTCAGTTATAGGATCCTATATTGTGTTGTACATGGATTTGTTTTGTTTTGGATTTAGGATTTATACGGGCAAAATTTCATTTTGTGTTGTTTTAATTTACTTGCTTTGGACAAGTTACATTCTTATGGTTATGCAATAATGTTCTGTACTTGCTAAACAATAATATAATCAATTCAAAATCAGTCATTATAATGAGGGTGTCCAAATTTCACATACATATATCAAAAGTGAAAGTTTGGACACAGTACACAACACTCTAACTAGATCCTAAGATACATATTACCATAACCACTTGAGAGTGGATACATCCTAGCATATATGATTATCAGTGACAAAATTAGAGCAATCGATAACCACTTCACTTTTCTCTTCATTACTTCCATCTCATCTTCAAAATTATTTACTCATGCCAATTTAGCTTCAAGTTTGTTAACTCCAGCAAATTCACCGTAAACATTGTTGTTGGCTCGTACTACATTACCTTCAAGATTGTTAATTTGACTTAAAAGGCCTGGGATTATCAGTCAAGCTCTTTCTTCCAAAGGAGGATCAATCCACACAAAAAAATTGCAGCCTTCAGGATACTGAAATTTGCAACCTTCAAGATAAGCACTAAAATGCAACTACAAAAACTGAAAGTTTGCAACCTAAATTCAACACTATTTAGGCAAAAGACATGCAGCAAAAATTCACGAAAAATCAAACTCAAATCGAACCTACCTGAAAATTACCACATGAGGCAAATATCCTACCAAGATTGAGATCGGTCCATAAGGTTTTCTCTATTGCAGGTTTGCCACAATGGCAATGGCGATCTATAGCTGCTAATCCTTTCGTCTACAAGAATCTCAAATGGGTGAGTAGAAAAGATGCCTAATTGAAGAATAAAACTGAAATCGAAAGTCCTAATCCCCAAATTGGAGAAGGGATGCCCCTATAAACAGGTCAGGTTGGAAAATGACGAGTTTGCCCTTCAACTCAATCCTTAAAAGACGGTGATACCCTTAAAAAAACCACGTGCATCTCACATGTTAGCCTTCTCGCTGGGAAAAAACGATCGAAAAAAGTATAGGCTGTAATCGGTAAAAAACGTATAGGACAGGTTGTAATCGGAGACGTTTTTTACTTCAGGTGCCAAATGAAAAGAAGCATTATAGGTCAAGTTGGTTCTTGATATAAACCCTTAATTTTATGCTATTTAAATCCTCCAAAATTAAATATTCCATCACTTAAAACATCAATTAAAATAAATTTGACACTCACTTAATAAACCAATTTATTACTAAGCCATTTGCTATTGGACGATTTTCAGCATCATCAATGAAATTCCTTATTTTTGCCTCTCAAAGAAATAAATACAGAATTATAAATATGTAATATACATTGTGATATTTATTTAAAAATAATAGTTAAATTAAAAAAAAAAAAAAAAAAAAAAAAAAAAAAAAAACTGTGTGGGTTTGGATGCAGATTAAATGGGCTGTCTGTGAAAATAAGCCTTGCAAATAAAAAAAACTCTTGTAGAATTTGGTCCAAGTTCAAATGGGCCAAACAAAAATGTAATATTTTATTACAGCCCAAATTAAAAGGCCCATATATGAACCGACATCACCTCAAGTCTCAGCGCGTCTTTCTATTTTGTCTTGATATATACCCTTAATTCCTGTGTGTGGTCAACATTAGGACATTAGGGATTCCACCTGATACCACAAATTTTCACAACAATTTGGGGGAATTGCTGAATCAAAATCCTTCGATCCCTGCCTGAGATCTTGATCGTATCACGCCGCAACTCGACGGAGAGGATCGGAAACTAGTGGAGTTTTTCTCTGTTCGTATATCACATTCTTTCTGTTTGTAATTAGGGTTTCGTATTTGGTATGGTTTGTTCTTATAATTGCAAACTGAATTCCGCATACAGAACTCTGTACATCACTTCCTTACGTTTTCATCGATTGAACCGTCAATTCGAGTTCCAGTTCCCTGAATTTTTTCAATTTTCTATTTCTTCGTAGGTGTAAAACTAGTTTGCCAATATGCCGGCCACCGCAGGGAGGGTTCGCATGCCAGCGAACAACCGAGTGCACAGCAGTGCCGCCCTACAGACCCACGGCATATGGCAGAGTGCGATCGGTTACGATCCATACGCACCAAGCAAAGAAGAGAAGAATATTAATTCTTCTCAGGCGAGCGCTGCTGCTGAGCCTGATTCAGAGAATGCATATGCTAGTTTTCAGGGTTTGCTTGCTCTTGCTCGAATTACAGGGTCCAATGCTGATGAGGCACGTGGAGCGTGCAAGAAGTGTGGGAGGGTTGGGCATTTGACATTCCAGTGTAGAAACTTTTTGAGTGCTAAGAATGACGAGGATAAGGACTCTGAGGCAATTCAAGCTGCAGTTTTGTCTGGCTTGGAGAAGTTGAAAGGTGAGAGGGTGAAGCTGCAGGGGAAGAGTGCAGGGGAGAGCGAGGAGAGTAGTGAAGAGGAGAGTGAGAGTTCTGATTCTGAGTATGATTCGGAGATAGAGCGGGTTATAGCAGAAAAACATGGGAAAAGATTGAGTGGTGGGAAGTCAAAGAGCGGCAAGAGTAGGAAGAGGAGTGATAGTGATGAGTCAGATGATGATGGGTCGGAGAGGAGAAAGCGGGGAAGATCGAAGAGAAGGAGAAGTTCAAAGAAAGAGAAGAGTGATTCTGACGATGAGGATGCAGGGAGGAAAAAGAAGAGGAAGCATAAAAGGAGGAGAAGGGATGATGATTCCTCAGAGGAGGAGAAAGAACGCAGTCGAAGGAGGAGGAAGAGTCTGAAGGAGAAGAGGAGGAGGAGGAGCCATCGATATTCTGATGATGACTCGTCCGATGATTCTGTGAAGCAGCGCCATAAGCGCAGGAGTCAAAGAGCACGCTCAGTATCTGATTCAGATGTCAGTGGCTCAGATGATTCTCGAGTGGGAAGAGACAAGAAGCGGTCTGAGAAGAAGAACAGGAATCACCGCCATGGAGAGGATTAACTTCTATGGTAGGAAGGGATACATATTATGTTTTAATGGTTAGTCTGAGTTGTGGCTCTGCTAATGTTTGCTATATGTGATGAATACTGTTTGTTAGCTTCTGGATGAAACAAATTAGGTCCGCCAAATATGCGTCTTCATTCAGCTGTTTGGGTCATTTGCTACTTGTCAGTCTGCCCTGGTGGGATGTTTTAATAGTGTCTTTGTCGTTGTAAGAACACTGGTATACTTTTATATGCTAAGTATGAATATGTACGGGGTATGAATCCTTGTTAGACGAAATACCAGTTTGATCTGCATTATAGTATTTTATTTTGTTTTGAAGCCTGTAGTCCTTCATGGTTCGACTCTCATCTCATCTCATGGTTCGAGTCTAAATATGGCAATAGCCGCCATTGTTGGGCCCCCTAGGTGCTAGGTTGCTCTTGGTTCCTTTTGCTATCTTCACAAATTAGACATGCCCTAGCCCTGCTAACCCCACCTAGGCTTCTCCCAGGCGTTTAGGGCCCAATTTAAGGAACAAAATTTGCCCATTAGGGGCATAGAATAATATGATATCTGCTTCAAAGCTCTCTTAATTTCTAATTTGAAAATTAGTAAAATTAGTCGTATATGGGTAACGAGCGCACACACAATGTACCAATATATTACGTAATTGCAACTCACTTATATAAACTTTTAATAAATAAGTAATAAAATGAGAGGTGTTCTTTCTAGGTTTATGCATTTGTAAGTTATTCAAACTAGAAACACGGAATAATTAGGCCAAAATAAGAACTCTATACCACTACAAGTTCATCTATGCAGTATGGTGTTCTATTTTTCCAAATGAAAGTTACTTTAGGGTGACCAGCTATTTGTGTTTTTTTCTCTTTAATTAAATAAAACCTAACATATTTTTCATGTATCCATATCATCTGATAATTAATTTATATATTATGCTCATACTATTGTAACTAATATAGTATGCAATATTTATATTATATACTATATTGATACCATATATTATATACAGTATAGAGAAATCTTGAAGTATGATGTTATTTAATAAATTATATTACTAGGGAAGCTAAAAATTTGATTCAATATCATTACAAAAATGGAACTGAAACAAATATGAATAATTTAATCATTAGTTTTATTGTGATCATCTCCACGATATTCATATTATTATTCTCATTGAAGAAGACCCCTAAATTTAGTAAGTCTGCGGGGTTGAGCCAACATTTAGTAATAGAGGATGCCTGATTAACATATGAAAACAAATATCTTTATTTTAATTTTTAATTCATTTTTTCTGATTTGTTCTCTTTTTTCTTTTTTAGCCGTTTGAGTGATATTGCTTTTTTTTTTTTTTTTTTTTCATGTGATTGATCTATATAAAAGGGTAATCCATTTATGTGTGGGTACATGCTTATCCGTAGGTACCCTACCTGAGATAAAAATGAGGGTAATAAGGTAACGTGTGGACATGGTATTTTATATTTAGGTAGGGTATGAGTTAGATATATTTATATCATACCCTACATATTTGCATTCCTCTTTATATTTTCAAATTTGAATTCAGTCTCATATCTTCAGCACATTATTTGCACATCCTAATTTCACAATTCAAAAAATATTATTGAAACCAAAAGATATTGTATGACAAATGAAAAGGTAAAGCATAAACAACTTACAATTATATGTTGATTTGCCCCACTTTTGGCAAGTTCAACTTGTTATTTGAGGTTAATTCGAAGAAGAAAAGCCAGAAGCAGAGCTTGGCTTAAAAAAAGAAAAAGAAAGATACAAAGATGCGTGCAAGACTTGTTATATGTATACTTTCACTTTTTCACTAAATTAGGGTGAGGGATCTCAATCATCCGTGTGAGTAGAGAGAAAAAAGGTAGTATTCAAGGTACTCAAGGACGGTCCCTACAATAGCTCTTTGCCTTCTTCGAACCAAAAAGACGGGTTGAAATCCCTTCTAATGGTTGTTGATTTAGACAAAAGGTGGGATCATTCTAGTTAAAGAGTCCCCTCTCTTCTCAGAGAGCATGCATGAGACGTGACGTGAGAACAGTTTTCACCGGCCATACACACAGACGTTCATTCTGATTTCTTTCTTAGAGGGGCAGCCTCATCGTACTCTTCATCTTAAGTGGATTCAATAACTAGGCAAGCCTTTATTAGACAGATCGGGGTCATACACATAAGCCTTTGGAAACTATGCCCCATCAAGCAATGCATATCATGGTAGACGTTTTGGAGGCTTAGATGATCTTCATTCGGTGATAGCACAATATGTTCACTAGCGCACATGTATGTGCGCTTGGTTTCGCCTCTCCTTCTCGCGGTGACAACCGGAAAGCTCTACTTTTCTATCATATTTGAGAATGATTTGAATGTCACATTGCAATTCTTTGGTTATAGTCCTGCATCCTAGAGCTTGATTTTGATAAATAAAAAAAATTAAAAAAAGAAGTTAAGAAGTTTGTGTGGAATCATCTTGTGGTATGTCATATATTTATGAAAAACTTTGGAGATAAAGTATGATAACAATCCAATGGTTGTAGTTGAAAGTAGATGGGTCTTGCTTTCTGCAATTCTCTGGGTTTTAAAATTATGAGTGTAGGGTACTATAGACTACTTTTTTTTCTTAAAAATCTTAAGATTGATGAAGATTAGTTTCCTCAACACTATCGAATGTCATGAAATTTATTTCTCCATATTGTTGATGATGTAAAAGTTCATGATCGATATGTTGTGCAACGAAAGAACGTAGTCGGACAACTTGGTTTATCTACACTCCAAAAAGTAACTGTTGCGTTTCAAATACAAGTTTATGCAATTCCCGCAAATCCAACTAACGAGTTTATCAAAACTGGACATTCTACTGCAATTGATTGTGCCAAAAAAAATTCGTTGTGCTATCGTTGAGATATTTCGGGAAGAATATCTAAGATCACTTACCACTAATAATGTTGCAAGATTACTCTATATTAGTGAGCAACGTGGGTTGACAAGAATGTTAGAAAGTTTGGATTGTATGCAATGGAAGTAGAAAAATTATCTAACAACATAGGCATGATGATATGATGGTCGAAGTATTGAAGATGTGACTTATTATCATTTGTATGACATGCTTAGTTTCGGTAATTTTTATTTTAAAAAATCTCAAAATGCAAGTAAATAATTTTTTTATATATTTATTCTTATAAAGTTTGTTTTTAATTAATTCTTAAAAAATTGTGATATCAATCCTAGTCAAATTCAGATGCAACAATGATGTTAATGTTGGAGGCATCTCATATTTTCTCTAACCTTGTTAAAGGTAGTGCTCCTCTCACACATTATATCATTTAAGGAAAAGAGTACAACATGGGGCATTATTTGACTGATAATATATATCCCAAATGGTACCTATTGTGCAAACAACATGCACCAAGTCTCGAAAAAAGAAAGAAATATATTTTGCAAAGAAACATGAAGTGTGTAGAAAGGATGTGGAACTTGCATTTCGAGTTACTATAGTCAATTTGCAACTGTGGGAAATCCAACATGTTTTTTTAAGTAAAATTGATTTGAAAGATATTATGATTATGTGTATAATAATGCATAACATGTAAATTGAGGATGAACGAGAACTTGATCCTCCTATTGAAGAAGAATGAGAAGTGAGCTTCAATATTGAAATTTTCAAAAAGAAAAATGCACATTTTTAGAATTTCTAGCTCAATTTAGACAACTTAGAGATGCATAAGTTCATTTCACACTTGAAATATTCATTTCACATTTGAAATACATTAATACAACATTTCTGGGCATAATATTTTAATTCAAAATTTTAATTATGTAACATTGTTTTCTATTTGTATCATTCTTATGAATTTAACTTTAAATTTTTTTCTACTTTTATTCAATTCTACCTATGTGTTTTTTAACTTTTAATAATTTTTTACAAATATTATATACAAAAATTATTTTAAATAAGATTACATATTTTATATATAACAAATATGAAGTAATAAAAATAAAAAATAAAAATAGGATTAATATAAAGAACCAACATGACCTATAGTGTTTTTTTTTATTTGGTACATGAGGTAAAAAAATATATTTGATTGCTTCCTCTTCTATACGATTTTGACCAGTTACAACTTGTACTTTTTTTAGATAGTTTTTTTTCGGAGGAAAGAGTTACACATAAGATGCACGTGTTTTTTTAAGGGTATAATCATCTCTATAAGTTGGCACTGATGGATAAACTCGTTTTTTTCAAATTCATTGATTTATAACAACAATCCTACTTCAAATTGGGGCTTAGGACATGAAATAAAGAACCTCTATCCACATCTTCTCCCTAAGGCCACCATAGATCAACTCCATCAACACCTTCACCTCTTTATCATCATCAACACTCTTCATCTCCTAAATTGACTCGTTGCGTCGTCGAACAACTTCCTGCAGTCCTTAAACCTCCACCACTGAAATCCTAAAATTTCGTATTGAGTAATGAATTCTTCACCACCACAAAGCTGTAAAAACAGTGAATCCTTCCAAAACAAGTTGTTCCAGGGACAGGAAAATGGGATCTTACGAATGAGCATCACTGCAACCCCCTTGTCTTGATGGACAAAACTATCTATTCTAGAAATCCAAGATGACGATTTACCTCATGTCCAAACGATTTGGAGATTCTATCTTGACGAAGTGGACAAGCCCAAAACCCTGTGGACTGAAGATGAATAATGTGCAGAAGATGAAAATTACACAGCGTTATATGGGATACTTGCATCGGTGGATCCCATGAGACAAACTAATTATTCATTGTCAAACTGCAAAAGATTCATGGGACACACTTCAAAATCAGTTCGGATAAAATAAATCAGTAAGGAAATCAAAACTACAAAGACTAGCCACACAATTTGATGGAATCCAAATGAACAAAGAAGTAAACATTGAACTTTACTATGCGAGGTTCAGTGACATTGTGAATCAATGTTATACTCTCGGGGAAGCAATTGAGGAGAAGGTACAAATCATGAAAATTATATCACCCCTCAATTCAGGGAGAAAATCACTGTTTTGGAATCCTTCATGAAAGTTACTCCGATGTTGTTGGATGATTTGATTTGAGAACTTAGAACCTTTGAAATGAACAACGGACTTGACACTGTCAAAAATAAAGGGATTGCACTCAAGGCTGAGTCATCCACTGACATCATTGAAAAAGAAGTGATTGAACTTACAGAAAAGATGGCATTACTAACCATGAAGAAATACAACAATATACCATTATTCAGTAAGAGTTCGAACTCGAGTGAAACTATAAGAAGGGGAGGAACCAAAACTTAAAATTTCAAGCAAAGTAATCGAAAAAAGTCAGATCAATGCAGGGAATGCAAAAGCTTTGGACATTATCAAGATGAATGTCCTAACTTTCTTAGAAAAAACAAAGTACTTAAAGCTACGTGGAGTAAATCTGAATCTGAATCTGAAGGAGATGAAGAACCAAATGGCGTAGACACGAAATACTCAAGCAACTTTGCTGTGTGCACTTCTTCCAAAGATCTGATGTGCCTCACTTCTGTCGTTCAAACTGAAGATGAACTGGAGTCTTCAGAAGAACCAAACTTTGATGATCCAATTATTGAAGACTTGGAAAGGATGTATAGACAAGTAACAACCAGATGTACACAAGCAACTTAAGTTATCAGAAGACTGGAGAACTAAGTAAAGGTATACAAAAGCACTGTACCTATTTCCACATAACCCAAGGACTTAGACCGATTGAAGTATGAAATCAAGATTTCCAGAGAAATTAATGAAAGAATGAATGACGAATTAACTATTTGTCAAAGAAAAGCCTGAGGACTAGACAATAAAGTTCAAATCCAGACGTCGAAAATTTCAACCCTTGAGACTGACGTCAAAGGAGCGCAATAATCCATTCACGAAAACCACCATTTAATATCTACACTAAAAGATAAGTTGACTGACACTGTGTCAAAATTGCAGGACAAAGAATATGAAGTGATACCTCTCCGAACTGAGCTGGCATATAGAAGACCACAAGGCAGCAAGACTGGCATTGGATACATTGAAGAGAGACCACCTGGAAAGAACACCTTTGTGGCAGCTAGCTCTTCAATTACCCATACAAACAGCTTAGCATCACCTAGGGAAAGTGGAAAAGAAAAGTCCAAAGGTATGAACAAACTCATTCCCATTTGTCATTACTGTGAAGCACCTGGACATATTCGACCTAAGTGCTATAGGATGAAACATGATCTACAGTCAGGTAACATCTCAAATTGGAATATATATGGAGTACCTCTAAGAAATTCTGCTCCATCAAAAAGCACTGACAATAATAAACACAATCCCAAAAACCAACCTCAAAAAAAGAAATGGGTAATTAAGAGAAGTTATATGTGTCTCATCTTTTCAATAGTCTCCATTGTGCGAACAACACTGGAACTTGGTACTTTGACAGTGGTTATTCTCACCACATAACTGAAAATGATACCTACTTATCCAATATCACTCAAATTCAGGGTGAGTTTGTTACTTTTGGTGATGGTAAGAGTGAATGTGGCATTGGACAATGCACTCTTAGCGTGGATGGTTTACCTGTCCTATGAAATGTATTTCTAGTTGAAAATCATAAGACTAACCTATTAAGCATTAGTCAGATATGTGACCAAGGATTATATTTTAACTTCACTCATGACAAATACATGGTTCTTGACAATACTGAATGTTGTATTCTTGCAGGAACTAGATCTATTAACAACTATTATCTTCTTGATAGGATGTTAATTTGTCACAAGGCTACCACAGGAATCACAGAAGTCTGACATCAAAAACTTGGGCACATTGGATACACTAATTTTATTTCTATATCAAAGTCACAGTGTGTAAGAGGATTACCAAAATTGTCAAACAAAGAACAAGGAATATGTGGTCCCTGTAAGTTTGGCAAACAAGTGAAAAGTTCTCACAAAGGAGCCCAAGAGGTTTACACACAGCAAATTCTAGTCCTACTCCACATGGACTTGATGGGACCAGTACAAACTGAAAATGTAGATAAAAAGTATATTTTTGTGTGTGTTGATGACTTTTCGAGATACACATAGGTAAGGTTTCTTAGAGAAAAATTGGATACTTTTGGTGAATTTGAAAAACTGATCACATTACTTGAAACTGAAAAAAACAACAAAATTGGTCAAATATAAAGTGACCATGGAAGAGAATTTGAAAATAATGCATTCTCTAAGTTTTTCCACCGCACATGGTATTTCTCATGAGTTTTCAGTTCCCAAGACACCTCAACAAAATGGAGTTGAAGCTGTAAATACAGTGTGCTATGTCACAAAACAACTGCACCTGAGAAAACGAGTATGAATGACCTCATACCAAATCTGGAAGGGATAAACACTGAATCTCAGTCATCTCCATGTCTTTGGCTATAAGTGCTACATTTACAATGACAGAGAACAATTGGGTAAGTTTGACGCAAAAAGTGATACTGGTATGTTTCTTGGTTACTCTACCAATAGTCAAGCATTCCGTGTATTTAATCTGAGAACTCAAACTCTTGTTGAAAGTACTAATGTTATTTTTTATGACTCCTTGGCAAGCTATGATACTGATCTGGTTGAGATAAGTTCTTCCATAGTTGAGACCACCATCGAAACCATCTGTGATACAACGGAAGAAGCTGATCTGAATATCAGCATTCAAAAGTCTGGAAACCATGAACCTTCTCCCAGAGTTCAAAGAGAACATCCCAAGGAACTTATCATAGGGAATTTAGATGAAGGGATAAAAACTCATGGAATTCCAAAACCTGATTACTGGAAAATAGAAGGCCTAGTACACCACACCTGCTATACATTGATGATCAAACCTAAGAATATTAAAAAAGCTCTCAAAGATGACAACTAGATATTAGACATGCAAGAAGAACTCAAAATATTGCAAGACATAATATGTGGACACTTGTTTCGCATCCTGACAGTGTGAACACCATTGGAACCAAATGGATTTTCAAAAACAAAACAGATGAACAAAAGAACATCACAAGGAATAAAGCAAGACTGGTTACTCAAGGATATACTCAAGTGGAAGGAATAGACTTTGAAGAAACTTTAGTCTAATCACCCGACTGGAGTCTGTAAGAATTCTTCTTTCATTTGCATGCATTAAGAAATTCATTCTCTATCAAATGAATGCAAAAAGCGCTTTTCTAAATGGTTTTTTGAAAGATGAAGCTTATGTAGAGTAACCTAAAGGTTTCAAGGATTCACATTACCTAATGTATGTGTACAAACTGAGAAAGGCTTTGTATGGATGAAAACAAGCCCCGAGAGCTTGGTACGAAAGACTGACAAAGTTCTTACTTGCACAAGGATACAAGTGAGGGGAGTGGATCAGACTCTGTTCATCCATTGGTCGAACAATGATATAGATATTGCACAGATATATGTTGATGATATTGTGTTAGGTTCAACTTCAAAAGATAAAGTGCACAACTTTGTTAAGGTTATGTCGGAAAAGTTTGAAATGAGCATGGTTGGTGAATTATCATACTTTCTTGGATTGCAGGTCAAACATAGCAAGAATAGAATAATGATATATCAAGAGAAATATGCCAGAAATCTTGTGAAAAAAATCGGTCTCGAAGGTTGTAAGGTTTCCCACACACCCATGGGTACAAATACCAAGTTGTCCAAGGATAAAAGTGGCACCAATGTTGACTCGACAACGTACAGAAGCATGATAGGAAGTCTCTTGTATCTTACTACAAGTAGGCCGGACATAAGTTTCAGTGTAGGACTTTATGCAAGATATCAATCTAACGCAAAATAATCAAATTTCAAGGCAGTAAAAAGAATTATTTACTATGTAGCGGGTACTGCTAACTACGATCTCAAATACTCTTTTGATACTAAACTTATCCTTGCAGGATATTGTGATGTAGACTGGACCGGTGATGTGGACGATAGGAAAAGTACATCTGGAGGATGTTTCTTTATAGGTAACAACTTAGTCTCGTGCCCCAGCAAAAAGCAAAATAGCATATCATTATCTACATCCAAAGGTGACTACATTTTTGTCAGGAGCTCATGTTCTCAATTGGTATGGATGATGCACATGTTGTGTGATTGTGGTATGAACTTGAACTCCATGACCTTATTTTGTGATAATATAAGTGCTATAAACATGTCAAAAAATCATGTACAACACTCTCGAACCAAACATATTGACATTAGACATCACTACATTAGAGAATTGGTTGAGGAAGGTATTATTGTACTTTAACATGTTCCTACCATTAGTCACTCACAGATATATTCACCAGGTCCTTGGATTCTCAAAGATTCATTTCTCTAAGAAAATCATAGGGGATTTGGTGTGGTCCATAAAGTTAAGACAAAAAAACTTTTCAAATAATAGAACTATGTCCTAAGACTTCCTAAGCAGGTTTAAAATTTGGTTTGTTTTGAACTTTGAATCCCACCCATCTTCTTTCAAGAACTTGGAAAGAGCTACGAACTTGAAATGATGCAGTGATAAGCTATTAGAAGTATGATTGAGCATCATGCACATAAAATGATAGGTCAGTGAAAGCTACCAATTTGTGTTCTCATCTGCTTCGCACAAAAAGGGTTTATAAGGGTAGATATAAGCTCGTCACACCAGGTTTTACTAGTTTGGTAATTGATTGTGTGGTTTGCAAGCTACTACACAATGGTTCGACAGAAGAAGTGATAAGGATAGTTAAGGTTTTAATAGGTCTATGAATGAACCATGAAGGCTCTCTTGAACAGAGACTGATGATTTTTCCTAGTGTATCCTCAAACTAAATTGTCTGCTGAATGATGTCCTCTGTTAGTTTTCACATTACTTCTCATGCTAAAGTCTTGTTACAAGATTAACCAAGTCCAAATTGAGCTAATGTTGTTCCACAATATGTGCCTTAGATATTAATGCATTTTGATGAAGTAAAAGGCACTGGGGGTTTCATATGCGTACGTGGGGTATTGTTCATGAATGTGGGCTAGGATTTCAATGGGCCTTTACTCCCTTAATCTATTGTACGTGGTCATGTGTTCTTACTGTTAGGTCAGGAGTGTTCAAGGAGGGATTATTTAAATGGTCATTTCAATGCTCTTCTTATTATTTGCACAAAGAAACAAAATGTCACTTAACCATCTCACATCAGTCTTTTCAGTCTTCAATTTCACTATCTGTTCACACATCCTACTCAAAGCTTACCCTTCCAAGAGCCAAAGAACGGAATTCACTCTTTTATTGCAGGTATTCCATGGTGAATGCAAGAGACGAGTCCAGTGACAGGCGCCCCGATTGGACGTTAGTCTCATTTCTCGACCTAGAACCACTTGAAATTCTGTTGCCGCCTGAAGCACACATTGAACAAAACCCTCTTTCTCGAAGCCCCTGACCATCCAAACCCTCCTTCTCTCAAAACATCTGAACGTCTAAACACTTCTTCTCCCAAATCTTTCGAACATCCAAAACCTCCTTAACCCAAAACAACTGCTCATCAGGGTTCCCTATCAGAAACTCTGCTCCAATTCCACCATAGGAATCCACATCTCCAACTCTCACTCAACCATCTGAACCCCTAAGCCGATAGAGGGAGGCAACAACCAAACCCATCGTGAAAGCAAGCAAGCGCACCAAACCCTCTGAACCACAGTCAAAATTGAGAAGGATAGTTGTTGATTCCAACTTGGATGAAGAAATTCCACCATCTCCACCCCGTCGGTCGCACAAGAGAAGAACCACATCCCCTGTTCCTACAAGCACCTTAGTTCGTGGACAAACCAAAGGTAAAAATGATCCAATGATTTGTGGTAATACCTTCTATAAATCCTTTTATTCCAAAGCTAAGTATGATGGGTTCAAAGTGTCTAAGTCGATGGATTTTTAGCCAGAGAGAAATATGGAGTTAAAACAATTTGATAAATCAAAGATTATGGCATGTGTTTAGAATTGTGGTCTGAAGGGGACTGTTACCAATATAGGTCATTTTTATGGGTCTATTGTGCATGAGTTTTATGCCAACCTTGTGGAAGACATTAAAAATCCTGATACCCCTTGTTTTGGGAAAATTTTTGTCCAGAACAAAATTGTTAATTTTAGTGTCAATGCTATGAATGATTTTCTTGAATTCAATGGTGTTGATGAAGAGGATGAGGAAGATTTGGATATGGGGAAAGTTGCAAGCGATGGGAACTTGTCCAAGTATACCAAAACTGGACTTTCACCATAAATTCTCACATTAGACAGGAATTTGCTTCACAAGATAAGACGACACAACTGGACCCCTACACCAAAAAAATCTTACCTGAATGTAGCCCAAGGGTTGTTTATTTACAAGGTCCTAACCAACAAACCCTTAGATTTTGGCAGGGTTGTGTTTGACACTATCATGGGTTTTGTTGAAAAACTTGATCCGAGGAAGAAAATATTGTTTCCCAGTATTATTTGGGGCCTCCTGTCATACCAAGGAATCCAGCTAGTTCCCTCTGATGTTCTCCCGAAGTCTGCCCCTACTAAAGATGGCTTCTTGTGATGCAAACATGTACTCCAAGCCAAGAGTTGTAGAACCAACCCTGAAACCATCTGAAGTGGCAGATAACTTGCCTCTGTTTCTTCACCAGCTAATTGAGATTCTTGAGACGTTCGTAACCGAAGTTGATGCCCAAAAGCTTTATCTAACTAACATCCTTAAGTCTCTTGATGTTCCTTTACATGCAGTCCATCCAGGCTTGCCAATCCTTAGGCATCCAGTTCGAAAAAAGGGGACACAACTGATGTTGCAAAAGGGAAGGAAGGCAGCTGCAAAACCCTCAACATCTAAAAGGAACAAGAGGAAAGGGAAGGCATGTCTAAGAGATGAAGAAAGTGAGGAAGAAGAGGAATTCGACGAGATGGTCGAATCGGAGGAGAATAGAGAAGTATGGGAGAGCGAGAGAGCTCAAACTAAGGGGGAGTCGTTTTCCTTCATTGATCCCTTCATTGATTGATCTTTTGGAACATTGTTAGACATTGTTTGATTAGTTGAACTTTTTGTTATTTGTTTTTCAGACAATAGTGTAGGTGAGAATGTTGGTGAATTTTATGGTTGCTTTATATTCATTCTGAATTGTTCAGGGCGAATAGTTGAGTATGCTATATTGATTCATATTATGCTTGTATCCACAACTGATGTCTAAAAATGCAGGCTCGCAAATTTTTTATCCAAATGTCAAATGGAGAGATTGATGAGGTACATAAATTGTCACATGATCGAAAATCCTAATTACGTGCTAAATTGGTGCAGGGCCACCAGGACAGGATATGCAAATCGGAGTCAATCGAAGAATCAACAAACACAAGAGATATTTAAGGAGGGAAGATGAGAAAATAAAAGATAAATAAGGAAGGGAGATATCGTAGATATGGAAGGAGAGGCTGATTGAAGTCTGCACTCAAAATAAGCCACACGGTTGAGCAAATCGCGGATGAAGATTGGAAGAGCTTGGATGTGAAAGTCAATCTCTACAAGAGTTGAGGGTGAGAAAGGAAGAAGACAACTTTGTTACATTCTATTAAGCAATTTTATGCATAGAGCAGAGGTGGTTCTCGAGAAGAACTATCCTATTATGGGAGATACTAAAGCTTAGGATCTACCAGAAGGCGAACAATCGGAGAACAACTATGCTACAGAGTTATACTTGTAAGAGTAAGAATAACTCGGGAGAGTAAAGTTTTCAGTAGACGGGAGTCTACAACAAAATACAATCTTGGGGACTAGATGATCAAGTAAGAAATGTTGAGATTAGACAAATGTTTAGAGAGAGTCTAAATACGTATAAGACCAATCTATACGTTTGTGGGAACAAACAATTCTTCTAACTAATACACTTGAGAGGACGAAAGGATTCTTCCTCATAATTGTTGAAATTTCTATTTAGCTTCCGCAATTTCAATTATAGTTCGAATATCTATTGAACTAGACACACGCGCACGAATTCTGATTTAACAAGAAAAATAAAGTTTTAGAAAGATTAGTTGTAACTGGTCAAAATTGTAAAGAATAGGTAGCAACCAAAGACCTTTTTTTACCTCAAGTACCAAATGAAAAAAAAAAAAAAAAACTCTAAATTGGATTGATATTAACCCTTAAACATAAATAAATCATAACAAATATTATGAAATATTATTTTTAGTGCAAAAGATAGCCTAAACTGTTAGAGAATAAGTGTATATGTTGTATTGAAATGTTTGAACGAGAGTTGTGCATGGGGCTAAAAATAACCTAAGCAAACCACTTAATTAGGACATGAACTAATCAATACTTAAAAAAATTAAAATTTAAAATAAATTTATTAAATTAATCAATTTAATTTTTTTTCAAGCTAATTTGTATTCTACACATTCCTATTTAAATTGTACTGTTTGTGCTTTTAAAAACACAATAGAGTTTTATGCGATGCCGTTTTGCCTCTATGTTCAAAATATTTAACCTTCTTCATAAACCGTGGTTTCTGGCGGGACTCTCATTTTCTCCTTGGATTCAGGTCTGCTCTGTTCCCGGCTATTATTTCCACACATTTCCTAATGCACTGAATTTCCGATTTCTTTTGGGCTAATAGTTATGAACAAAGCATATGCAAAGGGGGAAATCATCTGCATCTGTATGTATATGCGCATATATTTTCTTGGTATACAACATGTGAAGTGTATGGTACTTTCGGTTTCTTGTAGTTCCTTGGTTCTGAAATGTTGGTTGGTTGCTGTCTTTCCACTATGCCAGTCTTAGATTCATTGTTTGGGGATCTGGAATTTGATGTTATTTGATTATTTACTGGGTTTGGTATTAGAAATTTAAGCTACTGCTGCAAAGCTAGTCAAGAAAGATTATAGATGTTGATGTTGATGTTGTAAAGAATCTCGATAGATATCCTGGTGAATCATTAATAATATAATAATGTTCTATGAATAAGGGGAGGCGGATCGATCTCCTTCATCCATTCCTAACGATCTTTCCACCGAAGCGTCAGTTAGTTGCTTGTTGCGTTTCTGTGTTTGTTAATGGGGTTTCAACTACAATCTCAGAGTCCCAATTATGCTGCAAACTTTTATAGCTTGAATAAATGTTCTTATTTCCCCAATATATGTGGTTTAGCCATACTTCTTCATTTATCTCTTTATTTGTTTTGGGCTGAGAAATAACAAAGTGTTATTGGATGGTTTTATGATTGTAAGCTGAAATTGGCTCTTATGTTGTTGCGCTAATCTTTAATTGCTTCATGGTGTTTTGTGGTTCGATGCTTTCTGTATCTGATGCTGATGCTGATTTTGTTTCTTGTGTTTCTTCTGGTAATAGTTTATGCACCATGGACAGGGGTGATGTAACTTCTGATCAAATCATTGCAGAATTGGTTAATATGGGGTTCCAAAACTCAGACATTACAGAAGCCATACAAGTAGTGGGTCCCTCACTGGATAATGTGATTGAGTTCATCTTAAATGACACTCATAGAAATAATAGGGAGGCATCAACTAGTTCGACGTGTTTCATGAATAACAAATTTCTGGGAAAAAGGGCCATCTCTTCATTGCAGTCTTCTGCTAAACTGCGACAACAGAACATAATGGAGCACATGAAATTGTCATCTGGACCGAAAAGAAGCAAGACAAGAGATTTAGGCAGTGTGTTGGTCTCTGATACGAAATTCTCGGCAGGACATGTGGAAGAACCCAAAGTCTTTTCAACCATGGGAAGTAGTTCATATCTCTGTCCAGAAATATCAGTGGTTCCATCTTTTAGCAAAGATGAAGAAATCATTGGATTAGATTGGGAAATAAAGGTGAATAATCTACTGAACAGACATTATGGATATTCATCCTTGAAGGGTTTTCAGAAAGAAGCTCTGGCAGCTTGGCTAGCTCGCCAAGATTGCTTAATTCTTGCAGCAACAGGATCTGGTATTCCACATTCTCACCCTTTATGCAAATCTTTACTGGCTTATGTTGAACA
Source organism: Caryopteris x clandonensis (assembly GCA_028749325.2). Classification (NCBI taxonomy): domain Eukaryota; kingdom Viridiplantae; phylum Streptophyta; class Magnoliopsida; order Lamiales; family Lamiaceae; genus Caryopteris; species Caryopteris x clandonensis. Next base: position 4,176,754 of record JAPYKT020000024.1, on the reverse strand, counting down.
GGACATTTTCCACTTCTTAAGACAATTTCATTTTTGTAGGAAAATCATTATGTTTTCAGCTTCCGGCATTGCTATCTGGTAAAGTGGTGGTGGTTATATCACCGTTAATTAGCTTGATGCATGACCAGTGCTTGAAACTAGCACAGCATGGAGTTTCAGCTTGTTTCCTTGGATCCGGTCAAATAGACAAAAGTGTTGAAAAGAAAGCAATGGGTGGTGCATATAACATCATTTATGTCTGCCCAGAGACTATATTAAGGTGAACTGACTGTGTACTCCCATGTTCTTTATAATGTTCCAATTTTGAAAGAAAATTAATTCCATTTATTTCAGACTAATAAAACCTCTCCAGAACCTTGCTGAAAGTCATGGGATTGCACTATTTGCTATTGATGAAGTGCATTGTGTTTCTAAGTGGGGTCACGATTTTCGACCTGACTACAGGTCTATATTCTTCACTTCCTTCAAAGTTCTAGCTCGTACCTTAAGCTGTGTTTATGTGATTCTGCTGATGTTAATGTTGTTATTTTGTTAATTTGAACTTCTTATTGTTCTCTGAAACGATGCTGTGGGAGGTTATATCTTTTTTGCTGCTAATTTGGGAAATTGTTTTGCCTTAGCTTCTTAAGTTTTGATTTTGGCAATTGATATTGACTCAGGTACCTCTTAGCTTCTTGCAATTTATGGGCATATCTTGCAATTACTCACACAGACGTTGTGCTTTCATGATCCACTTAGTCTATTAAGTTCCTGACTCGGAGTTAATTTGCATTTGCTTATTGCCCAGTTCCTGCATATTCTTACAAGTTGTTGTACTTAAATCAATGTGTGCAATGATTTTTAGACATTGATGCAGCTGCAAGGTTGCCGAAGGATGCTATGTCACTAACTATAATGGCCAAATCTAAAATAAAATGCCCCTAATATTAGAAGTGCAACAACACAGATTAAAACAGCTGTGATCTCAGATGATGCCAGTGATATATGGTTTGTATGACTTATTTGTTTCAGATTTGACTAAGTCAGTCCTCAATAGGTCAAACAATTGAATGTAGTCATAGTGTGCATTCCTGGGAATCACACATAGGATTTGTCAAAAGACACAAAATCACAAATGTTTTGGTTCTTGGACTAAGTTTAAAATGAAGGTATAATACAAATTGCTAATGTAAGAAATTGAAAATACAAGAAAAAAATTAAAACTTTTTGCAGCTATCATTTATTATGTGTTCTAAAATATATAATCGAAGAGCATCATATCAGTAAGAACCAAAAAGAATTTATTTTTCCACTTGAAATAACTCATTCTGTTGGTTGATTTCCGTTACCTTAGAAATTGAACATGTTTACCCATGTATTTAAGTGTGGGTACATGCTGCGAACAAGAATAAATGAGGTATACTTAAAGTGCCGGCGCCAAGAAGCTTTTTTACTGTTAATAATTTTGCATTCATGCAGAACATGTAAACATGCATATATGTCTTGAGCAAACTCTTGCTATCAAACTTCTACCCAACTAGGTAGGGTAAGGGTTAGGGAAAGGGGCATGGAGTTTATTTGATCACTAAGATCCTTCAATGCACAGGACAAGTGCAAATTATCTTGCTTGATTAACAGTATCTTCTCATACATCGTAGGCGACTTTCCATATTAAGAGAGAGCTTCAGCGCTGACACCTTGGAATTCTTGGAGTTTGACATTCCAGTGATGGCTTTGACTGCTACTGCAACTATTCATGTTCGAGAAGATATACTGAAGTCATTATGCATGTCAAAGGAGACAAAAATTATTATGACCTCATTTTTCCGACCAAATCTTCGTTTCTCGGTCAGTGTTGTTCTTCTTACTGGGTACATATTTGTACTCTTGATTTTCATATTTGTTTCTGTCATCTGCATATGACAACTAGCTCGTAATCTCTATAACATTATCTCCTATTTCTGGTATACTAGTTTACTGCTGATGACATCATTATCATAATAGTTGTTGTCCTTTTTATAATAGATGAGGTTTGTTTCTTAATGTATCAAAAGTAAATTGTGGTTGTTGCATATTACATTTTGTCCTAATATGGTGTATTTATTCTCCATTGCAGGTGAAGCATAGTAGAACATCAACTTTGGCTTCATATGAGAAGGATTTCAGTGACTTGGTGAGGTTGTACGCCAAAAATAAAAAAGCAGTCCAGAAATTGATCTCAAAGGACTTTGAAAATTCCTCAAATAGGTCAAGTGGTTCTCCAAATGGTAGCACTTTTGGACAGGAGGAGTTTTCAGATGATGATGGCTTTTTGGCCTCTTCGGATGAGAAAGAATTGTCAGTCCAATACCTTGAAGATGATTGTGATCTAGTGCAAGGTGTAGATGACCTGGGTGGTATTGACCTAACTTTACGATGTTTTTATTGTGTTTATTATTACCAAAATTTATGTATGTTGCTAGTATATGGAAAATGATGTGTCTGTATCTACATTTTTTGCTACTGGCAGACTACTTGCTTTTCTAAATATAGAAGATAAAGTATAGACCTGAATTTGTAGCTTTTTCTTATCTTGAAGAAGGGAAGACAAAAATAATTACTATGTGCAACTGAAGTCATAAGCATTGACCCTATTTATCTAAAATTTCTGTTGATCAATCATCAGTTGTTGTGAGCTTAAAGATATTTTTTATCTCAATTATCTAGTTCTCATCTCCAAGGGTTATGGTTAACAAATCAACGTCCCCATCTTAAATTTTCTAAGTTTATGAGAATCACTGTTGACTGTTTTCATTGTTGTGGTCCTAGTAATAAATGTCTGCTGCATGCACTTGTATCTATCAATAAGATTTATTGTAACTGTAATTGGTTCAGTTCCCTGTGGTGAATTTTGTGGAGAGCCAACTCTAAAGTTCAATAGTTGCGGGACTCCTGATTCCCAAGATCTGATAAGGAAACCTAAAGAAAGACCGCCATTCAATCAAGGACATCTGGAAGAAGGAGCAACAATCATATATGTTCCTACTAGGAAAGAAACTCTGAGCTTAACAAAGTTCCTCTCAAGGTTGGGTGTGAAGGCTGCTGCATATAATGCCAAGGTTATAGTCTCTTCCACATATTTGCGAAAATTTTAACTAGTTTATTTTTGTTAACAATATTCTCCATTTCAGCAAACCTGTCAGGTAAGTAGAAAAAATAAATATAATCCATTATTCTCTTAAGAGGCAGAAAATTATCAGATAACTTGGAAAACTACAAGTGTATCAACTTTTGATAGACTTTTGGAAGACATGCATCTTTGGTTGGCATATGACAATCATTGTTTACCAGATTTTGCAGATGATTATTCGATATATATAGCATTCCGCATAATTGTTTTTAAGGGTTCTTATTTTATTATTATAATTTTTTTTGGGTGCCTCTATATGTTTGAGGTTCGTTTGTAACTTATGTACTAGCCTTTCCTTGTAGTTGCCAAAGTCACATCTCAGGCAAGTTCACAAAGAGTTTCATGCAGATGAGTTACAGGTAATTAGAGAAATTAGACAGGCAACTTTGGTGTTGGTTTTTCTTTATTGATTAACTTGTAGCTGGGAATGTGTTGCATACAATCTGATAGTGTTTCTCTGTCCATTATCTGCTTAATGATCCCCTCTTGCAATTGTTGATATGCTTGAATGCTAAGTAACATAGGCTGCATTTTGTTTCTACTTTCTGACTCTTGTGTACTGCTTTTATTTCCAGATGTATGCAGATTGTCATTGGCTCTCAGAAGTCTAGGGTTACACTTTTCAATCTAATGTATTTTAACACTGTGCTTTCCAGTTTGATTATGAAATTACAGCATGTGATTATACCTATAGTTAGGTGGGTTCACTTTATGCAGTAAAGAGTAGATTCGGTCAGTGAGTCCATCTGCTACAAGTAAATAATCGAGACAGTAGATGTGTTTCTGTAATCAAGCCAAACCTTTGGGATGTCTAACCCAGAACCTTTCTACTCTCTGCCTCTCAAGATGCTATTTTTGTTTCTTGGGTTCTGTGTTATATAATTAATAAATAATGGAAATTGGTAGTCTTCAAGTATAGAAACATGGGAACAGATACGTTTATGCAAGGTAGTGGTGACCAATTTTGGAAACTCAGAATTAAGTAAGGGTCAAAAGTTATTCAAGCTTTTCATTCTCATGTAACATGAAACATTGCAGTTTTCAGAAATGTTGTCTTCTTTGGTTCCATCAAGAAAGGTATCATCTCTAGGATCAGTAGATGCATCAAATACCTTCTTAGTAACCTCAGAGAACTTCACAAGGGATATATGCGCCTGATGTGAGTCATGCTGCTTTGTACCATGCACATGGTCTTCTATGCATCCTTCTGTGACTTGAATTAATTAACTGGCTGAATTGATTTTATCATATATTGCATAACTTGATGAATAAATGTTCATGTAGCTGATGAAATGGGCTTTCATGATGAATTTAATGATGATCTTAATTTTATTTATACAAGATCCGCACTATTCACTTAAGGAAATCTTTTTATCTTACCAGAGTGTAAGTCATCTTCGCTGTAGTTTCTGTTGCTTTAGTATCTGTGAACAATAAGAAGTTTATCGGAGAACTGCAAGATAGACATGAATTTAGCAGGCACTCTTAGGCCCTGAATGGGCATGGTGGGCTTATTAGCAAGGTATTAGAGGGTCAAGTAGAGAAGAATTTCTAATCTGTGGTCCCTGACTTAAGAATCGCTAGTGTTATAATCTGTGGTCCTTGAATAATAACCCAAGTATTATAACAGCGTAATTTAAGGCTAAATCAGAATTACCTTCTTGAGAAGGCACTTAACTATTAGAGAATCAAAAGATGGAGAAGTATCAGAGAGAAACATGAGCAAAATTCTTGTTTCTTTCTCTTTGCTTGTCTAACCTTAAATCAAGATCTGCGAGAAACATATAAACCAGTTCCGCATGATACATTTTTTGCTAAAGGTTCATCATCATGGCATAGCTGAAAGGACTTCTTCATCAGTTCATATACTTCAGAAGAATCAAAGACTTCAAGATAACTTCTTTTGACTGCATTCCTTGCTTCCTTAGCCTGATCAAACTACAAGATGACATATAATGTTAGCCATGGAAACAAATAAAGATCCAAGACTTCACTAAAGCATCTTTAGATTCCTTTTTATCATGAAATCGATTGTCTTTTATTCATTGCAGTCCCCATGTAATGAAGCAGCCTTCTTTACCAGCTATCTCCTAATCTCAGAGCAAGCATGATAATTACTATCAAACCAAGGAATAGATGAATGTGTTCAATTTATATAAGATACAAACACATTGTAAATGAAAGTTAATTCAATTATACCATCTTCTGACAACTGATGCCTAATTGTAATGCAAATTCATTGCTAAATAAAGAAAATTTTGGTGGAGTCTTGGATGATTTCCTTTGCACCAAAACCAGGAATCTTGGCTCCCTTGAAGACGTTGTGTTGGGTAAGGGAATATAAATTCATGGCAAGTGAGAGAAGATTAGAAATGTAAATAAATGCCACTTGATATATATATATGTGTGCGTGTGTGTGTGTGTTGTGATTTATGCTTGTGTTTCTAGGGGTTGTGATTCTCAGATTTTTGCCACTGCGGCTCAAGTAAAGTCCTTTGGAAATAGGAAATTGTCATTTTATATATTTAAAATCAAAGTTCAGGGTAGTCACTTGACTGTCTACTCAGTTTTTGTTGTTTCATCAAATGAAATATAGTAAGGCAAATGTTATTCTAGAGGTTAGTAGTCTGTAAAGATCATCTGTGTGGTATTTTCATTCTGCTTAGTGGGCAATGAGAAAAAAATATTACTTTTGGTAAAATCTGATCTTGAATACCAGTAGATTCTTGGATTCATATAGTATTTTCTTCCTCAAACAATCAGCATCTTATATCTTTGATTAGCCATCTGAAAATGGGATTTAAGTACGTGCTTCATGTAAGTGCTGCCTGGCACCATAGCCGCATCTTCCTTTAAAAGCTCTGTCCAGTAAATTCTTCCCTATTGTTTTATTATATTTGAAAGAAATTAAGTTAATGGTTTTTTTTTTTTTTCGAAGTATGATAGACGATAAATCATCAATGGTGAGACAGAAGTGTACCAGGTGCTTTTGGCTTCTGAGGTCTTTCTCTTTTGTTGTTTATGTCAAAATACAGGAACTTCTTTTCAAATAGTTATTATGTGTCAAGGCTTCAAGAGCTTAAGGAAAGCTTACCAAGCTTTCATAATTGTATTTATTTGTGTGCAAGTGGAATACTGAGAGTCCTGAGAAAATAAATTTCACTTAGAACTTGCTAATTAGCATACTGTTGGCATAAAGCAACCACACTTTGTCTGTGTGCAGGTGGTTGTTGCAACTATTGCTTTTGGAATGGGTATTGACAAGTCCAATGTCCGACGGATCATTCATTATGGTTGGCCACAGGTCTAATGTCTTTGAATTTTTTTTGCAATATGAGTGTTGAATTTTCTTATTAATCTCAAGGAATTTTTGTAGACATCATCTATAATTTAATAAAATGGTCAAAGTTGCAACATGAATCAGAATTAATTTTTCGTGCATACTGTTAACTGCAGTTTTAGGAGTCTATCTAGCATTTCTTCTGCTGACAAATGCACCGAGTTTCTTTGTTATATATGAATCTATATATATGAGGATTCGATATGGAACTCAATGTTGGGTTTCTTGAGCAACTTCATTATAAAATACTAGTACTCTGTGCTGTAAAAATTTAAATGCAAAGTACTTCGAAAGAAATTGAGTACAGAATGCTACTACTTTGCACTGAGATTGGCTCCATAAGAAACTACTAATATTTTTTTAAAGATTACTAGTAACTTATATCTGGAGTAATATGATACGGAACCCAATGTTGGGTTATGGAGCCCAACACAACACCAATTACTAGTAATCTGATATAAACTACTAGTAATCTGGTACAAAAATACTAGTAATTTGTGTTAAGAGTTTGGCTCCAAACGAATCCCAACATTGTGCTCTTTATCAATTTCAATATATGGGCATCTATTTGCACCTCCCCTCTTCTGCTTTACTGAAATGATGTTATTCAGTAGGTACTTGTGTTCTTTCCACCTGCTCTCTGCCTCTCTAATTATTGATAGTTGATGCAGAGCTTGGAAGCATATTACCAGGAAGCTGGTCGAGCGGGTCGCGATGGACAATTAGCAGATTGTGGTAAATATGCTCTAATGTTGCATAATTTTTGTAGACTTTAAAGCATGATTGGATATATTATATCATCGGTTTCTTTTGAGCAGTCCTATATGCAAATCTATCAAGAATCCCTACACTTTTGCCAAGTCAAAGAAGTAAAGAACAGACAAAACAAGCGTATAAGATGTTATCTGATTGCTTCAGGTTAATGTCCAACTTTAATGTCTCAAGGGACATTTTTGTCCTCGCACGCTGGCATATTCCGTACAACTTTTTTTTGTTCAACAACTTGCAGGTATGGAATGAATACTTCTGGCTGTAGAGCCAAAATGCTTGTCGAATACTTTGGCCAGGAGTTTTCTCAGGGCAGATGTTCCTTGTATGTCATGTTTCTTTTGTGAGATGCTTCTGGTTTTTGGATTTTGTGCTTTTTCTTATCTCCTAATTGATTGCAAATTTGGTCTATGTTGAATTTTGTGCTGTTTTCAAATCTCTACTTGAATTCCACCTATTGTCAGCTTATGTGTCCAAAGAGCATACTGTTGATCTCCTCTGAAGATCTAAAATATGTTCCTTTTGATTATTATCAAGGAACATGTAAATTGCTGCTATCCAAAATGTACCGATGGATATTGGACTCGCCCTGCACAATGAAATCTTAGGTTCTCATGGCTGCTAGTCATTGCTGTTCCTGTTTCTATAGTATGTGACTATAGGCACATCTGCCAATGGACTCAGTTTGCAGCTCTGATTATAGCAGCCTGCTCTGCTTTTCTTTTCTTCGATAATGTAACTTTTGAACTGAATCAGAGTGGGTCTTCAGTGGTTTGTAGACAGATTCAACTAGTCTTGTACTGTATAAATTTTGCCTTATACTCCGATCAGTTAGGGTACGGGTGACATGATTAAAAAAAATAATAATAATTGTAGTGTTTGAAGAAAGAAAATGCTGGACTGCGATTTAGCTTAATATATCTTGTGGATAAAATATCTGAAAAGAAAGGGCTCTCACTCTCTGTGCTGTAATATTACATTGCTATTTCTAGCCAAATTAATTATGCTAATATAGCCATTTGATATTTTAGTTCTATATAGATTTCAACGAGCTCTGTTCTTATGCACAGATGTGATGTCTGTACCAATGGGTCTCCAGAAATTCAGGATTTGAAAGTTGAGGCAACATTAATCTTGCAGCTTATTGCCACACATTACGTGGGTACCATTTGCACCTCGTTTATTTATCTAACCTTGTTATATAAATTACTCTATATTTCATGTGGGTTTTGATAGGAATTTCAAGATAATCATATTATAGCTGCTGCTTAGTTTGTGTGGAACTCATAGTATTGTCGATTGGTTGTGCTGTTTTACTTATATATTTACAAAGTTAATAATGTAATTTCAGGGATATAAAAATTGTCGAGATAACTTGTATTACGATGATGACATCCGCAGCTCCAAGGGCAGGATATTGAAGGAAAACCCAAACATCAGGGCATTTGTCAGCATGATAAGGGAACAAGTACTTTTCTTCTCTATAAACAATTATTCCTGTGTACATCTACAATATCCTTTGAGGTTACACTTAAATGAACTTCCAGACAATGTACAAGCTTTTATATGTTTAGAGTGCATAATGCAGTAACATCACACATGCAGACATTTATGAAATGGTTATGAGCATACATGTTTTTATTGCATATGTGGAGCTTCATGTTCAAAATATTAGGAATTAGTGTTATCTTACATGTTTTTTTTTTGCATGTGTGGACCTTCATATTCATAATATCAGGAATTAGTGTCATCTGAATCTTTTGGAGCAATATGATTTCAAAAGGAACAACAGAACACTTGGTCCCATATGCATATGCAGGGCTTCTTCTCTCTCTCTCCCCCCTTCTTTTTTGTTTTTTTTTATTTTTTTGTCTGCGTGTGCATATGTTTTTCCGTCAGAATGAGGGAAGTAGGGCTAACCTTCCTACCCACTTTTATGGCCTCTTTAATGCAACTAGACTGAAACTTTATACCTTCATTATTGGCGTCCTTCTCCTTCAAATATACATAAACTTAGAAGAGATTGATAACGTGTCATAGTCTGAGCAACAAGATCTATATCACTATGTAAAACCAAGACTACAGTTTGGATCTGCTATTGTTGGCAATTTGGCATATGTGCTGTCGGTATTGGCCTGCTAAGTTGTGGAGCAAGCATTCCTACCTTGCAAGCCTATTCACTTGCATTATTCTAGTTCCATCATTTTTTCTTATGAGATTTTTAACTATATTGTTGTTATCCGTGCTTCCTTTTCCCGTCAGTTCTCTTTCCTTTCTCGAAACCTAGATGTTCAATTTCTTTGTTCTTGCAGAATCAGAGATTTGCTGCAAGTGACTTCATATGGTGGCATGGTCTTGCTCGTATATTAGAAGCTAGAGGGTTAATTCATGATGGAGGTGACATGGTATGATCTTCATTAATAATTGCCTTTTTTTTTTTTTTTTTTTAATACAATCATCTTTATAGTAATCTCACAATCTTTTAGTTGAAATATTTATTTTGTTCGTTTTATTAACGCTTGAGTATCATGTGCAATGTCGGCCAGACCACACTGATCTGCTGCTATGACCTAATGAATTTTCAAATTATGTCACTGGATTAGACGCTTAGTTTTCGTCCAAAATTCTCTTGCTAAAATATCTATTTCTTTTTCTGTCCTATCAAATTGTAATTCATTAAATATATTATTAGACAGAGAATGTTGTACTGTTTGAACAATCCCATCTCCCCACATGCTAAGATTCACCAGTTTTGAGTTGAGTTCCGAAAAGAAGCTCATGTAATGTTTGGTTTCATTTCTGCTCTTTGAGAAAAATTCAGAAAAATGTATTTTCTGAGATTCACTTAAAAAACATTTAATTTGTGTGCCAAAAGCACAATGACACACACACACACACACACACACATCTACATATATATATATATGTATGTATATATATATTTACACTAGTATCCACATTCAAATCCTTAGTTGCTACGTAAGATGAATTTCATGAAAAGGAACTGCAAAATCATGTTTGTGAAGATCATTAAGAAAATAGTGGATTCTACTTGTGCCTGTAAGTTTTCAAAAGGAATGTGGCATACATTGTGTACAGTTCTCTCTTACCATCAGTATATACTTAGGCAGGTTGTAATTTAGATTCCTAAATTATGTGAATATAGCAGCATTGGCTCATTACATCTGTTGTCCGATGACATGCAGATCCATGTTCAGATAAGATATCCAGAGCCGACAGATTTGGGGCTGAAATTCTTGAAGTCTGACTCAGAAGACCCGTTCCTTGCATACCCTGAAGCAGACATGCTGCTGTCCATGGGAAGCCGCAAATCTTATTCTAGTTTCTCAGAATGGGGTAAAGGCTGGGCAGATACTGAAATTCGTCGCCAGCGCTTACAAAGGAGGGCTTTCAAAAAGCCTAGGAAACGAAAATCTGCAAAACGCCAGCATGATTTGAGCACAGTTCGAGGAAGGTTGTCTGCTAAACTCACAAAATAGATGCATCAGTCATTGTCTTTGGAAGTTTCAGAGAACCCAAAGAATGGTTCTTCTTGTTATTTATACCGTGAGTAGGATCGATGATCTTGGGTGGTAATGTAAAATGGTACCCTTCGTCTGATGAACGTCTGTTGATATTTATTTGAGGAAGGAAAGTTGGATGGAAATTGCCATTTGTCTACGCACAAAGACGCATCCTTGTAAACGTGTGGTAAATGGTGAATATTATGGGATTGGAGAAAAAAGTTTAATTACCTAAAAGTTGAGTCAATTATTATTTGCAACATAAAAACGCATGTATGTCAATTTTGAGCTTTAATGATTAAAGTGGAGTCTGAAGTTTGTAATTTGGTTGTGGTGTGAAACTTAAAATTTGTATTGTTATACACCTTGAAGAAGTTAATTTTTTTATTTTATTTATAATTCTATGGATTAAAATAAACGTTTTAATAGATTTGTTTTTTGGCAGCTCGGTGCCAATACTTCCGCTATGCTTGTAATATTTTATTTTAAAGCCCTTAGTTTCATATGATATTTTTCACTAATTACATATTTTGTTAATCTCTTCATAGTTTTTCTTTAATTTTTCAATTTAATATAATATATTTCAAGAAGGCATGAAGAACAAAACACATATGTTGATAGCAGTAATGAGCAGCCGAGAAGAGTTGGTAATGATTGATTATGTCATCGGTTGTAAACAAAATGAAGTTGTTTTGATCAGTTACGATTTTAAAAAAAATAAAAATCAACTTATTTGAGCAGTCAAGTTAAATTAAATTTTTTGATTTACATGGTAGTAATTGAAGTCTAAAATTGGTCTACATTCATCAAACTGAAAAAAAGAAAAATTCAAATTGTGGTTTAGTTCTATGCGATATTTCAAAAAATACATTGCAAATTATTATTGAACAAATATTATAAATTTTTATATAATTAAAAAATTAACTTATGCCTTGTGTGTATAGAAGTTGGGGCCCAAATTACAAATTTTGACTTTTATATCAACAATTGAAGCCCACAAATGACACCATCATTGTATTAAATTAAAAAATTCAAAATAATATATTTTTTATATTACATTTTAAGAAATATATTACAAATAATAAATTAGTCATAAATCATAAATTTTCATATAATTAATCCTCGCGAAGAAAACACCTTATCTGAATATCATCTGAGCCACTTCGCGCATAAATTGGTTGTCGAGATTGCAAAATGTTACTTGAAATCTTTTGTCGGGGGATTTTGTGGCTGCTGCGCTTATTGAGATCACTCTACCAAATGCTCTGCATCTGTCCTCTTTTCTTTGATTAAAATTGCCCTTACAACTATGAAATATCAAATATTATACACTTTTTTTTGGGGGGGAAGTACAAATAAAAATTAATCACTTTTGTACCAAATGTATAAATGTTCTACAGATGACTCAATTTAATCTGTAAATTTTTTAAAATCACAAATTGATCCACTAAGCAATTTTTTTTCACGCATGAAAACGCCTACTACTTATTCATACAAAAATAACACTTCATATCAGAAATGTAATTTTTTTAACAATTTAAAAATGTATCACCTATTTTTTTATAAAAATATTATATCTTTATAAATATGTGTGGACGCTCACACATTAGACACTAGATCCACACATTTTTGCATGAATCCAAGTTAGATCCACTAAAATTCATATTTTTTACTATTTCAAGATGTCCGATCCGTCTCGCCCAAAAATAATTATGTATAAAATACATAAAATTCTTTACCTTTATATAATTAATTTTAGTTATGAGTGCGGGCATTAACACCCTCAATACATCTAAATACACCCACATTTTAAATAGCTCTCTTAAATTAAAAAAAAAAATTACATATATATATATATATATATATTATACTAAATACATTCAAAAATTTCACATTTATTTCTCTTCATTATTGGAAAAAAAAAAAAAAAAAAAGTCAAAAGAAAAACTTCGGCAACCATAACTAATCCTCTGCTCTTCGCTCGGCAAGTCTACCATTACCAAAGCAAACCGCCGATCTTCGCCGCCGACATGAAGCACCAGTACCCTCAATCACATATCTAATCCAAACTTTTCCTCTAATCAAACAACAATAAACCAAAACTAAATCACTTTACAGCCGTAATCACTAGAGCATCGAATGTTTTTCGAATCTGGTTATTCAAATGAATTTGGTTTCGTTCGGTGCATTTAGTTAAATAGAGGTGGTTGTAGGAATAATTTGGCCGAACAAGAAATAGGTTGTTTGGATTATGAATGTATATATATAGCTTTAATTTTGTATTTTCTTGAATGTATTTTGTTCCATATTGTTTTTTCAATTGTATTGGGTTGATCATCGTTTTTCCAATTGTATTGGGTTGATTGTAGTTTGTATATATTGATACATAAGATGATTATATTTTCTCATATTCTATATGTAGGTCATATTATTACACTCAAACAAAAAAAAAATCACAATTCAGAGAAGAGTAACAGATCCATCTCGGATTATATGCTTGAGGTTAAGGGGTGGTGGATGAACTTACTCTTCTTGATGTTACCACTAGCTCGGAGGATCTTGCGCAAGATTTGACGAGTTACACGAGAAACTCCTCACCACTGAAGCACAATTAAGGGTGCGTTTATCTTCTTCTTCCTCTCAACCAACGAATGCTTTTTTTACAGGCCAGAACCGTGGTCCTTCCTCCACGAATAAGAAATGGAAGACCAAATCCAAATTTGGCTCCCCCTTCATCGGCGGTTTCTCACCCGGTTCAGTCTCCTTCTCAGTCGCAACAATCTGGCTCGCGTTGACCCTATCAGGTTCGATGTTAACTATGTCGAGAGCATGGCCATTTGGCCCGTTATTGTAGGGATCCTCAGTTTACTGCTCTAACCCAGGCAGCAGCTGTGATACCCAAGCCTCTCACTACTCACTGGTTAATATAATTAATGCATTGCATTCATTTTATAATTTTAGTTGCTATTTAAATTGCATTTTATTGGTATCGTAGCTCGTATTTAATTATACTTGGGATATTGCTATTAAATTTTGTAGGGTTTATATTATAGGTGGAAACCCTTTAGGCTGAAAGAGTTAACGTGTCAAGTTCTAATAAAATATGATCACACGTGGCGAGATAATAATAATAATAATAATAATAATAATAATAATAATAATTACATTCGCTGGTGGTGTATATATTAGTGTAGGTAATTATAATAAAATAATACTAATCCTAATTAGTGGTATATTTATATATATAATCAATGGGTATGTGTGCGTGTGTTATTATATATATAATTAAGTGTGTGTGTGTTGTGTGTATATATATATAATTAAGTAAGGCGGTGCGTCACTCCTACGAGATAAATACATGTCCTTAAGCATAAAGAAAACCCTCAATCATAAAATCAAGAGCAGGCTAGCGAGAAGAAAGCTTCAGGTAAGTTTCCCTTTAATTTTCTCTTACATAATTAGGATGGTGATTTAGTTATGTTACTTAATTAATGGAGAAGACCATTCCAGCCTTAATTAAGTTGAGCAATGTAAAGGGATTGTGGGTGTGTGTGTGCTGGCGACTAATTAAGTGACATTTTTATTAATTATACATGAAAAGAGTATTAGAAGATCTAGGAATTAAAGTTTAAGTAAGATTAGTGCATGATTATACAATATTAAACCTGTGCTAGGATTTATGTATTGTTGCTGTAATGATTATTGTAATTAATGGAATTTATCCTTGTTAATATAGAAAATGGTTTATCTCGTTGAATACTTTAATTTGCGACACAGGAATGTAATGTTTTAGTAATTCTTAACCAACTTTAATAATTAAATGAGGTGATTTAGGATGAGTTAAAGTTTTAATTGGGAAACTGGTTATTGCTAATAAATAGTAGTAATTCAAATGGGTGATATTAGTTTATTAGATTTTTATTGTTTTTATTATCTTAAAGGTTAATATAGATCAACCGCATTGGTGTACGGGTAGGAACTATCAGATAACTACTCTTGAGGAAGAGGTAAGTAGAAATCCATCTTGCACCTACAATGCATAAACATAGTATTTGTCTGTATTATTTGACTATAAGATGCTTGTGATATGTGGTGCGAATGATTGATTCGATGTTGTATAAACATAACATTCACGAGCATTGGCATGTGTACGCATGGGTCGTATATTTCCTGCTTTGCATTCATTGTGTGGTGAAAAGAAACGAAAAATGTAATGTTGACCACTACTAGTGTACCGAGGCCGGTGGCATGTGAGACATGGATAGGCTTGATTTGTCAAGCCGGTGGCATGTGAGACATGGATAGGCTTTATGATATATTGAGCCGGTGGCATGTGAGACATGGATAGGCTTGATTTGTCAAGCCGGTGGCATGTGAGACATGGATAGGCTTTATGATATATTGAGTCGGTGGCATGTGAGACATGGATAGGCTCGATTTGTCGGGCCGGTGGCATGTGAGACATGGATAGACTCTATGATTATGGTTATTTATTGAGCTAGCTTTTTCCGGTGCACAGTAGGTGGGTCACGGGCCCTATAAAGATAAAATATCCAGAACATTGGTTAGGGTTTCAGTAGTGTGCATTTCACATCTCTTATAATGTTTCTGCAAGCATTTAATTTATCGTACATGCATGATTTCTGCTTACTGGGCTATAGCTCACCTAGTTTGTGCATTGTAGGTGAGCATGTTGATGATGTATAAGCTTACGGCTTACCGGGCATATTGTTCGTGCTTTGACAAGCTTTTGGGATCGGTGTACATGGATGACGACCTTTGGGGCTAAACCATGGGCGTACTATGCTTTTGGCCTTCTATTTTGTTATTTAGTTTGAGTTTGTGTATTGTTAATCAATTTTTGGGCATGTATATATTTGTGTGGTTGGGATGGATACGTTGGTATCTACTGTGGATGGTGCATGAATGTGAATGAGTGGTTGTTTGGGAGATAGATTATACTTCGTAAATATGTTACAGGTAAATGAAAAAAAAAAAAAAAAAAATTGTACAGGTTTAACCAGGGTAGAAGTGATCTATTTTTGGGGTTATATAAGGGTGGGGGTGTCACAGATTGGTATCAGAGCCCGGTTTATGTCCTGTAGACTGTCCATGTACACGAGCTCAAACTTGTGGAGCACAACCATGCCGGTAAGCTTTATTCATCTTTGTTATGCATTATATATTTTATGAATTATATTGGCCTGTGATTTAGGATTGAGTACACTCGGTGGTACAATGGTAAGGACTAGAGGTGAATGTGATGGGGAAAATAGAGCTCCAGAACAAAGTTCACAAGCAGCAGGCACTGATCGCGATGCACTTATCGAAAGATTGACAGGATTAGTGGAGCGACAGTCACAACAAATTCAGAATCTAATCGAACAAAGAAATGCTGGTGGACAACAAAGGAATGAGATGAACCAGCCACAGCCTCGGGTAGAACAAATGGAGCTGATTGGGGAAAGGTTCAGAAGGCTTAACCCACCAAGATTTGAAAATACAGTGGATCCCACAGCTGCAGAGGATTGGCTGAGAACCATTGAAAACATGTTTTTGTACAGCAGAGTACCAGACGAGGAAAAGGTATTGTGTGCATCTTTTATGTTACGGGGGAGTGCAGGATACTGGTGGGACACAATGAAGGCCATCGAAAACGTAGCCACTATGACTTGGAACAGGTTCAAAGAACTTTTCAGAAACAAATATTTTACTGCTCCAGTCCGTGCGATGAAAATGAATGAGTTTATACAGTTGAGACAAGGGCCTATGACAGTTACGGACTACATCTCCAAATTTGAGCAATTGTCAATGTTTGCTGAGCACATGGTTAGAACAGATGCACTGAAAGTGGAAAGGTTTGTAGAAGGGCTGAGACCAGAACTTTATAGGGATGTTTGTATGGCTGGTATGCAGGGAGTTACTTACTCCCAAGTTGCTGAGAGGGCCTTGGTAGCAGAGCAAGCTGAACAGAGGATACGTCAGGCACAGGAGATTCGACGTCAGTTCACACAAAGACAGGGTCAGCGTTGGCTAGGAAATGAAAGGAAGAGGCCACAACAATTTCAGGGCCCAAGACCTAGTTTCCAGCTTAGACAGGGACAAGGGCAGGAACAAGGAGATTCAAGCAAGCGTCTGAGAACTGTTCAGGGTAAATCACCAGGACAACTACCCCTTTGCTCTAAATGTGGGAAACAACACAGTGGTGTCTGTTTTGTGGGTACCAGGACTTGCTATTCATGTGGACAACCGGGACATATCTCTACTATGTGCCCAAACAAACCGAGCCCAATGACACAAGGGAGAGTACCAGCTAGAGTCTTCACCATGACCAGAGAAGATGCTGAAGCAAACCCATCGGTAGTAACAGGTACATTTTCTATCTTTGGTACTTCAGCATTCGTATTATTTGATTCTGGAGCTACGCATTCATTTGCATCCACTGAGTATGTGAGAAGGCTAGGCAGAGAACCTGATATAGCAGAGAATGATTACAATGTAGTGATTCCATCTGGAGAGTCAAAACAAACAAATCAAATATTACGAGCATGTCTTATCTCGATTGATGGTAGAGAACTTTATGCTAATTTGATTGTACTTGATATGAACGATTATGATGTAATTTTGGGGATGGACTGGCTATCGAAATATTATGCATCCATAGACTGTCAGAAAAAGATAATTACATTTCAGCCACCTGAGGAGGAACCTTTTATCTTTGTTGGAGTAAAGAAGAACTTCAGATTCCCACTAATATCTGCAGTTAGAGCACAACGGTTGTTAGAAAGTGGTTGCGAGGGTTATCTGATGAGTGTTGTGACTACTGAAGAACAACATTGTTTATCTGTGGATGAAGTGCCGATAGTTAAAAAATATCCTGAAGTATTTCCAGAAGATCTTCCAGGCTTACCACCTGATCGAGAGATAGAATTTGTAATTGATATACACCCAGGGACCGCCCCGATATCAAAGTCACCTTATCGAATGGCACCAACTGAATTGAAAGAATTGAAGATTCAGCTGCAGGATTTACTAGACAAAGGTTTTATCAGACCCAGCTTTTCACCTTGGGGTGCACCGATTTTGTTTGTTCGGAAGAAGGATGGTAGTATGAGAATGTGTATAGATTACAGAGAACTAAACAAAGTTACAATCAAGAACAAGTATCCTTTGCCTAGAATTGATGATTTACTTGACCAGCTTCAGGGTGCAGCAATATTTTCGAAGATTGATTTGCGATCGGGTTATCATCAGCTGAAAATTAAAGAGGGAGATATTCCAAAGACAGCATTCAGTACCAGGTATGGACATTATGAATTTCTAGTAATGCCATTTGGCTTAACAAATGCCCCAGCTGCCTTTATGGATCTAATGAACCGAGTATTTAAGGATCTCCTTGATAAGTTTGTTATTGTATTTATTGATGATATTTTGATATATTCAAGGACTAAAGAAGAGCATGCTATTCACTTGAGAAAAGTGTTAGAAATTTTAAAAGATAAACAGTTGTATGCTAAATTCCAGAAATGTGAGTTCTGGATAGATCGAGTGGTATTTCTGGGACATGTTGTGTCAGGAGAAGGAATTTCAGTTGACCCAAGTAAAGTTGAAGCAATTAACAATTGGCCACAGCCTACTACTCCTTTCGAGATACGTAGCTTTCTGGGTCTAGCCGGGTATTATCGCAGATTTGTAGAAGGATTTTCAAAAATTGCATCTCCACTGACACAGTTGACTAGAAAGAATGTAACCTTCCGATGGACAGAAGCCTGTGAGCAAAGTTTTCAAGAACTAAAGAGGAGGTTGACTTCAGCACCCATCCTTGCAATTCCATCAGGTAATGAAGGTTTTGTGGTTTACAGTGATGCTTCGAAGAATGGTTTGGGTTGTGTATTAATGCAGAACGGAAAGGTAATAGCATATGCATCCAGACAGCTGAAAGAATATGAAAAGAATTACCCTACTCATGATTTAGAGCTTGCTGCAGTGGTATTCGCACTTAAAATTTGGAGGCATTATCTATACGGAGAACGATGCGAGATATATACTGACCATAAGAGCTTAAAGTATTTCTTCACACAGAAAGAGTTGAACATGCGGCAACGAAGATGGTTGGAACTAGTGAAAGATTATGATTGTGTTATCAACTATCACCCTGGTAAAGCAAATGTTGTAGCAGATGCATTAAGCAGAAAGTCAACTCATAACACTATTGCGATGGCTATAATTCAGAAACAGGAGTTGCTGGACCTGCAGAGAATGAATGTCGAAGTTGTAATGCATGAATTAGTGGAAGCAAAATTAGCCGCGTTAACTATTCGACCTACCTTACTTGATCGAATTGAGCAGGGACAACTCACAGATGAGTATTTGGCTAAAGTAAAGGAAGAAGTTGCTTCCGGGAAAGCATCAGATTTTCGAACAACAAAAGAAGGAGTCCTTCGATTCCAAAATCGATTATGTGTACCTAATGTGGATGACTTACGTGAAAATATTATGGCAGAAGCACACTCGACACCGTATTCAGTACATCCAGGAGCTACTAAAATGTACAGAGACTTGAAATTGCATTATTGGTGGCCAGGTATGAAGAGAGATATTGCTCAATACGTGGAACAATGTCTGACATGTCAACAGGTAAAGGCAAAACATCAAAGGCCAGCAGGAACCTTGCAGCCCTTACTGATTCCAGAATGGAAATGGGAGAACATTACAATGGATTTTGTGGTAGGACTACCAAAAACAGTCAAAGGTCATGATGCTATCTGGGTTATTGTGGACCGACTTACAAAATCTGCACATTTTCTTGCTATTTGTTCTACTTATTCAATGGATCGATATGCTCAACTATATATTCAGGAGATAGTCAGACTTCACGGAGTTCCACTGTCCATTGTTTCTGATAGGGATTCAAGATTTCTTTCTGCCTTTTGGAAGAGTCTACACAAGGCATTGGGGACACATTTATCCTTCAGCACTGCATATCATCCTCAGTCAGATGGGCAGTCGGAGCGAACAATACAAACATTGGAGGACATGCTCAGAACCTGCGTGTTAGACTTTCAGGGACAATGGAGCAAGTTTTTACCTTTGATAGAGTTTTCTTATAATAACAGCTATCAGTCGACTATTGGAATGGCTCCATATGAAGCACTATACGGCAGAAAATGTCGATCTCCGATACATTGGGATGAGGTTGGTGAACGAAAGCTTTTGGGTCCAGATATGATCATAGAAATGTCAAAAGCTGTAACACAGATTCGAGAAAGAATGAAAACTGCTCAGAGTCGACAGAAAAGTTATGCAGATAAAAGAAGGAGAACATTAGAATTTGCAGTAGGAGATCGGGTGTTTTTGAAAGTTTCTCCTATGAAAGGAATAATGCGGTTTGGTAAAAAGGGAAAGCTCAGTCCGAGGTATATTGGCCCATTTCCTATCATTGAGAGAATTGGTGATGTTGCCTACAGACTTGATCTGCCTGGATCAATGAATCAGATTCACAATGTGTTCCATGTGTCTGTGTTGAGGAAGTATGTAGCGAATCCATCTCATATTCTGAACGATGAACCCGCAAAGTTAAAAATAGACTTAACCTATGAAGAAATGCCTGTGGAAATTTTATTACGAGAAGTGAAGCAACTGAGAAATAAGGAAATTCCACTAGTCAAAGTCCTATGGAGAAATCAGTCCGTAGAAGAAGCTACTTGGGAAAGAGAAGATGAAATGAAGTCGAAATACCCAGAACTCTTCAGGTAAGTAAATTTCGAGGACGAAATTTTTATAAGGAGGGGAGGATGTGATACCCAAGCCTCTCACTACTCACTGGTTAATATAATTAATGCATTGCATTCATTTTATAATTTTAGTTGCTATTTAAATTGCATTTTATTGGTATCGTAGCTCGTATTTAATTATACTTGGGATATTGCTATTAAATTTTGTAGGGTTTATATTATAGGTGGAAACCCTTTAGGCTGAAAGAGTTAACGTGTCAAGTTCTAATAAAATATGATCACACGTGGCGAGATAATAATAATAATAATAATAATAATAATAATAATTACATTCGCTGGTGGTGTATATATTAGTGTAGGTAATTATAATAAAATAATACTAATCCTAATTAGTGGTATATTTATATATATAATCAATGGGTATGTGTGCGTGTGTTATTATATATATAATTAAGTGTGTGTGTGTTGTGTGTATATATATATAATTAAGTAAGGCGGTGCGTCACTCCTACGAGATAAATACATGTCCTTAAGCATAAAGAAAACCCTCAATCATAAAATCAAGAGCAGGCTAGCGAGAAGAAAGCTTCAGGTAAGTTTCCCTTTAATTTTCTCTTACATAATTAGGATGGTGATTTAGTTATGTTACTTAATTAATGGAGAAGACCATTCCAGCCTTAATTAAGTTGAGCAATGTAAAGGGATTGTGGGTGTGTGTGTGCTGGCGACTAATTAAGTGACATTTTTATTAATTATACATGAAAAGAGTATTAGAAGATCTAGGAATTAAAGTTTAAGTAAGATTAGTGCATGATTATACAATATTAAACCTGTGCTAGGATTTATGTATTGTTGCTGTAATGATTATTGTAATTAATGGAATTTATCCTTGTTAATATAGAAAATGGTTTATCTCGTTGAATACTTTAATTTGCGACACAGGAATGTAATGTTTTAGTAATTCTTAACCAACTTTAATAATTAAATGAGGTGATTTAGGATGAGTTAAAGTTTTAATTGGGAAACTGGTTATTGCTAATAAATAGTAGTAATTCAAATGGGTGATATTAGTTTATTAGATTTTTATTGTTTTTATTATCTTAAAGGTTAATATAGATCAACCGCATTGGTGTACGGGTAGGAACTATCAGATAACTACTCTTGAGGAAGAGGTAAGTAGAAATCCATCTTGCACCTACAATGCATAAACATAGTATTTGTCTGTATTATTTGACTATAAGATGCTTGTGATATGTGGTGCGAATGATTGATTCGATGTTGTATAAACATAACATTCACGAGCATTGGCATGTGTACGCATGGGTCGTATATTTCCTGCTTTGCATTCATTGTGTGGTGAAAAGAAACGAAAAATGTAATGTTGACCACTACTAGTGTACCGAGGCCGGTGGCATGTGAGACATGGATAGGCTTGATTTGTCAAGCCGGTGGCATGTGAGACATGGATAGGCTTTATGATATATTGAGCCGGTGGCATGTGAGACATGGATAGGCTTGATTTGTCAAGCCGGTGGCATGTGAGACATGGATAGGCTTTATGATATATTGAGTCGGTGGCATGTGAGACATGGATAGGCTCGATTTGTCGGGCCGGTGGCATGTGAGACATGGATAGACTCTATGATTATGGTTATTTATTGAGCTAGCTTTTTCCGGTGCACAGTAGGTGGGTCACGGGCCCTATAAAGATAAAATATCCAGAACATTGGTTAGGGTTTCAGTAGTGTGCATTTCACATCTCTTATAATGTTTCTGCAAGCATTTAATTTATCGTACATGCATGATTTCTGCTTACTGGGCTATAGCTCACCTAGTTTGTGCATTGTAGGTGAGCATGTTGATGATGTATAAGCTTACGGCTTACCGGGCATATTGTTCGTGCTTTGACAAGCTTTTGGGATCGGTGTACATGGATGACGACCTTTGGGGCTAAACCATGGGCGTACTATGCTTTTGGCCTTCTATTTTGTTATTTAGTTTGAGTTTGTATATTGTTAATCAATTTTTGGGCATGTATATATTTGTGTGGTTGGGATGGATACGTTGGTATCTACTGTGGATGGTGCATGAATGTGAATGAGTGGTTGTTTGGGAGATAGATTATACTTCGTAAATATGTTACAGGTAAATGAAAAAAAAAAAAAAAATTGTACAGGTTTAACCAGGGTAGAAGTGATCTATTTTTGGGGTTATATAAGGGTGGGGGTGTCACAGCAGCGCATCGCACAACCCCTTCTCAGCCAGCATACTCTCTGGCTTTAGCTCACACAACATCCTCTCATCCCTTACCCTCTGATTGGATTCTAGATTCAGGCGCATCGCATCACGTTACTACTGACCTTGTCAATCTCTGTCTTCACTCTCTCTACCACGGTAATGATGGGGTAGTAATCGGTAATGGCTTAAGTTTATGCATTGCTCTTATTGGATGTTTAAATTTTGAGAATAATTCTGGACTCTTATCTAATCAATCCTTGCATGCTTCGAATATGTCTCGTAATTTATTGTCAGTCTCTCGCCTGTGTACCGATAATAATGTGGTGGTGGTGTTTACTGATTATGATTTCAGGTGAAGGATCGGGCAATGGGGATACTCGCCTACGCGGTCTCCGCGTTAACGGGCTATACATATGGCCAATTGTTGCTTCATCTTCTGCTTTGTCCTATGTCAAACAGTCTTCTTCAACGTGGCATGCCAGGCTTGGTCATCCCTCCCGAAGAATTCTTAATTTTGTTATTATTGGTCATCCCTCCCCAATACTTCTTAATTATGTTATTACTAGTTATCAGTTACCCGTACCTCAAACTTTATCATTTTCATGCAATTCTTTCAAATGCGTAAAGTCACATAAACTAACATAAACTACCATTTTCTAATTCCTCTCTTACTTCATCTATGCCACTTGAATTAATTTTTTTTTATGTATGGACGTCGCATGTGCTCTCATTTGATGGTTACAAATACTATGTGATTTTTGTGGATCATTTTACAAAATATGTGTGGTTATATCCTCTCAAAGGGAAATATGATGTGTTGCATACTTTCACGGCTTTTAAAGCTTTAGTTGAAAATTTTCTTAATCATAAAATCATCACATTATATACCGATAATGGGGGGAGTTTCTTGCTTTGTGTCCCTTTTTGACATCTCATGGGATCACACCTCACGACTCCACCTCACACACCTGAACATAATGGGAGTGCTGAGTGTCGTCATCGTCACATTGTTGACACTGATCTTGCCATGCTTCATCAGTCCTCAATGCCATTGTCCTACTAGTCGTTTGCCATGTCCGCTGCCACCTATCTCATTAATTATCTTCCAAAAGTAGATCTTTCCATGACTTCATCAATTGAAAAATTATTTAATCAAACCACTAATATAATCAAACTGTGTGTGTTCAACTGTTGGTGTTATCCACAGCTTAGACCTTACTCTACACATACGCTGGACACATGTTCCTCTCCCTGTGTCTTATTGGATACTCTCTCACTCAAAGTGCTTACATATGTCTCGATCTGATCTCCCACAAAATCTACACTTCTCGACATATTGAGTTTGTTGAAGATCAGTTTCCCTTTGCAGCCAAACAACCCTCCTTACCCACCCCTAATCCACCTACGATCGATACCATTCCCTCACCACCACCTGTTCCGTTAGCCCCGCCAGCAGCTGTTCCGCCTCCTTTGCCCAATCCTCCGCCTGCTCTTGCGGTTCGAAACCCGATGGTAAATCATGCTAAAAATAATATTTTTAAATTGAATCCAAGGTATGGTCTATCTTCAGTTATTCATTCTAATATTGAGCCTAACACTGTTACTCAGACTCTCTCTGATACTCGTTGGCGTGATGCCATGTCTGCTGAGTTCACTGCTCTACTGAAAAATGGCACGTGGGATCTTGTTCCTCCAGATTCCTTTCAGAATGTTATTGGGTGCAACTGGGTATTTGTATCAAATAAAAGCCCGATTGTTCTATTGAAAAGTTTAAAGCTCGGTTAGTAGCCAAGGGTTTCCATCAACGTCCTGGCATAGATCATGCTGAAACTTTTAACTCTATTGTCAAGCTTGCCACAGTTCGATTGGTTACTGTCTCTCGCGATTGGCCTTTACATCAGTTTGACGTTAATAATGCATTCTTACACGGTACCTTAACTGATAAGGACTATATGTCACAGCCTCCTGGCTTCATTGACAAAAACTTCCCATTCTATATCTGCAAGCTTCAAAAATCTATATATGGACTTAAACAAGCTCCAAGAACGTGGTACAACTCTCTTCACCAATTATTGGCCTCACTTGGTTTCTCTCACACCAAGTCAGATGAACCTTTTTTCGTATGCCACTGTGATGGGGTACTTGCCTACTTCTCATTTACGTTGATAATCTTATTCTCACTAGGAATAATAATGTCTTCCAAAACTCAATTATCTCTGCTCTTTCCTCGGCCTTCTGAGTTAAGGACTTGGGTCCTCTGTCTTACTTCTTAGACATTGAGGTTCTACGTACGTCTTCCTCGTGCTTTCTTTTCCAGCGAAAGTACATCACTGGTCTGCTTTCTAAGTATAATATGCTTAATGTCAAGCCAGTTCATACTCCTCTTGCCACTGGAGCTACTCTTTCCTTGCATGACGGCACTAAGCCTGTTGAGGCTTCTTCTTATCGCTGAGCTCTAGGTAGTCTTCAGTATCTCTCATTTACATGGCCTAATATTGCCTTTGCTGTTAATAAATTTTCTCAATTCATGCATGCTCCTACGGAATGTCACTAGGGTGCAGTCAAACGGCTATTCTGATACTTAAATGGTACATGTGATTCCGGCATCACACTGAGACGTGATTCTCCTCTATCTCTTCATTGTTTCTCGGATGCAGACTAGGCCGGTAACTGTGATGACTGTACTTCCACTAGTGCTTATGTTATCTTTTGGGGCTCCAATCCTATTTCATGGTCATCTAGAAAACAACGGTCAGTTGCTCGCTCTTCTACTGAAGCTTAATATATTGTTGCCACTACTGCTAAGCTCCAATGGACGCACTCGATTCTTATGGAACTCCACATTCCAATCTCGTCTACTCCGGTAATATACTGTGACAATGTTGGTGCTACTTATCTCTACTCCAATCATGTTTTTCACTCACGAATGAAACACATTGCCATTGAATATCACTTTGTTCATGCCTTGGTGAAGGCTTCCACTATTCGCGTATCCCATGTTTCTTTAGCTGATCAGCTTGCAGATGCCCTCACAAAGCCTCTCTCTCGTCATCGTCTTCAACTGCTCACGGACAAGATTGGACTCACTATTCATGCTTTATCTTGAGGGGATATATTATGGATGTATATATGTAGCTTTAACTTTGTATTTTCTTGAATGTATTTTGTCCCACATCGCTATCCCAATTGTATTGGGTTGATTGTAATTTGTATATATTCATACATTACTTAATGATATAATTATCTTCTCTCATATTCTATAGTTTATTCGGTGTATTGCGCCGAATGAAGTCGATGTTGTTCGACCAAATTCGGTCTAACCAGTGGATTTGAAGGTGGTTGTGGACTTGCCAATGGTTCAGATGCAGTATAGCCTACTTTTCTTCTTCAAGTTCCCTTTTTTTTTTTTCTTTTTCTATTGGAACTTCAAAGCGGCAACAGTGGCTGAAGTTGGCGGCAGTACTTGTTTTAAAACTTTACCGATGATGTCTATGGAGGATGAAAGAGGCTAATACAACTTCTTTGGGGAAGGAGACGTACAAATTTAGAATAAAGGGCATTTTGGATATTTTATATATGTTTACTTTTGTCCAAAATATTTAGGGGTGCATTAAAGTTCTTGAGGTGTTGATAACAAACCTTTTAATTATACAAATATAAAAATTTTGTTCTTTTATGAGTAAAATTTGTGTGCCAAAAGAATGATTCAAAATTTTGACTTTGCAATGAAGGAATATCTAGTGAGATGCATATATTTGTTTTTGACTTATTTATAAATAATATCATTTACTGTGCATCAATTTATTATTAATACAACAATAATATCATATGGAGCTAAAAAGAAATTAAGAATAAAGTTTAAAAAATATATTCATTCGATATTTATAATAATACGAGACATGATATGAATTATTTTGAATTTCAAACCAACAATTATAGCCCAAAACTAACGCACGTGCATTGATCAACTAAAAAATTAAGAAGTCGTGCATTTCTAAGTTCATTTTTAAAATATATTTTACATCTGATAATTGATAAAAGAAAAAAAATCATGATTTATGTAATTAAAAAAAAAAAATCAACCTTTACCACATGTATAGTAGTAGAATCCAAAATTCAAAATTTAGACTTCACGTCAACAATTGAAGTATGAAATTAACTAATATATATTGAAAGAAAAAATTATAAAGATGATATACTTCTTTATTATGTTTAAAAAAATATTGTAATTGATAATTAACCGAATGTTAATCAATTTTTATATAATTAAGTATATTATTTTAGTTGATAAGAATTGGATGAAACAATTCAACATCTTACAGTATATTTCTTTTTAATCGATAAGAAATTGAATAAAATAATTGAGCGAAACGGCCCAGAAAGAAAAGATAATTTTTCTTCCCTCGTGTGGGGAGAAAGCAAGAGATAGTCAACTTCCTTACATTCACTTCTCTCACAAATAATTTATGAAAATCATTTAAGTATTACTGCCAAGGTAATATAGACATCCAATTATATATATGGACAAATTCTACTGCACCCAATTCAATTATTATAGTTAAAAAAAAATTATGCCTAAAATTTTTTTATAAAATATATTATCCATAATTTTTTAAATATTATTACCAATCTTATACGATCATTCATGTAACTTAATCGTGTAAGCTTATATGACAGTATAAGTTCAATCATGTAAGTTTGTAAGGTAAATTGTGTTAGCTTACACGATTGTGTAAGTTCAATCATGTAAGTTTATACAAATTGTGTGCGTGCATAGTAAATTATATAAGTTTACACGATTCGTATAAACTTGTACGAGATGAATGAGAGGGGATAAGAAAAAAAGCAAGGGGAGGGGCTTTCACAAGAAGAAAAGAGACAAGAATAAGAGTGCAAAGAGAAAAGGAGAGAAGATTTTCATGAAAGAGGGAGGGGAGAGATATATTGACCTAAATCTTTCACGTGCATAATTATAATTTTTGGAATAATTTATTTTATTAAAATGCATGCTTATGTAATTTAATTATTTTGGATGGTTAATTACGCTTTTATTACTTATATGCAAATTATATGGAATAAACTGAATTATTATGTAATTAATGCATTTATTTAATATGTTAAAAATTTATTAAGTTTAATTGGACTAAATTAAATTATCCATAATTATGGAGCTCATAAACTAAGGCCCTGAGGACCGGAGCTCAATAGAAATTAAAATCTCATATAAATACTGATAAATATCACAATCATAGACTACTGCGCACACCAAAAGAAAGTTTTATATTTATTTCCAGTCTAGGATGAACGGCGCCGCCGTGCCCCCATCCCCAAAAATCAAAATTCTTTTTAGTCCAAAAGAACTAATTTCCAAAAGAAAGTTTTCTATTTATTTCCAGTCTAGGATGAATGGCGCCGCCGTGCCCCCATCCCCGCAAATCAAAATTCTTTTTAGTTCAAAAGAACTAATTTCGTATGAATACGGAAGTCTTCTTCTTGTTCAAAATCCTCCCAAATCTGTACGCATTAGAGTATGGGTTCATAGGGGTTTTGTTCGACTTTTTTCTCCCTACGTTTTTCCAATAATCGGCAAATTTGAGCCTTGTTGGTGTCGAAATTTGAGATCAAACGGAAGGAGAAAACAGTTTTGTGTAGTGTATGTTAATTTAAAATTTTGGCCAATTAACGATCGGATTCCAAAAAGGGCAACCGTGAAGAAAGTTGCCGACGGTGGGGAAGACAGCACCGTCCTGGGTGGCAGGGAAGAAGGGGTTGCGGGGGTTTAAATTGGGGTTGGGATTAATTGTTTTTTTTATTTTTTTTTTGTTCTATTATGTATTAAAATATATATATTATTTAATTAGTTATGAAATTTAAGTAATTTCAAAATTTTTATAACTTTTGATTCTGATAGGATGAATTTTAGAATTAATCAAATTTAATTCTTGTAAAAAGTAACAGTTTAGTTTTTCATTTTCAAATTATCATTAAATTTTCGTTTCAATTGCGATTGACCTCAAACAAGTGTGAGAAAATGCATAAATTTTGTAATCTATAATATA
This sequence comes from Caryopteris x clandonensis, assembly GCA_028749325.2. NCBI lineage: Eukaryota > Viridiplantae > Streptophyta > Magnoliopsida > Lamiales > Lamiaceae > Caryopteris > Caryopteris x clandonensis. Next base: position 4,147,943 of record JAPYKT020000024.1, on the reverse strand, counting down.
GGTATGATAAATAGTAATTTTCTCGTCTTTATACAGTTTACAATTTTCTAGAATATAATAGTGTCAAAACCTAGAAGAAAGCTCGTTTTCACATTATTTGTCAAAATTAGTCTCGGTTTTCACTTCGTAAAATATTCTAAGTCAGTGCATAAAGTTTTTAGTCATTAGCATCTCAATTTTTTATAGATTAAGATTTTATTTAAGAGTTTAATAATAAACAATTTCTTCCTATTGTAGGAGCTCTAAAGACCTTAGGATTAGAACAAGGCATATTTGAAGATATCATATCCGTTGTTACAAGAGGTCGGTGATACTCACACTAACTTATGTGTAGTGCTTATTGATTACCCTCTCAAATTGTATGCATGTTTATATATATATATATATATATATATATATATATATATATATATATCAATCGTAGAATATATGTGATGCTCATATGTTATACGTGTTTTTTGTGAATGTTTAGTTTATGGAACTTAAAAATTCAAAGTGGATGATATGATACGTGAAATTTGACTAATTATATCTGATGATTATGTTGCTTTAATCACGCATTAGTATGATGAAAGTTGATCAATGGTGCAGAAATCGAAAATTGGTAGTTAGCACTTTTCGACTGCCTAGGCGCTGACTACAAAAGTCATAGACATTAAATTAAAGTTAAACATACACTCAAGTTAATCTGAAGACTAAAGTGAGAGTGAAAACAACAAAATGTATTATTTTTTTAATTATTAATTTATTCTTAAAATATATTTTACCGCCTAGGCGATGCCTAGATCAACTAGGTGGCGTGTACTGAAAAAAACAAAAATACAAACGAATTTGATGAAAATCAGGTTGGGGCACCGGCGCCTAGCCCGACTTTTGCATCAATGAAGTTGATACATAATCTTGAGTAATTGTTGGGCTTTGATGACATGATGCAAAGAGAATGTGATTGATGTGCTCATGATTTCTTATATATATATATATATATATTCCCAATAAAATCACACGTGTAAAGTATATGGATAATACCATACATAGATATGACTAAGATTTGTGGGTATGACCCTACATGATTCTAATCAAAAGATCCCTTCGGGTAGCTTCTGAATACATGATACTCGAGCAGAACATTACGCGTCTCATGTAAGATTGATGTTTTCCTATGTGTATTATAATAAATACTTGGTATATATATTTATGAAAAATTCATGATTTATAATTTGTTTGGGAATAATTTATTTGCATGTTAGGTTGAATTTTGATACAATTGTTATGTATGAATGTGTATGTACTTTGGTGGGTAACAAGAGTTAGCCCACATAGTATTTTTCCAACACTCACCCTCTGACCTTTTAAGGTAAGAAGGTTAAGGAGTGAACTACGTTGTGAAAGCAGTCTGCTTACTATGCTAACGCTACATTTAAAATTTATGTTTTTTGGTACTTCTATTACGGACCTATTTGAATTGCTTTATTATTGATTCTGCTGTGCTTTGATGGACAAATCATGATATTTATACTTTAGGTCTCAATATAGAATTGATATTATTCTTGTTTTGGTTTTGAGACACTAAATTGATTATAAGAAAGAGGGAAATGGGACTTAAGAGAAGGGGAAGATAGAGAAAAGGGGAATAGGTATTTGCACGAAGGGAAGAAAGAGAAAAGGTGGAGGAGAGAGGAGAAAGAAAGGGAAAAAGTGACTTACTGGAGGGGGAAAATGAAAGAGAGCATGAGAGGATGCGTTTTCACGAGAGAAGTAAAAGAAAGGAAGAATGAATAAATAATAAATATAGGTACAAAATATATGTTTTAAACTTTTATTAGAATTCGAGTTTATCAATTATTTCGGTAGAAGGTCTTTTCTTCGACAAAAACTTGTGTGAAATGATTGTACGGATTTAAGATTCGTGCAACTGGATCATGTGTTATCTTTGTTTTCACGCGAATATTTAGTATTTAAATTGAAAAGCTCCAAAACTATTGTAAATTGTTACCTAGTCCTTTTTTTAGGCTTATAAGTTATAAAATTAATTATATGATTTGAAGATCATGCCTCTTCACCCACATCTTTTATCGCTAAAACAAATAATTTTTTTAATTAAATTTAAAAATTATATTATATTATAATATAAAATTTTGGTAGATTTAAAAATAAAATATTAAAATACCACTCAACTATATAGTTTTTTGAAATGTTTACAATTACTATACAATATAGATAAATTACAATTGTAATCACTAATAGAATAAAATTCAATATATTTAAAAATAAAATTATTTACATAAAAAATTAAATTTACTAGTTTGTGAATTTATTTATATATTTTGTTGATAGGTATAAAAATTCATTCCTACAAATTATTATCTCTTAAAATTCTAAACTTCACACATTGTGATAAAAAAAATTAATTAAACAAATAATATTATTATATTTAAATAATTTTACTTTATTTTTTAATAATATTACTCATTTCTTAAAATATATTAATTTTTTAATTAAATTTAAAAATTATATTATATTGTAATATACAAGTTGGGTAGGTTTCAAAATAAAATACTATTACATTCTAATAGATTAATTTGTCAAATTAATTTCAAATTAAGTTTGATATGTCTCCATAAAAAAATCTATAAGAATATTTATTATATTAATATATAATTATTTTAAAATATGAATGAAATCCTAATTAATTAATTTATTTTTTTCTTTGTTTGAAAAATCAAATATTTATATATGTGTTTAGAAATTGAACCAAAAAAAGTGTGCAATGTTACTACTTATTTTTTAAAAGAAAAAAATACATGACTGCTTTTTAAATTTTAGAAAATATTTTATAGTGGAGGGAATGATGTTTATTTGTTCATCTGAAGATGTATATGATGATCGTTTTTTTCGAATATTAACAGTATTATCTTCTTATTGAAAATGCATTACTTTTTTATTTAAAAAGTATTACTTTATGATTTAAAAGGTATTACTACTTTTTTTTAAAAAAAAAAAATACACGACTACTTGTTAAAATTCTAAGATATATTTTATAGTGGGGGAATGATGTATATTTGTTAATCTAAAAATATGTAGGATTCTCATTTTTATCGAATATTAACAGTATTACTTTCTTATTGAAAATGTATTACTTTTTTATTCAAAAGGTATTACAACTTATTTAAAAAAATATATACACAACTGCCTTTTAAATTTTAAAAAATATTTTATAGTGGGGGGATGATGTCTATTTTTTCATCTGTATATGATTATCATTTTTTCAAATATTAACATTATTACTTTCTTATTGAAAAGATGTTACTTTTTATTTAAAATGTATTACTTTATGATTTAAAAGGTATTGCTACTTATTTAAAAAAAAAAAAATACACGACTGCTTGTTAAATTCTAGGATATATTTTATACTGGGGGAATGATGTGTATTTGTTAATCTAAAAATGTGTAGGATTCTTTCTTTTGTCGAGTATTAACAGTATTGCTTTATTATTGGAAATGTATTATTTTCTTATTCAAAATGTATTACTTTCTGATTCAAAAGGTATTACTACTTATTAAGAAGAAAAAATAACAAATACACGACTGCTTGTTAAATTCTATGATATATTTTATAGTGGGGGAATAATATTTATTTGTTAATCTAAAAATGTGTAGGATTCTCGCTTTTGTCGAATATGAACAATATTACATTATTATTGAAAATGTATTACATTCTTATTCAAAAGGTATTGCTTTCTGATTCAAAAGATATTACTATTTATTTTTTAACAGAAACAAGTGCATGACTGCTTGTTAAATTTTATAATATATTTTATAGTGGTGGAATGATGTGCTTGTTAATATGAAAATGTGTAGGATTCTCACTTTTGTCGAATATTAACAGTATTACTTTCTTATTGAAAATGTATTACCTTATTATTCAAAAGGTATTACTATATATTTGTTAAATTGAAAAAAAGTAATAAAGCATCATAATTTATCATCTATTTACAGTGAATAAATAAATATTATGAGTAATACTTTTAAGTTCACACAATAGTACTTTTTAGCTAAACAAATAATACATTTCAGTTAAACAAGTAGCATTGAACAATTTATCAGTTTAATTTGAATTGAACTATACTAATATAATAACAAAGTAGTCTAAAAGAAAATTTTATCATCTATTTATAGTAAATAAATATATATTACCTAATAATTTTCTAGAAAACTTACTAAAATTTTAATTTTAAATACAAAAATCATTTTATATTTTAAAATTAGTTTTAAATTAATGTATTTTAAGAAAATGGGTACTACTATTAAAATATAAATAAATATTATTTAAATATAATAATATTATTTTTTTAATTAAAAAATTCAACAAAAGTGAGAATCTTGGAAATCTTCAGATTAACAAATACACATGATTCCTCCGGCTATAAAATATTGACTAGGTATTTGTTTTTTTTTTAAATAAGTAATAACATTGAGCAATTTTTTTAGTTCAATTTCTAAACACATATATAAGTATGTGAATTTTTAAACAAAGAAAAAAGTAAATTTTATCATCTATTTGCAGTAAATAAATAAATATTACCTAATATTTTTTTAGAAAACTTACTAGAATTTTAATTTTTAATACAATTAATATATTTGAAGAAAACGAGTAATAATGTTAAAAGATAAAGAAATATTTAAATGTAATAATATTATTTGTTTAATTAAAAAAATTCTATCACAGCATGTGAAGTTTAGAATTTTAAAGGATAATAATTTATAGGAATGAATTATTATACCTACCAACAAAATATATAAATAAATTCACAAATTAATAAGTATATCAATTTTTTTATGTAAATAATATTATTTTTATAAAAAAAATTATGTTTAAAATTGCAATTTATATATATTGTAAAATAATTGTAAATGATTCAAAAAATAAAATAATTGAGTAGTATTTTAATATTTTAAATTACAATATGTTGATATAAGATAATAGAGTTTCAAAATTCGCATAAATGTTTCGGCTAGCCTGATGGTAAAATGGATGTGGATCCTCTATGAGATTACAGTATGAACTAACCAATGCTATTTTTTGGCCCAAGATCTCAGCGGATTTACAGCACAGCATTCCATTCCAGCGCACCAGGCCCAAGATCGCGGCCCAACTAGCAGCGGATTTACAGCACAACATTTCGTTCCAACGTACCAGGCCCAAGATCACGGCCCAACTAGCAATAGATTTACAGCACAACATTCACTTCCAGCGCACCGAGCCCAAAAATCGCGGCCCAACTAGCAGCGGCTTTACAGCACAGCATTCAGTTCCAGTGCACTAGGCCCAAGATTGTGGCCCAACTTGAAAATGGGTAGTTAGCATCCCAGCGCCCCGGGTCGGATCGGACTATTGTTGGCCCAAGATCGCAGCGGCCCAGCAGCGGATTTACAGCACAGCATTCTGTTCCAGCGCACCAAGCCCAAGATCGCGGCCCAACTAGCAGCGGATTACAGCACAGCATTTCTTTCCAGCGTACCAGGCCCAAGATCGCGGCCCAACTAGTAGCAGATTTACAGCACAGCATTCAGTTCCAGCGCACCGGACCCAAGATCCCGGCCCAACTAGCAGCGGCTTTATAGCACAACATTCAGTTCCAGTGCGCTAGGCCCAAGATTGTAGCCCAACTTGAAAATGGGTAATTAGCATTCCGGCGCCCCCGGTCGAATCTGATTATTGTTGTTCGTGCAACAATTTCACAAGGGACCTTTAAAATTGCAATTTATATATATTGTAAAATAATTATAAATGATTCAGAAAATAAAATAGTTGAGTAGTATTTTAATATTTTAAATTATAATGTGTTGATATACGATAATAGTTTCAAAATTTGCATAAATGCTCTAGCTAACGTGATGGTAAAATGGTAATTTAAGTTAATACTATCTCAAGAATAAAGGGGGAAAGAACCACCCATTTTGATGGACAGGCACAAAGTGATCATGATGTAGTATATAAATTTATCTGTTTATATAAATAAATGCTTACAAAAATGTTCATCTTAGATACCCACATTATCTTTTCTCTTACATATATATGTTAGTGTGTTGGTGTTTTTAAAGCATCATTATTTTTTATTACGATAAAAATGTAAATTAACACAATGTTATATATGTAGTTTATTTTACGAGTTTAACTTGTCACGCACTTCTAAGTAAATTTATATTTATCTTACTAAATTATAAATAAACGTAATAAAGTAATAAAATCAAAGTGCACAGAATGAAGTATTGAAACACCTCGCCCAACCCAGTTATTTACCCTACGTCCAGATCCCAACTTTAAGGCTCCGCCCTACGCATTTCTGCCCAGAATTGTTAGAAATCTCACCTGAAGAAAGACCACACTAACTCATCCCGCTACAATTTTTACATCCTAACCTTCTTTTACATCAGCAATAAACCTTTTCTTTTTAACATCTCCCCATTTCCACCCATATTAACCACATCTAAGGTTTCTGGAGACTGATCGACAACTGGAGTCAGGTATCCCCTTCATAAACAAGAACCTCGGGAAGCCCATGGAGATCCAGAGGTAGTGCATGGGGGATTCAGGCTAGATTCCCATCCGCATTTAATTGACCAAAGAAAGAAAAAAAATGGAAATAGGAACATAATTCAGGGTATAACCACTGAAAGAAAAAAATGTTGGAAATATGAGAAGGGTTATCTATACAATCAAATATATGAAGAGCAGAGAACACTCTCCTCATTTACATTCTAAAGATCTCATTAACCTTTCTCAAATATACTAACATACCTTTAAGAGAGAAATATATCTGGAAAATAAAGTGTCCTTTCAGTTTTGTTACGGTGAAAATTAATGAAAAATTACATTTATCAGTCAACATCAGCACACATTCAAAAAAGATTGTTTACATCTTATCTAATATTAATACATTTAACATTAAGAAGCCAAAAATTCCTAAATCACAATGACTCGGGACTGGTAGAAGGTCTGATCTTCGAAGGCATCTGCACAAATCTGTCCATTCTGCCTCCAAACTTGTGACTTGAATCTCTGGGCGTAATGGACATTTTATCCAGAGAACATTCAAATTCATCACCATCCTCCTCATCGTAACTCCTGCTTCCATCATCCGGAATACTCATCCCATTTCCACCAACATACGCCTCGTCTTCATCACTTGTACCTTCTCCATCATCTTCATCATACGTACTTCTAACCATTGACCAGTACACATATTCTGGCCGGATATATCTTCAAAATAATAAAGAAAAAGATAAATTTTAAATCCAATACAGCCATTCTGGTCAACTATGAACAATATTTCCTCACAATGAATAAAGAAAAGGATAAACTATGAGCAAAAAATACACCACCCATTCTGGTCAACTAGGAGCAGAGATGAACCTGTCACATTTCCTCAATAGGCAGGGATCAAATGGGAAAAACATGTCGAGTCTTTCTACCCCACCAAATGCCCTGGACTGTTCTGATTCTAGGATGCCATGGTCAACAAAGCTTTGAGGTAAAGAAAATACTCGATTTGCTTTGACCAGCCGTAGGAATTCTTCTACTATTGATGGCAGGCATACCTGCAAAAGAATTGTAAGTATGGAAGCTCCAAAGCAATTGGAAAAGTTCAAATTTATTTTACCTGTAGTGGTTTTAAAGGGTGGCCAAAGACGTCATCAATACGCATGAGCAGCAGTTGGGACTTAAGACGAGGTACAGCAAGCATTTGTCTCATACGAAAACAAAGCACATACATAATAGCCTACATCACAAATATGCAATACTTAAGAAAGGTATAACTGGCTGATTTGTTGGAATCAAAACAGTAAAAGACAAATTCAAGAACATACTATCATCCTTAAATATTTAAAGGAAAAGTAGACTGTATTCCATCCAACAGTAAAATTCTTTCCAATCAAACATCAAATTTCATACCACATTTGGTTTAATAAATCAATTCCCAATCTATCCCCAGGTTCTTTAAACCAGCAATTTGAATTCTAACAACAGCCCCCATAATATCATTTAGTTTATTGGCAATTTTATTATTAACAATTGCGGAGATATTGACAAATGGTAAATAAACAATTAAAGCGAAACCCCTTGGACCTTATATTTATCTAGTGAAAGTTTTCAAATGTAGTATTCTCAAGTCTTATCTTAACTGTATATCCAGGTAATAATATAAATAACAAACATAAATTTTACTTGTGTATGACTAAGTAGTTTTGGTCGTAAAGAACTAAAAAAATTAAACAGTTTAAGCAATAAATGAAATAGATGATAATTAGAACACAAGAAGAGTAATAATTTGGTAGAGAATTGGGGATAAACATGTTGGAGATGTAAACTATAACAGCAAAGAGGGTGCAAAGTTGCAGTTCCTGTGAGTGGGAGATGCTCCTACAAATGACAGGATGGTTGGTAATGGTATCACTAAATCAATCATATTATCCATAAGATCAGCAATAAGCTCACACAGCATAATCATTAACGTTAGATTTCAACAAAAAATGAGAAATTTGTTGACTCCCAATTTGGTAGGTCATGAATGGAATACAGGAGGCACACTACAAGCATACTTAAGGTTTCCCGTGTATTGAACCAACCATGTACATAAAGGATAACTCAAATTCATGTAACACGTGACAGTCACCCTTAAAAAAATCCAAAGCAGTATTCCTACCAACACTTGGGATCTACCAAAAATCTTGAGAGTCTATAATGATTTATCTTTTACTAAGAAAGAGGAGAATCTTATTACTGATAAAAGGGTTGTGCAAAGGGATAAGAAGTACCCTGCTTACATACAAAGCAGAAAGAGTCATTACTTATGTGTAGGCGCATACGAAGCAACCCTATATTTTACCCGTATCCCATCTAGGAACTAAAGATCCTCCTATTTCTTTCAAGCCAAAGAGGCCAATATAAGACTGGAACTATCAAGCCTATATCTCATTGTTTTTGCAAATATATATATATATATATATATATATCTCATTGTTTTTGCAAATATATATATATATATATATATCTCATTGTTTTTGCAAATATATATATATATATATAGGATTTGAGCTCCACAGGCAACAAGTTGACCTTAACCACACGGCAAAGAGGCCAACATAAGGCTGGACATATCCCCCCCCCCCCAAGAAAAACAAAAAATCAACTGCCCTGTTCTACGGATAAGAACTCCAGGATTGGAGAGAAACAGTTGGTTGATGATGACAATACCCACTGCAAATCCAACTCCCTCCACACTCTATGCCATAGGGCAAGGGAAAATGTGCAGTAAAGAAAAACAGGATCTAGATCTTCAGAGTTATTTTTGCATATATATACATATACATATATATATATATATGTTGGATTTTAGCTCTACAGGCAACAAGCTGACCTTAACCAAACGGCACTTCATGTCTTAGCTACAACTTTCCCACCTCAAAGTCTTGATTATTTTCCCTGAGTTAGGCATTTTACATGAAGCTCAGAAGCTTTTAAAGCTAAAAAGCAGTTTCATGTACCCAATTCTGTAGGACCAGGGCCTAGGCTGTATGGAGCCACCCACTGTTGCGAAAAGGGTCTTATGTGGCCCGCAGTAGGCACCCCTCGACCAAGGGAACATCAATCTAGATGGTGGAAAATTGTACTACCTTCTGCATGGCAATAAATCAGACCTAAGCAGCCTGTTTAGCACCTAACTACACAGGCCCTTTTTATTTTTATTTCTCTCTTTTGGCCAAAACGGCATTGCTCCGCAAGATTATTTAAATCACTAGATTACCTTTGAGAACAATTCAACTCAAACTGAAGCCTATATCTAATTTTTTTTCTATTTTTGGGCAATGTATATGTGTGCGCGTGTACATATATTGTGCTCAATCCCTACATATGGTGCCACCCTGAGAAAAAGGGTCTTAGGTGGTGGCCTAGGCGGTAGGCACCCCTAGACCAAGGCAAACATGACCTAGATGGTGGGAAAATTTGTCATACCTTATGTGTGGCAACTATTCGGACCTAGGCAGTCTGTGCAGCGCCTAGCTACACAGGCCCTTTTTAATTTATTTCTCTCTTGGGAGCTACACAGGCCCTTTTTAATTTTATTTCTCTTGGCCAAAACAACGTCGCTCCGCAAGATTATATAAATGACTGAATTACCTTTGAATATGATGGTAGCCAGTCACCAGATATTCATAACCCTAGACCTTGTCTTGCCAGCCCTGATCAGCTGTCTAGGCACTTGTCTCACCAGCCGCCGCTGCCATCATCGCCCCTGTCTCGCAGCCAGTAATCCATACCTCCGCTGCCTCCAACCCCCCAGTTGGTATTAAATCTTGATCTTAAAAGCAAATTTATTCACTTCTTCAATTGCTCAATAACTTGATCCGACTTCTACCCATATATTCTTGTGCATTAGGAATTGCTCTGGTGAAGCACATGATAGGTATAGATAGCCCATGAGCCACGGATCGAGGGATACTTCTGAGGATTGTTTCAACAAACAATTTTTTTGAGGGAGATATCCAATAGGAATAAAACATCTTTCTATCACTTTTTTATTTTATTTTACCACAGCTTTTAGACGTGAAAATTTACCATCTGAATTATTAGGGAGAGAGACGGAGGGAGGGAGATTATTCGGTTGGTTTTAGATTGTTGGTTATTTGGTGATTATTGACGATCAAAATACTGTTTTGTTCTTCTGTCATTCAACTTTGTAATGTAGTAAGAAAAACACGCTTCAGCATACATGAACTTCATTGCTTTGGTGCGACCAACGCACAACGATTTAGCAGAAGTGTGTGCTTCATGCACAGAGCGCGAAGCAAGCATGCCTAGCACTCACAATAAATGTCTCGTGGGCAAATATTTTTTCCCTTTAGGTTTGGTCCAAAATTGATATGCAAAGGCCATGTCTGTATTAAGACCCATCACCTCCATTCAATTAAGACACTACAACTAAGGAAAAAATCTGGAAGAATTGGTGAGGAAAGATTAGTAGTCAGGATTGCTCCTTGGCGCTTTAAGCCTTTGGACATCTTAGACATGTCCCAAATTTTAGCAAGTGAAAACGTAAATACTCAGGTACGCCCCTGATTCCAGATTAGTACATTGAAAAATGACTTGTTGGCATAACATAATTCAGTAATGAGAAACTTATACCTTAGATATTAATTTGGGAAAGAAATTTTCAAATGTTTGTTACTAGATAGAAATGTAGTTCTCAAGAATTTACCTTTTTGGCTTTTTACATAAATAGAATTTCATGATTTAAGACCACTAACATTTCTTGCCAACCTCAAAACTAATTTAAATGTCAATTGATAAATTAAGAAGAAACACAGGAGCACAAGTTTCATATGAATCATAGAGTATCAACTGAAAAAAATCGAATGAATCACAATTGGCAACTCCAGAATAGAGACTCAGAGCTCAATTCTAGAGAAAATATAAAAATCATGAATTAAACAGAGATGACACAGTTGAAGAGATCACCCAATTCAAGTGAAGTGTTAGGGTGATTTCATGTATGTTAGATTTCAGTCCAACTAAAGCATTTAATCTCTAAAGTCATGACAGAACATTGAGATAGTTAAGAATAAAGTTGTATGTCACACACCTGGCATCCAGCATAAAATACTTTATGAGCTTTCGGGTTAGTCTCACCATCCTGGTCTTTGCAGTATAGGTAACACCAATTAACTAGTCTGAATGTTGTGTAAGAAAAAATTGAACAAAGTCAAACAGATATTATTATTTGTTTTTCCCTCTTGAGGACTAGATAAGCATATGAACTATATCATTCATATAACAACCTACCTTTCCAGTGTTGCAGCCACAAATGAGAGAGAGAGAAATTTTGCACGAGCCAAATAACTTGCAAGGTATGCGACAGCACTCATTCTGCAATACAAATAAAAAAGCTAATTTGACACAGACATCTAACAATTTAATTACTCCGAAAATGGAAACGTGGGAGGGGAAAAAAAAAAAAAAAGATGAAAGAAATATTTTTTCTCCACTTGCATCAAAGTTTATGTATCAATTGACATAGCTTGATGTAAAAGCAGAAAGTTTGGGAAAATATATTAGAGATATAAGAGAGTAGCCACAAGATGTGCAGGTGCAATCCCAAGACTTTGGTGGTAGGTGCAAATTAGCATAGGCAAATTTTGATATGGAAATTGCAGTTAAACTTCAAAGTAAAGCTTTATGGATAACTATTATTTAACAAAAAAAAAAAATAGCCCAGCATGTTTTAAAAACTTAAGAATACCCCATCTGAGTAATCTCCATCTTACAATTAATCTTCCTGCAATAGAGGGGGCATTTGTAAGTTTTCAAACATGCTGGGGTTTTTTCTAATTACTTTAAACCTTAGGAGTAGTGTTTGTAACCACCCCAAAACTTTGTTCAGACCCTACCTGCACCTTTTTAGACAATAAAAAGTAAAATAAATGCTTGATTCTCTTGCATCTCCAATTCTGATTTGCCACTAGGGCATTTACAGAACAATTATGTTTACAATTGAAAGAAAACTGACAACACATCAACGTAAATGATGTAAATGTTTACTCAGCTTCCAGAATCCAACACTAATTTACCTCATGTTTTAAAGTATTCAGCATAAAATAAAGTCTGTTACACTTTAAAACATATAATTCATGTTCATGCAGCATTAGTAGCTGAAAATAAGATGAGAAGACATTAGGATCAATTTCTACATAGAAGCTGAGAAGATAGAGAATAAAGCATTAAAGAATTCTCATCCCTTTACCTCCATCCAGGATTCACACTGCTCACAAAGATATTTACAAGCACATCAGGGAACATCTTTCCACAATTCTCAGGATCCAGTGAGCAAGCATAGAACATGACGAACTACAAAATACAGGCCACAGGTTACATGCCAATTATTATGTTTCAGAGGTGAGTGTCAGGAGGGCAATTCAAGGATAATGCCCAACATAGAAGAAAATAATTAATTTAAAGAAAAGCATCTATATTTCTATACCAAGTCAGATATCATAATACCTGGGCAAATTTGGATTTGTAAGCCGTCAATATTGTTTTCTGAAATGATTGAAGGAGGATCTCAAACACCTGAAGCATCATTAGCAGGTAAACAAAATTAAGAAATTCACATAATATCCCACCAAACTAAGAAGCATGATAGTAGATGTACCTGAACCAGTCGACCACTCTCAAAACAAGATTTGAGGTGTTCAAACGTGAGCACCATCAGACTATCTAACTTTTCAGCAACCAAGTTTCCACTAAAAAATCTTTGTATCAAAGCATCCCTAGTAAGCTGGAAATATGAATTTTATTACGATAGGATACATAAGGTCAAATAAATGATGATGAGCTGAAATCAAAGACAAGTAAATATAATACAGAAAGCACAATAGTTTTGTTTATGTCCTGGTATAATGAAGCAGGCCACCTTGCAGTAAGAGAGTTCTCATTAACTCTATTCCATCAATTCTATTCCAAAGGTCCTCTAGTTAATATAAATTGAATAACTATATGTCAGTATACAACAGCACAGTGTTAGGTCTGTAATCAGGAAACACATAATATACAAGTGATCTTCAGTAAGATACAGCCCCCAGTCTCACTACTAGTCCAGCATATGGACGGTTTAGCAGTATGCTAGCTCTTAACTCATAAGCCTTAGTAAGTTTGAAAAGAATCACTTCTATTCACTCATTATGGTCATCTTCCCTTGCAACTATTCTTCTACAAACACCTTAGCCGTTCTTAGTTTAAAAGAACTCTAAAAAAAAAAAAATTAATAATAACAATTGCCTCTTATAATCAAACTTTACTCTCTCCTTAGGTAACTCAAGACGCCAAAAGCCTATAATCAATGCAAAAACTTTGAGTTTCATCAAAAAAGTTGGAACACGCTGAGGATAGCAAAATCCACGTTTATGCAAGGACATTGATGCCATTCTGAAATTAGTAAAATGATACTTGGTGGATTTGAGCCACAGTACATCGGTTCTCCAACCAGTTCCAGTGACAAACTCTACATACTTGAAAGTCCTCGAGCTAAAATGATATAATAGAAAACCTTAGTGGAGATTAATGCAACAAACAAGCCTATGATTTGGATCCAGAAAGCACCTCGTTGTGTTAAATTGTTTATGCATCAAATTTGATTTGATGAAATAGCTTACGTTGTGTCAAGATAATGAGGTTACATCAAGACTAATCAAAAGTTGACGAACAAGTTAGCAGCCCATTTTTAAGTTCTACAAAGTTAATCTTCTACAACCTTGTGCGGCCTATTGGTTCAAGCTAATTCTCAACTTCGTGTCTGATTTTACAACTTAAAATTCAAATGAAGATCTTCACTATTACAAAAAGAAACAAAGTTTCAAGGATTTAAAACAAAAGGCATATAAAGCACCTCAGTAGAATCTTGATCAATGTGATCTGCAGTGCCCTCAAGGTCTTCCAGTTCCATATCAAATATACCCTTCTGGAAATCATCCTGCAAAATATCATCCCATGCAATTTCCACCTACAAGCCAATCCAATAAGAATAATAATAAATAAATAAAATGTCAGGTAACTTTAAGCGTCTCACTACGAACTCTTAAACAACTTACATCCAATTCTATAAGCCTATCCATTAACGCAACGAGAAGTGGGCTCCCAACAAGTTCACCCATTGCACCACTCTCCAATCTCAGCATATTCTCCACGTACATCACAATAAACTGCATTGAGATGAGCACTAAACTCAAAATAAATTCAAAACTTATTATAAAGCACCTATATCCTTTGAACTCACACATGCTGCAATAGCAATTTCTTTAAACTTGCACAGGGGTTAATTATATGTTCCCATGCACGCAGCATGCCTAAGCTAGGAAACACTAATATTTCACTGAATTTGTAAATCCAAGTTATAGCATGTGTCTAGAACAAAGCCTTGCGACTGATCATAAACTCTGGTGTGAAATTCATAACAAGCATTAAACAGATTGCAGCTTCTACAAGAAATGGTTCAATCACAATCCCTCAACCATAGATGTTATACATGAGACATCGCATAAATTATCAAAACAGACACATAGCGATAGACATGAATTACATTATTGACAGATCAATAGGGTGCTAGAAAACCAGATGAATGAAACAAGAGAAGGCATTGTGTGGAAGCAAGGTAGATTCATGAAAGCACATTTGTCGACTTGTAGTACATGAACTAGCACAATCATTCAATAGCACTTCGTGAAGAAGGACACACACACACACACATAAAAACAGGATAGATGCTTCAAAACTGCAAACACACAAAAATAACCAATAAATAAATAAATGTACAAGATATGAAGTATTCAAATTTAATCTTACAGGTTCCTTTGTGTACATGTTTGGCATTCGATCCCTCACTATCTTCTCTAGCCTCAGAGGTGAAAGAGGAACTACATTTGAAATATCACTCAGAGTTGAATGAACACGTTCAAGAACTTGAGTCTTCTTAGAAAGACCCTGAGGTTGCTTCAATAAGTCCATAAAGAAAGAAGCGGAATGAGGAGCTGATGGCGGCACGAAATTGAGAACAAGCATCTCCAAGCACAGATCAACATAGTCTCCACTTGATGAAGCCTATAAAGCCAAGGTTAGAAATAGAATGACAACTCACACTCAATAAATAAGACTCCCACAAAAAATGGCAGCAACAAGGTTGTACAAGTATTTAGCATACCAAGGAAACAAGCAATTCAACCATCGCATCCATCACATCAGTTCCATAATTCCACAGACTCATTCCAAATATCTGCAGAGGCCAAATACTCATGATTATCACAATAATGATAAAATAAATTCAGTGTTTGAATGGGATGTGTAGAGACTAACAGCAGCGAGGAGCGACCGATGATGAACAATGTGTACACAAGATATTGATCCGGTCACAGCTTTCAAACATGTCTGCCATGTCATTATAAAGAACATCAAATATGACAAAGCAAATTCTAGATTGACTTTAAAGAAAGAGCACAAATTTCATGTACAAAACCAGAACATACCACAAGAAGGGCCACTTCCTCATGGGTAAGACGTTCTTTATGGTGTATCACTGCCACTAGCTGGTTATAAAAGTCGCAGTCACCCTTGAAACCATGAAAAGTTAGCAGCTTTAAAGGAGTTATGATCAGTTGATCAATAAAGAGGCCAAGCCGAATTCATGAAGCACTACCTGCATAGCAGCTTTAAGTGCATTTCTAACATGATAGTCCAGCTCAGAGTCGGTAAAACTTTGCTCATCCATGTCAGGCACTCCCATTGATCACTTCAATCAGGGATTCTTACGAGTTGGTACTTGTAAACCTGGTCCCTGAAACATGAGCAATAAGTATCTGACTTCGTAAAGCATCTCAACTAACCATCTCCATAGTTAGTGAAAGCCAAAAGCAAAACATGGCACAGATTTTGCATATTTATATATTCAAATTCAGCAGAAACAGTGTTTAGTACATATTAGCAACAAACCAAAAGTTCAACGTAAAAGAAAATCCAGAAATCAACAACATGGAACTAACAAGAATTAAATAGCAATTTAGAATATCAGTCAAATAACATATATCAACATAAACTCATCATCTGAGATTCCAGCAACAGCCTCGGCCTCTAAACCCCACAAATTCCCAGTTGAGTACCTGGCCTCACAACAAACCGCGGTGTTGCAATGATAAAGATAAAAGGAAAGAAAGACAGTAACGGGGACGCGTAGAACAGACGAAAGAAGAGCAGGTAGTGGTTGGAACGGCGAGATATGGAGGGGAAGAGAGAAGGCGAGGGCGGGAAGCTACCTGGTCGGCTGAGGAAAGCTCCTGCGCTCTCAGGGAAACAAGAAGTATGCTAGGGTTTTTATGATACCAATTCTTCGGGTTGCGATTGACTGACTCTGGAAAATCCTTTTTTGTATTTCTTTTCTTTGTTAAAAAAGAAAATCTTAAATGCAATTATCATTCCCTGAATAATCTGTAGTCGTTATATTTTTTTTTTATATTGTACGAATTCTGAAGAATGTATATACACAATTGAATCAATAATTAAAGGTATTGGTTTTTGTAGTTATTAAGCAGTTAAAATGAATAATTAAACGTTCTCAAGCAACAAACGTTAAAAATATTAAAATACGAATTTTGATAAAATAAACTAAAATAAATATGAGTAAGTGAGAAAAATATATATTGGTAATTTTTGCATACACTTCTACTCTTATTTAGTAAAAAAAAAGTATAATTAATAGCAAATTATTTTGATACTAAAGTGAATGTCTCATATTAGTAAATATAATTTTCATATGTAGTAGTAAGCTTCAATAGCAGTTTTTTATTGAAGACAAATGAAGATAAGAGTACAAATGTGAAGAACCATTCATGGCATAAGTTGACAAGTAAGGACAAAAAAATGGTTTGCTTATAACGTACATGTAGAAAAAATTTGTAAGTCGAAAAAGGAGTACTACATAAAAATATAATTTATTGAAAAAAATAAAAAAAAGTTATATCTAAAGATCACCATTAATACATGGCAAATGAGTCTTTGGAATATAAGTCCACAATTGAAAGTCTTGACATTCATCCACTGTTTTATTATTTTCTTTGTAGAATGTAATGTATAAAATGTGAAATTTGGTAAACAGAACAATCATACAATCTACTCACCAAGAAATGTAATTTGGATGAGCATTCGCTCGAAAAAACATAAGCACATAAGTGAAATCACATTCGAGCCATTACTTATTCAAATTTTTCTATAATGTTATATTTCAATTACCAATAATGTAGACGTCAATTTAGCTTGAAATATAGAATCAGTCTCATGCTTAAGTGTGAAACAATTTAAAGAAAATCTCTTACAAATTTTGAAAATAATACCACCAATAAGATCACTCAGGGCATTTGTACCACTACATTTAGTATTTGCCTTGATCCAACTCGTCGAAGGTGAATCAATGAACTAATATAACTTTCGGGTCTTTATTTGATCTTCCTGAAATTCCCAACTTATGAAGACGTCATAAATTTGATATAGTGTTGAACATATGATCGGTCAAATGGGGAAATCTCCCTTATGAAGGCTTAATGAAGATTTGACACTCTTGCCTCTTATGCCATAGTTTTCTATAATCTTTTTCTGTTACGCGTAGTCTATAAAAACCAAAATACCATAACATATGTCAAAGCAAATTGAGGTGATTTAAGACCTAAACATGCATGCCAAATCATGAACAAACACACGAAGAAAACGTGCAAACAAGTCAAGCCAAGTCAAATATATAAAAATTTTTACTAAAAACTAAACGTAATGATAGACATTCTGCAAAAAGGTGATGCAATGTATCTGGATTGGTGAAGTAAATAGCACAAAAGGAAGAATCAACACAACTTCACTACGTATACAACTCCCAATTCAACAATTTAAAAATAAATGATCCTCCAAACCGTGATAGAGCATCTAGCAGGAATGAAAGACGCTCAAATCAAAGAAGCCCAAGTCACCTTGCCAATCGAAAAGTGACTTGCCATTCCATGCACAAAATGTGGTTAAATGTGTTGATTATTCTCCCTATAAAACTAGGAATGACTATTATATCTCTAATGACTGACTCGTGATTCAAAATGAACATTTCCTCAAACTAATATTATTCATTAAAAAAATATGTTTTTATGCTCTAATTAACAAATTTTTGACAATAAACATAAATATTAGTATAATCTGCAATACTATAATTAAGCCATTTATCCAAATTGAATATAACTTTAGAGAAATACCCAACCAACCATCGAAGATTGTTATTAATGTGATGAACATGCGCTTCAAAGCGTTCATTATGAAAGAATAAATGTGTATGAGTGACGAGTGTCATCCTCATATAAGAACCATTGCCGACAAGGATACCCTCTCCTAAACAAAAATTATGTATTGCAATTTATTTATTGTTCGTTATACAGTAAGAAGCATCCCACAAGTTAATGCAAAAAAATAAAATAAAAGGAAAATAAAATTAATAAGAGAGCAACATGTGCCAGCAATGTTTTCTCATTTATTATAATATAGATATAGATATAAATGTGTAGGTATTGATGTGGACATATGTATTTAGTGACGAAACTAAAATATATAATGATAATACATTAATTCTATTTTTGTGTTCTAGTATTAAAAAGAATAGTGTCAAAATGAAAAAGTATCTCCATAAAAAAAATTAAATAGTGCTTTGATAAGGTGTTTCAAATAATAAAATGAATTTATCTCCAAAAACCAATTATTACAATAATAATTTTTATTATTTGGTGGTAGTGTGCACTCATCTTTTTTGTTTTCGTTTTCCCTTTTTCTTTTTGGCACTAAATTATTATTTATTTATTATTATAATAATACCCTGCAATTGGGCCCACATTAAGTAATTGGGTTAAGATTTTAGAATCACCCGTACTGCAGTACTGGGTCTCAAGTGGGCTTAACTGTAGAATATAGGCCCAAAATGAGAAAGAGTGCTCGTTTAAGGTTACCACTATTTCTCCTAGCCATGCACAATTTGTAATAATATAATAGTTAGTAAATTATAATTAATAATAATTTAATTATTAAATTTTATATTTTATTTTATATCTCATTATTATACAGGATGAGATTTTGTTACTTTTATGTAATAAATAAATAACTTTATAAAATAATAATATATTTTTCTAAGATAAAAATTCATAATATATAAAATATATTTTCAAAATAATTTTATTTTGTATAAAAACATCCACAAATTTATTTATTTAAAAATATTTTAAATGTCAAAATATATTACAAATAATCTAATAAATATTTTATATATACAATATGGATATCAAATTAAAGATCTTGAAAACAAAATTATTTGATATATTTTTCATGAAAAAATAAGTTGAGACATAAAATTTGTAAGTGTTTAAAATTTGAGGTGAAAAAGTAAAATAAAATAAAAAAGTAAAAACGGTGATTGACCAACAATTTAGGCGGAAAAATGACATTTTTGTAAATTTGCCAAATTGTTCTGCTTTTATATAGACTAGTATTCATCCCTAGCGTTGCATGATTTATAATAAGATATTATAATAACTTATTATAAATATAACAATATATACTTTTTAAAAATAAAATACATAATTATATAAAATATATTTTTAATAAAAACTTGTTCAAAATAAAACTATCTCACAATATAAAAATATATAAAATATTAAAATATACCACAACCTATGAAAATATATTTTATATTTAAAAATTAATATTATATTTTTATATATGCAATATGGATATCAAATTAAAGATCATGAAAAGATGATTAATTTGATATATTTTTCATAAAAAATGAAGTTGAGATAAAAAAAAGTTATGTCTTTATAAATTAAAGTGAAAAAAAAAAGATAAATCCTTACCAAACTTTCTAAATATAAAAAGGTATTTTGGGGAGGAAAACTCACTTTCTATTTTTAGTTGCGGTTATGTTATTATATGTATATATATATAGATTTATTTCATTAATTATGACTATAAAGCATTTTTAGTTGCGGTTCTGTTATTATATATACTAGTGTGACATCTGTGTGATACATAGAAGATATTTTTTTCTTATATTTTATAATATAAAAATATATTCATGTTATATGATATATTGTAGAAGGTGTGAGTTTGTAATTTTTTTTGTATAATTAGTAGAATTTGTTGTAATATTATATTTCATCTTTTCTTTTATTAGAATTAGTCTAGTTCACAAATTGGTAAACATGATATCCACTATTTATAGAAGGTTGAATCAAATTAAATTAAAAAAATAGCAATATAAGTCGATTAGAGAAATCTCGTACAAAATTCCAATTACACAGTCAAATTAAGGACAAAAATATTTTGCAAATTGCTAATTGAATGTAATAATATTACAAAAATTTGAAATTAGATAGAAATAAATAATTTGAAAGCTAATAAAAATCGCATGGTGCTTGTACGTCAAAATAATTAGCAGATCTCAACAGAAAATCACAAGAACAATTAAATGAAAAATGAAAGAGATGGACGAACTTTTCGTTTAAAAATAAGAAAGAAAAATAGTTATGAAAATGAAATATGTTTATGATAAATTGAAAACAACAGATGAATAAAAAAATCTAAAAATAAAATAAACATAAAAATAATATTTTGAAGAGTGTAGGCTTTGGTGACAACTGAAATAGGACATATATTATCATACTTGTCTTACTATTTATTTTCTTAAGAAAGCACACGCAAAAGACTCAAGAGGAGGGAAAATAAAAAAGAGAGACCTTAAAATATTTAATGATAATATTTGATAAAATATATAGAAAGAAGAGGGAGACAATAATGAGAAATGGTTTTGAATTATGGTAAGATCCATAAAAATTTAATTTCATATTTGACAAAATCAGATTGTATCTACATGATTAGGTGATTTTAAACAATTGATAGCTTAATTATATGAAAATTGTTAATTACTTTCCACAATATAATGAAACTACAATGATTTAGGGTTCCTAACAAATTTATTTCTTATTTTGAATATATTGTGAATTAACAAAAATTCCTTAAAATTCAAATTTATTTATGCTGAGTAACAAAAACTAAGCAAATCCCAAATATTGTTGATTTAATCTCTTCAATTAAATTGTAATAATGTATCGTGAAAGAGTTCCATAGATATACACACTTTTACATTTATATGGTGGTAATTTAGGCGGAAAAAACCAAAATTTAAAAAAGTTATTTTACTTATATATATATATATATATATATATAGATCTAGTTTGATAAAATGAATCGAGAAAATCGAATCATATAATTATTAAATTTCATATATTTCTTGAATTTCATAATTCAGTGATTTTGTTAATATTCGATAAAATATCTTAATTTTGAATTATATATTAAGTGTTGCAGTATATTCATCTTGATATCATCTAATTTTGAAACGCCTAAATTTGTGGAATAATTTAGATTTTGAATCGAATCAAAATTTTTAGAATAAAAACATCTAATTTTAATGTAATAATAATAAAGTTATTCTAAATTAAGTAATGACGTTTAGGCGGAAAAACAAAATTAGAAAAAAATCATTTTGTTTATATAGATATATATATATATATATATATTAATTTCATTAATTATGACCATAAATTATTTTTACCTCAGGAAATCCAAAATATTAAATAGCAAGGAAGGTAGATGACAAAATGATGTATCGTTTTTTTTTTTTTTTTTTTTTAAAATTTTTAAATTTAGCATTAAGTTTAAAGAAAAGTAAAAGGGTGAAATTCATCACTTCTTGCCCCTCACATTGTTAATGAGTCGATTAATGACATGTTAAAATTATATACTAAGAAACTTAATTATTATATTAAAAAATTATGAATATAATTTAATATATCATCAATGAACAAATTAATATATTTCTGTCCATTGATTATTTTTTAAATTGTGCAGCATTATTTACGATAGAGTATACTTGTCATTGAATATAAAATTTCGATAAATAATTTTTATTTACTACTCATTAATTAAATTATTTATCAAATATGAAAACTCAAAATACACGACTTTTATACTTATTTTCTGTACTTTGGTGTTTGAATAATGGACTTGGCCAAAATAAATTATAAAAACTTTCACTGGGAAAAATAACATAAGACATGACCGTTGCATTGTGTACACACTTTATTTGACTATTGTGAAATTTATTTTGTAGTGAGTTTTATTACTTTTTGGGATATTATGAATGATCTTTACAAACTAATTAGTCGGCCTATGTCTGTTTATCATTTTTCTTAACAAATCTATATCTATATAAAAACAGGACAGTTTGGCCAAATTACAGGAATGCCATTTTCCCGCCAAAACTGTCCTGCTGTGAAGTAGTGTGGCTTCTACAACAATTCTTGCTGAAATGAATGGTTTTCTTTCTTGAATCTATAAAAAAAAAAAAAAATTGATATGTCATTACTTGAATTGAAATATTTAAAGAAGAAAATGATTAAACATATTTTCTGAATCTGTCAAATCTAGCAATCTACTTTCCCATGTAATGCTGAATCTATTTTGTACTTTTCTTTTTGTTTGGATGTATATATATTTTTCTTAAAATTCGAAATCTGAATAGCCCTCAGAAAACCTGATTAGTAGGTATAATAATACCTCTGAAAAGCCCAAAAAAAGATTAAATTAATAACCTGTTCTATAAAAATAACCTGTTCAATTATTAAATTAAATTCTAATTTTCCATTTACAAAATAAAAACCAGGACTATTCACATTCATATCCTTTTAAGAAAACACTAAAACCAAGAGAGAGAGAGAGAAGGAAAGTCAACTGCAATTTGGAGTTTGAACCCTTCCTTTCATCCTCGGGGTACTACTTTAAAGTTCTTTTATTGCATGATGAAGTTTACATTAATCTAATAGTCACTGGAGAATTGCATGACCCAGCACAGATGGGCATTATAAACATGCAATTTTATTTCAAATTTCTTAAAATTTTAGGAGTACTCAAAGGCAACAAAACTTCAATAATAGGACTTCAAAAAATACATTCATGATATCAGTCTCACAATAGTTCCTGTAAAAACAAGTAAAAAGAAAAAAAAAAAAAAACAGCATTAGTCAATTAAAGTAATGATCAATTTTGAAGCTTAAACTCAGTTATTATATATTATGCAGAAACCCAAAAAACTCTCATTATCTAAAAGGAAGTAATATGTTTTGGTTCATAGAAACTGTTTTCCTGCAGTAAGTACAAACAAAATTAAAGTAATGATCACATAAAAGTTAACTTTTTGCAGAAAAAACATTGGTATGTGTGACCACCACTAATAAAAAAATTCAAATAAGATTTGGACTCTTCAAATTCAACAAATCTTTAGATAAATATAAAAGAAATGACTTAATAACTAACAATAAATTTGTTTTTATAAAGAACAATATATTTTAATTTGTGAATGACAGTTACACCTTTTCATAAAAGACTTAATAACTAATTTTTTTTTTATAAACAAGAAGATTTTCAAAAAAGTTCATCACAGTTACAAATTTTCATCACAAACAAATATTGTTGCAACCTTACTTAAATTCAAGTAATATATATTCTGTAGAAATAAGAAGCATTATGTGTTTTTCCATACAATTTCCAGCAGAAACAAACAAAATAAAATTAATGATACCCAGCAGATCACGTTTTCAGATAAAACAGTGGTTTGTGTAAGAAGACACTCACCACTTCAAAAAGCAGTCCTTTGTTCCACTCTTAATATTATTATTTTTTATTATTTTGGTTTCAGAAAAAAACAGATTATACACATGGTGAAGTTATCAGAAAAAATATATTGCAGAAAGATTTTCAGTGTGTTATTCCAAGAACTCAAAAGCAGTGATTGGCTCTTTTTAACAGGCAAATATTTTCTATCAAAGATTACTGACTTTACAAATTCCAACATGCTTCTATATATACTAACTTTCAGATTGGGGCACTTACCTATTATTCATCTGATTTCTTCCTCATATAATATTGTTGTGTAATGGCTCCATTGTTCTCTCTCCTGAAAGATGTTGGTCCTTCCAGTACGAAGTGGGCAGTCAAGCTTCGACTGATTCGATCCTACCAGCTCCCTGTTTATGGAAATCCTATGAGAATTCAGAGCACCAACTGTATATTTCATGACTATGAGGTACTGAATAGAAGCTGTTATAGATTCAGTAATTGATTCATCTCTAATTTAATTTTTTTTCTACTGATCAAAACTTTTTTTTATGTAGGGTGAAAGAATCCATGCTACTATTAGAACTGATTTAATGCAGAGATACAATGTTACTTTCACAGAAGGAAGCATTTTTGCAATCAAAAACTTTGTTGTAACAAACAACAAAATGCGTTACAAGACAACTAACCACCGTTACATGCTAATAATGATTCATGATACAAAAATCAGTGAAATTTATGATGCAGCATTTCCTTTGCAGCTGTTTAATTTCAAACCATTCCCGGAAATTTGCAATGTGGATGAAATGAAAGAAAATGAGATGTTTGGTATTATTACCGCAAACTGACCCTTTTATGTAATATTAATTCTATGCAGTTTCATACTTTTTACTCATTTAATTTATATTTCTTTGACAGATGTCATTGGTAGGGTCTGTAATGTTGGTCCCCGTCAGAACCGTGTTCGCAATGAGCAAGAAACAACAACATGGATGGAAGTAGTTTTGGAGGATCATCAGTTATTATTTCTAATATATTCTTATATTATATTTATTATTCAGACTTAACTTGATTACTTTATTAGTTTTGATGTAATATGCAGCTGACTAATTAATACTTCTTGTGCAGACAGAACATATTGTACTGTACACTTTGGGGGGACTATGTGGATCAGATGATGGAGCGTGTAAGAACTGGTGGTGAGGCTCCAATAATGGTTTTACAGTTCTGTCGGGGGAAACTTTATAGAGGTATAATATTCCTAATAGAAAAATATTCTATTAAACTTTGATACAGAGTGCTATCACAGCACCTCAAACTCAAATTAATTTCTTCCTTATATCTCCTTAACAGATAGAGTATCTATTTCTACCACCTACTATGCAAGCAAGTTAATACTGGATGGTGACCTAGGTGAAATTTCCAAATTTAAGACAAGGTTAAAACTATTATTCAGTCGTATTTTAATTTTTTTTAGTTTAGTATTCAAAGATTTTAACTTAAGTTATAATGAAAATTTTGTATGCAGGTTTTCAGTGTAAAGTAATGGACAACCTGCAGTAAACACAACGTCGTTTCCTACTCTCACTATAGAAACTGATGATTTAGGAAATGGAGCAGGTAGTGTACGCACAATTGAACAGATCGGAACCTTAGGAGAGGTATGTGTTGCTTCTATTTAAATTTGAAATGGTATCTTATTAATATGCTGTTATAAATCGTAAGTAATTATTGTTTTTTCTACATTTTTTACTAGGTTGGTAGTTTCTGGGTGTTTGCCCGAATAATGGCAATTGAAACTAATGGACAGTGGTGGTATCTATCCTGCCCCAAGTGCTATCGTAAGATAAGTAAAGCTGAACTCAAATTTTATTGCGTGAATTGTGACCTCTTTGATTCAACTGGGATGCCAAGGTTTGATGTATTTCATGAAATTTAACTTTGTTTCTTTTCATAAACACAAAAATCTTCATCTTTAATATAATTATATATATATATATATATATATATATATTCTTTCAAAGGTATAAAATGCAAGTTCTTATTCAAGATGACACGGACAATGCATCTGTTTTACTATGGGATCAGCACTGCACTGAATTAATTGGGAAGACTGCTTTGGACTTGCTAGAACATAACTTGGAGGTTCTCAATTTATTTATCACAATATTAATTTTTCCTATTAAACAAAATAAATTGAATTCATATTATATAAACAATTGGTTGTTTCTGTTTTTTTTAGTTGGGTGACTCTGACTTATATCCTGAGGACATGTACAACCTCCTAGACCAGGAGGTATATTTGAAGATTCAAGTGGCACCTGAGCAGATTACTAATTTCTATGGAGCTTATAGTGTTAAGAAGACCAGTAAGGAGAATAGTGTTTTCTCTAACACGTTTACTACTTTGGCAGGAAGTCAGGTACTTATTAAAAATCTATATATATTTTCATTTTTTGATAACAAATTTTAATGCAATATTTTCATTACTTTGTGTTGTAAAACTAGGGGTCCCATGTAGTGGGCAAGAGTGAAGGCGATGTACTGGACTGTTATGAGGTAATTTTAAAATTAACTTTGTTTCAATAATTTATCACTTTCATTTCGCTAATTATATGAATTCATTTTTCTGTAGGTTGTTGGTTCAGAATGTGAGGTATCCACACCATTTAAGATTGTCTCTAAAGTGGATAAAGGAAAAAACAAACTTGAAGAAAAATCTGTGAAGCGTAAGCTGTTTGATGAGTTCTCCACAAATGCAAGTGACAGAAAGAAAGTTTTCATTAAGCAGGAGAAGTGAAGAAACTGTAAGTCAGAATTGAAACACGACATTTTGAATGAACTTTAAGGTTAAATCCATGGTGTTTTTTATCCTGTAGAATGTGTTTTGGATTCTAAAATTTAAGTATGTTTATGTTCCTTCTGGACTATAAGGAACTACTGATTATGACTTTTGAATCTTTTTTATATTTTGAAGGATTTGGTACTTAGTATGTTATTACAGTAATCTTAATTTTAAGTTTTATAAATTTATTGTGTGTGTTTTTTATTCAGAGTTTTTATAATAATTTCCTATATTTGGTTCTTACATTCTTTATCAGAATTACATAAATAACATATTTATTTATTTATTTGTAGCTTCTGTTATAACTACTAAAACTCTAATAGAAGTAATACATTATTTTAGTTACTTAACCCTGTTATATCATATACTCAATTTAGTTCATCTCTTTATAAGAAAATTTAGTGAATAATTAAGGATGTGAATAACATTTGTCTATGAATAAATTAACATAAGTTACTGACTTTACTTATTACATGCATACCAACTATAGTCATTGTAAATAGAAATCAAAGAAATAAAATCCAATACTCCATTAAATCAGTTTATAACCAATATCTATAATATATCTTTTCCAGGCTTCCCGATTTTTTCTTTCTATTATTGCAGTGAAAATACTTATTTGCATTCTACCTTAGAGATATAAATCTATTCAGAAACATTAATTACCAGTTCATCTATCTTTTTAATTTATATATTTATATTAAGTATATAAATATTTATACAAATACACGGTATGAAAAAATAGAAGTCCTGAATGAAGTTTCTGATTAACAAGCAAATAACAGTCAGAGGACACATAGTCATGAATTAACAATCAAACAAATCAAAAATATTCATTCTACAAATCTATAAAAGCCTAAATAAATCTATAAATTGAGTATTATAGAAGGTTAGAAATTCATTAAAGGGTATTTTAAAATGACACTAGAGAAAGTGAGACTTATCTTTTGTAGACTTCTTCATAGCTTTCGTTTGATACATTAAAACTTTCAAATATTCAGTAGTAGAGGATTCTGTAAGAAATTAAACCATGAAAATGAACTGAACTTTAGTTTCTGGCAAACAAAGGGTATCAGAATGGCAAACAAAGTATCTTCATAAGCAATAATATCTTTAAGTGTAATATTTTTGTATACTTATCATTCCTTTATTAAAATATTTTTGTATACTTATCACTCATTTCCTATATGCATTAGTTTGACCTGTTTTATTGGTAAAGATGAACAAAGATATTATGGTCAACTGAGCAGCATGTCAGAAAACTGACAAAACCAATAAAAGATAAAATTGAACTGCTTCTTTACTCTTTCTACAAAGCTAATATTATTATATTACTGTATTACTCTATTACTGTATTACTCTATGTTAGGTAATAATTATAAAAAGTCATATTCACACATTTCAAACACTATAAGAAGGCCTATGTTCTTCTGAATCCATACTTCACACTTTCTAATTTGTTGGCAACACTCCCAAAGAAGGATATCACACTCTACCTACAGTGATGAGAAAGCTAACACGCTCTACGGTTATAAACAACAAACGTAAAATAGATTTAAACGTTGATGAAGGTTAGTGTTCAGATTGTTTAAATTTTGAGAAGAATATACAGATCAGATAGACATAGTGTTCTAACTTTTTCTATGTCAGAAATTTTAAATTAGTTGAATATTAAGAGTTTATACATGCACGAAAAGTTAATAGTTATCCCTAATATCTATACGAGTTGAATGATGATAGTCACCGAGCAACCTTAAGCGATGAGCCTAATTCAGCAGATATATGCCACGAAATGTGAAAATTTTCAAGATAAAAATTATTCAAAGATAATATATCACTAATTACATACCTCGCCACAATGGGACTCGAAGAAAAGTTTGACTTCCGCTTGAGTAACCTGTATCACACAAAAAATATGTTGATGTGTCGAATAAATGGTCAATAACAACCTGTTAAAAGCAATTTTGAATTACCAAACTACCTTTTTATCAATATTTGTACAATATATAGTTTTTGCGCACATCTCCCTTTCATCCTCAGACTAGCATTACAAAGAAAAGTAAATTAGTGAACAAATAAAGCTTTCACACACGCTGCAAGTAGCTAAAAAGGTTGCAAGACTTCTCACCCTAGGCAAGAATGTGGGATTAACAGGAGCAATAGCAGTTTTGGAAGGAAGTACTCTCACTGGATAATACCCAAGCATAGTTCCTGCCAAACTCAAGGCATTCCTTGCCCCTTCTGCAAGTCACATGAGATAAAATGCAATGTGATATAAACCCCAGGAATGTTGCCAATACACAACCAAATGAAGGTTTTTTCCACATAACCTCGTCAGTGAATTCAACAAAGGCAAAACGAAGTACAGAATTAGGGTCACCACAAACACGATAATCAACAAACTTCATCATAAGGAACATGTAAGAAACACTTAAAACATATCATTAAGTTCTCAAATGCTGATTCTGCCACTGAAAATGAGTAGTGAGAATTTTATACCTGCTCACAGTTGATGAAAAGTGCTGCGAGTTGCTCTTCTGTAACCTAAAGACATCAGAAGAAAGGTCAAACTTATATGCTGCTTACTTGTCGAAATAAATAAAGTAATGCAATAACCAAAACCGTAGACTATCTGCACCTGATGATCTATGTCAGAAACATACACTGTCCTCTTAATCACATCTTCCCTCTGTGCCATGTCTGTTCGAGTATTCATCCTCCGCTTTCCATGAGCGTAACCATTTTTCTTCTGCAAATTAGAAAACCATTAGCATAACTAAATAGCTGCTTAAACCCTTCAGACCAGAAACAGAAAGTAGAAAATAAAATCAGTAAAAACAGTTCATGATGACAAATTAAAACCCGATTCAAAGAACCATGAATTGACGGTAGATCGTAGAAATCCTCCGATTTATGAATTCAAATCGAAAGAATTTGAATTGTGAAAAGTCTTTTATAAAAGACTTTGGTCTGAAATAAAAACCCGATATTAGAAAATAGGGTTGAAACCCCCAAATTAAATTATAATGTTTGGAGAACTTACTGGTACAAACATAATGGATCGGTATGAGTGTCTGAATCCGATTGAGAAAGAGATTGAAGGAAGAAAATTTCATCCGCATTCTTTTGTTTCGAATCAGAAAGAATCCGATCGGTGTAAAGTCTGGCCGCACAGACTTTGATTCTGAAAATGGAGACGTTCGTTAGAAATTAGGGGTTCGGGGAATGACTTGCCGACTTTGATTACACTTTCATTTTTTTTAAGTAACAAAAATAAAAGAAAAAGGCTTATAGGCCTCCTCTGCAAATGGGCCGTACTCCTTTTACGTTTGAGGGCCATTAATTAATATTATAATAAATTAAAGAAATGGCCCAAGTAATAGTGCATTATACATTATGTGGGGCTATAATTTTGGGCCTAAATTAAATAATGACACTATTTTAAATATATTACCTTTAAAAAATTATTTTGTTTCAATTTCACAGCAATTTAATTAATTTCTATATTTCATAAAATATACTTTCTTAATTATAATTTCTAATATTTGAGGTGCTGTAGATTGTTCAATATATAAATAAATTAAATTAAATATATTGAAGAGGGTAATTTTGTATTAAAGTTTGGCAAATAACTTATTATTATTTATATATAGTTATATATTTAATTATGTAATTAATATTTAAGTAATTTTTAATTCCAAATTTATATTCATACATGAAAATCTGAATAAAGGAATTAATGTAACATTATTTCCGGCGTAACTATTATGTTCATATCACTTACATATAAATTAATTAATGTCATTCTACATTACCTGTTTTT
The DNA here is from genome assembly GCA_028749325.2 of Caryopteris x clandonensis. Lineage (NCBI taxonomy): Eukaryota > Viridiplantae > Streptophyta > Magnoliopsida > Lamiales > Lamiaceae > Caryopteris > Caryopteris x clandonensis. The sequence continues at coordinate 4,116,989 of JAPYKT020000024.1, read as the reverse complement.
TTTTTTTTTTTTTTTATTATTATCTTTCATATGCTTTGGTTATTTATTTATTGTAGCAGAAAATCGTTCTTCATGCTCACAAAATTTGGTGCTGGATGGAATTCAAAATACTTTGAGGAATTCATTCGAACAGTTAGTTACCCCTTTGACTGATCTTAGAAATGGTAAATTACTTTACACTAAATTAGTTTACAATAATATTTACCTGTTTTTATGTTATTTTTAATGACTAAAAGAATTACAAAATTGACGAAGCAGCAACGTCGAGTAGATAGTGTGTTGTACTATTAAATATTTATTTAATTTTAGAAAATTAACTATTAATTATATTATCTCCTTTTATGAATTATTTTGTTTATTTTACTACATAAATTTTACTATACTTCTTTGTTACCTAAATTTTTTATATGTATATTTAAATATTTAGTTTATATTTTGTAAATGATATATTTCAAAATATATATTTCATTTTGTATGTAAATAATTTTTAAATGTTGAATATTGTGCACTATGATATTAATAAATTCCGTCTTTTTGAATCCTAATAATAATAATTAATTTAAAATATGATATGCATTATCAAAAATAATTATGAAATATGAAATATTAAAATTTTATAATTTTTTATTGTAATTTTAAAGCTCTTAAATTGAATTTTTTCAAATTTTATAAAAATTATATTAATTAGGTCTAATTACACTATACTTCAATCATTGCTAAGAAAAAATAATATATTCGTTTGCATTTGTAAGAACTTTATCTAATGTAAAAAAAATAATTTCTTCTTATACTATGTTGGTTATTATTTCACAATTCAATTTTTTAGGTTATAATAAAATTTAGTGATTTTTTTTATTGTTATTTTTTTATTGTTAAACATAAAATTCTTATCCCAGCTTAAATACTTATACAATTGGAAGAATTCAGACTACTTTGACGAACACATTCTCACAGCCAGTTACCACTTTAATTGATCTTACAAATGGTACAATATTTTTGGCAAATTGAGGTGATCAAATTAGTTACATTTTGTCAACTTCAATCTTACTGATGGATTTTTTTTATAAAGTTTGTTCAAGCAGTAGGGTTGGGCAGATTATTGCATCAAATTTAAACATAGGCATGAATGAAACTACTGAATCAACTACAATCGATGGTATTAATGATTGTATGTTTGTGAACTTAACTCATGATCATGACTTCTCTAACAATCGTACATCCTCAACAATTCCTCTAACAACAGAGTTCTCAGATCTTCCTCAAGGTCCAACAAATCATTTAACCAATGATGGTATGAAATCCATTTTCTATGGAAATTTGCAATTTATTTTTAAATTCCATCTTTACATATGTTTACTCATTAAATATAACTTGAATTTTTTAGTTAATGGCTGCACAGATAATGAAGATAATGTTTTAGCCATTGGTACTTACTCATTGCTCTTTGAGCTTATAGACATAAAATTCCAATTAAATTATTTAAAAAATACTAACGTTCATTTATATTCCAGAATATTGTGATTACGGTGATCCAACGTATAACTGTCAATATTTTTCTGCGTCTTTTTGGTACGAGGAACGATTACGGTCATATTTTAAAGCCAGTCAACCAAAGTACTCAGGATGTTGTAGTCAAGGGAAGGTCCAACTACCTCCATTAAAAGAGCCACCGAATCTTTTAAACGATCTTTTTCGTGGATTGACTGATAAGAGCAAATATTTTATGGATAATATAAGATCATATAATAACATGTTTTCTTTTACCTCAATGGGTGGTAAAATTGATCATTCACCTAATCAAGGCAATTCTCCACCTATCTTTAAATTACACGGACATAATTACCATTTGATGGGTAGTTTGTTGCCCACTGAAGGATGTACGCCAAAGTTCGCCCAACTATATATATACGACACTGACAATGAAATAAGCAACCGAATCCATTGTGTTAGGTATGTTATTTCGCAATAATTTTATAAACTTAATATTTTTTTTTCATCACATCTATTTTAAAGGATATATAAAATTGAAATGTGCAAGAATAATGACACTAGCAATAATCTACACTCAGAAATAGTTTCATAATTGAAAGAAATATTGGACGAACATAATGTACTGGTAAAATCTTTTCGAATGGCGAGAGATAACCTGTATGCTGGAGATAATTCAAATGTGAGGTTGAGATTAATCGGTAAGAGGGGACAAGATGCAAGGAGGTATAATTTACCTTCGGCATCTGAAGTTGCTGCTCTTTTAGTGGGTGATTTTGATGAGTCATTGGGCGATAGAGATATAATTGTTGAGACCAAATCTGGACAACTGAAGAGGATCAATGAATTGAATGCTGCGTACCTTGCGCTACAATACCCTTTGTTATTTCCTTATGGTGAAGACGGTTATAGAGAGGACATACCTTTCTCTGATTGTACAAATAGTAATGGTTTTGGAAGAAAGAAAGTCAGCATGAAAGAGTGGTTTTCTTACCGATTGCATGACAGAGTACATATTCCTCAAAACATTCTTTGTGCAAAACGATTAACCCAACAATTTGTTGTAGATGCATACACCATGGTGGAATCAAGTAGGTTGACTTACATTCGAACACACCAAAAGCAGTTACGTTGTGAAATGTATAAAGGTCTAGCTGAAGCATTGCTCCGTGGTGAGGCTGATCCATGTGCTCTAGGAAGGAGGATTATACTACCCTCAACTTTTACTGGTGGAGCTAGATATATGATTCAAAATTATCAGGATGCGATGGCAATATGTAGATGGGCTGGGTATCCAGATCTATTTATAACATTCACGTGTAATCCAAAGTGGCCGAAAATAGGCCGTTATTTGGAAAAATTAGGTTTGAAGGCTGAAGATCGACCAGATGTGGTGTGTCGTGTTTTCAAAATGAAGTTGGATGGTCTAATCAAGGATTTACGACAAAACAAAATATTTGGTGCAGTTCGTTCACGTACGTAGTTTAATTTAAACTATTATGAAATAACTTAAGTGTCTCTGGCATACATTTGTAGTGTTTATTATCATTATGCAATTATTACAATATTTTGTTTGTCACTTATATATATTTTTTTCAGTGATCTACACAGTTGAATTTCAAAAACGTGGTCTACCGCATGCTCATATATTATTATTTATGGATCAACAAGATAAGTATCCTACACCCAACGACATTGATAGGATAATCTCAGCAGAGATTCCCGATGCAAACAAAGATCCTAATTACTACAATGCAGTTCGTGAGTTCATGATACATGGTCCGTGTGGTGCGGCTAGACCAAAGTCTCCATGCATGTCATCTGATGGGTGTAGTAAACATTTCCCCAAAAAGTTTGTTCATAATACAACTGTTGACGAAGATGGTTATCCAGTTTATTGTCGTAGGGATAATGGTAGGACGGTCGTGAAGAGTGGAGTGGAGCTTGACAATAGATATGTTGTTCCTCACAACAGATATTTATTACTTAAGTATGGTGCACATTTGAATGTTGAATGGTGTAATCAATCTCGATCGATCAAGTATTTATTTAAATATGTGAATAAAGGACACGACCGAGTTACAGCTTCTTTCTATAAAAGTGCAGGTGATAAGGAAACATCAGAAAATGTTGATGAGGTTAGCATGTACTATGATTGTAGATATGTGTCTCCATGTGAAGCTATGTGGAGGATCCTTGGTTTTGAAATTCAATTTAAGAATCCATCCGTGGAACGTTTGAGTTTTCATTTACCCGATCAACAATCAGTTATTTTTTCAGATGTAGATCCAATAGATAGTGTTATGGACCGTCCGACGGTTAACCAGAGCATGTTTTTGGCGTGGTTTGCGGCCAATAAATTATATGAAGAGGGACGGCAGCTTACTTACGCTGAATACCCACAAAAATTTGTTTGGAAAAGGGACAAGCGAATATGGACAAAAAGAAAACGCGGATTCTCATTAGGTCGAATATTTTATGTGCCTCCTGGTAGCGGAGAAATGTATTATTTAAGATGTCTACTGAATATCATCAAAGGTCCAACCTGTTATGAAGACCTAAGAACAGTAGGAAATGTTACATATAAAACTTTTCGAGAAGCGTGTTATGGCCATGGTTTATTGGACGATGACAAGGAATACATTGATGGCATAGTTGAAGCAAGTGAATGGTCATCTGCGCATTCATTGAGATATTTGTTTGCAACTTTGCTGTCATCTAATAATTTAACAAAACCAGAAGATGTTTGGGATCTGTGTTGGACATATTTGTCAGACGACATACTATACAGACAACGTCGCGTTCTTAATCATCAAGGTACACTACGTAGTATTTTCTGCTTGCTCTTTTATTTCCATTGGACAATTAATTAATGTCTTAAATTAATGTATTTAATTACTGTGTTAAATTATATTTGTTTACATTTTATAGACCTGAATATGGATGATGTTGAAATAAAGAATCTTACTCTGGTGGAGATCGAGAAAATAATGCGAGTACTAGGTACGAGTTTGAGAGAATTTGATAAAATGCCGTATCCAGATATGAATAATTTATCAAGTGTGCAAAATAAATTAGTCTATGAAGAGCTACGCTACAATCGTGCTGCTTTAGCTGATGAACACTCCATTATGATATCAAATCTCACAGATGAGCAACGAAATGTCTATAATACTGTTATGAATGCAGTTGCCTCACACGAGGGTGGTGTTTATTTTGTTTATGGTTATGGTGGTACTGGTAAAACGTATGTCTGGAGGACGTTGTCTGCAGCAATCAGATCAAAGGGAGATATTGTTTTAAACGTGGCTTCCAGTGGCATTGCATCACTTCTGTTGCCAGGTGGTAGAACGGCTCACTCAAGATTTGCCATTCCACTTAATCCGATTGAGAACGGCACATGTTCTATAACTCAAGGAAGCAAATTAGCTGAACTTTTGGTCAGGGCGAAGCTCATAATATGGGATGAAGCTCCTATGATTCATAGACATTGTTTTGAAGCTGTAAACAACACTTTGAAGGATATCATGCAATTATCCAATCCAAGGAACAAGCATAAACCATTTGGCGGTAAAACGGTTGTTTTTGGTGGAGATTTTAGACAAATATTGCCAGTCATACCAAAAGGTACACGTCAGGACATTGTTCATGCAAGCATTAATTCATCTCCTATTTGGCAACAATGTAAGGTGTTGAGATTAACTAAAAATATGAGGCTTCAAAATCCATGTTCTTCTGAGTCGGAATTGATTGAGTTGAAAGATTTCTCTGATTGGATTGCACGAATTGGGGATGGAACGGTTGGTATTCATCATGATGGTTATTCAGAAGTAGAAATTCCTCCAGATCTTTTGCTACCATATTCTTCTAATCCAATTCCAAGTATTGTGCAGAGTACTTATGCATCTTTACCAAATTTTCTTGATGAACCCACCTTTCTAAAAAATCGTGCCATACTAGCACCCACTCTTGATGTTGTTGATTCGGTAAATGAATACATGACATCATTGAATTTAGGTGATGCAAAAACATATTTGAGTTCCGATAGTGCGTGCAAGTCAGATTCGAATGTTGATTTTTTGGCCGATCTACACACAACTGAATTTTTGAATGGTATTAGATGTTCAGGTGTTCCAAATCATGAATTACAATTAAAGGTTGGTACTCCTGTAATGTTACTGCGGAATATTGATCATACTGTTGGTTTATGTAATGGTACTCGGCTGGTTATTACAAAGCTTGGAAATCACGTTTTGGAAGCGCAGATTCTAAATGGAGCTAATGAAGGGCATAAAGTTTTAATCCCAAGATTATCTTTAACACCGTCTGATTCAAGGTTGCCTTTTAAATTTCAAAGAAGACAATTTCTTTGTAAAATTTGATGTTTCACTTTTTTGAAAATTGTAAATTGTTTCCATGTAATTTTTTGAAATCTTTTTATGCAATAACAATGTGTTAGTGTTTATTTTTAAAGTTGATGTAAATATATGTCAAATTTATATTTTATAACTATAGAATATAAATTTAATAAAATACAGTTCAAATTATATAATTTAATAGTACATTTTAGTTGTAAATTATTTTTTTATTTTCAATTTTCGTGCACCGTACGGGTGAGTTTCTAGTGCAAACTAAAAGGAGGTAGATAATTATAATATGCCATGCTCTTTTGTGGTCATACGGGTGTGTTACAAATTTACCTGTATAAATTTTGGATTGTTTGAGTTCAAATAAATAATTTATATTTTGTTTTTATTTTTTAATTGAATTTGATTTGGGTTGTAAAACACGTGTCAAATCATGATGTAAAAATGATGATTATGTGTCAAAAATAGTTTTTTAACAAATAAAGTAGTTATTGAAATTTGTATGATGGTTAGGGGTGTAATAAGTTAAATCGAATCGAACGTATCATTGTTCAATGTTATTTGAAATGTTATAGAACTTCTAATATTTTATTTGAGAATTATTTGATTATTAATCAAGTTAAGCTTGAACGAGCTTTAATCGAGTCGAATACGAGTTGAACTCGAATAGTTTGATATCTTACACTTGTTTTAACGAACTTTACTTAATGAGCTCGAGTTGAATTTTAAATTTTATCAAACGTAAAAGTGTGTTCAAACTTGTTTGATATTATTATAAAAAAGAATTCAAACGAGTGAATGAATAAGCTCGAATAGCTTCATTCAATTTTTGATCCTAAATTGATTAGGTAAAAGGAAGAGACATAAAATAATATGTATAGTTTTTTTATTTGAGAAAAATTGTAGGGTTGTATCTATTCAACCTAAAAAGTGGGTAATAAAAATAAATGGAGATCTCTCATCCAAGTAAGTCAAGAATAGTGCAAATATATCCTTTAAATTCATTGCTTAATTAGTTATTTGTTTAAAGGTATAAGTCTTATTTAGTGGTAGCAATTACCCATTTAGTTTTAATTATAAATTAGTTACTTTTTTTTCTTTTTCTTTTTCTAATAATGGGGCATAGCAGCCAAGAGCCGTGTAGCTAATAAGATCACTTTTGGATTATAATAAAAGAATATTAAGGTTCTAAATTCAATCTCCATCACTAAATCTCCTTTTACTCAAAAGAAAAAATGTCATAGCAAAATGCACTCCAAATATGACCCTAAAATTGTTATTTTTTGGCCTTTGACTATTGTACCTAATTAACAAAAAAAATCGGAAAGTCCCTCAAATTTATAAACTTCCCAAGACAACCCAATCATTCTTTAAAACTCAATCAGGTACACTCTTTTTCACAAAAGAATTTAGGGTTTTGTTTTCCCTTCTGTGCAAATGAGTTTAGGATTTTTTTTTCCCTTTTCTTTTTATTTGATGATTTGTTTGTATGTTGTTATTAGTTGGGTAAGATGACGAGTTTTGCACATGATTCCCTTAAAAAATAATATAAATTGACATAATATAGGGATCACATCATATTAAATTTACCACATTATTTTTAACTGATTAAAGTTATCAATTGCAATCGATCAAGAACTAAAAAACAAAATTTGAAAACACAAAATGTGTAAAATTATAATGTGGCACATAGGGACCAAAAAACTGAACAAGCCATTAGACTTAAAGAAAATCACTTCGTTTTTCTTCCACAGTGGTAATTTGAAATATTTTCGGAGGTGAGGAGGTGAAATTTATAAGAAAAGTAATATAAAAGATTAGGTTAATATTGTCAATTAATTATTGAGGTAGACCACTAGTTTGAATTTTATGACACCCCATTATGCTGCACATCCTCCACTCATTACATACATTAGTTATCCACATTAATAATAATGTGTGACATAATATGATTGAATATTTAATAATATCATAATTTATTTTATTAGGCATGTAGCACTAAAATAAAGGACATACGCCCACAGACTTAAATTTGGTAACTTGTTTGCGCCATAGAGGCGGAATCCATATATCACGCGCAATCACCAACCTGGAAATAACAACTTTTTTTTCTTAGACAAATTCATAGAATTTCCATGCTTCTACAAAATGGCGGGGAAGAATGACTTTTCTCTTTCTCTCTCTCTCTCTCTCTCTCTCTCTCTCTCTCTTTTTAAAACAGATGGAAGAGAACTAGAATTTGAGACTTCATTTAAGTTGAGATATGGATATACAATCATCAATAGAGCATGTTATGATTTTCAAAATTTAATTGGTTTTTTTATTATAACAACTTTGATCTTCATAATATGTCTATGTGACACTGATCAGTCACAAGTAACTCACTTATGTAAATTAGAAATCTCAATCTATTGTGATATATCGATTCAAAATATTTAATAAAAAAATAAATAAATCTGCGCATGTTTAATGGGAATAGACTCGGAATTGCTCAGGGCTGCTTGGTTATGATAAAAAAAAAAAAAAACAATTTCTATTTTTCATGAGTGAATACTGATGAGATTATTTGTTGTATATAAAATATAAATTTGTAATATTCATAGTTAATGTTATATGTTTGCTAAAATATTGTGCTGCATTTAGGAAGAAATATTTAGAATATTTATTTATTAGGAAAGAGAATGCATTTATTAAAAAAGAAATATTTAGAATATTTATTTATTTGTAAAGAAATATTTTTTTAATATCTTATATTTAATTTTTTGAGTTTTGTCCTTAAAGACTTTGTCATTGTATATATATTCAATTCTCATAACTTTCTAATGGTATCAAGCCTTAAGAGATTTAATCTCTCTTTATAACGATCCCAAAGACAACCCCATCTCCCGCCCCACGCAAAGCTTTTCTCAATGGTAGTCGCCATCCCCATCGTTATCGCGTCTCCCATCGCTATTCAGGCGCTACTCAAACTTACCACCGACAATATACCGCATGGCGATTCTAGTTTGAGACCTTATTAGTCGGATATGACCTTCCGAGTTTTATTGATGGCTCTACATCGTGCCCAACCACCACCATTGTCTCCGATGATACCACCACAACTAATCCAGATTATGCTTTTTGGATCCGTCAAGATATACTAATCTCGAGGGGTATTATCGACACTCTTTAGCCAAATTTGATTCCTTTCATAACTTCCTCCAAGACTTCGGTGGACGCATGTAAAATTTTGGCGGACAAGTATGATCGCCCAACCTGCAGCCGTATTAACATCCTCAAGAACTGCCTTTAAAACCTTCAGAAAGGCACCCAATCCATCACAGAGTTTCTGCAAGATGTCAAATCGACTATTAACGAACTTGGCCTCATGGGTATAGCCACTAACTTTGACGACCTTGATCTTTGCATACTGAATGACCATGATGATGATTACCGTGAATTATCAAATGCTATCCAAGCTCGAGAAAATTCAATCTCGTTGGACGAGATCTATGAAATACTCTTTAATTGTGAAACTTATATTCAATTACAAACTTCCTGCGCTTGGTACATAACCCTTCGTGATTTTCTGATTGATTTTGGCTTTTAGGTTACCAAGTTCGACAACTTCCTCTTTTTATACTCTCAGGATAGCATCACTGCATATTGCCTCAGATATGTTGATGATCTGGTTGTCACTGACAGTGACTCTGCTTTTGTCTTACTTGTGATTTCAACCTTGGGGGCCCTGCTTTTCTATTAAAGATCTTGACCATTTGTCATACTTTTTGGGTGTTGAAGTGTTCATGCGTGATGACTCTTGTTTTCTATTGCAGAGAAAGTACATCATCTCTTAGCTCGTCACCAAATGCTCAACTCCAAGTCGGTTTTCACTCCCCTTGCCGTTGGTATTTCTCTCTTGGCTCATGACTCTGCCCCATCGGCCGATGGTCTGCTCTACCGTCAAGTCATGGGGGCCTTGCAGTATCTTCTCCTGACTCATACATAGTTTGCTTTTGCCGCCAATAAGCTCTCCCAGTTCATGCACTCTCCATTAGACGTTCATTGGACTACAGCCAAACGTCGTCTTCAATACTTAAATGGTATACGTGACCGAGGGCTTACCCTTCGTCGCCATCCCTCTCTCAGCTTGCTTTATTTCTTTGATGTTGATTAGGAAGGCAACTATGATGACCGGACTTCGACAGGTGCTTATGTTCTTTTCTTGGGTCAGAACCCGATCTCTTGGAGTTTTAAGAAGCAACAGTCTGTTGCTAGCTTCTCCTCTGAAGCTAAGTATCGCGCCATTGCCTGTGATACTGCTGAAATTCAGTGGTTTCTTCTCTTCTCTCTGAGATGCAAATCTTTGACTACTCCAATGCCAGTGATCTACAATGCAATATTGGTGCCACCTATCTTTGTGCAGATCCGATTTTCCATTCTCGGATGAAGCATATCTTGATTGATTACCACTTTGCTCGTGATCTTGTTCAGAATAATCTACTTCATGTTATGCATGTTTCTTCTGCTAATCAATTTGCCGATGCACCCACGAAGACACTTTCGGGGCAATGCCTTCGCATTTTAATGGTCAAGATTGTCTATTACGAAGAAATATTTAGAATATTTATCTATTAGAAATATATATTTAAATCCATCTAGTAGAGGAGAAATATTTAGAATATGCATCTATTAGGAAAGAAATATTTAGAATATCTATCTATTAGGAAATAAATATTTAGAATATCTATTTATTCTTTTGTGAATATCTTATATTTAATTTTTTGAATCTTGTCCTCCAAGACTTTGTGTATATTATTTGCATTTGATACATAATAAAATTGATTCAATTCTCAAAACTCCTCTCACGTCATAATGTTTATTGGATGAATAGTACTCTTTGAAAATAATTATATAAATATAGTTATCTATTAATATTAATATTAATATCTCTATCAGATATTAAACTTACAATATATTTAACAAAATAAATATCACAATTATTCAAATAATAATTTTATAAACGTAAAAGTATTTATGTCATATAAATTTACTTATAAATACTCATATATTTTCATATAAATATTTAGGCATATTATATTATATATGCATTGTAGTATCCTGAATATTTTACCCGCATAATTGGAATCCGTGAGTTTTTACTTTCATGATTATATACTTATATGATTTAATTGGATATTTTATGATTTATTGTTCAATATATGATTTTATGTTGAATAAATTGAATTAGAGCATAATTAAATTTATTTAATTAAATATTGGTCATGATTTAAATTTTATTAAGCTATTTTGTGCTTAATAAATTAAGATACAATAATTAAAATTTATAAATGAAGGCCTAGAGCTCAATTGAAATTAAACCTAGATGTAATACCGATTAGGAGGCGTTAGTACACATTTCACATACATCCAAGGTAAACTCACATCTAATAAAGGTCTAGGGTTGAGGCGGATGGTACTATCACGCTGCCACCATAGGAAAATGTAGAAAGTCTGACCAAAATCGAGGCTCAAAGTCATGCCCACAGTCATTTTCTGTCGCTGCAACCACTTCCGATTTTCATCCACATTGAACCATTTCCTTTTTTGTTTTTGGTCGAGTCTTGTGGGCATAATGTTCCACACTTAAAGCCCGTCAAAAGCTTGATTATAACTGATAGGCCAACTTTCTCCTTGAAGTCATGCATTACAATCTAATTTGCAAGGGAAAAAACACACCAAAAATATTTAAATTCCAACTAATTAATGGCGAAATCTGCAAAGGGTTCTCGTGGTGTTGTTCAGCGGTGGTAGGTGGAATATGAGAGGAAGTTCAACCAACTTTTCTGATATGCCCCACACTTGGTCAACACGAAGGATAAGAAGACAAGAGATTTTGAGAGGGACTCAAAATTGTATACTGGTTGGGCCAAGGTACACAACTTATAGAAAAGTGATGGAGAGAGCTAATGAAATTGTAGTAAGACTTCTCATATAAACTAGTTCTAAGAAGGCTAATGAGGGAAATAACAAAAGAAAACGGAACCAACCACAACAAGGAGATAACAAACCAACGGAAATTGGTGGAAACCAAAGATCAATGCCGCCCAGAATGCTCCTAAATGCCCTAAGTGAGGCAAAAACCATAAAGTAGAATGCTTATTTGGTTTGGGGTTTACTATCGATGCAAGCAATCAGGTTATAATGCCCATAATTGCCTTATTGAAGTGAATACAGATAACAACAAAGAAAAAACTATTCATGCAGCACAACCCTCAGATGGAAGGGTTCGTACATTCTATAGCCAAAAGGAGCAACTGCCTATGAACATGTTTATCTTATTCAAGTACCACAACCATATGGTGGAAGGCCTTGTACTTTTGCCCTCATAAAATGAGAAGCTGTATGGGACCTAGTACTATGACATGTAAGTTGACTGTTTTGGAGATTTATGCACTTGCACGGTTTGATACCAGAGCCACTAACTCCTTTATATCTTCTAAATATATGTAAAACTGAGGAGAAAAGACCTCATAATAATTAATGACTCTCTAAAAGTTATTGTGCCTTCTGATAAGATCATCAAAACTAAATTGTTGTGCAAGAACATGAATATTAGATTTGATAAGCGAACCTTGAAAACCAACCTAAGAACATGAATATTAGATTTGATAAGCGAACCTTGAAAACCAACCTTCACATCATCAAGATGTCAGATTTTGATGTGATTTTAGAGATGGATTGGTTGCATGTAAACCACGCTACTATTAAATTATGCGACGAAGCTCTTGTTAATAGACATTGTTAAATATAGTAACTATTTTATAAAATCAATGTATATTGTTAGCAATATAATTAGCCTCCTATTCTCTAGCCTAGAAATTTGTAAATTGATCATTAGTTTCCTGTTATGTAGCCTAGGATTATGCTACAATCTTGTGTATATATTCTGACAGATTGATAATGAGAAGGGTACCAAAACATTCTTTCATGGTATCAGCAACATAGGATTTTTCATTCTCGATTTCTTTCTGCTGCGCCCTAGCTGTGATTTCCGCCCCTATTCTTCTTCTTTTCTATTTTCCCTGTCATTTGTCTTTCTCCGGCAACGATGTCTCAATCTAGAAATTTTTACCCAGCTCTTGCTGTCTCCAACATTAGGAATCATATTCTTATTATTCTTGAGATGGAAAACATGTAATACTCAACATGGGCAGAGTTGTTCAAGGTTCATGCACGTTCGAACAAGGTTCTCCATCACATCATACCTCCTCTGAAAGACAACAAGAAGGCCACGATCGAGGAGGAGGATGCTGACATGTGGGCTACTCTTGATGTCACGGTTTTGTTGTGGATTTACACCACGATATCTAATGACCTTCTACGCACCATCCTTGAACCTGATGCTACGGCAGTGGAGGCTTGGAACCGTTTACGTGACATTTTCCAAGACAATAAGCATTCCCGTGTAGTCACTCTTGAGCATGATTTTTCAACCACCAAGATGGAAAATTACCCCAATGTCTTGGCATACTGTCAATGGCTAAAGTCCTTGGCCGATCAATTGAAGAACGTCGGGGCTCCAGTGTCTGAGAGTCGTTTGGTGCTTCAACTTATCTTTGGTCTCACTGCTCCATACCGTGGCGTGGGTACAATGATCCGACAAAGTGATGCCCTCCATCCTTTTTATCAAGCCATATCCATGCTTACTCTTGAGGAATCTGGCTTAGCTAAGGAGGCGACTATGGTGTCTGATTCTGCCATGGTCATTGCTTCGACTGAGGATGATGGCTCCTTCTTTGTTCCTTCTCATTCGGGACAGGAGAGGGGGCAACAACATTCTGGCCAGAAACAGCAACAGAATGCCCGAAAAAATTCAGACGGCCGTGGCAGTGGCAAGCAGGACAAGGGCGGCAATGGTGGTCATTTCGGCAAGGCTGGCCCGCAAGGACAACAACAACAACAGAGTCTATTCTGGGGGTGGGGTCCGTATCCTAACTAGGGGTGGCCTCAGTGGACTGCTCCCCCCTGCCCTATGCCTACCCAAGGATGGGCTCGCCCACCTACAACCAACTATGGGCCTAGGGTGTTGGGCCCACGCCCCCAGCAGCACGCACATCAGGCTTTCACTACTCCTGTGGCTCCTTCTTTCAATGGTCAGGCTAGTTCGTATGCACCTACAGACATTGCAGCAGCTATGTACACCATGACTCTAAATCCACCCGATCCTACTTGGTATATGGACACCGGCGCTACATCACATATGACCTCGTCAAACGATTATCTCTCGTCTTATTTTAATTTGAGAGATCATAATTCTGGTATTATTGTCAGAAATGGTCATTCAATTCCTATTAGTGGCTACAGTCATACATGTTTTCCCTCTTCTAATCCTCCCTTGTCATTAAAAAATGTTCTTCATGCTCCTAAAATAATCAAAAATCTAATTTCTATTAGGAAATTCACTACTGATAATTCTGTTTCAGTTGAATTTGATCCATTTGGTTTTTCTGTGAAGGATTTACAGATAGGGATGCCTCTACTGAGGTGTGATAGTTAGGGTGACCTATATCCTCTCAAATCTATCCACAATCAAGCTACTCCATCAACCTTTGTAGCCATCTCTTCCTCCCTTTGGCATGATCAATTGGGTCATCCGGGTACTCCTGTGTTAGATGCTCTTAGGGTGAACAAAAGCATTGGTTGTAGTCGAAACTCTAATTCTAGTATTTGTCATTCTTGTGTGTTCGGAAAATATATTAAGTTGCCTTTTGTTTCTTCTACTTCGAGTACTTCTTTACCTTTTAACATTATTCATAGTGATATTTGGACTTCACCTATTCTGAGTTCTCCCGGGCATAGATATTACGTATTATTGTTGGATGATTTTTCTAATTTTTTGTGGACATTTCTGTTGGGTAAAAAATCAGAGGTTTATGAGAAGTTTATAATTTTTAGGGCTCATATTGTTAGCCAATTTGAACGTAATATTAAAACTAGCCAAAGTGATAATGGGAGGGAATTTGACAATGGACCTTTTTGGGATTTCTGTAAGAAAAATGGCATGTCATTCCGTTTCTCTTGTCCTCACACCTCTCCTCAAAATGGGAAGGCCGAACGGAAAATTCAGTCTATCAATAATATCACTCGTACTCTTCTCTCTCATGCATCCCTTCCCCCTTCCTTTTGGCATCATGCCTTACAAATGGCAACATATCTTCTTAATATTTTTCCGAGCAAACTTTTGGGTAATAAGTCTCCTCTTCAAATTCTATATCAAAGGGTTCCTTCATATTCTCATCTTCGGGTTTTTGGGTGTCTATGTTATCCTCTTATTCCTTCCACTAAAATCCATAAATTGCAAGCTCGATCTACTCCTTGTGTTTTTTTGGGTTTTCCACCTAATCATCGTGGTTATAAATGCTATAATTTGTCATCCCGTCAAATTGTCATTAGTCGCCATATCATTTTTGATGAGAATGTCTTTCCATTTGCATAACTGCATTCCCATTTGTCACATACATATATTTTTTGGATAGTGGTCTCTCTTCTTATGTATTAGATCACCTTCAACAATCAGTTGCTCTTCTTCCAACCCAGGCCCACACTCCTCCCCAATCGGATCCACATCCGGTCTTCCCTGACCCGGGCCTAGCAGCTTCCCCTTCCCCAACCACTTCTCCTCAACCATCTCCCATCTCTCCTACTACAACTTTTACTCCCCTTTATGCCTCAAGCACGACCCAACCTTCACCAGGCCCAGTAATTGCTTCTCCTTCCAATGCTCCTTTTCCTAAGCCCACTATGGTCACTAGAAGTCAGCATGGTATTTACAAACCCAACCCAAAATATCAAGCATTACACAACACGGTTTCGAAGTCCCCTTTGCCTCAAAACCCAATAGCTGCATTTTGTGACCCAAACTGGAAAATGGCCATGGATGATGAATATCTTGCTCTTATGAAAAATAAGACGTTCTAGCGGTGGTTTTGAGAGTCATAAAGCCCGTCTTGTAGGTGATGGGAAAACTCAACAGGTTGGCATTGATTGTGGAGAAACTTTTAGTTCGGTTGTCAAACCGGCAACTATTCACACTGTTCTCAGTCTTTCTCTTTCTAAGGCATGGCCAATTCATCAATTGGATGTCAAAAATGCCTTCCTTCATGTTGAGCTTCAAGACACAATATATATGCATCAACCATTGGGGTATAGGGATCGTACCCATCCAGATTATGTTTGCCTCTTGCGTAAGTCTTTGTATGGGCTTAAGGAAGCTCCCATAGTTTGGTATAAGCGCTTTGCTGATTTTGTTATGTCTATAAGTTTCTCTAAAAGTCGGTGTGACAACTTATTGTTCATTTACAGTAAGGGGTCAGAAATGGCTTATATTTTATTATATGTTGATGACATTATTCTTACTACTTCTTCTCATGCTCTCCGGTGCTCTATTATGGATCATCTTAGTTCTGAATTTGCTATGAAGGATCTTGGTCCATTGAATTATTTTTTTGGGTATTACGGTGACTCGACATAAGGGTGGTATGTTTCTTTCTCAACATAAATATGCTGAAGAAATAATTGAACGTGCTGGAATGACCACTTGTAAATCATCCGCTACTCCGGTTGACACCAAATCAAAGGTAAGTACTACATCTAGTGCTCCCTTTGATGATCCTACTCTGTATCGGAGTCTTGCAGGGGCTCTACAAAATCTCACTTTCACAAGGCCGGATATCTCTTATGCCGTCCAACAGATTTGTCTCCATATGCATGATCCAAGGATGGACCATATATCTGCTCTCAAACAGATTATTCGGTATGTTCAGGGTACATTAGATCATGGCCTACATTTGTATCCATCATCTTTTTCCTCTCTGGTGTCTTACACTGATGCAGATTGGGGTGGGTGCCCTGATACGAGGAGATCTACATCTGGTTATTGTGTATTTTTAGGGGATAACTTGGTCTCTTGGTCGTCTAAGCGTCAACCCATACTGTCTCGTTCTAGCACCGAGTTTGAGTATCATGGGATGGCGAATGTGGTTTCTGAATCATGTTGGCTTCGAAACCTTCTCTTAGAACTACAATGTCCGCTTAAGAAAGCTACCTTGGTGTACTGTGACAATGTCAGTGCTATTTATTTTTTGGGTAATCCAGTTCAACATCAACGTACAAAGCATATAGAAATGGATATCCATTTTGTTCGAGAGAAGGTTGCACGTGGACAAGTCCGCGTTCTCCATGTCCCATCCCGTTATCAAATAGCTGATATTTTCACTAAGGGTTTGCCACTGGTGTTATTTGAAGATTTTTGGGACAGTCTCAACGTTCGTAAACCTCCCGTTTCAATTGTGGGGGAGTGTTAAATATAGTAAATATTTTATAAAATTAATGTATATTGTTAGCAGTATAATTAGCCTCCTATTCTCTAGCCTAGAAATTTGTAAATTGATATCATTAGTTTCCTGTTATGTAGCCTAAGATTATGTTACAATCTTGTGTATATATTCTGACAGATTGATAATGAGAAGGGCACCAAAACATTCTTTCAGACATGATAAAGAAGAATTTATTTTCCATGGATTGAAAGTAGGTTTGACACTTTGTTTGATTTCATAGTGTTAATAGACATGATGAAGAATAATTTGTTTTTCGTGGATTGAAAGTAGGCTTGACACCTTGTGTGATTTCAACTATGAAGATCATACAAATGCTTAGAAAGGAAGAAACCCAAGCTTTTATGGTAAATATCTCGAACACAAGAAGGGGTAAAATTTGACGAGGTTCCAATTGTAAGAGAATACAAGGTCATTTTTCTTGAAGACTTGTTTGGTTTACCACTAAACCGAAAAGTTGAGTTTTCGATTGAGTAGCTACCTTGAATTGCATCGGTGTCAAAAGCACCATGTAGATGACACCCAAGGAATTACAAAAGCTTAAGGTTCAGCTACACGAACTCTTAGATAAGGGTTTTAAAAGACAAAATATGTCTCATAGTTGAATATCTAGGCCATAAATCATACAAAATACGTTGCAACCATAATAATTAAAAATTATTTATGTGATCTATGCCTAAACTTGCATGTCTATTTATGCATAATTCAAATTAAACTTTAGCAGTATACCTATTGCGATTTCACATTCTTAACGAGAATCTACGAATCTTTAGACCCCACATGATCAAGGGCATTTTTAACCTTCTTTCCAAGTTTATCTACACCTAGCATTAATGTGCAGATACACAATGTAGTTTGATTCTCGTATATCATATTTAGAACGAGCTGAATATATATAAATAAAAATATAATTGGAAATCTTGACACATGAAAGAAGAGAGAAGAGAGCCTAGCTTTCGTGATGTAGTGGCCGAAAATCCCTTAGGAGATTAGGTTCCCTTATGGGTCGATGCTTTCTTATCTCCACCTGTTGGGACTATTTCCAAGATTAGAGACATTTTGGTGTCTTCTTGGACTTTAATTAATTCATAGAATTAATTTCTAAGCTTAAAGACCACAACCATTTAATTATTTAATCCTTTAGCATTATTCGGGCCTAATTAAGTATTTATCCAACAAATAAAATTACCCAATAATTATTTCTCTCTAAGACCATTTAATTATTTATGTTCAATAATTAATTTATCCAGCAAATATTATTAGCCTAATAAGTAATCCATTCATGATTAATTAATTATCTTCATTCAACGGACCATAATCTGGTTAAGCATGTGACTCCTTAGATTCATCACTTCACCTAGTCTAAGAGCAAACAATCAAGTTCAAGATTAATTAATCCAATTAATAAATTATCTTTTTATTTTTCTAATCCTTAGGTACTCAAGAGATCCATTCCTTAATGTCCAACAAACACTCATAGGCAAAATATGAATTTGGTATTCGAACCTTTCATCCAAAGTTACCGTGCATATACAATTTCTTTGCTCGATTCTTCGATTAAAGTATGGGGCTTGGTCATTTAATATGGACTCACAATTTCTTTTCCCATCGTCACTACGGTTGCACAATGGTTTTATTTCTGATGCAGGATCAGTTCAATGTGATCGTTTAGGACAAACATCACATCCAATAGCCTACATGATGTCTTAACACTGATATCCATGGAACGAGATATCCACTCCCCAGTGACGTACCACACAGTGCAAATCTATCCGAATTCTACAATATAATCTCTTGTAGATTCTATGACTTGAAACATTTATGATATCAACCATTAAAAATTATTCCATGACTACCAAGCCGTGTGTGAACAAGTATCATAGTTATCGAGATCATATATGGCATATAAACGCAAATGAATACAATAAAAAATAAATTCTTTTAAATTTTTAATTATATTGATAAAGGCCGTACTTAAAATATGTTTTTTAGGCCAATTTAAAAGTTGAATGCTAGGGTAAATATTCTTACATCTCATTGGGGTGCCCCAAAATATATCCACTTTATTATCACCATTACTAAATATGTTACAATTAAAAACTTATAATTACAATAACATTCAATTTTAAAACATCCAAAAATATAATATTTCACCAAGTCATAATTGTTAGTACTATTTTACATGGTATGACTTGTATAATATTTTGAACTCCCTATATCACTAGAATGGATGTTATTCGGATTTACTCTAACGTACAGTTCTAGCTCCCTCTAATAAATTTCGGGTTAATGAGTTGTGGGACTAAATGACTCAAATGGCCAAAAATTGAACCTAATCTTAAAATCTCAAATCCGAATTAAACAGACTATTGTCAAATTGTGAGCCGAAATAGTGTGGGTTATCCCGGTGATTAGTGCTCGGGCTAAACATTCTTTTTGTAATAAATATATAATTTCGAATAATTTAATAAAATCAAACTCTAATCTTATAAATTTTTAGATTAAATACGCCAACTCATCGTACTATCTCCTTTTTTACATTCTCTAACAAGTCGCTTGGACTTTGTATGAACTACGATCCTAATCGTATCTAATTGTTTAATTTTTAATTATTCATTTAGACATGGGCACGGTTCCGGTTAGGAACCGGAACTGTCGGTTCGAACCGCCGGTCAACAGTTCGGTTGAACGTTGACCCAGTTCTGTTGAACCATTGACCCGGTTCTGGTTCCAAACCGGAACCAAAACCGTTGGAGTAACGGTTCGGTTCCAGATTGAATTTGAAAATTATAGCCGTTGGAGATCAACGGCTGAGATTAAATAGCCATTGATATTCAACGGCCAAGATGGAATAACCGTTGGGAACCGCCGGTTCTGAACCGGAACCGGGAACTGGCGGTTCCCAATGGATCTTTTGATTTTTTTTCCTATAAATACCCCTTCCTACTCATTTTATTTCACAATATCTAATCTCTCTCAATCTCTCTCAATCTCCCTCAATCTCTCTCAGTTATTTTGTGATCTCCCTCAATCTCTCCCGATTATCTTGTTATCTTTCTCAATCTCCCTCAATCTCTCCTGATTATCTTGTCATTTTTCTCGATCTCCCTCAATCTCTCTCAATTATCTTTATCTTGTCATCTTTTTCAATCTCTCTCAAAATATCGAGCTCAAGCCAAAGAGGGCGTGGAGGTAGATGATGATCTTCTTTATTTCGACAAGCAAAAGGAAAATCACCTATGGCGACGAGTTCAAGTGCCGAAACTGGATTACCACCACCATCTCATTTGGTTCCAAGGTATCTCAATCTTGATGGTGAAGATGTTGAAATTCCGATCGAGTGTCAAGAAGATTTTGAAGCTCAATTAGGTTTGTGTTTATTTTATAAAATATCTCTCTTAAATATTATTTTATACTTTTTATTTTATTTTAAATATCTCTCTCAACTATTTATGATTAATAATTTATTATGATTATCAATTTAGGTGCACAAAACGAATCTACCGAAGAAGAACGTCTTCCAACTCAAGACAGTCAAAGTCAAAGTACGCGACAAACTCAAAGTGGACGAGATGAGGCACTAAGATCGGATATCTTTGCCGTTCACTTCAAAAGATATATGCAAAATAATAAAGCAATTTGCAACTATTGTAGAGTGGAATATGTTTTTAAAAAAGGAGGAGGTTATAGCACGCTCAAAAAACATTTGCAACGTCACCATCCGGACAAAGTCGAAAATGATCGGTGTCAAACACAAATACCTCGTGCAGGATTCTCTGGATTCACTGATGAATCACAAGGTATGACTTCTTTATTTAAATATTTCGAACCAACAACGAGAAAATATTTATAAAAAATGGTTTGTGACATGTCTTTACCTTTTAATTTTGCTGAAAATGATTTGTACAAAAACTTTGTGTCACTATCAGTGAACCCTCAAGTGTTCGGTGTTTCACGTAGAACATTAGTTCGTGATATTGAAAAAATTGTAGGTGAATTTAAGTTGTCTTTAATTGATATGTTTAATTCTTTACAACAAAAAGTTTCAATTTGTGCGGATATATGGGCGGATCATTGGAGAGAACATAGTTTTTTAGGACTTACTTGTCATTGAATAGATAATTCATAGACAATGCAAAAAAGATTACTTGCATATAGAGAATTTGATCAAACACACACGGCCGCAAATATTTGTCATAAAATTCATACTATTTTTCAAGAATATAATTTAGTTACAAATTTTTTTTCAATTTCATTTGACAATGCTAGTGCTAATACTGCTAGTTTGCCATTATTAATTCAAATTTGTCAACCATCATTTAAGGGTAGATTTTTTCACATTAGATGCATGTGTCATGTTTTAAATTTGTGTGTACAAGATGGCATGAAATATTTTAAAGTACATATAGGTCCTATTAGATTAGCAATTGGACATTTAGCTAGACATGCAACTTTATGCAAAAAATGAAGAAGATTTTGTAAAGAATTTGGTATGAGTGTACCCAAAAAAATCACTAAAGATGTGCGTAATCATTGGAATTCAACATATAAAATGTTGAATTCTTCTTATAAGGTTAGAAATGAATTATGTACATTTTTTTCACAAGAACAATTAGACATTCCTTTATTTTCAAGTTCATGGGAAACATGTGTTGAATTAATGTCTCTTTTGAAAGTTTTTAAAGATGCAACGGAAGAATTATCCGGATGTTACTATCTCACTTCTCCTTTAGTTATAGATCTATGTGTTAAAATTACACTTATTTTTACAATCATATTATTCTCATGACACTTTACAAAATTGCATTGCAAGCATGAGAAGTAAATTGTTAAAATATTATCAAGAAATTTATGATTTATTTTTAGTTGCAAAAATTTTTGATACTAGAATTAGAGAAGATGGTTTAGAAGAATTACTAAGAATGTATTATGATGCATTATCTCCGGTTAAAGATGATGACACTCCCAATCCGCATATAATTGTAGGTAACACAAAACAATTACTTTATGATTGTTTTAAAGAATATAAAATTTATTATGGTGATAATTTAAATAGTGAAAGTGGTCACGGAAATGAAGATATTGGTGGAGGTAGTTCGGTTTCGGATCAACCCGAACATCATCAAGATCTGAACTTTGAACTCCTTAATCAACATAGGTTTTATGATATTAGAAAAATAAAAAAATCTAGGAGTAATAGTCTTTATCAAGAATTAGATAATTATCTATCTACTACTTTTGAAGAACTTGGATTTGATACACCTAACGAGCTTTTGAGATGGTGGTCTCGAAGAGTAAAAAACTTTCCTATTTTATCACTAATGGCAAAGGAAATATTTGCGTGCCCGGCATTGACCGTCTCGGTTGAACAAGCATTTACCACCGGCGGTTACATTTTGGATCTTCGAAGATCCAATTTAAAGGTGGAAAATCTAGAAAATCAAGCTTTATTTCATGATTGGTCGAACGCCGAGGTAAGAAAACAAGAAGTAAATTTTGATGAAGAGGATGAGGATGAAGATGGAAACGAGTATTCGACCACATCCAGGAGTGATTGAGTCACGCCACTTCTCAATTATCAAGGTACTAATATTACAAGAAGGTAAGAGAACTACGTCGACTTTGATCCCTCAACTATGAGGATACCTAGGCAACTTAATTCTAAATTAGAAATTAAATTTTAATTTTTAATTTATAGTTAAGCTCAAGTCTTTTTTTTTTTTTTTTTCTCTCTTCTACTTTTTTTAATATGTTGTAATTGAAAACTTGTAAAGTTGTCATCTCTTGTTAAAAGAAGTAAATGTTTTTAGGTAAGTTAATTTTTTGTTGTAACTTTTCTATTTTCTTTTTTGGAATTTTTTTATATGTTGTAATGTTAAGTATTGATTGTTGTAATTTTTTTTGATTGTAAAATATAATTGTTTTAGTTAAGTTAACTATATATTCAATTTAATCTCTTGTGATAATCAAATTCAAAAGACCAAAATTATTTTTGAAAGTTGTTAATTAAAAAAAAAAAAAGAACCGTGGAACCGGGGGAACCGCCGGTTTCGAAACCGTATATATGACGGTTCGGTTTCAATTTTGTCCTCCACGATTCCAATAACCGCCGGTTCCAAAACCAAAACAAAAACCGTGGAACCTTGCCCATGTCTATATTCATTCATGAAGCTGTGGACTTGCAGTCACGCTTCTCATAAGACGTCGACTCATTGTTAATGATTATTCAACAAAAAAAGTAAGTAGCAAAATAAAATATTGATGTAAAGTTGTTATAAATTATCAAAACAAAAAATTGCATGCCCGACCCAAATAAACTAAAAAAGCGTGGATCCTCCAATAAAAAAAAAAAAAAAATCCTAACTAGATCAAAATTTACGTATGCGCAATTTTGCATGCTATGTGTTTAAAACATAATATTTTTAAATTTTTGTAAACTTGAAAATTCGTAAAAGTAAAATTAAAAAAAAAAATCATTGAAAAGACAGGTGCTTTGCATCCTTACATTTTTATATATATATTTGTGCTTAAAATATTTTATGTATGATATATCAAATTAATTCTTATTTCAAATTCTTTAACTAATTAATGTCCGTATTGTATATAAAAATAAATATCCAAAGTACAGATATAATTTCATATATTTAATTATTTTGGTTTTGTTTGGATATATACATATTGATATAAATATATATGTTTTTTTTAAAAAAAAATTAAATAATATTTTTAAAGGAAACACGATTTTCTTTTCAAAATAATTTTCCACACATTAAATTTACATATATATATATATATTATCAATATAATGTATTCGAGCACTTATCAATGCATGCACAATAAAAAAATTATCGAAAGTTATTAATGCAGGTATAAAATTATGTTTTTCCATCATACAAAAATATTGATCAATACAAAATCTTCAATTAAAAAAAATAATGTTACTACGGATAATTTATGTGAGCCCAAACATGAATTAAAATGGTATATATCTGATAGTATCAGTTAGGTCAAAACTGAAGAGGTAAAAGTAACATGACAGAGAGAGATAATAAATCCAACATTTGTATGACTTGGTGTTGGCCAGTTAATTCTTAGTTGCTCATTTTTGAACCTCTAACTGCCCCAAACAACTCAGGAATACCAAAACCATCGCCCCCAGATTCTTGTCCTTCTGACTTTCAATTCCCAACTATATTATCCATATATATATATATATAATAATAATAATAATAATAATAATAATAACAACAATAACAACAACAACAATAGTAATAAATATAACCAATTCTTTCCCTCACATGTCTCCCCCTCCCTCCCCCTCCCTCCCCCTATATAGTTCATTTCTACCTCGTACAATTGCACTCACTTCTCGAGATCCCACAAAGCTCTTTTTCTGTAAGTCTGAACCATATATAAGTTCTGTTTTCTTGCACAACCCTTCACACACACTCACACACACACCTTTGTCCTAGTTGGATATGAAATGTGCATGTTTTAGTGGCAATTTCAAACATATCTGCATGGTTATCCAATCTTAAAACAGAAGTGTTCGAGTTTCCTACATACATTCTAGGCGTATTGTAGCATACAAGGAAAGCAACATGGATGTAGGCACATCATCCGATCAGCACTCTGAAACAGAAAGCGTAAGGCGACCCAACCGAGTTTCCTTTAGCGGCCCTTTAGTTAGCAGCAATCCCAAAAGCAGCAGAACAAGTGCAAGAATCAAGGATGACGACTCCTACGTGGAGATAACATTGGACGTTAAAGATGACGCCGTTTTGGTCCAGAGCATTAGAGACTCGGAGCAGGATGCAACACCCTTAGCCGACAAATTAAGGCCTAATTCGCTTGCCTCTCAGTTATCGTTCCATTTTAGGCAAGTGTCGAAGGAGCTAACACAAATGGCCTCGTTGAAGAGGTCTAACAACAAGTCTGATCGTAACCAGTCTGTCGCGGTGCATGCCCTGAAAGGTATCCGGTTTATGAACAAGAATCTTGGAAATGAGGGATGGCCTGAGATTCGGAAGCGCTTCAATGAACTTGCTTTTGATGGGGTTATGCACAAATCAAGATTTGGACAATGCATAGGTTTGTCAGCCACCTTACTCTTTTATTTGTCTGTCAAATGATCATTTTGATTTTCATTAAGGAAAATAAATGATCTCTCTTTCTCTCTCTGATCAATGATCAGGAATGAAAGAATCCAGTGAGTTTGAGGATAAGCTGTTCGATGCTTTAGCGCGAAAACGATGCATCAATTCATCCTCAATCACAGAGGCAGAGCTCCTTCAGTTCTGGGAGCAGATTGCAGATACAAGTTTTGATGCTAGGCTGAAAACTTTCTTTGACATGTAAGGCTTTATCCATGCTTTTCAATAATCAGTTCTTTTTCATGTGAAGGCAAAAATTGTATGAACATTTGGATTCAGACAAGGTCTAAGGATTAACAAATAACTCCGATTTGTTTTTTGTTCTAATATTACATAGTGCTAAATCATAAGTGGTTTTATCAAAACACAGCGTGGACAAAGATGCTGATGGAATAATTACAGAAGAAGAAGTGAAAGAGGTAAAGTCTCTCCAAAAAACAAAAAAAGAAGCTAAACTGCAATAACTCAATAATAATCACCTTATAACTATAGAGTTATGTTTCACAGATTATCACACTTAGTGCTGCTGCAAATAACCTGTCAAAGATCCAAGAACACGCTGACGAGTATGCAGCACTGATCATGGAAGAGTTGGATCCTGATAACCATGGTCACATCGAGGTTAGTTTACCAACAACAAAGATAGTTTTTTTTTTTTAATTTTTTAATTATTTTTTTATTTTTTTATTTTTTCCAATCTTTGCATAGAATGTTTATTTGAAGTACGCAGTTGCATAACTTGGAGACATTGCTCGTACAAGCGCCAACTTACTCTTCAAATTCGGCTACAGATAGCCGCATTCTAAGCCAAATACTAAGCCAGAAGCTGAAGCCAACCAAAGAGCTGAACCCCATAAAAAGATGCATAAGAAAGTTTGGCTATTTTATTGAGGATAATTGGAAGAGGATTTGGGTGATGGCTCTGTGGCTATCAATCTGTGCAGGCCTCTTCACATGGAAATTTATACAGTATAAACATAGGACTGTGTTTCATGTAATGGGGTATTGTGTGACCACTGCAAAAGGCGGAACCGAAACGCTTAAGTTCAATATGGCTCTGATACTCCTACCAGTCTGCAGAAACACAATGACCTGGCTCAGGACTCGGACGAAGCTTGGCTCAGTTTTTCCCTTCGATGACAACATTAATGTTCACAAGGTAGCACTTACATATGTTTTTATAGAGATTTTAAATGGTCTAACATGACGTTTTTAGGCTATATTAGGTTCATTTTACACAGGCCAGCAATATTACGAACCTAATCTTAACCATTGTTGGGTTCATAATCAAAGTGATCTAATTGCATACTGATAAGGTAATTATTGTCAATATTATTCGAAACTTCTAATTGATTTATTATTAATTGCAGATTTAAAAGATATTGTGGAGATATTCTTGGAAGAAAGTCAAAGTTGAATGAGAAGAGAAAAGGAAGGAAAGGCATGGCTAAAAATAAGGAGAATCAAGAATAAATCTGGGAACAAATCTTACAAAGATATGATGAAGATTTGAGATATGCATATTCAGGCCATATATACAAAGATATGCATATCAACACCAAGATATGAGAAGATACTGGCAGATCTCGTGGAGAACATGAGAGACTATAAATACGACCTCAAGTTGTAGAGACTGCAACTCTCCAAGATATTCAATTACCATTCATATGGGCAGAGAGACACAGAGAGGCTGATGAGTGTGCTGTTATATTCGTAAGAATACAACAGACTGGGAAGAACTCAAAGGCGAACCGAAGGCGAACCTCGCAGAGTCTGGATTACTTTGGAACTTCACCGCACGTTGATTTCGGGAGATCTCAACTCAATACAGACGAGAGTTTGTATTCAAATCCATCTAGGGGACTAGATGGTCAAGTAAGTATTTTAGAAGAATTAGTTACACGGGTAGACAAGTATTTAGGGGGAGCCAAATACGTATAAGTTCTACTGTAACATTTGTGGGAACAAATATGTCTTCTAATAAAATTACTTGAGAGGAAGAAGGGATTTCTTCCTCGCTTAAAATCAAATCTTATTTTAAGCTTCCGCATGTTCATTTACAGTTCGAACTACTGTTGAACACATACACACGCGCACATATTCTGATCTAATAATTGGCACCAGAGCAGGTTCCAGTTTTTTTCTTAAACAGGTAGATCCAGGGACAGACACATGGGTACAGAGGGGACCACACTACGCCCACCTTCGCTTGATGGACAAAACTATCCGTTCTGGAAATCAATGATGTTTATCTATCTAAGATCCAAACGATGTGGAGAAGCAATCCAAACAAAGTGGACATGGCCTAAGATGCAGGATGGAACGAATATAACTAAGATTTTAGACAAACCAAGAACACTATGGACGGAGGACGAAAGGTGTGCCGAAGAGGCAAACTACATAGCATTGTATGCTATTCTTGCTTCGGTTGATGTCATGAGACACAAGTTGATATGAAGATGAAAACATTGAGATGTACTACGCTAGGTTCAGTGACATTGTAAATCAATGTTACACCCTCGGTGATGCTATCAAGGAAGATGTCCAAATCATGAAAATCATGAGAACATTAGCTCCTAGATTCAGAGAAAAAATCACAGTTCTAGAATCATTCATGAGAATCACACCGATGACATTGGATGACTTGATGGGAGAGTTAAGGACGTTTGAGTTGAACAATGGCATGGACACACCAAAAAGCAAAGGGATAGCCCTAAAGACGGAGACAACAACTGAACAAATCGAGGATGATATGACATCAGTTGCTGACAAAATGGCACTTCTCACGAAAAATTACAGCAAGCTTGTGAAAAAGTACAATCAGGGGCAGCAGTTCAACAAAGGTCCGAACACTGAAGAGAACATCAGAAAAGGTGGAAACAAATTTTTAAACACTAGGCAGGTAAATCGAAAGGACTCTAAATGCAGAGAGTGTAGTGGATACGGACACTATCAGGCAGAATGTCCAAATTTTCTAAGAAAGAAGAAAGCACTAAAAGCCACCAGGAGTGAATCTGAATCTGAAGGAGAAGAAGAAGCTGACGAACAAGAGACAGAATACCCCAATGACCTGGGATGTCTTACATCTGATGTTCGAACTAAGGAAGAACTAGAGTACACTGAGGACCCCGATCTTGACGATCCAACTCTGGAAGATCTAGAGAAATTGTTTCTAGACATATCTGCCAGATGTACCAGATTGGAGAATCAAGCAAGGGAATACAAAAATAAAGACGCACTAAGCATGGAAAATCAGGAACTCAGTCAAGTGAAACATGAACTGCACATCACTAGGGAAATAAATGACAGACTGAGAGATGACTTGATTATGTCCCAAAAGAATGTGAGGAATCTCGAACATCAGGTTCAGCTTTACGAGACGAAAATTGAGACACTTAAAGCCAACTCTGAAACAGCCCGGACAACTACAACAAGCAATCACCAGGTAAATTCTTCCCTTACAAATGAACTAACAGATTACTCCTCAAAATTGCAGGATAAGGATCGTGAGTTAGCAGAGTCACGAGCCGAGCTGGACAAAGCAGTGCGAACCATACAAGGACTGAACAAAGGAAAAGCTAAAATTGACGAAATCCTGGCATATGGGAGACCACAAAACAATAAAACAGGAATAGGATATATTGAAGAAAGAACATCTGGATCAACAGTCTTTGTACCAGCTACAGTTCCTACGTTCGACCATGAAGGACAGAACACTACAAGACAACCTGAGAAACAAAACACAAAAGGTATGAGAAAATTTATTCCTATCTGCCATTACTGTGATGCACCTGGACACATCCGACCAAGATGCTACAGAATGAAACGTGACCTACAATCAGGTAATATTTCAACTTGGAATTTTTATGGTGTTCCTGTAAAAAATCATAGGTCTCTAGACTCTTCGAAAGTAAGAAATTTCAAAAACAGTAAAACAAATGTGAAAAAGGTTTGGGTTGTCAAGAAAAACATGTGCCTTACTTCATCAGTAGTCTCACTCGGGGCGAACAACACTGGAACATGGTTCTTTGACAGTGGATGCTCACGACATATGACAGGTAATGCAACATACTTATCTGATATCACCCCAATAAAAGGACAGTCAGTAACTTTTGGAGATGGTAAGAGTGAGCGAGTCATTGGGAAAGGGACTCTCAATATAAGTGGCATGCCTAAATTGTCTAATGTTTATCTTGTTGAAAATCTTAAGGCAAATCTGTTGAGTATTAGCCAAATTTGTGACCAAGGACTCGAAGTCAACTTCACTCATGACAAATGCTTGGTGTTAAACAAGAATAATGAATGCATGCTTACCGGAACTCGGTCCACTAACAACTGTTATCTTCTTGACAGAAGTCATGGATGCTACAATGCTAGCTCGGGAGCAACAGAAATATGGCATCAAAAGTTGGGACACATAGGATACAAACATCTCATTGCCTTGTCTAAATCAAAATGTGTACGAGGACTGCCTAAGCTCCCAAGCAAAGATCAAGGTATATGTGGACCATGCCAACTCGGTAAACAGGTAAAAAGCTCACACAAGGTAACACAAGACGTTTGCACTAAACAAATCATGTCCTTGCTACATATGGACTTAATGGGTCCTGTTCAAACTGAAAGTGCGGGAGGTAAGAGATATATTTTTGTTTGTGTTGATGATTTCTCTAGATATACTTGGGTAAGATTTCTTCGTGATAAATCAGACACCTTTGATGAATTTGAAAAATTGATACGTCTGATAGAAAATGAAAAACAGGGTTCTGTTGTTCGAATACGAAGTGACCATGGTAGAGAATTTGAAAATACTGCATTCACTGAATTTTGTGTCTCTCGAGGTATTGCTCATGAATTCTCGGCACCAAAAACACCTCAACAAAATGGAGTAGTAGAAAGGAAAAATCGCACATTGCAAGAAATGGCTAGAGCCATGATGATAGGCAAGGAAGTAGCCCAAAAATGGTGGGCTGAAGCCATAAACACAGCATGCTATGTTACAAATAGGGTATATCTTAGGAAAGGATTAGAAATGACGTCTTATCAAATCTGGAAAGGAAAAACTCCTAATTTAAGTCACCTCCATGTGTTTGGTTGTAAATGTTATGTATACAATGATAGACAGCAGTTAGGTAAATTTGATGCTAAAAGTGATGTTGGTATGTTCCTAGGATATTCGACCAATAGCAGAGCCTATCGTGTCTATAATCTGAGAACTCAAACACTCATTGAAAGTACTAACATTGTTTTTGATGATTCTGTGATAAGACAGGAAGTTTACTTGGAAGAAGCAGGTTCATCAGCAGGTCGACCAATGGGAAACCAGAATAGTGAGAACATCGCAGAAACTGACCTAGTACCAACGAATGAAAACAGTGATAAAGGTGAACCCTCAACAAAGATTCAGAAAGAACATCCCAAGGAACTTCATTGGAGAACTCAATGAAGGGATAAAGACACGATGCAAACCAAGACTTGACTATCGAAAAATGGAAGGACTGGTTCACCACGCTTGCTACACCTCTGTGGTTGAACCCAAAAATGTCAAAGAAGCGCTCAAGGATGACAACTGGATACTGGCAATGCAGGAGGAATTGGAACAGTTTGCCAGAAATGATGTCTGGACACTTGTACTAAGACCTGACAGTGCGAACATCATCGGAACAAAATGGATCTTCAAGAACAAAACTGACGAACAAGGTAACATCACTCGAAACAAAGCAAGACTCGTGGCCCAAGGATACACACAGGTAGAAGGAATTGACTTTGAGGAAACATTCGCTCCAGTTGCACGACTGGAGTTAGTAAGAATCCTTCTCTCATTTGCATGTCTTAAGAAATTTACTCTTTATCAAATGGATGTAAAAAGTGCATTCTTAAATGGGTTCTTGAAAGATGAAGCATATGTTGAACAACCAAAGGGGTTTGAAGATCCACACTTTCCGAACCATGTCTACAAACTGAAGAAGGCTCTTTATGGGTTGAAGCAAGCTCCAAGAGCATGGTATGAAAGACTGACAAAGTTTCTAATCGACCAGGGTTACAAACGAGAAGGAGTCGATCAGACTCTGTTCATCCAATGGTCGAACAAGGACATCACTATTGCACAAATCTATGTAGATGACATTGTGTTTGGATCCACATCCAAACAAAAAGTGAATGACTTCGTCCAGGTAATGTCTCATGAATTTGAAATGAGCATGGTTGGTGAACTTTCCTACTTTCTTGGTCTACAGGTCAAACAATGCAATAGTGGAATCACGATACATCAAGAAAAATATGCCAAGAACCTGGTAAAGAAATTTGGACTTGAAGGGTGCAAAGTAGCTCACACACCCTTGGGGACAAATACCAAATTATCCAAGGACGAAAGTGGAACATGTGTTGATCCAACACTCTACAGAAGCATGATAGGAAGTCTCCTGTACCTCACTGCTAGTCGACCTAATATAAGCTTTAGTGTTGGACTATGCGCTAGATACCAATCAAATGCTAAGGAGTCTCACCTCAAGGCCGTAAAAAGAATCATACGATATGTGGCAGGTACCACTAACTATGGCTTGAAATATTCCTTTGAGACTAAACCTTTCATTGCAGGATACTGTGACGCCGATTGGGCCGGCGACGTGGATGATAGAAAGAGTACTTCAGGAGGATGCTTCTTTATTGGTAACGATCTTGTATCCTGGCTAAGCAAAAAGCAAAACAACATTTCACTATCAACTGTAGAAGCTGAATACATAGCTGCAGGGAGCTCATGCTCTCAACTGGTATAGATGATGCACATGTTGTGCGACTACGGTATGAACATGACTTCCATGACTCTGTTTTGTGACAATCTGAGTGCCATCAATATGTCTAAAAACCCTGTGCAACACTCTAGAACTAAACATATAGACATTATGCATCATTACATCCGAGAGTTAGTTGAAGATGGAGTCATTACCCTTGAACATGTTCATACCATAAGTCAACTGGCTGATATTTTCACAAAGGCCCTAGATGCTCAAAAATTCATATCCCTGAGAAAATCTCTAGGGATTTGCTATGCTATGTAAATGCTGTATTAAAAAAAAGAAAAAAATAAATAAAAATAAAGGGGAAGTGGAAGTCTCGGATTGCCTAGGATAACTATAAGTCTCGCACAGGTTCAAAATTTTGTTTGTCTTGAACTTTGAATCCATTATTTCTTCTCTCAGTATAAGGAAAAGAGCTACGACCTTGAAATGATGCTGTGGAATGCTGTCACCAATGTGATAGAGCACCAAGCACAGAAAATGACAGGTCTGTGAAAGCTTCCTTAATGATGTTCACCTCTAAGTTGCACCAAATATAGGGGTTACAAGGTTCTGAGCTCGTCACACAGGGTTTTCCCAGTGTGGTACTTTATTGTGTGGTTTGCGAGCTACTACACAAGGATTCGGCAGAAGGAGCAATAAGGAAAAATCATACAACTCATTTAGCAATCAAAATGGGGTGAACATATACTGGAAGAGAAGACTTGCGGATTTTTCTTAGTGCATTGTCAAACATTGTTGCCTGACCGAGACTTGTGTTTAATATGGTGATCTATGATTTCATTCCTCCAATATTAAAAAAAAAAAAAAAAACAGTCTCTCTTATTTTTTCTCCTGGGATTATATGGATTATTTTGTGCAAAATGGGCTCGGATGATTATTTAGTCGTGACTTCTTTTCGGAACACGTGTCAAAATGGGGACGTGGTCTTCCTTGTTTCAACCGTCTGGACGTGTGATCGTGTTCCTTAATGCCTATATAACTGCAATGAGTGGGCGCCAAAAAAAAAGGGTTTGAATAGCCCACATAAAATCTTGTGAAATTGACAGAAATCGAGGCGTCAGCCGCCCTCACTTCACGTCATTGTCTGCCTATAGTTAACGGTGTTCACTCTCTTCACAGTTCACTTTCACGCTTGTGCTATTGTGTTCTTGTGTTCTTTCCTAAATTTCTTTACAGACTTTTCATGGCGGATCAAGGAAACTCACCCAGTGGGAGACGAACAAGCTGGATTCTGGTTCCATTCTTGGACCCAGAACCTTTAGAGACGATTCCCCCTCATTTGGGGCCTCTTATCGCATCAGGGCATCCAGGCTCAGTCCACTGATGTCCTTCAGAAAGTCGCCCCTCCGCTGAACATGGCCTCCAGAGAGGCCAATGTTGCCTATAGGCCACGCACCATTGCACCCAAAATTCCTCCCTCGGAAGTCGCGGCCAATCTCCAGCTCTTTCTACATCAGTAACTAGAGATTCTTGATACTCTAGCTGCTGAGGTAGCTGCCCAGAAGCTTTCTTTTACTAATGTCTTGAAATCTCTAGATTTTCCCTCTCAGGGCGCACCACACAGAGGTTCCACTCCTTTGGCAGGCAGCTCAAAAAATGGGGAGAAGAGACCATCTGCCGTGGATAAGGGGAAGATGAAGGTGTCAGGCAAAACAACAAAAAGAAAAAGGAAGGCTGATGAATGATGCTTTTGCTATATGTGAACATCCTTCTTTTCAGCATACAGTTCTCCTGCTTGTTTCTTTTTGCAGGTAGCAGATGGTCCTGGAATTTTCGAACAACATGCCAAAGGGGGAGATTGATAAGGTAATTATTGTCAATATTATTTGAAAATTCTAATTGATTTATTATTAATTGCAGATTTAAAAGATATTGTGGAGATATTCTTGGAAGAAAGTCAAAGTTGAATGAGAAAAGAAAAGGAAGGAAAGGCATGGCTAAAAATAAGGAGAATCAAGAGTAAATCTGGGAACAAATCTTACAAAGATATGATGAAGATTTGAGATATGCATATTCAGGCCATATATACAAAGATATGCATATCAACACCAAGATATGAGAAGATACTGGTAGATCTCGTGGAGAACATGAGAGACTATAAATACGACCTCAAGTTGTAGAGACTGCAACTCTCCAAGATATTCAATTACCATTCATATGGGCAGAGAGACACAGAGAGGCTGATGAGTGTGCTGTTATATTCGTAAGAATACAACAGACTGGGAAGAACTCAAGGGCGAACCGAAGGCGAACCTCGCAGAGTCTGGATTACTTTGGAACTTCACCGCACGTTGATTTCGGGAGATCTCAACTCAATACAGACGGGAGTTTGTATTCAAATCCATCTAGGGGACTAGATGGTCAAGTAAGTGTTTTAGAAGAATTAGTTACACGGGTAGACAAGTATTTAGGGGGAGCCAAATACGTGTAAGTTCTACAGTAACATTTGTGGGAACAAATATGTCTTCTAATAAAATTACTTGAGAGGAAGAAGGGATTTCTTCCTCGCTTAAAATCAAATCTTATTTTAAGCTTACGCATGTTCATTTACAGTTCGAACTACTGTTGAACACATACACACGCGCACATATTCTGATCTAACACATACTTACATCACAAATGTTTTGATGACACTGTTAGGTAATAGCTCTTGGTATAGCTGTTGGGACGGGGCTGCACGTAGGCGCGCATTTGACATGTGATTTCCCTCGATTATTACATGCAACGGATGCAGAATACGAATCAATGAAGCCATTTTTTGGAGAAGAAAGGCCAAACAACTACTGGTGGTTCGTCAAAGGCACTGAAGGATGGACCAGCATAGTGATGCTGGTACTTATGGCCATATCCTTCACACTAGCCCAGCCACGGTTCCGCAGGAACCGGCTCAGACTTCCTACAACCTTAAAAAGGCTAACAGGGTTCAATGCATTCTGGTATTCTCACCACCTGTTTGTACTAGTCTACATCCTCTTCATCATTCATGGTTATTTCCTCTATCTTTCCAGGAAATGGTACAAGAAAACGGTAAGAATCAATGAACTTTGATGTCACTAGTCAGTGTGCGTAACAAGTGATAAAACAACATAATGTTCTGCTTTCTACACAACATGTGATGCAGACATGGATGTATCTTGCTGTCCCGATGATATTATACACCTCCGAGCGCCTGGTCCGAGCTTTTAGGTCTGGCTACAAGCCCGTTCATATTTTGAAGGTATACGTTACAGCAAAAACAATCGGTAGTTGGCTCCATAAAACACCCAACATTGGATTCTATATCGATTCCCGTATTTTATATCTTCATTTTAAACAATACCGAAACATATACCTGTGGAATTTTCAGGTTTCTGTGTACCCTGGAAATGTGTTATCCTTGCATATGTCTAAACCTCAGGGAATTAGATTTACAAGTGGACAGTGCATATTTGTCAACTGTTCTGCCATTTCTCCTTTTCAATGGTAAATATGTAAAGAAAAACTTCGCTAATTCTGATACATTTTCTACAATTAAATCAGTGATTTTCTGACATTTGGTTTAATGTTTTACAGGCATCCTTTCTCTATTACTTCAGCACCTGGAGATGATTATCTTAGTGTCCACATTCGGACAAGGGGTGATTGGACATCTCAGCTCAGAGCCATCTTCTCGAAGGTTCTGCATATTTATTATTTTTTTATTTTTATGTACATATATAACTCCAGCCATTACACAATCTACGAATTCAGATCATTGGTACATATTCATCTGGTTTATGTATTTAGGCATGTCAGAATCCAGACAGAGACCAAGGAGATCTTCTTCAAGAAACAGGACAAAACCAAGAAAAATTGAGGTAATAAACTTATCTCAACATTTAATAGGGTTTCTTAAAAGCATGTAAGTAAATGTTGTATAAGAAACGTACTATGAATTAGGCTGCCAAGGCTTTTGATCGACGGTCCATACGGGGCGCCCGCGCAGGACTACAAGAACTACGACACGGTCCTTCTCATAGGCCTGGGCATTGGAGCCACCCCATTGATCAGCATTGTGAAAGATGTGCTCAACAACATCAAACAACAAAAGCAGGACCTGGAAAAGGGACGGGCAGACATGAAGAGAAAACCTTTTGCCACAAGACGAGCCTACTTCTACTGGGTGACTCGAGAGCAGGGGTCGTTCGAGTGGTTCAGAGGAGTGATGGATGAGGTTGCTGAAAACGACAAAGACGGCATGATCGAGCTGCACAACCACTGCACCAGTGTGTACGAGGAAGGAGACGCTCGGTCGGCCCTGATCACCATGCTGCAGTCCATTGAGCATGCCAAGAGTGGCCTGGATATTGTGTCGGGGACTCGAGTCAAGACGCATTTTTCTCGGCCCGATTGGCGCCGGGTATTCAAGCATGTGGCTGTTAACCATGCTGATCAAAGAGTTGGTGAGCATTGTCTGAGTGAGAGAGAGAGAGAGGAGATTATCGTGGGGGTTGATCTAATACTTGTCTGATTTGGTTTGTTGCAGGAGTGTTCTACTGTGGTCCACTTGGTCTTGTTGGGGAGCTTAGACGGCTGGCGCAGGACTTCTCAAGGAAAACAAGCACAAAGTTTGATTTTCATAAAGAGAACTTTTAAGTAGAGCCAAATATTTTAAGTGCAGTCATTGATCTTGCAAGTGACAATGTATTTATTCCTCTTGTTCTTACAATGATCTCAACTTTGATGCTCAATTCCTAGTATTTGTAATGTTATGCATAGGCTAGTGGTCGTTAAGCGTATCGGCATCCCATCGAATACTAAATTGTAAAACACTAATCTTGTTTTACGGTGGTTCTAACAAAAATTTTGTAATTTTTATGCAAGTCGTAAATTGGTATATTATAAAAGGGTAGGATTGGACCTATCATTATTTGAACCCGAGTCAAATTTTACGCACTTTTTTTCTTGAAGATCTGTAATACTCAAATATTTATATTATCATATAAAAAGACAAATAAATAAAAAATATTAATACTATTCATTTCACATATTAATTAAAAATATTAAAATAATTATAAGTTAAAAATAA
Organism: Caryopteris x clandonensis; assembly: GCA_028749325.2. Taxonomy (NCBI): domain Eukaryota; kingdom Viridiplantae; phylum Streptophyta; class Magnoliopsida; order Lamiales; family Lamiaceae; genus Caryopteris; species Caryopteris x clandonensis. Next base: position 4,079,762 of record JAPYKT020000024.1, on the reverse strand, counting down.
TTACTTAAATATAATTTAGTTTTACAACCCTCCAAGCACTTAATGAGCAAAATTTTTGATCTTGAGATAACATACTCTTCCGCCTAAAAGAAGATCCGTCCTTATAAAAGAGTACTTCTTCCGACTCAAAAATTAAAATAAATTATGTTTGTATAACTAAAATAAATTTTATATATCTTGTTTTTTCTAGGAACATAGAAATATGACATGATAGATCTTAACTCCAAGTTATATCACTTGGAGGGCTTATAGTTATGTGGGCGCATGCAATTAAGTTTATATAAATGTAATAACCACGGTAACTATCGTGCGGTCATATCATTTTTTCATATTTATGATTTAAATTACATAGAAATTTATTGTTTAGTTTTTAGATTTTGATTAAAGATTGTGTTTTATAGGATTATTGAATAAATTGATGTATCTTGGGCATAAAATGATGGGTTTGAAAATGTGCAAGGATGTTTATGGAATAGAGAGTTGAGCCAAAATTTTTACATAAGATGTGGGCACATCTTAATTCGAAATGTCCAATGACGAAATTAAGCACATTCGCCCATTCTCTCCCTTAACTAAATGATGGCAGAATTATCTGATTTATGATAATAGTTATTGAAATAATTAGTGGAGAATTAAGAAAGAGTTTATATATTAGAGAAATACATGTAGAACAGACAACTAGATTTTATTGAAGTCTCTCTTAACTTTTGATTTTTTTTCAATTCTTCGTGGAAGGCTAAAACTTCATCTTTTCAGCCAAGGAAATTATTAAAGATTTTGTTCGTCAGAATTGTAAGATCTAATTAATCCTTATTTCTTATTTTATTCTCCATTATTCATATGTCTTCTATGCTCGATAAATTTAATTATTTTGATGATTGAATGATGCGGCCAATTTTTTGACTATTGAAACAATATGTTGCTAATTAGAATGTTAAATCTGTAATTGTTTAAGCATTCTAATATTTGTCGTACAATAACATGATCATTCAAACCAATCTGTTATGGAGATGTATGACCTATAGCTTAAATGAACCTACATGTGCGTTTGTTGGCTAGAATTTGTGGTCTCTCTCATCCTAATGCCGTTAGTAAATTAAACTCTATGATCATATCTAGAATTGTTTATTGACAAGGGAAACAATAGAGATCGTACACTGATTATCGAACAACTAAGGAAAGATAGGTTGTTTTGGTCATACCCCAACAACTATAACCAATTTAATAATTTAATGAAAGAACAATTTTTACATCCATGATTAATTCTGTTGAATTTCACTTTAACTGATCTACCTACATATTTATTTTTGTATTGTTTTTGTCAATTGAATATTGTGATTCACCAAATCTTAAAACCCCCCTCTGATTTTAGTTACACAAAAAAATAAATTCTACCAATCTCTGTGGATACAATCCTTGTTCATCATTATCACAAATCTTTAGAACAAGTATTTTATTATTTATTAGTTTCGACACCCAAAAATTAATTTAATCTATCACTAACTGACATAGTATTTTTTATACGTATTTACATTTATAATCCTTCTATAATATAAAAGAAGAATTGTGAAAGTTTTTCTCTTCTCATTACATGTGTATTTATAGTTAATCGACATGTGTCACTCCCTCTCTCTCTCTCTCTCCCTCTCTCATATTTTTATTTTTTACTAAACTTCAAAAACTCAAATAGCTTTTTTTTTTTTTTTTTTTTGTTTTAAGTCCATTTCTAATATATGATATATTGAATTAATCTTATTTTTGTGATATTTAATTTCACTCTAAATATTGTTATATTGAATAAAGAATTACATTTACAATTATGGAATATAATTTTTATGAATTAAATTTAGTCTTTTTATGCATTCAATTACTAATTTTAAAATTTTGATATATGTAATGGATTTGAATAAATAATATATCAAAATTTTATATGGATTTAAGCTAAAAAATATAAGTAATTTTTTAAAAAAAATATAAATATTATACTATTAATTTATTGTTTAACTTCAATAGATTATAGTAAACTAAAATATTTATATTTGTTAGTGACAATTCAAAATTGACTTAAAAAATGTTGCACAATTTATTATTTAATAAAGTTAATTTACAAAATATAAAAAATGCAATTTGATATACAAAACTATATTTTAAATTAAATAATATTTATACAAATATAATCGATATAAATAATAGGTTATATACATTTTTAAAATAATGATAACATAATTTTATTATAAATTATTAATATAAAAAATATATTATATCATGTATATTGTAGGCGAACATCTAGTATATAGTAATAATATTAAAGTAATCAAGTGGCTAAAAAAATAAAACTTAAAATTTTCCTTTTAAATACGCCTCCTAAATTGGGAACGAAAATTAATATTTATGTAAAAAAAAGAACAATAAGAAAAAAGAAAAAGAAAAAAGAGCATATAAAGCTGGTGTTGTATTGTGGATATAGACCAATAAATGTCATTTTCATTTATTCTTTTGGTTTTTCTTTTTTGTTTTCTTCAAAATTTTCAAATAAAATTTCAAAAGCTTGTGACTTGTAAATTTCCACTTTTGACAAATAAATTTCAAATTAATTTTTTTTTATAATCTTTAATTCGATACCTATAACACACACACACACACACACACACATATATATATATATATATATATAGAAAAATTATATAATTTATCTCCTCAATTAGTACTGCTGGTTCAAAATGTGCCATAATTGTTTTTTGTACAAATAGGACCTTTAACTTTTAAAAATGAATCAAATAAGATCCTAACTTCTTATTTCCAAATAAATATGTCATTTTGAAAAATTTAAATATTTAAAACTTAAAAAATTAAAATATAAAATGACAAAATATAAAATCTATTTAATAAATCAGAAAAAATTCTCAAATGACCTTAAATTATTTAAATAGCGTGAAAATTAAGAGGCTTAATTACATAAAAATTCACGATCTTTTGGTCAATAACATGATCTTTCAAACATAACAAAGAAGTGCACTACCTTTGTAATTTTTTCAACAATGCACGTGGGTCAATTTCAGGCTCCAATTATAGACATGGAGCTTGAAATTCAAATTTTGGGTTCACTGCTATACATATGGCAAAAGTTGATTTTTTAGTTACATAAAAATTTAGGACTTTTGATCAATTATTATATGTAACATATCTTTTTAAAATTAACACAAAATTACATCATCTCTTATTTTTCAGTCAATATCAGTACATGTGCTAATTTCATAATACAATTGCTGATTTGAAACACAAATTTTATATTATAGCCCCCATTACTATAGACGTTGAATAAATAATTTATTTATTTATACCTGATTAAAAAAACTTCATTTTTCTAATAGAAAAAATAAGCGAAATTTAGTGTCCAATATGTGAAATAAATAACCACTGTCCTCAACCTTTGTGATTTATTTTTCTTTGTCACATGCTAACAATATATCTTTGAATTTTTTTTAGCTTCATATAATATTATTGTTTGTATTAATACCAAATTAATGCATATTAAATGATTTTATTTTATATTTGATAGTAGTTTAATTTTAATATAATATAATATATTTAAGGAATCTTAGGGCTACTAAAAATGTATCACAAAAGTTGATGGTGGTGGTTGCTTATATTATTAATAGAAGCAAGATGATCCTCATTTTTCTATTATAAAAGGTCATTTTAATTATTTGAATTTTTAAATATAAATGTATAAATTAGCCTGTGAATTAATATCATGGGGTCAAATTAGGCCATAAACTATTTTTTTTCCAATTAGAGTATTAAAATTTTAAAATAAATCAAATAAGCCCCATAATTTTTTTACATATATAATAAATTGAACTCTCCAAAATATTAAATTAACCAAATAAAATTTAAAATTATTCAATAAATCAAAAACTCAACAAATTAAATCATAAATATATTCTAATAAATTAATAAATGAACAAATTAAAATAAAAATTGGTTGAGATTTGGTGATTTGTTATGTTTTTAGATATTATCATAATTATTATAGTTAAATAATTTAAGGTCTTTTGAGATTCTTTTGATTTATGAAATATTGTTTTGATGTATCATATTTTATTTTAAAAATTTTAAATACTTTTTATTTATTTAAATAATTTTTAAAATTTTAAATACTTTTTAGATTTATTAGCACTGCTAGGTACCATGCCCAATTTGGACGAAGTTCTTCATCTAAACACCTTCTTTGGCCGTATTTAATGTAGCTATATATTTTATTCCACTTTAGTGGTAGAGTCTGTGACGGCGGCCTACTTGGCTGATCGCCAACCCACCATTGAGCCGGAACAGATATCTAGAAGTGGATTTGGAATCATCCACATTGGAGTAGAAACTTGAATTCATAAATCCTCCAGTGACTAACTTATTGCCCCGTACACTAGGAAAATATTCTGAGTCTTTCTTAAGCACTTAAGTATGATCTTTGTAGCTTTCTAGTGGGCCTTGCCCGCATCAGACTGATATCAACTAGCCACTCTAAGAGTATGGACTATAATTGGCCTATCACATATCATTACATACCTGATGCTTTCCATTGTTGAAGTATACGGGGGGGGGGGGGGGGTACTCCATCTTCGCACTCTCTTCATATGTGGGAGACATATTCATAGAGACAAACACCCCATGGCACTCTAGAAGATCGTCTCTTTTGGAAATTTTCATCTAGTAACGTTTGACTACCTTGTCAATGTACCGGCTTGAGAGAGTTCTAGCAATCTCTTCAAGCGGTCCCAAAAGATTTTAATGCCTAGGACAACGTCCACATCTCCCAAATCCTTCATGGAAAACTAGTTTGATAGCCACTACTTGCTCAAATTCATCTATTTCTTTATCATTTTTTATTAGAATAATATCATCGACGTAAAGTGCTAAAATTTGCACCGAGCTCCCACTAGACGTCATGTAAACAAACAGTTTATACGTTTTTTTAACGAATCCATAGCCCTTTATGAATTCGTTAAATCATATGTTCCAACTCCAGGAGGCTTGATTAAGTCCGTAGATGGATTTATTAAGCTTGCAGGCTTTATACACACTCCCACTGGATGTGAAACTCATTGGCTAATCCATGTAGATCTCCTCCTTAATATCTCCATTAAGGAATGCAGTTTTCATATCAATTTGTGATATCTTATAGCCGTGATATGCAATAATGACAAGAAGAATCCGAATAGACTTAGGCATTGCTACAATAGAGAAGGTTTCCTTAACGTCAATTCCTAACTTTTGAGCATAACCCTTTGCTAATAGCTTTATCTTATATATAGCTAAGTTCCCATCCACACCTATTTTATGCTTGCATCCATTTACATCGTATAGGCTTAGCCCCAGGAGGTAAATTGACTAGCATCCAAATTTAGTTCTAGTGCATGGAGTCTATTTTGGCATTCATGGCTTCTTGCCATTTCTCAAAGTCCTTATCCAACAAGGCTTTCTCATATATCCTCGGATCACCACCTACCTCTTTGATCTCACCGATGAAGCTAATGTACCTTTTGGGAGGGCGTGGAATTCTTTCGAACATCCATGGAAGGTGTGTATTCGATTGTAAAGAAAGTTCTGCAGCTTCCACAGTTTGTGGTACTGGTGCTTGATCTTGAGAAGTCTGCCAGTTGTTCTAAACAATTTCAGTCCAACGGAATCTGTTCCTCCAAAAATTTTGCATTTCTAAAGACAAACAGTTTTTGATCCTTTGGATCATAAAAGTAACACCTCGCCATTTCCTTAGGGTATCCCACAAACTTACATAATTTAAACTGTGAGTCTAATTTGTTATCAACTGTTCGCTTGACATATACATCACATCTCCAAATCTTCAAGTAAGAGTAAATAGGAACCTTCTTATGTCACAACTTATAAGAGATCTTTGAGACCAATTTTGAAGGTGCTATGTTTAGTAGCTTCACTACTGTCTCGAGGGCATAACCCCAAAAGAATGAAGAAAGATCGGCCAAAGCCATCATCAAGCGTACCATGTCCATTAGTGTGTGATTTCTCCTTTCTGAAACACCATTTATTTGCGGAGTATAAGGAAGTGTCCACTCTGATTATATCCCTTGATCTTTTAAGTAGTTTTGGAATTTGCTACTAAGATACTCGCCACCTTGATTCGATCGAAGTGCTTTCACTTGTGTTCCAATTGTCTCTTAGACCTCATTCTGAAACTCCTTGAATTTGTCAAAAGCCTCATACTAGTACCTTAGGAGGTCCACATACCCATACCGAATGTGGTCTTCAGTAAATGTAATGAAGTAAAAATATCCTTCTCATGCTTCAACACTTAGAGGATCGCATATTTCTTTGGGGACAAAGTCTAATAGACCATGTACATGTTCCATTTGGCCGCCAAATGACATCTCATTTAGTTCGGCTGAAAGCTTCCATGATGAGTCCAATTCTTGTAATCTCCTTCTAGAGACATGTCCTAAACGTGTATGCCATATATATGTGCTGTTACAACTTAGGGAGGATTTTTCTTCTTTTCATCTGTAGTAAATTGGATTCATTATTCAAGACGTACAAATAAATTGTTAATGTTCCAATTCGATAGCAAGAATCATTGTGTGAAATAGAGAAACACCCATCCTTAATAAAAATAAATATCTCAAAGTATCCAAAGTGGAAACTGACACAATATTCTTAATTGAATATGGAGCAAATTAAATGTCTTGCAATTTTTTTTTGAAAAACTACTAGAAAATTCTAGTACTATTTTTTCTATCACCCATGTCTCCACCATTTTTTTGTTCCCCATTTCTTGAGTCATGCATTCTCTAGTCATGCATTCTCGATGAAGATCCCTAGTTTGCTATAGTACCTATCGATCATGGACCACATGTGTATCACAACTAGTATCAAACACCCATGAAGTAGAATCAAAAGTAATATTTAGAATTCCAAAAAGAAAAGTACTTGTTGCAAGAGTAGCGACGTACTCCAGGCTAGTTGTTTGGGCTTTTCTTTACTACCCCTCTCTTAGGCTTAGTTGCATTCACTCCAATCTTCTTCTTCTTCTTTCCATTAAGACTTTTTGGTCACTTGGGACGAGATGAAGATGGTTGAGCAATTAATGCCGGTGCATTAGAACTGTCCATTGTATTCTATTCTTGAGAAGGTTCACCAGTTCACTTAAAGTGTGACTCTTGTTTGCCAAGAGGTAGTTTACATGAAACTGGTTAAATGAGAAAGACAAGGAATTTAGGATCAAGTACAACTCACTAGAGATTACATAGCACAATGATCGATCTAGAACCTAGAAGAATTCCTTAAGGTGCAAATGGATCTCAGTTGTATGCTGCATAATCTCATGCTGATGCTTTATTTGTGGGACTATCAGACAACGCACTTGGAGATTGTCATCATTCAATTTTCGGAGACTCTTGATCTTCTCGCTACTACTACCTTCAGGTATAACATCGGGAGGAATTTTGTTGAAGGATAGGTCCTGCGCTCAGAATCTAAAATTATTTTTAGATTCCTAAGCCAATCATGGAATACTAGTTCTTAGCCATTTCTTGGTGCTTAGCCGAACTCGGTTCTTAGCTAAAAGCACATGAATAGTCTACAAAGGCAAACAAAATAAAACAAAGTGTCTGGTTGAGTGGCTAACTAGGAGGTCGAGTGCTTGGTTGAGCAGTTCCACTTGATCGAGCGCTCACACCAACAGGTCAAGCACCTGGTCGAGCATTCACACTGTGTATCATGCTCAATTGAGCGTATGATCTAGTGTTCATACCAAGGGCCAAACGCTCACACTGTTCGATACATTTAATCGAGCACATGCACCGAAGGTCACACATCACACCGTTTGACCCATTTATCCCATTTTAACGATCATATGTTGCCTGTCATATCCCATGCATAATTTAGTACTATATTTACACTCATTGATCATACTTCCTATGTTTGATCATTATTCGTGTATACATATCCATCACCATATTATGTAAACGCAAATATATTGCATATTAAATGGAGAAATTTCAATCATGATTTCTTACATTTCACCTAGTTCAAGAGTAAGCAATCCAACTGTTAGATTATTTAATATAATTAATCAATCATCTTTGGATATCTCAATCCCTAGGTACTTAAGACATTCTTCGTTCATCTCCAACAAATACTATTAGAAGGACTCATAGGTAAAAAATAAATTTAACATGCGAACCTTTCATATGTAGTTACTGTGCAAAAATGATCCTTTAGCTCTGTTCTCCTATCTAGGGCTTGGCCATTTAATATGAACCCTTATTGACATTAATAACTATAATAATCATCACAATTTCCATTGGCCCATAATAAGATCCTATCTCTTATGTTCTAGATGGGTGCCTTGTGCAAGGTCTTCATTGGATATGATGAGTGTAGTAAATAATTAAAGAACTTACATATATCAGAAACTTGATTTCTTGTTGCCACTATGGTTATGAAATGGTTCAGTTCTGATTTGGGATCAGTTTAATATGATCATTTGGGACGCATATCATATTGACTAGCCTATGTGATATATCATCACTAATATCCATGGAACATGATATCCACTTCCTGATTGACTTACAGCTCAGTGCAATCCTATCTAAATCCTATGATATCCCTTATTGTAGTTTTTACGACTTGGAACATTTATGATCTCAACCACCAAGACTTATTTCATGACCACCAACTCATGCATGACCAAGTCTCCTAGTTATTGAGATCATGGAATTTTAATATCATATAATATGTAAACACAAATAAATATGATAAAGAAGAAATGCCTTAATCATTCATTTATATAATGAATAATGTACTTGAAATATGTCTTTTAAGCCATACTAATAGTTGGCTACCATGGCAATAAGGGACATGTAGTGTATATTTGTTTGCTTTGCTTTCCTAGTTATGAGGATATAAATCATATTTTTATAATTGCCTTATTTCCTAACAAGTATTGTCAGAAAATTAGTTTATTAAATTGCTGTTAAACCTAATTTGATAAATTTTGTAAGTGGTTAAAAATTTATTTTTGGAGGAATTAAATAGTGTGTAACTGATCTACATTTCGAGTAGATAATTGCAGCGGGTTGAATTTCTCAAAATTGATTTTTGGTGAGTGAGAAAATTAATGCTCAATCTTATAGTGTAATTAAATGACTTTCAACAGAGAGTAACCTAATGGGGCCACACATGCGTGCACGCTTGGCTCGATCTCAGACTCGGTCTTGGCTGTGGTCCATGGCCTTGGGCTTCAGCCTTTGTCAGCTCAGTTTAGTGGAGTTGATTTTTGTCCGCATGCACTTGGACAAGTGGACGTCTAGGTTCATGTAACTGTCAGGAGTTAATCTCTTGAAGTTATGAACGTCATAATGGAAGGGGGGGGGGGAGGGTAAGCTCTAGGAGTTAATTTTCCCGCACATACCTTGACATGTGGATATCCACATGCACCTGGACAAGTGGATGTTTAGGTTCATGTAACTATCAGGAGTTAATCTCCTGAAGTTATGAATGTCATTTTTGGGAGTAACCTCTGGGAGTTACTTCTACTGCACGCACCAGGACATGTATTTTTTCTCTATTTTATTTCACTTAAAATACGACTCGCAAGTGCACAAGACAATTTGTAGTAAAATATTGGTGAGAACATGTATAGTATCCACATGGATTGTATATGGTAAACTCAGCTAAGTATTCATTTATAATATTATCCTTTATCTAAAGAATTGGATGATTTTGATTGATTTTATAAAATAAAATAAAATAAATAAATAGTAGAAATATATCAAATCAAATTCAAACAACTAAAGAAATTTAAAAATTATATGGATTCTAGGGACATGTATTCAAATGGTTCATATAAGTTCCTTTAATATATCAAACCATCTTTAATTCCTATATTTGTAGGAGAATCACTAATATATTTGGATCCTCTCTGTCGAGCTAGATCCAAAAGTAGATTAGACTCCACTGATCATCTTCTGATCTCATAGTGTTATCTAACTTCAATACTTACCAATCTCTCAATCTAGCAAGTTCATGCTATGCATTCTTAATCCGTTAATCAATTACTCTCTCCTAGGTAATAATTGATTAACTGGACATATACAATAATTTTCCACATAATTTCATACAATATTTAAATCAAAGAAACATAAAAAATTTAGGAAATGACATAATATCATTAAAGAAAAATAGATGAATCCCTAATCATGCAGGCCCTAGAATCACTAGATCTTTAGCCACTCATATTCAATACATAATCCATGGGAAACATATTGATACTCATAGCTAACATATAAGAACAAAAAAAAAAAAAAGTCTATTGAAGCCAAACGATCTTCGTTTATCTCTCTCTATGATAACTGATTGATTGATCCTCCTTTGTATATTTATTCTAGCTCTAAAATATGATTTATTTTGTTGTTCACATGCTTCTCCTTTTATAGGCAATCGCTAGGGTTTTCATAGCTTGCTTTTGGAATGGGAAGATATGCACGGATCATGGCAAATTGTGACGACTAGGAACAAATCTCGAGATGACGCATGGTCCGTGCAAGGCAAGCATGGTCCATGCCATTACACTAAGCATAGTGTGAGCCTTAAGGCTCCAAAATCAAGACATTCGGTATTGGAGCACGGGCCGTGCGTCTGGTTGTGCCTCTGAGGTCCATCCTCAATTTGCGTGCATATTTTGTGTGACTTGTGGTGTGGTCTGTGCAACCTTAAATGTTTGTTTTTATGTCAAAATTTCAACAAACATATGACGTAATATAATATACCAAAATTATCATAAACTCGTCACTTAGGTACATGTAATTGCCTGAAAACTATACATAATAATCTTGAATTGCACATAAATCCTATGTTTATCAACGCCCCAAACTTAACCTATTGTTTGTCCTCGAACAATAATAATGAATCTTCATTTCAGAATGAAGGGGTGTTTTGATAGTAATCAATGCTTCAAACACAACAACCATAATGATTATATCAAGATCAACCACATTGCAAATAAAATGATTTCATGTCTTGTAACTAGTACTTATTTAACATCTTGAATCATTTATTCTCACTACGTTGGTGTATCTTTCACACTCAAGTGTATAGGTAAATATAAATCACATTTGAAGTTAAAAATAAATGTAGAATTAACCACATGTTTGCCCATGATTTCATGCAACCTTTACATACAATAAGGGTGGACTGAGGTTATAAAGACTTTTAATAAGTTGTAATGTAGGCTTTTGGTCAAGGTAGGGAATATATGACTAAATGACTTAATCAACATTGAGCTCGTCGAATTAGTTGGTCTTTACGACCTTGCACATTCAACTCATGGCTAATGAGCACAACTAGATTCTTGTTTGGCTTTATTCATCCATCAACTCCTTTTCAATATTCAATCAACTTCAAATTTTATTTTTTGGAATGGTTTTAGTAGCTATGGTGAGTCACTTTCGATTCTCAACAACTTTTGGCTTTTTTTTTTTGAGGAAGTGACTCATCTTCCAATTCATAACAATTTTCCACAATCTCTCAATTTATTTCTTCATATTTACCAAGGCCTTCAACCATGTGATATTTTTTTCCTATTCGTAAGTCCACTTTACTTATATTACCTTCATGCAAGAGTAGCATAACTTGGCTATCAAAGAAATGCTTAAGGCTGAATGGGGCTTAGTAGGATAACTTTGTGTAAAAGGTCAAAATTAAAAGGATAACAAGGCTATCAAAGATGGCCTAAAATTACTTCCAAAATCCATATTATTCTATTAAACTTGAGCAAATCACGACTTCTAGATATTGTAACATTTATTCAACAAAACACACTTGAAAGAATTAATAGACTCAAAATTTCACATGCTAATCACGATCAAGATATTCAAGTGATTCATTGCATAGACAAATATCATTTTTCAACAACATGCTTAATTCATGAATAATCATTATCAAATTAAGCATTATCATCATTAACATCATTCAATACCAAAATCATCATAAAATAAATAAATAAATCATTTTTAGGCTTATATTACATGTTTTACACTAAGAATTTGAAAAATAAAATAAGAATGAAGAGAAAAGGAAAGAATGAAATAAAGAAAGGAAAAAAGAAAAGAAAATACCATATTGGAGCCAAATATGCAATTATTGGGTACGTCCATCCACCCACTAAACTTAATATTCGAGAAGACTAAGTTTGGTAAAATGGATGGAATGTCCCTAAATCACGTATTTGCCCTCATTGAGGCAGCGGTGGTGGTAGATAGTTGAGCCTCTATTGTTGCTTCATCTCGAGCATTACCACCATATTTGCATTCATGGATTCCACATTGGTGTTAAGCATGGTTAACTCACCTTGAAACTCCGAAATCATTTGATTTTGGAATCCATGTATGTCATGTTGGATATCTTGGAAATCTAATTTCACGTATCCTCGGAATCCTTAAAATTTCAACTCCATCAACGCCATCCTTTCATCCATATCCTCTATATATTCTTCTTGGGATTGGTGTCTTAGATAGCGATGATGGCCCTCTTGCCGGCTAGATTTGGCCTATTCGGGCATCTCTTCATATGGTGGTGCCATTTCTTTGAAGTGCTCTTCTACTCGGGGCTCCTCAACCACATCCTCTTGGATAAGTGCCTCTGTATCAATCACGCTGCCAATGCGGGCTCAAGAAGGAAGGATGTGGACATAGGCTTGCATTACTGCCATGTGGGCTGGGGACGCCATTGTCTAATTCTCTCGGAAGGCCTTGTATGTAGATACCCTTGTGAGGGTACAATTTGGCAATGGAAAGTGGCCCCCAAGCGTTGTTGAAAATAACATCAACCCACACTATCCACTCGAATGAAATCAATATGGACAAGGACTTCGAAGGAGAGGCTCATGTTGCCCGGTACACCCTCTCACTCCGAGAAGTCTTTTTGGAAATAGTTTGCAATAGCAGTGATGATGCCTTAACATATCAAAGTTCCATCCCTTTTTAGGGGTGCCTTTAGATGTTCAACTATTTCCAATGCCAAGTTATATTGACGGTGGTTGGCGTAGCTTCAAATATATGATAGCTCCATTATTTGGATAACTCCTCCATCATGTCAAATAAAGAGAGTGTTGGCACTGGCTCTCTGAATTAATTGGAATATAGGATTTTAGATATAGCATGCTTTGGTTGTTTGGGGAGTAAAATCGGTGGTAGGTTGTCTCGTAAATGATGTAATACTCCTTCAAAACTAATGAGATGACCACTCTAGATGTTGCGCAATGGAGTTCCCTTGGTTATTCCCAAATATTACATTCAAATCACAGAGGGGGACTATGTATGCCTCGTTGCCCAATCAAAATGTGATGTTCTCGATGACTGGTGACATATCATCTTGTTTATAGTTAGGGTGCTAAAAAATTCGAGCATCATTTGCTGGTAGGAGGGCCATGATCCCCTGATAACATTTGCCACCCTAACTATCCACAAAAGGCCCAGAAGTAATCGTATTATCCCAAAGCCTGCAACACATCATTTTTTGGGTACCGGGATGGGGCACACTCCCGATGAACTAATGTTGGCCATTGGTCCTGGTGGGCTTGCTCAGATAAGATGACCCCAAAGTTTTGTGGGTCGGCAGGGTCAATTCTTCCTCTATGGCATACTTTGTTTTGGTTAGCCATATTTTGTGAGCAATTCAAAATGAAGGTATCAAATAACCTTTAAACTTAATTAAGATCATGACATCATTGCATCGTCTTCTATTTGTGTAATATAGATAACATATGTGAAAATGAATGGACATATAATGCACATAATTTTACCGTCGAACATAACATCCAATGTAAATTTATGCCCACTCTAACATGATATGTAATCTATAGTATGCTTCCATTGTTTCTCTAATATCAAATTTATGCTTGCATCCTATATCAAATATGATAGGCATAATATATATTCACCCTCAAAATTGTAACTATTTTCATCAAAACATATTGAAGACCTTACTTATCAAAATTCACAAAGATATATCAAGGGTCCTCTTCCTACCATATATATTTCATCCCCATAGTTATGCACACATTGTGTTTGATCTATATGCCCAAATGGAATTGCTATTTTTGATGACAAGAGTTAATGAAATTAAGCAATCCATGAATCAAACATGATATATGTGGGCACCCATTTTAAACTTTTGAGTAAAATCAAATATAACCATAGTAGGTTCACATATGTCATGAAATCAAACACATTACACTAACATTCACCATTCAAAACTCAAATTTCACCCTAAATTAGCATGCACACCAAGTGTTCGATAAAATATTTCAATGGAAAAGCCTTCTTGAAATTAATCTCACCCATCAACCATAGACTCATATAGTTCAAGTTCAACTAATTTAGGGAGAGATTACATACCTTTCTTCTTGAGTTAGGTTTTGAGCAAAAGGTGAAAACTTGGGGTTGAATCCTTGGATTTCTTAACTAATCTTTTTAATGGTGTGAAGATGAGTGATAATCAACCAAGAATTAGGAAGAAACAAACCTTTTTTCGGGTGATTTTGGATAATTTTGCAGGGTGCTTCGAAGGGGATATTTTGGGAAAGAAAGGGGATGCGGAAGTGTGAGAAAAAAGGGAAAACACACTTTTTATTTGAGTGTCGGTAGCCTAGCAAGATCAATGCAAGGCCTAACATGGGCCATGTAGGGGGTCGCACAGATCGTGATTCCTCATCTCGCACGGCTCATGCTGGGCTCATGGGGGTTATGTGTTGGGGCTCAATTTTTGGACCTCTCTAGACTAGGCACAATTCGTGCTTGTATTTTTACATATATTATAATTTCAATTTAATTAATAGGGATTCATAGTAAAACATCCATCTACCCTAAAACTAAATTTGTGAAGATAGATGGGAAAACTATGAATCACTAACCTCTATGGTATTATTGAGGAGGTGGGTCCGGAGGGAGTTGAAACCCGCAATGTTCATTGTGTCTAGTATGATTGCTAAGTTAGCATCAATTTTCTTGATAGTTGAGTTCATGTGGGTGAACTTGTTTCTCAATTCCTACATACACAACCCATCAAGATGAAAAGGGGTTTCCTTTTTAAACAAGGAACACATAAGTTGTGTAATTCTAGAGTAATTCTAGAGAAATTAGCCATGAAACTCCTATGAAGCTCAGTATCCCGAGGAAACTTTTTAATTCCTTCTCTTTCACTTGAATATGCTATATTTTAGTTTCAGCCTTCTTGGCATGATCGACCTCTAAACTTGCACTAAGGTGATCCTTCTTTATTTCCTCTTTGATGCTTCCCTTCCGAGGTGTCTCCGTCTTTAGTTCTATAATATCCTGCACAAATTTGAAATTCTCAATTAAATTCTCACTATAAAAATCAATAAACTTGCTAGGAAGGATAATGAGGCTTATGCAAGATTCAAGGAACTCTACTTGCAAACTTTTGTGTTCTTTTTGATCGATGGTATTTTGGATTACATCACAACCTTGCAATTTTCGACATCTCCATGAAACATCTTTGCATCATACAAGGAGCAAGGAATATACCCCTTACTCTTAAAGTCAAATTTGCCTTTTTAATATGAATAAGGGCTCCCAAAGTGGCTAAGAATGGTCTACCCAAAATCAATGGCATTCCGTGGTCTTTTTCCATCTCCAACATGACAAAGTCCATAGGAAATATGAACTTGCCTACTTTCACAAGCACATTTTCTATAATCCTTTTTGGTACGTTATAGACCTATCAGCAAGTTGTAGTGTGATGGAGGATGATTTCACTGTTCCTATGCCCAACTTCTTGAATATGGATAACGATATTTTATTGATGCTTACCCCCAAATCATACAACTCTATATTGAAGTGAGCGTTGCCAATTTCACATGGTATTGTTTAGCTTCTCGGATCTTTCAACTTCTGTGGAAGCTTTCTTTAGAGAATTTCACTACACTCCTTTGTTAGATTGATCATCTCATGATCTTCAATTCTCATTTTCTTTGCTAGAATTTCCTTAAAAAATTTAGCATAGTTAGACATTTGTTTAATAGCATCAGCAAAGAGAATATTAATTGATAATTTCTTAAATATTTCTAAGAAATTAGTAAATTGCGTCTTCTCTGCTTGCTCCCTTAGCCTTTGTGGAAATGACAATGGTGGAACATATATATGGGGTGGCACATATTTGACTTTATTTTCTTCTTCCCCTCGTTCCACTATCTCACTTTTCTTTTCTTATTTGTTAGACAGCACGTCCCTCACATGTTTGGCATGACATTGCTCCTTTGGGTTGATTTCAGTAGTACTTGGAAATTGTCCCTTTTATTGTATGCTTCCCACTATTTTAGCCATTTGAACAACTTGCATCTCTAAATATTTCATTTCAGCTCCAATTTTGGTCATGAATTTGTTGAAGTTGATAGCTAAATTCTCAAGTTTGGCTACCTCCGAATACATTCTTTATTTAGTTGCTTGCATGAACACACCAAGAAGTTCTCCAAATCTGGTTTCTTTCCATTATTGATAACACCATTCATCATAGAGAACTAGGCGGTGGCTGTATGAAATTATTTGGGTTGGAATAATTAAGTTTATCTCTTTGTCCAAATTGGTTTCCATCTTGATTTTGTCTAAAATTATTGTTGAAGCGTTGTCCTTGCATATAATTCACATCCTCCGGTGTGCTTTGGACTACATCTGCTTGACCGCGAACATTTTTATGTGATGGCATTCAATTTTCATCGACAATATAATTGCTCGGGTTATTACAGACATTTGTGACTTTAGTTCTTTCGGATCGTTTGAGTTGCTAGAAATTTTAGCCACCTTTCTTACTAAATTCCTTTGTGATGGCCACTGTGCATAGTCTGAGGCCATTATTTTTAGCAAGTATACAACCACATCAACAATTAATTCTAATAAGCTATTATAAAAATAACATACCTTCTTATTGGTAGCAAATCTGTGTCGAGGGCATTTTTCTAGGAGATCTCTAAATCGCTCCCAAACTTCATACAAAGGCTTAATTTGATTGTCTAAATAAAGGGATCTCGTTCTTCAATCTCAGTGTCTACTGGGTGTATAATACTTATTGAGGAATTTGTTTTCATAAATCTGACCATGTTCTAACTGATTCTTCATCTAGTGATTGATACCACAACTTTTCTTTATCTTCTTAAAGATAATGAGAACAATCGAAGTCTTATCACATCAGCTCCCACACTGTTCATCCTGATGGTGTCACTAATATTTGAAAATTGTACAGATGAGCATTGAGATCTTCTAGTGCACCACCAATTAGAGGTTCTAAAGCCTCTTGAATAGGTAGAGTACTAATTGGTGGGGTTAGAGATTGTTGTTGTTGTTGTTGTTGTTATTGCTGTTGTTGTTGTTGTTGTTATTGTTGTTATTGTCTCATCAAAGCTCATAACTCCCCCATCTCTCTACGCACTATTTCTATTTCATCCATTTTGTTTCTTGCCATCCAATAAACTCATGTTCTTGAAGTGTTTTTGTATCGGGCAATCGCTTTGACTCTAGATCAATTGGTATCAAATTCATTGTACCTTTTAGATCAAGTGTTCATAAACATACTACGAAAAACATGGAGCGAATAAGATAGAGAAAATAAAAATTTGAACTAAACTATAATATACACTTCAAATTGAAGCCTAATATCTAAAATGAATATCAGTTGTAAATTACGCCAGTCCCCTACAGAGGTGCCATAAATTTGTTTGCTATTTTATTTCACTTAAAATATGACTCACTAGTGCACAAGATAATTTGTAGTAAAATAAGTGAGAACAAGTATCGTATCCACATAGGCTATATATGGTAAAATCAACTAAGTATTCGTTTATAATATTATCCTTTATCTAAAGAATTAGATGATTTTGATTGATTTTATAAATAAAATAAAACAAATAAAGATTAGAAAAATATTAAATCAAATTCAAACAACTAAAGAAATTAAGAGATTATATGAATTCTAGAGACATGCATTCATATGGTTCTTATGAGTTCCTTTAATGTATCAAACCATCTTTTATTTCTATATTTGTAGGAGAATTACTGATATAGTTGGATCCTCTCTCTCAACAAGATCCAAACGTAGATTAGACTCCGTTGATCATCTTCTGATCTCACAGTATTATCTAACTCCCAATCGTGTGTAGGATCAATTCTCATCACTATACTTACCAATCTTTCGATCTAGCAAGTTCATATTACACATTCCTAATCCATTAATCATTTACTCCATCCAAGGCAATAATTGATTAACCAGACATATGCAATTATTCGTCTCATAATTTTATACGACATTCAAATCAAGAAAGTACAAACAACTATAGGAAATAAAATAATATCATTAAAGAAAAACAGATGAATCCATAATCATGCAGGCCCTAGAATCACTATATGTTTAGCTACTCATATTCAATACATAATTCATGGAAAACATATTGATACTCATAGCTAACATATAAGAACAAAAGAAAATAAGATAATTGAAGTCAAACAATCTTCGTTTCTCTCTCTCTCTGATGACTTGGTTGCTTGATCTTCCTTTGTATATTTATTCTAGCTCCAAAATTTGATTTCTTTTGTTGTTCCCACCTTTTCCTTTTATAGGAAACGACTAGGGTTTTCATAGCTGCCGAATCTCTATTTTTCAATGAGATGATATGCACAAATCATAACAAATTGCAATGGCTAGGAACACATCTCGAGATGAAGCACGGTCCGTGCAAGGCAAGCACAGTCTGTGCCATTAGACCAAGTACAGTCTGTGCCTCAAGGCTCCAAAATTGAGACTATCTGTACTGGAGCACTGGCCATGCGTCTTGTCATACCTCTGGGATCTGTCCTCAATTTACGTGTATGGTTTTTGTGACTCGTGGTGTGGTCTGTGCAACCTCAATTATCCATTTTTCTGTAAAAACTTCAACAAATACGTGACGTAACAAAATATAACCGAATCATCATAAACTCACCAGTTAGGTATATGCAATTACCTAAAACCTATACATAATAATCCTGAATTGCACGTAAATCCTATGTTTATCATAGATACCCACACGCACATGGATAACTGATGTCTAGTTTTATTTAACTATCGGGAGTTAACGAACATCATAATGGTCGAGGAGTATCCTCCAAGAGTTACTCTTGGGGGTTTGAATGCCCACTAAATCCATAAATTCAAAGACTTCAATTATATGTAGGATCATATTTGCGTGCAAAAAAAAACCTGAAAATTCATGCACTCCAAAGTTTTGAAAATCATAGCATTCTAGTGTGCACTCATATTCTCACAAAGTTCTAGTTTGGTGGAGCTCCTAGTCTAGTGGTTCTACTATCTAGAAGACATAAATTGTTTCATCTTTAGGAGATACATCGAACCGTGAGCACTAGCTGGGATGTATTCATTTTACGGAGAGAGGTCTTCCCCGACTTGATTTCACCAATCTATTTCCATTCCAATTCTAACATTAAAAAGTCTTTCTAGAGTCTAGAAGTGAAAGAATAACGTCCATCATGTGCTCATCTCGATTGCTACCTTGCACAATCTTGAAATTCACTAGATGGATGTAAAAATTGCATTCTTAAATGGCAAGTTGGAAAAGAAAATTTATATGGATCTACCTGAAGGGTTTATAGTACCTAGTCAAGAAAAAAATGTATGCAAACTCTTTTGGTCACTATATGGGATTAAGGAAGCTCTAAATTAGTGGCATGTGGAATTTAATAACACGATATTGTGAAATGATTTAAAAATCAATGAGTGTGACAAATATGTATATGTTAAAGGTACGTCTACCTCATTTGATATAGTTTGCTTGTATATTGACAACATATTAATCATGGGGAGTAGTAATAATGAAATCATTGATACAAAACATATGTTGAAATATAATTTCAACACGAAAAATATGGGATTAGCCGATATGATTCTCGGAATCAAAATTGAATGAACATCTAAGGGAATTGTCTTGGCACAATCTCACTACATTGAGAAAGTGCTTAAGAAGTTCAATACTTATAATAGTCCACTGACAAAGACACATATGGAACTCAGCGTGAATTTGAGTAAGAATAAAGGTGATCCAATGTCTCAACTTGAATAAGGATTATAAGGAGTTTAATATACACTACAAATTGTACGCATCCCGATCTTGCATGCTGGGTAAACAAACTAAGTAGGTTTACTAGTAATCCAAGTAAAGAGCATTAGATAACACTAATTAGGGTTTTAAGATACCTGAAGTACATCCTTATTTATGAGCTATACTACACGAGATATCCATCTGTACTTGAAGGGTACCACAATGTAAATTGGGTATTGGACACCAAAGAGTCCTTCTCTACTACTGGATACATTTTCACTATTGGGAGTGGAGTAGTGTTGTGAGATTGTCTAAATAAATGTGTATAGCCGATCCACCATGGAATCAAAGTTCATAGCTTTGGATAAAATTGTAGAATAAGCACAATTACTTTGTAATTTCCTTGAAGACATTCCATGTTGGAATAAGCCTGTGTCAACAGTGATGATACATAGTGATGGTCAAACTAACATTGGTAGGCCACAAAGTAATGTATAACTGTAATTCTAGACACATTCCTTATAGAAATAATACTGTAAGACATTTGATCTCAAGTTGTAAAATATTGATTGAATATGTAAAATAGAAAGATAATTTGGAAGATTTTCTCACAAAAGGGCTAAATCGTGATCAGATGAACAAATTTCTAGAGGGAATGGGTTTAAAATCCAAATAGCAAGAATCGAAATAGTGGTAATCCAACCATGTTGACTGGAGATCCCAAGAACTTGGTTCAATTGGAAAATTAAGCTATGAAGGTTCAGTTGGAACACTTGATTATTACTACCCTTCTCTAGGGAGCAAAAACCAAGTGTTGAATCCTGCGAAGATGTGGTGAGGTTAAGTCCTTTGACTTTTAATAATTCTAAGCCTCGTTGAGGTAGAGTATGATAAGATGCTCAGCATAGGAGATCACCTATATAAGTGAGAAGTGTGGGCCACTTCAAAGTAACACTTATGAATACAAGGAGGTTGTGGATGTACAAAACATACAACAAATGTGAGAACAAATATGCTGAGGCTTTGTTGTGTTAATACTGTTAACTAGGTATACAAAAAGGTGGAATAGTTCAAGGCAGTGCATCCACTAAGCCGCTGATATATCCGATGATATTACCTATGGAGGGTTCAAAGCCACAAGTTAACTTTCCTTATGCAGTAATGTCTCTCGAGGACTGAGTTGCGTGTCTGCATACATATATGCATTAATTTCCACTCACGTGAGAAATTGATGGAAAATTGGTTCATTAAATATGTGTCAAACCTATTTTGATAGATTTTTTAAGTGGTTAAATATTTAATTTATGAGGAATTAAATAGTGTATAACTAATCTACATTCCCAATAGAAAATTTTAATGGATTGAATTTCTCAAAATTGATTTTCGGTAAGTGAGAAAATTAATGCTCAATCTTATGATGTAATTAAATGACTTTCATCAGAGGATGACCAAATGGGGCCACACATACGTGTGCTCGGCTCAGTCTTGACTCGATCTTAGCCATGGTCCATGGCCGTGGGATTCGGCTTTATTGTCTCGGTTCAGTGGAGTTGAGTTTTGTCTGCACGCACTTGGACAAGTTGACGTCCAGGTTCATGTACCTGTCAGGAGTTAATCTTGTGAAGTTATGAATATCATAATGGAGGGTAACCTCTGGGAGTTACTTCTCCCACACATACCTGGACAGGTGGACACCTACACGCACTTGGACAAGTGGATGTCCAGGTTCATATAACTGTCAGGAGTTAATATCATGAAGGTATGAACGATATAATGGGAAGTAACCTTCGGGAGTTACTTCTTCTAAATGCACATGGACAGGTGGATACTCACACGCACCTAGACAAATGGATGTCCAAGTTCATTGTAACTTTTGGGAGTTAATGAACATCATGATGGTCGAGGAGTAACCTCTGAGAGTTACTCTTGGGGGTTTGAATGCCTACTAACTCCATAAATTCAAAGAATTTAATCCTAGTTATATTTGATGTATATATATAGGACCATATCTACATACAAAAAAATACCTAAAAATTCATGCACTCCAAAGTTTCAAAAATCATAGCATTCTAGTGTGCACTCAGATTCTCACACATTTAGTTCATTGGAGCTTCTGTTCTAGTGGTGCTACTATTTAGAAGACGGAAATTATTTTCTCTTTGGGAACAATACATCAAATTGTAAGCACTAGCTGGGACGTATTCATTTTGCGAAAAAAGGTCTTCTTCAACTCGATTTCACCAATTTGTTTTCGTTCTAGTTTGAACATCACAAAGTCTTTCTGGAGTCCAGAAGTGAAAGAATATCCGTTCTTCGTTGCCTTCAGAAATCGGGAAAGAAAGGAGTAACATTATTTCTTATATTTTTGTTTCTTCTTTATTATTGTAAGCCATTTTTGGGTGTTATAACCAACACGTATTGTTTTATTTCTCTTATTTTCTTTCAGTTTATTATTCTTAGTGACTCAAATCTTTTTCAACTTTTTTCTTTATGGTTTCAAATGGTGAAAAACTACAAATACATTTAGTCTATTTTATTATTATTATTTTGCTGTTCTATTTGGAGGCTTGAAACAAAAGATGGTTTGGTAATATTTCTTGTACTCCTTCCAAAATTGAATATATGGTGGGCAATAAGTTTTGAGAATTGTTGCACTGCTATGTTGCCTATTGATTTTCTGAAGCGGAATTTGCAAGTTGCAAGGAATGTGGGTCTATGCTCTTTATCATATGCCACCTAACTGTTTCTCAATTAGGTGGCCTCCTCTTAATGAAGGTTTTTTTTTTTTTTTTTTTGTTGTAAACTCAACACTGATGGGACAAAAAAAGAAAACCCAGACCCTGCTGGGGCTGGCGGAGTAAATTAGAATTTCAATTCTTCTTTTCGTCATGGTTTTTATACTTTTTTGGGGAGTCAAGATAACACATATGTTGAATTCTCTATTGTAGAGATTCTTGTTATGTTTACAACTTGGTTTATGTAATGTATGGCTGGAGGTTGATGCTCAATCAATTCTCAATATCGTGGAACAAAATTAGGTTCAAAATTGGATATTTCAAAGTTTGATTACTATATTCAATGGGATTAGAAAATAAATTAATTTGAGAATCTCTCATACCTATAAGTAGGGGAATGAAGTGAAAGATGTTTTGGCAACAAAGTAATAGAAGTAGAAAATAGTTTACAAATTTTCAGATGTAAAATTTTGTAATAGATTGACAAGTTAAATTGTTGAAGATGCTTGGGTCTCCCTTATTTTAAATTCCCTTAGATTTTGTGGAATTTAGAATTCGTAACATCCTCTTGTTAATATTGAATTAGCTGAGTTCTTATAAAAAAGTTGTCGTAATGTTCTTACATGCCTTTAGCATTAAAATAATAAAATACATTGACTATTCTTAAATATTTATTCTTAGATATCATTTTACTCAAAATTAGATAGTAAATATATTTTATCTTTTAATATATTACAGATCGTGCATTACACTAGAAAAGTACTAGTTTTTCATACATTATAATTTATTCTCTTATGTATATATAATTTTTTGACAATATTTATATGGATGATGATTTAGTTTTGATTTTTAGACAATATTTTTATGTATTTCTATGTTTTTATTGACATAATTATAAATCTAATTGGACATATTAACCTTGTTTCATTAACAAGTATATGTAGATTTGTTAATTTATTTTTGAATAGTTACCAGATTCATGAATTTTAAATTGATATAAATGATTCCTTAATTTGAAAATATGTCAATATACTTGTATCTACCATTTTGTCATAATTAGTATTCATCCGTATATTGTTAAATTTGTAATATTTTTAAAAATACAATGATGAATTATTATCTATAGTAGTATAATTATATATTCGTGTATGAGAACATATTTTTAATAAGTATTGTTAACTCTTTCATATATGTATATATATATAATGGTGGTATGTGTAGTCACAATCATATATAGTCTCCTATAAATAGAGATGCTAAATCATGCTATTGTATCGTGTTCAAATTATGTTATATGTTTGAGTGATATCTATTTTATTTGAATATGATTTGTTGTATCATTTTATATTTGTATCATGATGTAATTGTATCTTGTTGTTTATCTGGTGTGGTGTATTGAAATGATTAAATAGATAAGAAGAAAAGTTGAGGCAAAAGTTAAACTCTTTCTCTGTAAGATAAAATTACCCATATTTACTACTCATAGTCTACAAAAATCATCCCCAGATACAACAATTTTGAACTTTAGGATCGTATCACAACAATGTCAAAAGTTGTTGTCGAACAACTTGATATTTAGAACTTTCTTTAGATTATAGAAAAGAGTACTACAATGCTTATAAAATGCTAGAATGCAAATTGTAATGGAGTGAATTAAATGAACGATTAAGTGTTTTATTTATAATAATTGAAGAGTTGTGGTGTCTTTTTGGAATAAGGTACTGTTTTTGGGAAAACACACTTATTCAGCCTAGACCTAACTGATGTAGTGTGGTAGACACCAGTTCATGCAACTAGAACATTTTTGTCAAGCAATCACATCCAACCAATAAATCAACTGTTTGTGTGTACCCTTGCTCCTATTTAATGTACACACTTCCACTTTGATGTCACTCGTGCCCTGATCTAACTCGATCTGTGTGCCGCTCCATCAAGTAGTCTGTGTGAAAGATTTTGAGTCATGATTTCACCTGTCAAAACTGTTAGACTTTCTCATGACATTTTAGATGAGCCAACTTATCCAATTGGTGTGCTGCACCAATTCATGCACACCCTTGCACATGTTCAGTACACACATGACCACCTCCTGATTCCGATATAACCTGTATCCTAATCCGACATGGTCTATGTATCGCACCCTTAAGTAGTCTGTGTGTGAACCATCGAGCCATGGTTTACTTTTCAAAACTATCAGCCTCCTCATGAATATGATCACATGCGAAGTGCAAAGTACGTCCCAAAAACACCCAATGCAAGAAGTGTGACATGCACGTGCTCATGTGAGTTGTGAGTTCAGATGGTGCTTCATACTATCTTCACAGCCAATTGGGTTAGCCATAAGGCTAGCACAAAACACCATTAGGTTGCACAATGGAGGAACATACTTGATCACTTCCCTGTCAAAGTGCTCATACTAATAAGGTGAATAAACTTTTATGTTTTTAATTTTTTTAATTTTTTTTATGTGGAGTGTGGCATTCCACATCCCACTCCTCTTCATTATTTTCCAAATTTATGTTGCTAATTTTAAACATTAATTTCCCATTCACCCAAAATTAGATTTGAAAAATTAAATACACTAAATTCATTTACTCAAAACATAAATTTCAATTTTAAAACTTATTTCCATTTTTTGCAAATGAAAAATTATCTTAAAATTTCTCAAAGATTGTTCAACACCAAAATTCTTAAAATAATTTCCAATAATCGTCCATGAATGAAAATTAATGCATGCATATATTCAGACACTTAAGAAAGTCTCGATAAACTGTTTACATCAAGATAGGTAGCTTTTGGCTTTCAACCTTCCCCAGCCAAATTTTATTTGATTTACTTGTTGCTCATCGAGCATGATGTCTTGAACTATTCAACTTTTGTGTAAACTAAGAAAATAAGATTTTCACAATGACAATTCTGATATCTTTTGTTCCTATGTTGTGCCCAATTCGACCATGGACCTTATTTTGGATTCGTAAGAGTTTTTTCTATTTGAAGTAGCTAAACTTCACATTTATATAGGTGATTTCCTATAAAGAACATCATGATACTCCACCTCTAGTAGGTATATGAATCATTAAAAGTATAAATGCTTACCCTAACCACATATCTCAGGTCAGAATTTAGGTAGCAGTGAGAATGAGGAACTAGATGGGTTCCAAGTGTGTATCTAAATCATTCAAAACTTATTTGTCTCATTAAACCAAATTTGTGAGATCTTCATTCATCACGGTTCATTTACTGATATGAATGTTATTTAGTGTGTGGGTTTTTACCCCATTCCATTTACTACACTATACATTAGATCTCTGGTAATGCATTTTGTCAAAGGATCAACTATGTTTTCCTTTGATTTCATGTCATCAATAGAGATTATGCCACTAATAATTAATTTACTAACGGTGTTATCTCTTCTATGAATGTATCAAAACTTAATGTTGTACATATTACTTTGTGTTGTCCCAATTGCAAACATGCTGTCACAATGTATCACAATCGAAGACACTAATTTTATCCAACATCAAATATTCTCTACAAAGTTTCTGAGCCATTCAACTTCTTCGTGGACTTTATCTAATGTAATGAACTCTAACTTTATTCTAATGTAACGAACTCTAACTTCATGGTGATCAAGCTATGCATGTTTGGTTAGAGGATTTCAGGATATGACTCTCTCACTGTTCACCAAAATCTACATGTTATTCTACAAGTGTATATGGTAGTTTATAGAATAATGTTGAGCAATGTCGTATCCATAAGGATTGATGGAGATTATTAAATACTATAACTTTATCTTTTACTTTATCTAGATGACTAAATAAAATATTGTGGTTATGTAATTACTAATAAACATAAAAGATAACAATATATGAATCAATAAACCAAGAGAAAAACAATCAAATATATGGCAAAATTAGATAGAAGAAAAGAGTCATAGCGACACGCTTTCAACGATTAAAAATTATATTGCTAA
The DNA here is from genome assembly GCA_028749325.2 of Caryopteris x clandonensis. Taxonomy (NCBI): domain Eukaryota; kingdom Viridiplantae; phylum Streptophyta; class Magnoliopsida; order Lamiales; family Lamiaceae; genus Caryopteris; species Caryopteris x clandonensis. Next base: position 4,052,926 of record JAPYKT020000024.1, on the reverse strand, counting down.
ATTAGTTCAATCCAAATCCATTCCTTCTTCATTCTTATAAAATAGTGAGAATATTAAATTACACCTTCTCCCAAGGTGCATGTAATTCATAAATGAATTACTTATGGTAATTTTCCTATTTCACATAATTAATCAACTCCCAAAAGAACCATGGATTGATAATTCCTCATAAATATTGTAGACAGACAATCATATAAATATTTATGGCATATATATCAAATCTATATGGGGTGTCATCTCCCAAATATTGACTCAATATATATAAAACATGCTTGATTACTAGCCTCATAATTAACCAAGGAATGTTAAACCATATATATGAAACATGCCCTCAGAGTATGAAGGTTTAGATAGACATAACATAATTAAACATCGTAAAAAATATAATTCTAACTATTTCTAGCCTTACAAAAATAAAAAGAAAAAGAGGAAACTCTGAATCTACGTAGGAATTTTAATAAATTATACATTGAAGCGCGTAGAGTGGATGATGAATCACCTGTGCCTTCTTATCTCTTAGTATATTTGTATGTATTCATATGAAAATATGTCTTTTTCTGTGTCCAGAGGTCTCCTAGTAATGGGAAAAATAGGCTAGGGCTTGTCCTGATATTCTAATTTATCGAAATCACAATGATAAGCATGAAATTCTACACACAATGCTTGATCGAGCAAGAAACGGCCCAGTCGAGTTGTCATTTTGGCTTGGTTGAGCGGGCAGTTTTTGGCCTAGTTGAGTGAGAATGGGTGGTTGAGCTCCCGGTTAGCCTGGTCGAGTGGTTGGTCACTTGATTGAGCAAAATGTGGCCAATAATCTCCAAAAGGGCCAGTTTTGGCCTAGTCATCCACCAAATCAAGCAGAATTTGGTATAGTTGAGCGCCAATTCTACTCGACCCCATTCTTTCATTGTTTTATGCATTTTCAATCATTTCACTAATAGTTTTAGCTCTTTTTCCTTCAAATCAATTGTATGTATTTGCTCTTTATCTTTTTACTTAAAAAAAGGTGCAAAAATGATTGCAAAATGAACAAAAACATCATATCCACTCAATGCAACAAATTTGAGTTAAACAATGTATTTATACACAATTTTCTTCATAAAGTTAAATAAACCAAAAAATGCATGTATAAACAACGTTCATCATCCACCTATGAGGAACGTGTAACCATTTGTTGATTCAGAGTATTTTGTGTCTGATAGCCAATTACATCACTACATTTTTCTAATACATCTAGATATTTAGTATAAAGTATTCCATCATTCGTGGTATGTTTCAAATACTTAAAAAATCTCTTGTTTTAATATTGTCCTATGATATTTTCCAATATTGATCGTGAATCTAATAAGTTTACTAACTGAATATGCAATGTTAAGGTATGTGTAATTTTTTAAGTACATCAAGTTTTCAATGACTCTTGCATAATTCAATTGAGATAGTGGCGTCCTTTGTTTTAAGCTAAGCTAGATGTAGCCAATATTGCTCATGAATCTAGTAAGTTTACTAACTGAATATGCAATGTTAAGGTATGTATACTTTGTTAAGTACATCAAGTTTTCAATGACTCTTGCATAATTCAATTGAGATAGTGGCGTCCTTTGTTTTAAGCTAAGCTAAATATAGACTTAGGTCTACCAGTGTCTTTGCTAGAGGAAAGTCAGAAACCTCAAATTTCTTGAGTACATTCTCAATGTATTGAGATTGTGACAAGATAATCCATAACATGTCCTAGGGATCTTAATTTCTAGTATAATGTACTAAAACCATATCATTCATGTCAAAGTTTTTCTTTAATGTGTTCTTAGTCTTGATGATTATATCATGGTTGCTTCCCATGATCAACATGTTATCTACATACAAACATACAATCACATATTTATCTAGAACAACCTTTATGTTTACATGTTTGTCACACTAATTGATTTTTAAATCTATTTGAAACATTGTTCTGTTAAATTTCTCATGCCATTGATTAGGCATTTGTTTTACGCTGTATAATGACTTAACTGGTTTGTACACTTTATTCTTGTCCGGGTGCAACAAATTCTCCAATTGTTCCCTACATATATCCTCTTCCAATTCCACATTTAAGAATGTGTTTTTTTACATCCATGTGATATATTTCATGTTTATGCAGTGTTACATTGGCTATGAGCAATCTAATGAATGTATCTTGTGATAGTGAGTACGTGTCAAATAAATCATATCCTTCATTCGTTTGAACCCTTTAGCCACCAACTGAGCTTCGTACTTGTCGATTGATCCATCAATTTATATTTTCTTTTGAGAATCCATGTACATCCTAAAGGTTTACAACTCGGTGGGAGATCAACTATCTCCCAAATATGATTATGCATAATGAACTCAATCTCAGTATTGATAGTTTCTACCCAGAGAGATGCATCTAGACTACAAAATGCTTCTTGGATTGTTTAAGGTTCATTTTCTCACATATAAGTTAGAAAATCTAGACTAAAGGACATGACCACTTTAGTTCTCTTGCCGCATCTAGGTTTCTCAGCATCTTGAGGAGACCCTTGTACAACTTTGCAAGTTCTTTTATTAGAACTTATCTTTTTTCTTTCTTTGTTTAGAAAATGTTCTCAAAGAATATCTCATTCCTTGATTTTATTTTCATTCCCTCGTTTATATCAAGGATTTTTTATTTTTGCACTAAAAATCGACATGCACTACTGTTTTATGCGTAGCTAATGAAAATGCATTCACAGTTTGGGGTTCTCTTCTCATAAAGAAGATTTTTCCTACCTCTAGTTTACACAATTTTTATATGACATATGTTAGTATGGATTAACTCTAAAGGCGTTGTATTTCTTTCCACTGAATGGAAAGTTGATTTGGTAAATTTTTCCTCAACACAAATTTCACATTATTTTGTGAAATAAATTCGAGGTAGTAAATTTTAACTTAGTAACTTTCATAGTGTATTTAAATTTACATGTTCTAATCTAGCATGCCATAAATTAGTACACTCAATCAAATAAGAAATATTATTAACTTAATTATCCTACTTAATCTCGTAGTGTACAATTATTACATTCATCTTTAAGAGCCCTTTTGTTAAGTATTTCCTACAAACTGACCACTTTTGGTTATTATAAAGTTTTCTGCCTCAAATATTATTTTAAATCCAGGTTTGCTCAACAGTGAACCAGATACTAAATTCTTGCCAATTTCTGGGATACATAGCTTATCCATAAGCATTAGCTCTTCGCCCGAGTTCATCTTTAGTACAACGTTTCCCACATCAGCTATTTTAGAAGTCCAAAGTTTTCCACAAAAAACTTTATATTAGTAATCAGAGTATAGGATGCAAACATCTCCTTCTCAAAGCATATCTGGTGTGTTGCCCAATATCCACCCATCACTCTCTTGGATTATCTACCAGATCGGCTTTAAATATGACAATTGATAGGTTTAGCTTAAACATATCCAATGGTACTTATTCTTCTCTATCATATGGGCTTGGCTTCATTTGTTTGTCTTTCATTGATGATAACTCTTTTTCGTATGATCGGGCTTATCATAGTTGTAGCAATTGCCTTTGGTTTTTCTAGATTTTGTTTTCTTGGCTTTGGCTCTTGCTGCTGTTGTGGCTTCTTACTAGTACTTGCTTTAGCTAGGTTTGCTTTAACATCCATAGATGCCCTTTCGCTCTTGACTTCAGATTCCTACTTGTTTTCATCAATCCTTAGTCTCATGTTTAGGTCCTTAGGCCCCATTTCTTCTCTTGTAATTGAGACAATTCTAGAAATCCTTCGACTAGGGCGGTAGCTTTTCAATTATTTCTGCTGCTTGGAAGGATTCACCTAGTTGCATACCTTCAATATATGATAATGAATTTCTTCATTCTAACTTCTTCCATCTTGTATTTCTTTTCTAATTAGCCCACAAATTCTTTTATAGTTTGCTACTGCATAGACATTGCAAAGAGTCGTCCAAATCATTTAGAATGTAATTTCAATAAAGAAAGTCGTTGTGATTCCATGGGTCTAGTGTCACCCATTTTTTTCCGTCAGTTTTCTTTGCTAAAACAGTTGGTGTTTTTTCTTCCAAGAAACAAATCAAGATACATTAACTTTGAAGTTTATGATCGCAACACAATGAAGCTAAAATTCATTTGTGAACAACTTGATAGTTAAAACTTTCTTTAGACTGGAGATGAGAGTACTATAATGCTTAGAATGCTATAATGCAAATTATAGTAAAGTAAATTGAATGAATGATTTTGGAGTCAATATAATTGAAGAGTTATGATGGTTTTTCACAATAAGGTACTGTTTGGGCCAAACAAACCTGCTCAGCTTGGACCAAAAGGATGTGGTACAACATGCACTAGGTCATGCAACCCGATTTATTTTGGTAAGCCAATGCATCTATCGGGTGTGTTGCACCTGTTTATACACGCCCTTGCACCTGTTCAGTGCAAACACACTAACAGGTCCATTTTGATGTAACCCGTGCCCAAATCCAGCCTATTTTCTATGCCTCACACTAAGTGGATTGCGTGGAAGCCATCGAGTCATGGTTTGACTTGTTAAAACTATTAGACTCCTTAAGCTCCTTGCGCTGATGTGCATGTGCAAAGTGTGACCTACACATTCTGGTGTGGGCTGGGGGTTGCGGGATCTAATGGTGCTCCTTACCATCCTCGTAGACAAATTGGTTAGCTATAAGACTAGCACAAAACACCACTAGGTTGCACCATAGGAAGATCATACTTGATTAGTCTATCAAAGTTCTACTACTAATATGGTGAATAAAATTTCCTTGTTTTTTCTATGTGGCTGCGATTTTTTATATCCCACTCCTCTTTATTATATTTTTTCAAGTTTAAATTGTAAACTTTGAGCATTAATTTCTCATTCACCCAAAATTGGATTTGAAAACATAAATACTCTAATCATCTATCAGAATATAGATTTTGATTTTCGAACTTATTTCCATTTTATGAAAAAAAAAAATATAACTGTAAAATTACTCAAACTTCATAAGCTAATTTCCAACATATCGTGTTCGTCATGCGATTGTGATGGATTTGGAATTGTCATCTAACCTAAGAAGATAATAATTTTATAAAATAGTAATATATATTTATAAGTAAAATGCATACAAGTATACAATTTTATATTTTTTAACTAAAAACTTTTAAATAGCAAAAAACTAAACAAATCAACTAATTTCATATAGGAAAAAACATTAATTATAAATAAAATAATAAATAATAATTTTTTTCTAATATCAACCTATATAACCATTTAAAATATATCCAACACAGTCACCACTAATAGATGAGAAAAAAATAGTTTATTTAATAAAAAAATAGACATATAGAAGAGATGAAGAAGATAAAGATGGACTTTTTAAGAATATTCCTAAGCAATAGTAAATTAGCAAAAAACAAATATATATCTATAATAAATATATAACAAGCACAAACTAAATTATTAAAAACTAAATGTATATTATTTTATCATACAAACAAATAATCAAATATATTTCATTAATATAAAACCAACTTAATATTATAAAAAAAATGAAGATAATTTTGAAGCTTTCGTATACAAATTCTAAAATTTAAAGAAAAACCATCCCTACAATTCTTTGATTTTATTCATAATTATTGAATATAAACCTCACATATACTAGGATATATGATTGTACCAATTTATTTTAATAATCAATATAAAAAAATTCTACATATCATTAACATATTGACAAATCAAAGCAATGAACTTGTACAACTAAATACATATCCACAACAAATTAATTTTTAAAATAGTGCAGAATGAAGAGTTGAGTGTAAGGTAAAAAAAAGCGCGTACATAAACTAACCCACAAATTTTATTAAATTAAGACATACAATTTCATAAAAAGCTTACAATCTCCAATCATATATACTGAAATATCAGAATATTAGCACACACAGGTTAAGTTCTACTCAGTAGTAAAATTTGCGGAAGCTTAACTAAAAAAAAAAAATGACTGGATTATGTTTCGAGGAAGAACTCCCTTCTTCTTCCTTGAGCAAATATATCAGAGTAGTGCCTAGTTTTCCGAGAAGGTAAAAGTATGGATTTAGAATAGTGTAGACTCCCTTTACACTAAATACCCCTACTTAAGTCACGTACACTCCTCTAAACAACTAGCCTGACCACTCAGTCCCCGAATGGATTTCACCACACGTATCCCTATGGTGTTCTACTTCATCTGTCAGACTGTCTAAGTTCCAACTTGGTATGGAACTCAGATCACTGAATTACACTAAAATAAAAACAAATGATCTCTCTCCCGATCTCTCTCAAAGTGAAACTAAACAAATAACCCTGATTGTTGTGGGTTGTCCCCTTTATATACAAGTCATGGACAACCCTCCAATCTAGTTTACATGAAAATAATCTCCTCTAATCAATGTGTGCATATCTTCAAGATTTGTTTCATTCTTTGTAGCTTCACCATATCTTTTCCATATCTTTCATACATATCTTGGCTAATTTATATTCGAATATCATTTGGTGTCGAGGTCCGATGGATTTGTTGATATATATCCCTTCCCTAATGTCTTGGAAAATCTTCCTTCAATTTATCTTGAATTTCCATGATATTTACATTGATTTCCTTCCACGATTACCTTGTGTCTCTATAATTTACCAAGATATGGATTTTTGTATATCTTTCAAGTACCTACCTTTAGAAAATCTTCATACGAAAACAAGATTTCGCTATATCTAGCACTATCTCGGACTATGTTCATTTTTGTCCAATGCCACTTTTTAGAGAACTCAAAATTGAGTTATTACAATCTTGCCCTTTGGCATATGGGACAAAAACATCATAGATTTTCACAGGATACGACTTTAGAATAAAACATAATTAGAACCTAATGAGTTTGAACTTAATTAGATAACTAATTTATCGAACTCATTTACATGTGAAACCCTCATTCAACACAATAACATAGCACATCCAAGTAACACAATAGACTAGAGTAGATAAGTCATATGGTCAACATAAATAATCAATTAAAAGAAACACACCTAAGGAATTCAAGTATTATCATATTACAAATTAATAGAAATTATTTTTACGCAAAGAAAATAAAATGATCAAATTACAGGCAGGCAGGAGAAGGCAAATTTGATCTTCCTAATTGAGGAATTTTTTGTTTTCTCTCTTTCTTATTGGTTTGAGCAATAACCTTAGTTGTGGCAGCTAAAACTTCAGCATCAGCCACGACTTCAGGGTCCTCATCGTGCTTCTCTTCTCCTTCCTTTTCACTTCCCTCTTCATTGGCCTCAACTTTCTTCTTGCCAGCAACAACTGCATCTTCTTCTTCTTCATTCTTCTCCCCTTTATTGTCCTGGTTGTTGAAGGGTGCAGACCTGTAAATCCAAAAGAAAAATAGACGAACTTTTTCTTTAGTAGTTCCTCCTGAGTAGATAACTCAGTTACACCTGTTCATGTAAGATCCCCTAGATCAAGCTTGGAAAAAAGATTAGATTTTGATCATTGGGTTTCTTGACTAGTACCACTATGGTTGATAAATGTGAAAACTAAAGTTGATAGGCTTCCCTAATAGCAGCCAACGGAGAAACATGGCCTGGGTTTCATTTAGGATGGAGTTATTGGTGGTCGGTGTCCAATTCATCATTGCAAATTTGTGGAGCAAATATTTCCCTCAAGGGTAAGGTCGGATGTGGTCACTCCTCATTTCTTCCATACAGTAATTCTCCCTTCTATCAGAACTGACACCACTTTATTTAAATCATCACCAAAGTCTTGCTCAGCCCTATTTTTGACAATACACAATAATTCATTCACAACTTCAGGATTGAACATGCATGTTTGATTTCAAATGAACACCTTCCCTTCATTCGGAGAACCTATATCCCAATAACCCCCAACCAAGTTCGCATAAAATGTCCAAAACCTATATCCCAATAATCCGCAGCCAGGTTCGCATAAAACTCCCTTATAATGTTCCCAAAAATTGCTCGACATACCCAATATATTTATTTAAACCAGTCTAGTCAATACTTTCCAAGATAGATTCCACCCCAATGGTTTTGGGTTTTACCACAATTTTAGGCTAAAACTTCAAACCCTTTTCAGTCTTATCATTGAGAAATTGCTTTGATTTAGGAAGAACTGGAGAGGAACTGTTACTAGATTTTAAAGGGACTACTTCCAAGAGAGGGGTGTTCCTATGCTCATGCCTCTAGAACTAATTTTGGTGTAGCAATTTTTGTGACTGGTTCCTGAACAAACTTGGGAAGTTGCTCTTCCATTTTATTGTTCACACCCGTCGTTGAGTTTGGATTGGGGGTTTCTTCCATGCCCACTTTCCTTTTTCCCTTTTTTATCAATTTTCTTTCTCAAGGTTAGGGGACCTCTGTTTGAGGTTCTGGGGGTGGAGCCCTAACTTCTTTATCCCAACTGGTGCATCGTTTGGGTTCTGGGAGAGGGAAGGTTTTCTTCCTTGATCAGGTTCGTCATTTGTTTCTGCTATTAGGGTTCAAGGATGGACTGTTACTTTAGGCCTATGATGAACATAGGGTTTTGGGGCGATGGCATCATCAGATTTCCTCAGACGGCTTGCTGCTACTTTGGTTCCTGGCATTTTGAAATTTTGAATGAAATATTTTTCCAACGAGAGCAATGTACTTTAGATAATAAAAGAGCAAACTGATTAGTGAGGGTAAATGAATGAAAATAAGGGAATTTGAACTTAGGAAAGAAATGACTTTCTTAACTTCAAAATAAAAAAACAAGTAAACACCCCATTTCAAAAAATCCCGCCTATTTTCCAACTATAGTAATGACACTTCAGAACATAATACACAAGAGAAAGTAAAATATAGAATTCGTAATCAAGATACATAATTCCATACCGAGTTAGAACTGCAGAGAGATTGAGACTCAGCTAAACAGTTAACTTTAATTTCTAATTATTTGTACTGAGAATGTATTCAGATTAGGCAACAGTCTCTGATACTTCTCTATGAACGAACTTTCATATTCTATTTTTGCATTTTAGGCCATAGATAAGAAAGGGGGTATGAACCTTATCACTTTGTGGACAACCCCTTGTGTAGTAGCTCGCAAACCACACATGTCAATACCATCCTAGGAAAACTCGGTGCGACGAGCTCATGTCCCTTACAACCTCTTTAAGTAATGTAACTATTGACGAGATGTGGTAACTTTCACGAGCCTATAATTTTCTATGCATGAAGCTCAATCATATTTTGTGACAGCTTTGTCACTACATCATTTCAAGATTGTAGCCCTTTCCACAGAGAGATAGAGAGATGTTATGCAAGAATTTCATTGTTTATGAAAGATTGTACCAAAAAAACATATTGAACCCTAATCACGAACAAACTTAAGTTATTTATTTATTATTTTTTAAGGAGTGTTGCAGATTCTTAATGACTTCCTAAGAGTCAGGAATCATTGTCACATCAAGTACTTTGATCACACTTGTATTGTCACAGAAGAGATTGGTCAATTCCAATCTCATAGTCCCGTAGCATGTTCATTATCCATACCAATTTTGAGCATGCGCTTCCTTCTGCTATGTACTCAATCTCTACTGTGTATAAATATATACTGTTTTGTTGTTTACTAACCAAGATATGAGATTAGAATCAATGAAGAAGCAACGACTTGAAGTACTCTTTCAATCATCCAAGTCCCCAGCCCAATCTGCATCACAATACCCTACAAGAACTGAGTTAGTATCAACAGAGTACTTTATCCCATAATTTCCTATACCTTCCACATATTTGATGATTCTGTTTACAACTGTTAAGTGTGTTTTTTTGCATCACCTTGATATCGAGCACATATTCCAACAATGTAACAAATATCAGGCCTGCTTGTCGTTAGGTATAATAGGTTGCCTATCATGCTTCGGTATAATGTGGGTTTGACAGGTTTTCCTAACTCATCTCTTGAGAGTTTGACTGTGGTTCCCATGGGGGTATCCAAAGACTTATTATATCCTTCTAAACTAAACTTTTTAACTAAGTTGTTAGCATATTTTTCTTAATGAATAAAGATTCCAGACTTACTTTGTTTCACCTACAGTCCTAAAAAATATGTCAGTTCACCTACCGTGCTCATTATGAATTCTTCGAACATCATCTGAATGAACTCATCAACTTTTTTTTAGAGGTAGACCTAAAAATAATGTCGTACACATAGACTTAGGCTATTAAATATGTGAGTCCCAATGCTGTACAAACAGAGTCTTGTCTACTCCTCCGCGACACAATCCTTTCTTTAGTAAGAACCGAGTGAGTCTTTCATACCAGGCTCTTGGTGCTTGCTTAAGACCATACAATGCCTTTTTCAACTTGTATACATGGTTAGGAAAAAGGGGGTCCTCAAGACCCTCAGGTTTTTCAACATATGTTTCTTCTTTCAACACCCATTCATAAAGGTATTTTTCACATTCATGTGATATACAACAAATGTTTTTAAATAAGCAAAGGAGAGAAGAATTCTTACTGACCCAATCGAGCCACCAGAGTGAATGTTTCCTCAAAGTCTATCTCATCGACTTGTGTGTGTTATTGTGCTACTAGACGGGTCTTGTTCCTTATGATATTCCCATGTTTATCATTTTTTTCTTAAACATCCACTTGGTACCAATCACATTCACATCTTCAGGTCTTGGAACAAGTGTCCATACATCATTTCTTGTGAATTGCTTGAGTTCATTTTGCATCACTAGAATCCAAGAGCTGCCGTTGAGGGCCTCCTTTGCATTATTTGGTTCAGTCATTGATATGTAGCAAGCTAAATAGGACAATCCATGCATCTTAAGATAGTTAGGCTTCTGTACTCCTCGAGGTTGTGCTCCTTTAGTACTTTCACTTATGATCAGTTCTTTGGGGTGATTTTTCTGGATCTTGATTGGAGCTTGACATCTTTGGGTGAGTCCTTATTCAGATTTTGATCTTGTTCATCCTATACCTTCTCATGTACTTTGTCAGTTTCAAATGAAATTATTTTTCTAATGGAATCATTAGTTGAAACATCATTAGAACTCACTTCATCATAAAAAAAAAAAAAAAAACAAATTAGAACTTTCAACAATATTGCCAGTTTGTTTAATATGAATTTTATATGCCTGACTCATAGTCAAGTATTGAAGAAACATGACTTCATCACTTCTAGCTTCGAACTTACCTAACTGTTCTCGATCATTGTAGACATAACACTTACATCCAAAGACATGTAGGGGGACATAGATTTGGAGTTCTTCCTTTTCAAATCTAATATGTTGTCACACCTAGTCCTTTCTAAATATAGACTCTATTTATGACATAACAGGCCGTGTTGACAGCTTTTCCCCATCACTTCGAGGTAAGTCCTTACTCATCAAGATAGATCTGGCCATTTCCAGCAATGTTCAATTCTTTCTTTCTGCCACTCCGCTCTATGCCGGAGTTCTCGGTGCTGAAAACTCATGAAATGTACTATGTGAAGAAAAGAAGAAATGTACTCATGCTATATGTTTTCAAATTCTTTTCCATGATCACTTCTAATTTGTACAACACTTACTTTATTTTCATTTTAATTCTTTTCGCTAAGGAATTGAACTGGTCAAAGGTTTCAATTTTTTCTTTCAAGAAGTGTACCTAGGTAAAACAAGAAAAGTCATCAACACACATAAAGACATATTTTTTTACCGCTAAAGTCTTCAAGCTGTATAAGTCCTATGAGATCCATATGAATCGATTCCAAGATTTGCTTTGTGGTAACCTCCTTGAGTGGTTCGTAAGTGAACTTTTTTTGTTTTCCCAATTGGCATGGACATCATATATCAACATTCTTCTTAGATAGTTTTGGTAATCCTCGAACAACTTGAGATTTAGACAAGTTAATTAGATGTTGAAAATTTATGTGTCCTAGTTTTTATGCCAAATATTGAAATTGTTGGTAACAACACTATGACACAATAAGTTTTTCTCAAGTAAGTAGCAATGGTCATCAAATCTTATTCCTGTAAGAAGTGGTGCATGGTTTTTGTTAAACACTCTGCACTTGTACTGCATGAAATTCACATAGTGTCCTTGATCACAAATTTGACCCATGCTTAAAAGATTGGGTTTTAGATTGTCGGCCAGTAGTACATTAATAAGAACTAGAAGTCCTTTTACATTCAATGTTCCTTTTCCCATGACTTTATTTCTTGCACCATAACAATATTGATTAGGTTAGACGCATCTCCCATCATATGATGAGAGCATCCACTGTCAAAATACCATAAACCTTCACTTCACACATGTAAAGAAATGACTGAGCAAAAACACTGGTTTGATCGATTTCTTTACCCATATTTTCTGTAGAGGATGATTGGCCTTACCAGTACTCATATTAGTCTAACAGCTTGAGAATTCAGAGAAATACCACTAGTACTCCACTATTTTACATTGCTAGTGTAGAGAACATGCTTGATCCTATAACATTTAGGATGAATATGAACTCTTACATCACAATAGTGACAAACTGGAACAAATCTATGAGGAGGATGATCTTAAGAAGAGTGAACATTAGTAAGGTTCTAAGGGAGTTCAAACATACTTGAGGATTGGACAAACCTTCGGTCACTTTGTTACATTCCTTTCTCGTATCCTAGCCCAAGTTTTGTCCTTGATGTTTGACAGTAGGACATAATTTCATCACCTTGCCTTTTATAGAATTCAATTTGTGAAATGCAGACTTCATCTATAGGAGTCCGGATCTCAAGTGTTCCAGTTCTTGCTCTTTTTCCTATAGTTCTAACTCAACTCTTGTTAGAATATTTTTTAAGGAAATTATTACCTCATCCTAAAATTTTGTGCCATGACATACTTGTGTTGGAGTAAGTCCATCTTGGTCTTCAGTTCTTATTTTGTTCGAACTTGATCTTCCATAGTTGATTAAGTGTTGGTTAATCTTTCATTGAGGGTCTCATTTACGCCATTTAATTTTTGAATTTCACCCTTTTGTAGTTCAGTTTCGCCTGCATCATCCAAAATTGATTTCTTCTCCCTCTTGAGTTTTCTTGTGCTTCAAGTGTCGCAATGACATTGGTAATTTCAGGATTGGAACATGGCATGTTCGTACATTCTCTCCACATCCTCGAATGTTGGATAATTAGTATTGCACAATTTTTTCCATGGGCTTAGTACCTGATTTTGAAAGAATAGGAAGTTAAGCACGTAAATTGATCATCTGAGGAATAAATAGCAAAATTACTAGCGTTTGGAGATGTTTCATTGTTATCTTCCTCAAATTTTGAATAACTACATGTGACTTTGAATGCTTTGTTTTTCCTAAGAAAATTTGGACATTCAGCTTGATAGTGTCCATAGCCTTTATACTCTCTACACTGCTTATTTTCTTTCTATTTTCAGTATTTCGAGAACTTTGCTTATTTCCATGTTTGTTCTTACTTCGAGAAGAACTCGTCGTTGTATTTTTTTCTATTTTTGAAGTCCTTAGCAATTTTTCCAAATTTTTTTGTGAAGTAAGTCATTATCTCCTTTATGTCTATAGGTTCATATTCATCTTTCTCTCGAGTGATTTCCATCTTAGCTTTCAATGTGATGCCTTTTAGTTTCACTGTGTCCAAATCATTGTTCACTCGAACATTCTAAGTTCTCTAAGAAGGTCATCAAATGACATCGGCCTGATTTTCATGAAGGATTATAGCACTGTGATTTTCTAACGAAACCTCCTGTGGATTACAATACTATAATTTTTTCACAAAACGTCAACGAGAGAGTTCTCATGATTTTCTTAATTTGACTATCTTCAAATATAGATTCACCAAGATTATAACATTGGTTTACTATATCACTAAACTTCGTGAAGTAGAGCTCGATGTTCTCATCTTTCTCTATATGAATATTATCGAATTAGAATGACAATTTTTGGAGTTTTGATGCTCGTACATACTCATTTTCTTCAAACTAACTTTGGAGCATGTCCGACACATCTGTTGATGTATTACATTTGACTATCAATTTATGTCTTGTTGGATAAATGGATGATAAGATGGCATAAGGGCTGTAAAATTTGCATATACGGCAATCTTGCCATCAACATCCCACAGGCTGCATGGCTTATCTATAATTTTATCCTCCTTATCTCCACTTCTCATCTTAGGCCATGTTCAGCCGTTTGTGATGGCATCACCACAACATTTAGATCAGAGATAGATAGACATCATGGATTTCCAGTACATGTAGTTGTTTCCATCTAGTTATGGGAGCATAGCGACTGCATCTCATGAGTGCTCTTGGTTCCTGGATCTACCTGTAGATATACTAGAACTTGCTTTGATACCAACTAAAATATCAAAATATTAGCACACAAATTGAGTTCTTACTTTATTTGGTGCTCATTAGTAAAATTTGCAAAAGCTTAAGTAAAAGAAACATGATTGAGTTATATTTCCCTACATTGTTTTGCTTGATCTGTAAGACTATCTAAGTTCCAATTGGTGCAGGGAACTCAGATTTCCATATTACATTAAAATAAAAATAAATGATCTCTCTCAAAGTAAAAATTAAACAAAGGACACTAATAGTTGTGAGTTGTCCCCTTTATATACAAGTCATGGACAACCCACTAATCTAGTTTATATGGAAATAATCTACTTTAATCAATGTGTGCATATCTTTGAGATTTGTTTTCTTTTTTGTAGCTCCACCATGTCTACTATGCTTATCTTGGTTGATTTGTATTCGAATGTCATTTGGCATCCAGTTTCGATGGATTTCTTGATAGATATCCTTTTTCTAATGTCTTGGAAAATATCCCTTTGATTTGTCTTGGAGTTCCATGATATCTACGTTGATTTCCTTCCACAATTTCCTTGTATCTTTATAATTTACAAATATATGAATCTTTGTAAATCTTCCAAGTATCTAAGTTTACAAAATTTGCACACGGACATAAGATTTTGATAAATCTAGCACCACCCCAAACTATGTCTGAAGAAGAAGAAGAAGAAGGAGAAGAAGAAGAAGAAGAAGAAGAAGAAGAAGAAGAAGAAGAAGAAGAAGAAGACGAAGAAGAAGAAGAAGCATACATCATCTATTAAAAAAAGTTTATAAAATACTTATAGTACCCAAAAAGTTTGTGTCAATTTTATCCATTTTCAATATTTTTTTACTTATGATTTTTGTGGTTAACTTAATTTAAAATAAAATAATTAGATTTACAAACATACCATTTTTTGATTGAGCAATATGAAAACCCAATAAATTTGTGTCATTTTATCAATTTCTGTTTACAACAAAATAATTCAAACAACAAAAATTATTAATATAACAAAGTCAAAGTAAACTAATTAATTTTTATTTTTTTAAGAAAAATATATTTTTTCTAGATTAATCTTTTATTTTTATTTTAAACACAAATTAAAATATCAAAATACATTATAAATAACCTAACAAAAAATATTTAATGTTTTAAAATTAATTTACTATTTTAAATGTATGAAATACGAGTGTTAAATTGAAGATCATGAAAAGATAATTAATTTGATATAATTTCATAAATAATGAAGTCGAAAAGAAAAATTTATAAACTTTTGAAATTTTGAGTTAAAGACTTAAAAAAAAAAAAAAAAAAAAAAAAAACTACTATTGTTTGTTTTACTTACACCACTCTCCACTTGCATCAGTAGGGTGTTTCAAACACGTTCCATACAACACGTGCATATTTTCACGCACCCCCATCTATTCTTTTTCTTTTTTTTTTTAATTTCGGCCAAATTTTATGCTTTGATCTGTATTTAATTTTTAATACCTTAATTAAAACACTTTCCCTATAATTAGGAAAATAATTTATAGAAATTCACACACAAGATTATTTTCTCATCTCGATTAATTAAGTGAATTTAGTCATAGATAGAGATTTTAAGAAATGTTTCTAGTAACTTCTAATACATAGAAAATTGATGAAAGTGAAAATCACAGCATAGAAAATGAATGAATAGGAAAATCACAACAAAGAAAATGAATGAAAGGGAAAATCACAACATAAAAATTGATGAAAAGGAAAATTACAACATATGAAATTACTGAAAGCGAAAATCACAACATAGAAAATCGATGAAAGGGAAAATCACAACATAGAACAACATAGAAATCAAATGGAATGCAACTAACAATAAAGGAAACACACAATGAATCTTGAAGAATCCTAGTGCTCATTTCTCAGTAGGATTGACACTCGGGGCATAAGTAGCTCCACCAGAATAAGCGATTGTAGGGCAAGAATCACTAGCCATTGGGTCATATGCAATCGTTGCATCCATAAGAGCCGGAGTAGTAGGGTTATTTGCCCTAGGATCGACTCTGGCTGAACCGTTGGTGGTACGACCCCCGCGTCCACCCCTGTTGGCCAAACTACGCTCCCCATGCCTTGGCCTCTGGGAAGCCCCTCTTGTTCCAGATCTCGGGCCTGGGCCTGATCCTAGAACAGGCGGAGGTGCAAAAGATGCATCATTATTAACCTTATTTTGGAGCTGGTGCCTAAACTGGAGAATAGCTCCCCTCAATTTCTCAAGTTGTTGAAAATTGAGCTTGTCGAGGTCGAGCGCACCACATCTTCGGCGTTGTTCTTCCAATTCTTGAGCGCGCTTTTGTTCAAGCTCCAGTTTTTTCTGCACTTGGACGAGTTGTAGGTTTTGTTGGTTGATACATGCTTTCTGATGAGCCTCAAGAAGTTTCTCGGCATCACTCATCTGGGGAACGGTTTGGCTCATAAATCTTTGAGTAACACTTTCCACATTAGGGTGCCCAAAAGAATGGGCTTTGTTACCAGGAGAGAAAACAACCACAGCAGCTTCGGCACCACAAAGAGTGCTAATTTCACTCGCCTTCTTGAATAGGCCGGCACGACGTTTGGAGAATGTGACTTGAAGATTCGACTCATTTTCAATCTTCGCCATGTTAACCTTTTGGCGCCCCTTTCCCTTTTTAGAAGAGTTGTTATTGCTTGAAGAACTCATTTTGGGACAAAAACTATTGCTACAAAAGAAAAGGAATATTAGAGGAGAAAATTGAGGTGTGGTATGTTTTAGACTCGTAGAGGAGGGGTATTTATAGGACCAAATTCATAACTTTACGCGACTAATATTTTTCAAAAATGGTTAGTCCATGAATGGACTTTGCAAAATCCAGGCTGTGGATATTACCAAGATTTAATGCCTCACAAAATTTAGCTGTAAAATCCTTTAGAATTAAATTATAATTGCAATTGTTAATCGTGATATAATTATATCTATCCATATTATCTTCAAATAAATCTACAGAGAAATAATGGGATATTACAATGAATATATGTCCTTAAAGGCATCGACCTAATATGGATTTTACATTATGTGAAATTGAATTACAGCCAATGACTTGATTATAATTTGTCACTCTGACTAGTATTGTACTTCAAGACAAATCCTAAAAGAGAATACATATTAATACATAATAAATCTATAAGAAATTTAGGTCTAAATAGTTAAAATCAACAATTTTATAGAATTAAATTAAATTATTGTCTATCGGGGCAGAGCTGTGTGGGGCCATAGGGAGTGTTTTCTTCACTGCATAATATTTTAGGACTGTATAAGAGAATATTGGTAATTTTTAATGTTATTTAATAAAATAAAAGAAAATAATCCTATTGTTTAACTTGAATAATTATTTAATAATTTATGCATGTATTTTTATGTATCAGAAATAGAATTCACAGAGGTTCCGCTGAAGACCTATCAACTAGATCCTCTTAGTGATCATATATATGGCACGTTAATTATTCATTTTTTAAATATTAAGATGTAATTGAAACAATTGAATGATTTCATCAATAGCATTAATAATCCTTTTAATTTTATTTCCATAGTTGATGTTTAACATGAGGTCCATGAACGAATTTTAGAGGTGCGGGTGGTGCTTGCTAGGTAGATTAGGCCGTAAGTTTTGAAGATCAAAATACTATCGAACCCCATTTGGCCCAACTCAATGGGCCAATGGCCAGTGGGTTGTGCAGGCAATGAGCCAACTCATGGAATACTAATATATTTAGAGGGTATTGGGTTGGACTATACTTCATATTTAGCGGCCTGATGGAATTTTAGGCCGACTTAACAATACCTTAACTTGGTAATTGGCTTGCAGGTTTAGGTCTGCACGGCCCTAATTACCAGTTCTAGCGGTCAACCCTTTGGATTGTCTTTTTAATATAGTTTAGTTTATATTTTGGATTTAATACCTAGCATATAAGAACATGCCCCTTTCCCTTCTCAAAATTCATCACAAGTCTATGTTGTTTAATGATTGGATCTCTTTGTACAAACATTTTGACACTTCGATGCAATTAACCATTGTTGTATTATTTTTTTTGTCCTTATTTTACCTCAATAAAAATATGAATATTGATTCTTGAAGTAATAGAAAAATTATCTCAAAAAATTAATAAATACATAAATAAACGGAAAGCTTCCGAATTATACAATCTTCACTATAAAAAAAGAGATTATTAGGGACTAAGGGGCATAATAACGAAATTTAGGTACAAGTATTATTTGGTATTATCAATAATTCATTGTTTGAGTTTTATTTGAAAATAAAATAGATGAAAACTGGAAATAATGCAAAATCAACCATATTTGACAAATTATTCAGGAATAAACTAGGTTCCATACGTTAAAATAAATCTTAAATATTATTTTTATTTTTATGAAATACCTTATCTTTAACTATAACTTTTGTTAAAGTATTCTATTTTTATCAATTAAAATAATTGTATCAGGTAACTTTGAATTTATACTATTCATTTTAAATTACATTTTATTTTTATAGCTCTCTAAAACTCATCCAATCCCAGTGCAACAGGATAATCACAAACATAATTTATTGCAATTCTTAATAATTGTTGTAGTCTATTATTAAAATGCTTGAGATTGTATGATTTATTTGGCCATTCTAAATTTCTTATATTGTATTAATTATGTTCTAGCAACTGTCAAAACATATATAAATTCTTTACATATGTATATTTATTGATTATTTTAAACATATGTTTTTTAATTTAGTCAAAATTTTATTTTATTATTTGTCTGCCTAAATCTATTTGTTATCCCGCAAGTGCACGAGGTAGTTATAGTAGTGAATGAACAAGGTTATATCCACAAGGATTGATGTAGATTATTGAGTAATGTAAATTTATTTTTTACTTTATCTAGGTGATTGAAATAAAATGGTGTGAGTCAATTAATAATAATTATAATAAATATAACGAGAAAAGTTTGGATCAATCAACTAAGATATAAGAAAGAAGAGATATGAAGAAATATGATGAGAGAAACGAGTCTTAGGGCAATGCTTTAAACTATCAATAACTGTATTGTCAAATTAATTCAATCCAAGTCACTATTTCTTTATTCTTATAAGATAGTCATAATATTAAATTACCCATTCTCTCGAAGTTTATGTAATTTGTAGATTAATTACTCGTGTCAATATATCTATTTCACATTCACAATGAACTCCCAATAGAACCACAGATTGGTAATTCATCATAAATATCGCAGACTAACAATCATATAAATATTTATGTCATATATATCTAATATATATGTAATCTCATCTTTAGAATCTTGACTTTATGTATGTCATACATGCTTACTTACTAGCTTCACAATTAAACATAAAAAATAAAACTATATACATGAATAAGAAACAAGAAGAAGCACTTGAATATAAACTAATTTACTTTAATATAATCATTGAACCATATCAAATATGCTCTAAGACTATGATAAGGTTAGTGAAGGAAATCATCCATGATTTGCCTATTCATTCATTTGGAATATATACAATCTGCAAGCTATAATTTAGGTGGTTGTTACAATTTACAAGCTATAATTTAGGCAACTGATGCTATAGGATATATACAAAATAATAACACATTATTTTACATAATAATATCTATCACACCTTCACAGTCAAAGTGGGAGGTGGGCATACGCTTAGATTGTCCCAAAAATCATAAAAAAAATACGCGCAAAAAGCCTTTGGGGAAAATATGAGCAATCTGATAGCAGGATGGAACATGAATTACACAAACTTCACCACAGACAACTTTTTCATGTATAAATTGAATGTCCATCTCAAGTTGTTTTGTTCATTGATGTTGGACAAGATTGCCTGATAAATAAATTGCACTATTATTGTCATAATATACCAATGTAGACTTGTAAATGGGGCAATGAAGCTCAAGAATGAGGTTTCAAATCCAACAATAGTTATGTCTCTGTATTTTGCCTCAGTATTAGAGGGAGATAATAGAGGTTGTCATTTGGACCACTAAGAAATTAAGTTATCACCGAGGAAAATACAATAACTGGAGGTAGATCGTCTAATATCTGGATCCACCCCAGTCTACGTCTTTGTAAAAGAGGAGCTTGCTAACAGTTGATTTATACAGATCCATGCACAAATTAAGAGTACCTTGAATGTAGCGTAAAATATGCTTATGAGTATTCATCTGCTCGTCCTTTGGATCATGCATATGAAGGCATACTTGTTGCACCACATAAGAAATGTTAGGCCTCGTAAAAGTAAGATATTACAACGCACCTATAGACATCTATACTAAGTTGGTCATCATAAGGATGTCGTTAGAAGCACAAAGTTTGGGCTTCGTATCAATCGACATTGGACACGTTATGCAATTATTCATCCCTTGTCTTTCTGGAATTTCTTCTGCTTACTTTCTACAAGAGAAACATACCATTTTCATAATGGGTAACCACAATTCCCAAGAAATAACTAAGTTGACCAAGATCCTTCATAACGAACTCCAACTCAAAAGTGACATAATTGGCTTTCGAAGTAAATCAGAAGAGGTCGTCATCTACATACAACATAATATATGGAACATTAGACTCCTTACAATAAATGAACAATGAGTGATCTGGCTTGCTAGGAGTGAAATCGATCATGGCCACATAATTAACAAACCACTAATACCATGCACAAGGGGCTGCTTTAGGCCATATATTGATTTCTTCGCAAGGAAGCATAGTGAGGATGAAAGGAATCTTCAAAACTCATGGGTTGATGCATATAAATTGTTTCATTAAGATTACCATAATGAATTTTTTACATCCAACTAATGAATTGACATGATTTTGATAAAGTAATGCTCAAAATTGTCTGAATAGTTACCAGTTTACTATTAGGCTGAATGTTTCATCAAAATCTACTCTTTTCTTCTGTGACCGGCCATCACCTACAAAATGGGTTTTATTCCTCTCAAAAGAACCTTTAACTTTTCTTTTATGATAAAAAATGAACATAGACTGAATTATATTCACATTACGGGGATGAGGTACCAACTCCCATCTCTTATTTTTAATTAGAACAATATATTTGTCAGTTATGGAACTTTTTCAATTCGAATCATGAAGAGCATTCACCAAAGTTTTGGGCAATGGTAATTGAAGTAATCAAATTATGGGTATATTTGCAGCTTGATTTAAATATACCATGTTGACTATGGGTGGTCATACAGTGAAGTATGGGATTGTTGGGACTGGGTTGATTGCAAGCTAGACTTTGAGTTGATAGAGATGCGAGTGGTCTATTTGTGGTGACCTGGTGGGTAGGAGGTTTGCAGGCTTGGGTCGGAAAGGAGGGGGTATTATTTGGGAAGTCAGTTGAGGATGTTATGCTTGTTGATTGAGAGGTGATGAAGAGAAAATATGAGACTTTGGTTGGGATCTTGGGACTAGGTGTGTGATGGGCTTGATAACAAGATGAAGGGGCTGTGGCATTTGATTTTGTGGGTTGTGTTGCGTAAATGATGAATTAAATATGGAGAAATGCTTGCACTTAAACAAACATATGCATTTGGAGATGGTTCATGTATTTTTTAGAAAGAAAATTGCATCTTATCAAAAAATTACATGATGGGAATTGATTATTTATCCACTCAACAAATCAAATGGTTCCTCGGAGCTGTTACACCTCATTAAATGGTTCCTTGTCCAAAAATCCTTCATAGAAAACCCAAACGGATCAAACTCAACATAAACCAAATTTTTAGATATAAATTTACAAACATATATTAGATTTTAATGAGTTTTGGTGCATGCAAGACATTATTTAAGTTTAAAAGAGGGTTGGGTGGGGATGGTGTAGTGCTTCCATAACCACGAATATGAATCAAATGACCATTACCAAAAACAATATTATGATCTTTGATTGAATAAAAATAATATGAGACTATACCTTGATCTGCCATCATGTGAGATGGAGCACTGGTGTCCATATACGAGTTCTCATCCAGTTGAGAGAGTGTAAGGATATGCATTGCCTTATTCATGTCCACAGGCATGCCCAACAGTTGATTGTGCTATTGATGCATTGTATGCTTGTTGCGGTCTTGGTCCAAGAACCCTAACTTGGCATGGAGGTAGAGGTCGGGGTTGCCATGAAGCTACTGGATAAGGACAAGGAAATGTAACCTGGTACTACTGTTGGAGAATATCAAGAGACATGGTTACATAAATTCATTGAAGGATAGCAACGTCAAGACAACGTCTGAGAGGGAGGTCAGCTTCCTCGGATGGTTGGTACTCTTTCATGGCTTGGTCATCCATAAGGAGGGATGATATGTTTAAGAACTGAAAGAACTTTGGCTTGGACCATGAATAAAGCCGCCCATGAGGGATATTGGTTGGTTTCCATGTCCAAGGTGATTAGAATAAGGGACTTCACATTGGTTATGGTTAGGGTGGAGTGAAATTTGAAGTTGTCTACCATTGATGAGTAGCCATAGGAAGAAAAAGATGAGATGAAGAGGAGAAATGAGGGCTAGGTTGTAGAGAATGGAGGAAGATAATCTAATATGATACTATGAAGGAAATCATCCCTGATTTTCCTATTCACTCATCGCAAGGTTAGCCATTGCATCAATGATAACTTCAAAGTAGTTTTTGAAGGCTTTCTAGTCTAGATTTGACCTTGTCTGTTTCACACAAAATTGTGGACTTATGTGTTGGCTATTGAATTCCACAAATTTTAACTCAATTGAATACTTGTGGCTGATGTTATGATAAAAGTACCCAAGGTATATCAAGATGAATTAATGTATAATTTGAACTTTAATTGTATTTTGGACTATATTAGAGCCACCATTGGTAGATGTGTCATTCATGAAAGATCATTTCCTTATCTCTCCAACAAAATAAAAACCAATAATTTGAGCACCTACATTGAAAGTTATACACATTATTTTATAAATGTACGCTAAAGTTTAATGACTATGAGTGTCTCTTTAGTTTTTAAACTTCAAACCCATGAAAATCACTAAAAACGAGTAAACATCTAACATCCAATCATTATAACAACGTTGGACTAAACGAGATGATTATACATAATTTTACATGTAAAATGTATCTTAAATCAAGCTAAAAATGAATGTATAAACCATATTTATCATTATCATGTCAAATTTATTAATCTAAGTTAATACATTTATTTTATTGTGTTTATTAACCAACACATTAATGTAAAATTAAGATTTTACAAAAACATACATAAAGAATGAATTTTTAAAATGAAGATATATAAGATAATTTCATATTTATTGGGATATATTTGGATTTTATTCACGATATATTCATATATATATATTGTTATAAATTAAAATCACAGGTTTTAATCGTATTTTTTACTTTAGAAAAATTATGATAAATACGGGAGAAATTTAAAAACTTGTAGAATTTTGTGAAGGGAGCTTCTTTGTGAGGGGAATCTGAATAATAATAAAATGACTGTGGTTAAGAATTATATTAAATATGATTATTTTAGTTGAGTTACTTGGCGGGTGATGGGCAATGACTATCATTCTCATTGTTTGTGCTTAATTCAATCAAATCGTTAAGAATGAAAAAAAAAATTCACTTAATATACATGACTATAGATTTACTTATGCATAAAGTTTTTGTACATATAAAATATATTTATTTGTATATATTTATACACATTTAAATATATATATATATTATTTATACATACTTAAATCTATATTAATATGAAATACCCGGTTTTTCCAAAACTGCATAACATATTTATTTCAAGCCTTAAATTCATTTTAAATTTTTTATTCAAGTTCTTCAAAAACTTCATAATTGAGTTATGGATTATTTTCTTCGACCTTGTATATGGAACAAAAATACTAATAAATTCTGGACGAGTATATAATGTGTCTTCCGGGATAAACTTTTGTGGTGACTGGTTCACAAGATACTCACTTGACTCATAATTGGAAATTACTTGACTTAGTTAGATATTTTAATTTAGTGCATGATTAGATGAAAATTCATACTTGATATCCTTGAAATTATGCATGGGGAAATAAAATTATCATACGACATCTTTTTACGTAAAATAATTACGTAGACCTTGGGATCAAAATAATTTCAAAATTCATAGTTGGTAAAAGAAATACCACATATCATTTTATTTATATGTGTATGATATACACATTATTTGCATTATTTATGTAATTTAAAGGGTTAATACATAATCTATTAATACATAAATTTATTAATTATGTATTAATACTTCTTAAAACATAATCAGGTCATCTAAGCGATGATCATTGTATGTAATTAATGTCACCTCTTGTTTATCCTCTTACAAATGTCGACCACCTCACGTTACAAGACCAAATCTTTTTTTTATTACATTTCCCATAGCTCTCTTTTATTCGCACAAATTAATTTCAAAATAACCTTCCATTTGTTTCTTAAATAAAGGCACTTTGATCAACTACAATTTATCATTTCATCATCACAAATAGACCTAAATTAAAAAAAAAAAAAAAAAAAAAAAAAAAAAAAAGGAGAGGAAGTGTTAAAATTCATTAAGAGAGAAGATCATATCCAAAGGTTTTCAAGAGGATTTTGCATAGTTGAGTAGGTTCTTTCATTGCATGTGAGTATGGAGACTGGTTCTCTTAGTCTTAGATGTGTTGAGAATCAATAATTGTAAGAACCTACTTATGAAATCAATTGTGTGTATTACTTGAATAACTCTTTTATAGCCAAATCTCTCCCAAATTTGCTAAATGACCTAAAATTGTTAACATGCATCAGGTTTATTCTAATTTGATTTTATTATGAAGTTTATACTAATTAAAGAAGTTATTTTTCAAATTCAAGATTTTTGGCTTGTTCTTTTGACCATGTTGGAATTAAAAATCACCTACTGTATGTCAACTTTGAAAATTCTTATAAAATGTTATTATTTTTCTTAGAAATTGCTTCGAATATGTCGTAATATAGGAGTTTAAAAATATATGGTTAAAATATGGGATCATTTGAAATTTTGTACGATTTATAGTGATTAATTTGCCCAGGGTGAAACCCTACTGGACAACCCCTCGTGTTTGAATATTTATAAATTTCTTATGTGATCAATTTTAAAAAGTGTTACACTATTTTTTATTTGGTGAGTCAGAAACTTATATTTAAATTTTGAGAATGGTTTGATTAAGTACAAATTATGATGGATTTTACCAGTTAGACCAAACCGGATAATCGGTTTCACAATTCATATTCTAGAAACTTATTTTTTGTAAATCTGTATGATTATTATCTGGAAGAAATATTTTAGAATTTTATAATATTATCAAAGTTAACATGTATGATTAAATTACATGATAATCAAAGTTTTGTAGGAGTTGAAATAAAATATTTTCTATGACATGTTAATATTACTAAGATGATGTAAGATATACAAATATGTTAACTAAAACTTGATTTTATTGTGTTCTAATGTAATGTAACTTAAATGTTTTATTTGTGTATTGCATTTGGGTAAATAAGCTTACTAAACTCTTATTCCTTATTGAGAATTTGGTTTGTTAAATTTGAATGTTATATGGTTATAAGTTGATTAAATGATTGACTAACATCAAATATATGAATCTAAATGTGAAACAGGTCAAGTGCAGTTAGAGCAACCAATGTCCTCCTGAAGCTATCCCATTGAGCTTCTCTTTTTTAAAGAGTAACTAGAAAAAGCAAAAAAAAAAAAAACCTAATTTTTAAATATCTTGTCTTAATTAGATTAATTGATATTTTAAAATTGGTATTTGGGCCATTGGGCTAGGTAGTCATATTACGTTTCACATCAACTGCGAGTACAGTTACAGATCCACCGTAGGCAAACACGAATGGGACTTCATTTTCACCTATTTGCTAGTGAGTGTATAGGTTGACAACTAACACTGAACCAGTACATACGGGATCTGGATGGGTGAATAGCTTTGATTTGTTGGTTGGTTTAATTCATGTAATATATTTTTAAGTTATCCCACTGGGCATCTCCTTCGAGAGATGGCCCATGATACTAGTGTTGATTTTAGGTACGACGAATGACAAAGATGAGTAGATACTGGCAGGGCTATATTCCACACTTAATTTTGTGGTTTTTGTTATATGTATGTAAATAATGTTGGAACTACTAGTTGGTTGTTATATTATAAGACTTTTAGTCCTATGCATATATCTTTAGTGTTTGATTTAGAAAGTGTGGGTTAATACGAGTCTTTTGAACTTATTAAATCGAATGAAGTTTTCTTTTCAAAACAATTTTTTTTTCCAACTTGTATACTACTACTAGTAGGGTCAGCATCAAGAGGGATTTTGTCAAGGAAATAGTTCTTACTGCTCAGATTCTAAGATGGTCTTCAAATTCCTTAGCCTATCTGGCTTGTTTTGTACACGTATAATGGAATATTGGTTCTCAGCCATTCTCGATTCTTAGCCATCTTTGGTTCTTAGCCGAAAGCAAATGAATAATCTACAAAGGCAAGTGTAATATAACATAAACATTTAATGAATTATAAATAATAGAACATGAATAAGGTCTTTAAATTTATGAGTGCTTCGAATGATTTTATGAATCCTCCCACCCCTAAAGGAGAAAACAAAGACCCTTTCAACATATTAAGTGGGCTTAAGGTCCACCATTGCGTTCTTATTTTCATCCTCATGTGAGTCACCAAAATAAAATCATTGAGGTGGTTTCACAATCATATTAAAAAATATGACCCTTTAGTTAGTTTGCCTCATTTATCTCTTATGTCCACGTGTGTGACACTGAGATAGTTAACATTTGAGCATACCCATTATTATACAGACTTGTATTAGAAATAAGCTCGACCACGTATGTGTACCAGTTACGTATAACTACACAAAATCTATTAAAATTGGTTCATATAACCGGGAGACAACAATCAAGAATTAACCAGTGTATGCATGGAGAATTCAAGAAATTCTCTCATGCTTCATATAATCCTTTGATGGAAGACAGCTTTATTGCCATTTAATACCTTTTATTTTCAAATATTTTACTTGGATTGGATTTAACGATTTCATCAACATTTGTATGTTTGGTTTATGTTATCTATTATCCTAAGCATATATAAACATGCAAGCATAAATAAAATAACGTAAAGTAAAACATTTCCTAGCATGTTCCAAGGCATAAGATGACCATGAGTCAGTTTCTATGCAATCCAAATCACAAGTTCTTGTGAAATGAACCAAGATTTAATTTATCATTAATATTCATTTAGGCACATACATCTTATCGATTATATTTGGGCCTACACAAACATATATTGGTCTTAATCATCTTCGAGTCCAGAGTCCAATTTGAATAGGTGATTCACTTTGCCGTTTTCTTGTATAGTCCTTCATACAATTATAAAAGAATGAACCTCACACTTATTCATCACTCAAAAAGATATAGAAGGTCCAATTGCCTTAAATGAGAAGTGCGCAGGCCCCTACAAATTAACCAATAAAATCAAACCATCACATAAGAAAATTAAAATGATTCAATAACAGTCTAGACTCGGCTCATGACAACCCAACTATATAAATTTCATAATTAAAAATTATCACAATTAAATATGATTTTGTTGAAATTGTAGACATAGTCGAATTTTCCGTAAATATCCAATTTTTATCTGCTATATAAAATCTAATGAAGTATACAGTCTCCTTAGTCATCTAGAATTTCCTTAGATTTGGAAATATGTAATTTAGGAGATCATATCTTTGAAAAGTAAATGTATATCAACTTGCCATACCAATATTAACATCATATCTTTGCATAGTCAAAGCATATCCCAGTTTTCATAATATGGAGATTATGAAATATTAGAATATATTTGAAAAGTCAAAGTTTATATCCTTTTTATATCTCTTGAGATATTATTTGCATAATTATGGAAATAAGATAATTGGATAGTCTTTGTTTCCTAAATTATAGCAACATGATATTTTCAAGATTCTTAGAAATCTAGATATGTCATTGGATGAACCAATTCATTTCAAGAAACCATCTGAGCAATCTTTCGTGTGAACATTGATCTCGAGCTACTTGATCGCATAAATTTCCAATTTGAGCAGCTCAATCGCACGAACGCCGATCTGAAGTGCTCGTTTATGCCAACATCAATCTTGAGCGCTTAATCATGCGATGCGCCAATCAAGTTTGCTCAATCACACAAATGCAGATCATGAGTTGATTGATGTGCTTGATCGCGCATCTTTTTCTTTTTGCATTCTCTCATTTCTCCTATTTTAAATGTGCATATGTTACCCTTTTCACCTCTTACAACTCATATATGATGTGTGATCTAGCATCTAAAGCCAGATTACTATCTATATATATGTACCCATTATTATATTATGTAAATGCAGACATATCATGTATTAAACAAAGATATTCAATCAACAGAAAAATTTCTAAATGTTTAATTTATTCAACAATAAATAAAGACATGCATTCAGATATCAATATCAAAGTTAAACAGATAATCAACCTGTATATGAAGTGCAAATAGGCTCTAATACCAATGTTGGAATATTTAGGCCCTAGATCGTACGAAATACACAACAAAAGTAATAGTTAAAATTATGTCTATGATCTATGTCTAAACTTGTACATCTTCGTATAATAATTAAAATTAAAGTTTGGCAATATACCTATCATGATTTCACATTCATAGCAAAATCCATGGATCTTCAAATTGTATGTTGTCAAGGACGTGTGAAACCTCTAAGTTTATTAACACCCAACATTGATGTCTAAACACACAGTGTAATTTGATTCTCACATATCATGTTTAGAACAAGATGAATAAACTAGAGCTAAAAATATAATTGGGAATCTCAATATATGAGAGTACAGAAAAGAGAGCACACAACGAAAATCCTCTTGTTGTCGAGTGTTGTGGAGTCGTGACCAAAATTCCCTGAGGGGTTAAATTTATATTAATCCCTTAGGTTTTCTTATGGGCTTATGCTTCCTTATCTCCATGTGTTGGGCCTATCTCCAAGACTAAGCCTTTAAGTGTCTTCTTTGACTTTAATTCATACCTAGAATTAATTCTTGAGCCAAAAAGACTACTCACAATTTATTCTTTAATTCACTAACATTATATGGGCCTAAATAACTATTTGTCCAACAAATAAAATTAGCCTAATAATTAATTATTTCATCATCATTTTATTATTTAGACTTAATAATTAATTTTTCCAACAAATATTATTAGCCAAATAGTTAATCCATCAATAATTGATTATTATTTATCTTCATTCCAATGCACTAGAACCTGATTAAACATTTGATCCATTTGGTTCATCACTTAACCTAGTCCCACAACAATCAATCCAATTGTAAGTATTCCAATTATATAATGACCTTTGGATTTCCTCAATCATAAGGTACTCAAGACATCCATTCATTCATGTCCAGTAAACACTATTAGAGGGACTCATAGGTAAAAGATGAATTCGGTGTGCGAACCTTTCATCTGTAGTTACCATGTAGATATAATTCATTCGCTTGATTCTCTGATTAATATATAGGGCTTTGTCATTTTATACGAACCCAAAATGGAATTAACAACCATAATGATCCACACGTACTCTGTCGATCCGTTGGCCCATAACGAGATCCTATCTCTCATGTTCAGTTGGGTGCCTTGCACAAGGTCTTCATGGATACAATGAGTGTAGATAAAAAAAAAAAAAAAAGAAACAATCCCAACATATTACTCTGATGGTCATAAATTTTATTTTTCCACTATACTCATCTTAAACATAGTTTCACCATAACCAACTATTCCTTATTTGGCCTCTTAGGAGAGGTTTAAGGAACCTATCAAATATAAAACTTCCCTCATATAGGACTACATGCAACCGTACAGTCTAGGACAAATTAAAGCACCTACAGAAATCAAACCTCAATTTTCCCATTGCCACTGCGGCTACCAAATGGTTTGAGTTCATATGCAAGATCAGTTAAATGTGATTGTTTGAGACAAACATCGCATATAATAGTATATATGGTGTCTTAGCATTGATATCCATAGAATGGGAATACCTAATCCCAGAGTGACGTACCTCTTAGTGCAATCCTAATTAAGTCCTATTATATATATTCTCATAGATTTTATGACTTGAAATATTTATATCTCAACCACCGAGACTTATTCCATGACCACCAACCCATATGTGAGCAAGTTTTCTAGTTTTTGAGATAATGGGATTTTAATATCATATAACTGTTGTGATGATTTATGCTTCAATTTTGATACGCAAGTGCACTTAGTCACACAAGTAATATAATGATAAGTAAATTGTCTCTACAGGGATTGAATTCAATATAATTTACAAATGCCAATCATCCAATAATTTTAGCCAAGAAAAAGAGTAATAAATTAGGTGGATGTTCAGTTTTATTACTACAACTCAAACAAAGAAATAAAGAAAATACTTCCAGCAATTAATTTTTCAATTCACAAGCCAACAAACAACAAGAAAGTCCAAAAAATGGAGATGTAGACTTGAATTACTAATTTCCCTTGAATGAGTTTTTATTGATCAATGTTCATCGACAATGTTTTGAGTGAAATGTTCCAAAGTTAACAAGAATTTCCTCTCAGCACATATAATTTTTCCAAATGCTATGCTACACATTTATTTTTCTAATTGACATATTCATATGCCTAATAGAAATTGGAACATCAATGTAAGCTTCAATTCTTATAGTTATGCAAGGCGAACAATATATTCCTGTACCACCTACTACTACAACCTAGAATCGGTTATAAACTTGCATCATTCAAGCAATTTCCACTAGACCTAACCTTCCCAGTATTAAATCTAGCTTATAAATTCATCATTGTTAGCAAAACAACAACAAATATTAACAATATGTACACTTGAATGAACAATGACACAAATCACTCAATAATGCATAAAAGTCTCAATAATATGATTCAAAGTTCATTAGTAATTCAATTCTTCAATAAGTTTAGCTCATGACTAACTTAGAAAATATAATCCAAAAGCTTAATTCATCATCCATAGTGATTGAAAGAAATTCCAAAAATAGTGGAATTAAAAGGTTAAAGAAGAGAGGAGTGAGCTGATGGTTATGCTATTTTTCGTGAATCCGTCTTCTTCTTCCTTCTTAATGTCGTTTTCTTCTTACCTCCTTGATTTTACTTTGAGTTGCTAAGAATGATGGTCGTTTCGCTCAATGTCTAGCGGTTGTTGTCCTCTCTATTTTTCTACGCTACTGTTGCTGCTTCCTTCCCTAATTGTCTAACCCTTCTTCTTTCCCTTGGCTGCTGATGATCAAGGCCCACCATCTTTTTTCCATATTAGGCAACCCATTAGTTATGATGTCAATCTGGCCCAAATTATTCTCCGGCTAATTTAGTCATTCATTTAAGTTTCAAGTTAGCCCACGCCAGCTAAGAAGTGACTAAATTACACAGTCATCTGTTTTTGGTCGAATTTCCTAGGTTAGAAATTGAGTTCTAGTGTTGCTGCAGCAATGCTCCCAGCAACTGGGGACTTCCTCAACCAGTCGACACTCTTTAGCTTCGATTCTCCAAGTTCAGCTCCAGCCTTGTTTTTCACATAAAATTAAGGGAAAATTAAATAATTCATCTGTACAAACTACAAAACGAAACAACGATCTAATTCTACTATATTATACTACAATTCGCTAAATTCATCATCATTTTCTACATGATTTTAAGTTCAAAGGTACAAACTAACTCTATTACATGGAGTTATCAATAACATATAAAACAAATGAATATAATAAAAAACAAATATCTTTAAAATTTTATTTATATTCATAAAGACCGTACTTGGAATATGTCTTTTAGGCTAGCCCAAAAGTTGGTTGCGTGGCAAATATTCCTACATAAACAAGCCAGGCAAATATCACCTTTGGGGAAGAAGACTGTGACAAAATTGGTAATTTGAATTCGGACCCCTATGTAGGTTTAATGGAGAAGTTGTCTTTTAGTCTTAACCATGAGAGAGATAGATCACCACTATCATTAAGTTTCAATTCAAAAGGATCAATCAGGATAATAAGACTGGCAGTAGTTAATGCATCTTCTTCTTCCAGCATTATCCTTGGACGACCAAACTTAAATCTCTTTGGAGCAGTGGCATCAACCTGTCATATGAAAGTTAAGTTTTTGACCGAGAATAGAATAGGAGAAATCCTTAGAGATAGGAGATTACCTTGAGAATGCTACTCAACACATTGCAACAAGCACTCCCAACAACAAAATCTCATAGTGGAAGGGTGTGAATTTTAAAATGAATAAAACAACACAATAATGATAATAGAGGATCATCCACACACACCACCTAGGCAGGCTACTGGACGATCACTATCAGAGGATTCACAAGACAACCTTGGTGTAAAACTAGAATTGATGGAGGAATCGAAGAAAGTAGAAATAATTAATGATGATCCATCAAAGCTAGTTAAATTGAAGCATAATTACACCCATTCATCAAGAAGGATTTAATCTAATTCTTATAAATAAATCTCAATGTTTGTGAAGGCAGAAGACTTACTAGCATCCCTAAAGAATCTATTGTTCAGTAACTAAATGTGGATCTTTTGTAAGACTAGTTAAGTTGAGTAAGAGAACCTTTGGTGAAGAAAAAAACTGGCATATTCAGGCTGAAGTTGAAAATTGTTAGCAATAGGCCAAATTTGATCAGTACAATATCTCGAGTGGCTAGAAAATATGGTCTTAGATCCAAAATCTAAAGGGCAGTGGAGATTTTGTGTTGATCTTACACATCTTTACAAGGTGGTATGTCCAAAAGACCCTCCCCTTTCTTCGAATAAACATACTAATAGATTTGACAATAGGTTATGAATATTTATCCTTTCTAGATGCTTACCAAGGGTAGAAAAATATTCAACTAGCTCCAGAAGATTAAGAGAAGATTAACTTCATCATGGATCAAGGCATTTATTTCAATGAGGTTATGCCTTTTGGTTTGAAAATTGTTTGTGCTACTTATGAGTGTTCGGTGGATACAATATTCACCAGTCAAATCATAACGAACATGTAGGTTTACATTAAAAATAGGGTTGTTAAAAGTGCATACATTATAAACACCTGAAAGATCTAGATTAATGTTTTGAAATCGTGTGAAGGTATAAAATGAAACTCAATCCAACTAAATTCACTTTCGGCGTACGGGGAGGAAAGTTTCTCGGATATGTAAACGTGAATCCTACAAAAATTATCACTATATTGTAGCTACACCCCCTCTGGAACTATAAAAAAATTTCAATGCCTGACATGGCAGATGGTGGGACTAAGTTGATTCATCCGATCTTTCGTGGATAAAGGACATTGTTTCTTCAAAATCCTACAAGGTAGATAAAATTTAAGATGGATATTGGCGAGTCAAAAGACTTTAACGGAATTAAAATGATACTTAACCTCCCTACCCCTGCTAACAAAACCAGAATAAGGTAAAACTTTGTACCTTTACTTGACCACATTGATCGATGTTATTAGTGTCATCCTGATAAGGGAACACCTCGAGAAGCACATGTTGATTTACTACATCAAAACTACTTCACAAGGAGCAGCTCAACCATATCCAAACATTAAAAAACTAGCTTCCGCATTGATAACAATAACAAAGAAGATGCGACCATATTTTAATCACACACTATTATCGTCTTAACAAATTCCACATTAAAACATGTGTTGGGAAGCACTAAAGCATCAGGATATATGGTTAGGTGGGTAATTGAGCTTAGCCATCATAACATAGAGTTTCAATTATGCCTAGCCATCAAGGCACA
Organism: Caryopteris x clandonensis; assembly: GCA_028749325.2. NCBI lineage: Eukaryota > Viridiplantae > Streptophyta > Magnoliopsida > Lamiales > Lamiaceae > Caryopteris > Caryopteris x clandonensis. The sequence continues at coordinate 4,018,652 of JAPYKT020000024.1, read as the reverse complement.
AGCTCTTTGCAAATTTCATAGTGGAAATGATCCTTACTAAAGCAACAAGTTCAACACCAACTTGGAAAGTGTATGCGGATGGATCCTCCACTATGGCAAGTAATGGAGATGGTGTAGCCATTGAAACCCCTCAGGAATTCAATTTCTGCACATTAAATAATGACTCAGAGTATGAAGTCCTCATTGCTATATTAAAATTAGAAAGCATAGGGGCAGCAATAAAAAAAAAAAAATAGCTTACACTGACTCACAACTGGTCTTCAGCCAAGTCTTAGGAAACTTTGAAGCATGGAAAGAAAAGATGATAAATTATATTCAAGTTTTCAATTCACTTAAAGAGCGATTTGAAGATTTCTCAAGTAAGACACTCCCACGAGAACAAAATGTTAGGGCTGACCAGTTGGCAAATTTAGCAAGATCCATGACAAGTATCAATTTGCGGGCATTTACTATACTAACATCTCCAGTACCAAAGATCTCTAAGGAGAAAATCATAGTTTTTATTCAACCAAGAAAAACTAGTCTCTTGGAAAACATAGCTCGTGAAGATTTTAAAAGAGGAAGAGCTACCTCCTGGCCCAACTGAAGCTAGAAAAGTAAAGATACGAGCTTCCATTTTGTATTGATCAATGGAGAGTTGTGTAAACAAGGTTTTTCCTTATCATATAAATATGTCTAGCCTCTGATTAGGCTGAGTGCACTTAAGAGAAAGATCATTTGCTAAAGCCATTCACCAAGATTTCTTGTGGCCAATGATGCATCAAGACGTTGTATGCAAATCATGTCAATCACCTACAAACTTGACTCACCACCCTGCCATCCCAATATGACCATTGGAATCCCCTTATTTCTCTACTCAATGGGGAGTGGACTTGGTACAACCCTTTTGCTAAGCAACATAGCTTTCTTCTCAAAATGGGTAGAAGCTGAACTATTGGGAAAAATATCCAATAAAGAATTCATCAAATTATTATGGAATAACACAGTATGTCATTTTGGGATCCTCAAGCCATTGTGTTATATAATATAACATAATTTCGAGGCTCAAAAGTGTAAGAATGGTCTAACGGTCTACACATTAAGCATTTTTTCACTTCTGTGGTGAACCCTAGCAAACAGATAAACGGAGTCACAAATTAAACCATTTGCAACAGTTGAAAGCTCACCTTAAAAGTGCAAAGGTAGCATGGGTAGATGAACTCCCCAACGTCATGTGGTCGTACAGGACCACCCTTAGAATACCTACATGTGAATCTGTATTCAACATGGCCTTTGGGATGGATGCAATTGTACCTACCAAAATTGGAGTCTTGTCTTTGTGTATATTAAATTTCAATCCTTCAATAGATGAAAAATATTAAAGACCAAAGCTAGACCTTATAAAAGAAATTCACAAAAAGTAACATACCGGTTTGAAATGTACAAGCCAAAAGTGGCTAAAGCCTACAATGTTTGAGTGAGCCCAAAAAGTTTTGAAATGGGTGATCTGGTAATGAGAAGAACAAATATCACTCACCCGGTCAGCAAGTTGATCCAAAATAGGATGGTCCTTTGTCAGTTACAATCACATCAAGAATGGTACGTATGGCTGACAACAACTTGATGGAAAATATATCTCCCAAACTTGGAACGCTAATGGCTTGAAGAAATAATACCAATAGGATACATATTTCACGTTGTTTTCATTTTGCTTTTTAATTCCATAGGTATTCTTTTCAACTTTCAAACTCATTTGGTTAAGTAGGACGTGGGCCCAAGAGATATGTTTTACCATTCATTCAGTATTAATAAAACAATTGTTTTTATCTTTTAAATTCAACACATTTTGTCTAAGACACCACCAAGTCTTATACGACCATCTAAAGGAATGACCTTGGTCAGCTCGATTCCTTTAAACACAAAAAAATCTAAGTAGAAAGTGACCACCAAGGATTTCATTTGAGCTCCAATTTATATCGTGAACTTGTTCAAGGTGATAGCTAGACTATCCAATTTGGTTGTCTCTGCATCTATTCTCTATTTTGTAGCGTCCATCAAACCACCAAGAATGTTCTCTAAGTCTGGTTTCTTTTCTGTCATTAATAACACTATTCGTAGTAGAGAAACCGGGTGGCGATATATGAAATTATTTGGATTGGCATAGCTCCATTTACTTGTTGTCCCAACTAATTTCCACTCTGATTTTGTTTATAGTTATTGTTGTAACCTTGTCCATGCGTGTAGTTCATTTCTTCTGGTGTATCTTTAACTATGTTTGTCTGATCTTTAACGTCCTTAAGTGGTGGCATAACATTCTTTTGTTAACAATGTAATTCCTTTAACCATGGTGAACATTTGTGATTTCAATTCCCTCAATTCATCCGACTTGCTTGAAATTTCAGCTACTTTCCTCACTGAATTTCTTGTGATGGCCACTAAGCACTATTTGCAGCCATTCTTTCTAATAATTCCATAGCATCCTCAACAGTTAGTTCTAACATAGCACCTCCAATAGCTCCATCTATTTTATCACGAGTATGCTCCATTAAACCATTATAAAAGTAATATACTTGTTGATCTGCTCCAAATGCATGTATGGGACACTTTTGGATAAGATCTTTGAACCTCTCCCAAGCTTCATATAAAGGCTCTTGATCAAATTGTGTGAATTGGGTGATCTCGTTGATAGGTTATCAATCCACCAAATATAATTAACCTGCTTCCAAAATATGAGTATAATAGTGAGCAGGGTTGAATCCACAGGGAACGAGAATTAAATTCTCTTGAATAAAATTAAACAAAAAAAACGAGGGGGTTTTGAGAAATTTTCACCTAATTAACTAAATACTAAATTAACCAATCTAACAATCACAAGCTTACACGGTATCAATGCACACGAAATAATTTGGCAAGAAAAACTATCAAAATAGAGACAATAATAAGAAGAGAAAATTTTGATTCAAGGGTTCGATATTCAATTATACTATTGATCATAGACTAACAAATAAATTCTTGAAAATTCAAACAATTAACCTTGGATTTATTAGGATAGCATTATAAATTCTTTGTTTTCCTAATTAATTAACCAAACCTAGCATCCAGTCAATTCTTATTAATAATCAACTAGGCATGATAGCATTCCTTGTCAATTAATAATAGCATTAATCTCAAGTGAAAATAGGTTAATACTAATACCAATAATTAGAATAGTCCTAACTATCAATATTAGCCAGATAGGTTCAATTATGATAGGCAATTTATGATAGCATAATTTACCTATTCTAATGCTACACATCTTCACTCATTTACACTACTAGGAGTATAAACTCATGAATAACTTTAGGAAAATAAATATTCATTTTGATTTGTCAATTCAAATTAATATAAATCTCCATAAAAAATCATTTAAACATAGTAGTACTTGAATATAAAACAAGATAATCAATACATATCACGAAGCCTCACAATAATATAACCGAAATACGAAACCCTTAAATCAAAACAAGAAATTTGCCACTCATAATATTATAAATCCTAAACATATTCAACATCATTTAATAAAAGAAATAAAATAAAGAAGAAAAGATAAAATAAGATAAACAATTACTACAATAGGAAAGGAAGATATGTCTTTTTCCTTCTTCCTACTAAGTCTCTTCTACCAATGTTCCTTAAAAGTAAGAAAGGCAAAAATTGAAATTCTCTCTCCTCTCCACACACAAGTTTTGGCTATGCTCTCCAAGAATTGGAGAGACTTTTTGTTTCCCTAACTTTTGACTTCTTGGGCTAAAAAAATGTGGGCTTTTGGGTTTTGGGCTTTTTTCTTTTTCTTTTTTTACAATTAATTTAAATTAATAATATAAGCTCACTAGATAAAATAAAAACATAAGCCCATGAAAATAAAATATGTTGAGCCCTTCACTTCCGGATATCTTTACTTCAGCCCGTTTCTATCGTTAATTCCCTTTCTTTCTTGATTTTTCTCCAACTACAATTAATTATTTTCCTGAAATAAAGAATGATTAATTAGATCAATTAATTGCAATTTTGGAGACAAAAATACGGAGGATATGAAGATAAAATATAGAATATTATAAACATATCAAATCCCCCACACCTAAATCATGCTAGTCCTCATGCATGCATAAGAAAGTAGCGCATGATGATAACCAAGAGAAACATTCTCCTACAATATTTTCAAATTCAAGGCAAAACTTTCCTACAATGTTCTCAAATTGCTACGCAATGACGAAATTAAGATGATAATTCTACAAGAGTAAGTGATCATGATATCATGTAAATTCAAGAAAAACTCATGTCTCATCAATTCTTAACAATTTCAATAAGCTCCAATGTGACAAATTCAACACCTCACTAATGGATTCACTCCATTCGCTCATTTGTGTATGAATGGAATTTGTATATTGTGACACTCAATTTCAAAGCATAATACATCATTGCCATAAGTTTGCTTATCATTCGAATCTCCACCACTTTGTCATGTATTCATGCAAAATATCAAAGGGTCTTTCCAAGGGTTGTAATGAGTCAATGGGTAAAGGTGGGATAAAATGAAGGGAATATAAGCTAAACAAGTCAAGAAGATATACGAATTTATACACAAAGTCCAAGATGACAAATAATCCACCTTCATTTCCACTATTCAACATGAAATCTCTTTATCCCATTCTCACTTGATATTCTCCCCTTTCATCAAGCTCAATCATATATAAATAACCAAGTAGTAACATGTATATTACTCCATTTACAACTCCCAATCACCAAAATAATATTGTACTGTGATTTTTTCCTACCCTTCTTCATCGTGGTAATGATATTTTTTTTATTTCAAAATGTTTTTTGTTTTTTGGTTCCCAACCTTTTTTTAACCTCCAACTCTATAAACACTATTGCATTTCATTCACATACATCTTGACATGAAGGGTTCAATCAAGATGGATATAATGAAAAAAATAGTTAAGAGGTTCATCATGTACTTGTTAAAGCAAGAAATTGGCTAAAGGCACAAATGAGCAAACTAGGGGAAATTGTATAGGTATAGATTCAAAGAAAAGGCCGTCAAGTGGTTAAGCCTAAGTGCCCTTATCATTTTTAGTGCATGAACACATTATCTGGTCTCAAAATGCATATTAAAGCAAGTTCTAAAATGAATATGATATGCTTGATCACACACAAAACAAGACATAAAGCTCAAAAGCTTGCAAAAAAAGAGGTTATTCTGTGTTGAACTATGCACATTTTCACTCTATCCATTGAAAAATAAAATAATGAGACACATCATTTTGAAGCATAGACAAAAACTAATCAATCTCATGCATCTCTTGTGGATATTATCACTCTCATTCCAACAAAGCATGGCAATTTACAACCAAAATTAGCATTATGCTCCATATACCCCCATTCATACCAAATTTGTTCAACATTCTAATTACTCCAGCATAAAAAACACAAGGAAATCCCCCCACACCTAAACTCTACATTGCCCTCAATGTACACCACCAAGGCTCGTCAATCAGGAAAACAAAAGAAATAAGAAGATAATAAAAAAATAAAAAAAATGAAAAGAGAAAAAGAAAGAACTTCCCTGAAAGAGGGGCGATGTGGCCAAACAGCCAGGGCAAATATGATGACGAAACGAAGGCAGCACCAAGAAACAGAGGATGGAGCAGCACAATACCGATGGAGAAGAAACAAAGGTAGCAGTGGACGGAGAATGGAGCAGTAGCATGGCAGCAGTGACGCAGGTACGAACGGCAGCAGCACAATGGGAGAGTAGCAATGCGGAGGAAGGTAGCGGCGCGCATCGACGGAGGAAGGAGAAAACAGTAGCGATGCAGACGCGGGCAGCAACAAAAGAAAGGAAACAATGATAGCGATGGTCAACAGAGAAGGGAGGCGAGAGCAGCGCGTGGGTGTGCCAGCGGCGGGAGTAGCAACGGCAGCGTGTGGCGCAGGCGGAACAGCAAAGGAAGTGCGCAGCATGGGGCAAAAGAAGCACGCGGGCGCGGCAAAGAAGACGGACACAGTCACAGCAACAAAGCCGGACACAGCCGTGACACAGGTGTGGCGAGATACTACAGCGATGGCATGGAAGACATAGCAGCAGCGCAGGTACACGGCAACAGAGGCAGCAGCACGATGGACAGGACATCATGCGGGTGCGGCGACAACGCTCAGCGTCGGTCAGCAGGGGCGGTCGGACAGCAACAGCAGTGGTAGTCAAGCATGGTGGAAATGGAAGAAGAGGGAGAAAGAAATGAGAAAGAGAGAGAGAGAGAGAGAGAGAGAGAGAGAGAGAAAGAGAAATGAGAGAGAGAAAAACCCTACCTGTTCTATGTTTTAAAAAAAAACAAATTGTAGAAAAGGGCTGAAATTTTGGGAGAAAAATCAGAAGGCTATGTGCTGTTAGGCGGGATCACACCTAACACTCCACTGTCTATTGAGTGTGATCACGCCCATTTCAACCTTGTCCACAATATTTTCAAGAAAAACTAGTCAAATTTAAGCGTGATCACGTCCAAATCGAACTAATCTCTTGTACCATTCCCAATTTTTGGACTTAGAGAGTTTTCATAAAATGTGATCTCACCTCCAAAATTGATGCCCAAACATTGCTATCCAAAATGAAAACTATGCTATCCAAATACGAAAGAAAAAAATAAATAAAAAATAAATAAAAATAAATAAAATTGGGGTTGCCTCCCAATAGCTCAATTTTTTAACGTCGTATGCTCGACAATCTTCCTTTCTCAATTTGTCAAATATCGAGGGTTTTCTAACTCCACATCCACTAAGTAAGATGTGTCTTCATTCTCATGGAATACCTTCAACCTATGTCCATTTACCTTGAAATCCTTCCCGGTTTCTAAACTTTTGATTTCCACTGTACAGTAAGGAAAAACATTAGTAATAACAAATGGACCAAGCTATTGAGAACGAAGTTTACCTAGTATGAGCTTAAGACTAGAATTGAACAATAACACCTTTTGCCCAATCGTAAATTGTTTTCGGATAATTGAATTTTCATGAAACAATTTGATTTTCTCCTTGTAAATCCTAGAATTCTTATAAGTTTTTAATCGAAGTTCTTCTAGCTCTTGTAATTGCAACTTCCTCAACAAACCAGTTTCCTCTAAATTCATGTTGCAGTGTTTTATCGCCCAATATGCTTTGCGCTCAATTTCAATCGGCAAATGGCAAGATTTTCCAAAAACCAACCTAAAGGGGGACATTCCTGTAGGAGTTTTATGTGTCGTTTGATATGCCCAAAGAGCGTCGTCTAGATGAAGACTCCAATCTTTCCTTCCAGGATTGACCGTTTTTGGTAAGATGGACTTTATCTCCCGATTAAAGACTTCTACTTGGCCATTAGATTATGGATGGTAAAATGTGGCCACTCGATGATGCACACCATATTTCTTCAACAACGCTCCAACAGTTCTATTGTAAAAATGCGTACCTTGATCACTGATTATTGCTCTTGGAATTCCAAACCTGCTAAAAATATTAGATTTTAGAAAACCTACAACCACAGCAGAATCGTCAGTCCTAGTAGGTTTTGCTTTCACCCACTTCGAGACATAGTCAACCACTAGAAGTATACACAAGTTATTACAGGATGATGGAAACGGTCCCATAAAATCTATACCCCAAACATCAAAGATTTCACATATAAGAATAGGAGTTTGTGGCATCTCATTCCTTTGAGACAATGAACCTGTTCTCTGACACTTTTCACAACTTTTACAGAACTCATATGCATCTTTGAATAAGGTTTCCCAGTATAAACCACTATCCAAGACCTTTCTAACAATTTTTTTAAGACCAAAATGACCACCACAAGTATAATTATGACAAAAACTCAAAAAGGATCTATGTTCATTTTCAGGTGTACACCTCCTAACTATTTGATTAGAACAAAATTTCCACAAATGAGGTTCAGCCCAAATGTAGTATTTTGACTCATATTTAATCTTTTGCTTGCGTGATTAACTAAGATCATTAGGTAAACGTCCCGTAACCAAATAATTAACAATATCCGCATACCATGGAATAATACCTTTCTCCATAAATAAATGTTCGTCCAGGAAGAAAGATTCTTCATCTTGCACTATCCTACTCAAATGGTCGGCTACAAGATTTTCAACTCATTTCGATCCTTGATCTCAATGTCAAACTCTTGAAGCAAGAGAATCCAACGTATCAGTCTAGGCTTCGACTCCTTTTTGGCTAAAAGATACTTCAATGTTGCATGATCAGAGTAAACATAAACCTTAGAACCAAGCAAATAAGACCAAATTTTATCTAGAGCAAAAACAATTGTAAGAAGCTTTTTTCAGTGGTCGTGTAGTTGCGTTGAGCCGAATCCAAGGTTCTTGAAGCATAATAAATGACATGGCTCTTCTTATCAATCCATTGGCCTAAGACAGCTCCCATGGCATAGTTTCTCGCATCACACATAATTTCGAAGGGCGATTTCCAAACGGGTGATTGGATAATTGGAGTAATGGTCGACATACACTTGAGCTTGTTGAACGCCAACTTGTAATCATCACCAAACTCGAATGGTACCACCTTTTGGAGTAATTAGGACATTGGCAAAGCAATCTTTGAAATTTATTTGATAAACCTACGATAAAATCCTGCATGCCCAAGAAAAGCTCGAACATCTCTAACATTAGTAGGATAGGGTAAACTTATGATCAAATCAACCTTTGATTTATCGACTTCAATCCCTCTAGGAGAAATTACATGACCTAATACAATGCCCTTAGTCACCATAAAATGACATTTCTCATAATTCAGCACTAAGTTAGTCTCAACACATCTTTTCAAAATTTTTGACAAATGGCCTAAACAACCATCAAATGAATCACCATAAACGGTAAAATTATCCATAAATACTTCAATGCACTTCTCAATAAATTCTAAAAAGATACTAAACATACATATCTAAAATGTACCTAGAGCATTGCATAGACCAAATGGCATTCTTCTACAAGAAAATGTTTCGAAAGGGCATGTGAAGGTTGTCTTATGTTGATCTTCTTCAGCAATCACAATCTGATAATAACCTGAATACCCATCAAGAAAGCAAAAGTAAGCTTTACTAGCCAATCTTTCTAACATTTGATCAATAAAAGGCAAAGGAAAATGATCATTTCTAGTAGATATATTAAGCTTTCTAAAATCAATAACCATTCGCCATCCATTTTGCACCCTCATAGTCACCAACTCATCATTTTTATTTCTTACCACAGTGATGCCCATTTTCTTGGGTACAATATGTATCAGGCTCACCCACTTACTCTCCGGAATAGAATATATGATGTTAGCTTCATAAAGTTTCAAAATCTCTTTCATCACTGGATTTAGCCGTCTTTGGGCTTGCCTTACTGGTTTCGTATCATTCTCCAGGAGAATTCTATGCATGTAAATCGCTGAACTTATGCCCTTGATATCTGCCATTTTCCACCCGTGTGCAGTTTTATATTCCTTTAAAACTTGTGTCAACTATTTTTCCTGATCATCAATTAATTGGCTCAAGATGATCACCGGTAAAGTTTCCTTATTTCCCAAATAGATGTACTTCAAATATTTTGGTAAAACTTTCAACTCCAACTTGGGGGCCTACACAACAGAAGATAGCAATTTTTCATTTGAAACATTAAATTCATCAATTAAATTTGTTACCCCCATGTGTCTATCAATCAAAGATTGAGACATTTCCCAGGCTTCAGCTATTTCTTCCTCCACATCCCACTGTGCTTGCATATCAAATCCTTCACCCTCGTAGTCTTCTTCGAACACATCCTGCACAATGGAATCAACTTTATCAATAGAGCACATAGAATGATTCTCTGAAGGATATTTCATAGCATCAAAAATATTGAATTTAACAATTTCTCTGTCAAACTCGACGAAGAGTGTACCCTCATCCACATCGATCTTTGTTCTTGTAGTCTTCATAAATGGTCTTCCCAACAAAATAGGGGCAGAGCTAGTGATAGTGTCTTCTTCCATTTTCAAGATGCAGAAATCTGCTGGGAAAATTAACCTGTACCAAAACATCTTCAATGACCCCTTCTGGGTAAGCATTAGAACGGTCTGCTAATTGAATGACAACTCGAGTATCTTTCAAGTGACCCAAATTCAAAGCACAATAGATTGAGTATGGCATGATATTAATAGATGCACCAAAATCTAGTATGGCACACTCAATCTTCATATTTCCAATAACACAGTGCATAGTAAATATACCAGGATCCTTGCATTTATTTGGAAATGACTTTTTTTATCACAGCAAATATACCAGGATCCTTGCATTTATTTGGAAATGACTTTTTTTATCACAGCAGATACATTCTCCCCACACTAACCTTCTCATTATTTCTCAATATCCTTTTTTTAGTGCACAACCCCTTTAGAAATTTAGCATACTTTGGGATTTGCTTAATGGCATCCAACAAAGTAATATTTATCTCCACTTTTTGAAAGGTTTCCAATACTTCTCTCTCATGATCATCCTTCTTGAATTTTGCTAACCTACTAGGAAATGGAGGACAACCACATTAGAAGTACTAGGTGAAGAGTGTGGGGAATTTACCTTTTTGTGGTCCTTGGACTTTTCCTTGATGATTTCTTCCGCTTCTTTCTCTTTTTCTCCTTCATTGGTATTTTCAAGCGAAGAAGGTCCCGATTGTATTTCCTTTCCACTTCTCAATGTCATTGCACTTGTTGAAATTGTTTAGTGTTTATGGCTAGAGCTTTCACAATATCTTCTAAAGACATTCTGGATTCTGAAGGTTGAGCCTGTGGTGGTGGTGGTGGTGGTCTTGTATAGCCTTTGTGAGAAAAACTTTGTTGGACTCCTTGATTCTTGTAGCTAAAGTTCGGATGGTCTCTCCACCCTAGATTGTAGGTATTTGAATAAGGATCATATTTCCATTGAGGTTGTCCCAAAAATCCTCCCAGGGCATTGGCTTGTTGAATATCTTCTGGCAATGAGGGACATCTATCCGAACCATGTCCAACAACCGAGCAAATCCCATATACTTGAGCTTGTGGCATTTGTCCATAAACGATGTTAACACTTCCAACTTTTGATCGAAGGAGCTCGTGTTCACTTCATTAACTTGATGTGGAATACTTTCTTATCGAGTTCCAAACTATTGTGTATGAGCAGCCATGCTCGAGATGAGACTTCTAGCAGCTTCTGGTGTCAAGCTAACCAATGCTCCTCCTATTGCAGCATCAATCATACGCTTCATAGAAGTATTGGACGAGTAATTGCTCTGGAATTTGATGTTCAGGAAAACTAGCACATAATTGTTTGAATCTCTCCCAATACTCAAATAAAGTCTCACCACGGTGTTGTCTAATTCCACATATATCATTTATAATATTGGCTGCACGTGAAGCTAGAAAGAATTTTTCAAGAAACTGCTTTTTCATCTCATTCCAAGTGGTAATAGATCCGGAAGGTAGATAATAGAGTCAATCCTTAGCTTTGTCAACTAAAGAGAATGGAAAGGCCTGTAGAGAAATTTGGTCTTCCGTCACAGTTTGAGGCTTCATTGCAGTGCATACAACATAAAACTCCTTCAAATGCTTATGAGGATCTTCATCTGCAACTCCACAAAAGGTAGGTAATAAGTGAATAAGACCGGATTTCAACTCAAAAGTAGCATATGTAGGAATTTGAATGCATAATGGTTTTTGATTAACATCAGGGTTAGCCAACTCCCTTAAAGTCAGTTGAGCTAGAACTTCCATGTCTTCTTCATTTGTCTTACTTTCTTCAGATTCAGCATCTACTTCAGGTTCAGACTCGATCCAATCTACACCTAGATTCAAACCAGGTGATGATGAAGATGATTGTTGAGCTCATAGTCTAGCTTATTTCCTTAAGGCCTTTGCAGTTTTCCCAACTTCTGGATCAAATATTAATTCACTTGTATGAGAAGAATGAGGCATAAACCAGAAACAAGGAAAAACCTAACTCAAAAGAAATTAATTGAACATTGTTCCCCGGCAACGGCGCCAAAATTTGATAGGTTGTCAATCCACCAAATATAATTAACCTACTTCCAAAATATGAGTATAATGGTGAGCAGGGTTAAATCCACAGGGAATGGGAATTAAATTCTCTTGAATAAAACTAAACAAAAAAACGAGGGGGTTTTGAGAAATTTTCACCTAATTAACTAAATATTAAATTAACCAATCTAGCAATCACAAGCTTACACGGTATCAATGCACACAAAACAATTTTGCAAGAAAAACTATCAAAATAGAGATAATAATAAGAAAAGAAAATTTTGATTCAAGGGTTCGATATTCAATTATACTATTGATCATAGACTAACAAATAAATTCTTGAAAATTCAAGCAATTAACCTTGGATTTATTAGGATAGCCTTATAAATCCTTTGTTTTCCTAATTAATTAACCAAACCTAGCATTCGGTCAATTCTTATTATTAATCAACTAGGCACGATAGCATTCCTTGTTAATTAATAATAGCATTAATCTCAAGTGAAAACAATTAATACTAATACCAATAATTAGAATAGTCCTAACTATCAATATTAGCCATATAGGTTCAATTAGGATAGGCAATTTATGATAGCATAATTTACCTATTCTAATGCTACAATTCTTCACTCATTTACACTACTAAGAGTATAAACTCATGAATAGCTTTAGGAGAATAAATATTCATTTGATTTGTCAATTCAAATTAATATAAATCTTTATAAAAAAATTATTTAAACCTATTAGTACTTGAATATAAAACAAGATAATCAATACATATCACAAATCATCACAATAATATAACCGAAATACGAAACACTTAAATCAAAATAAGAAATTAGCCACTCATAATATTATAAATCCTAAACATATTCAACATCATTTAATAAAAGAAATAAAATATAAAAGAAAAGATAAAATAAGATAAACATTTACTACAATAGGAAAGGAAGATTTTATATGTCTTTTTCCTTCATTCTACAAAGTCTCTGCTACCAATATTCCTTAAAAGTAAGAAAGGCAAAAATTGAAATTCTCTGTCCTCTCCACACAAGTTTCGGCTGATGCTCTCCAAGAATTGGGGAGACTTTTTGTTTCCCTAACTTTTGACTTCTTGGACTAAAAAAATGTGGGCTTTTGGGTTTTGGGCTCTCTTTTTTTTTTTTTCTTTTTTTACAATTAATTTAAATTAATAATATAAGCCCACTAGATAAAATAAAAGCATAAGCCCATGAAAATAAAATATTTTGAGCCCTTCACTTCTGGATATCTTCACTTCAGCTCGTTTCTATTGTTAATTCCCTTTCTTTTTCGATTTTTCTCCAACTGGAATGAATTATTTTCCTGAAATAAAGAATGATTAATTAGATCAATTAATTGAAATTTTGGAGACAAAAATACAGAGGATATGAACACAAAATATAAAATATTATAAACATATCACTCGTTTTTCATTATCAATGTTTTGCTTGGTGGATAATATTTGGTGAGGAAATTCTTACACAGCTCTAACCACATTTTGACTGAATCCTCATCCAATGATTGATACACTGCTTTTCTTTTTCTTTTTTTTTTGTCCTCCAAGAAGAATGAGAACAATCAAAGTCGTATCACATCTGCCCCCATGCCGTTCATCTTGATGGAGTCATTGATCTCCAAAAGTTATGTTAGATGTGCGTTAGGATCATCACGTGTACGACTACCAAACTAATTTTGTTGAACTATAGATATCAATGTTTGTTTCAATTCAAAATTGTTGGCACCTATGGTTTGCAATCATGCTCCTCCATAATTTTCAATAACAAGAGACTTTAAAGCCTCTTGAATGGGTAGAGGAATGATAGGTGGTTGTTGTTGTTGTTGTCGACGCATAGCATCCATTCCATCCATTATGTTATTCTCTATCATTCTGTCTACTCGAGTTCTCGATGTGCTTCTGTGTCTAGCAGTCACTTCAATCTCCAAATCAATACACACCAGATTTCGTGCACCTTTAGATCGTGTGTTCATAAACTACATACTAAAACAAACCATCAATGTTACAAAGAAGGTAAAACTATGAACTAGAAACAAGATTATATAATACACTTTAGATTAAAGTTCACTTATTAAAACGAATACCAGCCATGAATTACACTAGTCCCCGGCAATGGCGCCATAAACTTATTCGCTCTTTTATTTCACTCAAAAATGATTTGCAAGTTACGAGGCTAATAATAGTAAAATATTGGTGAGAATATGAATCATATCTACATGGATTATCTAATGTAATTTTAACTAATTACACGTTTATATTATCATTGTTTGCTATTTTATTTCACTTAAAATACGACTCGCTACTGCATGAGGTAATTATAGTAAATATGGTGAGAATATGTATCGTATCCACAGGGTCTGTTTATAGTGAATCAACTAAGTACGTGTTTATGATATTTTCTTCTATCTAAATAATTCAATAATTGGAATGCATTTTATAAAATAAACAAAAACAAATAAATAATAGAAATAAATAAATAAGCATACTAACGATATTCAGAGATTATATGGATTCAGGCACGTGCATTTATACAGTTCATATGAGTTCCTTTTAATGTATCAAATCTATTTAATTCCTATATTTGTATGAGAATCACTAAGGTATTTGGATCATCTCTCTCGAGTTACATCTAAATGTAGATTAGATAACACTGATTATTCTCAAGATATTATCTAACTCCCAATCATGCCTAGAATCTATTCTCATCATAATATTTAACAATCTCTCGATCTAGCAAGTTTATGTTATACATTCCTAATATTTTAACCAGCTACTCCCTTTTGGGTAATAATGGATTAACTACAAATATGCAATTAGTCGTCACATAATTCCACACGACATACAAACCAAGGAACCATTATATAGGAAGAGAAATAATATCATTAAAGAAAAACGGATGAATCCATACGAATGCAAGTCCTAGAATCACTTGATGTTTAGCCACTCATATTTAGTACATAATTCATGGGAAATATATTGATAATCATAGATAACATAAAAAGAACAAAAGAAAAGAAAATATTTGAAGCCAAACGATCTTAGTTTCTCTCTCTCTCTCTCTCTCTCTCTCTCTCTCTCTCTCTCACATAACTTGGTTGGTTGATCCTCCTTTGTATACTTGTTTCTAACCGTCAAATCTTATGTATATTGTCTATTGTATCTTGTATGGTGTCCCTCTATAATCTGATGTAGCTCTCCCTTTTATAAACGCACACGTGACATAACAAAAAATAACAAAATCATAATAAACTCGTCACTTAGGTACATGAAATTGCGTAAAAATTATACATAATAACTCCGAATTGCATGTAAATCCTATATTTATCAAACCCCCAAACTTAAACTATTGTTTGTCCTCGAAAAATGATAATGAATTTTCACTTTAGAATGAAGGGGTGTTTAGACAGTACACGATGCTTCAAACACAAAAAGGCTATTATGATTATATCAAAATCAACCACATTGCAAATAAACAACTTCATGCCATGCAACTAATACATATTTAGCATCTTGAATAATTGATCATCACTTGGTTTGTGTATCTCTCACAGTCAAGTGTATAGAGGAATATAAACAACACTTGAAGCTAAAATAAATGTAGAATTAACCATATATATGTGCCCATGATTTCATCTTGTCTTTGCATGCAATAAGTGGGTTAAGGATCAAAAAGAACTTTTCATTTGGTTGTAATGTAGGCTTTTGGTCAAGGTAAGGAATGTATGGCTAAGTGACTTAATCAACATTTAACTCGTCGAATTGGTTGCTCTTTGCAACCTTTCACATTTGACTCATGGCCGATGAGCAAAACTAGAATTTTGTCTAGCTTTACTCTTCCTCCATCAACTCCTTTCCAATATTCAATCAACTCTGAATTTTGCTCAATAGTTTTATTAGCTATGGGGAGTCACTTCCACTTTCCAACAACTTATGTTGTTTGATTTGAATTTTTTTTTAGAAAGTGACTCGTTTCTCAATTCATAAACATTTTTCACAATCTTTCAATTTCTTCTCCATGTTCACCAAGTCCTTCTAATATGAAATATTATTTCCTATTCGACAAGTCCACCTTACTTATATTACTTCCATGCACGAGCAGAGTGACTTGGCTATCAAAGAAAGGATCAAGGCTCAATGGGGCTTATTAGGATACTTTATTTGTAAATGGTCAAAATTTAAAGGATAACAGGACAACCAAAGATAGTCTAAAATCACTTCAAAAATCCACAATATTTTGTTAAACTTGAGTCAATCATAAGCAAGTTTTAGACATTCTAACATTTATTCAACTAAACACACTAGAAAGAATCAATAGGCTCAATATATAATCCATGGGAAATATATTGATAGTCATAGATAACATAAAAGAACAAAAGAAAAGAAAACTATCTGAAGCTAAACAATCTTAGTTTCTCTCTCTCTAATAACTTGGTTGGCTGATCCTCCTTTATATACTTGTTTCTAACCCTAAAATTTGATGTATACTATCTATTGTATCTTATATGGTGTCCCCCTAAGATATGATGTACCTCTCCCTTTTATAGACAATTACTAGGGTTTAGATAGCCTCCGTATCTCTGTTTTGGAATGAAAAGAAATGCACGATCACACCAAATCACAACGGTTAAGATCTATCAGGAGGATAAGCATGGTCCGTCTAACTTGAGAAGTAGTATATACACTCTTAATAGTCTATTTTTCTGTTAAAACTTCAACAAACACGTGATGTAACAAAATATGACAAAATTATTATAAACTCGTCACTTAGGTACGCACAATTGCCTAAAACTATACATAATAACCCTGAATTGTACGTATATTTTTTTTTTACCAATCCTACTTTATTTAAAGACTTGAATTTTAATGATTGATTATTTACTTAAAAAGAACAATAAAATAAAAGATATAAATAAAAACACGATTTGGATTCAAGTAAGATAAGATTTCAGAGGTTAATGGATTCTAGGGATATACTCTTATGGTTCATGTAACTTCCTTTAATGTATTAAACCATATTTTATTCTTATATTCGTAGAAGAATCACTAATATATTTAGAACCTCTCTCTCGAGTTAGATCTAAACATGGATTAGACAACACTGATCAGTCTCAAGATATTGTCTAACTCCCAATAGTTCCTAAGATTTATTGTCATCACAATACTTATCAATCTCTCAATCTAGCAAGTTCATGTAATGCATTCCTAATTCGTTAACCAATTAACCCCTCTCGGGTGATAACTAATGAACTATACATATGTAATTGGCCACACAATTCCACAAGACAATCACACCAAGGAAGCATAAACGAATAAAGAAAGGGAATAATATCATAAATCAAAATCATGTAAATCAATAACGTGTGCACAGTTTGTACTTCTTGCAGCACGGTCCGTGCGACCTCAAATGTTGGTTTTCCTATCAAAATTTTAACAAACTCGTGATGTAACAAAATATAGAAAAATCATTATAAGTTCGGCACTTAGTTAGATGTCGTGTTATCAAACTTCTCATGCATACATTTCTTAAATGACTAGGTACTACAAACCCACCAATGAAGTCATTCAATTAAATCAGTATTCTAGTATTTATAATGCAATTAATGTCTACATTGATTCAATGTGGGATGAACTTTCATTAATCCTCTTGACATCCCCACATCACCACACCCATTGTAAGTTGCAAACTTTGAGCATTAATTTCTCACTCACCAAAAATTGTGTTTGAAGAAATTCAATACGCTACAATTATCTACTCGAAACATAGAATAATTATATATTATTTAATTCATCCAAAATTAATTATTCAGCCACTTAAAAAAATGGTTAAAATAAATCAAACACCCACTTTATAAACCTAAAATTATCTACTTGAAACATAGAATAATTATATATTATTTAATTCCTCTAAATTAAATATTCAACCACTTAAAAAAAATGATTAAAATAAATCGAACACCCACTTTATAAACCAAATTTCCAACATTCTATTATTCATTAGTTGAAAAGTTCAATTCTACCATCACACGTATATAATGTACAAATCAATCAATGGTATATTATTCAAGTTAAGCCAATTGCATTTTAGGTCGGGGAACTATTTTTTTATCGACTCACGAAATTATATGCGATATCTAAAAATACTACTTGATATCACAACTTCTTTTTTATTAAATTTATACTATGATTTATAAATATATATTTGAACAATATAATATATCATTCGTGTATTGTTATTTTATGCTAATAGTAAATAAAATAAAAAATACAATAACATAATTCAAACAAAATAGTACGATAGTTCAATTTACCATCATCATTAGGGGACTAAATACTATAGTGATTGTCCAAATCAATATTATTGATTTGAATATATGTGACTTAATTACTAATATTCATTAAAATATTTAATATTATTTTGTGCATATACAAATATAAAATTATATTACTCTTAAACTTATTATTATATTATTATAAATATTACAAAATCTATAACACCCAATAAATCTATATCTATATCTATATATAAGTAAAATGATTGTTCCTAAATATTTTTCCCGCCTAAATGTACATACTTAAAATGTATTTGCTACAATATTATATTCCTAAATTCCTAAATTGTTAGTATATTGTATTAATCAACTATTAATTATCCAGAAATTTTAGTCAAACAAATTATGCAAACGATTTCTTATTTTATAACAATTATTGAGATTTTCTAGAGATGTGTGCTCAAAACAATAATTTAAGTACATTATGTAATCCTAAGCTAAATTATTTCTTTTTTTATACTAATTATTTCAAGGTGTATTTAGAGGTTCATGGCATGCGAATAGTCGCACCCTTTTTCTTATTATGATATACATCCTTTGACATTTATAATCATATATAATTTTGAAATATACACTTTTCTAATTTAAATTGGTCTCTTCTTCTATATAAATTACAAATCGACACAAATAATTTATATGTCCTCTAATGCACTGTATCATGGAGGCTTAATGTTGTTTGAAGAGTTACTAATTTAAAAGAAGGTTGAATTTGATTTGTAATGATGATAATGGGTATATCACTACTACTTCAAATGTAGGATACAAAGAATTGTTTCAAAATTTGCAATTACAATGACTTATTGATATTTTGAAATTTGTTTTAATTTCTTTTAAAGTTTTATACTTATGTTTTTAAATTTACTGGATTTATAATAATTCATAGAGTATAAAAAAGGAAAAAAAATTAATTTTTACTCATTATACAAAAAAAAATAATAGAAAAAAAATCATTGAATTATAAATCAACACCTTCTATAATGAACCATATAAATTGAGTATAAGTTCATATTATAAAACCAAAGAAAAAATATCTTACGGGTCTCATACTAATACTAATTTGAACTAAATTGAAAATGATAGATGCGCGACACAAAATTCCATATCCATCTTATTCCAAAAGCGGATTTATAAAAAATAAAATAGCTTTTGTCACATATTATTTTAGTATTTGCCCCCCAAAGTTACAAGTCAGTGCAAGGTAATCAATCTTCGGCTTTAGAGCATGATATCCCAAATTGGTCTTCACATTGTGTGTGCCTCTCTAACTCAATGTGGTTGGATTGGTTTATGCCCAATTTCGTGATTTGTTAATTAATTGATTTATACTCGTCTCTTGAAGCCAAAATAATATTCAAGCAATCACTAAACTAACCAATAAAACCAACAATCAGAGTAATTGAAACTAAAAATAAGATGACTAGCAAAAAGTGTAAGTGTTAAAACATAAAATACATCAAAAATACATTTTTAGAAATCTAAATTAAGCACATTTTTCTATTTATCAAGATCCGAATTCGCGGCAAAATCTTTATTAGACATCATCAATAATCTGCTGTTCATACTTACCATGTTCATAGGTCCATAAATAAGAGCGGATTTCTTGCGCATTAGTTCCATGAATTCTAAGATTCGTACAACTCAACCCACAAAAAAATCAATTAAAATTTATGGCAAACCTCAAAAAATATGCCAAATAATAAAATTGGGTCCAGTCACACACAATTGCATCAAACACCCGCTCCCAATTTCAATGTTAATACAGTTAATCAATTTATATTATAATATTAGTTTTAATGTAAATATATTTTAAATAAATGAGAAACACTATTAAAAGATAAAATAATATCATTAAATAAACATGTAATACCTTTCAGTAAAATAAATAATATTAAAAAAAAAAATTGAAATAATTTATTTACATATATTATTGTTTAACCGTGAAGGTATTCTAATAAGTAGAAAACTGTGTGTATGTTTAATTGATAAAAGTGTATTTTTAATACAATTAATTATTGTGCACCCTACGATTCCAACTTATTTAATCTTTCGACGATAACTACTTACTTTTTATTTGTGTGATAATTTGTAGTAAATTATAGACAAATTCAGATAATAGTCCACATGAGCTGTGAGCCACGCTCCTTGATCCGTCTAAATAAGGACATAGTTACTGTATGAGATTAAGGTCTTAATTAATAATTTAACCCATAACAGAATTATGGCAAAGGAGGGGCATTGATAGCCATGAAGGAGGGAGGGTATTTCATTCACGCACACCTGGGAAAGGGATCGGCAGCCACCAAAGGATTATTCATTATTCATCCAAGGGAGAGAGGCAGCTGCTGGAATTGAATTGAAGAGAGGGAATCATCAAATTGAGGAGAGAAGGAGATTGGAGAGAAGATTGGCGTGGAGAGGACTGGAGAGATATAGTTGTTGATCCAATTTCATTTTCGTACTCTTATTTATTAACGATTATGGATTTTAAACTTATAATGTGTAATTAAATTTTATATTTTGACTTAAGGGGTATTTAAACTCTTTTTTAATATTATGTGATTTAATTCATGTGACATCATATTAATTTAATAATTGTAAAAATTTATTGCGTTGATTCTTTGAATGGGTTAACGATATATAAATTGTTAATTGTGATTGATAAACTCAATTAATAGTTTGTATATTTAGTGCTAGGGTTTAAATTACAATTCGTAATTATTGTGATATTGAACCCATTTGTAGCAACTAATAATAATAATTATTAAAATCAACGTAATTCAGTATTACTTGAATTGAGCGTATGAGTTCGATAACATGTCTACCCTACAATACGTTTAACGAATTAAATCCAAAGAGCGTATTTTGGACTTTTCGATTAAGTAGGTTAATTAGATAGCATATTCTGATTAATTACACATACAGAATAAAACGAATCAATAGAGTCACATAATTTGGAATAAGGGGAAAACTGAACTGTGAACTAGGAATTGTTTGTTATATATTGTTGTCTGATATTCATTTGTTTGCTTAATTTCATTTTATTAGTCTACATTCAAATTATGTTAGTAAGTAAGATCGAATCAACTAAACCCCTTTCCTTTTTATTTATACTCGTGAATTTACATAAAAAGGCAGACAAGTAATTTGATCGTTTTCTGTATCGACTCTTACTTCCCACTACGATAAAATAATAGAGAAAAGCGAGAAAAATAAATATAATTAATTTTGACATGCCCCAACAGCACGGTCATATTCTCTTTATATTGCAAGGTATTATAGTTTTATTGCAGGCAATATTACTCTTTGTGTTGTAGTGTATTGGTTTATACGATGAAACTTATTATCATTTAATGTTTTACTCTTTGTGTTGAAAGTCACTGTTGCTTTATTATAAAAATATATTATTTTTTGTGTTGAAATGTATTTCTTAACCGTAAAGATATTACTATGTGTGTTGAAAGGTATTAGTGTTTAACCTTAAGAGTATAGTTATATATGTTGAAACGTACCGTAAGAGTATTGTCTTTTATGTTGAAATATATTACTTAAACTGTAAATGTAATACTCTGTGTCGAAATGTATTACCAATTAACCTTAAATGTATTAATCTTTCTGTTGAAAGATATTACTATTTAACCGTAAATGTAATACATTTTTTTATTGAAATGTATTGTTGTTAAATCGTAAATAATAAGTCCACAAAGCACACTATGTATTTTAAGGTGCAATTATAACAAGGCCACAAAAATAAAATCAAGCATGTCAAATCATAATATTAAATAACAAACATAATACAAATCAACCAAAATGATAAATTTATCCTAAAATAAATCTTGTTTTTCAAAAAATTCAAGTAGATTTGAAACCCACTTAATTATTGTATTTAAATATCTTCATCTTAAATCATTTCATTTAAATACAATCTTAATTTTTGGAGAAAATCAGAAAGGGTATAGGTTTTGTAAACTACTATAGGCGTTGGGTGAAGTATGTTTTTTTTTTATGAAAATGTATTTAAATGTCCATCCACCACGAGTGTATTTAAATGTTATGCATTTGTGAGTTTTTTTTTTTCTTTTTTTTACTTGTGCAATTTAAGGTAAAATCAATTTTAAAAAAAGAAACATATTTTAGCATCAATTCAAGCTAGATTTGGTTTCGTGTGCCTTTACTCAGAGTTTGAGGGGGGCGGGGGGTTTTGACATATTATTGTATATTTTAAAAAAAATTAATAAAATATAGTAGGTTGGGGGTTAATAATATATGTAAAGTCGCCTCCCAGGGGCGACAATCCTAAAATTTTTTTTTCAAAGTCGCCCATTGCATGGGCGACTAATGTGTGTGTGTGTGTATATATATATATAATTTTTTTGTTTTACCCAGAAAATAGAAGAAAAATGTGCCACTCGGTCGTCTCACTCGGTTGAGTCACCACTCGGACAGCCGAGTGGTAACTGTAACTCGGTCGACCCACTCGGCCTGGACAATACTCGGCCGACCGAGTTTGAGGAAGTAATTCGTCCGGGGCACTCGGCCGGCCGATCTCTAAAAAGTTTCTGGAATCTGTGCAAATCTCTCCACTCGGTCTGAACTCCACTCGGCTGGCTAAGTGGAGTTTCTCATTTCTTCATCTTATCGGTTTTTCGTTCGTTCTCTCATTTTCGTTCATTCTCTTGTTTCACCATTTTGATCCATAAGTTTGTATATATCACAACAACTATTTCTTCTTTTTTATTTTTATTTTCTCGTGTGCTAGTCGAATGAGTTTGGTAAAAAAATAATGTGCTGATGAATTGCTTAATTTATTGAGCTCCAACAAATAACAAGAATTACGGTTTATAAGGGAAAATTTCAAATCAAGTTTTATACTACTAAAAATCATCAATAAACAACAAAGTCAAACAAACATGCAAGATGTTCAAATCAAAACAATACATTCTTAACAAGTAGTCATTTTGTCATACTGTCCTATCAAAAGGGATTGGGACGTGCTCACTGAGGTGGTCGGTACAGTGTGTTGGATGGGTTGAATGGTTGATAAACTGGGTATTCACGCTCTTCAAAATGGCCTTGTTGCACATGCCACTCATATTGTTGCATTTGCATGTCAAGTGCAATTTGAGAATTGTATGCTTGACGATGCATATACTCTTCTAGGTTGGTAACACACGCATCCAAAGTGTTTCTCCAATCCGACCAATCGTTCCACCCCCCTCGAAACTGAGGTGGATGGTGTGGTTGTTGTGAAGTTCCAGCTTGAGCGTATGAGGGCAGTTGTGCTTCCCCCATCATTTCATCCCCTTGTGTAATGCAACCTCTGTGTACGTCTGAGTATTTCCCTGCCATCATCGTCTGGGTCTTCCTCATAAGGATCATGGTCATCAAGTCTCCAAACGATACCACTTCCGTGTCTGTATTTCAATTCTTGGTCAACTTCTCCTGCAACTACATCCTCAGATCGGTGTAGATGTTGTTCTTAAAATCTCACCACTAATAGGTTCATATTCTTCGAAGTGCTCCATACTACAATAAGATTAAATCTATTAGAAGAACTCAAAATAAAATCTCAAACATTGCACAACTTCAATATAAAATGGAAAAACTAATAAAATATTGAAATTTTATAAAAACAGTGAAAACTAATAAGTGTTAATTCAAAGTTCAATACACATTATATTAAACAAACCAAAAATTAATTACAACTAAAACAAACAACATTATAATATTCTATACACAACAATCTCATCTATTGTCATATGAAGTTCCTGTCTGGGTAGCAGCTTGATCTTCTGCACGATATTGTAGCCTAGCACGTGTTTGTGCCCAATCCATTTCATTTTCAATTCTCGTAGTTTTGCCTCTTCCTTTATGCCTCTTCTCGTGCAATGATGGATTATGACACAGTTGAAAGGAAGCCTCATCCCAATAATATTCATCAAGCAATGACTCAAACTGACCACTATAGGTGTCCACATATGTATTTGAATTGTAAAATGAGTTCATATAAACCATCGGGTTGACTCTAAAATATCGACAAGTTTTCATTTCATGTGAACATGGTATGCCGTTTTACTTCCAATTTCCACAACTACACTCTCTAAGCATCGACTTTACAATGTGTGTGTAGCATCTCGTTGTTCCTGGCACAAACGTTTTCACATAAGTTGTTTGATCAGTAAAATCAACCTTATATACCTGATGTTCCATTGCCTTCCGTTGTCGTTGTTCACGGGCCAGTGCCAATCGGTCAAGAAAATATTTTATCGATCGATAAAATGTAGCCTGCACAATCGCACAAATTGGGAACCGTCGTGAACCTTTCAACACGCCATTCATGCACTCAGACAAATTTGTTGTCAAAATTCCATTTCTCTAGCCTCCGTCATGTGCAAGAGTCCATTGATCCTTTTCGATTTTCGATAGGTAATCATATGCACTCTCATTCAACACCTTTATTTGATCCATCACATTTTCAAACTCTCTTATTGTGAAAGCTGATCCGATTTGCCAATACATATCTTTTAACTTCACATTCTTCACCTTTCTATTGAAATTCGAATAGACATGCCTCAAACAGAAACGATGGACTCCAAGAGGGGGCTGAAAATCTAGAATTCTTTCCACTGCTTTCAAAAGACCGGCGTGTCTATCTAAAATCAGACACATTCCTTCTCTACCGTGAATAATATGTTTCGATATCATACGAAGAAACCATGTCCAAGAAGAAAAACTTTCTTTGTCCACAAGTGCATAAGCCAAAGGTAAAAGATGTTGATTTGCATCCATGGAAACAGCAATTAACATCTTGTGCTTGTATCTAGTGTAAAGATGAGTTCCATCAACACTAATAATTTTACGACAATGCTGGAACCCATCTATACATGGTTTGAACGCCCAAAACACATATTTCAACATTTTGACACCATTTGTCTCTTCGGGCATGTGGCGCCACTCGACAACTGTGCCTGGATTCCATTTTTGTAGAGCTCCCAAAAATTTGGGTAGTTTTGAAACTGAACTCTCCCATGTACCATACACATTTTCTCTTGCTCGTTTCAAACCATGCCATGCCTTATGATATGAGATTGTAAATTGAAATTTATCATACACTTGTTGTTGAACACACTTAATCTCATACCCGGGATCTGTCGGAACCATTCCAGTTAGCAACACAGCAATCATGTTTTTGCACAAGTTTTGATGGTCAACAGACACCGCGTTCATTAGGCACGTATGAGGGCCTCCATACTTAGTGATTTCCCATTTATCAATCCTCTGTTTGTATCCTGCACGCAACTACCAGTTGCAATGTGTAGTCTTACAACTATTTTTGCATTCAATTTTCCATATACGAGGTGTGCTTTCCTCTACTTGATATTCACGCCTCGCTATACGAATTGAAAAGTCTTTCATTGCAGACTGCAAATTCTTCTTATTTTTTAATACCATGCCTTTTGTGAGCACTCCATCAGTAGCATCATAATATCTATTTTTTCGGTAGATCAAATGAGTCCACAAGCATTTCATGTGATGATGCATTGAAGAACAGGATATTCGGGTGCATGGAATATCTCTGAGCACTTGATGGAAATGGTGGTTGTTGATTGGATGGTGGTCTCTCTTCATCTGATTCACTAAACAACTCATCTTCATCAGGTTCAGAGTCTTCTAGTTCATTCACACCAAAATTGTCAATCAATGGATCATGTGGTTGATCCTCTGTATGAGCATTTTCTCTTTCAGTTGGAATACTATCATTATTGGACCTTGAGGTTCCACCAGTAAGCTCTTGTGTGACAAGTACTGAATCATTAATGTTATCACCTCTTAAGTAAGAAGCATATTGATAATACTCATTGCTTGGGATCATATCTGGAAGAGCATTATCTTGCATTTTTTTCGGGTCAATATGAAATTCTACATATTGATTATCCGTATCCAGGGCAAAGAAAAACTATAGATTATCATCGTTGTTGATTGGTATACAATGATATCTGTTGTTTGCATATAGTGAAGCGGATATGTTGAATTTATATTCATGGCTATCAATCCTTGTCAGTTCAAAGAATTTTGATACCAACCCAAAATATCCGATGTCGCGAGGTACTCTTGTTGCAAAAACAGGTGGAACATCGCTACTATCCCCAACATAAACAACAATACCCACATTGTTTGAAGACTCCATATCTTAAATAATAAAGATGTATTAATGAACTTAAAATATGGAGTTAACTATTTTTTTGCATGCAAGAGGTATTATTAAGCTATATAATTACAAAGTATAATGAAATTAAATTCAACTAATAAATTAGTAAAATTCTAACCTGATATTGAAATGAAGCAATATCCCAATGCAAATGCAACAATTTGTGGGTCACGATAAATCCACAACAACAACAACAATTCCCAGAGTTCCTACATCAAATAATAAATAAATAAAAAAGTTAACGATAAATCTATAACAATTTATATATAATAGCAAAAAAATCAACAAAATCTATTACAAATTAAACGAATTAAACCGACCGACATACACATAACCAAAACACAGCACACACGCACACATCTCACAACCACACACACAAGCACACACACACACAGCACACACACACACAGCACACACACGTACACATCACACACAACACACACACACCAAGCACACACATCACACACACACACTCACAGCACACACACGCACACATCACACATAACACAGACACACCAAGCACACACATCAAACACACACCACACACAAAAGCACACACATCACACACATACCAGCATACACACAAGCACACACACCACACACACCACACACAAATCACACACACACATTTCATACACCACAAACACAGCACACAACACACACAGTCCAGCACACACAAAACACAACACACACAGACAAAACACCACACACACAGACACAAAAAGAACTACGAAATAAATTACCTAGACAAATTTTACATAATTTTTGGAGAAAGGGAGAAGAAAGAACCGTGAATATTGAAGAAAAATTGAAAGAGAATTGAAGGAGAATTGAAGAAGAATTGAAGAAGAAGTGAAGAAAGAAATGAGGAAGAGAGAAGTGTGTGGTGTAGGTGGGTGATAGATGTGATAGGAAGAGGAATGTGTGGTGTAAGATGGTTGGATATATTTGAAAAATTAAAAAAAATTAAAAAAATTAAAAAACAGCCAACTTAGTAATCCAGAAACTTTTCAGAACTCGACCGGCCGAGTTAAGTGGCCGACCGAGTGCCCCGGACGAGTT
The DNA here is from genome assembly GCA_028749325.2 of Caryopteris x clandonensis. NCBI lineage: Eukaryota > Viridiplantae > Streptophyta > Magnoliopsida > Lamiales > Lamiaceae > Caryopteris > Caryopteris x clandonensis. The sequence continues at coordinate 3,990,982 of JAPYKT020000024.1, read as the reverse complement.
ACTTCCTCAAACTCGATTGGCCGAGTATTGTCCAGGCCAAGTGGCTCAGCCAATTTACAATTACCACTCGGCTGTCCGAGTGGTGACTCGACCGAGTGGCATATTTTTCCTCTATTTTCTGGGTAAAACAATATATATATATATACATTAGTCGCCCATGCAATGGGCAGATTTAACAAAATATAGTAAATAAAAAAATTAATAAAATATAATATATTTAAATTTTTTTAATAATATAGGTAAAGTCGCCCCGGCCGGAGGCGACTTTAATTAAAGTCGCCCCTGCCAGGGGTGACAGCTGAAATTATATTTTTTTTAATGTCGCCCATTGCATAGGCAACTTTGTATATTTATTATTTTTTTATTCACAAAATAGAGGAAGAAGCAGCCACTCGGTCGTGTCACTCGGTCGAGTCACCACTCGAACAGCTGAGTTGTACCTGTAACTCAGCCCAGCCACTCGGCCTCAACAATACTCGACCAATTGAGTTTGTGAAATGGACTCGGCCATGGCACTCGGTCGGCCACTTAACTCGGCCGGCCGAGTCACGTAAAGGTTTTGGATTACTAAGTCCGGCTGTTTTTTGAATTTTGTTTTTTTCAAATATATCCACACCACACATTCATCACTATATCATATATATTACCCACCCACACCAGACACTTCTCTCTTCCTCATTTCTTTCTTCACTTCTTCTTCAATTCTTCTTCAATTCTTCTTCAATTCTCTTTCAATTTTTCTTCAATATTCACGGTTCTTTCTTCTCCGTTTCTCCAAAATTTGTTTAGGTGATTTTTTTCATAGTTCTTTTTGTGTGTGTGTGGTGTTTTGTGTGTGTGGTGTGTGTGTGTGTGTAGTGTTTTGTGTGTGTGTATGGTGTGTGTGTGTGGTGTTTTGTATGTGTTGGAGTGTGTGTGTGTTGTGTGCTTGTATTGTATGTTGTGTGTGTGGTGTATGAAATGTATGTGTGTTATGTGTGTTGTGGTGTGTGTGGTGTGTGTTGTAGTGTGTGTGGTGTGTGTCCTTGTGTGTGTGCTGGTGTGTGTGATGTGTGTGTTTGTGTGTGTGTTGTGTGTGGCTTGTGTGTGTTGGTGTGTGTGTTGTGTGTGATGTGTGCGTCTGTGTGGTTGTGTGATGTGTGCATGTGTGCCGTGTTTTGGGTATTTGTATGTCGGTCAGTTTAATTTCTATAATTTGTAATAGATTTTGTTGAATTTTTTGCTATTATATATAAATTGTTATAGATGTGCCGTTAATATTTTTTTGTTATACATTATTTGATGTAGGAACTCTGGGAATTGTTGTTGTTGTTGTGCATTTATCGTAACCCTCAAATTGTTTTCGTTGCATTGAGATATTGCTTCATTTCAATATCAGGTTTGAATTTTACTAATTTATTAGTTGAATTTAATTTCATTATACTTTGTAATTATATAGCTTAATAATACCTCTTACATGCAAAAAAATAGTTAACTCCATATTTTAAGTTCATTAATATATCTTTATTATTTAAGTTTTGGAGTCTTCAAACAATGTCGATATTGTGGTTTATATTGAGGATAGTAGTGATGTTCCACCGGTTTGTGCAACAAGGGTACCTCGCGACATCGGATATTCTGGCTTGGTATCAAAATTCTTTGAACTGACAAGGATCGATAGCAATGAATATAAATTCAAAATATCCGCAACACTATATGCAAACAACATATATCATTGTATACCAATCAACAACAATGATAATCTATGGTTTTTCTTTGCACCGGATGCGGATAATCAATATGTAGAATTTCATATTGATCCGGTAAAATTGTAAGATAATGCTCTTCCAGATATTCTTCCAAGCAATGAGTATTATCAATATGCTTCTTACTTAAGAGGTGATAACATTAATAATTCAGCACTCGTCAGGCAAGAACATACTGGTGGAACCTCAAGGTCCAATAATGAGGGTATTCCAACTGAAAGAGAAAATGCTCACACAGAGGATCAATCACATGATCCATTGATTGAGACTTTTGGTGTGAATGAACTAGAAGACTCTGAACCTGATGAAGACGAGTTATCCAGTGAATCTGATGAAGATGGGGTGGATATTGGTGATATTCAAACTATGTATTGCCCAAATCAAGAGAGATCACCATCCAATCAACAACCACCATTTCCATCAAGTGCTCAGAGATATTCCATGCATCTGAATATCCCGTTCTTCAATGTATCGTCACATGAAATGCTTGTGGACTCATTTGATCTTCCAAAAAAATTTAGATATTATGATGCTACTGAAAGAGTGCTCACAAAAGGCATGGTATTCAAAGATAAGAAGAATTTGCAGTCTGTAGTGAAAGACTTTTCAATTTGTATAGCGAGGCGTGAATATCAAGTAGAGGAAAGCACACCTCGTATATGGAAAATCAAATGCAAAAATAATTGTGAGACTACACATTGCAACTGGTGGTTGTGCGCAAGTTACAAACAGAAGATGGATATGTGGGAAATCACTAAGTATGGAGGCCCTCATACGTACCTAATGAACGCGGTGTCTGTTGACCATCAAAACTTGTGCAAAAACATGATTGCTGCGTTGCTAACTAGAATGGTTCAGACAGATCCCGGGTATGAGATTAAGTGTGTTCAACAACAAGTGTATGATAAATTTCAATACCACTATAGATGAGATTGTTATGTATAGAATGTTGTAATGTTGTTTGTTTTAGATGTAATCAATTTTTGGTTTGTTTAATATAATGTGTATTCAAGTTTAATACAAACACGCGCTAGGCAACAATATAAATTTATACAATTTCAATTTTTTATTACGTTTTCCATTTTATATTGAAGTTGTGCAATGTTTAAGTTTTTATTTTGAGTTCTTTAATAGATTTAATCTTATTGCAGTATGGAGCACTTCAGAGAATATGGACCTATTAGTGGTGATATTTTAAGAGAACAATATCGACACCGATCTAAGGATGTATTTACAGAAGAAGTTGACCAAAAATTGAAGTGCAGACACGGAAGTGGTATCTTTTGGAGACTTGATGACCATGATCCTTATGAGGATGACCCAAACGATGATGGCAGGGAAATACTCAGACGTACATAGAGGTTGCATTACCGAGTCATATACATGTTGTATCGTATGGGATTCTATGGTGTTTACAGATGTGGTGATTATACAATTAATAAATCATTAATCACCGCACTGGTTGAGAGGTGGCGGCTCGAAACTCATACATTTTATTTTAGAGTTGGAGAGACGACCGTGACATTACAAGATGTCACATTTATTTGGGGCCTACCAATTAAAGGTGAGGCCGTTATAAGTTCACATCATTCAACCGGAATGTCATATTGGACTACACGTTGTCAGGTGCTTCTCGGATTGGACCCTAATGCAGAAGACTTAAAAGGGTCAAGATATTCACTGTTAGTATTAGATAGATACCTAAGCATGCACCCTGTTACTGATAACAGCCCACAACAACATGTTGTGCAATATGCACGTGGACGTGCCTTGATTTTGTTAGGATCCATAATGTGCCAAGATACTTCTAGGAATATGGGGTCATTGGTATATTTGAATCAATTAGAAGATATTGATGAATGTTGTAATTTAAGTTGGGTTCAGCGGTACTAGGTTATTTGTACCATCAGCTGTGCAATGCAGCACATAGAGGTCATACGCAAATTGGTGGGCCCATGCAACTATTGCAGGTAAATATGTATCTATATTGTAAAATTTAAATATGTTATCTAGAAAATGTGAAAAACATTTTACATATTATTGTTTCATAATAGATATGGGCTTGGACAAGAATTACTTTTCTCACGCCGCAAATGTCGGGAGGTGGACGCCTTAATATAGCGGCTATTATTGGTGTGGATGGAGTTCTTGATATTGCATCGTATGGTGCTGAGTGGTTACAATACCACAACTTTACAACTAGTTTGACGAGCAACCTAAGGGCTATTCGGGAGAGTTTAGACAGACAAACTCCACAAGAGGTATGATATCTAATTGTTAAGATGTTGATATCTTTCTATTAAATTTTAATTAACTTTATATTTATGCAGTTCAATTGGCAACCTTATGACCCATACCCAACTGCTGTGAGGACATATATTGACCTTGAAATTATCAGAGTCACCAATATGTGGATGTCAAGATGCCCTATGATTTATTATTCAATTTTTGAGTTATATTACCCCTATCGGATATTGAGACAATTTGGGATGAGACAATGAATTATACAAGGGATTACTAATGTGCACGATACATTGCATAATATATGCCGTAGAGGGAGCTCCGCTACAAATTGGGCTGAAACTCATGCTTCATTTGTAGAATGGTGGCTTAACAGAGATGGTCATATTGTCTCAGCTCCTGTTATTGGTTCGAATGAGTCAGACGTCGACCATGGTTATATCAGCTGGTATGAAAGAATAACACAACATCTAATAACTCCAGGGTTAAATATGCATGTGGGGTACCAACCGCAATCAAATGCATCTATAGAAGTTTTGGTATGTGGCTGTATTTTGTTATTCAAACTTCTATTATGAATTTATGTATTTCATCTTTATGTTTTGTATTGTCAATTAACTACAGGAAGGTTTATGGGAAAATTTGAATAAACTTGTCATACACGAGCAACTGTATCTTAGGGAGCCCTTCAGACGATCAATAGAAGATATATACGCGCAGGCTAGAGCTCACTTCCATGATCGTTGACCATCATTCCAACGCCATCAATCACAGTATGAGTCTGAACCGTAACATGATCCTGAACCACAACATACGTCGCACAATAGCCCAGAACCTTTTGTCTCTACTGGTATGGTCATGCAGACTGACACTTATGTGCCCCCACAAAAATTTCAACTTCCTTTCGCCACTCATATTTGGGATTTTACGGCACATGGTCAGTCGTTCACTTCTCTCTTAGAGTCCGAGCATTATACATCTCCGCCTCCACCATCATGCACTTATGGAAGTTTTCGGCCACAGTTCAATTCATCCCCGATTGCATATCCTCAAGCTGGCACAACTTCAAATATAATGCATGATCATGTGACTTCAAGGACTGCATCATCATCATCATCGGGTCGTCTAACTTTTAGTTTGAATATTACGACAGATGATAATGAATCAGATGGCGAACCTGATCCACAAGAAGATCGAGGTAGAGGCAAAAGGAAAAAACAAGGCGTTGTTGTTTTACAGGATCACATTATGATTATTAATTTGATCTATGTAATTAAACGTTCCATTACTTAATTTGTTCTCAATGTAATTAAACGTTCCATTACTTAGTGATGATGTTAATTTATTACTATTATTATTATTATTATTATTATTATTATTATTATTATTATTATTATTATTATTATTATTATTATTATTATAAAAAATTTATAGTGGTTTAAAAGGTAACATTAAAAAAAATTCAAAAATAAAAAATTACAAAGACTGAACCCTACTCAGCCAGCCGAGTGTCGTGCCAGACCGAGTGGCACAATCGAGCTAATTGAGTGGTCATTTTTCAAGAATTCCTTCGCACTCGGCTGGCCGAGTGAAGTGCCTGATCGAGTGGCACAACCGAGCAAACCGTGTCGTCATTTTTCAAGAATTTCTTCACACTCGACCGACCGAGTGAAGTGCCTGACCGAGTGGCACAACCGAGCAGATCGAGTGGTAAGTTTTTAAGAATTCCTTTGTACTCGGCTAGCCAAGTGAAGTGCACGACTGAGTGGCCCGATCAAGTGCGAAGCCACGGAGCCTTTTTAAAACTTTTTCTTCCCTTTTTCTCTCATTCATTCTCTTCCAAACCCTAGCCTCTTCCATTTTCTCCTCTTCAATTCGAAATATTATCATCATACAACTCAATTTTTCTATTAAAATCATTCAAGAAATCAGTTTAAAGAATAAATCATTCCAATTTTCCACAAAAGTGGTGAAGATTTGAAGGATTCAAGCAAGAACAACAATTTTCATTTTTCCACTCTTAAGGAATGTTTTCATTTACCATTGCTCTTGTTGATTGAATATGTTGATGATGGACTTATTTGGAGTATTTTGACATGAAACTTGTTATGTTTTCATGTAATTTTTCATTGAAGTTTTTTATCGAACACTTGGTATGCATGATATTATCCTCTATTTAGGTATGTTTTCATTTACCATTGCTCTTGTTGATTTAATATATTGATGATGGACTTATTTGGAGTATTTTGACATGAAACTTGTTATGTTTTCTTGCAATTTTTCATTGAAGTTTTTTATCGAACACTTGGTATACATGATATTATCCTCTATTTAGGTATGTTTTCATTTAACATTGAGGTTCTTGTTTGAATATATTGATGAGGCTAATTTGGAGTATTATGGCATGAAACAAGTTATGTTTTTTTTGGAAGTTTTCATTGAAGTTTTTTATCGAACACTTGGTATGCATCATATAAATTGGGAATGTGGCATGATTTTATCTAGAACAATGATCAAATGATGTTAATATCTCATGCATTTCAATGTTCAATGATGAAATTGCTCGAGATGTAATTGAGAATGAATATTGTATTGTATATATGCTTATCGTATTGAAGATATGACTTTTGAACTTGTTCACATGAATGTAATACTAATTCCATGTCATCTAGGTACCAACAATCGAGCATAGTATGGATGTTGTCAATACTACCTTCAAATGAAGTCAACACTCCATCGAAGAACAACAAGAGAAGCACGAAAGAATTCTATCCACCATGCTGGATGCCTACGGAATACAGTTTGCTAATTGGGAGAATGAAAGTGAAAGGTGGTTTGAAGTCCAAAGGAAGAAAAGACGAGCCACTCATTTCGCCGATGTAGAATACATGAAGGAAATGGGCATCTATGAGGATCTGAAAAAAATGTGCAAGAATATCGGGTGGAGTAAATTCTTTGCCATGCATGAGAAGACGTATGAGCCATTGGTCCTCGAATTCTTCTCACAACTTCAGGTAGGATACAATGATACGGTGTCGGAATCCATGATATTTTATGTGGGAAACGAGTGCCACCATCTTTCGGCCGAAAAACTCAATCAGATTTATGGATTTCCCAAGAAGAAGTACTCGAACCTACCCGATTACAGGTTCAATTTTCCCGAGTTCAATGCAATGACTTTTTGGAAGGAAATATCAGAGCCTTTTCCAGATAAGCCATCGGCCTACAACCTTAGTAGATCAAAAGCATCGAGTATTCGAATCCGGTCATCCGATATTTTCAGAGGTTCATCTCCAGTACAATTTTAGCTAAACCTGAGCCTGGGGTGGTCACCTTGGATGAGCTGTTCATACTATGGTGCTTGGTGAAAGGCCAAAAGTTCAATGTAGCACCAATGCTCTTAAGGCAATTTGTGCGAACAAAAAATCAAGTAGCTAATCATATTGGAGGTTTGATCACTCCAATTGCTCGATACTACGAGTGAATTTGGAAGGTATAGAAGAGACGCCAGGCGAGACCACTATAAACCTCGAATTGCTTTGCAACATGAAGATGTGCCTATTACATCCCGGCACCAGAAAGTTATATCTGATTTTATTAGATAAAAAGAGGTTTGCACTGCCCAATTCTCGCCTCACCAATGTTGCTGGAGGGAAGGTTCATAATATTTTACTGAATGGTTCAGTTCATATAGAAGCAATCGAGGAGAGTGAGAATGAATTCAAGAATGAGGTGGAACGGAGAAAAAGAAGGAGAAGAACTACAGATACCCGAACAGAGCCTATGGACCTTGATATTGAAGAACTACAAGGGGATGAAATGATGGGGGAAGCACAACTGCCCTCATACAATCAAGCTGAAACTTCACGGCAACCACACCATCCACCTCAGTATCAAGGGGGTGGAACGATTGGTCGGATTGGAGAAATGCTTTAGATGCGCGTGTTGCCAATCTAGAAGAGTATGTGCATCGTCAAGCAAAGGCAACAATATGAGTGGCATGTGCAACAAGGCCATTTTGAAGATAGTGAATACCCGGCTTATCAACCATTCAACTTATCCAACACACCGTACCGACCACCTCAATGAGCACGTCCCAGTCCAACACCGTACCGACTACTTTTTAACAATGTATTGCTTTGATTTGAACCTCTTGACTTTGTTGTTTATTGATCATTTTGAGTAGTATAAAATTTGATTTGAAAGTTTTCCTTATAAAACATGATTCTTGTTATTTGTTGGAGCTCAATAAATTAAGCATTTGTTCAATACATTTGATCTTTTTAACAATCTCATGGACTTTTTACCAAACTCAATCAAATAAATTCAACTACCACACGAGAAAATAAAAATAAAAAAGAACAAATAATTGTTGTGATATATACAAACTCATGGATCAAAAAGGGTGAAACAAGAGAATGTACGAAAACTTTCCATAAACTTTCCCTTCGCACTCAGCTGGCCGAGTTAAGTGGCCGACCGAGTGCCATGGCCGAGTTCACTCCACGAACTCGATCGATCGAGTATTGTTGAGGCCGAGTGGCTGGACCGAGTTACAGGTACCACTCGGCTGTCCGAGTGGTGACTCGACCGAGTGGCTGCTTCTTCCTCTATTTGGTGAATAAAACAAAAAATTAATAATAATAATATACAAAGTCACTCATGCAATGGGAGACATTAAAAAAAATATATATATATATATATATATAATTTCAGTTGTCGCCCCTGGCAGGGGCGACTTTACCTATATTATTAAAACATTATAAATATACTATATTTTATTAAAAAAAGTATTTGCTATATTTTGTTAAATCTGCCCATGCAATGGGCGACTTTGAAAAAAAAATATTAGGGTTGTCACACCTGGGAGAGGCGACATTAGATAAAGTCGCCTCCACCGGGGGCGACTTTACATATATTATTAAACCCCCCCCCCAACCTACTATATTTTATTAAAAGAAAATTATATACATTATAATATGTCAAAACTCCCGAGTTTGAGCAGGGCTCTATTTTTATTTGGATTTTGTTTTCCTTATATGAATGTTTTTTTTTAGGAGTATTTGAATCTGATGATATTTTTTACGGCATCTTGAACTAGCAAATGATAGTTCAAACACACCCTCAACTACATCTTATACTTATTTTGTTAGAGTTATGTTTTATAATTATTTTAGAGGAAAAAATAAAAATGGCAAAGAAAATTCTAAAACCCATAAAATTATACTTTTTTATAATAGAGTTTTCGATGGATCACTAATTATATATATATATATATATATATATATTATAAGATAGTTCAACGGTCATTTTTCACTAATTTTGAATTTTCAAAAGTGAAGATATTTTTTAAAACAAATTTTACCTTCTGATTATTTGAATTTTTTTTAATCTTTTTAAATATAAATATTTTCTTATTTCTACTTTTTTTTATGTATAATATATTACATTAATTTTTTTTTATTATTTTTAATTTAATACTCATGCGGCATATATTTAAATGAAATAGTAGATTTGAAAATGACAATTAATGTTTGGATAATTATTTTTGTTATATATGAATGTTTAATGTGTATTAATTATTTGTATTGAATTTTTTCGGCACATTAATATTAATTAATACATTTCTTAAAAAAAATTATTAAACAATTTAAGTTTTTAGTATAATTAATCAATATATTATAGAAATTGATAAGGTAATTATTGTCAATATTATTCGAAAATTCTAATTAATTTATTATTGGTTGCAAATATTGTGGAGATATTCTTGGAATAAAGTTAAGATTGAATGAAAAGAGTAAAAGAAGGAAAGACACGGCTAAATACAAGGAGAATCAAGAGGAATCCGGTAACAAATCTTTGAAAGATATGATATATGCATATCAAGGCCATCTATACAAAGATATGCATATCACAACCAAGCTATGAGAAGATACCAACGGATTCCTTGGAGGACACAGAGAGACTATAAATACAACCTCAAGCTGTAGAGGTTGGTAACTCTACGAGATATTCAATTACCATCATATGGGTAGAGAAAAATAGAGAGGCTAGTAAAGGAGCTGTTATATTCGGGAAAATACAACAGACTGATAAGAACTCAAGGGCGAACCGATAGTGAACATCGCAGAGTCGGGATTACTTTGTAAATTCACCACACGTTGATTTTGGGAGATTTCAACTTTGTACAAACGGGAGTTTGTATTCAAATCCATCTAGGGGACTAGATGGTCAAGTAAGTGTTTTAGAAGATTTAGTTACACGGGTAGACAAGTACTTAGGGGGAGCCAAATACGTGTAAGTTCTACTGTAACATTTGTGAAAACAAATGTGTCTTCTAATGAAATTACTTGAGAGAAAGAAGGGATTTCTTCCTCGCTTAAAATGAAACTTTATTTTAAGCTTCCGCATGTTCATTTACAGTTCGAATTACTGTTGAACACACACACACACGCACATATTCTGATCTAACAATTGGTATCAAAGCAGGTTCCAGTTTTTTTCTTAAACAGGTAGATCCAGGGATAGACACATGGGTACAGAGGGGACCACGCTACGCCCACCTTCGCTCGATGGACAAAATTATCCGTTTTGCAAGTCAATGATGATTGTCTATCTAAGATCGAAACGATGTGGAGAAGTAATCCAGACAAAGTGGACGTGGCCTAGAATGCAGGATGGAACGGACATAACTAAGGTTGTAGACAAACCAAGGACATTATGGACGGAGGACGAAAAGTGTGCCGAAGAGGCAAACTACATAGCATTGTATGCTATTCTTGCTTCAGTCGATGTCATGAGACACAAGTTGATTATACACTGTCAAACCACCAAAGATGCTTGGGATGCTCTACAAAAACAATTTGAAGGAAATGAGTCCGTCAAGAAGTCAAAATTACAAAGATTGGTCACATTATTTGATGGAATACAAATGAATGAAGATGAAAACATTGAGATGTACTACGCTAGGTTCAGTGGCATTGTAAATCAATGTTACACCCTCGGTGATACTATCAAGGAAGATGTTCAAATCCTAAAAATTATGAGAACACTAGCTCCTAGATTCAAAGAAAAAATCACAGTTCTAGAATCATTCATGAGAATCACACCGATGACATTAGATGACTTGATGGGAGAGTTAAGGACGTTTGAGTTGAACAATTTCATGGACACACCAAAAAGCAAAGGGATAGCCCTAAAGACAGAGACAACAACTGAATAATTCGAGAATGATGTAACAGTAGTTGCTACAAAATGGCACTTCTCACAAAAAATTACAGCAAGTTTGTGAAAAAGTACAATTAGGGGCACCAGTTCAACAAAGGCCTGAACACTGAAGAGAACATCAGAAAAGGTGGAAACAAATTTTTGAACACTAGGCAGGTAAATCGAAAGGACTTTAAATGCAGAGAGTGTAGTGGATACGGACACTATCAGGCAGAATGTCCAAATTTTCTAAGAAAGAACAAAGCACTAAAAGCCACCTGGAGTGAATCTGAATCTGAAGGAGAAGAAGAAGCTGACGAACAAGAGACAGAATACCCCAAGGACCTGGGATGTCTCACTACTGTTTTTCGAACTAAGGAGGAACTAGAGTACACAGAGTAACCTAATTTTGACGATTCAACTCTGGAAGATCTGGAAAGATTGTATCTAGACATATCTACCAGATGTACCGCAGCTACAGAAACTATTCGAAGATTGGAGAATCAAGTAAGGGAATACAAAAGTAAAGGCGCACTAAGCACGAAACATTAGGAACTCGGTCAAGTGAAACATGAACTGCACATCACTAGGGAAATAAATGAAAGATTGAGAGATGAATTGATTATGTCCCAAAAGAATGTGAGGAATCTCAAACATCAGGTCCAACTTTACGAGATGGAAATTGAGTCACTCAAAACCAACTCAGAAACACCCCAGACAACTACAACAAGCAATCACCAGGTAATCTCTTCACTTACCAATGAACTAACAGATTACTTCTCAAAATTGCAGGATAAGGATCATGAGTTAATAGAATTACGAGCTGAGTTGGACAAAGCAGTGCGAACCATACAAGGACTAAACAAAGGAAAAGCCAAATTTGACAAAATCCTGGCGTATGGAAGGCCACAAAACAATAAAACATGAATAGGATATATTGAGGAAAGAACATCGGGATCAACAGTCTTTGTACTAGCAACAATTCCTACGATCCTGGGAAACAAGACACAAAAGGTATGAGAAAATTTATTCCTATTTGCCATTACTGTGATGCACCTGGGCACATCCGACCAAGATGCTACAGAATGAAACATACCTACAATCAGGTAATATTCCAAATTGGAATTTATATGGTGTTCCTGTAAAAAATCATAGGCCTCTGGACTCTTCAAAAGTAAGAAAAATCAAAAGCAATAAACCAAATGTGAAAAAGGTTTGGGTTGTTAAGAAAAACATGTGTCTTACTTCGTCAGTAGTCTCACTCGGGGTGAACAATACTGGAACATGGTTCTTTGATAGTGGATGCTCACGAAATATGACAGGTAATACAACATACTTATCTGATATCACCCCAATAAAAGGAGAGTCAGTAACCTTTGGAGGTGGTAAGCGTGAGCGTGTCATTGGAAAAGGGACCCTCAATATTAATGGCATGCCTAAATTGTTTAATGTGTATCTTGTTGAAAATCTTAAGGCAAATATGTTGAGCATTAGCCAAATTTGTGACCAAGGACTCGAAGTAAACTTCACTCATGACAAATGATTGGTGTTAAACAAAAATAATGAATGCATGCTTACCGGAACTCGGTCCACTAACAACTGTTATCTTCTTGACAGGAGTCATGAATGCTACAATGTTAGCTCGGGAGCAACAGAAATATGGCATCAAAAGTTGGGACACATAGGATACAAACACCTCATTGCCTTGTCAAAATCACAATGTGTATGAGGATTGCCTAAACTCCTAAGCAAAGATCAAGGTATATGTAGACCATGCCAACTTGGTAAACAGGTAAAAAGCTCACACAAGGTAACACAAGACGTTTTTACAAAACAAATCATGGCCTTGCTACATATGGACTTGATGGGTCCTGTTCAAACTGAAAGTGTGGGTGGTAAGGGATATATTTTTGTTTGTGTTGATGATTTCTCTAGATATACATGGGTAAGATTTCTTCGTGATAAATCAGATACTTTGATGAATTTGAAAAATTAATACGTCTAATAGAAAATAAAAAACAGGATTCTATTGTTCGAATACGAAGTGACCATGGTAGAGAATTTGAAAATACTGCATTCACTGATTTATGTGCCTCTCGAGGTATTGCTCATGAATTCTCTGCACCAAAAACACCTCAACAAAATGGAGTAGTAGAAAGAAAAAATAGCACATTGCAAGAAATGGCTAGAGCTATGATGATAGGCAAGGAAGTAGCCCAAAAATGGTGGGCTGAAGCCATAAATACAGCATGCTATGTCACAAATAGGGTATATCTTAGGAAAGGAATGGGAATGACTGCTTACCAAATTTGGAAAGGAAAAACTCCTAATTTAAGTCACTTCCATGTGTTTGGTTGTAAGTGATATGTATACAATGATAGACAACAGTTAAGTAAATTTGATGCCAAAAGTGATGTTGGTATGTTCCTAGGATATTTGACCAACAGTAGAGCCTATCGTGTTTATAATCTGAGAACCCAAACACTCATTGAAAGCACTAACATTGTATTTGATGATTTTTTGATAAGACATGAAGTTTACTTGGAAGAAGCAGGTTCATCAGCAGGTCGACCAATGGGAAACCAGAATAGTGAGAACATCACAGAAACTGACCAAGAACCAACAAATGAAAACAGTGATAAAGGTGAACCCTCAACAAAGATTCAGAAAGAACATCCCAAGGAACTCATCATTGGAGAACTTAATGAAGGGATAAAGACACGATGCAAACCAAAACCTGACTATCAGAAAATGGAGGGACTAGTTCACCATACTTGCTACACCTCTGTGGTTGAACCCAAAAATGTCAAAGAAGCACTCAAGGATGATAACTGGATACTAGCAATGCAGGAGGAATTGGAATAGTTTTCCAGAAATGATGTCTGGACACTTGTACCAAGACCTGACAGTGCAACCATCATCGGAACAAAATGGATCTTCAAGAACAAAACTGATGAACAAGGTAAGATCACTCGAAACAAAGCAAGACTCGTGGCCCTAGGATACACACAGGTAGAAGGAATTGACTTTGAGGAAACATTTGCTCTAGTTACACGACTGGAATCAGTAAGAATCCTTCTCTCCTTTGCATGTCTTAAGAAATTTATTCTTTATCAAATAGATGTAAAAAGTGCATTCTTGAACGGTTTCTTGAAAGATGAAGCATATGTTGAACAACCAAAGGGGTTTGAAGATCCATACTTTCCAAACCATGTCTACAAACTGAAGAAAACCCTTTTATAGGTTGAAGTAAGATCCAAGAGCATGGTATGAAAGACTGACAAAGTTTCTGATCGGTCAAGGATACAAATGAGGAGGAGTCGATCAGACTCTGTTCATCCAGTGGTCGAACAATGATATCACTATTGCACAAATCTATGTAGATGACATTGTGTTTGGATCCACATCCAAACAAAAAGTGAATGACTTCGTCCAGGTAATGTCTCGTGAATTTGAAATGAGCATGGTTGGTGAACTTTCCTACTTTCTTGGTCTACAGGTCAAACAATGCAAAAGTGGAATCATGATACATCAAGAAAAGTATGCCAAGAACCTGGTAAAGAAATTTGGACTTGAAGGGTGCAAAGTAGCACACACACCTATGGGGACAAATATCAAATTATCCAAGGACGAAGGTGGAACATGTGTTGATCCAACACTCTACAGAAGCATGATAGGAAGTCTCCTGTACCTCACTGCTAGTCGACCTGACATAAGCTTTAGTGTTGGACTATGCACTAGATATCAATCAAATGCTAAGGAGTCTCACCTCAAAGCCGTGAAAAGAATCATACGATATGTGGCAGGTACTACTAACTATGGCTTGAAATATTCCTTTGAGACTAAACCTTTCATTGCAGGATACTGTGACGCCGATTGGGCCGGTGACGTGGATGATAGAAAGAGTACTTCAGGAGGATGTTTCTTTATTGGAAACAATCTTGTATCCTCGCTAAGAAAAAACCAAAACAGCATTTCACTATCAACTGCAGAAGCTGAATACATAGCTGCAGGGAGCTCATGCTCTCAACTGGTATGGATGATGCACATGTTGTGCGACTATGGTATGAACTTGAATCTATGACTCTATTTTGTGACAATATGAGTGCCATTAATATGTCTAAAAACCCTGTGCAATACTCCAGAACTAAACATATAGACATTAGACACCATTACATCCGAGAGTTAGTTGAAGATGGAGTCATTATCCTTGAACATGTTCCTACCATAAGTCAACTGGCTGATATTTTCACAAAGGCCCTTGATGCGCAGAAATTCATATCCCTGAGAAAATCTCTAGGGATTTGTTGTGCTATGTAAATGATGTATCAAAAAAAATAAAGGGGAGGATGGAAGTCTCAGATTGCCTAGGATAACAATAAGTCTCGCACAAGTTCAGAACTTTGTTTGTCTTGAACTTTGAATCTATTATTTCTTCTCCCAGTATAAGGAAAAGAGTTACGACCTTGAAATGATGCTATGGAATGCTGTCACCAATGTGATAGAGCACCAAGCACAGAAAATGACAGGTCAATGAAAGCTTCCTTAATAATGTTCACCTCTAAGTTGCACCAAATATAGGGGTTACAAGGTTCTGAGCTCGTCACACAGGGTTTTCCCAGTGTGGTACTTTATTGTGTGGTTAGTAAGCTACTACACAAGGATTCGGTAGAAGGAGCAATAAGGAAAAATCATAAAAACTCACTTAGCAATCAAAATGGGGTGAACATTTACTAGAAGAGAAGACTTGCAGATTTTTCTTAGTGAATTTTCAAACATTGTTGCCTGATTGAGACTTACGTTTGATAAGGTGATCTATGATTTCACTCCTCCAATAAATAAATAAATAAATAATCAGCCTCTCTCATTTTTCTCCTGGGATTATATGAATTATTTTATGCAAAAAGGGGCCCGGATGATTATCCAGTCGTGACTTATTTTCGGAACACGTGTTAAAATGGGGACGTGGTCTTCCTCTTTTCAACTTCCTGGACGTGTGATCGTGTTTCAATACCCCTATGAACTGCAATGAGTGGGCGTCAAAAAAGGGTTTAACTAGCCCACATAAAATCTCATGAAATAGGCAGGAATCGAGGCGTCAGCCACCCTCATTTCATATCATTGTCAGGCTATGATTGACCAGGCCTAATCTCCTTCAAAGTTTACTTTCACGCCTGTGTTCGTGTGTTCTCTCTTCAACATTTCTTTACAGATTTTTCATAGAGGATCAAGGAGACTCACCTAGCGGGAGACGACCAAGCTGGATCTTGGTTCTGTTCTTGGACCCAGAACCTTTAGAGACGATTCCTCCGCCAGAATTTCATGAGCAGCCCTCGGCCGACCAGGGAAAGGACCAGCCCTCTCCAGGTCCTTCGTCCCCGCCGTGTCCCCACCGACCGAAACCGCTCCAACAGATATTCCGCAGCCCAGTGCAACTACTCCGCCCCCTGCTACCGCAGTTCCACAAGAAGGGGATCCTTCGCCTATGGAGGAATCTCCACTTCCTCCTTAAGATCTCCCTTCCAGGACGACCTCACATCCACATCCAAAGTCCAAGGTTCCCCACAAGGCAAAACCTACAGGCAAAACCCCAATTCCTACACCACGGCGTCAACATCTCATTGATGAGTCCTCATCCGAGGAAGAAGTGGCAAGATCTCTGCCTCGCCGTTCGCACCGTCACAAAAAGCCTTCTCCTGCTGCCTTTACTGGGTCATCTCCAGGGGGCCTTCGGAACAAAAATGATGTACTGGTCCAAGGTAAGGCCTTCTCCAAGTCGTTCTACACGAAGGCAGCTTCCGTCCGCTACAAATTGTTTTCTGGTATGGACTTCTGGCCTGAACGTAATCTTGATCTTAAATGTTTTGCAAAAACATTTGTTATGGAGTTTACCAAAAAGTCTGGATTAGAGGTTACTGTGACGAATTTGGGAAGGTTTTATAGTTCCATTGTTCATGAGTTTTATGCTAATTTGGTCACTGGCATTCAGGATACCGAATCCCCTCGGGTCGGGAGAGTTTTTGCTCGCAATAAAATTGTTAATTTCAGTCCTAATTCCATTAATGATTATTTGGAACTGACTGACCTGGATGAGGAAGAGGAGGTTGAAGTCGACCTTGGGGAGGTGGTCGACTTCCTCAGCGACGGGAAGCTCACCAGCTGGACTAAGCCTGGGATTTCTCCCTCGATACTGACACAGGAGGCCAATTGGCTTCATAAAATAGGGAAGCAAAATTGGACACCCACGTCCAACAAGTCTCACCTAACATCGGCCCAGTGTCAGGTCATCTTCAAAGTCCTGAAGGCCATACCGATTGACTTGGAAGGATAGCATTCGAGGCCATCATGAGTTTTACCGAGAAGCCCGACTCTCGCAAAAAGCTTCCGTTTCCTACCCTCATTTGGGGCCTCTTATCGCATCAGCGCATCCAAGCTCAGTCCGCTATTTTTCTTCAGAAAGCCGATCCTCTGCTGAACATGGCCTCCCGAGAGGCCAGTGTTGCCTATAGGCCACGCACCTTTGCACCCACACTTCCTCCTTCGGAAGTCGCGGCCAATCACCCGCTCTTTCTACATCAGTAACTAGAGATTCTTGATACTCTAGCTGCTAAGGTAGCTGCCCAGAAGCTTTATTTTACTAATGTCTTGAAATCTCTAGATGTTCCCTCTCAGGGCGCACCACACAGAGGTTTCACTCCTTTGGCAGGCAGCTCGAAAAAGGGGGAGAAGAGACCATCTGCCGTGGATAAAGGGAAAAGGAAGGTGTCAGGCAAGGCAACAAAAAGAAAAAGAGTGGCCGAGGAGACTGAAGCAGATGATACTGAGGAAGAAAAAGAATGGGAATCTGGGAGTAATTCTGATTGAATTTGGGATGTTTTTATTAAACAATTTGAACAAATTTTTTAAGGGTCTGTAATATTGATACTACAATCTCCAGTAGCTAGGATGCTAACAACAATATCCGTAGTTTAGTTATTTTTATTCACTATCTGAATATGATGAATGATGCTTCTGCTATATGTGAACATCCTTTTTTTCAGCATACAGTTCTCCTGCTTGTTTCTTTTTGCAGGTAGCAGATGGTCCTGGAATTTTCGAACACATGCCAAAGGGGGAGATTGATAAGGTAATTATTATCTATATTATTTGAAAACTCTAATTAATTTATTATTGGTTGCAGATATTGTGGAGATATTCTTGGAAGAAAGTCAAAGTTGAATGAAAAGAGTAAAAGAAGGAAAGACACGGCTAAATACAAGGAGAATCAAGAGGAATCCGGTAACAAATCTTTGAAAGATATGATATATGCATATCAAGGCCATCTATACAAAGATATACATATCACAACCAAGATATGAGAAGATACCGGCAGATTCCTTGGAGGACATGGAGAGACTATAAATACAACCTCAAGCTGTAGAGGCTGGTAACTCTCCAAGATATTCAATTACCATCATATGGGCAGAGAAAAATAGAGAGTCTGGTGAAGGAGCTGTTATATTCGGGAGAATACAACAGACTAATAAGAAATCAAGGGCGAACCGATAGCAAACATCGCAGAGTCTGGATTACTTTGTAATTCACCACACGTTGATTTCGGGAGATTTCAACTTTGTACAAACGGGAGTTTGTATTCAAATCCATCTAGGGGACTAGATGGTCAAGTAAGTGTTTTAGAAGATTTAGTTACACGAGTAGGCAATTATTTAGGGGGAGTCAAATACGTGTAAGTTCTACTGTAACATTTGAAGGAACAAATATGTCTTCTAATGAAATTACTTGAGAGAAAGAATGGATTTCTTCCTCGCTTAAAATCAAACTTTATTTTAAGCTTCCGCATGTTCATTTTCAGTGCGAATTACTGTTGAACACATACACACGCGCACATATTCTGATCTAACAAAAATAATACCCGTATTTCTTGATAGATGAAATATATTTTTTTATGAAAACTTATATTTTTTACATGTTTTCACCAAAAAAAAAGAATAAAATACATTGAATATTCTTAAACGGTTTAATGTATAATACTCACTTGTGGTTATTTCTTTTTTTGTTTTTTTTTTTTTTTGACGAGATGCAGTTTATACTCACCATTTTTTAACTTTAGTGTTTTAAACCATTGATTTCTTTTATTGAGCTAGTACGAAAAATGACTAACTACTCTAGGAGATCACTGTCAAGAAATTTAGTAAGAAAATTTAAAAATCTAAAATCAATTGAAAAATCAATCAAATAAATTAAAAAGTATAAAATATAAGAAAATTGTTTAAAAATACATAATATATTTTATTATAAAATACATCGAATATTCTTAAACGGTTTAATGTATAATACTCACTTGTGGTTAATTCTTTTCTTTTTTTTTTTTTTTTTGACGAGATTTAGTTTATACTCTCCATTTTTTAACTTTAGTGTTTTAAACCATTGATTTCTTTTATTGAGCTAGTACGAAAAATGACTAACTACTCTAGGAGATCACCGTCAAGAAATTTAGTAAGAAAATTTAAAAATCTAAAATCAATTGAAAAATCAATCAAATAAATTAAAAAGTATAAAATATAAGAAAATTGTTTAAAAATACATAATATATTTTATTATAAAATACATCGAATATTCTTAAACGGTTTAATGTATAATACTCACTTGTGGTTAATTCTTTTTTTTTTTTTTTTTTTTGACGAGATTTAGTTTATACTCTCCATTTTTTAACTTTAGTGTTTTAAACCATTGATTTCTTTTATTGAGCTAGTACGAAAAATGACTAACTACTCTAGGAGATCACTGTCAAGAAATTTAGTAAGAAAATTTAAAAATCTAAAATCAATTGAAAAATCAATCAAATAAATTAAAAAGTATAAAATATAAGAAAATTGTTTTAAAATACAGAATATATTTTATTATAAATTTTGAAAATTAAAAATTAAAAAATAATTAGAAAAGTTTAAGAAAATATAAATAAATATTGAAATTATAATATAATATAGTCTATATTTATTTCAAGAATTTTTAAATTCATTCTATTATTAATATTTTTCAATTAATATGACTTCACACTTTATAGGAAGAAAAAAGTAACCGAGTCAAACTCTATTCGATAAGAGGGAGGTAAACTTTATTAATTTAACCACAAGAAAATTTTGCACATTTTAAACACCACAAGAGAATTTCGTTTATAAAATCCAATTCTTATATATTAGTATTCATAAACTTATATATAAATATATAATTAATTTTATTTTAATAAATATTTTACAACCCGTAACTAGTTTACATTAAATTCACTGTACCTAATGAACCAAACTCGTATCAATATATATATATATATATATATATATATATGTTGTCGTTGTTTCAAAATTGAATATTAGTAGCATTAATTATTTTCGACCACTATTTACCAACAAAACGAATAGGTTTATAAAACCCGAAAGTGACATTAGATCTTTTGCACTCCGTTTCGCAGTCTTTGCTCGCATTGCTTTTCTTAAAGCCCCTCTCCATCATTTCTTCGCCTGCTTTACCAAACCTCAACTCAGCATTCTCTCTCTCTCTCTCTTTCTCACATATGGCGGAAACAGCTGATGAACCTGTTGAATCCATCAAACAAAAGGTACGTTTCCCTCTTCACAAGCAAGTTCATTATTCCTTTCACTTATATAATTTATTTTCCTTCAAGTTATTTTGATCTTTTCCCCCGGAATTCCAGACTTGTGTCCTCAAAGCTTCAATCCACTGTGAGGGCTGCAAAAGGAAAGTCAAGAAAATTCTCAACCAAGTTCAAGGTATGTAATGTGTATGTCTCGTAGAGGCCACCCTCTTCACTTGTTAATTTGAATTGATTTCTTTTATGGGACGATAAAGTTTTAAATTTCCTATGATTTATCGTTGTTTTCATTTTATTTCTCTGTATATAATTTGAAAATTGTTTCAGGCGTTGAGTATGTAGACGTTGATACCAAGCAACAGAGAGTAACAGTGATTGGCAACGTGGACGCTGATGCTTTGATCAAGAAATTAGTAAAGTCCGGCAAAAAAGCTGAGTTATGGCCGCAAAAAGCTGAGAAAATTCCTGGAAATGGAAAGAAGAAAGATAAGGAGACTGAAATAGAGAGAGAAACTGATCGTCCCGCTTCTGATAATCCGAAAGCGCCGGAGGCATCCAAGAAAGTCGAAGTAGATTGTAAGAACTCCGGAGGAAGTTGCAGCTCAGTTAAAGCAGGTGACGGTGGCTCAGACAAAACCAATGACGAGAGTGGCGGCGGCGCTGGTAGGGAGGCTGCTAAAGCAGTTGGCGGTCCACCAATGAAAACAAAAGGTGAAGGCGTTCAAGAAGCAAAAAGAGAGGAGAAGAAAAGCGAGGAAAATTGCTCGGCCGCCGCAGAGCCCGCGAAGGAGGTGGAGAAAAAGGAGGCGGTTGAGAAAAGTAACGGCGGTGGTGGTGGTGATGGTGAGGAGGGTGGCCCGTCTGGTAAAAAGAAGAAGAAGAAGGGGCAAAGCAGGAATCTTGCTACATCGAGTGCAGCCGCACCGCCAGCTCACATAGAATCAGAGAATCAGGTCCCTGGACCTACACCTCCGTTCAATCAGAGTCCTCCACGAAGCCATCACTACCCACCTCCTCATTCCTACTATGCACCGCCGCCGCACCCACAGCCCATGTACGCCATGAGTTACAATACGGCGCATCCCACGAGCAGCTATTCGACGTCGTATTACGCTGCGCCGCCACCGTATTCATACGCTTATATGCATCCGGCACCTGTGACTGAACCGCTACCGTCTGATTTGGACGTGAACCCCCGACAGCCGTTGGATTCTTTTGAAATGTTTAGTGATGAAAATCCAAATGGGTGCTTTATTATGTAATATTATAGTCATAGCGGTGGGGTTACACTTTGCTTATACATCCTGTATAAGTATTTGGGCAATACTAAACTTTTTATTCTTATCTTATTTTTATTTCGATCTTCAGTATTATTAATTTAATCATTTTAAGGGTTTATATAACAGACATAATTTCAAACTTTTTTCAGTTAATAAATTAATGTGTACTTTTGACTTATTTGTATAATCTTACTTAGCTTAATTCTATGTTATCATGATTAATGATAAATCATTTAAAGCCATTGAAAACTACAATCAAGTACTAATATTTTTCATCTTATTCCTAGCATGAGACATTTTAATGATATCATCAATATATACTAATGTGAATTCAAATTCTCATAAATATTTTATGAAGTTATTTAATAATAAAAGATGTGGAGTTAAATAATTTGATAGTCTGTTATAGAAAATCCCAACACTAATACAACATTTACAATAAAAATATTTATAAAATTAAAGCTTTTCACACCCATAAAACCGAAAGAAAGGCCCCTTAATGATTCGAGGAAAAATTCGAAAACATCAAATGAATGCAGGCAGGATAAAAGAAAAGTTGGAATAGTGTACCATTAATAGTGTAACACGTATTAAATCTATAATTCTCCACTTTTAATTCTTAATAATTGCAGTTGGAATTTTGTTTGAAGTTATTAATTAATGGGTTTTTCTTTTAATTTTAAATTAATGAAATGTTGTAAACCACTATTGGGTCTGATGTGTAAAGTAAGTTTGATTGAGAAATAAAATAGTGAATCAGCTTTAATACCTTGTTTTTGCTGTCTCTTTTTTGCTTTTCATCAAAAGTTGCAAACTTAGGGTTTAGGTTTTTGACCATTTTCATGCCTCCAATTAAATATTTTATCGGGTAAAGATACATCGACGCGAGTTGGATCGGAAACCTCGCTATTTGGACTCACTTCATTTTTATCCAAATTCAAATTATTTTTTCAATTTAATTAATACTACATTTAGTAAAACAAAAAATTAATAAAAATGTCTGTGGAAATTATTATTGGACGATAAATTACAATTACAATCGTAATTAAATGGTTAGTTCTTGGTTTATTTTAACTTTAATAATGATAATTAGTAGAAGTTTTCCTTTTATCTTGTGGTTTATTTTGTTAAATAATAAGAATATATGTAGTATATTAACATAACCATACACTAGTATTGTATATTAATTAGATTGTGATATATGATCAATATATTGTATATACTATGTTTGTATGTACAGATAAATATAAATAATATGACACATATACATTAATATACATAATATTTTTTTTTTACTTTTTATAAATATTATATAGTATGTAATACATACTATATAAATCGAATATATTATAATATATTACAACTAAAAATTAATATATATACACACACATTGACATACTGGATATTGGGTACTTATATTTTATTTTGTATTTATATACATTTAATATGGTATAACGTACAATATATACTGCAAATATCACACACACATACACACATATATATTTATATATAATGTAAATATCATCTAACATAAATTTATAATAATTTAACACGAGTATTTAATTATATTATCAATGATAAATAAATAAAAATATATAAATATTTTATTAGATATTATTTTTTTATAAATATAAAAACATTCGTGTATATATATCATATCATAGGTCATATATTTATATTTATATATTATATATTAATAGCTAGTATATTATAAGAAAATTTGATATTACATATTATATCGTATGTTATAATGTTATCAACATGATATAAATTAACTATTTTATAACATAATATAAATAAAATATATATTATAATTCATATATGTAATATTTATAATCTTTTTATACACTATAGCTATAGCATCATTGTATATAATATGTATAATATTAAAAAAGAAAAAAGGGCAACGTTGGTTTGAAGTGTAATAATTAAAGGGTAACAAGCTATTGTCCTTTCCAAGTTATGTATGCATCTGTGCCTCATGGACCTTTGGATCTTCTTAATTTGTCATCACATTCTCGGGTTCACAGTCGAGCTTTAGATTTTTGTAGAGTGTTTGCATCATATACATGCGCTATTAGGGTGAATTTGAAGACTGCCACAGTGAGGTATAAGGCACCGGTGAATCTTCATCGGTGCCATGTGGTCTAACTTAATCATGTTTTTTATCAATTTCATTCCACATAAAAATTATATCATCATAAAAATAATCTAGTTGCAATAATTTCATAAGTTGCAAATTAAATCAAGGAATGATTTTTATAAAAGCGTGAAATCATAGAACTTAATATATAATGATATTTCATAATCACAATTATCATTCTATTAATTTAATTCAATTAGTCATATAGAAATCATGAAAATCAAGATCATATAAGTGCACATAAAATCATAAAATTTTCTATTGAATCACTTGATCATGCTCTAACTTCAATTCCACACCCAAAATCATAACAAAATAAATTATAATGTTTTATTATTAAGTCATAGAATTCTCACATGAAATCTTAAAAAACTTTCATATTATGAATCATGAAATAACGATCATTAGTACTTTCATTGAAGCAATTTTAATAATGTAATAAAAATTCGGATTATCACACTAAAATAATATTTAATTATATACTAATATTTTTTTATATTATTTCTTACTTATTCCTTTTTATAACTTTTTGTATAATTATTATTGTATATTTTTGTATTTAATATTCATATTTTTATAATAACAATTATTATTTAATTAATCACAGGACTATGAGAGTTGTGCGTGTATATATTAGTTGAGCTTCCATGCGATGTACGTTCATATTATTTTTGTGTTAATTTTTTTAATTTAATTATTTATATGGTATTATGAAATTGAAGTATTGTATAACATTTGAATCTGTTTCCTTTTTTTTATAAAAATATGTTCAATAGTTAGTTTCAAATAAGTGCAATGTAAATTATTACAATTATTAATGAGGCACAATAATTTTAATCATCTCGTGGCACCTTGATACCCCAACAAAAATATATATATATATATATATATATATATTTATTATATTTAAAAAATGAATATAACATTTTCAACTTATGTATGTTTACTACACGCATTATTAAGGATATATCTTGAAGATTTCAAAACCCTGATCTTATGTAATCTGTTTCCTGATTTTATGTAATTTGTTTAGACTATTTCCTTGTAGAGGTTTAGTCATGCGTGTATATACCTTGTAACCTCTCTTTTGAAAATTAATTCAATACACAATATTTTCTATATGGTATCAGAGCAGGTTGTTCCTACCCTGTGAAAACCTAGTTCTTCTCGGCGGCCCTATTTACAGTCACCATGTCGACCAACTCTACACTTGAGTCGGCTTCCACCGGTGTTGTATTGCCGCCGCAACCAGCGGTTGTTCCCATTACTGCTCATCACCATTTACCCATTAAACTCACGCACTCCAACTACGCTTCATGGCGTGCGCATCTAACTGCCCTTCTTCGTGGGCAAAACATCTTAGGCTTCGTTGACAGGAAGACCCCCTGTCCGCCTCTTGCCGCTGATGGTTCGAACGCTGATGTAGTGGCCCTTTGGATCCAACAGGATCAGCTTCTGCTCGCTGCAATTTTTGGCTCCCTCTCCGCCAATATATTGCCTTTTATCTCCACGGCAAAATCTGCATCCGAGGTATGGTATGTACTGGATCGTCTTTGCAATGGCAGATCACGTTCTCGGGTTAATAATCTAAAAAGTGAACTGTATCGCATCGCTATAAAGGACCGATCGATCACGGATTACCTTCATTATGTCAAGTCCAAGGTGGACGAACTCTCCCTCATCGATGAGCCCGTCAACGATGATGATCTCACGCTGTTTATCATCAACGGACTTGGCCCAGAATATGCTACCATCGTCGGGCCTATCCGCACTCGGGAGACATCTCTTCGCTTCGAAGAACTTCATGACCTCCCCGTCGCACATGAGCTCTCGCTCAAATCTCAGGAGTCCCTTTCACAGCAGCTTGTGGCGTCTGCTAATATTGCACAATCCCGTTCAAGTGGAAATTCTGGTAAGCGTTCGAATAACACTTATTCTCATAACAATAATTCCAATCGCACTGCCAGAATTTTTCATCAGGGTCGTGGTCAATCTGGCCAAAATAGGCAGTCATGGCAGTCTCATGCCAATTCTGGAAATCGTACTTCGTACTCATCTGGTTCGACCAAAAATTCTGGCCCTTCTTCCATTATATGCCAGCTATGTGATTCTCCAAGGCACTCTGCCCTTCAGTGTCGTAGGCTTCCAGTCCAGGCAAATTTTGCTGCATCACCCACTGATTCTTCGCCCAACAACCAGTGGATGGTTGATTCCGGTGCCTCACATAACCTGACGAGTAACTTGCAAAATCTCTCAATTCATTCGGAGTATGATGGCACGGATGAAGTTCACATTGCTGATGGTTCGTCGCTTCCTATTACACATTCGGGTACTTCTTTTTTGAAATTTCCTTCCAGTAATTTTAAATTATCAGATGTGCTTTGTGTACTACATGCTCGTCATAATCTGCTGTCCGTGAGTAACTTTACAGCCACTAATCACATCTCGATGGAATTCTTTCCTACTTATTTTGTTATTAAGGATCAAGCTACGGGGGAAATACTTGCTAAGGGCTTGTGTCGTGAGGGGGTCTATCACCTTTCTGTGCCACCTATATGTCGTTCTACACCCAAAATAGCTGCTTTGGGGGTTCGTGCCTCTTCAACATGCTGGCATTCACGCCTCGGACATCCATCTCGGAGTACCACTGATTTTATCCTTAATAAATTTAGTCTACCTATTTTGAATAAGTCTCACCATGTGGGCAATGAATGTGTTTCTTGCCATCTGAGCAAGTCTAGACGTTTGCCTTTTAATGCTTCGTCATTTACTGCTTTACATCCTTTACACTATGTCTTTGCTGATGTTTGGGGACCAGCACCCGTTGTTGCATTAGATGGTTCAAAATATTTTTTGCTGATTGTGGATTTGTTTACTCGTTATTGTTGGATTTTTCCCATGAATGCAAAGTCACAAGTTGCTTCTATATTTACTCAATTTCGACCACTAGTTGAGAATCAATTTCAGCACAAAATTCGCAATTTTTATAGTGATAATGGTGGGGAGTTCCAAGTTTTACAACATGCGTTTATACAGTCTGGTATTACATGGCTTACCATAGCTCCTCATACTCCTCAGCAGAATGGCATTTCTGAGCGCTGAATGAGGCATATTTTAGAAGTTGGTCGGGCCTTGCTTCATCAAGCATCCTTGCCCTCGGACTTTTGGGCTCTCGCACTTCAGACAGCTGTTTATTTGATTAATCGCATGCCTACTCCATTGCTCAATCGTCGGAGTCCATTTCATGTCCTTTTTCGATCTAAACCCAATTATGCAAAGTTGCGCATGTTTGGTTGTCTTTGTTTTCCGTGGTTATGACCGTACCTTCCTGGGAAGCTCACTCCGCCGTCTGTTTTGTGCATCTTTGTTGGATACTCTTCTTCTCAGAGTGCATATCGATGCTTTGATCCAATTTCTGGTCGAATCTTCATATCACGTCATGTCCAGTTTGTGGAGGATCAATTTCCGGGGTTCTCTAAGTTATCATCCCTTGCTTCGCCTTCTGATGTGTCTCCAACTATATCCTTGCCATTTTCCTCAACAACGGTTATGGCCGCTTCTGAGCCTTCTCTTCCAGCCTTGCCTTCTACTCAACCTCCTTCACCTGCTCCTGCTATTGAGCCCATTCCCGCGGCTACCATAGTTGAGCCTCCTCCTGCCGCCGATCGGGTTCATCATATGCGTACCCGCAGTTTAAATAATATTTATAAACCTAAGAAGCTCTTTCCTGCCACAAAACATCCATTGCCTTCTGATATAGAACCTACTACAGTCAAACAAGCCCTTGATGATCCTCGTTGGCGCGCTGCTATGGCAGATGAATTTACTGCCTTGCAAAAACATGGCACTTGGGATCTTGTCCCACTCCCTTCTCAGGGTAACATCATTGGTTGTAAGTGGGTGTTTCGCATCAAACGATTACCAGATGGGTCTGTTGATAAATACAAGGCTCGTCTTATCGCAAAGGGTTTTCATCAGCGGCCTGGTGTTGACTTTAAGGAGACATTTAGTCCGGTTATCAAACCGGCCACTATTCGAGCTGTTCTCACCATTGTTATTTCCTCTGGATGGACGCTTCATGGATGTTAGTAACGCTTTTCTTCACGGACATATGGATGTCCCTGTTTATATGAAGCAACCTCCGGGGTTTATTGATCCGTCGGCTCCTTCTCACGTTTGTCTCTTGCGCCGATCCCTCTATGGTCTTCGCCAGGCTCCACGGGCTTGGTATGAGTCTCTTTGCATGGCACTAGTATCCTTTGGGTTGTGTCGCTCCAAGACTGATTCATCTCTTTTTACTTGTCATGATGGTCCTGATCATCTTCTTGTTCTTGCCTATATCGACGATCTCATTGTCACTGGCTCAAACCCTGATCGTATTTCCGCTCTCACATCTCACCTTGGTGCTTGTTTTGCTATTAAGGACCTTGGCCCGCTCTCTTATTTTCTCGGGGTTGAGGTTGCTCCTTGCAAAGAAGGTCTTTTTCTATCTCAACATAAATACACGGTGGATTTACTTCGGCGTCATAAACTAGATGGAGTGAAGCCTCTTTCTACACCTATGTCGCCCAAGCTTCCTTCGGCTTCGGGACCTGTTGATGCCTCTGAATACCGCAGTGCAATTGGGGGTCTGCAGTATCTAACCATTACTCGTCCTGACATTGCCTTCACAGTCAATAGGCTTGCTCAATTTATATCGTCTCCTTCTCCTGAACATTGGCATGCTGTCAAACGTCTCTTTCGGTATCTCAAGGGGTCTTTAGCTACTGCAGCCTCGGAGTTATGTTGGGTTCGTCACCTACTTCGGGACCTTGGTCTTGTGCCCTCCAAGCCTCCTACTATTCTTTGCGATAATATGGGTGCCACTCGCCTAGCCTTGAATCCAGTTCAACACTCTAGGATGAAGCACATTGCGATTGATCTACACTTTGTTCGTGATTTAACGACAAAGGGAGTCCTCACTGTCTCTTATGTCAATACTTTGGATCAAATCGTAGATCTTCTCACCAAACATCTGTCTCGTGCACGTTTTCATGATCTCCGTTCCAAAATCTTCGTTGCCGATGGAACGTCCATTTTGAGGAGGCATATTAAGGATATATCTTGAAGATTTCAAAACCCTGATCTTATATAATCTGTTTCCTGATTTTATGTAATTTGTTTAGACTATTTCCTTGTAGAGGTTTAGTCATGCGTGTATATACCTTGTAACCTCTCTTTTGAAAATTAATTCAATACACAATATTTTCTATACGCATATAAAAGTTTTGCAAAGTAGTTGTTATGATTGTGAAAATACCTTTAGTTTAAAAATATATAGTTTTTCTATAGTTGTAGTAAAGTTTATAATTTGACCAAAAAAAAAAAAACACTATACATCGTTTGATCTTAAAGAAGAAAAACTATAGCATGTTCTAAAACCTTCTATAATTTATATTTGCTCAAAAATCTTTACATAGCCATTGTGACCATATTTTATATACTCATTCATATGTCAAAATTATATCTGTTGATTTCAAATTTTTTTTTTCTTGCATGATTTAACACATCATTAATGAACCCATTAACATATTATCAAAGCAGATAAAAAAAGTCTATCACCAATTTTGTATCTATCTATATATATAAAAATAAATATATGTATATGTGTGTGTGTATATATATGATATGGTGCAATCCTAAAAGATAAAATTTCATTTTGTCGTTTGTTTCTCTTTCTTTCTTTTCTCTTTTACCAGGTCCTTCAGCATTTCGCTTCTCTCTTTTTCTATATTTAAACAATCCTTTTCTTTTATCCTTTCCTAAAAGAAAGATAGATATATATATATATATATATATATATATATATATATATAAATTCCCTTTTTTGGGGTGTCCTTTTCCGAAAACTCTAAAAGTGGTTGCACGGTTTACCGCCTAATACTATATTAGAAACATATTCAATTTTTAATAGAAGAGTTTATATTTAATATCCTCGCATCCCAAGAGTTCAAACTTATATAAATAATAAATTAATAAAAAACTAAAAAGCAGGAGCAACAATAACAATAAATAGGTATCTTCAATGTTATCTTATTAATAGTTGATAAGTTTTTATCAAAACTGATATTTTCTTTTTCATTTTGAGAATCAATATATAGGGTTAATCGCATAAATAATTATGATCTTTGATGATATTGGTATTTTAATTATGATATTTTAATATTTACAATTTCAATCACCATTTTTTTAAGTTTTGCAATTCAAAGCACATGATAATTTTATGTTGATTTTGTTTTAATATATTTAGCTTAAATTATTATTATTATTGTTGTTTGAAGTCAAGATCATGATTAGAATAAAAAATGTCAATTTAAATTTAATCAAAATTAATTTATGAATGTGATATTAATTTATTGGTACACGATCCAATATTTAATTAAATCAAAATTATAAACCCATATTTTTTGGTACTATATTTTTACGATTTTATCATATGTAACATAAATAATATAGAAAACGTCATTTCTGACATGTTTTTACCATCATTTCATATGTAATATAAATAATATACAAAACATAATTTTTTTTATATATTATTTCATAGAAAGTATTTCAATATAATAATAAGAATAACAACAAAAAAATAAAAAATATTAATAATAATAATTTCATATTTTGTTATTGTATAAGAGTTTTTGGGAACGAACGCCTCAAAAGTTGGTGGGCAGTGACGCACGGGGCATATGAGAGACCGGAGTGATTGTTGGTGAATCAAGGCATAGACAATGAACAGCTCTAACAGATAAATAGTTAAAGAAGATATGAATAAACCGATCTCACAGTATTAAAAAAAATAAAAAATAAAAAAAAAGATACCGTTAGATTGTATAGATATGAAATTGTATAGTTGACCTTTAGAGACAATTTCAAAATTGTTGAGAGATGAGATTATATAGTTGAAGAGCTTTAAAGAATTGATAGGTACTGTGGGTATACAGAAAGTGCATTTTTTCTTTTTTTCTTTTTTAACACCTTCGTATGGTAATTGTGTTTTGCCTCGAGCAATTTAGACAAGGGTGCCCCCCCAATTACTCGCTATTTATTTCCAAAACGAGAGGGAAGCCCCTTTGAAAGCTTTGTAGATCAACTCTTCTCAAAGAGACAAGAAGCTAAGAGTAAGAAAGATAGGACTATATCATTCACCTATAAGTTGGTTATGAATTCTTTTGGTATTCATCCTGAAACAAAGGTCACTGTCATATGTGATTCCTATCAAGAGGATCTGTATTTCATAGATGCAAATCTCCTCAAGATATATAAGTAGGACAAAACATGCTACAAAATATATGTTTTGAAACATAAAGCAGAAATATCCAATCTGGACTACTATTAATTCAAGACAATAGTTGGGTCAGAAAAATAAATAGAATAATTAATTATATAAAAAAGTTAATTTACAAAAATCATGATGGAAAAATCTGCACTGATTAATTTTGCACGGATCAAATTACGTTGTTAGTGGATCTAATCATCATTTTATAATGAGTATTAAATTTGGAATATGAAAACTTTAGGCAACCACCAACTAATCCATAATGATTAGAATCAATACATGTGGAGGAAAATTTTTCTTCAGCAACTTTTTATTCTACTCCATTGCTTGAAGCTTATTAGCAACAATTCTTTTAAAATTGTCACAGATTTTTGTGGGTCTTTTTCTAAACACTGGGTTTGTTTCACATCAACAACTACTATAATTTAATAGTGGTAGGTTTCTGGCGCCAAGGAACGTGGGATTTCTTATTTTCCTCCCACCCATATTATCTAGGCAAAAATGACACAATATTATGTTTTTCAAAAAAAATTGCAAAATTATAGTAAAAAAAAAAAAAATTAATTTTAAGTAAAGTCGCCCCTGCGAGGGGCGACAATCAAATTAAATTTTTTTTTTAATTTTTTTTTTTAAAGTCGCCCCTGGCAGGGGCAACCAAATTTTTTTTTTTTTTTTTTTTTTTTTTTTTTTTTTTTTTTTAATGCTGGAGGCTTCACTCGGTCGGGCACTCGGTCGCGCGCCGTACTCGGCCGGCCGAGTGCGAACTCTTACTCGGCCGAGACACTCGGCCCCCGTATTACTCGGCCAATCGAGTACTGCCATCCACTCGGTCACGGCACTCAGTCGACCACTTCACTCGGCTGGCCGAGTGCGAACGCGGATTCTGATTTTTAACATCCACTTCAATTTTTCTCATTTTTGTATTCTTCTCGTTTTCTCGTTCGTCGTCCTGTTTTTGTACATTTTCCTTTTTTTTTTATCGTGTTATAGTTAAATTAGATAATTTATTTAGTTTGGTAAAAATTCGATGAAATTGTTAAGTGAGATTGTTATAACATCTTGAAATGTATTGATTAATTGAATTTCCAACAAATAACTATAATTTTGTTTTATAAGTAAAAATTATGTTTAATAAAGAAATAATGAATAAACAACAAAAAACCAAAAACATGAACAAACAATAGTTCTCAAAATCATGAATGAAGAACAAAAAACAACAAAGTCAAGTGTTTGAAATAAAAACAACAAAAAACAACAAAAAATTAGTCGGCGCCGGCTCACTGAGGGGGTCGGTAAGGTGTGTTCGATGGGCCGAATGGTTGATACGGTGGATATTCCCTTTCCTGGAAATGGCCTTGTTGCACATGCCACTCGTATTGTTGCCTTTGCATGTCAAGTAAAATTTAGGAGTCGTAAGCTTCACGATGGATATACTCTTTCATGTCGGCAACATCCCCTTCTATGTTGGTCAGACGTGCATCCAAGGCGGTTCTCCAATCCGACCAATCATTCCACCCCCCTTGATACTGGGGTGGATACTGTGGATGCTGTGAAGGTCCGGCCTGATCGTCCGAGGGCATTTGTGCTTCACCCATCATTTCATCGGCCTGTGCATGATCCACATCAAGTTCCATCGGCTCTGATCGGGCATCCGTAGTCCTTCTCCTCCTCTTCCTTCGTTCCTCCTCATTCCTCAATTCATTCTCGCTCTCTTCAATAGCTTCCGTATGAGCCGAGCCATTCAGTAGAAGATTATGGCCCTTCCCTCCAGCAATATTAGTCAGGCGAGAGTTGGGCAGTGCAAACCTCTTCTTGTCTGATAAAATCAGATACAATCGTCTGGTACCGGGATGTAATTGGCACATCTTCATGTTGCACAGCATTTCCAGGTTTATAGTTGTCTCGCCTGGTGTCTCTTCCATCCCTTCCAAGTTCACCCCGAAGTGGCGAGCAATTGGAGTGATCAAACCTCCAATGTGGATAGCAACTTGTTTTTTGGATCGAACGAATTGCCTTAACAGCATTGGTGCCACATTGAATTTCTTCCCTTTCACCAAGCACCACAGCACAAACAACTCATCCACACTGACCGCTCCAGGCTCAGGTTTTGCTAAAACTGTATTGGCGATGAACCTGTGAAAATATCGAAGGACCGGGCTTCGAATACTAGATGCTTTCGACCGACTAACTTGGTACTCCGATGGGTGAGCTGGATCAGACTCTGTAATGTCCTTCCAAAAAGTCACAACATTGAACTCCGGAAAATTGACCCTCTCATTGGGCAGATTTGAGTACCTCTTCTTGGGAAATCCAAAAATCCCATTGAGGTCTTCGGCCGAAAGATAACGAGACTCGTTCCCCAGCTGAAATATCACGGATTCGGGCACCGTGTCATTGTATCCAACCTGAAGCTGGGAGAAGAATTCAAGAACGAGAGGCTCATACGTCTTCTCGTGCATGCCAAAGAACTTAGTCCACCCGATAGCCTTGCACATTTTTTTTAAATCTTCGTAGATGCCCATTTCTTGCATGCACTCAACATCGGCCCATCGAGTGGCTCGCCTTCTTTTCTGTTGTACCTCAAACCACCTATGACTGTCGGTCTCCCAATCAGGAAAGTTTATGCCGTAGGCATCCGGCATGGTCGCTAAAATTCTTTCGTACTCAGCTTGTTGTTCTTCAATGGAGTGTTCGCTCCATTGAAAAGTAGAATTCACAACATCCATGCTATGCTCCATTGTGGGTACCTAGATGATAATGAATTAGTATTACATCCAATCCATGTGAACAAAAAATGAAGATTCCTATGATACAATATTCATCTTTGCAATTTCATAATTCAACATTGAAATTCATGGGGTATTAAGATCATTTCATCATGGTCTCACTCTAAATCATGCCACATTCCCAATTTCTATAATGCATATCAATTGTTCGATAAAAAACTTCAATGAAAACTAACCAAAAATCTATATTCTTTCATGCCATAATACTCCAAATTAGTAGAGCATTAACATAATCAAACAACAACCTTAGATCAACATGAAAACATATCTATATAGAACAAAAAATCATGCACACCAAGTGTTCGATAAAAAACTTCAATGAAAAATTGCAAGAAAACATATCAAGTTTCATGTCAAAATGCTCCTAATAAGACTCTCATCAACATATGTAATGAACAAAAGCAATGGTTAATGAAAATATACCTTTAGATTGAAAAAACGAAAGTTGGTGTTTTTGGTTGAATCCTTCAAATATCCACCACCTTATCCCAAAATTGGAGCAATTTGTTGTTTGAAATAATGGGTACAATGATTTTGATTGAGAAATTGATGGCTTTGAATGAAAATTTTTGGATTGAGGATGAGAGATTGGAAGAGGCTAGGGTTTGGGTGTGTTTGTGTGTGAGAAGAATGAGGAAAAGAGGGGTTATAAAATGTTTCCGTGCTCTCGCACTCGGTCGAGCGCCTTCCTCGGCCACCCGAGTGCACCTGATATACTCGGTCTCCTGCACTCGGTCCGCGCAGATACTCGGCCGCCCGAGTGCGAAGGAAGTCCGAAATGCTTCGCACTCGGGCATCACGTTGTGTTACTCGGTCATCTTGCGGTACTCGGCCGACGAGTGCGAACAAAATCCTGCACCCTTCGCACTCGGTCAACCCCGGTCGGGTACTCGGCCGGGGTTCGTACTCGGTCAGCCGAGTACGAACCAAAATCTTTTTTTTTTCTTTTTTCTGATTTTATTAATAATGAAAACAATAATAATAATAATTATAATTATAATTATAATAATAACAATAGTAAAGATTGTACGTCTAATTACATCGTATGTAAAATTAAGTAACCATTGTACGTTTAATTACATAGATAACAAACTAATAATCAAAATGTGATCCTGTAAAACAACGACGCCTTATTTTTTTCCTTTTGCCCCTACCTCGCTCTTCTTCTGGCACAGGTTCACTATCCGAATCATTATCATCTGTCGTAATATTCAAACTAAAAGATGGACGACCTAATGATGATGATGATGCAGTCCTCGAAATCACATGATCATGTACTATATTCAATGGCGTGCTAGAATGGGAATATGAGATCGGGGATGTATTGAACTGAGGCAGAAAATTTCCATAAGTGCATGATGCTGGAGGCGGAGATGTATAACGGCCAGATTCTAAGAGAAAAGTGAACGACTGACCGTGTGCCGTAAAATCCCAGTCTGGGGTGGCGGCGTAATAACTGTCACTTTGCATGTCGATACCGGTAGAAATGGGTGGTTCTGGGCTATATTGTGATGTATGTTGCGGTTCGGGATCATAATGTGAATGTATACGTTGGAATGATGGGCGACGATCATGAAAGTGAGCTCTAGCTTGCGTGTATATTTCGTCTACTGATCGTCTGAAGGGCTCCCTAAGATACGGTTCCTCATCTATGACAAGTTTGTTTAAATCTTCCCATAAACTTTCCTGCAGTAAGTTGGCAATACACAGCAAAAACATGAAATACATATTCAGTACACATATAAATTTGAATACTAAAATACTGCCACATACCATTTTTTCTATGGGTGCATTCGGTTGCGGTTGATATCCCACTTGCATATTTAACCCTGGAGTAATTAGACGACGTGTTATTCTTTCATACCATCTGGTATAACCATCTTCGACGTCTGACTCATTCCAACCAATTGCAGGAGCAGAGACAATATTCCAATTTCTGTCAAACCACCATTCGACAAAAAAAGCATGTGTTTCAACCCAGTTTGTAGTGGAGCGGCCTCTACGGCATATATTATGCAATGTATCGTGCACATCTGTAATGCTTTCTGGAATTCGTTGTCTCATCCCGAATTGTCGCAATACCCGATCGGGGTAATATAACTCCACAATTGAATTATGGATCATAGGGCATCTTGACATCCACATATCCGTCACTGTAATAATGCCAAGGTCTATATATGCCCTCACAGCAGCTGGGTATGGGTCGTAAGGTTTCCAATTAAACTGGATAAAAATCGTGTTAGCTAACATTTAATCGAAATTTAACATAATCTGATCAAGTACCAAACATACCTCTTGTTGAGTTTGCCTGTCCAAGCTCTCCCGGATAGCCCTTAAGTTGTTCGTCAAGCTAGTTGTAAAGTTGTGGTATTGTAACCACTCAGCACCGTACGGTGCAACCGGTAGAATTCCATCCACAGCCACAATTGCCGCTGTATTTAGGCGTCTGCCTCCCGTCATTTGCGGAGTGAGAAAGGTAATTCTTGACCAAGCCCATATCTGCAGTAGTTGCATGGGTCCACCAATTTGTGTACGACCCCTATGTGATGCGTTGCACAGCTGATGGTACAAATAACCTAGTACCGCTGAACCCCAACTCAAATTCCTGCATTCATCAATATCCTCTAGTTGATTCAAATATAACAATGACCCCATATTCCCAGAAGTATCCGGGCACATTATGGATCCTAACAAAATCAATGCACATGCACGTGCATATTGGACAACATGTTGTTGTGAGCTGTTATCGGTAACAGGGTGCATGCTTAGGTGTGTACCCAAGGCTAAAAGTGAAAATCGTGACCCTTTTATGTCTTCTGCATTGGGTTCCCATCCCAGTTGGACTTCACAACGTGCAGTCCAATATGCCTGACCGGTTGAAATATCTGAACTTATAACCGGCCCACCTTCAATTGGCAGTCCCCAAATAAATGCGACATCTTGTAATGTCACGGTCGCCTCTCCAACTCTAAAATGAAATGTATGCGTTTCTGGCCGCCACCTCTCAACCAGTGCAGTGATTAATGAATTATTAATTACATAATCACCACATCGGTAGACACCATAAAATCCCATACGATACAACATCGATATGACTCGATAATGCAACCTTTGTGTACGTCTGAGTATTTCCCTACCATCATCGTCTGGGTCAACCTCATAAGGATCATGGTCATCGAGTCTCCAAAAGATACCACTTCCGTGTCTGCACTTTAATTTTAGGTCAATTTCTCCTGCAAATACATCCTCAGATCGGTGCATGTGCTGTTGCTTTAATATATCCCCACTAATAGGGCCATATTCTCCGTAGAACTCCATACTGCAATTAGATTAAATCAATAAGATGAACAATTAATGAGTGAAAATGGAACAAATTACATAAAATCGGAAAATTACATAAAATCATCAAATTAGACAAAATCTGCAACCCATCTCACTAAAAACCAGTGCGAAGTTAACATCAACGCTAAATCAAATTTCAATACACATTATCAAAATACATGTCAAATATCTAAAACAAGCACCATTACAATATTTCAGACACAACAATCTCATCTACGGGCAGATGAAGTTCCGGCCTGGGTAGCAGCTTGATCCTGTGCCCGATATTGTTGTCTAGCGCGTGTTTGTGCCCAATCCATTTCATTTTCAATTCTACTCGTCTTGCCTCTTCCTTTAGTCCTCTTCTCACGCAAGGCTGGATTATGACACAGTTGGAAGGAAGCCTCATCCCAATAATATTCATCAGGCAATGGCTCAAACTTACCACTATAGGTGTCCACATACGTACTTGTATTGAAAACTGAGTTCATGTAAATCACCGGATTTACTCCAAAATGTCGACAAGTCTGCATTGCATGGGAACATGGTATGCCGTTTTGCCTCCAGTCTCCACAGCTACACTCTCTTAGCATCAACTTGACAATGTGGGTATAGCACCTCGTTGTTCCTGGCACGAATGTCTTCACTGAAGCTGTTTGATCAGTGAAATCGACCTTATAGACTTGATGTTCCATTGCCTTTCGTTGTCGTTGATCATACTTCTTGTACACCTCATCAGGCCATGGCTGGTTCCTTTGCTGCATCTCACGGCCCAGTGTCAACCGGTCAAGAAAATATTTAATCGACCGATAAAATGTAGCCTGCACAATGGCACAGATTGGAAGCCATCGTGCACCTTTTAACACGCCATTCATGCACTCTGACAGATTTGTTGTCAAAATTCCATTTCTCCAACCTCCGTCATGGGTAAGAGTCCATTGTTCCTTTTCAATTTTCCACAGGTAGTCATATGCCCTCTCATTCAACACCTTAATTTGATCCATTATATTTTCAAACTCTCTGGTTGT
Source organism: Caryopteris x clandonensis (assembly GCA_028749325.2). Lineage (NCBI taxonomy): Eukaryota > Viridiplantae > Streptophyta > Magnoliopsida > Lamiales > Lamiaceae > Caryopteris > Caryopteris x clandonensis. The sequence goes on along the minus strand of JAPYKT020000024.1, from coordinate 3,952,310 downwards.
GAACGCTGAGCCGGCTTGCCAACACATGTCCTTTAACTTCACATTCTTGACCTTGCTATTAAAATTCGAACACACATGTCTCAAACAGAAACGATGGACTCCAAGAGGTGGCTGAAAATCTGGAATTCTTTCCACAGCTTTCAAAAGACCGGCGTGTCTATCTGAAATCAGACACATTCCTTCTCTACCGCGAACAATGTGTTTCGATATCATACGAAGAAACCATGACCAAGAACCAAAACTTTCTTCGTCCACAAGTGCATACGCCAAAGGTAAAAGATGTTGATTTGCATCCATGGAAACAGCAATTAACATCTTGTGCTTGTATCTAGTGTAAAGATGAGTTCCATCGACACTAATTATTTTACGACAATGCTGGAACCCATCTATACATGGCTTGAACGCCCAAAACACATATTTCAACATTTTTATACCATTTGTCTCTTCGGGCATGTGGCGCCACTCAACAACTGTGCCTGGATTCCATTTTTGTAGGGCTCCCAAAAATTTGGGTAGTCTTGAAACTGAGCTCTCCCATGTACCATACACATTTTCTCTTGCCCGTTTCAAACCATGCCATGCCTTACCGTATGAGATTGTATATTGAAATTTATCATACACTAGCTGTTGAACACACTTAATCTCATACCCGGGATCTGTCTGAACCATCCCAGTTAGCAGCGCAGCGATCATGTTTTTGCACAAGTTCCGATGGTCAACAGACACCGCGTTCATTAGACACGTATGAGGGCCTCCATACTTAGTGATTTCCCACATATCAATCCTTTTTCTGTAATCTGCACGTAACCACCAGTTGCAGCGTGTAGTCTCACTATTATTTTTGCATTTGATTTTCCATATAAGAGGTGTGCTTTCATCTACTCGATATTCACGCCTCGCTATACGTATTGCAAAATCTTTAACTGCAGACTGCAAACTCTTCTTATCTTTGAAAACCATGCCTTTTGTGAGCTCTCCTTCAGTAGGATCATAGTATCTAAAACTTTTGGGAAGATCAAAGGAGTCCGCAAGCATTTCATGTGATGATGCATTGAAGAACGGGATATTCGGATGCATGGAGTATCTCTGAGCACCTGATGGAAATGATGGTTGTTGATTGGATGGTGATCTCTCTTGATTTGGGGAATACATAGTTTGAATATCACCAATATCCACCCCATCTTCATCTGATTCACTAGACAACTCGTCTTCATCGGGTTCAGAGTCTTCTAGTTCATTCGCACCAAAAGTGTTAACCAATGGATCATCTGTTTGATCATCGGTCTGAGCATTTTCTCTTTCACTTGGAATACCCTCATTATTGGACCTTGAGGTTCCAACTGTAAGCTCTTGCCTGACGACTGCCGGATTATTAATGCCATCACCTCTTAAATAAGCAGCATATTGAAAATACTCATTGCTTGGCATAATATCTGGAAGAACATTATCTTGCAGTTTCTCTGGATCAATATGAAATTCTACATATTGATTATCCGCATCCGGTGCAAAGAAAAACCATAGATTATCATCGTTGTTGATTGGTATACGATGATATCTGTTGTTTGCATGTAGTGAAGCGGATATGTTCAATTTGTATTCATTGCTATCAATCCTTGTCAATTGAAATAATTTTGATACCAAGCTGGAATATCCAATGTCGCGAGGTACCCTAGTTGCACAAACAGGTGGAACATCGCTACAATCCCCAATATAAACAACAATACCGACGTTGTTTGAAGACCCCATATCTTAAATAATAAAGATGTGTTAATGATCTTAAAATAGGGAATTAATTACTTTATTGCAAAGTTTAATAAAACTAATTTAAACTAATACATTAGAAAAATTCAAACCTGAAATTGAAATAAATCAATATGTCAACGCAACGGCAACAATTTGAGGGTTATGATAAATGCATAACAACAGCAACAATTTCAACAGTACCTACATCAAATAATGTATAACAGAAAAATATCAACGACAAATTTATAACAATATATATAGCAACAACCATACACCGACCGACATACACATATCCAAAACACGGCACACAACCATACACACGCACCTATCACACACAAAAATGCAACCCACACACAACACACAAACACACACAGCAACACACACACAAGCATACACCACAACATACATCACACACACCACAACACACATCACAACACACATTTCATACCCACATTTCATACCCACATTCCATACATACATTCAATACATACATTTCATACATACACCACACCTACAACATACAATACAAGCAATGGAGAAAAAACCACTATCTACACACACACAACACAAAGCAACACACAACACAAAGCAACACACACACAACACAAAGCAACACACACACACCATACACACACCAAAATACCACAAAAAAATCATATACACACCCACACAGCAGTACACACACACACCACCCAAACACATAAAATTTAAGATAAAATTACCTTTGAGAAATGGAGAAACCCGAAACGTGAATATAGAAGAAAAATTGAAAGGAAATTGAAGGATAATTGAAAGGAGAAGTGAAGAAGAAGTGAAGAATAAGTGAAGAAAGTGATGAGGAAGAGATAAATGTGTGGTGTGTGTGGGTGGTAATAGATATGATAGAGAGAGAAAAATTGAAGTGGATGTTAAAAATCAGAATCCGCGTTCGCACTCGGCCAGCCGAGTGAAGTGGTCGACCGAGTGCCGTGACCGAGTGGATGGCAGTACTCGGTTGGCCGAGTAATACGGGGGCCGAGTGTCTCGGCCGAGTAAGAGTTCGCACTCGGCCGGCCGAGTACGGCGCGCGACCGAGTGCCCGACCGAGTGAAGGCTCCAGCATTAAAAAAAAAAAAAAAAAAAAAATTTGGTCGCCCCTGCCAGGGGCGACTTTAAAAAAAAATTAAAAAAAATTTAATTTGATTGTCGCCCCTCGCAGGGGCGACTTTACTCAAAATTAAAAAAAAAAATTTTTTTACTATAATTTTGCAATTTTTTTTGAAAAATACAATAATCTGTCATTTTTGCCTATTATCTAAGGTATCGTAAACCCTTCTTTTTTTTCTTTTCTTTTTTTTCTTCTGTTAGGAACTCAAGAACAAAAAAATATTATTTTTCTAAAACAAAAAAAATAAAAAATAAAAAAGCAGTCTATTTAAGCTAAGAGATTATTAATTTATATTGTCTTTTCAAGTATAGATGTCAATTTTGACCCACGCCACGGGTACCCACCCGGCCCCAAGACTCTTGGGGCAACCCCGACCTAGCTTATAGTGTTAGAATATTTGTTTATTAAATAGGTGTCAAATCTATTTTAACCGATTTTTAAGAGGTTAAGTATTCAATTTTGGAGGAATTAAATAGCGTATAATTAATCTACATTCTGAATAGACAATTGTAGTGGGTTAAATTTCTCAAAACCCGCTTTCAATGAGTGAAAAAATTAATGCTCAAAGTTTATGATGTAATTAAATGACTTTCACCAACGGGTGACCAAGTCCCCACACATGCACGCGCACTCAGTTCGGACTCAGCATTGGCTGTGGTCCATGGCCTTGGGCTTCAGATTTTGTCCCTCGGTGCAGTGGAGTCAAGTTTTGTCCGCACACACTTAGACAATAGGATGTCCAAGTTCATGTAACCAGCATGAGTTAATCTCCTGATGTTTTGAACGTCATAATGGGGTATCTCTGGGAATTACTTCTCCCGCATGCACCTAGACAAGTGGACACCCGCACACACCTGCACAAGTGGATGTCCAGGTTCATGTAACTGTCAAGAGTTAATCTCCTGAAGTTATGAACATCATAAATGGTGAGTAACCTCTAGGAGTTACTTCTCCGCATGCATCTAGACAGGTGGATTCTTGCACGCACCTGGACAAGTAGGTATTCAGATTCATTGTAACTGTCAGGAGTTAATGAACATCATAATGGTCAAGAAGTATCCTACAGGAGTTACTCTCGGGGGTTTGAATACCCACTAACTCCATAAATTTGAAGATTTTAATCACCGGTTAGATTTGATGCCTATAAATAGTACCATATTTACATGTAACAATACTCACCAGAATTTCATGCACTCAAAATTTTCGAAGATCATAGCATTTTAGTAAGCACCCAGTCCTCAAATAGTTCTAGTTCGTTGGAGCTTCAGGTCTAGCGGTGCTATACTACCTAGAAGACAGAAATTGTTTCATCTTTGGGAATGATACATCAAACCGTGAGCACTAGACAGGACGTATTCGTTTTGTGGAACCTCGACTCGATTTCAAACCTTCCATATGTTTCTGTTCCAGAATCTTGAAGCTTTTTCAGAGTTCAAAAGCAAGTTTCACCATCCCCGTCTCTTCAGCATCTGAGAAAGAAGAAATAGGACTAACATCTATATTTATTCCTTTATTTTTATTTTTCATTGTAATTCATTGCTGGGTGTTATAACCAACAATCACAAAATGAATGGTACTTCCGTTAAAAAAAATTTTTTTTCATATCCTCAATGGAAAGTTCTTCAAGAGTCATTGCTCCTACACAGGGTCAAAATCCCGAGAAGTTCATGGGCACCGACTTCAAAAGATGGCAGCAAAATATGTTGTTCAACTCTCAGCCTGGCAAAATTCCTCAAGGAGGACCCGCCTGTGGTGGTAGAAACTGAAATTGACAATGAAAAATGCGTTGCGTTTGACGTATGGCACCAAGAAAACTTCATGTGTTGTAATTATGTCCTGACAGACTTGGTAATGTGTTATATAATGTGTATAGTGCTAGGAAATCCTCCAAAGATCTGTGGGAATCCTTGGAGAAGAAGTACAAAGCTGAAGATGTTAGCATAAAGAAATTGGTCGTTGGCAAGTTTTTGGAGTTCCACGTAGTTGCTGAGGGAATGCTCTTCCTGAAGCTTTTCACGAAGCTTTTCAAGTTGCAATTGTGATTGAGAAGTTGCCTTCAAGCTGGAAGGACTTCAAGAGTTATCTCAAACATAAATGAAAGGAGATAACTTTGGAGGATCTTATTGTCAATCTCAAAATTGAGGAAGACAATTGGAGGATCGACTCCAAGCCGCCATGGGTATCGGTGGAGGCCAAAGCCAGTCTGATGGAAAAAGGCTCATTGGGCAAGGGGAAGAGACCAAATGACAAAAATAAAAGTCCAATGAATCAGACCCAGCCGAAGTTCCAAAGTGTTTACTATAATTGTGGCAAACCGAACCACAGGGCCAAAGCCAACCGAAGAAGAAGGGGAAGCAGTGTTTGAATGCCAACATGGTAGATAACAAAGACCTCTCCGACATGAACATGTCAGAGGTGGTGTTTGAAGCCAACATGGTGGATAACCCGAAGGAATGGTTTGTGGATACCGGTGCCACTTGCCATTTTTTTTCTAAAAATGAGGCATTCTCCTCATTCATCTCTTCTACTGGAAGAAAGCTCCACATGGGGAACCTTGCTACCTCCGAAGTCGCAAGAGTTGGAAGCATGGTGCTGAAGCTGACTTCTGGAAAGGAGTTGCAATTGAAGGATATGCTGCATGTCCTAGACATCCAGAAGAATCTGGCCTTAGGTTCTCTCCTAGTCAACCATAGGTTTAGGCTAGTGTTTGATTCTAAAAAAATTTTACTTAGCAAGTTCGGACAGCTCCTTAGTAGGGTTATCTTGATAAGGGGTTGTTCAAAATGAATGTAATGGTTGTATGTCATCATGGCTTATACTTCCATTAACATGCTTGAGTGCTCTAATTTATGGCATATTAGATTAGGACATGTTAATCTGCGTGTTATAAAAAGGTTGGTAAATTTATATTTAATTGCAATACCTTAAATAAACTCACAAGAAAAATGTGAAATTTATGTAGAAGCCAAAATGGCTAAGTTACAGTTTCATTCGGTTGAGATGAGCACTTTGCCTTTAGAATTAGTTCACACTAATGTGTATGACCTAAAGTTTGTGCAAACTAAATATGGGAAAAACTACTTCATTACTTTTACTGATGACTGCACAAAATTTTGTTCCGTTTATCTCTTAAGGAGTAGAGATGAAGCTATCGAAGCTTTTAAACTCTACAAGAATAAAGTGGAAAATCAACTAAGCATCTGGATGAAATCAATTTGGAGTGATAAAGGTGGAACATATGTAGCTCCATTTGAACAGTTGTGCTCTGAATTAGGCATAATACATCAAAAGACAGCACCATATTCAATACAGTCTAACGGTGTTGCTGATCGCAAGAATCATACTCTAAAAGAGATGATGAATATTATGTTAATAAGTTCTGGTTTACCACAAAACATATGGAGGGAAGCTATCCTAATAGCCAACCACATTCTTAATAAGATTCTACTAAAAGGTAAGTATGAAACTCCTTATGAAATGTGGAAGGGTCATAAACCATCTTACAAATACCTCAAAGTGTGGATGTTTGGCTAAAGTTGAAGTGTGTGGTCCCACCAAGTATGAATCGGACCTAAGACGGTAGATTGCATGTTTATGTGCTATGCTCTCAATAGTAGTGCATATCGTTTTCTAATTCACAAATCTGAAATTCCTAATATGACAGAAGGCACTATCATAGATCAAGGAATGTAATATTTTTTTTAAATGTATATCCTTGCAAAGAAATGATAAAGGTGAATTTGAGAAAAGATCTCGTGAAGATGCAACTAGTTCTTCACAAGAGTGTGAAGAACCAAGACACAACAAAAGAGCTCAAATTGCTAAAACATTTGACCCTGACTTCATAACTTACGTTTTAGCAGATAAGCCAAAAATTATAAAAGAAGCTCTGTCTAGTGCAGATGTGTCGCACTAGAAAGAAGCTATAAACAGCAAAATTATACTTGGGAGCTGATTGATCTTCCACGAGGTTGCAAGACCTTAGGATGCAAATGGATCCTTAAAAGAAAATATAAAGCAAATAGAACAATTGAAAAGTTTAAAGCTCAGTTGATAGCCAAAGGATTTAAACAAAATGAAGGTTATGATTTCTTTGACACATATTCTCTTGTGACGAGAATAACATTCATTCAGGTGCTCATCTCGATTGATGCCCTGCACAATCTTGAAATTCACCAGATGGATGTAAAAATTATATTCTTAAATGGCAAGTTGAAAGAAGAAATCTATATGGATCAACATGAAGGGTTGTAGTACCTGTTTAAGAAAGAAATGTATACAAGCTAATTCGGTCACTATATAAGATTAAGAAAGCTCCAAAATAGTGGCATGTGAAATTTGATAACACAATGTTGTTAAATGGTTTCAAAATCAATGAGTGTGACAAATGTGTATATTTTAAAGGTACATCTACCTCATTTGTTATAGTTTGCTTATACGTTGATAACATGTTAATCATGAGGAGCAATCACGACATAATCATTTATACGCAACGTATGTTGAAATGTAATTTCGACATGAAAGATATGGGATTCGCTTATGTGATTCTTGGAATCAAAATTGAACGAACATCTAAGGGAATCGTCTTCACACAATCTAACTACTTGAGAAAGTGCTTAAGAAGTTCAATGTTTAGATGGTCCATCGGCAAAGACACCCATGGAACTCAACGTTAATTTGAGTAATAATAAAGATGATGCAGTATCTCAACATGAATATTCAAGGATTATAGGGAGCTTAATGTACATTACAAATTGTACGGTCCTGATCTAACATGCTCGGTAAACAAACTGAGCAGGTTTACGAGTAATACAAATAAAGAGCATTGGAGAACACTATAAAGGTTTTAAGATACTTGAAGTACACCCTTAATTATGGACTAAACTACACAGATATCCATCTATACTTGATGGGTACTGCGATGCAAATTGGATATCAGACACCAAAGACTTCTTCTCCACTAATGGATACGTTTTCACTATTGGGAGTGGAGCAGTATCACAGAGATCGACTAAAAAACATGTATAGCCTGGTCCACCATGAATGAGAGTTCATAACTTTGGACAAATCTGTAGAAGAAGAAAAATGACTTCATAATTTCCTTGAAGACATTCCATGTTGGAACAAGCATGAGCTAACAGTGATGATACACTGTGACTGTCTAGCTACAATTGGTAGGGCATGGAGTAATATATATAATGAAAAGTCGAAACATATTCATCGCAGACATAATACCGTAAGACATTTGATCTCAAGTGATTATCGATTTACTACGTAAAGTCTAAAGATAATATGGCGGATCCACTCACAAAAGGGCTACACCGATATCATATGAACAAATTGCTAGAGGGAATGGGTTTAAAATCCACATAGCAAGAATCGACATAGTGATAACCCAACCATGTTGACGAGAGATCCCAATAACTTGGTTCAATGGAAAAACTAAGTTATGAAGTTTCAGTTGGAACACTTGAAAATACCCTTCTCTAGAGAACAGAAACCAAGTGTTAAATCCTACAAAGTTGTGATGAGATTAAGTCATTTGACTTTTTAATGATTCCTAAGCCTCCTTGAGGTGGAGTATGGCATCATACTCGGGATAGGAGATCACCTATACAAGTAAGAAGTATGGGTCACTTCAAAGTAACACTTATGAATACAATGAGGTTGTCCATGGCTAAAACGGACACAAACGTGAGAACAGAATATATTGAGGCTTTGTTGTGTTAATATTGTTGACTGGGTATACACGAAGGTTAAATAGTTCAAGGCACTATGTCCACTAAGTCACCGGTATATTTGATGGTATTAACAATGGAGGGTATAAAGCCACAAGCTACTTTTCCTTATGCAATAATGTATCGCGAGGACTAGGTTACATGTCTGCATACATATATGCATTAATTTCCACTCATGTGAGGGATTGTTAGAAAATTGGTTTATTAAATAGGTAACAAACCTATTTTGACCAATTTTATAAGTGGTTGAATATTTAATTTTGAAGGAATTAAATAGCATATAATTAATTCATTCCGAGTAGACAATTGTAGTGGGTTGAATTTCTCAAAATCAATTTTCAGTGAGTGAGAAAATTAATGCTCAAAGTTTATGATGTAATTAGATGACTTTCACCAACATGTAACCAAGTGGGGCCACACATGCTCACGTACTTGGCTCGGTCTTCAACTCGGACTCGGTCATGGCCGTGGTCCGTTGCCTTGGGCTTCAGGCATTGTCGACTCGGTTCAGTGGAGTCAAGTTTTGTCCGCACGCACTTAGACAAGTGGACATCCAGGTTCATGTAGCTATAAAGAATTAATCTCTTCATGTTATGAACATCATAATAGAGGGTAACATCCATGAGTTACTTCTCCCATACGAACCTAGACAGGTGGATACCCGCACGCACCTGGATAAGTGGATGTCCATGTTTATGTAATTGTCACGAGTTAATCTCCTAAAATTATGAACGTCATAATTGAGGAGTAACATCCAAAAATTACTTCTCTCGCGCGCACCTGGACAGATGAATTCTCGCACACACCTGGACAAGTGGATGTCCAAGTTCATTATAACTGTTGGAGTCAATGAACATCATAATGGTCGAGGAGTAACCTCTGGGAGTCACTCTCGGAGGTTTGAATGTCCACTAACTCCATTAATTTGGAGACTTGAATCTCCGATTGGATTTGATGTCTATAAATAGGACCATATTTGCATGCAACAATACACACCAAAATTTCATGCACTCAAAATTTTTGAAGATCATAGCATTCTAGTCAGCACCCAGCCCTCACATAGTTCTAGTTCATTGGAGTTTCTAGTCTAGTTGTGCTACTATCCAGAAGACATAAAATTATTTCATCTTTGGGAACGGTACGTCAAACCGTGAACACTAACCGTGACATATTCGTTTTGTGAAAAGTGATCTTCCTCGACTTGATTCCAAACCTTCCATTTATGTTCATGTTCCAGAATCTCAAAAATTTTGGGGGTTCCAAAAACAAATTTCACCATCCTTGTCTCTTTAACATCCGAGAAAGAAGAAAAAGGAGTGACATCTATATTTAATCCTTTCGTTTTATTTTTCACTATAAGGCATTGTTGGGTATTATAACCAACATATAGTTATGAAGATTTCATCTTCTTCCCTGTGACATCATCTCATTTGACTCTTTTTGAATCTACTATTGTTGCATTACTAATTTCATAGCACATCCGAGAACAGAACTAGTCTCATACTACCTCTCTTACATCCTTATCCACCAAGAACTTCATCTTCATATGGTAGGCAAATACAAATCAAAATTTGGAGTGAGGTTTCAAGGAACGTTCTTTATATTTTTTGACATTCTATGAATAGTTCAATTTCAAAATAATCAATAACTACTCAATCATATAGAAAGATCAGCTTGATCTTAATTCAAATACTGCACATAGGGATTCCTTCGTATTACAAGCTCATGTCATTGCCTTAGACTATGCCATTTGATGAGTGAAATTCACCAAAACAATTCAGAAGTGAGTCTGAAAGACAAGAAAATTACCTATGAATAATCCAAATATAATAATGAATTCTAGTGAGTTTGCCTTTGAGAGTGCCAAGCAGATCAACAAAAAACTCACCAGAATGGATTTCGACAAGTGCACTCTGACGCCAAAGTTAGTATTCAAATAAGAATGACAATTCTAGAAGAGATAGAGAGATAGCAACGAAAAAATCATTCATTGAGAGAGAACATACAGTTTGTTACCATATAGATATGTTTAGACACGGGCACGGTTCCGGTTCCAAACCGGAACCGTCGGTTCGAACCGCCGGTCAATGGTTCGGTTCAACCGTTGACCCAATTCTGGTTCCAAACCGGAACCGAAACCATCGGAGTAATGGTTTGATTTCAGTTCTCAATTTTTTGGAACCGGAACCGCCGGTTTCGCTTCCGGTTCCAGTTCGGTTCCAAATTGAATTCGAAAATTATAGCCGTTGGAGATCAACAGCTGAGATTAAATAACCGTTGATCTCCAACGGTCGAGATGAAAGAACCGTTGGGAACCGGCGGTTCCCTACGGCTCTTTTGAATTTTATTTTTTTCCTATTCCTATAAATACCCCTTCCTACTCATTTTATTTCAAAATATCTAATTTCTCTCAATCTCTCTCAATCTCTCTCAATTATAGTGTGATCTCTCTCAATGTCTCTAAATCTCTCCCGACATCTTTCTCAATCTCTCTCAATTATCTTGTGATCTCCCTCAATCTCTCCTGATTATCTTGTTATCTTTCTCAATCTCCATCAATCTCTCCCGATTTTCTTTTCATTTTTCTCAATCTCCCTCAATCTCTCTCAATTATCTTCATCTTGTCATCCTCTCTCAAAATATCGAGCTCAAGCCAAAGAGGACGTGGAGGTAGAGGATCATATTTTTTATCTTGACAAGCAAAAGGAAAAGCACCTATGCCGACAAGTACAAGTGTCGGAACCGGATTACCACCACCATCTATTTGGTTCCAACGTATCTCTATCTTGATGGTGAAGATATTGAAATTCCGATCGAATGGAAAGAAGATTTTGAAGCTCAATTAGGTTTGTGTTTATTTTATAAAATATCTCTCTTAAATATTATTTTATACTTTTTTATTTTAAATATCTCTCTCAACTATCTATGGTTAATAATTTATTATGATTATCAATTTAGGTGCACAAAACGAATCTACCGAAGAAGAACGTCTTCCAACTCAAGAGAGCCTAAGTCAAAGTACGCGACAAACTCAAAGTGGACGAGATGAGGCACTAAGATCGGATATCTTTGCCGTTCACTTCAAAAGAGATATGCAAAATAATAAAGCAATTTGCAACTATTGCGGGGTGGAATATGTTTTTCAAAAAGGAGGAGGTTATGGCACGCTCAAAAAACATTTGCAACGTCACCATCCGGACAAAGTCGGAAACGATCGACGTCAAACACAAATACCTCGTGGAGGATTCTCCGGATTCACCGATGAATCACAAGGTACGGCTTCTTTATTTAAATATTCCGAACCAACAATGAGAAAATATTTATCAAAAATAGTTTGTGGCATGTCTTTATCTTTTAATTTTGCTGAGAATGATTTGTATAAAAACCTTGTGTCATTATCAATGAACCCTCAAGTGTCCGATGTTTCACATAGAACATTAGTTCGTGATATTGAAAAAAATGAAGGTGAATTTAAGTTGTCTTTAATTGATATATTTAATTATTTATAACAAAAAGTTTCAATTTGTGCGGATATATAGACGGATCATTGGAGAGAACATAGTTTTTTGGGACTTACTTGTCATTGAATAGATAATTAATGGACAATGCAAAAAACATTACTTGCATATAGAGAATTTGATCAAACACACACGGCCGCAAATATTTCTCATAAAATTCATATTATTTTGCAAGAATATAATTTAGTTACAAAAAAAATTCAATTTCATTTGACAATGCTAGTGCTAATACTGCTAGTTTGTCATTATTAATTCGAACTTGTCAACCATTATTTAAGGGTAGATATTTTCACATTAGATGCATGTGTCATGTTTTAAATTTGTGTGTACAGGATGGCATGGAACATTTTAAAGCACATATAGGTCCTATTAGATTAGCAATTGGACATTTAGCTAGACATGCAACTTTATGCAAAAAATGGAGAAGATTTTGTAAAGCATTTGGTATGAGTGCACCCAAAAAAAATCACAAAAGATGTGTCTAATCGTTGGAATTCAACATATAAATGTTGAATTCTTCTTATGAGGTTAGAAATGAATTATGTACATTTTTTTCACAAGAACAATTAGGCATTCATTTATTTCCAAGTTCATGGGATACATGTGTTGAATTAATATCTCTTTTGAAAGTTTTTAAAGATGCAACGGAAGAATTATCCGGATGTTACTATCCCACTTCTTCTTTAGTTATAGATCATTGTGTTAAAATTGCACTTATTTTACAATCATATTATTTGTATGACACTTTACAAAATTGCATTGCAAGCATGAGAAGTAAATGGTTAAAATATTATCAAGAAATTCCCGATTTATTTTTAGTTGCAAAACTTTTAGATCCTAGAATTAGAGAAGATGGTTTAGAAGAATTACTAAGAATGTATTATGATGCATTATTTCCGGTTAAAGATGATGACACTCTCAATCTGCATATAATTGTATGTAACACAAAACATTTACTTTATGATTGTTTTAAAGAATATAAAATTTATTATGGTGATAATTTAAATAGTGAAAGCGGTCACGGAAATGAAGATATTGGTGGAGGTAGTTCGGTTTTGGATCAACCCGATCATCATTAGATCCGAACTTTGAACACCTTAATCAATATTATAGGTTTTATGATATTAGAAAATTAAAAAAATCTAGGAGTAATAGTCTTTATTAAGAATTAGATAATTCTCTATCTACTACTTTTGAAGAACTTGGATTTGATACACCTAACGAGCTTTTGAGATGGTGGTCTCGAAGAGCAAAAAAATTTCCTATTTTATCACTAATGGCAAAGGAAATATTTGAGTGCCCGGCATCCACCGTCTCGGTTGAACAAGCATTTAGCACCGGCGGTTACATTTTGGATCTTCGAAGATCCAATTTAAAGGTGGAAAATCTAGAAAATCAAGTTTTTCTTCATGATTGGTCGAACGCTGAGGTAAGAAAACAAGAAGTAAATTTTGATGAAGAGGATGAGGATGAAGATGGAAACGAGTATTCGACCATATCCGGGAGTGATTGAGTCACGCCACTTCTCAAGCATCAAGGTACTAATATTACAAGAAGATTAGAGAACTACGTCGACTTTGATTCCTCAACTATAAGGATACGTAGGCAACTTAATTCTAAATTAAAAATTAATTTTTAATTTTTAATTTATAGTTAATCTCAAATCCTTTTTTTTTCTCTTTTCTATTTATTTTTTTTAATATCTTGTAATTGAAAACTTGTAAAGTTGTAATCTCTTCTTAAAAGAAGTAAATGTTTTTAGGTAAGTTAATTTTTTGTTATAACTTTTCTATTTTTTTTTGTAATTTTATTATAAGATGTAAAGTTAAGTTTTAATTGTTGTAATTTTTTTTTCATAAAATGTAATTGTTTTAGTTAAGTTAACTATATATTCAATTCAATCTCTTGTGATAATCAAATTCAAAAGACCAAAATTATTTTTTTAAGTTGTTAATTAAAAAAAAAAAAAACCGCGGAACCGAAATTGAAACCGGGGGAAGCGCCGGTTCCGGAAGCGGAACCGAAACAATATATATTCCGGTTCGGTTTCGGTTCCGCCTTCCACGGTTCCAAAAACCGACGGTTCCAAAATCAAAACCGAAACTGTGGAACCGTACCCATGTCTAGATATGTTTGTAAAAGAAGGGTAAAATCCAACTACCAACTCATCAAATCTGACATATTTTTTGTATCTTTATTCTGTCATTTATGGAATTTGTATCATGTACAGAGAGTTCAGCATTTTATACTTGTGTCCTGCAAACTTAGGATTATACTTGTGTCCTCCAAACTGATGAGATGAACTAGACTTGACATAGCATTCAGGTCAGCATAAGTACGCCCTAACTTGAACTTTCCTTTCCGGGATATATATTTTCAGACATGCCATCCACTTCAGATCTCAGAACAAAACTGACTCTTTCTTTTTAATAAATCACTTCAGAGAAAGGTTGATATAATTTATTCTACATCAAATAAATCTACCCATAACACCATTATTATTTAATGAATATTAAATAAAAGAATGGTTAAATATAAAATATTGATATAAAAATGTAAAGTCTTTAACGTAAATGTGTAATGCATATGAACATATAAAATGACACCATATATAGAAACAAAACTATACATTAACCCCAAAAAATTAAAAAAAAAATTAATAGATTATACATTTGGAATGAATGGATAGTATATATTTTAAGGCAAGCTAAGAACAATTTTAAGCTATAGGCAGATTAAAAAGATAAGTGCCGTTTAGAGCCAGCGTGTGCCTTCTTAAAAAGTCTAATATAGTTTTTCTATTAAATCTTTTTAACAAAATGGGATAGTCCGGTCAGGATTAGATTATGTAAGTAACCGCTCTCCTCTCTGCCCAAAGAAACTCAGTTCAAATTCTCTGTTACATTTAATGTTTCATCTTATGTTTATTGTCTTTAACACATAATGTGTTAGTTAATGATGTCATCTATATACATGGCGAACAATGATTATCATGTAACACAAGATATAAGACAATAATGTAACAAGGGATCTCATGGCGAAAAAAAAAAAACCATCTTGTTTAAGTCATCTGCAAAGATATTCTCAAAAACATATTAGACTGAAGCACCAATCGCAAACAATGTCACCACAAACTCAATCTAACATAGCAACTAAAACAAGCCAATAGAAATCCTGAAAAGTTCTAATTGAAAGTCTTAAAATTCCATTCTTAGCCTACACACAATGGTATCCGACTTTGCTCAAATAAACTAGGAATACTTGTAAAAATATGTGAAGAACAAACTCTATTGATTAGATCACTGTTGTCGAGCTTCAACTTTCTTTTTCTGCCACAGCCTATCAAGTGCACTGTCAGCATCACCCTGCACATCAGAATTTTACAAGTCTCCATAAATCACAACATCCAACATAATCAGGTGATGTGTGGCTTCAGACAAACCATGACTTGTATCAATCAGTTGGCAATTGTCCAGCATTGGTACCTTGTCTAATATATGTTAGAAGACAGTTAATTGGAAGTAGATCAGCCTATTGATGATCAACTGCTTAGTTGTTCAGTATGACACCCTTCAACTACAACTACCATTATGCCATCCTTTTTAAAATATCTTAACCAATCTGCTCCCATGGGGTGTTGTAAATTTTTATTCACTCCATTGGAAATCAGCAGTTTGATCCAACGCTATCTATTTATGCACAAGAGCCACTTATATTCCAACCGATTAAAACATAAACACAGATTAGATACCAACAACAAACTAAAGAAAAGGCAGTTACAATATTGTATTTTTTCTATATATGAGCAGAAGCTATTAGTTAATATTGTACTGATAAATGTAACAAGTTTTACAAAAAATGAAAAGATCAACAAAACAAAAGAATGCAATAAAAATATCACGTTGCTCACTGATCAAACCATCAGAACTATCAGCAACTTGAAATTAATAACGTAACAAAACACTACAAAGACAAAGAACTGCACAAAGCCAATTACCTGGGCACGGATGAATCCGCAAAGAGCAAATGTAGAGAACTGACCAGTGTATCTGCCATTCTCATCTAAATGTCCAATGTTGATCTGGACAGATGAGTGATCCTTGGAAGTGATCAGCCTATTAGTGGCGGAGCTGCAATGTAGAAATAGACAATCAGTCATGTATCTACTAAATGACCTTTCAAGTCTCAATATTTCTTAACCTTAAGACATCATTTAAGCCCATACTGAATGAAAGAGAAAATAGGATAATCGAACAATATACACACCACTTCCTGGGGATATAGAGATCCATGTTTTGCCCCTCCTCATTCTGCATCTTGACTGAATCTTTGAGCACTCCAGTAAAATTTAAAATGCCTGAATTAATTATACCCAAGTCAAAATTAAAAAGGTAAAATAGATGGATCCATATAGAAGAATACTCTCCTCAATCAAATCCAAAGAATTTGAGAAGACTTATCATCACTCATGCAATTCAACAAAAAAACTTTCTTTAGAAAGCAAAGCAACTTTGAAATTTTGGAAATTTGGAATTTCGGAATTATGAGACTAATTTAACCAAGTATTATGTATATATATTTACGGATAGACATAGATATAGATATTCATATATATTACTACATCAAAATAAAAATATTCAAATATTTTACTACATTAAATTAGTCCCATATTTCCTAAATTCCAAACTCATGAACTTACAGAGATAATATTCAACAAAATATATATATATTTATATATATATTACTACATTAAATCCCGTTCAAAAAAACAATACTCATTATATTAGCCCCGTAAATCCTAAATTCCAAACTCATGAACTCACAGAGAAACTTCAATAACAAATAAAGTCGCCAATTTGACTGTAATTAAGATGTATAGCGAGCTTGCGACCATTAACATGAAATCCATTTGCTAATCTTCAGCCACAACCCAAAACAAGTAAAGAATAATCTACACACACACACACATATATATATATATGCAAAGACGCTATAAAGTGCTGGCGTGAATCCAAAATTCAAAGATACAGATATAGTCGGAGATCATCAGTAGAGAAGAGAAGAGTGAGTACCAAAAGATGATAACACGATTGCGGGAGGCACAGCGGTTGGAACTGAAGACTTTTTTCTTATCTATTTTATATGCACCAAACCCTAGCTCCTCGTCTCCTCCTTAAAATGCTGACTACTCTTTATTTTACACACGAAATCCTTCTAACAAAAAAAATTTATAGGAGAAATGGACAAATTAATCCCTCATCTTATTCAACTCTAAATTATTTTTTTATGTATATATAGAATTTTTAACATTTAAAATAAGTTAAATAAACTTCTAGAATTAAAAATATGACAAATAAAGCTCTCTTAACTTATAAATTAACTAAGCAGATTTTAAAAATATTAAATAACTCTAAAAATCAGCAAATTAAATCTAAATACACTTAAATAAATTAATAAAGTAAAATTAATAATAATTTAAATATAAAAAGGGTTTTAAATGTGAACTTTTGTTATTTTTTTAGATATTCTATTTTTATTATATTTAAATCATTTAAGTTATTTTGATATTTTTTATGTATTAAATAATTTATATGTTATCATTTTATTTTTAAATTTTTATTTTATTTTAACAATTTTTTTATTTATCTAAATATTTTTTAGATTTATTTTTTTATTTTAATTTATTGAAATGGTCTATTTATTTGAAAATAAGAAATTTAGGGGCTTATTTGATCAATTTTTAAAGTTAAAGGTTCTATTTGTACGAAAAAATAGTTCATAGTCCAATTTGTACATGAGCTACTATTTCAGGGGTTAATTTGTACATTTTTTCAAAATATATACATATATATATATGGTGACACGTTTAACTCCACAAAATTTTATAAACTTATTTGATTAAATAAATTAAAACTTTAAACTATGATATTTTTCTATAATATTAAAAAATAAAATTGTGAGAATTCTTCTCTTTCATTGATTTCCGTCACCACTATTTATTGATATGTGTATAACCTCTTTCTTCTATTTTTTTATTTTTTACTAAAATTTAAAAACTCGATAAACTTTTTCGTTTTAAATTCATTTTTTATGCATAGTATATCAAAATAATTCTCTTTTCGTGAATTATGTTTATAATATAATATATAATTTCTTATGGATATAATAGTTTTTTTATGGATTGAATTTTTTGTTTTTATTTTAATATGTGTGTGAATTTGAATAAATAACATATTAATTTTTTTATGAATTTAACAAAAAATATAAATATATTTATGTTAAAAATGAAAACATTTAACTATTAATTATTATCCTTACTTCATATGAAAGAAGAATCCAAAAAAGTAAATGTCCATGTGGAATATATTATTTTTATAATCTATCGTTCACCTTAATATTTTTTTTATTGAGTTGAAATATTTATTATAAAGTTTAAAAATTATAGCAGGAAAGCCAATTTGTGTTGGATTTAGACTTAAAATTCAATTTAAAATTTTTTGCAATTTATTATTTGTCTGAGATAACTTTTTAGAAAATAACAATACAATATAACATAAACTAATTATATTGCAAATCAAATAATATTCCCATATCTCTTCGATATTTTATTTTTATTAAATTTTAAAAAATCAAATATTTTTTTTGTTTTAAATCTATTTTTTATGTATCATGTATCAAATTAATTCTATTACTCTATACTTGATTTGACACCAATATTGCATATTTTAATTTTTTATTTTTTTTTATGAATTGAATTATTTATTTTTATTTTGATATGTGTGTTGGATTTGAATAAATAATATATGAATTTGATCTAAAATATAAATATTTTTTGTAAAAAAAATTATACTATTAATTTATATAATATTATAAATTATTCCTCCACCTTAATATGTTTTAGTCAATTGAAAATTTTGTATCAATTGGGAACACTCTAAAATTCTATTCAAAAAGTTGTATAATTTATTATTTAATAAAAAAAAATTTTAAGAAAACATCATTTAATATAACATAATAAATATTTTAATTGCATAAAATTATATAGATATAGCTAACATAAATAGTTATTATGTAAATTTTTATAATAATAATATATTTTTATCATGTATGTCATTAATATAAAATAATATATTTTATTCCGTGCATTGCATAGGCGGCCATCTAGTTATAGCTAAAGTACTTGAAAATATAAATATAAGACTAAATTAAAAATATATTTCTTATATTTTAGACAAAGTTTAAATTTCGAATTAATCAATTTTAAAAAATTATATATTTTTTTTTAGTTTAATAATTTTATCTTAATTTTAATCTGTAAAATAATATTTTTATAACATACATATATAATCTAGCCGGCAAGAAATAATATTTTATATCTAAATATTTTTTAAAATACCTACAAACTAGGAAACATAACATGTTTGACTAAATAAAAATTTATAGGAGTTTAGAAAAAAATTAAATTTAATTATTCATATATAACTCTATAATTATATAAAAGCAAGATACTTTAATTAATTTAGATAAATGTCATTTTTTTGTCTAAAATCAATTTTTAATTTTTAGAACTACAATGTCCAATCAGATTTTTTTTTTCACTCTAATTTTAAACACTTATAACTTTTTCATCTCAACTCTGTTTTTACTGAAAAATAGTAATTTATCCCGTGCGATAGACAGCTATTTATTTTTTATTAGGTATTTGTTTAATTTTTATGACTTTATAAATTTAGAGAATTTTGAGTTTTAAAATTTAAAATTCTAAGGTATTAAACAAATAGAGTTAGAGCTAAACTTGTGACTCTTGATCCTAATCCAAATATTTCTTTATGATTTAAGTTGAAAAATTATATTTAAAAAACAATTATGAAATGTTAAATTTGTTGAAAAAGAAAAACTTTGTTTCAAAGACATATTTTGCTTTGACATATCAACTAATGATGCGCCCAATGATAGATATAATTTGACTTATAAAAAAAATTAAAAAAGAAACCAATAAGATATTAAACAAAATTATCTAAATATGCATTTGAACATTACTATTTTATCAAACTTGTTTGTTAATTTTTTCTTGATTTTGCTGGTGTTCATTTTTATTCCTTTTTTTTTTTAAGTGAATGTAATTCTAAGCGAACGAAGAAAAAAAAATTTAAGAGTTACAATATAATTTATATATAACTTAAACAAATTATAATTATTTATAGTAATTCATAATGAATCATTAAAAAGATAATTGTTATAAGTCATAAACTATATGTGTGTGTGTGTGTGTGTGTGTAATGCCAGAAAGAAATAAAAATAACCTCATAAGACGAAACCACATAAATTCTACATATAAATATTAGTCAAATAAATATTTAATAGCACAAAAGAGTATTAAGGACTACTTTTAAATTATTGATCAACACAAAAAGTTTATCAGTGTCATGTTCTAATATAATATGATTATCATAATTTACATTATTTACCCTAATTAATCTATTTTATTAATAATGTTAAATTGAAAGATTTTGCATGAGTGGAAAAGATAATCTGATGATTTTTTTTTGAATTAATAACAAAATCAAATTTTAGACTAGTGTTATTCTATCAAATGTGATACTCCACAATATAATTGGTGACATGTTATTTATTAAGTGTTGACTAAACATAATATTTCTTTATTTCCTTAATTTTATGATCCATCTATGTATTATTTTAAAAATAATTTTTATTATAAATATGTTATGGAGAAATAAAAAAAATAGATTAGAGATGTGTACAATAACTTAAAATTCATCAAAGACTTTCTATATTTACAATATTATAGTAGATAGCGAAAATATTATATATATATATATATATATATATTTAGGAATAATAAATTTTAAGTTTAGAGAAAATGATTAAGGTAAAGGAAAAATATAGATTTACTCGAACTTTGTGCTAATTTACTTAATTTTTTTTTTATCATCTTATTTTAACCGAAGCCGAGAATGATGTGATTTTTTAATTTTTTAGTAGAAGATAAGAAAAGAAATTTTGTTTTATTTTTATAGATTACTATACTATCTTATTTTTGGAGAAAATTTAAAAAAAAAATCATAATAATTAGGACATTAACTTTTGATATATTCTAAAATTAATGTTAATGAATTTTATAATCTCGAAATTTATGTTAATAATTATATAATCTCAAAATTTATATTAATTAGCTTCATAATCCCAAAATCACACGATGGATTAGTTATTTACTACTACTAATAATAATATTGTTAATATTATTTAGTAACTAAAAAATATTATATATAATTTAAAAAAAAGATGTATTCAAATTTCGAAAGAACTTTGAGCTAAAAAATTCGTTAGCTTCTAAAATTTAATATATATATATATATATATATATTAAATTTATCCGAGAAACCCTGCAACAAACAACAACCCCTTAATCTGGCTTAACTCCAGTTAAATTCATTTCAGATGCGATTATTAATATACTCCACTTAAATTGAAATAACTTTTTTTAGAAACGCCATTTTCAACTCAAAAATCACTGCCTCCGAATAATCAAAATCCCATTTCCAAACGAGGCGTGAAAGTTTACGCAATCTTCCCGCCACAATATCCCAGACACCAACCACTACAGAAGCCTTTTGAGTTACTGTTGAAGAACTGCGAAACAGGAATGGAGCTTAGTCTGAGTGGGAGTGCACTTAAAACCTTCGCACGTTCTATCACCTGTCTCGCCCGCATCGGCAACGAGCTCGTCTTACAGGCCTCTCCTGCTCAGGTTCCCGCTTTTTGTATGTTATTATTTTATTTTTGTTATAACTTCTGGGTTGACTATTACAGCGTTATTTTTTTTTTTTTTTTTGAGTTTTTCCAAGCCCGAATTATCCGATATATAGTTAGGGTTCGAAGCCTTTTTTGCTCGCCATAATCAACTACAGGGTCTGTTTCCAAGTAACTGAAGCCTTGAAAATGAATTTCAAATTTGAATTGGCTGTTCATCGTTCCAAATTAATTCGACCAAAAAGTCAGAGTTTTCGTATTATAATAATTATATAAAGTAAATAGCCTTACCGTTATAAGATGCTAGAAAGCAAGCTGATTTTGTGGCGAGCCCCTTTGTCCTGATTTTCTTTCCTCTCGTGATTGTTTGGGTTGATCTAATGTGATGCAGAAGCAATATAAAATTATTAGTGTTCATGCTCGTATTGTGAAATTTTTATAGTTGACAAGTATGTCGATTTTATCCTTTTCATTTTGGTTCCTTTTTCTGGAAGGAAGATCTCTCTTCATACTCTCAATTCATCAAGGTCAGCTTATCAGTCCATAACATTCAAGCCAGATTTCTTTGATGTATATTCAGTATCTGATGCCCAGGTGCAATGCAGTGTGCTTTTGAAGGTATATCTTTTCCCTGTAACAATTCTGTCTTCGAGAAATTATTTAATTGCGTAGGTATGATAATGCTATGTTGTTGTTTCTGCAGGATATCTGTTCAGTTCTAAGAACCCCCATTGCGAGTATAGACCATCTGAGTATACTGTTGGCTGATTCTGATGCATCAAAAGTGCAGTGGACTCTGGACTGTTTTAATGGTATGAAACCGTTGCTTTATTTTGCAGCTTTTTGATAGAATTCTCTTAGTTGATCATCAGAAACTTTAACAAAACTGCTACAAGTAGCAGATTAAACACTTATTAAATGTTTTATTATAACGCATCTGTGGATCTCAACTCAGAACAACTCTAGATCAATGCAAGGATTTTCTTATAGCTTTTTGGTGTGACAGTCAGCAAATTAAAGATTTCAAGTGTTGCAAATTCAGAGTATTTCATATAAGCGTTAGGTTTCTGCTACCAGCTAATGTAAATGTATTCCATCCTGTTTAACTGAGTTTCTGTTATAACAATTTTGATTATAGCTTCACACAAAAAAAAAATACTAATGTATATTTTAGAACGTGACATGTCTTTAGCATGCTGTTGAGCCTCCAAGGTTGTCAATTTTTTTGTTCTAAGAGATGGTGAAGATCAAATCATCACACTAAATTTAAGCATACCTATTACTACAAGTGGGAACTTATCATTCATGAGATTTGCCGCTTGTGTAATTAGAACTATTACAAATTTGAAGATGACGTAGCATGTGTACAAAAGGTAAACTGCTGCTGTGACTGTGATTATATATTTATATTAAATTATAACTTGTTAACTCTTGGCACTTTTGTGATTTCTTTTGTAACAATCAGAAAAAGGTGACAAATGAGAAACACTGAAGAAAGTTTCTGCATCTGATTCTATAAAGCTGCATAACCTTGAAAATTCAATTCATTCTCAGTCACACATCCAGCATCCCTTTGACTGCGTCAATATGCCTTCGCAATACATGAAAATATTTTGAGCAACAATGCTTTTTCTATAAAGATGAAAATGCATGTTATTGTCTTAAAACACAGCCTAAAATTATTAAGAAAAAAGGAGTATAGTATCAATTCCTGGAGATATCAAGCATTTACCAATTATGCAAAACTGTTATTCTTCCTGCACCATTTTTTGGGGCGGCAGTTGTTTATGTGTCATGTGACTCATCTATTCAGGTCTGATCTCTTATGCTCTCTTACTAATTTTTTTATTTTTATTTTTTGTAATTTTTTAATAGGTATGAAAAAAGCATATGGGATTACTTGCAATGTTGAACCTGATAAACAACATGTAACACTTGATCGTAGAAAGCTCCCCAGCAGTTTTGTAGTTAGGCCTCGTGATCTCAACAGGTTGCTAGCTAATTTTCAGTCTACCCTTCAAGAGATTACAATCATTGCTACCCAACAATCTGTCTTGCCTCCTGATGCTGCTGATCAGATCGGGGGAAAAGCTGTCGAACTTAGAAGTTATATGGACCCAACCAAAGGTAATCTAGGCACATTTGTGATTATTTTCCTCCGAAAAGCTCAGTTCACAGCTAAAGTTAAACTTCTTTCATACCATTCAGAAAATGATTCATCACTGCACACGCAATTGTGGATAAATCCTGCTGAAGAGTTTGTGCAGTATACTCATTCCCGTGATCCTGTAGATGTAACTTTTGGAGTGAAGGAGTTGAAGGTGATGCAACAATGTACTGACATATATTCTTTTATTTATGAGATTCTTCAGTGAGCAGATCCGATAAACTTACAACATTTTTATACACATTGCTTTGAGAAGACATTGTCATAATTAGCTGCTAACCTCCACTCTCATGCTTCAACCTCTTATTGAAATCAATGTATAAATATAAGCCGTAGTTATGTTCTGTTATTTAATTTGAGATCATGCAGTGTATTGTCTTTTTCATTCTGTTGTCTAATTTGTGATCATGCATTGCTTTTTTCAAGTTATTCTGTTGTCTAATTTAAGATCATGCATTATTTTTTCAGTCTTTCTTTTAATTTGTCTAAAACACTTCTTTAATTTTTTTCTTGTTCCAGGCATTTCTTTCATTCTGTGAGGGCTGTGAAGTTGATATACATTTATATTTTGATAAAGCTGGAGAGTAAGAGTTGTTTTCTTCTAGTGCTCAGCATTTGATAAGCCCTTCTCCTTTTTCTTCTTGTTATTATGTGGAGTCACTTCGATTCAAGTTATATAACTTTATTGACAAGGATGGATTAATATTAATAGGTTTGATTAAGGCTTGGACTATGCATGCATCTAATTTACCTTCATTAAGAAATTATCTAAAGCAGCTATGAGGCATTAAAAAGAACTAAAAGACAGTTAACATCTGGAGTTTACCACTACATGTATCTTGCAAACAAAATCATCTAATCTTTCCCAGCATTCTAATGCTTATCTCAGCAACTTAATTAAGAGTCTTATTCATTTTCACATTTTCTGAATCAGTGGCCATACATTGTTGACATTTTGTTTTGTTGCTATGGGATATGAATGCCAATATTTGTCAAACATAATTTGACAATTTGAGAAACAGGGCAATCCTACTGGCACCCAAGTTCGGTGTAGATGACAGTTCCTACTCAAATTTTGATGCAACCCTTGTACTAGCTACAATGCTTGTATCACAACTCAATGGTGGAAACTCTTCTGAACCTCCACAAGCAGTGCATAGTGGGCCCCCAGCCCAACAGGGGACAAAAGGAAATACGTCTCAGCATCCATCCGATCACACCAGAATTTGGTCTGAACTCTCAGGTGAGTTCATCATACGGTAAGCGTTAAAAACTGTATAACATTCATTTTCTTCATGCATGCATCCATATGCAGGAAGTGCTGCAAAAGATGGTAATCATGCTGAAGATCGACAAGTCATAGCGGAAAGAAATCAAAATGCGAATGACCAGAGTACGGTTCAGAGGATTGGTGCAATGAACATCTCTACAGATAAGAATGCTGATGGGATGCCTGGTAATCAAGATGGGTATCCTTTAAATTTCATTAGCTACTAGAGTCTAATTGCCATCATTCTGTGGGTTTATGATTTCATGATCATATTGTTATGGTGCAAGGTTGAAACAATGGAAAACTTGAGCATCATTCTTTGTTGGAAGCATGCCCCATTAGTGTAGATCTTTCTGCATATATGTTTTACTACTGCATGGTCTTAAAGGGTTAAACTTCTTGGCAGTAAAAGGTTGCATGCTGTATCTAATTTCATGAACTTATCTGAGGTTTGACTAGAGGTTGCTGTGTGTCTCCATTAGTAGGTTTCTTTTGCCATGCAATAACCTTTCACAAAATGTTTCTCAACCTCACCAACCTTGAAATACATTGTACATTGAGTCTGGTTTCTCAAGTGCCAACTTTATGTGCCAACTTTATGTTACCTTCTCATATTTTTGAATCCTAATTTGCAAACTAAGTGTGGCATATCAACCAGATGTAAGTGAGTGGGTGGTCCTCTGAAAGTGAATGTAAGCTTTAGTGAATACAGTATATTAGATGCAAACATGTGGTGAACTTTTTATGTCGGCAATTTCTCAAAAATTGCTATTAAGTTTCTTGACTGATAACATTAGCTTTCATCCCATGGAAACAGATGACACCGCACAGCCTCAAGGTTTGTTTAAATATGCAGATTTTTCTTATTCATTGTCTTTCTACCATACTATCTCTCAGAAATTTCTTGGTTCGAGTAAATGCTCAGTAAACTAGCATTTCGTTCTTGTGCTCCTAGGTGGCACAGATGTCCATGGTCATGATCTCTCACAACACCATCCAAGCAATTGGGTTGATGCAGATGAGGATGATGATGAAGGGGATGAATCTGAGCTGTGTGTGCAGTCAACACCCCCATACTCATGAAGATGCAGCAAATTCATAAGATGTCATTCTTCCTGTGTTGTTTGCAATGAGTCCCAATTTAGCTTTTAAGCCACCAGCCCTCGTGCAATTCAGAATTACCACTTCCCTTTCCTCTCAGTTAATAGGGCCTGCTTCTCTCTCTCTTTCAAGTTCTTAACTGATCAAAGAACCTCATAACTGGCCTCGTCATTCATTCACATCTCTCTTAGTCTCTCTGGATCTATCTGATACTGCTGCAAAATATGTGCCATCTTTTCCTATTGTGAAAACAATTGGAATTAAACACTAATGAACCCGAGGGTTGTGTTTCAAGTAAGAGAGAACATATGAAAATGAATCTTGTGCTGGAAGGTAGACATGAGGAGTCAATAAGTGTATTACTCTATCACACCATTTCTTTTCATGCAGTTTTTAAACGAATGGAGACCCTCGGATTTTAATCACACTGTCCCATAACTGTTTCTTCAAATTTGTGCTAAATATACGGTTCATCTGGCCAGGTTAGCAGAAATTTATGAGGCAAATAGTCGATTGTGTAAGCGCATACGCACTTGAAGATCATTGTATTCTCTTATTCGGGGTGATTAGAACTTCAGCAATGAAGGTCCTCGTGACAATCAATGCTTAGGCTTGATTTTCTCTTAGGCACCGATCCAGCTTCTTTTGGGCTATTAGTCCATTAGTCGTTACTTTCTAACATATGTAATCTTTACCTTCTGGCATATTCAGGATATCTGATTGTTGGAGTTATTTGTTCAATTTATACAAGTCATTGGGGTTGCGTATTATTAACATAAAAAGACCCAACTGTCCGCCGGTGTGCAGAGTTTTGGGACAAGTTTCTCTTGATGGTGCTGAGCTAGTTGAAAAGTTGGTCCCAAAACTACAAACTTGTCAACTTTGTGTTGGCAGAATCATTAAGGTAGTTAGGCTTTTATATTGGTCAAAATGGATCAAAATCATAGTATATGAAGGAAAGGGCGAGTATAAAACATATATATATATATATATATATATATATTATTTAAAAAGTGGATTCAAGCCCCATTATTAGTGAGAATTGATCTGTGGTTAGATTCAAATGATATTGTCGTATTAGCGTCAATCTTGAAATGAATAAATGGCCGGATGCGAGTCTTAGGTCTTTAAAAACGCGGGTTCCCTTTAGGGAATGCAAGCCACAGGATTGGGAGTTAATGTATGTATGTGTTTAACTGAAGAATATGGGTGTTTCCAGCTTGTTAAATCCACTAATGGGACCATTTACTACTATGGAAGCTTATGCCAGGATGTCACATATTCCTTTAATTTTATTATGTTTTTTCATTTTTCTTTTTGGGGAAAATGACAGTAATATGCACCATCTTTGAGTAGGATTTACTTTAATTCAATAATTTTCTCTTTTATGGCTTTAGTAGATGAATTATTTGTGAACATTGTACCCTGGTGATATAGCAATATTGAGTTTTAGAAGATCTATTTGATATATTAAGTTCAAATAAGAAGGTTCCTAAAAAATAAATAAATAAACAAAAGGGAAACTTAAAATAACAAGAAAAATGGTTTTCTTAGTGAATGTACAATTAGATACAAAGCAAATGATATACTTTACTAATAATTTTTTTACTATTCTATACTGAAAATTTTACCGATCAATCCCATAGCTGAGGGTTTGTAATATTTAGGATTAAAATACATTTTTCTACTCCTCCAAACCATTTTCCATTCCTAATTAAGATGTCATTTCAGTTTACCTTTTCTCATCTTATCAAAAATGTATCAACGTTTAGGGCTGACAATTCGTCCTTTCTCGTTTTGATTTGCCTTGTTTGGGGTGCAGCGGAACAAAACGGGTTTGACTACTTCTTTTACCTCGCTTCGTTATAATCTGATCTGTTCTATAGATATGTATAGATAAATAAAATGTATAATATATTTTTTTTAAAATTTACTATATATAACATGAATAACATTAATTCAAGTTTACAAATATTTTTTAAGTCTACTTATATTGTTAAATTATAATATAAAACATAATTTTATATTATAATTAATAATTATAATTGACACCGTCATTTTTAAATGGTGAATATAAATTTATAAATATATTTTTAATATCATTTATTTAATATTAATTCGCAATCTTAAATTTGGATTAAAAATTTAAAAACATTACTATATATTAATATGAGAATAATAAAAATTCAATTTAAATAAATGGCCCACCCTCATTCCATGTCCCGCAGCGATCCCTCCTCTCGCCCCCACAGTCATTAAAATACCAAAAATGAACACATTCTTGCCGCACAAACCTACTACTTCAAGAAACTCCCTTTCCTTTTCTTTTTCTTTTTCTTTTTCGTTCTTTAAGAAACCAACAACTACTCCCAGTTAGAACTTAGAACAACTATAAAATAACAAAATTGAATTTTATAAAATTGGTTAGCATCTTTCTTAACATGACGTGTTCACCATTACTGATTCACCCATTCATTGCACACCCCATTTCCCTTTTAAATACTTATTATTTTCCTTTTTATTTCCAAATTATTATTATCTCCCAATCTAATATGTTTGTATTAAAATTATTGAAATAATCATCCATGAATGTTTCGAAAAGCCTTTTAGCCATGAATATACTACTATAGGTATTATTTTTTTAATCAAATTGCGTGATCCATATAAATATTTTCTTAATCAAGAGATATTTCGAAATATGGAAAAATAATTGAGGAACGTTGTAATGCTATAATGCATTTGTGAATACAAAACTAAACATTCACCGGTATTGATGGGGACAAAATTTTCTCCAAAATAAGAGACCAATGTTAATTGTTTAGCTATCTATAATAAAATTAAAGTTTTGTTATAAATTACGATTTTTTATTCAAATTTTATAGTATATTTACTGACGTTATGTTACAGGTTGAAGCTACTATATTTTAGGTTGTTTAAACTGAACAAAATTACATATTTATTGTTTTCCATTTGAAAAATCAGAGAGACAACAAAATAATAATAATAAAAATAAAATAAATCGATAATAGAAAAAGTGACAGACCAAAGTGGCACCGACAAACTTGAAAGTCAACAAAATTCCCCTTCCAATTTGCGACAACAATACTATTGCTTTTTATTCATAATAATTGAAGTACCCACCCCTATCAAACAAATACTCTTCATTCTAATTATACTTCATATTTTTCTTGTTTAAGATATAATAAATATTTTTTTCTTCATAATTTTTTTTGACCAATCGTTTACATTTATCATAATTCTTCTTATAATTTTTTTAAAAATACATTAAATATAATTGTTAAATATGTGTGAAAAACAGAAGGATGGAATAGTAACATTTCTCTCTCACTTTTCCTTCTAAAGTTTCGTATGTTAAGTAGGAATTCTCTGTTTTGCCTAATTGTAATTGTAATTGTAATTAAAAGAAAAAACATAATAATTAATACAGCTATTCATTTAAATAAATAAAAAAAAAGGTTACATCCTCTCCATCAAATACATTTGAGAAGAAGAGAGAGAAGTGATTGAAACGTCCATATAATATAAAACCTTATTCATATTATTATTTACTTGATAATAATAATAAAAAAAATGGTGGTACAGATGATTGACACAAATTTTGTCTTTTTCTGTCCTCTAAGAGTTGCCCATCGCTTTTAATTATCCATTTTACCCAAAAAAAAAGGCGATACAGCTGTGGAGAAAATTGAGGACGGCTCTTTTCAATCAGCCCCGCTGGAATCACTCTTACTCTATTTCTAGCTTTTTTGTTCCGCGTCTACACGTTTTTTTATTTTATTTTATCTCCATTATTATTAATCATTTCTACTTTATATTATACATTATATATATATATATATTCACATACATTGTACTATTTTTAATTATATATTTATATGCATAGAATTGAATGTATATGTATATATGTTTACATTGTAGTTGAAAATATATGATATACAATGTATTAAGTGTAACATTTCAAACATCTAAATAATACTCATATTGTACGAATCAACTTTGTTCATATTTTCATTTTGTTTGTGTCATCGTACCACATATACACTAATATAATAATAAATATTAAACTTTGTTAAAAACTAAGTTTTCAATTTTTATATTTTGTTAAACAAAACATAATAAATTAAAGGTGGTAGTGTGCAATTGGCTCATATTTTTTTTAAAGTTCTTTCTAAATATTTAATACATAGAGAATATTTTAACGTACAGCTAGATAGAATTAACTATTTTTTCACAATTTTTAATTTGATAATCATATTACATATTTTAATATAAAATTATAATTTTATAAAATATAATTAATTTTTAATTGATTATTTGGATTGAATTTATTTATTCATTAAATAAATTTTTATGATATATAAATTTATTAAATAATTTATTTTGAATTTTTATAAAAAAATATAGTTAATTATTAATTATTTAACTATTTTATAAGTCGTGGTCCTGCATAAAAAAGGTGAGTTAATTTAAAAGAAGAGATATAAAAATAGAAGGATATTGTTGGGAAAGGTGAGCCTCAACGGTCACTTTCAAATCCACAAATAGTGGGGATACCCTCTTATAAAAAAGTAGTGGGCACTCATTATTAATAAACCAAACTTCATTTTTTCCACTCCATTTTCTGCTCCATTATTATTTTTAACCTTCTTCAATCCCCCCCTCCCCTTTTCCACATATATATACCAATTTCAATCACCTCTCCTCCTACTTGCATTTCCCCTCTCCACAAGAAGAATCTAGAGAGAGAAACTCACCATCTCAACTCAGAACCTCCATTGGAGCTAGAGATCACCGATCTTTTTTCTAAAATGGCAGGGATTTGGAGAATGCTGTTGGCGCTGTGCTTACTCGCGTCTCTTCTACTCTCCCACGTGTCGGCAGGCGCCGACCCAGACACGGTGGGTTGGATGATGCCGACGGGGAGGTCCGGGTGCCGTGGAACCGTCGCCGAGTGCCTGGAAAGCGAAGACGGGGAGTTCGAGCTGGATTCGGAGTCCAACAGGCGCATCCTAGCCACGCGCCGCTACATCAGCTACGGTGCGCTGCAGAGGAACAGCGTCCCCTGCTCACGGCGCGGCGCGTCGTACTACAACTGCCGCCCCGGCGCACAGGCCAATCCCTACAGACGCGGTTGCAGCGCCATCACTCGTTGCAGGAGCTAAATGAAATTCGTATTTTTCTCGCACTGCTTATATTCTTTTAATTTAATTTTCTTTCTTGGAAAATATTTAGATTTAATATTCTATATTTTTTCCTTTTTTTTGGGTTTTTCTTGGAGAGGGGTGTTTGGTATACCAAGTATTAATAATTGAATGGAATTATAGTGCTGTACTGTTTATGTTGTGCTACACACCACACACATATATATATATTTTTTATTGTGAATAATAAATCATACAATCGGATTCATTTTCTTTCTTCATCCGTTTTTATTTATTTATGTTGATCTCAATAATATTTCTTAACATTGTAGAAACATGAGAATTTTAATTTGTGTTGATCATATTAGTTTATGGTTTTTTTTTTTTTGTTTTTGGAAAATTGCATAATTCATGATTATATGATGTTCTTTTTAAAAAATATAGGGATTTTTGTGTGGTAGAGTGAATATACACACACACACGCACGCACATTATTTGTAAATAAATATTTTTAAAATTTTTAATTATAAATATACGAATAAATATTTATATTTACATCTGGCAAAACAGAAAATTGCAGTCAATAATTAAATAAAAAAATAAGGAAGAGGTGGAGAAAGAGATTTGGAGAGATACAGCTGTATGAAGGTGGGGGTGTGTAGGTCCTAAATAACTTATAGAGTAGAACCCAATTATTGTCATTCCTATCCCTACTTTATTCTAACAAGTTCATCTTATTTGTGCTCAAAAACTTCCCCATTTTTATATTTTATATTATACTATAATTTATCAATATCACTTTATTATTATTGGCATAAATGGTTCCTATTAATTGCAGGAAAATGTTTGAATTAAAATTAAAATTAAAATTCTGTGTTTTAAAAATGTAAATCTATTCATTGCAGGAAAATGGAATCAATTGAGGAGTTTTTTATAATGTATGAATACGAGATTTGGGTAAGAATAGATGGCGAATATCGAATTTCGATGGATTATTTTGTCTCACTCTGCTTTTTAAATATATAAAAGAAACAATTTAATTGTGGTAATAAACTGACAAAAGCATACAGGTGGGCATTATTTCTAAAGCAACGCGGAATGTGGGCCCTACTTACAAATTTGAATCTATGACATCATCATCTCACTTTTTAAATATGATTTTTTTTCTCTTTTAATATCAAATTTAATTCGTTTTGCTGTGCGCCACTGCAAAGCATTTATTGAAGAAAACGAATATAAAATAATTAATAATGAGGTCACTAAACATTCTAGAGAGTTAGTGATCAAACTGCAAACATGATTATGTTTGCTCTTTCTTCATATCTTCCTTAGTATAAATAGGGTGGTTGGTAATAAGTCGGACCGGACCCGCTTCACCAACCCCCCCCCCCCCCCCAGCTTACAAACTAAGAAAGATTCAATAACACTCTTAACTCTCAACTTTAAAATATCAAAATCCCCTACATTTTTTAAATATTGCACCTTCAAAAGGATTAAAATAAAATAAAATTGGGACGTAGGCTAAAATCATATAAATAAATATAAAATCATCAAATTATGTTTGTGTACAACATAATTGTTGAGGTTAATTCTAGGGATACAAGTGGATCTTGAAAGAGGATTGTTTTTTTTTTTTAAACTATTGCTTCTCTCAATGTCTTTTTATAATTTTATTTTATTTTAATTTATACTGTGTGTATATTCATATATTACTCTGTTCGTTCTAAATAAAAGTCATATTTCAGTGTTTATATTTGTCCCAGAAAAAGAACATTATTTTTTTGATATATTTATATCAAAGTTTTATTAAATATCACCTTCAATTAATTAGTATAATATATGAAATTGTAGTTAGACAGACATAACTTTTTAGGTTGAGTAAATCATCAAAAAAAGCGGGGGCACCCTTAAATCAAAGCTTAAGCAAGCATGAGATTGTACATATAAGTGGAACATAATAAATAGGGCGTTCCTTTAGGACCAAACTTCTAACTTCAACTAATTCTACATAATTGATGTTACACTTCCAATCCCAATCCCAATCAAATCTCCTCCACATACCCCCAACTATATTGAGTGCAGTGGAGCACTCAAAATGAGTAGAAAAGGAGTTTTCAAATAGGCTTCAACAGGAAAACAACTCGAGTGTGTGTGTGTGTTGTCGAGATGTATATTTCGATACTGTGTGTATAAGATGATTTGAGAGGAAATATGTCTAGAGCTAAGTGTTAGAATATATGTCAATATATTCTGTTAGTTGTATATTTGCTATTTAAATTCATTGTATATTGTTAGAATATATGTCAATATTCTGGTAGTTGTATATTTGCTATTTAGATTCATTGTATATTTATCTCCTTAATTATAGGAAGTTAGGCCCTAGTTTATAGCCTTACCATACATAACCTAGGTTGTATATATTATTGTTGATATGCTTGTGAATATTTAAAGAATTATCTTCTTTCATGATATCAGAGCCCTAGGGAAAGATCTTTACTCTTCCGCACCCTAGCCCCTCCTCTTTTTGTTGCATTTTTTTTTCTTCTTCTTCTTCTCGAATTCTTAATTCTCATTCTCCATGAGTGAATTAAAGTCTTTTTTTCACCTTGCTCTTACTGTGTCCAACATCAAGAATCTTGTTCTCATCACTCTTGAGATGGAGAACGTTCAATATGCGACATGGGCGGAGCTCTTTAAAATTCACGCAAGATCTCATAAGGTACTTGATCATATTATTCCTCCGACGCAAGGAGAAAATGCCTAAGACCGAGGAGGAGATAGAATTGTGGTCGACTCTCGACGCTACCGTTCTTCAGTGGATTTATGCCACAATCTCTCATGATTTGTTACACACAATCCTTGAACCCGACACCACGGCATTGGAGGCTTGGAATAGGTTGCGTGATTTTTCAAGACAACAAACATTCTCGTGCCGTTACGCTTGAGTATGATTTCACTCACACAGACATGGAGAATTTTTCAAATGTCTCTGCCTACTGTCAACAACTCAAGTCATTGTCGGATCAACTTAAGAACGTCGGCTCTCCGGTGTACAATAGTCGTCTGGTTCTCCAATTGGTGTCCGGCCTCACCGAGTCCTACAAGGGGTGGCCACACTAATTCGCCAAAGTGACCCTTTACCACAATTTTATCAAGCCAGATCAATGCTCGTTCTTGAAGAAGCGGGCCTGAAAAAGACAACTCAGACCACCACTTCTGCCATGGTGGCTCGGGACTCGGATGATTCTCAAGATGGCGCTGATTAGTTTTCATCTCATCATAATAATAATGGTGGAAAATGACACCAACACCGTCACAATTCTGAGAGGAATCACAACTCATCCGGCGGTCGTGATGGTGGAAAAAGGGTGTTCCGGTGGTAGCTTCGGTGGTAGGGGCAAAGGTGGCAGCAATACCAACCGGAACAATGGCCAGCAGCAAGCCCCAAATCAGTGGCTGTCCTAGCAGTGACCTTAGCCATAGATGCAGTGGGCTATTCCACCATGCCCATTTCCCACTGCACCATGGCCAGGCCCAACTTCCAGCAAGGCCAGCGCCAGCAGCCTGGTATCTTTGGGCCTAAACCGTAACAGGCTTATTCTGCTTTTGGACTGACACCAACTGATATAGAGGCGGCGATGCACACCCTCGGCATTACTCCTCCAGATCCAAACTGGTACATGGACACCGTTGCCACTTCTCATATGGCATCCGAACAAGGTAATCTCACGTCTTATTTTAATTTGAGCAATAAACGTGGTGTAACTGTTGGTAATGGTCAATATATTCCAATTCGTGGCTATGGTCATACTCAATTAGAGTTTCCCCATCCCCCTCAGCTCTTAAAAATGTCCTCCATGCCCATCACCTTATCAAAAATTTGGTGTCCGTTAGAAAGTTTACAATTGACAATTTTGTTTCAATTGAATTTGATCCGTTTGAGTTTTCTGTAAAGGACTTTCAGACGGGGATGTGTCTAATGAGTTGTAAGAGTCGGGACACGCTTTATCCCATCACCAAGCCACATGTCTCTTCTCATTCTACTTTTGCAGCTTTATCACCTTCTCTATGGCATGAGCGTTTAGGTCACCCGGGAGCTAATATTTTGAGTTCTCTTAGGAAGAATAATTTTATTGAATGTAATAAATTTGGAGATTCTAGTATTTGTCATTCATGTCCTCTTGGGTAACATATAAAATTGCCATTTGTTTTTTCACATTCTACTACTATTATGCCCTTTGATATTGTTCATACTGATCTTTGGACATCTCCTGTTTTGAGTTCATCTGGTCATAGATATTATATCTTATTGTTGGATGATTTTTCTAAATTTTTGTGGACTTTTCCGTTGTTTAATAAATCCGATGGTTATTCCACTGTCTTAAATTATAGAACTTTCATCCGAACTCAATTTGAACGGAATATTAAGAACATACAATGTGATAATGGTAAGGAATTTGATAATGGGCATTTTTGAGATTTTTGTAAAAAGCATGGATTTTTGTTTCGTTTGTCATGTCCTCATACATCTCCTCAAAATGGAAAAGCCGAGAAAAAATTCGTACGATTAACAATGTTGTTCGTACTCTTCTTGCTCATGCTTCTTTACCTCCCTCATTTTGGCATCATGCTTTGCAAATGGAACTTACCTTCTCAATATTCTTCCTCATAAGAAATTGAACTATCAATCTCCCCTTCAAATTCTTTATCAAAAGGAACCGACCTATTCTCATCTTCGGATTTTGGGGTTTTTATGTTATCCACTTTTTTCTTTAACTACCATAAACAAACTCCAACCTCGCTCAACTCTACAAAATGGCCCAAACACGGAGTCCAATTCCCCTCCTACTCAAACCGGGCCCATTTCTGAGCCAAACAAACCGCCTGCCAGCCCAGGCTCAGTGATGTATACTCCTACTAGCATCATTCATTCTCCTGTTGGACCGCCTGCCACAAGCCCACCGCAGGCCTCTAGTCTTCCTCCTTGCAGCCCAGATCCTCAACATCCTCCGATCCCAACTCTTCCAATTCACGCCCCTCATCAGCCTCCGGTTACACACAGCCAAAATGGAATATTTAAGCCCAAGAAGAATTTTAATCTTCTGTCCACGGTCTCCAAATCCCCGCTGCCCCGTAACCCTGCCTCGGCCCTTCGGGACCCGAATTGAAAACAAGTTATGAATGATGAATATGATGCTCTTATTAAAAATAAGCATGGGAGTTGGTTCCCCATCCATCTGATGTTAATATAATTCGGTCTATGTGGATTTTTGCTCATAAAGAAAAATCTGATGGTTCTTTTGAGAGATATAAAGTCCGTCTTGTAGGTGATGGCAAAACTCTACTGGTTGGAGTAGATTGTGGTGACACTTTTAGCCCGGTTGTCAAACCGCCTACTATCCACACAGTTCTTAGCTTGGCTTTATCTAAAGCTTGGCCAATTCATCAACCAGACGTCAAGAATGCTTTCTTACAAGGTGAACTTAAAGAGACCGTCTATATGCATCAGCCTATGGGTTTTCGGATCCTGATAAACCCAATCATGTGTGTTTATTGAAAAAAATCTCTTTATGGACTGAAACAGGCTCCACGAGCATGGTACATGAGATTTACTGATTATGTTCATACTCTTGGGTTTTCTCACAGTACATTCGATCATTCACTTTTTTGTCTATCGGAAAGGTACATCTATGGCTTATCTTCTATTATATGTGGATGATATTATTTTGACCGCTTCTTCTAATGAGCTTCGTAAGTCTATCATTACTCTTCTTAGCTCAGAATTTGCTATGAAGGATTTGAGTGAGCTTAGTTATTTTTGGGTATAGCTGTGACTCGTCATGCAGGTGGTTTATTTTTATCACAGAAGAAATATGACACATAAATTATTGATCGAGTCGGTATGTCTTCTTGTAAGCCATCACCAACTCCGGTTGATACAATGTGTCATCTAGCACTCCATTCGAGGATCCTTCACTCTATCGGAGCTTTGCTGGGGCTTTTCAGTACCTTACTTTCACCAGACCTGACATCACATATGATGTGCAACAAGTGTGCCTATTCATGCATGACCCGAAAGATGAGCACATGCACGCTCTCAAGCGCATTTTGAGCTACATTCAGGGTACTCTTGATTATGAACTCCATCTTTATCCTTCTTCTACATTGACTCTTGTTTCATATACAGACGCAGATTGGGGTGGATGTCCGGATACCAAGAGGTCTACTTCTGGTTATTGTGTTTTTCTTGGTGATAACTTGATCTCGTGGTCAACTAAACGACAAGCAACCTTGTCCCGTTCCAGTGTAGAGGCTGAGTACCGAGGCGTTGCCAATGTGATTTCGGAATCTTGTTGGTTACAAAATCTACTTTTAGAACTTCATTGTCCTATCCGAAAGGCTACATTGGTTTATTGTGATAATGTTAGTGCTATTTATCTTACCAAAAATCCTGTTCAACATCAATGCACTAAACACATTGAGATGGATATTCATTTTGTTCGCGAAAAAGGTTACTCGTGGACATGTTCGAGTGCTACATGTTCCCTCCCGTTATTAGATTGCAGATATATTTACCAAGGGTCTCCCTTTGGTATTATTTGAGAATTTTAAGGACAGTCTAAGCGTTCGACGTCCTCCCACTTCGACTGCAGGGGAGTGTTATAATATATGTCAATATATTCTGTTAGTTGCATATTTGCTATTTAAATTCATTGTATATTGTTAGAATATATGTCAATATATTCTGTTAGTTGTATATTTGCTATTTAGATTCATTGTATATTTATCTCCTTAATTATATAGAGTTAGGCCGAAGTTTATAGCCTTACCATACAAAACCTAGGTTGTATATATTACTGTTGATAGGCTTGTGAATATTCAAGGAATTATCTTCTTTCATCACTGTATATTATTAGAATATATGTCAATATATTCTAACACTATGTTGCCAAACTTATATTAGGGAGGATTATAACCCCTGCTATACACTATCTTTGAGATACATGAACATAATCGTCCATACTCAAACCTGAATAAATTTGTTTATCCAAGGTAATATCACTATCCAGAAAGAACAACTTCCACATCACATTTAACAATTCTTCCACAAAATGTCGTTTTTTTTTACTTCAACTTTTCAATGTAAATGAAATACTCAAAAAGATAAATGAAAGAATTACTAGTAAGACTAATTATCGGCAACCAAATTTACTGGACTAAACACAGGCACAAACCTATTGCTTCACTCCATGTAAATTGGGATGAACCAGTATTTCATCTGCTTCTCATCCCCCACTTGATTTCCTCTTTTCTTGCCGTCCTGCATAAAAAGGTGGATCTTCTTTGTGTTGTGTAGAAGGCTGACTAGTGAATGTAGCTGTCCCCCTATAAGTAGAACCCCGACATCCTCATCAACACTAAATATCATCTTCTCAATTGTTGGGGAGTTTATCCATTTTTTGGTGACAAAGGAAGTAACTAATTCTTCTTTAATACTATTTCTTTTACATGTAATTCTCCCGTGCAAACACACCTTTACATGCTCGCATCATGTTTTAGGTGACTAGAACGATGACAGGATTTTATTAGAACAAACAAAACAGCTTTCCACTTGAAAACACAACCTCAAAATTAAGCACCCGCTCTCTCTCATGCATGTTTGGCTTCACCTCACCCTAACCTAACCAGCCCTACCATCTGGTGGCCCTAAAGACAAACATAAATTAATAAATATAGGAAAAGCAACCACTTTCACTGAGCCAAATAAAATATATCCAATATGGACAAATAATCAAAATTTACCTTCAGTATGTCTCAGCAGATGAAAAGTTGGAATTTAGGCATTTCAGCTCCCACGTTGAGATAGTTGACATCAACTACAACTTCCCCAAAATCCTCTGGCAAACAATAGAAAATTTATGTTATTGTGTGTGTGTGTGTGTGTGTATTTTTTTTTCTCAAGAAAGGTGATGTGGAGACTTGAATCATTTCCAGAACTACGTGTGAAAGTCAAACCTTCATATAGTGTCCTTGCAACATTAACATATTCAGGTATTAGGTCTTGGTAAATTATTCCTTCAGGATGTGCGTTTAAGACAACCAGGACTCCTGCAAAAAAAGATGATAAGGAAGTTGAAATCTTGTGAGACTGTTAAATATCCACGAAACTTTTTCTGATGTACAAATTTTCATAACAAATGCAAACAAACAATGCTGCAGAAAAAACTTAATTTTAACTTAAACAGAATTTAATCATAAGAAAGGCCTCAGGCCCAACACTTAGAGAGTTCCAGTATAATTCAGCATACTTCTAGCAAAAAAATTGTTGGAAGTAACTGAAAAGCACGATGATAGGAACACAGAATAAGAATTAGGATTTCAAGGAGGACCTTTAAGAAATTTTAACTAGCATCTTTAGTTTATCTTAAATTTTCTTTACTACATTTTCTATATTTCAGAACAATAGTTCCACTCTTTAACTATGTTTTTCACCTTCAAATGGTATCATATGCAGTTAGTCCTTAATTTTAATAAAGGAAATATCCCTAATCAGAAGAACTATTCCAAGAAAAGGAGATTATTAGTTATTTTCTCTAAGAGTACAAATTTACCTAATCCGGTCAAAATGAGAATACATACCTGGTGCCACCCATGCTTTCTTAGAATTGCTAGGCAATGGAGCGAGCCACAGAATATTCCTCAAATTCATTGTATCGTCATAAGCAACATCAGATCCTGAGAATTATCAATTGCACAGTCAGACTGAGATGCAACACCGGAAGCTTCTAGTCCAAACAATGCGTCTTCATTTGAATTTTCTAGCAGAGGTGTCGAGAATAATCTCTTGATTGGCCAAGAATATTGGTCAATGTTTATGTTCACAATAGTATCTCTTCAATCAACTTACCTACTTGGCAATAGCCCATATTGCATGGAAAAACTTCTTTGTCATACGCAGGGTATTCTTTAGCATGAAACCTGCAAATATTTGCATCATGAAATCATGCATAAGTTATCATAAATAGATATTGTCTTCAGGAAAATGCAAAACACAGAAATATTTCATGCTCCCCCTTATCTCTCTGCATGCTATCCTTATATATATATTTATAATAGTTACAGTATCAAGTTCATTTCAGCAACATCACAAAATAGAAGAGCTTCATGACAATTGCACGCATTCATATATGTCTCAACCAAACAAATACTCCAGATTATGGATATTGTATCAGGCTAGCTTGATTAATTACTTGAGAAAGTTCCTTCTTACATAACATCATGATTAAAAATTTCAAGGAGAATAATTATCTCCTGCCAGAAAAACAACAAATTTTTACATTCATGTCTTCAGTTTATGAGCCCTCAAAAGTCTCTAAGCATAATATGAAAGAACAGAATGATATCTCATGCCTCGACTTACAAAATGCCAAGTCTTCCAGATTCCTTGGCAAGGAAAAGGTGACCATGGAACAAGTCATAGCGACTTAAAGATACATTCAGCCCTACGCTGGGACCACGCTCAACAATAATCTCAAATAAGAATTCAAGGTAGGAATTCAACCCCTACAAAAAATTTAACTGGTTTATTCATCAATTAAAAATCTGCACAAAAAAGAGAATTAAACACCATTAAAAGGTATTATCACCCATTTTGTGTACCTCATCTATAAATTGCCTCCCATAAGGAGTTCTAGTA
Organism: Caryopteris x clandonensis; assembly: GCA_028749325.2. Taxonomy (NCBI): domain Eukaryota; kingdom Viridiplantae; phylum Streptophyta; class Magnoliopsida; order Lamiales; family Lamiaceae; genus Caryopteris; species Caryopteris x clandonensis. The sequence continues at coordinate 3,910,996 of JAPYKT020000024.1, read as the reverse complement.
AGCTCACACCGATCTTCATTTGATCCTTCTACATCAGGAACCTGTATTATTCAAACAATAATGCCCTTTACGCACTGGAGTCCATACATTAATTTTTTATGAACATTTCATGGAGGGCGCCACATTAGTTCGAATAGCAATCTGCATTTCATCATATTCACTCAATTTACTGGCAACCTTAATATTACTTGAATGGTAAAAAAGAATAACTAACAGAGTTAGGATTGAAAAAGTAAATGTAAGCCCAGTCAATCAGAAATCGCAATTTTAACAGCCAATCCGAAAAAGAGGTACGAATGCTCACGTGTATAATGGTTGGATCAAGAGCTCGGTGAATAGCCCCAGGGTCACCACCAGAATCAACGGCAAGGCGAGCCAACTCCAATACAGGCGCCGGCGGCGACAAAATCAGCTCATCAGCTTCTTTTCTGGTCCGACTCAACGGTTTAACCATCTGAGACCTTAGCGATCGCCGAGTGGGCAGCGTTTCATTATAGGGGACCAGGAATTCGAAGCATGACCATAGTTCTTGCGCCACTTGTGAGTTGACGGACCGGGCCTGCTGGGGCGGCCCGAGAAGGGAGAGCAAGTCCGAGACGGTGGCTTTGGGCTTGGTTTCTGGAGCAAGAGCATAAGAGGATTTGATTCTGGTATTTCGCGGGAACGAAAAAGGGACGGCGGTGGTTGTGGTGAAGGAGGCGGCGCCAGCGAAGGAGAGGGAGAAGAATAAGGCAAACTTGAGTGGGAGTGATGAGCTCATTGGTTATGGCCTCCGCAAAGTTCTCCCTCTCCTCTGTAATTCAACGGAGAACTGAATTTCCGGTTCGTTTGGAATTCATTACAGAATTTACAGTACAGTTAAGTCCGGGGAATGGATCCTCTAAAGTTAGGACTTGTAGATTTCGTAAATTTCGAAAAATCCAAGCCGTTCATTCAATCTACGGATCTAGGTGTGCCATCTCAGCCATATTGAGAATGCAGAAGCAGAGGGGGTAAAATTCACTGGTGATGGACACAATTACTTTTGGTTTTGTTATTTGTATGATTATTCATAAAATTTGAAATGTAGGAACCATATATCTTTAGATTCTGAAATATACATGAAAATCCTAGAAGATTTAAAATGTCTAAGCAAATAGTCGATCAAATTACAAAAATTGTTGTATGGTTAAAATTAATTCGGTCCATGTGATATCATAAAAAATTATAAAAATGACCAGTTTTTGTCCATTCATTTTTCTTAAAAGAACAAATATCCAATTTGCTTCATTGCAGGTAATGTAGATGATATAAATATAATTGGTACCCTGAGAGTTAGCCAATCTTGTTGAATATCTCAAAAAAGAGTTTGAGGTTAATGACGTTGAAAAAATGAAATTTCGTCTTGGTCTTCAGGTAGACTATAAAAATAATGGAATATTTCCATCTTACATTACACCTTTTAATACTACTCTAATTTCATCAACTGATTTTGTTACAACTTTCATGAATAACGAGTAGAGCAATTTTAACATAAAAAATTCCCTTCTGCTAATCAAAGTGAAGACAGTGGGACGGTTTAAGCATATGCACCAACCGCATAGACTAATAAATCAGTTGGTCACCTCTTTCCATTTTCTTAATTACTGCAGTAGAAATTTGTTTCCTCATTAATGAATTATATTCTTCTGTAAATACTTTTTGGAAAATGAAGCAAGACTATTAAAAAAGCCTTCCACTACTTTTTTACTCGTGTACTTTGTATAATTTAAATATTAAATAATGTATACAAGTATTTTTTAATTAGGTACCGTATATTTGTATTTTGTATCCCCATTTTCAAAATTTAGGATACCCCACTGCTCCCCGTAGATATGCAGGGTAATAGTCCTCCACACATACACATATATATATCAAGATCCAAGTCATGGCCACAGTATGAGCATGCATTTCTCATGAAAAATGTGAACATCAGGACATTCAGGAAATGAAGAATTATAGAAACGAAGCACTAGGGCTATGCAAGTCCAAAATTATATGATAAGCATTTTACTGGATCCTATGAACCTGCAAATGTATTTCAATACAATTTCTGAAATCATTGCCAAAACAAGCCAGAGGCATTCTTTGAGGCTTTCAAATTTTACCACTTCAGCTGCACCGAAAATCCTTCTTGTTTTCACCTTTACAAGTTTAACTGCAATTGATAATAATCATGTGGTCATCCATATTGGCATAGCTTCCCAATCAGCTGTGTATTTGATGACAAATCCCGGTGCTTGAAATAAGAATTTGGACAAGTAATAGACATGATATGCTTCTGCGGTAGATTAATATTTCTGCCCTGAACGAAAGCATGCACAATTCCATCAGACCCTCCTCAATATCTGCCGATGTTATGACAAAAGCTAGCATGATTTTAAAATTTTTTCTTTTCCCCAGTCACTAATTAGGAAAAATGCACATTGTCCCCAGTACTTTAGCAGCAGTATGCGTTTATCCCCACTAATTAACTAGCAAAATCTTACAATGTAAGGCAACAGTTCTCATTGTATATAAGTACTCGACCATAGAGTTGTGAGCTTATGTGCATGTATTGTGAAATCTCCGAGTAATTAGAGACCATAGTAAGATTTATGGTCCTATACAGGCGGTCAACGTACCTAGGTTCATGTTACATATTAATTTATCAATCATCTTTCAAATTAGCACATTATGAAATATCGAAACGTGCAAGAGGGAGTTCACCTTCTATGTATTTGGAAGCAACTATATTGCATCAAGGGCTCTGATCCCAGCATTCTTGTCCCATTCTTCAGGAGGGGCAGCATCTGCCATAATCTTTTCCTGTCCACGCCAAAGTATCTGAATCCAACAATGTTATGTCAATCAATGCAGGACCTTATATACAAAAACTGTTGACAGGATTGAAAACAATTCACCTTATCAATGACACCAAATTCTTTAGCTCTAGTGGAGTCCATATAAAATGGCCTTCTCATCACACCGGCCACAGTCTCTTCTGACTGATCAAATTAAAAGAAGAGACAATGATGACTTTGTTTCATAAACAGAAAAGTACAAAAATAATTTTGATGTATCAACTCACATTTCCAGTGTGCTTCGCTATAAGTTTGACAAGAGTATCCCTGTTTATTATCACCTACAAAAGCAAGTCGGCCAGTCATAATTCAGATAAGTCTTATACACTGTTGCCTGTGAGAACATGACAAAACTGTCTGAACAAACAGCACATTTTCAACAGTGATAAGAGACCCCAAGGGAAAAGTATATCTAATATCACCCAAATACAAAATATTGGAAAATTTGTTCACAACTACTTCCCCTTCCTCACGCAAATGTCAGTGCATAGATGTCTGTATTACCATGCATGTGTCCATGTACGGACCCATTAGTTTCAACTTTTATATAGTGCTTATCATGAATAAATTAGCGGTATTATCATCTCAATTCTACAAGATCCTCACAAGGTCTATTTCCCAATTAGCAAAGTAACATTTTTACAATGATTGAAGGTAAATATTTGGATGAATTGTAATCCATCTTGAAGAAGTTTCCAATCCAATGTAATGTAAGGCAGTATACAAGCTCAAACTTGCCTCTTTTGCACGAATCAGAACATCACTCGCTGGCATTAAACCAGATGATGGAACACGAGGTTGTTGAATCATAGCTGATACAGAAAGTTTCAACACTGCATTCAGGAAAGGCACAACAAAAATATTTCTTATGATAACAAACTCAAAATTAAATGTAAATAAGAACATACCTTTGGCATGTGGCATCATGAACCTTTTGCCTTTGGTTCCTGCAGAAAGCAAAAGGCATGCCTGGCCGATAGCAGCTCCAACAGCAACTGTATGTATCTGCAAACGATATTAAACATTAAGAAAATATAAAAGGTTGAAGGAGAACACTAAATGATTTAAAGCTAATGGAGGGCAAATAAGGAAACTAAACTTAAAACCAAGCAAAGAAACTGATTACATTCATACTATCCATTCTTGGTAAAAAATAGAGTACAACTACCCTCTAAAGTTACAAAAGTTACAAATGAGGTTTGATTGGTTTGGTTGTGATTCTAGAGAAGGCATTTTTTTTCTTCTCTAAGAAATAGCAGCAAAAGGAGATGCTGAACATAATCCACCAAATATGCCCATATCTTAGCCAATACACAGCTAGAAATCAGGATTTATTGTTCATGAATCTAAAATGGGATTACCTAAGATCACGTCAATAAGTTTCTTACTTCTTGATGCTTGGAAATGATGCTCAACATACCCGTCTTGCTGCTTACTCTCTTGTAAAGTCAATAACACCAGAAAATCATCTCCAGGATTCATTCTTTAATATTAAACCTATTCTTAAATAAACCTTAAAGTTAATACTGAGTGGCACTCCATATTCAGACAACGAAGTACACCAAAGCACCACTATGGTGTACGAAGTAAATGCTCAAGCATGTGCATCTATTATTCACAAACAAGCACTCTGAGGATGCATGAGCAATAAGCATCCATTCATACAGAAACCTCACCTCATTCTTCAGTTGCATCATAGCATCATAAATTGCAAAACCTTCAGTCTCCATCCCGACCTTACATTACAAAATAGTTGAGCATTAGATAGAAAGCATGAAAGGATAATAGATTCAATGAGGAACTATAAAGAGGAATAAATAACTAAGCAGTTAATTAGCAAGCATTGGAATAAATTAATAATGTGGTTTGGAAGACATAATCAATAGAAGGCCTCACCGTTTCACCATCATCACGAGTAGTTCCAGTAGAATTTATGTAAATATAAATTGGCTCCTTGGGATCCATCCACTGAAGATACATTAACTCAGCTACAACAAGCTCGGTAACAGCTGGCACCAACTGAAGTCCAGAAAGATCCATATCATTTGCATGAAATACATAACACTTTTGATTCGAAAAAATCAGATAATAAAAAAATACAAAGAAATAGCACTCATTATTTCAAAAAAATATTCAGACTTCCTAATTGTTTCGTAACAACTCTTGCTCCCCGTATTTGATGGGGGATTCCAACTCAGCGCCTTTTGAGAGAGATTTTGTCCATCCTAGTCACTGTGGTCCCAATTGACACCAACACCCACCCAAAGCCTGATCAATTGCATCTACCAACACTATATAGAACTTTTTGACAAGTTATTATGCCTACTTGCCAAATTATGTACTTCCAGCCCGCATGAAATGTATTAATTTGGATCAAGTAATAAAAATACTAAAGTAGTCCACTAGGATAAGTGGTTTGGGTTGATTCTTTAACTTAGTTCTTCACTTCCCATTGTTTTGGAGATTTGATTACATGAATCTAACTGGAAAGAAAACAATGAAGAATGAAAGGCACAAACCCAACAAGAATTTAAGAATATAACTGAATATATGCTTTTATGGAATGATTTTATCTTTCCATGTTGCTTAATGTAATGATGAGAAACTGTTAACCAGAATAGCCTAAAACATACGATGCTGCTGCCATATGATGGTAATTCGCCACCTCTACATGTATATGCTCTGAATAAACTAAGCTAGTTATGGTCAGGATCAAATAATTATTAACTGATTTCACATTTCAATTGAAACAACTAGAACAAAGAATAAGGGTATGTTTGCACTGGGATGAAGGGGTGCGTGGAAAATATTTCCGTGAAAATTCTAGGTCGTGTGAATCCAAAAGAATAATGTTAATTTTGTGTTTGATCTGAGATTTAATAGGATAGGATTTCTAAAGTATTTGTCAAATCATGATAAAAAAGTGATAAATATGTGTTGAAATTTAATATTGCAATGATTAAATGATTGGGGAATCATTAAGTAGTTATTGGAATTTGTAAGATGATTGGATGGATGGGTTTTGGGGGGGTGGGAGTGTATGAAGAGAACGATAGTAGATGTCACCTTTTTTAAGGTGAGAGATTGTTGAACCCAATCCAAAAGGTGAATCCTAGTACAGAAGAAAATTTGGATCGGCACATCCCTCATCAAGAGAGGCCCAAGGCTAGTGCAAACATACCCTAAAGGTTTGTCACCTCTTACGGAATATGTAACTAAGACTGTTCTAACACACTCCACATAAACTAAGTTAACTAATTCTTTGTCAGTTAACATTATAAAATAATCATCCCAATATATGCTAGTGGAAACAACTAATTCAAGTGCATTCACCCACAAATAAATTACAGATTCAAAGAATCATGTAAATAAGTTTATACAAACCACTTCCAGGAATTCTCATTCTCAGAAAACATCTTTTATAAGAGGAGGCTCAATAATGCAGCATTCAGGTGGCATCCATGTCAAGAGCATGTAGCTGATAAAAAATAAAGGGCATAAGATATGGACTAATGGCAAGTAAAGAATATTGGACTTCCTTATAACCTGGCTAAATTTCATACCATTTGATCATATGGATACTATAATTTTCTAACTTCTTTTGTTTTTCTCCATTCTCACCAAAAAGCCCAGTTCAATTTTTTCATGTTTCCCTTCTTTTCCGACAACCCCACCATCTCTTTCTTCCATCCACTATTTTAACATTCAAATCAGGATCATGAGAAGCTAAATTAACAGAGTAAAGTCAAAACACTAACCGGCATGCCAATGTATACTATTCTTCCATGCAGCAGTAATGAAGGCAAGTCTGGTGGGGGTCTTCTTGGTCTATGCTCATTGTATGAAACTGATCTCTCCACCTGTTTCAAGCAACAAAATAACAATATCAAGTGAAGAGTTCACTATTATTTAATTAATTGTGATGTTCCCCCTAAAAATGGCATTGGTAACACGTAGTATCTTAATGTTGAGCAGTGAAAGAGCCTTAACTCTTGATTTTGCTAGGTGGCCATCCCAGTTAATTCAGCAATTTCTCATAACATCCTCACCCTTTGGAATGAGCATAGGCATAGTGTGCACATAAAATTTGAAGGAACTAGTCCCTCATACAAATTTCCAAAAATCCAAGTCCCACATATCAGGGCAATATTTGTTTTGCCTTATATTCATAATCTCAAGTTCTAGCTCAAATTAGGGAGCCTTGAGCAGAGAGTTGCAGGTGTACTAACTGCATTCGAGCCTAGGCAACTGCATCAATCTTCAGTCTTGAAGACTCATATGGTGACAAAAAGAAAATCAACGCAGTACAAAAAAAGATGACACGTTCTGTATAAAAAGAATTGAGCTGGCTTGTTTTTTAACTTCTTAATCCTCTCCATCTCTTAATCTTCTCTCCAGGGATGTCTCAATTACAAAATTAAATCCAGTTAACCCCAACTCAATTTCCTTAATCCTTCACCAACTAAATCTTACAGCAAATTCGCATAATAAACTTACTTAAAAATCACAATCTTTGGTTTACCCTCACCCATAAATCAGCAGATAAAAAATTGAAAACAACAAGAAACGTTCAAACGTAATCCGACAATAAAAGCCTGAAATTGAGAAGAAGAAAAACAAACACTCCTACATGTATGTCTCTATATCCTGTCAAACCTTTGTGTTGACGCGTAATAGAATATTGGAAACAAAAATACCTGAGCAGGGGTAGCCATGAGCGTTGGGGAGTCGAATACGTCGAGAAACGGCGGCGTATCAGAGTTTTTGGGTCTGTCGAAGAGCGTATCCGGAGACGTGGCAGCAACAGAAGCGAGTCGCGATAGAAAGGGGTCTTTAGGGTTAATAGGAGGCATTGGAATCTTAGAGCTGTTGGTTGCACCGAAACTACGCCGTTTACGCGAAGGTACAGAAGACGATGAGGAGCAGCAAGCCATCGGCATTCGCAAACAGTTAGCCATCGAATGATACCTCTGAAACTCGACTGGAGTTCTTTGGAGCTGTACGCCTACGCCTAAGAAGAGGAGAACAGAGGAGACGATGTAGTGAAAGCTAGGAAGTAACAAATAAGAGATAATTATAATTTTATTTTTTCAACTTTTTGAAAATGATATTAACTAGTTTTCTTTTTAATTATAATGATAATCATAATTGGGTGGTTTATAATTTATAAACATTAATTCAAAATAAAAGTGGCTTTTTTTTTCTTTATTTATTTTTTTGTGTGTGAATTTGTTTTTCTTTTCTTTTTCTATAATTAGATAGTGAGATTTGTTAATACACTACAAACACATGGACACATAGTTCTAAATTGCTTACACCACACATGGCCTAGGCATGAAAAATCATTAGACCTTCCTTAGTAGATTATGTTGGTTGTGGAGTGCTTTAATTTTTATTTTTTTATAATTATTGCTTAATTTGGATTTGGATAAATTAGACAAGAATGTAATGAAATCAAGTTGATAGTGACCTACTTGAAGCTTAATTTGGTAAAAGCTCCATCGAACTCATTTAAGTTTGACAATATTTACTTGTTCCCTTGTTGTGAGTTGGTTCATTAGTGAGCTCATGAGTTGGTTAATAAAATATTAAACTAAACACAATTAGTGGGCTCATGATTTATTACTTCCACTAAAATATCTTATCATTTTACTAATCATTAACACTAGATATTATTTATTAGAACAAAATAATAAATTTTAGTAAATGTGTAATTATGTAATTAATCTTGCGATTGTTTAATAAATTAAGCTTGAGTTGGCTCGATAATTAAAAAACTAGGCTCAAATTATCAAGTACTCGACTCGATTCTATTTGATCCAATTATCAAGTTAAATAAACAATCAACATCATCAATTCAAGGCACACCACATATGTCATTCCGAGAGCTATTGTGTAGATATCAATCCGAAAGTGCTGGTCGATGTATTTCTAGAGCTTTGTAGCAACATTACGTGGGTTTGACCAAATCAACTTTTAAATCATTTAAGTCAAATGCATAACATATGTAGGTCATCCCACATCCCGTCATTTCTATAGGAAATGTACAACATGAGATACCTAAACGGCCACATCAATTTGAAGCAATCTATAAATTCTCTAACATCAACTATATCAAATTTGAGATTCTAGAGGCATCGGTATCTCATATATAAACTATAGTAGACATTTATCTTATTTTTCTTGTATATTGGGAAAAAAATCACTCCCGTCATTAAAATAATTTTTTAACAACCCTAATTCACAACATTAAATTATATCGTCATAACTTGTTAACTTTTAAGATTATAATATCAATTGATAATTGTTCTATAAATTTAACATTAACAATAACTATCCATCCCCAAAATAAAAAATTGTATACTGCAAGCTCAACCATTATAGAAGGCATAACTCATGCACCAAATGTTTAGATGGTATGCAAAAGTATGAAGACAAACATCCTAAACAATTGAAAAAATGATCCCAAATCAACACATAATTGGGATGGTAATAATACCATAAATTTTCCATAATAGGACAAAAAGAAATATCTAAAAACAAAGATGGAAGGCAAGTAACAAAACCACACCCATTTGATTCTAGTTAATTAATCATCAATTCTCCTGTGTTGAAAACAATGAAAGAATCTTCACGAAGCTGCAACAGCTTCTCCATTGGTGGTAACCTCAACCACAGGTTTGACATTTCCCTTACCATTACCATTAAGCACCTTACCAATCTTTTCAGTTGGAACCAGAGGAAGATGTGATGCAACCTTGTACCCTTTCTCAGCAGCATCTTGAACTTTTTCATTGTACATCTCCGAACAGTAACTGGCGATTGGTCCGACTGTTTGAATCGCTCGATGGAAGATGGCGTACTGATTCAAGAAATGCCAAACATATAGCACATACTGCTCAGTTACTGGTTCATATTTGGAGTAGAAATCCTTGGCAACAGGCTCATACTTAGCATACACAGACTTTGCGAGGCCAGATGCGGTTTCCACCATGCCGGTATTCTTGACATCGGACATGACTGAACGAGCAGCAATCGGAGCTTTCCTGGCATTCTTGAAGGCTTTGCTGGATGCTCGTTTTAGACTTGTGGGTAGGCAATTCTGCACTCTGTTCACAGATTCATCGATCTGCAAGAATCCCAGATTTGTTGAAATTTTTTTCTCCAAATTTCTTGACAGATTGATATCTTGTTTACACATGCAATAGGTTGTGGGAAACAATTTGAGACATCCAAATAAAAATGATCATGTTCTTAGAAAAGAAATGGGAACGGCTCATTAACTTACTTCATAAACAAACTACTATTATTTAGTTATAGAAACATAACTTTTATTTTGGAACCAATGGTGTATAAATTAATTAGTTTCAGGAGATCAAATGAATGGAAGAGCCAAAGAATCAAAAGTTTGCAGTTAAGAATATTGTTTGAACAATATAACATTGCATTAACAACATGGAATGAATAAACTCTACCTGTTCCTTTTTATTCTTCAATAATTTCAAAGAAGAAAGATGCCTGGAAGTAATTTCCTGAATGAGCTTTTGGGTCTCATTAAACTAAATACTTAGCTTTACCAGAATCTAACTTGGGTTCATCGTTGCAAAAAAAAATGGATTGTATCTGTAATTTTGTATAGAAACTAAGCAAATAACTCATGAAAAAATGTTTCTTAATTCAATAGCTCCATGCTACATAGAATCACTTTATTACCAAGCTTATCATGCAAATTCAATGCCTCTCTTTAAAGTAGAAAGAGACTGAATTCCATGAAACAAGAGCATCAACTTCATGAAAATCATTAAGCATTTTTTTTAGTACATTAGAGAATTTTGTACCAACAACCAACTATAAGAATTTGAATAAGTTATGAATATAATTTCAATAAACTCATCCAGGAGAAAGCCAACAATAAGAATCTGAATGTTATGATTTTTTTTTCTTGTTCTAGAAAATCATGTTGGAGAGAAAATTTACAGGGACACACTACGGTTTCCATTCAATAACTTCAATACGTCAACGTAGGATATATAGCAACTCCTAATCAACCCAGATTCTAATTGTATAATTTGATCGCACAATTGCCCCAGTAAATCGTTTAATAACCTTAATGAGATCAAACAATTGTGCAAAGAAAATCGAAAAACATCGCATCATAACACCAATCATGAAATACAAAAAGGATGGAATCATATCATATCCAACATCCAAAGACGATCATACCTTGCGATCCGCAAACTTGAGGATTTCAATGGGGACATAATCGAATTTTCCACAAACTGGGCCGACAATGCTTCTAACGGTGTTCTCAACGGTGTTAACGCTTGGCTTTAGAGGGCCCGAATTCGTCTTGGCATAATTGTATAGCTTCGCAACAAACATGAGCGCATGAATGAACGCGGCCAGCACAAATCCTAGGTACTTGAGCCTGTGCTCGTCCGCCTTCGCAAAATCAACCATCCCCAAAATGCACAAAAAAAAACATAAATCAGAAAGAAATAATAATCTAATGCGACGCGGTCGGGGAAAAAAACAGAAGAATGAAATGTCATTGAAGACAAATTCTTACGATTTTAGGTCGTTGATGACGATTAGATGCATCCGCCATGATCGATCACAAAGCTATATCGTTTTCTTTTTGCTGTTAAAGGAAATCAGAGATATGAATCTAGTTTGTTTGATTTATATGGAAGGGAAATGCTGGCCACCAACACCAACAGAGGTGTACGTGAATGCATGCGGGCGGGGTGTGCGTGTGTGTGTATGACATTAATGAGCATGCTGGCTTGGAGGCTTAGGAAATGCAAGCAGGTCTCGAATTTCATGCTAAAATATCGAAAATACTATTATTTCTTTTCAAAATTTTAAATTTTGAGGGAAATGGAATTTACTATACGGGTCCAGCTATTCACATCCCAACTCTAAATACACTATTGCCTAAATATGTCTCGCTTAAATTTATTTTATTTTATTTTACTAAAGATATCCTCATTTATATAAGTATACCATTTTAATTAATCTATATTTAACATAAAAAATAACCAAAAACCTCTAAAAATATACTAAAATGAAAAATGACACTTCAATAAATGTTCTGCATTTTTAGTTAAAAAATATCTTTTAAGAAATTATATATAGGAAAGGAAGTAGTTTTTTTCCAACCAAAATTTAAAATTTAAATAATTTTTTTGTTACAAATTCATTTTTGAAATGTGATATATTGTATCAATTGTCTTTTTACGATCTTTAATATGATATCAATATTGTATATATCAAATAAAATATTATATCTAAAATAATAAATAAAAATTTTACGATTTTATTTAAAATATGTGTCAGATTTGAATAAAAAATTAGAATAAATTCTTATATGAATATGAGACAATGTATAAAAAATATTAAATATTTTTTATAGAATAAAAATAATAAATATTTTTATAAAATAAAAATTATTATACCATTCAAGTATATAATTAGTTGTTTCATTTTAATATTTTTAACTGATTTTAAATATATGTACTGACTCTGACAAAATATAGTGGGTTGGATTGAGTTTAAATTTTAAAATTCACTTGTCGTGCAATTTATTATTAACTAGATCAAATTTTTGAAAGAATGACGCACTAGACATATGAAATTATACTTCAAATTGATTAGAGTGAAACTCTAAGGTTTCTAATTTTTATATCTACTATATATTGAAAATATTGATATTTGATTTTATAAGCAAAAAAATAATACATAAAGAAACACAAACACACGCAAAATATAATTAGAGAATGCAGTCTTTTAATTTTTTTAGTTATTTAGAAAAATAGTCTGCTACATGTATTAAACACTACAAGTCTACAGACGAACGACACTTGCAAAAGTTATTATTAACTTTTTTATTTCATAAGCACTTTGTTTACTTTATGACCACTTGCTTTGTTTTTAGTTATATGTTTTCAATTTTTTCATGTCACTTATACATTTTATAATCTTTTATAATAATAATAATAATAATTTTATAATATATGATTTATGTAATAAAATATATTTATCCCGTGCATCGCACGGGCGAACAACTAGTTATTTTTGAAACTTGTATGATTTTCTTGATTTGTGGCTCTCCCAAATTAAAGATGGCCATATCTACAATTTAAAATTTTTGAATTCAGTTGACTTAACCTATATTGTAATAAATAAATAAACAGCTATTTTACTTTATATTTTCACTACAACCTATTTTAATTAATATATTTATATGATTTCAAAATTAATAATTTATAAAGATTTTAATGCATACAAATTAGTTTATATTTGGTCATATAAACATAATGATATTTATGAGTATAATATTAAATGCCAATTTAAATTAAATAGTGTAAACATCTCAGTGAGTATACAAATTTGAAACTTAGTTCTAACTTAAGTATTATTTATTATTTAAAAATAATTACTTTTGTTAAAAAAATTATTATTTTTTACCTTCAATATAATATTATTTAGTTGATGAGTATTATTTTTTGATCTATTGCATAACATACATTTTGCGAGAGGAGACCAGCTAATTAAATAAATTGATGTTCTTTATTTCACTAGACTTCTTTATAAAGCATAAAATATGTATAAATATATATATATATATATAATTTTTATGAAATACTTTAATTGTGTTACAAAAAAATATATGAAATATGGAGTCATATATATTTTATTAAATGAGGAATTAATTTAATATAATTTCTAAGTTAAATAGTTCATCAATGGTATTAAATTGGGGCAAAATGCTGTCAACCATTGCAGATGGTATTTGAAATAGTGAAGAAATATTGTGAGCAAATTTGGAGGTGTTCTTCCACAAATCAACTTTAGAGGATATTGAAGAAACTAATTTACCAAAAAACCAAAGATTTTGAAATCCATACATTCTTGTCAGTGCAAACAATACCAAATGGGAAGCATCAAAATTTTCGCTTAAAAAATTATTCAAACTTCCAAAATTCAATAAAGGTTCTCTAAAAAAGAATAATATATTTTGATCACGATAAAATTCTAATGTTCAATAATTTTTATGTGTTATATGGAATATGTTCAAATGGATTTTCATATCTTATTTTTTTTTTTTAAAGTCAATGTGTGAGTTTAACACATTGATATTGAATTTAACTTGGAAGTTTAACTAGGGTTGTGCACATTACAATTATGTTTGGATATTTATAAATATCTGGTATCGTATCGAACTTTAATTAATTTTGAAATTGAATGTTTATACCATATTACAATATTAATTATTCAATATTATATCATATCAAAATTTCGATGCAATTTGGATCGGCTCGAGAGAATTCAAAATACGATTTTATTCTTTAAACTAAATATATATATAATAATAATAATAATAATAATAATAATAATAATAATAATAATAATAATAATAATAATAATAATAAAGATAATATTTTATAATTCACCAATACCACAAGAAATAGCATAATATACAAAGATGTCATACATGCAATTGAATAAGGAACAATCCATGGTAACCATCATCTAGGGCAACAATTCACTTTTACATTTTAAAAAAAAAAAATTATCCAAAGACAAAATAAAAAAATAAATAATAATAATGACCATCATTGGTAATATCTAGTAAATTAATCCACTTTAATATTGAAAAGGCTGGATTAACCTAATTTGCTTTTGCTAGTTTTCTGTAGGGTTTTATAATTTTTTAACTCAGGACTTTTAATATATACATATATATATATAATATTTATAATTTAGAAATCCTAAATAAATAGAAAAACGTGTTTTCTTGTTATTATTTATATTGAACTAAGTAACTCATATTTAAACTAATCCTATAAAGATAATGTAATTGTCACATCCAGATTTTCATAACCTATTTTAAAAGTAATTAAATCACATATATCATGCCAATAAAATCAATTTAACTAATTAACAAGATTATTGGAGAATCGAACCGTGGAAAGAATCACTTGAAATATAAAATATTTCATAAATTATAAGGAATAAAATAAATTATGTGATAATTCAATTTCCTACAATTGAACATATTAATTAAATCCTAAGAATTTAAGTTTAACCTTAATCTTATGCAACGAAAAATATAAATTATATCTTCTTTTCATAAATCAATATCACATGATTGAAATTGAATAATAACTTAAATCACGTCGAGTTACAAAACATGCAAATTTAATTCAAATTCATGATTTCATTCAATAGTAGTGGAAATAATTAAAACTAAATAACACCTAAACATGCTTCTACAAAATAAATATCTTAACTTAGACATAGACATATCAAATTCAAAATTAATATCATAATCAACAAAAGACTTAACATATTCAATTATGTCAGTAAAAACGTGTATTAAATAAGGTAAATTATACCAAGAAAGCAACTTATACATGAGCACTTATTAATCGTACTAACAATAATCATAGAATTCATGAAATAATCTCGAACTAGATTAATCCAAATAATAAAAAATCTTAAACTTTTATGAAAGATTTATAACACGTATGAGAATGACATATTAAAAATTGAAGAGATTTAGATAACTATAAACCTATATTCTGAAAAATTAAATCAGGAACGTAGGACTTCATAAATCTAGATCTGGAATAAGAGAAAATTCATATAAAATAAATTCGATATCCGATTGGGCTGAGATTTTGAACATAACTCGAAATCATAGGGATGAACGACATATTCAAAATTCAAAAGATTTGGATATCTAGAACCATATATTCTAAATTTTCAAAAAACAAAAATGTCGGAATTTATAAATTTGGATGTTGAGGGATAGAAAATTCATATAAAATACAATAGATATCTAATTGAGCTGAAATTTTATAGTACCTTTATATCTTGCGAGTGAACAACATACTAAAGTTTCATAAATTTCTGACCTGTATAAATAGGACTTTTGAATTTTCAAAGTAAAAATACCCCGTATTAAAAATAATGGAGAAGGAGGCTGAGATGATATGACAACTCCACTGGCAAACCCTAGATAGGGTGCACGAATTTATCTGTTGGAGAAGGATAAAAATATCATGATATCTTATGATTTTGTGTGGAATGATTCAATAAAGATATCTTATATTTTTAGGCATTGCATTGTATCTTCATGGTTGGATTACAACTCTAACTGGACTAGGTCAAATAAAGATTTAATCCTATCAATTATAATTGAATTAACAAATATAAAGATCTAATCTTATCAATAACCTTAAAGCTGAAAAATAACATTTGAGCTCAAAATGCAATTGAGTTTTACAATGCATAATTTAAAAATGAATGACATTGACATGACTTATCAATTAAAAATCAGATTTGGGCTTAATCATAATTTACCATTTATTGGACTTGTGATATAATTCAAGACTTTATTTCTTGAGTTATACTTTGACTTCAATAAATAAATAAATGACATGATACATGACATGAGCTAAATAATATAAGACATTTAAACTTATGCATATCAAAATACCTCATTGGACTTAATAACATCATTTGGCCTAATAACATAAATTAATTCGAGACTTAATTCTCTCGAATTCATTCTTGAACTTAAACCACCCAATTGAGTTATCTTAAAACATATTATGGTCATAAAAGCCCACAACAATTTTAATTTTTAAATAAGAAATTTTGAAAATAATAATGATCCTCAAAATATTAATAGAAAATAGCAGGGCATTACAGTAATTTAATTTTATTAAATTTATTTTTATGTTGAATCATTTAATTCAATATGGTTAGGTATGATTTTCAATTCAAATAATAAAAAAATATCCAAATTCATACCAAAAATAAAAATTGATTCAGTTTGGTTAAGAAAAATTAAAGTCAAATGGTGAAAAATTTCAATTAAGAACTTATTCAATTTGAATTTCGGTTCAGTTTCGATTATCTCTAAGCTTCGTGAATAGCCCTACTCTCAACTATGAACGAAGTATCCCATTGAATTGGTTTCTAATCTACATCTAAGCCTACTCAAATTGAGTAGGAAAGTGTGTAGTCACATAAATGAGGTGTATCCCTATCTTCAAAATATAGGAGTACTGATAATTTTTTTTGTTTAATAAATATGCCAAACTTCAAATCTAGTTTGTGTAATTCACTCTTGATAATAACAATGGCAACTACACTTCGTTTTCTGAATAATTTTTTCATGATAATTTCATACGACAATATAACATCCATAGCAAAACGAATGCAAACAATATAAAATTTGTCGGTATAGTAAAACGAATGCACCTTTGATCTGGGGCCGGACACAAGAACACTCGAAATAAGGCATCATCCAGACTATGACAAAACAGGGATACACAAATATGTATATGCATACATTCAGAAGCTTCCATCCGATCCAAGAAACTAACATCAAACGGAAAGCAGTCAAGACTGCCCATCACTATTCTTTAGAATGCATAAGTTCTACAATCTTTGATCTAAGAACAATCATCCAGCGTCACAATATCACTACAATACATGATGAATAGTGCTGCCTAAGACTCCACTGATAAACAGTTAAAGCTTCCAGTATATTGAAAATCGGTGCAGAATGCCCGCAACGACACCCCAAAATAATATTTCAGCAAATAAAACATAAAGCAGTATTCCAGCTCGTCTTGAATGCCACACATTAATGAATATGTGCTTCTGAATCCAATGTGTCTGCAAACAAAGGTTTCCACAACTAATATATAAGGGAAAAACACGTGTCTGGATCCCTGTACTTCCAATTTTCTTATTTCATTATCATTTTTACATGAATTGGATTCTTTATTATTCTTAAATGAAATAAACAAGAGTGAGTTGTCTCTATAAATTATAATGGCTGTTCATGTATATGTTCTAACATGGTAGCTTGATAGTACAAGCAAAGAACTAAATATACGAAATCAGTTCCAAAAATTACCATTGTATTAACTTGGAAACTTACCAGTGTGTTATGGGGATCATCATAATACCACCCATTGATAAATCCTGCAAAGATACCTCCAGCTGCCATCACATAAACCAGCATAGCATTCATACCGATCCATTCCAATGGTAGAAATGGATACCTTATATTCCATATGTCGACCTGCCATGAAATATTGGTAATCCAGTCAGATCCAAACTGGCATACTCATCCCTCTCAAGACAACAGCACAAGATGGTAAGAGTGTGTGTTGTGTGTATTTTTTTGTATGGTGAATTCTGTGGAGAAATCAAGTTCCCAACAAAATTGGTTTTCATTAATTGTTCGACTTACCAAGAAACACAAATGGTTGCTATCTATAGGGCCTTCGTACTGAATATATAGTAAATCCAAATATGAAACTTTTCACATTTTAATGTAAGTATATTAAAAATTTAAAATTGTGACATGGAAGATTTTAGCTATTAGATATTACCAATATGTAGAAAGTGGAAAACACTAACGCTGCTGCTCCAGATGTTACACAGACATAGCTGACCGTGTATAGTTGCTTATTCAAAGGACTTGCTGCAACAGACAAAATTCATTAGGAAATATGAGTAGGGAAAAAAAAAAAACTGTTATATTTCATAATTCGGAAAACTTACCATCTGTAAAATGAAGAATAATTCCTAGAATAAGAAGGCCAAGCCCCATTGTAGACCAATGTTGGAGTCTACTCCGGTGACCCTAGAATCACACCATATTACATTGCAGCTACCAACGGAGTATTATAAAAATGCAATTAAAAAAATTCAGGACAAACCTTTATATGCACAAGAACATGGCCAAAGTGAACTCCAATGATTGTGGAGAGGATGGCAGAAATTGAGCTGCACTAAGAAGACCAAAGTAACACATCCTAAACAGCTGGAAAATGAGTGGAATTTGAAAAATAATGTGGGTTCTACATATAACTTTGACCTAACAGTGGATACCTCATTTCAAATCCAAAACCACTCTAATGGAGAAAATGATTTCATTGTTGATTAGATAAATAATAAGCCAACAAACCTTAGAATTCCTTCAGGTTCAAAAGGTGCCCAGCACCAGGATGGAGCATCATTTCGGAAAGGTCCCTCATGAGGGGAACTCTGTGTGCAGGCCTGCAAATTTCAGATCATAAATTTCCAGAGGACATCAAATAACTATTGGGAGAAGTATCACCAAAAAGAAAAGAAAAGAAAAGAAGAGCGAGATAGAGAGAGTACTCACTTTGGATCTCTTCCAAGCTGGACGCTGATACATGTGATTGATTCCGAGCACTGTTCTATCGATATAACCCACTGCATTACAAGGAGGGTCCAACTTTCCTCTCACATTACAAGTGACCTGCATATCATGTGTAAGAAAAGGTGGTAATTATCAAATTCGTAATACTCGTCCATCATCTTTTTAATTTTTTGAGAGTGTGTGTGGTTGCAGAATAGAGAAAAAAAACAAAGAGAAGACTGTTCAATCAATGATCAGAAATTATTCAAAACATTAAACATATTTCAAGGAGAAAAAACTGACAAGCTCTACAGTTCAAATTGTACGCCTTCCCAATTGAAGGCCAAAAAATCCTACCAAAAGCACTATATTTTTCCTTACAACATGAATCTGAGTAAGTTCCCTTGAAATAACCTACCTTTCAGCTCATGTTAATATGGTAAGTAAAGAGAGAGGGCTTACAGTTAGAACTTTCCCAAAATCAGTACTGTCCTGATTTTGCATTCTGAAATGCCAATCTGGAACATATGTTCCATATAGTGTAGCTAAATAAACGATCAGAATGCCTGCGCCAATAATCCTTCAAATCATAAAACCATAAGTCATTTGAAAGTTTTCTAAAGATGATAATGAATTATAAACAGACACAGATTGTAGGGCATTACTCACCAGTGCCAAAAATACAGCTTGAATACAGAGAATTTTCCTGGTAATAGAATCTTTCTCAAGAAGTTTCTTGTCATAATTTCTACAAGTGCGACAACTAAATAGGCGAGAGCTATTCTCTGAAAAACACAGAATAGTTGGTTCTTCCTAGGCCTTCATTTAATCAAGATGAGTCAATCCAAAACTGAAAGGAAGATATCAAATTTACCTGAAGAATTCCACACCACCTTATCTTTTTCATGTCAACCCCATATGTTAGTTTGTCAGGGGCATGTGAATAACCTCCTGTAGAGAATCAAGTCACTGTTGGATATAGTTTGAATTTACCTCTATATGTACAAGTGAATTATTTCTCTATGATAACTTTGTCCTTGTTACTCAGTACAGTACCTTAATGTTCGTTAATCCTTCAAGAATTCATTGAGTAATGATAAGTAGTTCAAAACAAAATTCTTATGCACACATCCAGGTGAGCATGGAACAAGAACTACTCGGAAGAATCTAGTTGACCAGTAACTTCTTATTAAAAGTGGCAAATAAGGTACAATAAGAAACTAAAGACTGTTAAGAATATAACAAGAAATCTTACCTTGTAAAAGCAGGCCCCAAAAGATAAGCTTTAAAGTCCTCAAAATCACTTTCTTGATAGCCTGTGTCCTATCTAGTATTCTCTATTCATATAAATAAGTGAAAAATCCATGAGAATAAGTGACTAATATAAAAGCGTTAACAATCAAACATAAGAAGCATTCAATTGTAACCTTGAGTGCAAGTGCAATGGCCATTCCCACTATGAACAGAAAGAATGGCATCACAAAATCAGCAAGGTTGCAACCATTCCATGGAGCATGCCCAATGGCAGGCCATTCACCTCCCGCGTCATCGACTAAGATCATTAACTGCAGTCCAATAACATGCCAAATCGAAAAACAGAAAAAACACTCACAGGAGAATCATCTCTCAACATCAAGCAAGCCTTTGCAGCCCCATATGGATCGGTTGAAACACATTCTCTCATTTATATTTAAGTAAAACATGTTTTTTCTGAACATTTCACCTCTAACTTCCGATCCTCATCTAATGAAAGCGGGCCAGGGCGAATCAAAGTTGGAGCATGTAAATGCAGATAGATTTCATCAATAAGTTCAGGCTGTCTATTTCAATTATTTATCAGTTAGCTACAAATTGAACAAATTAGTGATAATTTACCGCAACGGTGAGGCCTCTGAAGATATCCAGCGAAGCCAGGCGCTTTGGTCTCGTACTCTGCTCCGCTTTTTCCTCTTCTTCTTCAGGGACGTGAGCTTCTGATTCTGGAGCCTCTACAGGCAAAACCAGGTGTTGCTGACGATGACCCACATCTTCTTTGACATCCGCCATATTAGTAGCAGCTGCTCACGGTGTGAGTGAACCCTTCCAATATCGCCTTGCCCAAGTGATTCTGTGTGCACTTTGTGTGTGCGTGTATACATTTCATATCTATATGGCATCAGCTTTTGTCGAAAGGTTTGTATTTTAATCTGTCGCTGTATTATCCTTTCTTCTCCATTTTGTCTTCTTATCACGACAACCGCCGCTAGCGGCCTTGGACACGCTAACTTATCCATTTTGGAACCACATGGTAGATGATAATGTGCAGTTGAATAGATCTTCTAAAATACCTTAAATATTTTCTGAAGTTTCGTAATACGTTGTCTCTTGCTGCTGACCGCTGCTCCAGTTGCTTAGGTTGTCTTTGCACTCATCCTAGCATGTTTATACGTAAAATGTTCCGATTTAATTGAACTGTTACTGAAATTGCTAAAATTATACTTGCACTGGTTTTGATGTCTGAAGTAGGTAACAGATCTGATTTTTTCTTTGTAGCATAATTCATTCTTAAGTCGGTAAATTGTACATTACATTTTTCTTTTTCTTTTTTTCAAATCCTATCATAATTGAAATTTATATGATTCATCTGAGTTTAGACAACCTAAGATTTGTCCCTTTTTTTCAATTTCCATCATATTTGATCATAAAATTTATATAATTTGTTTCGATTTAGATAACTTAAGATTTATAATGACATATTTATCATATATTCTTTTAATCATAAATAAAATACACTCACAATCTAAACTCAAGTAAGTCTAGGTTTCAAGAATTTCTCAACGTACCCTGAACCTCTTACTGAAAAATGAGGATTGATACAAGATTTGTTATTATGAATCAATAGTTGTTGGTTCCTTAATCTGTAGTCTGTTTGAGAAGCTCTTGAATTATGTTTAGTAATAAAATTTTGATTGTTTGAATAGACAACTTTCTTCCAAATGAAGTATAGGTTTCGATCAATTTTCTTGCGTTAGAGAAGTTTATGTATTGCTTTGCCAAACCCAACCACATTTTTAATCTGGTAATTTTTTATTGAAGATAATAGAAATTTAATTTGATAAGTGCTAACTGAACTAGTGAACTAATGAATGAAGTGAAGGGTAGTATCTACAATTTTGTGTATATATAAGGTTTGTTTTATTTATGTTTTTTTAATTTAAATTTTAATATGTGAAAGTCCCTTATGGGAAATCCATTTTATGCTTTTTTTTATGATTTATTTTTGTATTTAAGTTATGTATTTAATTAAGTCTTATTTCACGCTCATATTTTCATTCTGCATTACAATATTTTATTTGTTATCTCTTTAGTATTTATCTATCCTCCTCGTTGATCTTTGGGGCAACCCGTGGTATCAGAGCCAGTGAGGGGTAGTTATATATATACTGTATCTATAAACTTAGGGTATCCTTTCATATCTGAAAAATGCCGAGTTGTCTTCCCTGAGACTGGGTAGTAAGCCTTTAAAAAATCTGTTGATTCGGGATTGTAAGCAATTTATCAGATAAGAGAGAGATCTCTGAAAGTATGGTTGCAATATTTTGTAGAACTACTTCTACTGGATCTGTTTACAACTCCTCAATGGAATCATCTAAGAAGATTATAAAAATTTACCAAGATCTCAAACTTCAAAAACATCTTAAATGGGAAATGAAGAAACCATATAAATCCTAATAAGTCTTCTTCTTCATGTCCTAATAATTGTAAACAAAAAAACCTTTAATAAACAAAAATCTCATTCTTCCTATAACCAAAAAAGAAATGTGAAGAATTATAAACCTTCACAAGAACCATTTTATAAAAAAACATTACAATAACAATAAAAAACGGTTTAACAAACCTTTAAGAGAGATAAAATGTTTTAAATGTGATAAACTCGGTCACACTGCTAGATTTTGTAAACTTAAAAGAAAACTTAATGAATTATCTATTGATGAAGAGATTATGAACAAAATTTCTAATCTTCTTATTGATTCTTCTGAAAGTAACTCTGAATCAGATTTTTCAACAGAAGAGTCTGAATCAAAATTACTTCAAATTGATAACATTCATACTAGTAATTCTGATTCTGAATCTGACTCCACTTCTATAAATGTTATTTCTAAAGAACACCATATTTTTCTTGATGTTTTAAAACAAATTGATAATCCTGATCTTCAAAAACAATATTTGGATCAACTCCTTCATTCTTTCCAAAATACTGACATTTTAAAACAAAAAAAAAGTGTTTTACCTAGCACCTCCAGAAACACCTATGACTTAACTAATATTCTTAATAAAATCAAAAAAGTTATTGTTAAGGATATTCCTTTACAAGAACTACAGAAGATAATAAAACTTGTCAAAAAAGAGTTAAAGGAATTACAAGAAAAACAAAAACATGATTCTGACGCTATTAAACATATCATAGATGTTATAAAAATAAAAAATGTTGATGACTCTGACAATGAGGAGCCATCGCAAGAAATACAAAACATTAGGAATGTTCCTAATGATTTTCTATTCGTCTTAAAAGAAATCACATCCAGGAAGTATATTATTAAGATTACTATCTATTTTGATTCTGATTTTAAACTTGACACTACAACTCTCTTTGATATTGGTGCTGATCTTAATTGTATAAAATCTGGTCTTGTCCCTATTAAATTTCAAGAAAATACTCCTGAAAAAATCTCTACTGCTAATAACTTTAGATTAAGTATATCGGCTAAAGTTGATGCAATCATTCTTAATAATGATACTACATTGAAAACCTCTTTTGTAGTTGTTAAAGAGATACATCACTCTGTTATTCTTGGTATTCCTTTCATAAACCTTAGTACTCCCTATAATGTGGGCAATGATTTTATATCTTTCAGGGTTAATTATAAAAAAACTTCAATTTCCCTTCTTAGAAAAACCTAAAACTAGAAATTTGAATCTTTTGAAAGCATGCTCCATACATTATAATACTTTGCATAATATTATTTTAGTTAAACAATTTTAGCTTAATGAACTTCATAAAGACATTTTATTTCAAACAATTAATAAACAACTTCTCCAGGATAATATAAAACATCATATTGTAAAAATTTATGATTTTTTTAAATCAAAGGTTTGTTCTAACCTTCCAAATGCTTTTTGGGATAGAAAGAAACATCTGATTGATCTCCCTTATGAAAAAATATTTATTGAAAAAGATATTCCCACTAATGTCAGGCCTATTCAAATGAATAGTGAATTAGAATAGTTTTTTAGAAATGAAATATCAGATCTAGAAAATAAAAATCTCATTTCTAAAACCAGGTCTCCTTGGAGCTGCTCAGCTTTCTATGTCAACAAAGCTTCTGAAATAGAAAGAGGAACACCTAGGCTTGTTATTAATTAAAAACCTCTTAGTAAAGCTTTGCAATGGATACGTTATCCCATTCCAAACAAAAAAGACCTCCTTAACAAACTCCATAATGCATTCATATTTTCTAAATTTGATATAAAATCAGGGTTTTGGCAAATACTAATTGCTCCCAAAGATCGCTACAAAACCGCGTTCACTGTTCCATTTGGACAATACCAATGGAATGTAATGCCTTTTGGATTAAAAAATGCTCCTTCCGAATTCCAAAGAATAATGAATGATATTTTTAATGATTATTCAAAGTTTTGTATTGTTTATATTGATGATGTGTTGATCTTTTCAAAAACTATAGATGAACATTTTAAACACCTTAAAAATTTATAATTTTTTAAAAGAATGGTTTAGTTATTTCTGAACAAAAAATGGTTCTCTTTCAAACAAAAATTCATTTTCTTGGTCATTATATTACCCAAGGTACTATTACTCGTATTGAAAGATCTTTACAGTTTACTAATAAATTTCTTGATAAAATTACTGATAAAAATCAATTACAGAGATTTCTAGAATATCTTAATTATGTCCTTGATTTCTTTCCTAACTTGAATAGACTTGCTAAACCACTTCACGAGAGATTAAAAAAGAATCATACACCTTGGTCTGATCTTCACACCTCTATTGTACAAAAAATTAAGAAACAAATCCTTGATATCCCATGTCTTCATCTTGCTGATCCAAATCTTCAAAAAATAATTGAAATATATGCTTTTGACGTAGGATATGGAGGAATTCTGAAACAAAAGCAAGGTGAAAAAGAATTAATTATTCGATTCACCTATGCTCATTGGAATGAAACACAGAAGAATTATTCCACAATAAAAAAAGAGGTCTTAAGCATTGTTTTTGTGATACTCCAAGCCTCTCACTACTCACTGGCCAATATAGTTCATGCATTGCGTTCATTTTATAATTTTATTTGCTATTTAAATTGTATTTTATTGGCATCGCAACTCGTATTTAATTATACTTGGTATATTACTGTTAAATTTTGTAGGGTTTACATTATAGGTTGGAACCCTTTAGGCCAAATGTCAAGAAAGAGATAAGGTGTGAAGTTATAATAAATATGATTACACGTGGTGAGCTTATAATAACAACAACAACATCAATAATAATAATAATAATAATAATAATAATAATAATAATAATAATAATAGTAATAAAGGTAACAATATTAGCAGGCTCATTAGGTATATATATATATATATATATATAATTAGTAAGTGTTTATATATGTGATTAGATGTGTGCGTGGGTCCCACATGTAATTAGTGTGAGTGCGTGTGTTTATATATATATATTTAATTGTGTGTGTTGTGTGTGTGTATATATATATATATAATTAGTGAGGCGGTGACCTCATAAGGAAGCAAAGAAATGGAAAAGGGGTGGGGGGTTCATTTCGGGAGGCTACCGGAGAAGTCCAGCGTGAGGGAAGAAAGAAAGAAAGAGAGAGAAGAAGAGGGAAGAGTAAGAGAGAGAGAGAGAGAGAGAGAGAGAGAGAGAGAGAGTGAGAAATTTGGGAACGCAAGCCTTCGTTTTCGGGAAAATTACTAGCTTAACCATGCGTGTAGGAGTCTCGGATACTTATTACCGGAAAAGAGGTAAGTAGGAATCCATTTGCACCTACAATGCATAGACATAATACTTGTTTGTATCATCTTATGGAATATTTGTGACTTGTGCCTCTTGATATTGATATATATGAATATTATCTTATGTAATAATTGTGACTTATGCCTCTTGATATTGATAGAGATGAATATTATCTTATGGAATATTTGTGATTTGTGCCTCATGATATTGATTGATATGAATTACGTGGTGTGTACGATTGATTTAGTATTGCATAAATATAATATTCACGAGCACGGGCATGTGCATTGCATAAGTTGTACATAGCCTGCCTTGGTATGATTGATTGATTGATTTGGTATTGTATAAACATAACATTCGCGAGCATTGGCATGTGTACGCATGGGTCGTATATAGCCTGCTTTGCATTCATTGTGTGATGAAAATAAACGAAAAATGTAATGTTGACCACTACTAGTGTACCTAAGCCGGTGGCATGTGAGACATGGATATGCTTGATTCGTCAGGCCGGTGGCATGTGAGACATGGATAGGCTTTATGATATATTAAGTCGGTGACATGTGAGACATGGATAGACTCGATTTGTCGGGCCAGTGGCATGTGAGACATGGATAAACTCTAAGATTGTGATTATTTATTGAGCTAGCTCTTTCCGGTGCACAATAGGTGGGTCACGGGCCCTATAAAGATAAAATATTCCAAAACATTGGTTAGGGTTTCAGTAGAATGCATTTCACATCTCGTTTAAAGTTTCTGCAAACATTTTAATTTATCGTACATGCATGATTTCTGCTTACTGGGCTGTAGCTCACCTAGTTTGTGCATTGTAGGTGAGCATGTTGATGATGTGTAAGCTTACGGCTTACCAGGCATGCTGTTCGTGCTTCAACAAGCTTTTGGGGTTCTATTTATGTTATTCAGTTTGGGCTTGTATAATGTTAATCAATTTTTGGGCATATAAATATTGGTGTGGTTGTGGTGAATATTTTTGCCTCTAGTGTGGATTTTGTTTGGGTGTGAATGAGTTGTTGTTTGGGAGATAGATTATACCTCGTAAATATGTTGCAGGTGAATGAAAAAAAAAAACGTACAGGTTTAACCAGGTTAGAAGTAACCTGTGTTTTGTGGGTTATATAAGTGTGGGGGTGTCACAGTTTTATGCATACAAAAATTTCAAAGTGATTTATTAAATCAAATTTTTTTTATTGCGCATTGATTGCAAAAGTGTAAAAGATGTTCTTCAAAAAGATGTTTAAAATCTTGCATCAAAACAGATTTTCGCCAGATGGTAAGCCATTTTGAGTATTTTTTATTTTGATATTGAATTCATTAAAGGAGATACAAATTCTATCCCAGATTTCCTTACAAGAGAGCTCTTACAAAATAGGTACAAAGATGTCGCCTAAACCTGATAAAGGGAAAGTGGTAAGTGTGTCTACAAAACAAGTTGATTCAAATTTCTCAAAACCCTCAAAATCCCCTACAACATGATACGATGCTATTGTAAAAGAAGAAGAAGAAGAGTATCAAACAAACTCTAAATCCATTACATGTCCTGAAACACCGAACCTTTTGTTAGCCCTACTCAAATCACCAGATATTCATAAAGCCTTGTCCAAAATTAGTGATCAAGAGTCACAAAACTCCAAAATTGTTCCCTCAGACACTACAAAATCCATTTACACTGCTAATAAATTCCAAACACTTTCAAAACCTTCATCTTCAAATACCCAAAAATTCTCCGAAAAATTAGAGTTCTTTTTAAAAAATTCCTATACATACATCGTCACCAAAGAAAAAGAGTTTAATCATGGTAACCTGTTTGAATCTCTTCAAAAATATTTTGGTAGAGGATGGTTTTATAAACCCTAGGATAAAGAAAAAACTCCCATTTTTTTATCAAAGTATACTTGATGCTACAAAATCCACAACATTTTCTCACAAATACCTTCATAATTTACATCGAGAGCCTGCCTTTTCAACATGCAAAATCATTACCGTTCTATCCCCTACCCTATGGTGTGAACATTTTGCTAATAACTTATATGATCCTTGTCACTTCTAAGGAAAGATCTTCCATTTTTTGATGTAACCTTCAATTACTAAGACTACACACAAGCCTGGTACAACTATTTCTACATTCAAAACCATGGATATCATCATACTTGGTTAGTCTATTTTGACAGAAAAATATTGATATTGCATCATACCCATCATGATGGTCAAATTGGTGGAATATTTTCGGATCAATGTCTGACATCCAAAAACCAGAAGTTCTACAATCCTTTCAGATTTTTAAATCCAAATACCGTCCCTCAACCTAAAAAATGTTTCGCCGCATTTGCTAATTTCTGTTCAAAATTCTATGTCCCATGGATAATGACATGGTTTCTAGAGTCCTCTGACATATAAATCTCATTATTTAAAGAAGAATTAAAATAAAATGGTGGGATAAATGTAACATTGTTGATAGCGTCAAACCACACAGAGTGGAAGAATGGCTGGAAATTAATAATTCCTCCAAGTCCACAAAAAATTCCAAACCAGACGAAGGAACAAACTGATTTTCTATCTCAAAAGTCACAGGCTGCAGCTCTTCTTGTTGCTGCAAAATCAGAAGAAGAAGTTGGCCAGATACTTGCAAGAATTTTTTCCCTTTGTTTCTATTGAAAAAGGTTTCTTAAGCTCGACAGCTGAATCCGAAGGTCCAATCAACCCTGATGATGAAGAACTTTTGGGTTGTAGTAGTTACTAATTTTTTTAAATCCTAAAAATTCCTTTTGTATTCCGTATGTATTATGTATTTTCTGTATGTAATCTTTTTATTTCTGTATACCGACACTAGTAAAACCAAAACACTCCACTTGCTGAAAAGACACCACTAAGAAAATGGCCACTATCATCTGCATCCATCCAGCTGTTCCACACTCAAGAAGACATAAAGAGATGGAAAATGGTCATGCCCATTACTCTGACAATTCACATGCTCCTCCATGATCAAAATCCTATTGAAGATTTCCCAAGAGTTCTATATAAACCCCAACATACTGCACAAGGAGAACAAAGCTCAATTCCGAGAATGAAGAAATTTTTAGATTTCAAGAATGTAGAGTTCCGATAGTTTTGAGAGTTCATAGCTGTTATTAGTTTGTTCAGCAAAAAAAAATAAAAAAAAAATAAAAAATGAGTGGGGATAGAGTGAAGCCTCCTTCTCTCCTCAAAATTTTGCATCTCCGAAAGTGTTCTTCAATATAAAATTTTAAAAGATTCATTTATTTAGTGTTTTTTAATTTAAATTTTAATATGTAAAAGTCCCTTATGGGAAATCCATAATTTTATGCTTCTTTTTATTATTTATTTCTATATTTAATTAAGTTTTTCACGCTTTTAAATTTTGCATCTATGTGTGTGTGTGTATATATATAAAATAAAAATTACTAAGTATTGCCTACGTTGCAGGAAGAACAATTTACCTTTGAGGGGAAAAAATGAACATTATTACAAACTAATATTTCTCCGGTACGTTACATGACTTATAATATAATAAATTATTATAAAAATAATATTTATTTTTCAAAAAATAAGATACATAATTATATAAAATATAAAAAATTTAAAAAAATATCTCACAACATACAAATATATTAAATATTAAAATATATTACAATTAATCTATAAAAAATATTTTATATTAAAAATTTAATATTTTATTTTTACATATACAATATGAATATCAAATTAAAAATCATAACAAGATAATTTTGATATATTTCTTATAAAAACCAAAATTCAAATGAAAAAGATATAAACCTTTAAAAAATAGAGTATACAAATCTTATTGAATATCATTTTAAAAATAGAAAGGTAATTTAGGCAAAAAAAAAAGTAACATTTCTATAAATTTATCCAACTTCTGCTTTGATATAGTTATAAATTAGCTAATCATTGTATAATTTAGCTTAGCTAGGCTATACTTTGTCCACGGTCTTGTAGAAAAACAAACAACTCTTTTCCCAAGGAGAAAAAAATAATAACAAAAGGAAAGAAAACATTCTGAATATTTATCATCCCAAATTAAGAACACAAGCTCGAGCATCAACTGAACCTCCTCTTGGCAAGGACCCTCTACGCACACAATACTTCATTCAAAGTTGAAATAAGCAGCCCCCCCCCCCCCCCCAAACATCAAATAAATAATAAATAAAGACTATCCGATCGATAGATTAAGCTTCGGTAGCCTCCATACAGCTCCATAACCTTGAAGCACACATCATGCCAATAAAATGGCCAATTTCTAGCACACATATTACCGAGCTTTCACGAATCACCCACGTCCACGACCTCCTCCTATTATAAAAAATCAACTCACAAATTATATGCATGAGAGTGAAAAGAAATATGAACATAGAAACTAAACGCTGCTAGATCTACTTCCACACATATAACTGTCGTTGTCTATAATTACCAAGGTTAAAACACAACTGGGTCTGTTACTTCTTATGCTGCTTCAATTTATATATTCTCTATCTATTTGTTGAATCAAGTTGTATCATAGATGCGAGATATACAGTAATCAGCACCAAGTTTC
The DNA here is from genome assembly GCA_028749325.2 of Caryopteris x clandonensis. Lineage (NCBI taxonomy): Eukaryota > Viridiplantae > Streptophyta > Magnoliopsida > Lamiales > Lamiaceae > Caryopteris > Caryopteris x clandonensis. Next base: position 3,880,325 of record JAPYKT020000024.1, on the reverse strand, counting down.
GATGTAGGGCACAACAATAAGTTTTTTAAGGATCCCAGCAGCTCATGTCAAGCAAGCTGTTGTGGTCTCCATCAGAACTAGTGCACTGCCTAGCCTTGCAGACCATCAGGTCACTACAGAACAGTTGGAGAAATTAAATGTCAATTTGTACCTCTGTTGCCAGAAGATTTGCTGCCAGCAACACTCCTCCCTCTCCCGCCACCTTTAGAACCTCCATCATCCACACCACGCCCAATTCCTTTAGATGATCTTCCAGCGTTACTATCATCTCTACCTCTTCCTCTTCCTCGTCCAACTCCAGGAGGTTTTCTATCTGAGAATATAACAAGAGATTAACTAATAATGTTAGTTTCACTAGATCTAACGAAAACTAAGAGTTAAGTAATTAAGGTACAATACACAGCTGTAGGGTCAACCATTTTGTATAAAACTAAGCGTGCAATCTGTTCGGAAAATGTGTAGTGATGATTATCATTCTTTATTGGACAACCATCTACTTGCTTCAACGATTCCAAGGGACAAGACGGTCCTAATACTTTCTTTACCACCATAATATAGATCCTGATATGATGATTTGCAATTGCATGTAACAACCTTATCACAAGTTATTTCTTGCAGCTATCATTTTAAATATTGGGAGAAGTATATCTTTTGGCTATGCACAATTGAGGACAAAAAAGTTCATCATTGATCTAGGATTAGGAGAGCAAGGCTCGCTAAAATTTGTAACTTTGTTCCCCACCGAGAAACTTAGCACTTCACTTTCTAAATGTACCCAGATTCACATTTCAAGTAGTGATACCTAGCTCTAGTCCTCGCATACTCTTTTTTAAGGGACTATAGAAACATATTTAAGTTTACCCATTTTTTAACTCCCAGCTGATGCATGGATCCAAATCAAATAGGATTGTCAAAGCTTGGAATGAAGGATACTTCATGCTACATTATACTCTTTTTCATTGGGTAACACTAGGAACTCTGCATCTAGCCACAGGTTTGTGAACATGTCGACAGAAAAAACATCAGACTCAACGTCATGATAAATTAGCAATGAGATGTGAATACGCAGCAACCCAAATTCCAAAGCTCCAAATGAACAGAAACCGACAAGAAGGCATAAAGGAAACTAAGTGATGTTGATTTGTGATTCAACTCAGATATTCAGCATGTATCGGTTGAAAAACCCACTCAGTATTTTATGATAGAATTTAATACCTGAACGACTTTTTGTTTCTTCCTGAACCTTATCAATAACCTGGGAAAAGATTTAAAGTGAAATTTAGAATAAAATTAAAAATCACCACCAGAAACAAATGTCTGCATGGGAAAAGATAAGGCAAACCAGGTAAAACAATAATAATTAGCACTTTTTCCAACTAGCTAATGGAAAGGGGGCAACTAAGTATCCAAGACAAGAACTAATATAAAGGCTGCATGGCAGCGTTGGAAAGAAAACAATTTGGAAAGAAAAACAAACAAAGAGGCCCTGGTCAGGTGGCAACCAATCCCTGTTTTTCAGCGTCAGATGAATGCACTTCAACAAAAGGTGCCTCAGTTGAGGCTTTTGCCACTGCTCAGAAGCAGAAAATATAAAAGCCTTCAAATGACAGTTGACAAAAGCTTTAGTAGACACACCTTTTGGAGCACATCTTTGTCTGATTTGGCTAAGTTACATCATTCCAGAGCAAGCAATATAGAAAAATCTAAAAGCGATCAAAATAAGGCACCACCTCAATTCAATCATGGCAATACACTCATCTTGAACTAGCCACTTCATGCTACCAAATAAGTTCACTTAGTGGGTGACAAGCATCAGCAGCACAAAATTACTGAGTTTCAATTATTCTAACAGCTCACTCACTGGAACAGAGCCTAAAAATGAAGCAAGGAATAATTCAGTTTAAAATGATATCGACAGCCAATCAAAGGACCCTGTCACATACTAAATTAATTAGAGACGTTAAATGAATATATCAGCACTATGTATACTAAGTTAATATGACAGACGACCTTGGTCTATGTATACTGAGTTAATATGACACACGGCAACAAAATGGTGAAGGCAGCCAGGCATACAATTAAGATTGATAGTTTTTAATAAAGAGAAATAGAAAACCTAACATCCAATTCAGATTGATAGTTTTAATCCTAAAAATCAGTTTCAACTAAGAATGCATTACACAAGAGTACCCTTAGATGACAGCATCGGACCAATAATAAGTAGTCCAAAGCATTAATTACATATGCATGAAATTCCCCATCATAAGTCAGATAGACATGACAGAGACCTGCGGAAGCAAATCTAGTAAAGGGCGGTTCATCTCCATGTTAATGAACTCAATTTGAAGTGAGGCATGAGAAATGTATAGACCCATATTGAGATGGACAATAACAGCAAAGCAAGTGAAATATATGCTGACTTCAGCTATATCCCCTACTAAGTCATAAAGTGAAAACATCATTGCTGTTAAAGAGCTGCGAGTCCAAGCTCTTAACAGAGAGCTGATACACTAGAACATATATTGATAAAATCAGCATGGAATTGTCTTGTAAAAGTTTATGGTATATATAACAAAGGTGCGCTTACCTCATCTGGAACTCGGAGGTACTTAATTGTATTACCACGGATGTAGCATTCGGGCATTCTCCAGAATCTATCACCATCCTGCAATAATATTTACTTTGATCACATCAATCTCAGATGGCATGGTCGGATTTTTAACATAAGATTTTGCTTTTCAAAAGAAAAGTAGGGCAGCATATACCTTAGAGGTACAGATTACTTCACGGAGATGAATATTCATCCAAGTATCACAATTCACTAAATGTCCATTATAAGTTTCCCCATTTTTCAGCTCCACCAACTGTCACCCAAAAACCATTGTAATTCATGGAGGAAAGGTTAAGTACAAGTAGATAGGTACAATAAGCACATAAAAACCTATTCAGACGTTACACATAAAACGTGGAGGTTCAATCAGAACCATTGTATTTTAAGTTATATACCAACCTAAGGATGAATTCACAGTGAAGTGGTAAGTAATATTTTCTGAAGCAATAATATTGCTTACAGTCAATTCTAATCATACTTTTTTCACTTCTAACCTCCTTTCTCCTAGTTACCTTTTTTTAATTGTTTGTGTGTGTGTGTAGGGGGGTGAACTGCAGATCAACCGCAACTATAGAGAAAACTAACCATGGGATGCCCCTGTGCAGTCTTCAGCAGCGAAAGCGGCAACTAGCATTAATTAAAAAAAAAAAAAAAAAAAAAAATCAATCTACCGGAGTTGGGAGAAGAAAAAAAAAAGAAAAAAAGAAAACAAAGACGTGGAACCTTAAAATTTACCATTTTCTTTCTGATACAGAAAACCCGTGCGGCCTGAAAAATAAATGAATAAAAAAATAGCATCAATTACAACCTTAGGTAAATATATAATACAATAACAGATGATCTTTCATTTTGCAGCCGAAATAACAAATATGGAGTATGCCACTTCACAATTATGTGATTCTTCACGGAAATTTAGTATTATTACAGAGAACATAGTAAATAAAAACAAAAAAGAAAGACAAGGGCATGAGAACAGAAGAAGATCATACTCCTGCAATTGATTCCGCTCTCCACTATTTGGACGTGTAAACAAATCCTGTAAGCGCGGTGAAATGGCGGGTCGCTTACAGAGGCTACAGGGTTTTAGTATGATTTGGAATTTGCTATTGAGCCATCCATGTTTCTGTGGCAACAAGAGCCCCCCCCCCCCCCCCCCCAAAAAAAACTTTACTGCCTTCGCAATCTTTCCAAATTAATTTTTTATTTAATTCTTTTTTTGGGAAAACTCTTTTCATTTCCATGTTTCTAGGTAGACCAAGTAAAATTATTAGCAAGTAGGTTACGTAGAATTTGTCATAATCCTTAAAAATTAATGATTATATATAAATGATGATAATCGTACATTTGATTTACATTATTATTTATTTATTTAAAAAATATTACTATTTATCTTATAATAATAAATTAATAGTAATATTTTTAAAATAAATAAATAATAATTTTTAATTAAAAATAAAATGCTATAAATAGAATTGCATGCTACCTGATGCACAAAATCGACACAAAAAATTCCTATTGGTTTTTTGTTGTAATCAGCAACTAAGAAATTCCTTAATTTGACGATCATGATTACAAAAAATGTCATAGTGAAAAAAATTACAATTAACTATATTGACTTCCGTGCATTGCATAATATATTTTATATTATATTCATAATATATAATAATATTTTATTATATAATAAAATATCTATTTAATGTTATTGGATTTATTCAATTTTACTTTATACTAATATAATAATAAAACTACCTATAAATAGAAAAAAATTGTTAATTTTAAAAACAAAATTATTTTAGATTTTTTTATAATTTTATTTAATTAAAAGAAAAGAAAATATGATAGCTTGTGACTGTTTATTTTTTTATGTTTTAAAATATTTAAAACACAATTAGATTTTTGTTTCTCATAAATTTTGATGTATAATCTATCAAAACAATTATCATTCATCATCTTTAATTTGACGCATAATGCATATTTTAATATAATACATTTAATTATAAAAATGCATTTATTTTTGTTGATTATTTTAGTTAAATTTATACATTCATTGTGCATTAGATTATTTGTATTAGATTTGAGCTGCTTATAAAAATAAATTAATGAAATTATATGAGATAAAAATTTATTAGATAAATTATAAATCTTATTAAAAAAAGTAGTGTAATTTAATTTTTGTTTAGTTATATTTTTTATAAATTAATATATTATAAATCATGCATTGTGATTGAAAAATTCTAATTTTAAATTAAAACGCAATATTTGATGGAATACTAAAGCTGATGAATTTTGTTATAGAAAAAATAAATAACTACTGGGTGTTTGAGAAAAAAAAAAAAGAGGAATACCTAGATCAAGATATCTTTTTATAATATAAAAGAAGGATCGTGAAAGTTTTTCTTTTCTCTTTATACGTGTCTTTATAATTAATTGGTATATGTCTTTCATACACTCTCTCATTTTCTCTCTCTTTCTTTCTCCTATTTTTGTTTTTTATTTAAAATTAAAAATTCAAATATTTTTTTTGTTTTAAATCTGTTTTTATTATAGGATATATCAAATTAATCTTCTTTTTATGATTTTTAATTTGACACCAATATTGTATATATTGAAATAAATGATTACATTTAAAATTATGAAATATAATTTTTATGGTTGGAATATAATTTTTTATGTATTGAATTATTAATTTTAAAATTTGATACATGAGATAAATTTAAATAAATTATATTTCAAATTGAATAATATTATTATAAATATAATATAAATAATAAGTTATGTATATTTTTTTAATAAATTTATTATATTGCGTACATCGTATGGCAGACTTCTAGTTTTAATTAATTAAAAGAAAAAAAAAAGAGAGAAAAAGAGAAGCATGATGGTTGCAAAGTAGCCAAAATTTTTGGAGTAGTTTCATTAGTATGCCCGAGTTAGTTTCTGTTCTAATTAATTTTTGAATTCTTTTATATATTATTGACATTAAAATATCTAACAAATTTTGTGAGATTGACACATGGGCAATTCGTAAAAACCAATTATCATTATTTTATATTAAAGAAGGATTTATCCCAACATTGCAACTCCAAAAATTCATGAAATGTTTAAATGTTTTTTAAAAGAATTTATTTTTTTGTATGTTATAGAAATTGAATTAATCACATGATAACCACATTTTAAATTTCAAGTTCACAAATGAAGATGTATATTTATGGGTTGAATATATTTTTGTAAAATTTGATAAATGTTTTAATACAAAATTCTAATTTTGTCCTTGTAAACACATTATTGCTCTTATTACAAAAGTTTATTTTTACTGAGTAATTAGTATTTAATCCATACTTTGCATAGTTATTAAATGTTACATAAATCATATATATATAGAAAAATATAATATTATATTTATATATATATTCTAAATTAATAAATATATTTTATTTGGGATTATTTATTTGAAAATAACAAGAAAAATCTCATCAAGTTTGAATGAAATTCAATGACAATAATATTGATCTAACTTCAAAAATATTGTAATTTAAACAGAATAAATATTGTAACTTCAAAAATATTGTAATTTAAACAGAATAAAAGGAATAATTCCACTTGCACAGTACTCATCATCCATTGTCATCTTAAAATTTCCTTAAATCAATACAGCAACTTCAGATGCAGTGGAAGATTGTACATTCGTGCATCACTATATCTCTTGTCAATAAGTCTTAATTTCATGTTCGTATTTTCTTCCTATAATCTTTGCCCCACCCTTCTAAAGTTCTTTGACCAAAACATTATTATGATCCAACATGCTCTTTACATCTGCAACTATTTTAGCATGAAGGTTGTTGATATCTTCTCTTCTCATGAACCATTCATGATCATGAGAATTAGTTCTATTTCAATTGATCACATATGATGAAGTATTAATTTTAAATACTAATAATATAAATATATTTATAAATAATACAGTTTTATTTGACTTAATTTTATAAATATTAAATAATATGCACATGATGAAATTTATTCGATTGGCAATTTATTAGATGTATCATATATATAGTTGTGCAAATATTGGTATTCCACTTTTGACTTGCAATAAGCTTCCCAATATGTGATAGATTTGTCCATTTAGTTTAAAAACTCGAGGTGAGTTCCATGTATTTTGACTTATATCAATGTGAACGAAAACATGCTATTATAAGAATGAATATTTACTACAAAATGTTTGTTTATTACACTATCATCATAAAGAAGATCGTGAATAAGTTGAGGTGGATCTTTCATTTGGGGTAGTGGAACATTTACTGGCATGCAACACAAATAATTTTTTAGGTTGTTGGACTTGCGATATTTGATCTTTCTTCATACCAAAATAAAACACCACAATGTTGTCAATTATGTGTTGGCTCACAAAACGTCCCAACACTCAGTAGATGAATTATTTTACAATTAATTATAAATAGTAAATATTTTGATTGTATATTGCAGGTGTGTATAATTTAAAATATTAATACACAAAAAAGTACCAAGTAAGCAAAAACAATTATAAATATTATACATTGATAAATTGATTTTAACAAAATATATGCGTATATTTAGAAAATGTATTGAGAACACATATGATTCGTTCAAATCAAGTTCAACACTTTATGAAGTTTGTTCATTTGAATTTATCAAGTTCTTAAATATAGGGTCATTAGAAATTAGGTCGTCATAAAAAGAATATTTCGTATTTAGGTCAATTATTTCTGAGAAAGTATTGTTCATTGTGAACTTGAGTCCCGATTGAGTCTTTGTACTACTTTTCAATTGGCTCGGAATGTTCAAAATTTTTATATGATCCACTCGTTGCGTTAATATTGTAAAAAATAAGTGCACCAAAAATAATGGAAGAATACACTTAATAACGTTTATGATATCACCCAACAATTGGAGTGGAGATTGATGTTCAATATAATCTTGTATTTTTTCTGAAAACATATGATGGAATTTAGGAGAATATGTGAATTTTGTGTTTTTACTTGTATTGACTCAATGTTTTATAGAAAAAAAAAACAAAAACAAAATAAAAGGCCATTTGTTTCACTAAGACTTTGAAATAGGACATAATGAAGTTTTCATGTTAATTAGCATTAATTAATATGAACAATAAAATAAATTCACAATGAATTTCCCAAGCATCATGATATTATAGTATAACAAAACTTTATATAACTAATATAAAATTTTAATTAAGTGTGTGTAGCCCAACCAAATTATCTTGAATGCTCTCAAATTGACACATTCATTAAAATACATATCTTTATTTTTGTAACTTCAGTCCAAACCTGTTAGTTATTTGTAATTAATAACTTTGCATAAATTTCTTCATAAATCAATAATTAATTTTGTGTACACAAAAGATATAATCACTACTATCAATTTCATACGAATTAATGTAATACATAACATTAAATAATAGATATTAATTTAGTGATATTAAACATAATGGTAATTGTGCTATGTATTAAATTATAATTTGTTTTTCAATTAGTTATTTATGTAAAAAAATCATTTCGAGAAAATAAATTTTAATAAAATAAAGATATAATACAATGACCATAGTTTAAAAGCATTCTTTTTCTTATATATAAGACATGTCAATAATAATATGCTTAATTATCTTAAACATAAACTTTTTATTCTAATATGTATATAGTACGTTCATAAACTTATCAATAAAATATAATTATCTTAATACTTTTTAATGTATAATTAATGTAACAAAGAATATACATTCTGATTTCGTCACCTTTTTATGTATTTACTAATGTATATTATAATGATTTACAAAAATAATTTGATCCACTATTAATTATTTAGAAAAATACAAATTACATGCATAAATAATAAACAAAAATAAAAAATAACATTCTCTTAAAGATGTGAATTTTCGGAAATACTAAGTAGAAAAAAGAAAAAACAAATTAAATTATTCAATATAAATAAAATATAAATCCTGCATAACATATAGTTTTTTTTTATTTAAATATTAAAAGCACATAAAATTGACTTGTGGCATAAAACATAATTGTATGTGTTTATTGTTGATAGTAATATTTATAACTGTTTAAATTTATTAAGATAATAACGCTAGAACATTTCAAAGATTTATGATTTTTATTTGATATATATAGTCAGTTTAACTTAACCAATTTAATTATTCAAATATATTTATTGTATGTAGATTTAAATCAACTTAAATTATAATACTTATTATAATTAATATGTTAATGCACCATAAAATAGTAATATAATTATGATGTAACTAACTATTAATACAATTAATTACAAATAATAATAAATTAACATAACAACTAGTAGTAATAAAATTAAAAAGGGATGTCTTTTCCATACCCTACCTTATTAGATTCGGGTAGACTTCGAGTATTACCTGTCAGATAATCGGGTAACCTCTTGGATAATCGGGTTATCCGAATATATTAAAAAATTATGAATAATATATAATATGCATATATATAATATAAAAATTTATATAATATAACCACATATAATATAAATATATATACACCATGTAAATATTATACTTTTTACTTTACAATATTTTTTTATAATATATAATATATTATATATGTAATATATTAATCAAACTAATAATTATATAATATATAACTTATATAATAATATATATTTTTATAAATGGGTCGACAGATAAAGTAATCGGGTAATAGCCTATACTGATACCTTACCCCACCCGATTAAAAAAACATCAAGTTTGCATAATATCCTACCGATTACCCATCAAGTAACCCGACTCATAGATAAAATTGACATCATACTTCAGTTCTGAATTTTAAATTAGTAATATAATTACATCCTACCTATTATTAAAATTTAATTAGTAATAATCTCTCTATATATATAAACAAAATATTTATTTTTCAATTTTGTTTTCCCACCTAAACTTCATCACTTATTTTAAAATAACTATATTATTATTAAATTAAAAATTGGACGTTTTTATTCTAAAAATTGTGATTCGATTTTCACAAATTTAGATGTTTCAAAATTAAATGATATCAAGAAGAATATACTGCAATATTTAATATATGATTTGATTTTCTCGATTCATTTTATCAAACCAAATATATATATATATATATATATATATAAGTAAAATGACTTTTTTAAAATTTTAGTTTTTTCCACCTAAATTTCCACCATATAAATGTAAAACTATATATATCTAAAGAACTCTTTTAAAATACATTATTATAATTTAATTAAAGAGATTAATATCAACAATTTTTTAGATTTGCTTAGTTTTTTATGTTCAATATAAATAAATTCGAATTTTAAGAAATTTTTGTTAACTCATAATATATTCAAAATAAGAAATAAATTTGTTAGTAAAGCTAAATCATTGTAGTTTCATTATATTGTGGAAAGTCTTTAACAGTTTTCCTATAATTAAGCTCTCAATTATTTAAAATCCCTAATCATGTGGATATAATCTAATTTTGTCAAGTATGAATTTAAATTTTCACGGATCTTACTATAATTCAAAATCATTTCTCACTTTTCTCTCTCTCTCTTCTTTCTATATATTTTTATCAAGATTATCACTGAATGGTTTAAGGTCTTTCTTTTTTGTCCTCTCTCATTTTGAAGTCTTTTGTGTGTTCTTTCTTCAGAAAATAAATGGTAAGGCATGTATGATAATATGTGCTCTATTTCAATTGTCACCAAAGTCTACACTCTTCAAAATATTATTTTTAGGTTTATTTTATTTTTAGAGTTTTTTATTCATCTGTTGCTTTCGATTTATCATAAACATATTTTATTTTCTTAACTATTTTTCTTTCTTATTTTAAACAAAAAGTTCGTCCATCTCTTTCGTTTTTCGTTTGATTGTTCTTGTGATTTTCTGTTGAGATCTGCTAATTATTTTGATGTATAAGCACCGTGCGATTTTTCATTAGCTTTCAAAGTATTTGTTTCTATCTAATTTCAAAATTCTGTAATATGATTACATTTAATTAGCAATTTGCAAAATATTTCTGTCCTTAATTTGTTGATATCACTATTTTTTACGAAATTTTTACGAAATTTGTACAAATCTTTATTTTTTTTAATTTGTTGATATCACTAAGTTTTTTAATTTAATTTAATTCAACCTTCTATAAATCATGGATGTCATGCTTATCAATTTTGTGAACGAGACTAATTTTAGTAGAAGAAAAGACGAAACATAAAATTACAACAAATTTCTACTCATTATACAAAAAAATAATCACTGAATTACATATCAACACCTTCTATAATATATCATATAACTTGAATATATATTTATATTACAAAATATAAGAAAAAAAATTCTTCTATAAATCACACTAGTCTCACACTAGTAATACTTTAAACAAAACTATTACCCATAAAATAAAGAATGCATAATAAACTTTAAATTAGTAATATCTGGAAGTCTCCATACAATTTAATATGAAAATCTCTCTGTCATTTACCATAAATTAATGCAATTCTTTAGTTGTTTAATATACAAAGCAATAAATGTATTATATAATAATTTTTAAGGCTTGGAAAACATTTAACTTAAATGGAAGGATGATTTAGACGAGAAAATAGAGGTCTTTTCAGAGATAGAATGTGCTATATATATATATATATATATATATATATATATATATTAAAAATTGTGTCAATCTGATTTTTTCAATTTATTTAATAATATTAGTTTGTAGTTATAACTTTGAGATGTATGGGTAAGAAAACTCATATTGATCGGATATTTCCTTATTTTTATTTCATATATAACACAATTAATCATTTAAAAAAAAAAAAAATTATATATATATATATACATAGCAGCAACAAATATTTCCGCCTAAATTGATTTCTAAACCGGGAAAATGTATAAACTTTGAATAAAAAGAAATTGTGCACAATTATAATGTTATAAATAATATTCTTTTTACATTCACTAAACGACATAAATATTTTTGTAAACAATAAATTAATAAGATTACAATACAAAAATTTCGCCAAATTTCTATTTAGAATCATAATCTTTCTATATTAAACAATTTGATTTTCTTTGAAACATGATCTTCATATATTTCTTTGACACAACTGTATTTATTATTTTTTATTGATTCTAATATAAAAAAAATATGAGTTTCTCGATTACGTAGACAGTTGGATGACGAAAGAAATCAATATCAAACTATTCAATGTGAAATTGCAGCTAACTAATAAAAAGTAATGTTATGCGGCTGTAACACACCAATCCAAAAGATCTGCATAAAAATGAATTCAAGAAATAGCTAATATTTTTATATTAAAATTTATTATTTTAATTTATCATAATTAAATTTTATTAGCTGTGAAATGCTATTATTTTTTTATTTATTTGTTATTTTTTATTTTTCTGATATTATAATTTTTGTTTTCGATTTTTTATTTGATCATAAATACTTCTTATTTCTTCAATTTTAAATTATTATCATTTTCAATTTTTATTTTGTATAAATTATTATTGTATTTACTAATTTTGCAATTTATTGAATATAAAGACGTAAAATAAAATAAGAAAGAAAAAAATAAAATCTTTTTTACCTTAAATAAACAAAGAAATCTATTATCCAAAATTTTTGTTACACGAAATGGAATTTAGACATAAAAAAAGATTAAAAAAATAATAATAAAAATTTGATACGTGTGTACAATATAATAAGATGATTGTGGTTCTTCCAAGATTCTTGACGAATTTCGTCCCTACCTATGGAATTAATAAGGAGTCTTATCTTTTACTAAAATTTAATCAAAGGAAAATCATAATGAAGATATATTTGTTAGATACACTAATTAAGACTTATCTTTCGAAAAAAAAGAATTTGATCACATGCTCAATTCTACAACAAAAACACACATCATACTTCAAAGGAAACTAATTTCTAATCCTAATACAACTATATATATGTGTGTCTATATATACAAGACCACCCTGACTTTTTATGGTACATATTTTCTATTCATCTCACAAATATTCATGGCCACCAACAATTAGAGATGTTAAACGGGCTAGCCCTGTCGGTTTTGGGCTAGCCTTAATGGGTTTCGGGTTAATCGGGCCTCCATTTAATCAGGTCATTATAAACGGGCTTGTATAATGGTGAAACTAACCCTAACCCTACCGATTTTCGGGCAAATCAGGCAACTATCAGACAACTATCAGACTATGAGTTGAAATAGTCAAATTATATATTTAAATTTAAAATTTTAATTAAATGCATATAATGCTCTATTTAAAATATAATTTTAGATAACATTAAAAATTATATATTTTATAACCTTTATATCACTATACAAAATTTAAAGATTCAAACATTTAAGTGATATAACTATTTCATGCTCTTAATTCTAGCTTTAAGAGCATTCACGTCATAAAATTTGAAATCATGTTATATTTAAGTTCTAAATTTAAATGACAGTATTTAAAATCTTCTAGTAATTAAACATAAATTTTAATATCTTCTACTAAAAATCAAATATGGTATATGAAAAATAATTCAAAATGGTGTATATTATTAGGTCAATATTAAAAAATAGACAGATAAAAAGAAAATTTCGGGCTATCGGGCTAGCCCTATATGGCTTCGGGCTAATCAGGCTTGGCTTAAATGGGTTGATTTTAAACGGACTAATAAAACCAAGCTCCAACCCTATAATTTTTTGGGCTAAACGGGTCTGCCCGTCGGGCCACGGCCCTTTTAACATCAACCAACAATAGCATTCTAAGGTTATTCGGAGTTAACGTCCCTATTAACAATTCAATACTTTTACGTTGTGTTCAGCCCGAAATCATCACACAGCCCAATCTTCATCTTGAAGATAACTTTATTGAATTTCTTCCACCAGTAGATGTTAATCAATGAAGGAGAGGACATCGCAATGACAAAGAAGTTGCAACTCCAAGACTTCCCATAGAAGAGATTCCAAGGTTGTTGCAGATGATAGAAGCGCGCAAGTTCTAGAAGAAACAAATGTTAGCACACAACACAATAGATTGTGCGTGCATAAAAGTGGAAAGCCGAAGATGCGGGAGTTCTTCACTAATAAAAAATTTACAGCTTTAAATAATGGTGAAAAAAGGGTGGAGTTTACAGGGGTTGATGGATTGGGATATACGTATGAGTTGCACTATAAAATATGGAGAAGCTTGAATATGATGGCTGTAAAATTGGATTGAAATAAGATGGTGAGAGCAAACGATGAAAAAAAAAAAGGAGATTGCGTTCAAATTTGGGGATAAAAGAGAATGAAAAATCGTGTTTTGGGATCAACTTTGTGAAGCATGGATGATAATTTTAAATCTAATTCTGTTTTCTCTCAAGAAACTTTGCTTCACATGATAATTTTAAATCTAATTCTGTTTTCTCTCAAGAAACTTCAACAATGCTGAAAGAGTCCAATAAGTAGCTCAAACATGTATGACAGTTTTGTTAATTTTTATCTTAGTTTCTTCATATATTGAGAAAAAAACATGAGCAAACATGTTGGTACCCAAGATTATTCGAAGTAGACATTGTTCTTCTCAGAGATGTTGATCACTATGAAACCTGATTTTGTAGAAGTACTTTTCCAACCGAAGATGATACACCTCTGAGGTTCACCATGCTAATTGGTGATGATGAAGAGGAGAGAGAAAACTTATGAAAGAAGCAAATAAGATAAAATTTTAATTTGGATTTCATAGTTGAGGTTTAGAGAGAGAGTCATATTTTCTTTGTCTTTCTTTTTTTAATGAATAATCGATCTTGCATTGTAGATGGTTCTGCCCTTTATTTTCTTTAAATTTAGTTTATGTTTCTTACTTTTTAAATTACACACACACATATATATATATATATACCTGAATTTTAAAAAATTATGTTCTAAACAAACAAAGTATTCATCATTTATTTCATTCAACTTCAAATGTTTTTTTTTTTTACTTTTAAAACTTAATAAGATATTAATTAATATTGCATTTAACTATTTTTTAAAATATAAATGTATTTACTAAAAACATTATTTAATTGTGTAACTATTTAACAAAATAAATTTCAATATAAAAAATGCATATTATGGGAATATTAGTTTGGTACATCAATTTGACATGGAGTGGTTGAGATAACTTTAATTGCGCATAATTTTTTTGTGATTGATTTTTGTTAATCATGTAAATTTATATTAAATTGGGGTTGCAAATATACTTAAATTGGTATTGGAAATGACCTTAGAGTGTGTGTGTATATATATATATATATATATAACAGAAATACCAGCTATTTTTAGTAGTTCACTAATTTTTTCGTTCACTTTCTCTCTACTAATAGCTATTATATTTATTTATTATTTTAGCAGATTTTTAATTAGATATTTTAGGATTGTAATATATCTATAATATATTTGGAACTATATGATATCAAATAAATTAAATATATATATATATATATATGTAGAAAGAGAGAGAGAGAGAGAGAGAGAGAGAGAGAGAGAGAGAGAGAGAGAGAGAGAGAGAGAGAGAGAGATTTGATAGGGAAATTGGTCGCTTGATGATTTACTGTTAAAATGTGTCAAATGATTGATAATATTGTAATTTTAAAAATATCATAAATTTCATATGATTTTGCTTACATTCATAGCTTTATTATTATCAATGCATTGACCCATTACCTTTAATTAAATTATATATCATTATTTTTCTTCGTCCCAAAATTACGAATTGAAATAAAATAAAATGTGTCATTTTCTTATTTTCTTAACTTGACATTTCTACTACTTAGGGAAAAATGTAGGTAAAAATTTATTCCATTTACTCATTATATATATATATATATATATGATTATAAATATGACATGTATATATTTATCATAATCATACTACATACACAAATTACTAAATAGAATTATATATATATATTAAAAAAATTAAGGTTATACATTTCTTAAATCTAATAATATTATATTATAATAATATATCCGTGCATCGCACAGGAGAATTTACTAGTAATAATAATAATTAAATCACATAAGCATGTATTTGAATAAAATAAATCATTCCACAAAATCATAATTATGCACCTAAAATACTTTGGTTACTACACTTTTGCCTCCAAACCTAAAATCGAGAAGGGATGTGTGTTTTCTGTGGGCTCACTAAATTACCCACAAGAGCACATACGCATAAAACCATTACAAATACATCACACATAAGTATACTTAAATAATGAGACATTTCACGCAATCATAAATAATAATAAAATATGTAAATATGTATACTAATTACTTTATATAATACATAAAAGAGCACATCCATCTTTCTAGGGATGCATATTTTTCTGATCGAGCATCATAGGTTAGGGAGTGATCCGAAGTGATCTTTTGATTGAAATTTTCATGTGTAATACTCACAAATTTTAGCATACTTTATACAAGATGCAATTTTGACACCAATATTGCACATAAGAAATCATATGTATTAACCATAATCATCATAGAACCATGCCATCAAAATACTAACATTGTAACATCATATCGTATTAAGATTTCACAATGTCAATGCATATTCATGGCTTCATAAACAACATTCATACATTGGACACTTTCACATACTATATTATAAAGTTATAAGCTCTTAAAATCCATAAAAATAATCATTCAACAATAAACATGCATAACATGAAATAATAGAGCATATCATATATTCATGTATATTTTTATATAAAATAATTACTTTAAACTACAACACACTAATAGTGTAAGAATATCACTCACCTCATAAACAAGTAGAAATCATTGTTTTATAATATGTGTTTGAGTTCCTAGGCCTTTAGAACTCCTAAATAGAAAAAACTCTTTATATTAGAATCATTAAATATATAAAAGGCCTACTCATAAAATAATAGACATCTTAATGGTTGAAAACTTCCTAAACTAACTAAGATTACTTTTGAAAGTTAAAAAGAGGATTAATTTTGAGAAGAGTGGGTCTTTTGTGCATCAGTTGCACAATGCTCCCGATCCACGATGTTATTTATTTACTTGAAAAATATTATTACTTTTTTTCAGGCAACAATTTAGTAGTAATATTTTTCAAGTAAACAAATAATATTTTTTAGTTAAATAAGTAATACTCTATCGAGTTGTACGGTGCATGGTGCACCTTATGCATATAAGTTTTTGCGTTTTAAGAATATATATGTGGAAATTAGCTCGCCTAAAGTTCAACCTGTTATGTTCTGTTGACCCATTCTCCACTCACATCCAAACTACTATTTTTTTAATACCATTTGATTTAGCATAAAATTTATGATATTTTCTATTGATTTGAGCTAATTGGGGTTTAAAATGAGCATTTCATAGATATTTGAAGTTGTAAGTTCTATTGATTTGAACGTAATCAGTTTAAAACGAGCATTTCATAGACATTTGATCAGCCAAAATGTTGAAAAGTTTCATACCAAACTGAAATCTAATAAAATTACATTTTGACCCAAACCAAGTAGAAAATCTTATAGATGTGTTATATTGTCTTATTCATTCATTCACTATCATGCATTAGGTTAGAAATTGGGCTTTTAAGTCACGTAACTTAAAAGCCCAATTTCACAAGTGATTTAATTGAGTCCGATAATTCTTATAAGACAAATATTTTCCCATTGATTAGGTCAACTCACTTTTATTATTAATTGTATTTTGTCCTTAAACAAAATCAATAAAATAAAATTTTATGATTCCTCTTTCGTTCTTACAAAATTCATACCTTCCGAAAGTTCTATTTCTACATCTCCGAATTTAATGAAATTTCAGTATGTTGTTTATATCTACGATATAATGCTACGGTTGAAGTTTTAGTCCAATTGGCTATCTAGTTTATTTTATATTAATTTCTATCACTCCACATCTAGATTTTCAAAATCCTACGTTTTTTTTATAATCAGAAAGTATAGTAATAAATATTCAAATCTCTTGAAATTTGAATATGTCGTTCTTATACATGTTATTGATCCTCATAAAAGTTTCAAGTTTTTCCAGTTTTCACTTTATGAGTTATAATTTTTTCATACGGTTGTGCATAATTTACAACTTCATCTATTTTGTTTTAAAAAATTCAAAATCTATATCATATCTTCTTATAAAAGTACGAAATATTTATGAATTTAGTATCTACAGTTAAAAATTCAGATTTTTCTTTCATGTATTTTTTGAGTTATAAAAAATTCATTTGCTACTACGCAGTGAATAAACACGTTTGAATAATTTCCTATTGCTTTGAAATTCGTTCCCATATGTTTAAAAAATTTCCTATTAAGTTATACATATTCAAAGTATCAGTATTAATATTCCAAAGAGAACTCCTATTCCCGATTTTCTATTATTAAAGAATAAGGCACATTAATTTCATGGAGTTACGGGCAATCAAGGTTATGAGACTTAGCAAACATTCATCCATGAATTTACTATCCAAGTCAACATTTCTTTAAGGTGGAATTTTATTTCAATATTGGCAAATTTAAATGCTTAGAATGCATTGCTTTATATATATTCTATATGAAATTATGTAATTCGTTAGTCGATCCAACCATGTGATCCATTAGTCGATCCAATTATGTAATCCGTTAGTTGATCCAATAATATAACATTGTTATGAATGATATATACATTTTGCTTGTATATTCTACTTACTTTCTCTGTATTTAAGTTTGACAATTTAAACCTCACGAGTTGGAGGTAGCTCACCCCAATCATTTCACCATTCTAGATTAAAGAAGTTATTCGTGTAGGCGAGATCTGTCAGTTGTGGCGTATGAAGAGTGAAAAGATGATTCAAATACTTTTTTTGGAATAATATTATTTTATTTAAAGTCTTTATGAATATGATTTGAATAATTGAAGTATATGTTTACATGACTTGCTTCCATTTATTTATGAAAATCTTATTTTTGGGAGATTTTTGGAAATTAATATGGTCTTATTAAAGTTATTCAATTATTATGATTTTAGAAACACTTTTCATGGTCAAACATTGTAATGTGATTTTATTACCTAAAAATTAAGATTTAAAATAAGTCTTAAAGATGCTTTAGCTTATTTTAAAGTTTTAATAATGAATTTTCTCAAGAATAATAATTTTATATTTAAGTTTTATTTTGAATATATTTATATGTTTTGATTAGGTTAAAGTATTATTTATATTGATCTTGCTTCCGCATAAAATATTTTTAGTTATTATTCATGTCAAATTGATGAGGTATTACTACCTCATATTTATTTGTTATCATTAAATGTCTTAAAGACAAAAATATTTCTAACGGCCCCAAATTTTAAATTACTTTAGGTATTTTTAATTTTACAGAAAATATAATTTTTTATTTAATTTTCAAAAAACAAATATCACAAAAACAATCAGAAAAGTTCGAGCTGTTAGACATTTGATCAATCTGCAAAAAAGATTCATACCAAACTGAAATCTAATAGAATTACATTTTGAACCGAACCAAGTAGAAACTCTTACGGAATTAGTGGAAAATTTAAAAGAATTCAATTTAATTTCTAAAAATATGAAACCCTAACTCTTACCATTCAATTTAACCTCAATTCTAGCATTACAATTGCCGACGGCCAAGGCATGGCCACTGACCGACGACCTCTTCCACTCACTGGCGCACCTTAACACGTAAACCTCCAATGGAATCCTGGCTGAAATTTGAGAAAATTCGTGCACACAGGTGCTATTCTGTTGACAACATGATGGCTATCTTAATAAGTTTTTGAGGTATTTTGTTCATCGGAGCATGGACTACATTCCCGTGACAGCGGAGACCCTCGGAGTAAAGTATGATGATGGAAAATGGCGAAAATTAATAGGGATTGAAACCTTAATTTTTGCTGAATTTTGACTATTTCGACAGTAATACTGTCCACTTGTCTCCTAAGGTTGACAACTCTAATAGTTTACATTAGAATGTGTGTGCGTATAAGGATTAACCCTCAAATGACCTTCTTTACTAATATTTATATCTACTTCTTACTCCTATTATGCTCCGGGCCTTGACAATTTGACTAAATTTATTAGTTAATCTGATTTAATAGCCCAATCACAATATAAAATAATTAAATCATGGGTTCAATTATATAAAACCATTGACAATTTGACTAAATTTATTAGTTAATCTGATTTAATAGCCCAATCACAATATAAAATAATTAAATCATGGGTTCAATTATATCAAACCACTTAATCATGCCTTAATTTCAATTTAATCATATAAAATCATGAACTGCACATTAAATCATGCATGGAGAAATTCACAAACTCATATAGACATAAAATTTACTAAATCATAACGTCCAATAATCATAATTTTCATTCTAGCATTTTAATTATATTTATTCCATAAATTTTTAGATAAAATCATAAAATATAAAGTAAATCATTTAATTACTCATAAAATAAAAAGAGTTTTATAATCATAAAATTCATCATATAATAACTCTAATCCTAAAACTGTACATAAAATCATAAAAACATTTAACCATTACATTGTACCAATTAAATAGTATCATGTCATATAAAATCTGTACTAATATAAAAGAAGGATCGTGAAAATTTCTCTTCTCATTACATGCGTCTTTAAAATTAATTGACATATGTTAGTCCTTTATTTTTTTCTCTCTCTTTTATTTTTATTTTTCACTGAAATTTAAAAATTCAAATAACATTTTAAGTCCGTTTTTGATACATGATATATCAAATTTAATCTTCCTTTTGTGATCTTTAATTTGACACTAATATTGTATATATTAAAATAAATAATTATATTAAAAATTATGAAATATTATTTTATGGATGAAATATAAAATTTTTATGCCTTAAATTATTGATTTTAAAATTTTGATATAATGATGAATTTTAATAAATAGTATATCAAATTTTTAAATGGATTTGACCTACAAAAATAAATAATTTTCTTATAAAAATAAATATATTATACTATTAGTTTATTGTTTATCTTCAATAGTTGTTATTAAATTAAAATATTTATATTCAATTGAGGGACAGTTCAAAATTCGCTTCAAAATATTATACAATTTATTATTTAATAGAACTAACTTAAAAAAATAAAAATATAATTAAATGTATAAAATTATATTTCAAATGAATAATATTTATATAAATATAATTGATATAAATAATAGGTTATTTATATTTTTTAGCAATTATAACATGATTTTATTATAAACTATTAATATAATAAAAATATTATATCACGTGCATCGTACAGGTGAACATCTAATTATATAAAAATAACATTTCGAATCATATAGTTCTTACGTAAAACCTTAGGAAATTTTCATATTATGCAAGAATAAAATCACCATCACGAGTTTTAATTTTATAAATAAAAATTTGTTAATACCAATAAAAAAATCCGGGTAATCACATGTTGAAAACAATTATAAAGTGTTAAAATATCAATTATTCATGCATTTCATGTTAGTTGATTGGATAGTTATTGCATTTATTAATTCCATTATATACAATATATGTAAATAATTATATATTATATTTGCATACTATTGTAAACTGTATCAAATGATTATATTTAATTACCTATAGAAACATCTTTTGATACACTAAATGTTAATTAATAGTATTAGATACGGCGAAGAAAACTTATATAATTGAAGTGGCATGATGGTTCTAGATTCATCATTGGCCTTTGTGCATTGCTGGAACAATATGGAATATATTAAAATTAGATAACGTGACTGGTTGATTTAATATATATAATTCAAATTATTAATTATAACACATTCAATTTCCTTTTGGATATTATGTTGTTTCTTTTCTTAACTATTCAGATTATTTTTTTGTTTTATGAAATTTATAAATTGCTTAAATTAGTAATTTATATAGTGCAGTTATAATAATTTCACAAGTTGTACACTAATTTCATATGGATTAAATCTGCTGACAATTTACTCATATTTAGGAGTAAAATTTAATTTTACGGTTTTATAATCAAATACCTTTAAGTTTGCATTAAGGCTCAAATTAATATTAATAAAAGAAAAAGTAGAGTCTCACGTATCATCGATCATTTAAGTAAAATGGATCCAATAAAATTGCTCCAATATAACATTTTGGTCTAGCTCCCAATTCTTATCCAGCGGCTCAGCTACCACCCAGACTGCAACCCTAGCCCCACTCTTCTAGCGTCAACTCAACTTCAATTTTTTAATAGAATATTTTTTGTAGAAATAATATAAGAACTAAAAAATAGAAAAGATTAATAACAAATTAAAACAGAAAAAAAATAAGCTCCATTGATTTATAATTGAGTTACTTGAAAATCATCATCTTAAAAATAGGAAAATGAAGATATTTCTTTGTAATTTTAGAAATATATATTTACATTCAACCTAAAAATGTATTACTTTAAATTAATAATGAATCACTAATTATTTAAAATATTACTAATTAATTATCTTGAATCTGTATTTTTATCTTAAAAAATATTTTTCAATAATTTTTAAAAATATTATCTTTTACCTAAAAAATACTATTTCTCCTTAAAAAAAGTATAATAGACAAATATGTGCAGATGAAAAAAAAAAAAAAAAAAGAACCATACACGTGGTGTGTATGAGTGTTTGCCTAATAAAAATGAATGTATACACTTAATTCATAATCGTTTTCATATTTTTGGTGAATTCAAAATCTTATACCGTGTAACATGATATATGAATACTAACTATTTAATTAAAAAATATTATTTATTTATTAAAAAATATTATAATTAAAACGTTATATTTGTTATGTTTAAAATATTTTACTTGCTTAAACAAATATTAATATTAATTTCATTATATTATGACTTATTTACTTATAATTATTTATTTATTAAAAAATATTATAATTAAAACGTTATATTTGTTATGTTTAAAATATTTTACTTGCTTAAACAAATATTAATATTAATTTCATTATATTATGACTTATTTACTTATAATATATTATTTATTTATTAAAAAATATTATAATTAAAACGTTATATTTGTTATGTTTAAAATATTTTACTTGCTTAAACAAATATTAATATTAATTTCATTATATTATGACTTATTTACTTATAATATATTATTTATTTATTAAAAAATATTATTCGTTAAATTACGAGACTCACTTTCTAATGAATGTAAAGAGTTATTGAAACATCTCAAAGTCCTCAGAAAGAAACACAAAAGGTAAAATTACCTAAAATAGAGCATTTCAATTCTTCCAAAATAATTAGTCTACCTCTTCTGTTTTTGTTTATGGGTTATATATTAATGCATCATCATCACTGTACATATTATATGTAAAACTCATCACCATATTGCATTTTGGAAAGAAAAAAATATATGTACAATAAATCTTGTGTTTGCAAAATCAGTAAAAAAAGAAAAATTATACACATCAAATTTATTGGATTTAAATGAATACTACAAATTCAATTCTATACTTATATCCACTTAACTCTTTTGTATTAAAGTAGATTTTTGGTTGATTTTGAAATTTAATGGTGGTTTTATAGTTTAATTTTAAGTGACAAATAAAAATAATTATTTTGCATAAACAAAAATACATATTTGCCATTTTATAAAAATATAAATTTTTTAGATATTCAATGAAATTTACACATTCTCAGAGTTTAACAATATATCTCAAAGTTAATGAGTTTTGATATATGTTATCAGCTCGAGAATTTTAAATTAAATAGTCAACAATAGTAAGAGTTTTGAGATATTATTAAATGGATTCAAAACTTAAACATATATATTTTGAAACTTTTGAACTTTGAAATGTTTTACAAGTTTTGAGAAATATCATTATGTTAGAAAAGAGGATAAAAATAAATATTTTTATGAAGTAATTAAAAAATAATTTATTTTATTATATTAACTAGAAATATACAATAAAATTTAATCTTTTCCATACTCGAATTATGACCTTATCAACATTAATTTAAAGATTTGGTATATAAACATAGAATTTGTGTGTCTAGAATACCAACTGTTAAACCCAAAATTGACTTTGGCCTTTCCCCAAACATATGGCGTGTGCCAAAATTAGAGGGAACAAGGGGTGAAAAGAAATAGGGGGAAGCCATGGTAAGAACAAGGGGAGTACGATGGAGAGGAGAGAGAAGGAGAAAGAGAGAGAGAGAGAGAGAGGCATCGATGTCTGTGCATTGCGTGTGGGATGCTACCTATCTTCTCCGCAAACAAATTAACACAGACAGATAGACAGACACACAGTGGCCCTGCAGAAGGGCAGAGAGAGAGAGAGAGAGAGATGTGCATATTCTCTCTCATCTAATATTATCCTGTCTCGCCATTTACACTCAATTTCTTCTCTCATCATTACGCCATTTCTTGCTTGCACTGCATGCAACATACATAATAAATCCCCATCCCCTTTTTTTTCTCTCCTTGGGCTCTCATTTCAATTCCCGACATCATGGCTGGTTAAACACTGTGCGGGGAAAAACTCTGCAAAATCCCCCACTTTCTAAGGCAGAAAATAACATCCTATTGGGCCCAATTTGAGTTTACTTGTAGCCATACTCAGCTTCGATTGTCCACTGCATCTCTCTCTCTCTCTCTCATTTTACCAAGGATCGTCCGTACTGCACGCGAGTTATGCACTCAGTTCTGGAGATAAATATGTTTTGACTGAGACGCATATTACTTGTGAAAGGGAAAAAGAATAAAATAAAAAGATTACGCTCTCACTTCGGACATTGTTTTCCCCTCAACAAATAAAACCTACTTCAATTTTTAAATAATAACTATTTCTGTATTTTATATTAAGGTTAAATGTTAAAAAAATTACGATTTTCATCATTAATTCATAAATTGTAAATGTGGGTAAAAAACATATTTTTTATATTTTAATAAAAAATATTTTCTTATTAAAGATGAGCACGGTGAGTAGTTTTCACATTAAATATTCTATAAGATATATAAAATAAAAATAGTTAGATTTTGTTTTTGATATATGTCTCACAATTAATTGAAATATGTCTTCCACTTTTTTTCTCTATCCTATTTTTATTTTTCACTCAAATTTTAAAATTTAAATAACTTTTTTGTTTTAAATTTGTCTTTAACATATGATATATCAAATTAATATTATTTTGTGATCATTAATTTGACATCAATATTATATATATTGAAATAAATAATTACATTTAAAGCATAGAATATAATTTTTATGAATGAAATGTAATTTCGTATGAAATGAATTATAATTTTTCAAAGTTTGATATATGTATTGGATTTGGATAAATAATATATTAATTTTTGTATGAATTTAATCTACAAAACATATATAATTTTTTTTTATAATTATAAAAAATTTATACCCTTAATTTATATAATATTTTAATTTTTTGTTTAATCTCAATAGTTTTTAGTAAGTTAAAATATTTATATTCAGTTCAAGAATAATAAAAAAATTTACTTTAAAATATCGTATAATTTATTATTTAATAAAAGCTAACTTTAGAAAATTCAATTTAATATAGTTATATATAAATATAATTGATATAATAAATTTATTATAAATTTTTGAATTCGCTATTAATATTAATTTATTTTTTGGGTAGAATTTGATTGAGGTGGAGTGGTGGAAGTAAGTTGTGGAGTGAAGATGAGTCCATGACAAATGACAAGATGACGTGACTGTGAGAACTAAGAGAGGAGAGAGCATTAAAGAAAAATAATGAAAAAGGAAGAAAGAAATTTTAAAAAATAAATAAAATATCTCACAAAACATTTTCTTGTGCAAACATTCAAAATTCAAAAAATTACTTCAATTAATATTTTATAGTATTAATTTTTACTTTAGACTAAACGAAGGAAATAAAAATCGAATTAAATGGAGATTAAAAATAACTTTTTTATAATTATATTTCATGCTAATTTATATAATTCAAATAATAAATTACTTAAAATTTACTTTTTAAATTTATATATAATTAATTAACATTGATTTATGAAATAAAATATGAATACTAAAAGTTGAGTAATGGTTCAAAGTGAATGATTAAAAATTCACTGTGTTTATTAAAATTATATCCCTAAATTTTGAATAAGAAAATTATCTCGCATGCTGTGTGATAGTGACACATCACAAGTAAACAAACAAATTAAAATATGTTTAAGGTTGACTTTTAATTATTTCCCTTCAAAATTATACATATAAACGAAAGAAAAATCATATTTTGTACGGATAATAAATTTAATCAAACTCTGACTTCATAATATATACGAACTATTTAACATTTATAAGCATGACTCATTCTTTTGAAAATATATTTTTTTGAAATAAAACTTTTGTTTTCTAGGGAGATAGTAAAATATAGGAGGCTTCAAGATTTTGTTGTGTATTTTTTGTTCTTCTCAGATTGAATTTTTTTTTTTTTTTTAAAAGAATGAATCAAATACATTTTAGTTATCAAATAAGTGTTTAAGTAATTAAATTTTTTATGAATTTAGTTATATCATTTATAGAAAGTCAAAATATGATTAATAGAAAAATAAAATAGTATTTGAAAGTACTATTTTTCGCCCCACACAATTCATTTTCTAGCATAATTAGTCACATCTTTAGCTAGTTGGCTACGATTTTCATATAATAATAATAATAATAATAATAATAATAATAATAGGTAAAAATAGTACTATACATATGATTAGCAGTATCATTTAATGAGAAAATAATAAGAAAAAAATAATTAATAATATTATCCTAAAAATAACCCAAAGAAGTTTAAGAATATAAGAGGATGAATAATATGATAATAAATATGAGTAAAAATAATTGAAGTATACATTCCTAGAGACATAATAAAATGTACTAACAAAACAGTAAAGAATTATTGAAATAGTAATGTAGTACAAAAGTGATTAAGAGTGGTTAGGTATTAAATAATTGAATTAATGTTGTTGGTTTTACAAAAATAAAAATAGTTGAATTAATGTTTGGAGAAAATGACAGGCAGTTAGATAGCCAGAGTAAGGTGTCTTTAATTACCTATTCTTGGAAAAAATAAAACATCCATTCAACATTTACAATTACAAAATTGCCTTTTTATACTACTATTCCAATCTTTACTTTAATTTTATTGTATCGTAGTACCAGTACTAGGAGATATAATTCACACATATTATTATACTTGTATATGGTGATGAATTTAGAACATGCATGTACACCCAAAAGTGTAATTCAATTAATTGGCTGGCGACCAGAAAAGGGTTTTCTTATCATGCAACATCTACCAAAGATTGCTTTCATACATCAAATCTTGGCTAAGTCTCTGTCAGGCTTTTATCTCAAAGTTAACTTACCATGTTAAGAACAAAAACTAATTCCATGAAGAAAATATACATGAACACACACGTGTGTGTGTCTCATAAAGTTGTAAACGCCCGTTTGAGGGGGAAACTGTCTGGGTCTTGCATTTGTAACGAAAGCCCGTTTGAGGGGGAAACTGTCTGGGTCTTGCAATGGTAACTCGTTACTGTTTGTACGTGTGACACATGATATAAAAAAAAAAAATTATTTTCTGATGGCATTGTTGTTCGTCAGCATATAATTTTGTGAATGGTAGAGTGAAGGAAATGAGGAAAGCATTAAAATTATATAATGTGTGAGGTGAAAATGTAAGGTGAAAGGGGAGCTGCATTTCGATTGGGATGGACCACCAACTGCTGCTGCAAGAATATTAAGATACAAATCAGGTGGCAGAATATGTTATAGTTGCTTGCTGTCTCAAGAATCAAGATCCAGCCACATTTATATGGACCCCTCCACCCCACTTGTACTTCACCCCCCTCTTTTCTCTCTTAATTCCTGACAGTTAAGTTGTCAAATTCAACTAAAATCTGAGAGAGAGAGAGAAAGAGAATACAAGATAATTCTGGGAAGAAATTCTAAGCTCTGTAGGTTCTATAAACTTGGCAGCAATTCAACTTACCTATTTGCATGCTTAGATCAGAGCTCCAAACTAAAAGAGGGTAAGGAACACTAGTTGGAGAAGGAGAACACGTGCATTTTCTATACAGATCAAGACGAGAACTTGCACGTGCCCTGCTTCTCCAACGAGAGCTGCACACCCATAATATGGCAATGGCAATGTGATAACCTAGAACTACACAGCAAACTGAGGAAGCGTAGCACATCTATTTATAAGAGGAAGAGAGAGAAGAAAGTAGAGAGAGAGAGGGAGAGAAGAGGACTGAGAGAGGGGTAGAGTTAAAAGCATTGGAGTCTTGGAGTGGGCAATCTTTAAAGACTCATCATCACGGAAGGAAAAGCAAACAAGTTAATTATATGTATATATATGTAATGTATGTATACTTTAATAAATTGATATTGATTTTCAACATAGCAATTGTTGCTGCAGGAGAGAGAGGGAATACAAGTCTTTGCCGTGTATTCGGCCCAAACCACGCATTTTGTCTTTATTTATTTATTATTATTATTATTTCTTTTTTTTTGGGGTTAGGATCAAAATTGATTGCTCAGGTCAGTTGAGATTCGATTTCTTTTCATTTATTATTCAATTTGGAGGTTATGTGTTCACCTTAATTTCTTTCCTTTCTTTGAACATATAAAAGCTAATGAAGCTAACAAATCAATCTATTATTGTGCAACACCACCACACATTAGGTGCGACTAGAACCCATGCGATTAATGCTGCATACAGTGAGGATATGAACATGCTCTTGTTGAATATATACAACATATTGAGTCGATCCATTATCATGTTAAATTAAAGTTATTTTAAAGTGATCCAATTAAATTGATCTTTTAAAATATGATAAAACAAAAGTTCAGTTTATTTAGAAACTAAATTGAAAATAAATAAAAACTTATTATAATAAATTGAGACTATATGATCCTCCAATATCATAACTCAACCCCACATTATGTATTATCTTTGCAGAAAAACGAAAAATATTTTATATAAATTAATTGTGGATTCAAGTATAGTTGAAGCTTTTATTATAATTATCTTTCTCGTCTCGGATCATCATCATCATAGAAAACAATTATTTAGTTTTTGATAGAATATATATGTTAATCATCCATTACTTTGACATGTTAATTAAAGTTAATCATCCATTACTCTGATCATGCTTTTATAAGCTCTCTAATTTACATAAAGCATAATGACTCTTGTAATGACGTGAGATTTTATTAAACTCATATCCATGTTTGTGAATTGTGGATTCGATATTCATATGTGTAATGAATTGATGGGAATTGCTTATGGTCCAAGGGCATTATATGCACAAAATATTTGGATTTCTTTGTGTTATTTGGATCATCTTTATGTATAAGATATACAAAGAATTCATGATACTTTGTTGGTTTTTTATATTTATGAACTATTTGAATTTAGAACAAAGTATTATGTTCTTCGAATTTGATTTCTAAGACATTTTAAGAATTTACTCTCCACTTTGTGTATATATATAAAATATGATTGATTCATTTTAATATAATTTATTTGGGCATCTTCGGTTCCCTTGGTTTTTACTAATATGCAATTTGATTCATTTGAGACTTGAAATTTGCCATAATGACTTTTCTTGTAGAGATTTTTTCATTCAGAATATTAGGATGGTTGTGTTTGTGTATTTTCATGCGGATATTAATCGACCTAGGTTAATATTTGAGCAAATACACAAATTATGTGTTTGTAAATATGTGACAATTGTTTGATTTTTCGTGTGCGCAATAAGTTGGCCATAGAAAGATTGTTTTTTGACATTATATTATTGCATATTTGATCATTACAAAGGGGTATCCATTTACAACTAATATTACTATTCAAAGACTTGATATAAATTAATATTAATTATAAGGTATAATGTGAACGTGATGTTTATATTTGTTTTTTTTTTCTCTGTACAATTATGATGTGTACGGGGTAAAATGCACCAAATCCTCCTCTAGTTTCATAATTTGATGCGATATTCTCTTATGGTTTTGAAATTGTGGAAAACTCCTATGTTGTTTCATTAATTCTACACGAAATTTCAAAATCCGTTAGTTTTGATGAATTTGAGTTGCACAGACGTTTGCTTTGTATTGTCATGTAATTGTTTTTTACCTTTTAAAAAGGACAATTGTACTCTTTTATTTCTTTTTCTTTACTTCCTCCAATAAGACACACTATTCATCTTCTCCTTCTTCTAACTTCTGTACACACAACACACACTTACCTCAAAATTCTAGAGTTGCTCTCTTTGAGATAAAGATGAGATAAATTTATGAAAAAATCACGCCAAAATCAAGAAATAAAAGAAGAGAGAGAAGAAATGGAAAATAGATTTACAAGCCAAACTTATTTACATGATATACAAGAACTTTTGTGCTTACCTTTCTCATCAACGAGATATTGTAAGGAAGAGGAGAATTATAAATAAATCTTATTCATGATTAGGATGAATGGTTTAATTGGTGGCGAGAGAGATACAAAATGCCAAAAAAAAAAAAGGAAAGAAAAAAAAAAAAGAAATGGTGAGAGAGAGGGAGGAGAAAGAAGAAACAAAAAAGGATGTGTAGCAGAAGAAAGAAAAAAGAAAATAAAACATGAAAAAAATTGAAATTGTTTTCTTTTCTTCCCCTTTTTCTTCTACTTAGTGAATTATTTCTGCATTTAATGGTGAAAACTTACTTAGTCTTTTTTTTTTTTTTTTTTTTAAATTTATTTTTTTGCAGACATTTCATACAAAGTTCCAACAACAGTGTCCACCACATATGATCGGACGAAAGAGAAGAGGAGGACGAAGTGACTCCATCCGTCCAAAAAATACATGTCCACAACTCCACCTCTTGTAGAGGAGAGAGAAAAAGTTAGTTGTAGAGAGAGAGAGAATGATGGATGTAAGGGTATAATGAAAAAATACCCAAAAAAAGAACTGCTGTTAGAGTGCACATAATTAATTAAACCACGTGGGAGTTTCACACAATATCAAAACCATAAGAGGGTATTGCGTAGAAATATGAAACCATAGAGGGTACGACACATTTTACCCGATGTGTAACATATTGTTTCTTTATGGTTCAATCTTTAAGGATTGTAAGGGCAAGGAGAAAAGGCATGTTGAGAAAGTTACTTTCGTATGTTTTGAGATTAATTTAACTTTAATTCTAGAAACACTTAATGGTTAGATTCTAATGCTACCACTCACATATGTGTTTCAATGCAAGGTTGCCTAAACCATCCAAAGCCAAGTGATGGTGAAAATACATCTATGTGAAGATGGAAAGTCGATAGAAGTAGAGGCAATAGGGTATTTTAGATTATACCTAACCACCAAAAATGTTTTAGATTTTACGACACTTTTGTTGTACCATTTTTAAAGTGAATTTTGATTTCTATCTTTATTCTGGATAAGTATGAACTTACTTGTTCGTTTGGAAATAACCAATTAGTCCTTACAATAAGTCCAATTGTGGGTACTCATTCATTAAGTATATTTGACATTTTATAAATGTTTGATATTGTACCTTCATATTATAAATATTTGTATGTTGAGTCAAAAGATACCAAGCGGTAATTAAGTGAAGAAAATTTGGTTTAATTATGGCACAAACATTTAGGTCATATCTCAAAAATTAAAATTGTGAGAACTGCGTGAGATGATATTTTGGATATAATTAACTTTTTGAATGTTGATGCATGAGCTAAGTGTAGAAAAAAAAAAGACCAAGCAAAAGACATTAGTTACAAATAAGGCTACATGTCTTAGAATTGATACAAAAATTGGTGGATCATTTCCCAAGGCTTCTTGGAATGATCAAAGTTATTTTTGTATCATTCATAAACGATCACGCATAACACATATGCATATATCTAATTCTTGAAGTATCAAAGATATTGGATATGTTCAAAGTATTTAAGGATAAGGTTGAGAATCAACTCAACAAAAGAATTAAAAGAGTCAATTCTTACCATGGTGTTGAGTACTAAATTAGATATGATGGTTCAGGAGAAAAATGTCCAAGCCTCTTTATTATCTTCTTAGCGAAATGTGAAATCGTCCCACAGTACACTATATCGGGATCACCTAGCATGAATGGTGTAGCTCAAAGATTAAACAAGACACAAAATGATATGGCTAGAACTATGATGAGTTATTCTTCTTTACCAAAATCACTCTACAGAGAAGCGGTAAAGACTACAACTTATATTTTCGAAAGGATATTAATTAAAACAGCTGTGAAAAACACCTTTTGAGTCCAACTAAAGCAACTTCAGCTTTGTGCTAGGTGAAAGTCTAGTCTAACTCACTTTCACATTTGGGATGTCCATGAGGCTAGGCCTCTAGACTAAGTGAAAAGAAATTGAACTCCAAAATAGTGATTAACTACTTTATTGATTATTCAAAAAATTCTAAGGGTTTTTAGTTCTATGATCCCACTAATATGTCTAATTTTTTTAGGTGGTAATATGATACTCTTTGAGATTGTTGAGTATGAGGAAGAAATACGGTTATAAATATTACCTTTTAGTGGGATAATATTGAAAAACAAATTTAATAATTAAGAACAAACACAACATCTTCAAGAACTAGTGTCAATATGTAGGTTCTCGCTAGTGGAATGTTGGCTGTCAAGACCAACAAATAATAAAACACTTGTTCTTAAAGATTTGTGATAGTGATGAACAAGGATCGTATCCACAGAGATTGGTAGTTTTTTTATTCTTTTGTTGTAAATAAAATCAGGGGGGTTTGAGGTTTGGTGAATAGCAATATTCAATTGAGCAAGAACAATATGTAATGTGAGTGAAATTTAGTTTAAACAAATTCAACCAAGGGTTAACTTCAGAATATGTTCGTAAAATTGATCATGGATGCAAATATGGTTCTTTCATTCAATCATTAAATTGGTTATAGTTGCTGGTACGACCAAAACAACCTATCTCTCCTTAGTTGTTCGTACGACCTCTAATTATTTTTCTTATCAATAAACAATTCTAGATACGATCATAGAATTTAATTTATCAATAGCATTAGGTAGAGAGAGACCACCAATTCTAGCCAACAAACATATATGTAGGTTTATTTAGCTAGATCATATATCTCCATAACAGATTGGTTCAAATAATCATGTTATTGTACCACTTATATTAGAATGGTTAAACAATTACAGGTTTAACAATCTAATTGGCAACATATTGTTTCAACAATCAAAAGATTGGCCACTCATTCAATCATCAAAACAATAAGATTTATCACACACGGAAGATATATGAATAACAAAAATGAAAGAACAAATAAAAACTAATTAGATCTCACAATTCGGATGAACATAGTCTTCTGTAATTCCCTTGGATGAAAAGATGAAGCTTAGCCTTCCATAGAGAATTGCAGCAAAAATAAAAATTAAAAGAGTTTATCAAATTCTCGGTCCTTCTTCTCTCCATAACTCCCCTATATATATAACCTCCCTTACCACCCACTAATTCTAATAATAATTATCATCATAAATCAGACGTAACTGCCATCACTTAGTGGGGAATTAAGAGTGGGCAGTTATGTTCATTTCCGTTAGTGGGCAGCTAAGGCGTGCCCACGCCTTATGCAAAAACTTTGGCTGGCACCAGCACATCTTCAAATCCGACGGTAAGGCGTGCCCACGCCTTACGGAAAAACTTTGGCTGGTCCTTTCACATCTTCAAATCCACCATTTTATATCCAAAATGCATCAATCCATCCAATTGCCCTACAAAACACAATCTTTAATCAAAACTCAAGAACTAAGCATGATTATAAACCAAAACCAAGGGAAATAAGATAAAGAAATATAGATAAAATATATCTTATCAAATTCCCCCACACCTAAACAATGCTTGTCCTCAAGCATATATCCAAGCTCATATTCATGATCCCATGTAATCAAACATCCACTTCCTCATTTGCTCATACACATTAAGAGTGTCTCTCTCTCTTTTTTTTTTTTTTTTTTTTCAGTAAAATCAGTCTTAGTAACACATAGTTAATCATACCAACAATTGAATTGAATCCAAAAAGCATAAGATCATACACCCTCACAAATGGTTCACTCATGTCACTCAAAAGTGTATAAGCTATAAACATATATAAGTGAACTCTCATGCCAATGCAAAGAACACTTTTACCATAGGCTTGCAAATATATCATATCTCTATTACCAATGAATGAAATTGAATGTAAGGATCATGGGAGGGTGTGGATCATGGGAGGGTGTGTAATTGAAAATATGTAGTCGACTAAGGTAAGGTATGACAAAAGGGATATATTGGTTAACAAAGTCAAATCTTTGCCTTACCCCGCAAGTGTGCGGGATGTTCGTTCCTTTCTTGGTCATGCAGGTTTTTATCGTCGCTTTATCAAGGATTTTTCCAAGATTACCCATCCCCTAACTACGCTGTTACAGAAGGATGTGAATTTTGAATTCAATGATGCATGCAAGGATGCATTTGATTGTCTGAAGGAAAAGTTAACATCAACACCAATTATCCAACCACCAAATTGGAAATTCCCTTTTGAAATCATGTGTGATGCGAGTAATTATGCGGTTGGAGTTGTCCTGGGACAAAGAATTGATCGATCTCCACATGTTATTTATTACGCATCAAGAACACTTGATAGTGCACAGAGCAATTACTCTACAACAGAAAAAGAACTTCTAGCCATTGTATTTGCTTTAGAGAAATTCCGTTCATATTTACTTGGAGCTAAAGTAATTATTTTTTCTGATCATGCAGCTTTGAAGTACTTGCTCAAGAAAAAAGAATCCAAGCCGAGACTTATTCGTTGGATACTTTTGTTGCAAGAGTTTGATTTGGAGATACGTGATAAGAAGGGCACATAAAATTTGGTAGCAGATCATCTCAGCAGATTGATCACGAGTGAAAGTGCATCGCCACTGAATTATGAATTTCCAGATGAGTATCTCTTCTCAATTCAAAATAGTAATCCTTGGTATGCTGACATTGCTAATTATTTAGTAACTAGAACTTTACCAAGTAATTTGTCTAGAGCTCAAAGAAATAAAATCAAAAGTGATGCCAAATATTGTACTTGGGATGATCCTTATCTGTGGAAATATTGCTCGGACCAAATTATTCGAAGATGTGTGCCCGAACATGAAACTCATTCCATCTTACAATTTTTTCATTCTTATGTATGTGGAGGACATTTTGGTCCAAAAAGAACAGCTCGTAAGGTGTTAGAAAGTGGATTGTTTTGACCTACTTTGTTTCGTGATTCATTTGTTTTGTAAGACTTGTGAGCAATGCCAAAAAACTGGAAGCTTAGGACATAGAGATCAAATGCCACTTAACCCCATTCTTATTTGTGAAATATTTGATGTCTAGGGGATTGACTTTATGGGTCCTTTTCCTTCTTCTTTCGGTAATGTTTACATTCTTCTTGTTGTGGATTATGTGTCGAAATGGGTAGAAGCTGAGGCTACTCGTACTAACGATGCTAAGGTTGTTGTAGATTTTGTCAAATCTCATATTTTTGCTAGGTACGGGACTCTAAGGGCAATAGTGAGTGATCGTGGCACTCATTTCTGCAACAAAGTGTTTGAAGCCTTATTGAAAAAGTATAATGTTACCCATCGAGTTTCAACTGCATATCATCCGCAAACGAGTGGGCAGGCTGAAATATCCAATAGAGAAGTCAAGTCTATACTTGAGAAGACTGTTAATCCAAACCGAAAAGATTCGAGTGTATGACTTGATGATGCACTTTGGGCTTACCGAACAGCATATAAGACTCCTATTGGTATATCTCCTTACCGTTTGGTATATGGTAAACCCTGTCACTTGCCGGTAGAGCTGGAACATCGAGTATATTGGGCTATCAAATAATGCAATATGAAAATGGATGAAGCGGGTAAAGAGAGAAAATTACAGTTGCAAGAGCTAGAGAAAATTCGTCATGAAGCTTACAAGAGCTAAAGGATTTACAAAGAAAAAACGAAAGTATTCCATGATCGTATGATTTCCAGGAAAGAATTTTTTGTTGGTCAAAAAGTCTTACTTTTTCATTCTAAATTGAAATTATTTCCTGGTAAATTACGTTCCAAATGGATTGGGCCTTTTATTGTAACTAACATATTTCCTTATGGCATAGTTGAGATACAGAATCCAGATACTAACCGAATTTTCAATGTCAATGGTCATCGTTTGAAAATGTTTCATGAAAATTATTTAGTTCAAAACGTTGACGATATTGACTTGGAAATTCCGGTTTATCACGGATGATGAATAGTGATGTGTAGCCAAAGACTGTAAAGAAAGACGCTTTTGGGAGGCAGCCCAAATTTTATGTTTTCTAGTGTAGCTAAAAAAAAAAAAATGGGAGTTTTAGTTCGTTCATTGATGCAGCGAAATTTTTTACGTAAAGCGTGGGCACGCTCTAAATTGAGATACTCAATTTTCGAGCATACCAGAAATTACATAAGGCGTGCCCACGCCTTATTGAAATAGTTTCGCTGATCCACAATCCTTGGATTCTTCCTTAGTTGACAATTTTGGGTAAGGCGTGGGCACGCCTTATTTGCCCTCAACTGCTGGAGACATCCTTGGCTCCCATTTTTTTTCTTTTTCTTTTTCTTTTTCTTTTTATTTTATTTTATTTATTTCTTTGTTTTATTTTGAAAACCCTAGTATCTTATTTTCTTTTACAAGGAAAGAGAACAGTCGCACAACAGCCCAACTCGCACTGCTCATCCTGCACAGCAGCCCACCTTCGCACTGCTCATTCTTCGCTACAGCTACGTTCAGCCAGCCACACCGTCGAGCCCAGTCGCACAATAGCCCGCCTTTGCCCCGTCTCTCCTTCACCGCAACCCAGCCACCACACCATAGCCGTCGCTCATTGCCACAATTCCATCAACAATTGACTGTGATGAGTCGAGCATCCCGAGCCCAGAAAGGCAAATCTGTAGCTAGCAGTTCTCCAAGCTCGATCCCGAACTCTGATTCGTCCGACGCTGAGTCGGATACAACCCCCATTCAGAAAAGAGCATGAGTAGGGAAGAAGTTGCACATTCTTCCACCTTCGGAGTCAGATTTGAACGGCAGACTGACATTCACAAAGAAAAAAGATAAAGAACGATACCGGGACGTCTGCAAACAAAATATCATCCCTTGTAAGTGTCTCAACTTCCCTACTATGGAGCTCTTGCATATAAAAGATGAAGTGATGCAGTCAATTGAAAATATAGGATAGCAATCTTATTTTTCGATTAATTATCCTGCTTATATTGAGCTTGTTCGAGAATTTTACACTACTTTCGAATTTAAAAAGTCTGCTGATTTAAGTTTGAATGATCCGAAGGTGATTATCTTTAGGTTAATGGGGAAAGAGTTCAAGTTTTCACTTACTCAATTCAATATTGCATTTGGTTTTGTAACAGAAGAGTATGCGAAAACTGATGAGTATGAGAATGCCTGTGATTATGCTACAAAATTTGGTCCAATTAGTGCTGATGAGTCCATGTCTAATAATCCTGTTTCTTATGATCCAAAGAAATCTACCGATACATATCTTCACAAGCCTGCACTTAGGTACATCCATAGATTTCTTGCATTTTCCTTTTCGGGACGTAAGGATAATTCTGCATTGTTGAATAAGGTTGAGCTTTATTTTCTATTTTGCATGGAGAACAAATTTAAAGTGAACCTTGGGTTTTGGCTTGCTTCACAATTTGTTCATGTCTTATCTAACAAAAGGAATTTGATTTTGGGCTCTTTGATAACTCAATTGGCTGTGAACTTGCAATTGATTGATCCTGATAACAATGATCTCCATGTTGCATGTGAAATGTTTCCCTTAGACTTAACTTGTTTGGAGAATATGTTGTTAGTGGAAACAGTAGGTGGTTTGTATCGGTTTCATGCACCTGGACCTACTGAAATGCCGAAGCAACGAAGGGTCTCTCATCTAAGATCACGTACTTCACGTGATCTCCATGAGGATGAGGAGACTATCATACCTAACCCCTCTTTTCAGGATTATTGCCACACACAGTTTGAGCTTTTGCAGGCACAATTGGCTAGAATGGAGTTGAATCAAATGGCTTACTTCAAGCACCATGGCTTTGATCCGCCGTTTCCCCCTCCACAATAGAAGACATGACGTTTGCACGTCCTAGACTATCCAGGGAAGTCCTTCACTTTGCCTTTATACTTACTTTACATTGAGGACAATGTTAGTCTAGGTGTGAGGGAGGGGGAATTGATTGTTATGTTTGTTGACTTGCTATTTTGGTTTTGGCCTATTCTAATATCTAGTTCATTTTTGTGATTCTTGTTATCTGAGTTCTGATTCTTCTATTGCTATCCATGTTTTGATGTGTTCTTTAAAAAAAAAATCACTTTTGTTATACTTTGTTTAATCATTATTGGTGATTGATTGGAAACAAAAATGCATGGATTTTACACACATAGATCCTTATGTTGTGAGCTTTTGGGCTGATGAGCATTCCTATAGTATGCTCCATTTCTTTCTTGGTGTGATTGTCATGTATAATTGATTTTTCTAGAACTTGCATTGTTATTCGTATCACTGTTAAACCATTGATGAATTGGATGTTCTGAATCGAAATATGGGTAATTAGGTTTCAGCCACTTTCTTTAACATGATTAATCATTTGCTTCAAGCCTACCCTGCATATTTTACCCTTAGTGAGCCATCTTTGTGCCTTGGCCTTTTCATTGAAAATTTTTGCCACACTACAAGCCATGCTCGTTGATATACTCCATTGAATTTTGAGTCGAAGATCATATAAACTTGTCCCACTTAGCTCTTATTCATGTCATTGGAATAGATTGCCTAAATTTGAACTTTTGTAAAGCTTATGTGTTGTATTCCTCCTCTTTCCAAAAAAAAAAAAATCAAAAAAAAAAAAGAAGAAAAAAAATCAAAAAGAAAAAGAAAAAAAAAGATGAGGAATAAAAAAGTTCAAATTTAGGCAATCTATTCCAATGACATGAATAAGAGCTAAGTGGGACAAGTTTATATTATCTTCGACTCAAAATTCAATGGAGTATATCAACGAGCATGGCTTGTAGTGTGGCAAAAATTTTCAATGAAAAGGTCAAGGCACAAAGATGGCTCACTAAGGGTAAAATATACAGGGTAGGCTTGAAGTAAATGATTAATCATGTTAAAGAAAGTGGCTTAAACCTAATTACCCATATTTCGATTCAGAACATCCAATTCATCAATGGTTTAACAGAGGTACGAATAACAATGCAAGTTCTAGAAAAATCAACTATACATGACAATCACACCAAGAAAGAAATGGATCATACTATAGGAATGCTCATCAGCCCAAAAGCTCACAACATAAGGATGTATGTGTGTAAAATCCATGCATTTTTGTTTCCAATCAATCACCAATAATGATTAAACAAAGTATAACAAAAGTGATTTTTTTTTGAAAGAACACATTAGAACATGGATAGCAATAGAAGAATCAGAACTCAGATAACAAGAATCACAAAAATGAACTAGATATCAGAATAGGCCAAAACCAAAATAGCAAGTCAACAAACATAACAATCAATTCCCCCTCCTTCACACCTAGACTAACATTGTCCTCAATGTAAAGTAAGTATAAAGGCAAAGTGAAGGACTTTCCTGGATAGTCTAGGACGTGCAAACGTCATGTCTTCTATTGTGGAGGGGGAAACGGCGGATCAAAGCCATGGTGCTTGAAGTAAGCCATTTGATTCAACTCCATTCTAGCCAATTGTGCCTGCAAAAGCTCAAACTGTGTGTGGCAATAATCCTGAAAAGAGGGGTTAGGTGTGGTAGTCTCCTCATCCTCATGGAGATCACGTGAAGTACGTGATCTTAGATGAGAGACCCTTCGTTGCTTCGGCATTTCAGTAGGTCCAGGTGCATGAAACCAATACAAACCACCTACTGTTTCCACTAACAACATATTCTCCAAACAAGTTAAGTCTAAGGGAAACATTTCACATGCAACATGGAGATCATTGTTATCAGGATCAATCAATTGCAAGTTCACAGCCAATTGAGTTATCAAAGAGCCCAAAATCAAATTCCTTTTGTTAGATAAGACATGAACAAATTGTGAAGCAAGCCAAAACCCAAGGTTCACTTTAAATTTGTTCTCCATGCAAAATAGAAAATAAAGCTCAGCCTTATCCAACAATGCGGAATTATCCTTACGTCCCGAAAAGGAAAATGCAAGAAATCTATGGATGTACCTAAGTGCAAGCTTGTGAAGATATGTATCGGTAGATTTCTTTGGATCATAAGAAACAGGATTATTAGACATGGACTCATAAGCACTAATTGGACCAAATTGTGTAGCATAATCACAGGCATTCTCAAGATACTCATCAGTTTTCGCATACTCTTCTGTTACAAAACTAAATGCAATATTGAATTAAGTAAGTGAAAACTTGAACTCTTTCCCCATTAACCTAAAGATAATCACCTTCGGATCATTCAAACTTAAATCAACAGACTTTTTAAATTCGAAAGTAGTGTAAAATTCTCGAACAAGCTCAATATAAGCAGGATAATTAATCGAAAAATAAGATTGCCATCCTATATTTTCAATTAACTGCATCACTTCATCTTTTATATACAAGAGCTCCATAGTAGGGAAGTCGAGACACTTACAAGGGATGATATTTTGTTTGCAGATGTCCCGATATTGTTCTTTATCTTTTTTCTTTGTGAATGTCAGTCTGCCGTTCAAATCTGACTCCGAAGGTGGAAGAATGTGCAACTTCTTCCCTACTCGTGCTCTTTTCTGAATGGGGGTTGTATCCGAATCAGCATCGGACGAATCAGAGTTTGAATTTGGGCTTGGAGAACCGCTAGCTACGGCTTTGCCTTTCTGGGCTCGGGATGCTCGACTCATCACAGTCAATTGTTGATGGAATTGTGGCAATGAGCGACGGCTATGATGTTGTGGCTGGGTTGCGGCGAAGGAGAGATGGGGCGAAGGCGGGCTGCTGTGCGAATGGGCTCGACGGCATGGCTGGCTGAATGCAGCTGCAGCAAAGGATGAGCAGTGCGAAGGTGGGCTGCTGTGCAGGATGAGCAGTGCGAGTTGGGCTGCTGTGCGACTGCTCTCTTTCCTTGTAAAAGAAAATAAGATACTATGGTTTTCAAAATAAAACAAAGAAATAAATAAAATAAAATAAAATAAAAAGAAAAAGAAAAAGAAAAAAATGGGAGCCAAGGATGTCTCCTGCAGTTGAGGGCAAATAAGGCGTGCCCACGCCTTACCCAAAATCGTCAATTAAGGAAGAATCCAAGGATTGTGGATCAGCGAAACTATTTCAATAAGGCGTGGGCACGCCTTATGTAATTTCTGGTATGCTTGAAAATTAAGTATCTCAATTTAGAGCGTGCCCACGCTTTACGTAAAAAATTTCGCTGCATCAATGAACGAACTAAAACTCCCGTTTTTTTATTTTTTTTTAGCTTCTCTAGAAAACATAAAATTTGGGCTGCCTCCCAAAAGCGTCTTTCTTTACAGTCTTTGGCTAGACATCACTATTCATCATCTGTGATAAACCGGAATTTCCAAGTCAATATCGTCAACGTTTTGAACTAAATAATTTTCATGAAAGATTTTCAAACGATAACCATTGACCTTGAAAATTCGGTTAGTATCTGGATTCTGTATCTCAACTGTGCCATAAGGAAATACGTTAGTTACAATAAAAGGCCCAATCCATTTTGAACGCAATTTACCAGGAAATAATTACAATTTAGAATGAAAAAGTAAGACTTTTTGACCAACAAAAAATTCTTTCCTGGAAATCATACGATCATGGAATGCTTTCGTTTTTTCTTTGTAAATCCTTGAGCTCTCGTAAGCTTCATGACAAATTTCCTCTAGCTCTTGCAACTGTAATTTTCTCTCTTTATCCGCTTCATCCATTTTCATATTGCATTGTTTGATAGCCCAATATGCTCGATGTTCCAGCTCTACCGGCATGTAACATATCTAGATCATGGATCAATATGAAGATCTAGATAGAACAAAAGAGGGTCATGTAACATCGCCCGTACACTCCAATCTTTTCGGTTTGGATTAAAAGTCTTCTCAAGTATAGACTTGACTTCTCTATTGGATATTTTAGCCTGCCCACTCGTTTGCGGATGATATGCAGTTGAAACTCGATGGGTAACATTATACTTTTTTAATAAGGCTTCAAACACTTTGTTGCAGAAATGAGTACCACGATCACTCACTATTGCCCTTGGAGTCCCGTACCTAGCAAAAATATGAGATTTGACAAAATCTACAACAACCTTAGCATCGTTAGTACGAGTAGCCTTAGCTTCTATCCATTTCGACACATAATCCACAACAAGAAGAATGTAAACATTACCGAAAGAAGAAGGAAAATGACCCATAAAGTCAATCCCCCAAACATCAAATATTTCACAAATAAGAATGTGGTTAAGTGGCATTTGATCTCTATGTCCTAAGCTTCCAGTTTTTTGGCATTGTTCACAAGTCTTACAAAACAAATATGAATCACGAAACAAAGTAGACCACAACAATCCACTTTCTAACACCTTACGAGTTGTTCTTTTTGGACCAAAATGTCCTCCACATGCATAAGAATGACAAAATTGTAAGATGGAATGAGTTTCATGTTCGGGCACACATCTTCGAATAATTTGGTCCGACCAATATTTCCACAGATAAGGATCATCCCAAGTACAATATTTGGCATCACTTTTGATTTTATTTCTTTGAGCTCTAGACAAATTACTTGGTAAAGTTCTAGTTACTAAATAATTAGCAATGTCAGCATACCAAGGATTACTATTTTGAATAGAGAAGAGATACTCATCTGGAAATTCCTCTTTCAGTGGCGATGCACTTTCACTCATGATCAATCTGCTGAGATGATCTGCTACCAAATTTTCTGTGCCCTTCTTATCACGTATCTCCAAATCAAACTCTTGCAACAAAAGTATCCAACGAATAAGTCTCGGCTTGGATTCCTTTTTCTTGAGCAAGTACTTCAAAGCTGCATGATCAGAAAAAATAATTACTTTAGCTCCAAGTAAATATGAACGGAATTTCTCTAAAGCAAATACAATGGCTAGAAGTTCTTTTTCCGTTGTAGAGTAATTGCTCTGTGCACTATCAAGTGTTCTTGATGCGTAATAAATGACATGTGGAGATCGATCAATTCTTTGTCCCAGGACAGCTCCAACCGCATAATTACTCGCATCACACATGATTTCAAAAGGGAATTTCCAATTTGGTGGTTGGATAATTGGTGTTGATGTTAACTTTTCCTTCAGACAATCAAATGCATCCTTGCATGCATCATTGAATTCAAAATTTACATCCTTCTGTAACAGCGTAGTTAGGGGATGGGTAATCTTGGAAAAATCCTTGATAAAGCGACGATAAAAACCTGCATGACCAAGAAAGGAACGAACATCCCGCACACTTGCGGGGTAAGGCAAAGATTTTATAACATCTATCTTAGCTTTATCAACTTCAATTCCCCTTGCTGAAACAACATGTCCTAAAATAATACCTTGATCAACCATGAAATGACATTTTTCATAGTTCAAAATAAGGTTTTTTTCTATGCATCGTCGAAGGACTTTTGAAAGGTTAGCAAGACATGAGTCAAAAGAATCACCATAGACTGTAAAGTCATCCATAAATACCTCTATGATGTTCTCTACATAATCCGAGAAAATACTAACCATACATCTCTGAAATGTGGCTGGAGCATTACAAAGTCCGAAAGGCATACGTCGGTATGCAAATGTGCCAAAAGGACATGTGAACGTCGTTTTTTCCTGATCTTCCAATGCAATTGGAATTTGGTGGAAACCTGAATAGCCATCAAGACAACAATAATGAGTTCGACCGGCTAAACGTTCAAGCATTTGATCAATAAAAGGAAGAGGAAAATGATCTTTTCTAGTTAAAGCATTCAACTTCCTATAATCGATACATACTCTCCATCCATTTTGAACTCTAGTAGCCACCAACTCACCTTCACAATTTTCTACTACAGTAATACCTGTTTTCTTCGG
This sequence comes from Caryopteris x clandonensis, assembly GCA_028749325.2. Lineage (NCBI taxonomy): Eukaryota > Viridiplantae > Streptophyta > Magnoliopsida > Lamiales > Lamiaceae > Caryopteris > Caryopteris x clandonensis. Next base: position 3,836,512 of record JAPYKT020000024.1, on the reverse strand, counting down.
AACGACTTGGACCGGACTTACCCATTTGCTGTCGGAAATCGGATAGATCATACCTGCATCAAGGAGTTTCAAGATTTCTGTCTTCACTACTTCCATCATAGGTGGATTCAATCTACGTTGAGCTTCTCTAGAAGGCTTGTATCCTTCTTCCAGCAATATGCGGTGCATGCATAAATGAGGACTCAATCCCTTTATGTCCGCAATCGTCCACCCAATGGCTTCTTTGAACTCTTTGAGCACTCGAATTAACTTCTCCTCTTCCAAGGTGGAGAGCTTGCTAGAAATGATCGCCGGTAGAGTTTCTCCTTCTCCCAAGAAAATATACTTTAAATGTTCGGGAAGAAGTTTTAACTCCAACTTAGGTGCCTGAACAAGAGAAGGAAGAAGTTTAGTATGAGAAACAGGTAATTCAACATAAGAAACATTAAACCTCCAAGGTGTTAATGATTCTAGCTCACAAACTGTTTCATACAATTTAGAGTCGACATCAAACTTCCTCATGTACTCTTGTGAACTTTCAAGAGTTAAGTTCCTACTAAGTACAACTTTCAACTTATCATCATCACTCATATCAAAGATATTTTGTGCTAGAGAATCAATGATATCCACAACAAAAACAGAAGACACATCACTTGGATATCTCATGGCCTCATAGATATTAAACTTAATAATCTCACCATCAAATTCCATAGTAAGTGAACCATTAAACACATCGATTTTTGTTCTAGATGTTTTCAAAAAAGGTCTCCCTAACAAAATCAAAGAACGAGATGATTCATCCTCTTCCATATTTAGCACATAAAAATCAGCAGGAAATATTAATTCATTCACTTGAACTAACACATCCTCCAATACACCTTCAGGATAAACATTAGACCTATCAGCCAATTGAATAATCACACCAGTTTCTTTTAAAGGACCAATATTCAAAGATGAATAAATAGATAATGGCATGACATTAATTGAAGCTCCAAGATCTAACATTGCTCTTTCAACTCTCACATTACCAACTTTACAAGGAATGGAAAACATACCCGGATCCTTGCATTTAGGAGGTAACTTTTTCTGGAGAACAGCTGAAACATTTTCACCCATACTTACAAATTCATTACCTTTCAGCTTTCTCTTGTTTGTGCATAATTCCTTCAGAAATTTGGCATACCGTGGTACCTGTTTTATTGCATCGAGTAAAGGGATGTTTACCTCGACCTTACGAAAGGTATCCAAGATTTCTTTTTCCTCTTCCTCCTTCTTAGATTTAGAGAATCTAGTAGGGAAAGGAGGTCTCGGTGTGATAACCTTTGGTAGTGGCTCAGAATGAAGTTCTTTGGGTAGATCGCTTTGAGTTCGAGGAACTTCAACTTCCTTTTCCACTTCTTCCACCAAGTTCCTTCCACGAGACGACTCGGGAACATCCTCTAGTCTTTTTCCACTTCTCAAAGTGATTGCATTTGCATTTTGCTTTGGATTCACAATCGTTTGAGATGGTAATTTACCTTGAGACTCCATTTGGCTCATAGATGAAGCCAGTTGGCCCACTTGGTCTTCTAGCTTCTTCATACTTGTCCTCGTTTCCTGTTGAAATTGTTGTGTGTTAAGTGCAAGATTTTTAACAATTTCTTCAAGAGACATACCTGAATTCGAAGAAGACTGTTGTTGATGAGGAAGAAGTTGCTTAGGCTGAAAGTTTTGGAATTGGGGCCTTGGACCATAATTGAAGTTTGGATGATCTCTCCAACCGGGATTGTATGTGTTGGAGTACGGATCATACTTCCTTTGTGTCGGTCCTGAAAATCCCCCAACTATATTAGCTTGCTCATGGGGCTCATCTTGAAGCGTTGGGCACATGTCAGTTGGATGTTCTATGGAAGCACAAATCCCACATGCCTTAACTTGTTGAACATTTCCTGCAACCATTTTCTGAACAAGTGTAGTTAGATTAGCAATTTGACTTTCAATGGAAGAAGAACTTACCTCATTCACTTTTCTGTAAGACATATCATGCCTAACTCCAAACTGCTGAGAATTAGCAGCCATGGTGGTAATTAAGTCTCTAGCCTCGGTAGGCGTTTTGTTCACTATAGCACCTCCACTGGCGGCATCCATCATCCTTCTCTCTATGGGAAGCAATCCTTCATAAAAATATTGTATGAGAAGCTGCTCTGATATTCCATGTTGAGGGCAACTTGCACTAAGTTGTTTAAATCTTTCCCAATACTCGTGAAGCCCTTCTGAATCTTTTTGCTTAATTCCACAAATTTCCCTTCTAATACTTGCAGCTTTCGAAGCGGGGAAAAATTTGTCAAGGAATAACAAAACCATTTCCGTCCATGTAGTCACAGAACCAGATGGCAAATAAAATAGCCAATCCTTTGCTTTATCGGCTAGGGAAAATGGGAAAGCACGTAGCTTAATTTGTTCCTCCGTAACACCCTGTGGTTTCATGCTAGAACAAACTACATGGAACTCTTTTAAATGTTTGTGGGGGTCTTCATTTTCTAATCCATGGAATCTTGGAAGAAGATGGATTAATCCGGACTTCAACTCAAAATCACCCTCCACAGCTGGGAATTGAATGCAAAGTGGTTGTTGATTTACATTTGGTGGTGCAGCCAATTCCCTCAACGTTCTTTCTGCATTAGCCATGGTTGGCTCTATTTCTGTTTCAGAATCACTTGAAGAGTCAGCCAACGATACTGCCAAATTCAGTCCGGGAGAAGATGGTGATAATGCTTGCTTTCTCAATTTCGTTTCTCTCCTCAATCTTCTAGCAGTCTTTTCAATTTCAGGATCAAATTGGAGTTCACCTGCACGAGAAGAACGGGGCATAAAAACGAACAAATAACAAAATAAAAATAAATAAAAGAATAAATCAACTTGACACCAATCCCCGGCAACGGCGCCAAAAATTTGTTGGCTGTCGAGACCAACAAATAATAAAACATTTGTTCTTAAAGATTTGTGATAGTGATGAACAAGGATCGTATCCACAGAGATTGGTAGTTTTTTTATTCTTTTGTTGTAAATAAAATCAGGGGGGTTTGAGGTTTGGTGAATAGCAATATTCAATTGAGCAAGAACAATATGTAATGTGAGTGAAATTCAGTTTAAACAAATTCAACCAAGGGTTAACTTCAGAATATGTTCGTAAAATTGATCATGGATGCAAATATGGTTCTTTCATTCAATCATTAAATTGGTTATAGTTGCTGGTAAGACCAAAAGAACCTATCTCTCCTTAGTTGTTCGATAATCAGGGTACGACCTCTAATTATTTCCCTTATCAATAAACAATTCTAGATACGATCATATAATTTAATTTATCAATAGCATTAGGTAGAGAGAGACCACCAATTCTAGCCAACAAACACACATGTAGGTTTATTTAAGCTAGATCATATATCTCCATAACAGATTGGTTCAAATAATCATGTTATTGTACCACTTATATTAGAATGGTTAAACAATTACGGGTTTAACAATTTAATTGGCAACATATTGTTTCAACAATCAAAAGATTGGCCACTCATTCAATCATCAAAACAATAAGATCTATCGCACACGGAAGATATATGAATAACGAAAATGAAAGAACAAATAAAAACTAATTAGATCTCACAATTCGGATGAACATAGTCTTCTGTAATTCCCTTGGATGAAAAGATGACGCTTAGCCTTCCATGGAGAATTGCAGCAAAAATAAAAATTAAAAGAGTGTATCAAATTCTCGGTCCTTCTTCTCTCCATAACTCCCCTATATATATAACCTCCCTTACCACCCACTAATTCTAATAATAATTATCATCATAAATCAGACGTAACTGCCATCACTTAATGGGGAATTAAGAGTGGGCAATTATGTTCATTTCCGTTAGTGGGCGTTTCGAGCTAAGGCGTGCCCACGCCTTATGCAAAAACTTTGGCTAGCACCAGCACATCTTCAAATCCGATGGTAAGGCATACCCACGCCTTACGGAAAAACTTTGGCTGGTCCTTTCACATCTTCAAATCCACCATTTTATATCCAAAATGCATTAATCCATCCAATTGCCCTACAAAACACAATCTTTAATCAAAACTCAAGAACTAAGCATGATTATAAACCAAAACCAAGGGAAATAAGATAAAGAAATATAGATAAAATATATCATATCATGGAATCACAAGTTTCATCAAGTAGTTGTTTTGTTTGATTTTGTGACATATATTGTTAAAGATTGCACATATCATAAGTTCCTTCTGAGTAATGTTATTTTCTTAGTGTTATATGTTGATGACATACCACTAATGATTCATGTTCGTTATATGATACCAAGATCTAGGCATGGTATAGTACGATATACCAAAATTTTTACACTATACTATATATTTTGGTATATGAAAAATCATATCGATAACGTACCAATATAGCACTTTACTCATACTGTGCCGTACCAAATTTTTGATATATTATATTATACCGATATTTTGATATACTGTTTCATATAATTTTTTTTGGTATATCGCTTCATACCTGAAGTTTTGGTATATCGTGTCATACCAAATTATCGATATAGCAAAAGCGTTTCAATATTTCAATATATCAATGTTCTAGTATACACCGAAATATTAGTCTACTAAAATACCATTTGGTATATAGGTATATTGAAATAACATTCGGTATATTGAAAAAACGTTAGGTATAATTGGTATACCAAAAATATTATTTTTTTATGTCATTACCGTAAAAGTTTTTGGTACGGTAGGTATACCTATATTGTTTTGAAACTATTAATATGGAGAAATCATTCTCAAGGCATTATAGGATCATCTTAAATGGGTTGTATAGACAAACTATGGCAAATATAAGACATGCAAAATTGCAAGCCAAAAAATACCCATGTAGCGAAAGAAGACGAATTCAGTCTCAATCAGTGCCCTTAAAATTAATCTTGAGATTTAGAAAATGAAAAAGACTCCCTATAGTCTGGTGTTAGAAGTTTGATGTATGTTCATACTTGTACAAGACCAACTATACTTTTGTTGTTCGTATATTGAAAAGATATTTAAGTAACTTAGGTATGGACAACTGGGAAGCAGCCAAACAAGTTATAATATACCTACGTAGACCTAAGGATTACATGATTACATAAGAGATTAGATTAGTTGGAGATCATTCGATACTGATTCTAATTTGGCCAGACAAAGCAACAAATGATTCACGTCGGACTATATGTTTTTTGTTCGCTAGAAGAGTTATTTCATGGAGAAGTGTTAGCAAACTATATGTTTTTTGTTCGCTAGAAGAGTTATTTCATGGAGAAGTGTTAGCAAACACTTGTAGAACTTTCTGTCGTGGCAGCAAAAACTTGTAGTACATTATGAGACATCTAATCATGAGATATTGTTGCAAGACTTTGTTACCAAACCACAAATATTTACAAGTATAGAAAGATCACTAAAATTATACTGTGACGATAACTCGATAATGCTATAGTCCAATAACAATATGATCTCTACTAAGTCACATTTGTTATAAAGAAAATAGAGATAGATTGCAAATCCACTAACTAAGAATCTACCACCGAATGTGTTTCGCAAGCACATTGCACATATGGGGTAATGTTTTAAAAGAGTTTGGGATAGTGGGAGTCTATATATGGTTGATTGCTCTATACATAACTAGTATTTCTTCTGTGTGTTGTACAATTTGTAATATTTATAATAATATAATAGTAAATAATAATTAATAGTAATATAATTATTTAATTGTGTATTTTGTTTTATATCGCATTATGGTGTCGTGTGAAATTTTATTCCTTTTTGTAGTAAATAAATAATTTTATAAAATAATAATATATATTTCTAAAATAAAATTCATAATATATAAAATTTAATTTTATTTTACATAAAAATATCTCACAACTTTGTTTTATATTAGAATATTTTAAATATAAAAATATATTCCAATTAAAAATATATTTAATATTTTTAAACAATTATTTTTATACATGCAATATGGATATCAAATTAAAGATTTTGAAAAAAAGAATTAATTTGATATATTTTTCATGAAAAATAAATTGAGACGTAAAAGTTATAAGCGTTTGAAATTTGAGGTGAAAAAGTAAAAAATAAAAAAATAAAAAAAGGAAAAAAGGTGATTGGCCAACTGTTTTGGCCATAATTTCACCTACCTTCCGGGCGTGTGCAAAACATGCACCAATAACAATGCGTGTGCCCAAATTATTTTTTTCGTCCAAAAATTTTAGGCAGAAAAATGGGATTCCTTTAATTTTGCCAAACTGTCCTGCTTTTATATTAATATAGATTAGAGTACTTTTGGGCTGCATTTACTTTGGAAGAAAAGAATTGGGCGGGATAGGATTAAGGTGCCTTAAATTGAGGGATTTGATAAATTATCAAAACTTGTTAACTTTGGAGGAGGGGATATGTTATCCCCATCCTTCATTTACTTGGCAGGATAATAAAAATTACTTTAATACCCTTATAAAAATAAACTCATAAATATTCTCTTGATTCATCGATTTTTCTTTAATTACTTTTGAAAGTTTTTGAATTTAATAATAATAAAATAATAATAATAATAATAATAATAATAATAATAATAATAATAATAATCATCATCATAAGAAGAAGACACATTGTAATAATAAAAATAATTATAATAATAACAATAATAACAATAATAATAAAATTAATAATAATAATAATAATAATAATAATAATAATAATAATAATAATAATAATAATAATAATAATAATAATAAAAGAAGAAGAAAGGGACATATGTTTTGTTATTCTCAGACAATTTACCATAAATGACAACTTATCTCCCACTCAAAATAAGGGGATAAAATATCAGTTCTTATATTTTCAAAATTTGTGCTTATTTCGAATATCTGAGATAAAACAATTTTTTTGTCAAAAAAAGTAAACGAGTGATAAGATTGGATAATATATCCGTATCCAACTTTATCACACATAGTAAATGCTGCCTTGGTTGATTCTATGTATAATATTTTATAGGGTTTGCTATTAGTTGATGTTACTAAGAGATAGGGTTGGAGCAATGAAAATAAACTGTAAATCATATTATATGTACTTTTTATAGTACATATCATCTGTTATTGGTTGTATTTGTAACAGATCATGTGGAAAATTTGATCAAAGTTAACTTGATCATATCCTTATTCTTTGATATGGTTTTTTTTTATCTAAATAATGCAGAGAAAAAAATATTTTGAAAAATAGGTTAGTTTGGAAAAGTGTTTTGAAAATAGGGTAAACGTCAAGCTCAATGATGTTTTTTGGTAAAAACGTCACCGGGTCTGACGTTGCAATTTTGAAATTAAAAACGTCAGGCCCGCTGACTTTTTTAATTTTAAAAGTTATATACATGCATTATGTTTTCAATCAGACATCCATGCATCCATCCATAAATATATATATATATGCAATTATATTATATATAAAATATATATATATATATATATATATTTGTAATTTGTATTATATTTATTTATATTATTAGAAATCAATTTTTTATATCTACTGAACATAAATCAAATATAATATTAGATATATTTTTATATTTTTAATTATATAAATATATACTTATTTCAATACTATATAAAATAATAACATATTGGTAAATCAATAAAAATTCTAAATATAAAAAAAATTATAATATAAAAAACATATTCAGAAAATATGTAATTTAAAGAATATTTTTTAATAATTATTATTTACAATATGAATTTCAGAAAAAATATATATATATATACACACATTAATACATAAATATATACATATATACATTTAAAAAAAAGAAAAAAATTAAATATCGTCAGGCCCACTTACGTTTCTTTTAAAAAAAATTATTTTTTAAAATTTTTTAATATGTATATAATATATATTATAAATATATATATATATATATATATATATATATATTATTCCTTATATATTATGAATAAATTAAATATAATTATCGTTTATATTTTTTTGTTATATAAATATATATATATAGAAATTTATGTATATATATATATTTGATAGAAATATATATTATATTATATAATTTTAAAAGGTAAACTTTTATATTATTTTTTCAGATAATACAAAAATTATGTGATTTAAAGAATATTTTTTAATAATTATTATTTTTAATTTGAATTTCAGAAAAAAATAATATATATATATATATTTATACATAAATATATACATATATACAAATTTAAAAAAATGAAAAAAAATATCGTCAGGCCCACTAACGTTTCTTTTAAATTTTTTTATTTTTTAATATGTATATAATATATATTATAAATATATATATATATATATATATTATTTCTTATATATTCTGAATAAATTAAATATAATTATCGTTTATATTTTTTTGTTATATAAATATATATAGATATATATATAGACATTTACGTATATATATTTTATAGAAATATATATTATATTATATAATTTTAAAAAGTAAAATTTCATATTATTATTTAAGATAATAAAAAAATTATGTAATTTAAAGAATATGTTTTAATAATTATTGTTTATAATTTGAATTTAAGAAAAAAAATAATATTTATATGTATATATATTAATACATAAATATATACATATAAAAAAAGAAAAAAAATTAAATATTGTCAAGCCCACTGATGTTTTTTCAGGCCCACTAACGTTTTAAAGAAACGTCAGTGGGCCTGATGTTTCTTTTAAATTTTTTTATTTTAATTTATATTTTTTTAATATGTATATAATATATATTATAAATATATAAATATTATTTCTTATATATTCTGAATAAATTAAATATAATTATTGTTTATTTTTTATTTGTTATATAAATATATATATATATAGAAATTTATGTATATATATTTTAAAGAAATATATATTATATTATATAATTGTAAAAAGTAAAATTTTATATTATTATTTAAGATAATAAAAAATTATGTAATTTAAAGATTACTTTTTAAGAACTATTGTTTATAATTTGAATTTCAGAAAAAAACATAATATATATATATATATTATTGCATAAATATATACATATATACATTTAAAAAAAGAAAAAAAATAAAATATTATAAGGCCCACTGACGTTTTAAAGAAACATCACCAGGCCTAACGTTTCTTTTGAATTTTTTTATTTTTTAAAATTTTTAATATGTATATAATATATTATATATATATTATTTCTTATATATTATGAATAAATTAAATATAATTATCGTTTATTTTTTGTTATATAAGTATATATATATAAATTTATGTATATATAGTTTTTAGAAATATATATTATATTATATAATTGTAAAAAGTAAAATTTTATATTATTATTTAAGATAATAAAAAAATAATGTAATTTAAAGAATATTTTTGAATAATTATTATTTATAATTTTAATTTCATAAAATATATATATATATATATATATATTAATACATAAATATATACATAATTACAAATATACATTTAAAAAAAGAAAAAAAATTAAATATCGTCAGGCCACTAACGTTTTAAAGAAAGTGAGTGGGCCTAACGTTTCTTTTGAATTTTTTTAATTGTTATATATTATATATTATATGATTTATTATAATTATCATTTATTTAATTTTTTTTGTTATTTAAAAAAATATATATAGAAATTTATGTATATATATTTTAGAGAAATATATTATATGATTGTAAATTAAAAATGTGATATTATTATTTAAGATAATTAAAATATATTATAAAAAATTTATACAATTTAAAGGATATTTTGTATAATTTGAAAATTTGAAATATATATATATTAATGCATAAATATATACATATATTTATAAATATAAAAAAATAAAATTAATATATCGTCAGGCCTACTGACGTTTTGAAGAACGTCAGTGGGCCTGACGTTTCTTTTGAAATTTATATTTTTTTATTTTGTGTAATTTGTATATAATATATATTATTATATATACATATATATTATTTCTTATATATTTCTTATATTGTTTCTTACATATATTAATTTTTTTCTCATATAAATTTTATTTTAGAAATATATATATATATATTTTTTTTTCTATATAAATATAAATTATATATTTGCAAATAATTAAATTTAATAATTTTATTTAAGATAATTAAATCATAATATGAATAATTATTTATAAAATAAAGAATATTTATTAATAATTATAATAATTTTTCAAGTATAATTATAATATTTTATATATTATTATACATAAATATATATATATATATATATATTTATATATTTTATTAAATTAAATAATAATACCTGCTACGAATGAATACATGAATTGCTTTTCAATGTCTATTCAATGTCTTTTTACTTTTTAGAGAATTGTCAATCAATTTTTACTTTTATAGAGATTTGTATATTTTGTTTACAGAGAGTCTAGTGAAATGAGGTTAGTTTTTATAGCGTGCACGTCTTCTCAAATCCCACTGAAATCTGCACCGTATTGTGCAGTCAATTCAGTAATGATTTATATTGTTGAACTAATATATAAATAGGAATGTCTTAGCATAATATATAAATGCATAAAAAGAATGAGTAAGGGAAAAGGGCGTGCTTTCACGAGTGATGAAGTATACACTGATGACTCGCCAATTTTGGATGAAAATAAGCCTTATTTCGATATTACATTGTCTAAATCACATTTTGCCCTGCACTATCTATTGGTAAATTTTCTTTTAGAAGAACTATAGTAATGTGTGTACATTATTTATTTAAAGTTTTATTTATTTATTTATTTATAAATTTTCATGCGGTTAATGCCTAAGGAGATGATTAAACTCTTGTCTAACATTGAAGTCCTAGTTGTTTTATGTTGTCTGGGAAAGTCATGGACAATGCGATACCATGGAAACCACAAAAAACCGAAATTTGATAATGCAAGTTGGGGGCGCTTTGTGGAGGACACGAAATTGAATTTGGGTGATTTATGTATTTTCTCATTGGTTGAAAATACTGGAACGAAAGTCACTTTTAAAATTGGTTTGGTCAGGCTAAGCGCTTCATTATTGTCTCGAGACGTATCGGGTACAAGTGGTGGTTCATGTAGTTAATTGTGTCCATGAAAAATTGCTAATAAGGATTTTATTTTGTTTGTTGTGTTTTTATAGAAAAAATTTATTCGGTTTAATAGTTTCTTGTTGTTTTATGCTTATGTTATTGTGTAATAATAAAATTAATTTATTATAATTTTCCATAATATTATTATTTAAATATAATTTTTGGTGTTCAATAAGATGAAGAAATAAATAATATATATATATATATAAAGCTAAGGTGAATTAACAACGATTACAACACCTAGCAGCTTAACATATACATATACTATAACACTCAATAAATAATACCCTAATACTATTACAATAGTCATGAAAATTCAACATTTGAAACAACAATCGTAGCTATACCAAAATATGTTTTCTTTGCCTTGGATCTCTCCATACTTGAGGAAGATGGTCCACTGACGACATCATTATCTTCAAACTTGAAAAGCTTCTCTAGTTGGTCGAAGAATGGCTCGTCATCCATTAAGTATGCAATTGTATTTGTCATTTTGGGATCATGATCCTATAAATGTAAGAATAATTAATATAAGTGTAAATTAGATATTTACAATCAAGAAAATGAATGGTTGCTCAAATTTTAGAGAAAATTACACATAAACGCCAATGATCTGGTGTAGCGTTAATAAACTGTTGTTCACCAACCATATGAACTCCAGCCGTCATTACCATTTTTTTGAACGTGTAGTGACGGGATTGTAGCATATCAACGCGGCTTTTCACGTCAGCATAACTGAATTTACGCTCTTTGAATTAGTTCTTCAAAAAATTTCTAACATTCAGTAAGCAGTTGCTATTATGGTTACCGATTTCCTAATCACCTGCTTCGACGTTCTTGACAAGAGTATTCACAAGCACTGTCTCCATCTCCTTTGTCTAGTCGGTGTCTGAATAGAACTCAGTTTCAAACAAGTTATAGCATTTTGATTGTGGAGGAAGATGAGAGAATTCCAATGGGTGATCCATATTTGTATGTAAGTAAAATGAATGTCACCACACACGTATTTATAATTCTAACATCTTGCTGGGTCTGTACGAATTTTTATTGTTCAGTAACTGTTTATAAAATTGTTGATGGGACGTTTGATTTCATATGATATTAATATATTAAAATAAATAAATATACAAATCAATTTTAAATGATATCAGATAATTATTATTATAAATAAATATAGTCAAGCACATTTGCTATCAATTTACCAATAGTAATGAATATGAGTTTAGAAGCCAAACAAGAAGATCACTTTGACCCCCTATTTCTAGATAGAATAAATTCATGGTCGATACGAAGTGTTTGATGGGTTGAAAGATTGATATGAGGATATTCACGCTCTTCAAATGCCCTTGCGGCACGTGCCACTCGTACTGTTGTCTCTGCATATCAAGTGCAATTTGAGAATTATATGGTTGACGATGCATATATTCTTCGATGTTGGCAACCCGTGTATCCAAGGCATTTCTCCATTCTAACCAATTATTCCAACCTGTATGAAGTTGATGTGAATGGTAGGGCTGCTGGGAAGTCCCGACCTCATACTGTGGGAGATTTTTCTTCTTCTTCCATGTGCGTATGCAAGTAGTTCTGCTTCCCCCATCATCTCATCTTCATTTTGTTCTTCGATATCTACATCCATAGGTTGTGTTCTTGTAAATGTACTTTTTCTCCTCCTCTTCCTTCTATTCTCTTCATTATTCAGTTCTCTTTCGCTCTCCTCGATGGCTTCAGTGTGGATTGAGCCATTAAGAAGAATATTCGTTACTTTTCCATCGGAGACATTTCTCAGACGAGAGTTGGACAGAGCAAGTCTTTTCTTATCATATAAAATGAGATACAATTTTCTCGTACAGGGGTGCAACATACACATCTTCATGTTGATTAGAAGTTCGAGGTTGATGGTTGTTTTGCCTGGAGTTTCTTCCAACCCTTCCAAATTAATCCCGACATATCGAGCAATTAGAGTAATCAACCCTCCAATATGGTTTGCTACTTGTTGTTTTGTTTGAACAAACTGCCTTAAAAGCATCGGTGCTACATTGAATTTTTTTCCCATTCATCAAACACCTTAAAATGACAACTCGTCCAATGTAACAACCCGCGGTTCAGGTTTCGCCAAAATTGTACTTGAGAGAAAGCGTTGGAACTATCAAATTGTCGGGCTTCTTATACTTGATGCTTTTGATCAGCTTGGATTGTAAATGGGTGGTTTGTTTGGGGAATCCTCCGTTATTTCCTTCCAAAACAGTATTGGATTGAATTCAGAGAAGTGTATCTTCGTATCTGGTAGATTAGATAATTTCTTTTTTGGAAATCCATAAATTTCATTTAACGTATCCGGCTCAAGCGTATGAAACTCATTACCCAAAATAGAAGGTTAAGGATCTCGGCACAGCATCATCGTATCTCATGTGTACGGTCGAAAAGAATTTAAGAACCAACCACTCATATGCCTTCTCTCGTAAGACGAAGAACTTAGACTATCCCATATTTTTGCACATTTTTTTAGATCATCGTAAATTCCTAGCTCTTTCATGCATTCTTCATCTACAAAATGGGTGGCCCGTCTTTTCGTATTGTACACCTCAAACCATCGCTCACTCCAAATATCCCAACCTTGAAATTCTAACTGTGTGCATCGAACATAGTTGTTAGAATTCTCTCGTATTCTTGTTGTTGTTCTTCCATGGAGTGTTGATTCCAATCGAAATCAGTACCTACAACTTACATTGAATGAATTCGAGTTCTAAGTCTTTCCTCCTCTTTAAATCTACGTCTAACCTATATTTGTCTACCCATATCATCAGCGGTGAGACCACGAGCACCAAACGGATATGGATACGGATAGATTTTCTCAATGGTACCTACAAATCATCAATGTATATATCCACTCTTGTATTATTTACATTACTTCAAACTTGCACATCTTTCATATTATTATAATAAATTCATTAGCTTCAATGGTAAACACTATATTCATATGCCCGTACACTTATTAATACACTTATTATCTATTCATCCCTTAATACATGTATTTAATTCATTAAAAATATGAAATAATCGTACGAGATTCTAATTTATGGGATAATAACAATACATTATCAATATTCAATGCCAATATGCACAAATCCCCAATTACTATGATGCACACCAAGTGTTCGATGAAATACGCCAATGAATCTAACCACCATAACATAAACCGACTGATGCCAAAATACTCCAACTAATACTTATCACCAACATATCACTCCAAATAACAATACATTATCAATATTCAATGCCAATATAGCCAAATCCCCAATTACTATGATGCACACCTAGTGCTCGATGAAATACTCCAATGAATTTAACCAACATAACATAACCCGATTGATGCCACAATACTCCAAATAATAGGTATCACCAACATATCACTCCACAAAAATAGATGGTTATTGAAAACATACCTTATTGAAAAAATATTAGTGATAAATGTGTGAAAAGCCCCAACCTTCAAATCTTCACAAATGTATCCGTGAATGCGATTTAGCGGATGAATTGAAAGATATAATATATTGTATGATATTTGTCTACAATTTTAGTAGAAATTCGAAGAGATTTTAGAGGATTTAAGAGAGATGGGTGAGAGTAGGGTTTTGGAGGTTGAGAAAAATGAGGGAAAGAGGGATACAAACCTATATATAATCCGGTTTTTTTGTCCGACTCGGTCAACTGAGTCATCATTTACACTCGAACATGACGACAACTCGGCCAGCTGAGTTGAAAAAAATTTAGAATTGTCACGTTCGGTTGCATCTCACTCCACTCAGTCAACACACTCGGTCGGTCAGTCAACTCGGCCGGCCGAGTGGAAAAAAACCTGGATTATCACGCTCGGTCGCATCTCACTCAACTTCGAGTTGAATTTTTTTTGGAATTGTCACGTTTGATCACATCTCACTTCACTCGGTCAACACACTCGATCGGTCAGTCAACTCGGCCGGCCGAGTGGAAAAAAAACCTGGATTGTCACGCTCGGTCGCATCTCACTCCACTCGGTCAACACACTCAGCGGTTAGTCAACTCGGCCAGCCAAGTGGAAAAAATCTAAATTTTAACGCTCGGTCGCATCTCACTCCACTGGGTCAACACACTTGGTCGGTCAGTCAACTCGGCCGGCCGTGTGGGAAATTTTTTTTGGATTTTGACGTTCGGTCGCATCTCACTCCACTCGATCAACACACTTAGCCGGTTAGTCAACTT
Organism: Caryopteris x clandonensis; assembly: GCA_028749325.2. Taxonomy (NCBI): domain Eukaryota; kingdom Viridiplantae; phylum Streptophyta; class Magnoliopsida; order Lamiales; family Lamiaceae; genus Caryopteris; species Caryopteris x clandonensis. Next base: position 3,821,166 of record JAPYKT020000024.1, on the reverse strand, counting down.
GGTCGGTCGAGTGGAAAAAAATTCTGGATTTTGATGCTCGGTTATGCCACTTAGTCAACCTTTTAACTCAAGTTTTCGAGTTAAGAATCATTTTTAGAAATAAATTTATAATTTTTTTGATAAATTCATTTATTTTTATGTTTTCTTCCCATAATTATATCTTTTCAGTGATATTTGTTTTTTTTTTTTTTGGGAAAATTGCAATTGAAGTAAACAAATGAAAAATAATACATACCTAGAAGGTAATTGTTTAAACCACATGAATTATTTCGACGTTACATAATAGTGATGCATATTATACCCACATTAGAAATGCCCTCATGTACCACAACCTCTACTTTTTCTCGTTCGCCGAGCTCTTCCTTGACCTGGCACTTCATTTCCTGAGGTTTCTTGTTGTCTTCTTCTAATTCCACCTCTTCTAACTCTTGTGTCAATGGCGGTTGCTTGTGGCTGTAAATTTTCTTCTACTTATCTTCCTTTAAAATTGTCGTCGAAAGAATTGTCATTTTGCTAGAGGATGATGTTGACTGATCGGCTACATCTCGGAAATTAACTATATCAGAGTGCTGGAATTGAATAGGAGTAAGACGGAAATACTCTTAGTTTGTCACATTTGTAGTTTCTTATGCTCCGAGATCAAAGTTCATATGGTGATATTGCGAGAGAGTGGACAAAGATGGATAGTATGGTGTCGGAGTATAAGTAGGTGTACTCATTGAAGGCCTATATACATCCGACATATTTTCTTCAGTTGGGCATTCTGGTCGTGAAGAGGTTGATGCAAAATTCCCATGTGGTGGCATCCGATGTTCAGGGCTAATTTCATGATCACCCCTATGACTTCTTCTAGTTCTCAAAATTGCATTCGATTGACTTTGGGACTCATGTTAATGTGCAGGCCGGGTATACGTCATGTATGTAGGCTCCGGAGACAACATCTCAATTGTTCGCTCTATATTTTCGTACAAGGAGAGATGTTCGTCTAACAAAGAATTAAGTTGCTCAATGTCCAACCTGTTTCTATTATTTATGCTTCTCTTCATGGGTTCCAACTATTCAATCTACAAATAATTTAACATATACACATTAAAACACATTGAATATACAGAAAAACTTAGATAGATATAAATGAATGTTGTGTACCATGTAGTGCATCAATGAGGCATCTCCAGTTTTGATTCCTATTTCTTCATGCGTATCGACAGGGGATATAAAACGACGTGTAATCGAGTTATACCAACAATAATAATCTGGAGTCGTCATTGGGTTCATAAGAAATTGGGTGCCCCTGATATATTCATGTCTTCGGATCCATTGATGAACATATTTCTTGTGTATGTCCATCCAGTTAGCATTTTTATGCCCCTTATGATCAATTCAATGCACATTCATTTTCTAATCATCAAGAGGGTCGAACCGAGTTGGTATGTCTTGCAACATTCAAAACTGATGCAAGACCCTCTCTCGATGATGAAACTCCAAAAATGAGAAAAAAATGAAAGGACATTGAGATCGCACATTGTTCGAGAAGCAGCGGGAAGGTAAATGGAGTATTTTCGATTGCGACCAATCATAAGGATCCCAAGTAAACTAGTTACAAACGAAAAAAAAAACATATTTTTCAAATGATTACATATAAGAATTCATAAAATGAACTGAGAAATCAAACATGTTCATGGGTCAATTTATCCAAGATTTCTCGAAAAATCTTCACCTGGCGTCTACCAGTGTGCACGAAACTGCTATCATTATTCCAACTATTACATATAGTTTACTAGTTCATTAATAGATGCCTACTGAGATAACCATAAACATAAAATCACCCAAAAAAAATTAAATGAATTGTAAACATTATCGTGCATCGAAATGGGGGACAGGGAGTGTACCACCACCCAAATGTTGATGTCTTTCAATTTCTAGCATATTTAATCTTCGTGCCTTACATACAGGCACAATGGACGAGATTCACGACCAAGCCCAAATTTGCATTATATTATAAAGATGTAAAATATTAGTAATTAATAAGGTTAAATCTGGAAGATTCATTAATATATTTGTATGTAGTACCTGTAACAGTTGAACTGGTCCACTGAGATTTTCCTTAGCATTCAAGGCGCCATCGCACAAGTGACAGTACATGGAAGATAGGATGGTACTGCCTCAACTGAACTCATTAACTGATTTTACAGCTTGCAAGCATTGTAAATATACTAGTGCTATTCAATTTCCACTAGCATCAGGGCACATCACACCGCATAATAGGAATAAAGCACATGCCCGTACATATTGCTCAACATGTTCAACCGTGCTATCATCCATGATCGAATGCGATCGCATAAAGGCTGCTAAAGAGCTCACTCTAATTTTTCCATTTTTTGTGTGGGATACTTCTGGCGTGTAACCCAACATCACCTGACAGTAACCAACCCACTCATTGGGAGACATCGTAGAATCCACTCCACATACTGGCTTTCCTGCAACCGGCAAACCCTAAATTAAGGCGAAATCCAACAAAGTAACAGTTGATTCATCAACAGGAAACTGAAATGTGTGGGATTCTGGACGCTACCTCTCCACCAAAGCGGTGATTAAGTGGTTATCTTGGTAAAACCTCCCGCACCTATATACACCGTAAGAACTCATTTCAAATAACAAGTCCAATACGCGTGTGTGGGGATGAGACAGTCCATCTTCAAATAATTCCTAAAATTCATTGTCGCACCGCCTAAAGTGAAAGAAAGAGTTCAAATCCACTTCGGGCTTTAGTAGGCCCTCGAAAATGTACTGAGATTGAAGTATGAGAAATGTCGGGTCCCTAGGGCCATAGTGGTTCCGTGAATTGATATCCATCGATCACGACAAATGAAAAACAACATTAATTAATGTAGGATTATTAAATTAAAAATGCATACGATCAACACAAAAATTATAAAATTAAATTACAGACATATATAATACATATATACACATATAACCCTTTTTCCCTATCACAGAAGTACGAACATTACACAAATTTAAAAAGGTTTCAAGATGATCTCAGAAATCTTCAGATTGTGAACTTGCCTGTTCATTTTCATGTCTTTGCAAGGTTTGAGAATTTGTACGACGATCTTGACTGGTTCATTCTCCTTGTCCACGACCCTATCATCTTCTAGCATGTTGCCTAGCTCATGCTTCAGGCCAATCCATCTCATTTGGAATTTGCGATGATCGATTTCTTCCTAGACCATACATAATTCGTAAAGTGGTGTCATGATATAACTGAAAATTAGGCTCATCCCAATATTCCTCCCCTAAATATGGCTGGAATGCAACAGCATATGTTCTCTTGTAGTTTACTAAGTTATAATATGGTTGCACATGAAGTAGCATTACTCCGTAGATCAGTGCATACACTCATCACGTGCGAATATGAAATATCGTATAAGGTCCACTTGCCGCAAGAACATTCTCTCGTGGTAAGTCTAACAACATGTGTGTGACCCTCTTTGCCTGGTTGTGGTTTGGTGACCACCATAGCAGATTGCTCATGGTAATCGATTTGGGTAACTACATGACCCACAGGCAGTTGTGACCAATACTGATATTTGGAATGAGCATAGTCAGTATATGACTGTGCATTACTCTGTATTCTTCTAACAACTTTTTTTCATTCTCTAAAATTTACAACACATCGCTTGAATGTAATCTCCACTATAGCTGTTAAAAGGAGACGTCGAGCACCCTTTAAGACACCGTTAAACGATTCTGACACATTAGTGGTTAGAATACCATGTCGCCACCCACCATCATGCGCAAATGCTCATTGTTCTTTATTGATTTGATTGAGATACAAGTACGCTGCCGGATTCATACTTTTTCTTTCATTCATAACACTGTTATGCTTAATGATTTGGTGTTTAGATCCAGCCCGCCAACACAAATCTTTCAATTGCACATATTTAAAATGTGAATTGAAGTTTGAACAAACATGTCTCAAACAGAACCGACTTACTCCATCTGGGGCATTAAAGGTTGGTATAGCCTGTCTGAAGTTATGCATATCTGATCTCTCCCACAGATGACGTACTTGCATATCAATTCCAAAAATCATTTCAAGATTAAAATTCTCTTCGTCCACAATAGCAAATGCTAGGGGAAATATATATTTGTTTCCGTCCACAACAACGGCTATCAACATTTTATGTTTGTATTTTGTGTATAGATGTGTCCCATCAACACTGATAATTGATCGACAATACTTCAACCCAGTGTAACAAGGCTCGAACGACCAAAAAACATATTTGATAATCTTTTTATGTGGGACGTTGGTGTCATGGTGTTTCCATTCAACAATGGTGCCCGTGTTCCACTTTTGTAGTGCACCCAGAAACTTAGGTAGCTTTCTTACGGAGCTCTTCCATGTCCCAAAAGTGTTCTCAATTGCCCGTCTAATGTCATGCCATACCTTTTGATATGAAATCGAGTATCCAGTTGCATTTTTAACGTCTTCTTGTGCCTCAAAGACACTGATTGCAGGATTGACCCGAACATTTTTCTTAATCAAGAAAGCTACAAAATTTTTATCTAGATTTCGATGATCAGAAGATATGTCATTCATATAACATCTATGATCTCCACCATATTTTGTTATTTTGAACATCCCCAATCTTCACTTAAATGTTGCTCTAACATACCAAGAGCACTCTTGAAAAGGTGTACTGTGTTCACATTTGATAACCCAAAGGAATGGTTCACTTTCTGTAACTCGAAACTGATGTCTTGCATGTCGTACCGAGAAATCCTTAATCGCTGCAATCAAAGCCTTCTTATCCCTGAATACCATGTCCTTCTCAATTATACCTCGGCTAGGATCGTAAAACTTTCCCCATGAAGACGAAGGATTGTGCATCAAGTCAGCAACAACTTAAGGGACAATTATTGTGTAAAATGGGATGTTTGTGTCCAAATCGATATGGATTGTTCTTTCGACACCGTTGAGGTCTACATTGGTTGCATCAACATCTTCTTCGTCTACTATTGCTTCAATGTCATCCAAAGTTTCATATTCCATTTCACATGGGAAAATTGGACCTAAAGAATCTGCACAATGGTCAGTGTCTTCTGTATTGTCTGTATTACTAGGACCAATTATATCTTCAGGTTCATTCCTAATATTACTGGGACCAATTATATTTTGGACACTACATGACCTGGAACCACTGAAAACAATGTTTCTTAAAGCAAGGTTCTCCAACCTTTGAGTGATTTCGGGCACATAATTTCAAGGGGTTACTGAAATCTTGGATTAATGTGATGGGCACATAACGACAACGACATATAATATCCCCACTCTTGGGTCATAAGCATAACTTCATGTTCGCTAAAATTTTGACATGGTTCTTTCTCTACGAAAATGTCCATAGAGTTTAATCCATCATTAGGATCTAGGAAGAACCTAAGATTATCATCAATCTCAATCTAAACTACAGACTCTATAACATTATTATGACCGTAAACTTCCCTCCATTTTGTGAAAAGTTTCAAATGAAACTGGTCCTTAGGCACACCAAGAAATCGGTAAATTTGATCTTTCAATGTAGATAAGTCTGTATTTCAATCAATTCGTGTGTAACCATTGGACGCACAACTATACAATAACTTTTCCATTTTCCTGTATAATTTTGCCTCCGCTATAAACTCTAATTGCAACTCGTTGGTGACTCGCCATTGCTATAAAGTGATATTTATAATTTGTTTCACTGTAAAATATATAAATTTCACAAAAAGATGAAGAACAAATAAATTAGAATGAGTAAGTGTGGACCACATAGTACATATGAAGAACATGATAAATAATGCATTACATTTCACAACAAAGATACAATTACATGGAATATACATTACTCTGGGAATGATCATTAACGGGTAAATTTTCTACAACATTATTATCATCCACGACTTCTAAATCAATATTTTTGTTCTCTACTAGATCATGCCACATATTTAAGCCAGGGGTGACATTTATAAGATCTAGTATGCGTGATCGCATCATATTCACGTGATGAAAGTTAGTTGTACTCTCTTGTTGGATAATTTTATTTTGGTGTCTCTCATTATCCAATTGAGCACGTAACTCATGAACCTCTTTTTCAAGGGCATTTATATGTTCGTTTCTAACCCCAAGCTGCTCTATCATATTATTCTTTTCCATTGTCATGGTACTTAAAGTACCACGTAGGAAATTTATTTCATGCCCTAAGACGTCTTCTTGTTGCCGAACGCAACCTTCTAAAATAGAAACACGGTTAGATAACCACTCCAATTCAACTTGGCACATCTTTATACGTTGCCGTAATTTTTGTATTTCTTGTTCTTGCATGTTGGATATCACATTTGCAGCAATATTCTTTCTCCTCAATCTCTCTATTTCTTCTTTTAGTTGTTGATTACATATTTTTAATTGCACCAAACTTGTAGACTTTTTTACGATAGACCGATAACCTTTGTATGTGAAATTTTTATTGGGTCGTGTGGAAGTTGATGCTGATGATTTTGATGTTGAAGTCATACCTTTCAAATATAATTTATAAGGGCCATTACAGTAATTAAATTTAAATTCTTTTTATCCTATAATAATATATTAATTATACTAAACAAGTTTTAATTAGTCAACATAACAAATCGTCAAGCAAAACAAGTTAAACATATAATACATGCAACACTAAAAATATATTCATCATAATAAATAAATAAAATTTAAATAACATCAAATGAATAAATACAACAAAATAATTAAATAACACATTAAACATTACACCCATATAATTAAAATTTACTAAGATGCTCTTAGTTCATGTACATATATATATGGAACCAAATAAACATTCACATAAATAAATGATAGTAAAATAAATGATGTATGTGTATACTTTGTGCAAGTTGAAGTTTTTTGAAAAACTTTATGTCATATCATGCCAAAAATTTAAAAGATATAATAAGGTTAATTGGTTATAAATTAAAAAAAAAAAAAAAAATTGGTCACAATTATAACAACAACAAATCAATACATGTGAAAGGAAAAATAAATGAAGTAGTGATATCCAATATATATATATATTATAAACATAATTATAATTAAAATAAATAATACATACCTTTTGATAAGAAGAGAAGAAGGAAAGATGAAGACACAGCAGCAACAGCAAGAAATTTCAGCAACGAGCAGTGACAAGAATGAGCAGCAGCAAGAAATTTAGCAAAGAAAGAAGAACAAGAAGGAGAAAGCAAGAAGAAGAAAAAGAAGAATGAAGGAGAAGGAAGAAAAGTGGGTCCGTGAGTGAAGAGAGAGTGATTGAATTTGCTACACCTACCTCTGTCAATTCACATGAATTGCATGTGAATTGCTGTAAAAATTGGCAGCATGAATGAAAAATGTGATAGATTGGCAGCATGAATGACAAATGTAATGGATGTGTCATTGCAGTAAATTTTGAAGGCATGTGAAATGGCAAAATGATAAATACGAGTGCATAATTTTATCAGGTTTTATTTCATTAATGTAGTGTATTTATTTTTATAGAGTGTGATATTATTTTGTTGTAAAAATATTTAGTATGTGATATATTTTTAATATAAAAATATATAATATGATATTATGGTGTTGTAAAAATAAATAAAGTGATAATATGCTTTTATAAATATATATATATATATATATGATAATTTCATAATTTTAATTAGTTTATTTTTGGAATTATTTTAATATAATAAATATTTTTGTGTATTATGTATATAATTCTTGTTAATTTTGATTATTTATAATTAATTTAACAATTAAAATATATCATATATTATTAGATATAAACGTATATATTTTTCAAAAATTATTAAAATAAATTATTAAAATAATACTTAAAATAAAAATGTGATAATATTAAAATATATTCTTATAATTTTAAAGAGAATAAAGAAGAACTAATATATATAATAAATTTAACAAATATATATATATATATATATATATTATAATATTTATGAATATATGTAATATTTATGTATTAATATATATATATTTTATAATATATTTATGTATTAATATATATATATATATATATTTCAAAAATTCAAATTATACTTAAACTAAATGTATAATAATTATTAAAAAAAATCTTTTAAATTATATAAATTTTTTATAATATTAAATAATAATATAAAATTTGATTATTTACTATTATATAATATATATTTCTAAAAAATATATATATACATAAATTTCTATATATATATATATAGATTTATATAACAAAAAAATTAAATAAATAATAATGTTATTCAATATATAAGAAATAATATATATATATATAATAATATATATTATATATAAATTAAACAAAATATAAAAAATATAAAAAGAAACGTCAGGCCCACTGACGTTTCTTTAAAGCATCAGTGGGCCTGACGATGTATTTCTTTTATTAATATTTATTAATATATGTATATATTTATGACATAATATATATATACACATAATTTATAACATATTTATGTATTAAAATATTTTTTTTCATAAATTCAAATTATACTTAATAAAATTGTATAATAATTGTAAAAAAATATTCTTTAAATTATATAAATCTTTTATAATATTAAATAATAATATCAAATTTTATTATCTTAAATAATAATATCAATTTTTATAATTTACAATTATATAATATGTTTCTATAAAATATATATATATATACATAAATTTATATAACAAAAATAAATTAAATAAATGATAATTATATTTACAGAATATATAAGAAATAATATAATATATAATATATAATATATACAAATTAAAAAAATTCAAAAGAAACGTTAGGCCGATTGACGTTTCTTTAGAACGTCAGTGGGCCTCACGATATATAATTTTTTTTCCTATTTTTTAAAATGTATATATGTATATATGTATATATTCATGTATTAATATATATATATATATATATATAATTTTTTTTCTGAAATTAAAATTACAAATAATAATTATTAAAAAATATTCTTTAAATTACATAATTTTTTTATTATCTTAAATAATAATATAAAATTTTACTTTTTTACAATTAAATAATATAATATATATATTTCTATAAAATATATATACATAAATTTCTATATATATATATATATATATATATTTATTTATATAACAAATAAAAAATAAACAATAATTATATTTAATTTATTCAGAATATATAAAAAAAGATATATATATATATATATATATTTATAATATATATTATATACATATAAAAAATATTAAAAAATAAAAAAAATTTAAAAGAAACGTCAGGCCCACTGACATTTCCTTAAAACATCAATGGGCCTCACGATATTTCTTTTTTTCTTTTTTTTTTAAATGTATACATTTATATATTTATGTACTAGTATATATATATATATATATATATTATATTTTTCTGAAATTCAAATTATAATTAATAATTATTAAAAAATATTCTTTAAATTACATAATTTTTTTATTATCTTAAACAATAATATAAAATTTTACTTTTTAAATATATAATATAATATATATTTCTATAAAATATATATACATAAATTTCTATATATGTATATATTTATATAACAAAAAAATATAAACGATAATTATATTTAATTTATTCAGAATATATAAGAAATAATATATATATTTATAAAGTATATTATATATATTAAAAAATTAAAAAAAATTAAAAGAAACGTCAGGCCCACTAACGTTTCTTTAAAACATCGGTGGGCCTAACGATATTTTTTTTCTTTTTTTTTAAATGTATATATGTATATATTTATGTATTAATATATATATATGTATATATATATATTATTTTTTTCTGAAATTCAAATTATAAATAAGAATTATTAAAAAATATTCTTTAAATTACATAATTTATGAATATATTTTTTATATTATAATTTTTTTATATTTAGAATGTTTATTAATTTACCAATATATTATTATTTTATAAAGTATGGAAATAAGTATATATTTATATAATTAAAAATATATTTAATATTATATTTGATTTATGTTCAGTAAATATTAAAAAAATGATTTCTATTAATATAAATAAATATAATACAAATTACAAATATATATATCTATATATAATATAATTGTATATATATATATATACATACTTGCATATATACATATATACTCGCGCGCGCGCACACACACACACACATATATATATATATATATATATATGGATGGATGCATGGATGCCTGATTGAAAACATAATGCATATATATAACTTTTGAAATTAAAAATGTTAGCGGGCCTGACGTTTTTAATTTTAAAATTAAAACATCGGACCCGGTGACGTTTTTCCCAAAAAATGTCACCAGACTTGACGTTTTACCCTATTTTCAAAATACTTTCCTAAACTAAACTATTTTACCAAATATTTTTTTTCTGCATTATTTAGGTTAAAAAAACCCGATATTTTGATATTAGAGTAACTAATGAGCTACTTAAAACTCTAAAAAAAGAGTGAGTAAGCATGTACAAAATATATGAGTCGGCCATCTCGGTTTCACTTTAATCTCACTGAAACAAACATCAACACCAAGATGAAATTCATGATTATTTAATTGTTTCTTACACACAGTATATAACAATTTTATTCTGAACTAATATTTGTAATAATGTTAGTGTCAAGTTATATGTTCACCCACCTCTCTGCCTACTTACTTTAAAGTAAGGATATATGTGGCTTTTATGATAACAATAAATAAGAAAAAGAGGTATCTTTGCAAAAATAAAATAAAAGGATAGGAGCTAGTTTTCACCAATTAATTTTAAGCAGAGTATTTCGAATAATTTTTCAATAAATATGCATCTTCATTTGTATTAAAACCTAGAGAGAAAACTCAAAAAAAAACAAATGTGTATAAATTATTCGGCCTAAATACAAATATATCAGGAACATTGTGAAGCCCATCGAAATTCAAATATAGTAACTGAAATTACAGTATATAGTTTATTCACAATTCAGGATTTAGGGCTCATAATTCATAGTTCATCGAGATTGTTTGCTTGTGAATTCATAATCTAAGGTTCATATTTCACGAATGCATCAATATTAATTGTTTTTTATTGAGATTTAAATGTGAGAGATACAATCCAAAATTCACTATACCTTTTATATCTTTCACATTCACTTTGGTTATTTTACACATATATTAATGATTTATCACTAAAACCAAATTCACATTTCTTACTCTCTTAATCTCACGACAAGTCGTGGCTCTCGGAAGTTTATGTTTTGATTGAAGTTTCAAGTGTTTAGCCGAAAGCCAAAATAATCTTAATCTTTTATCTTTAGATTTTTTATTTAGAACATGGATCATCTTTCATGCTTTTCTTTTTATCGGAGCTTCAAATTTGCCTAGAGAAGAAATGATGAACAATTCTCAAAATAGCATCCAATCCTCTAATTACATTATTTGGTTTTTAAAAAAGAACATTTATTTTGCCCTAATTTGCTATGAATTAGAGCTTGAAATTAAAATTAGTTTCGAGCCGTATTTTTAATTATCATAAAATTGGATATAAACAAATTAGGGTTCTAAACAAAATTTCATATCAAAATTGATAAATGAACTCTTCTTCTATAGTAGATTGACTCGCATTTCTCAAAGTCCTAGCTCCAAAGTCACCATACAAAACCAATCAATTGCACTATCAAGAAATCATCAAACCCATCTAATAAATAATTTGCAGCCTATTACGAAATCGTCAAATCTATCAAAAATTTTATTAAAAAAATCTATCAGAACCACCTCCATTATCGTCGTCTCCCACGCTTCAATTCAAGCAGTCGAAGTCTACTGTTGTAGTCTTAGTTGTACTCTTCGACGTCATTCCCATCCACAATTCTAGTGAATTCAATCGTCTAACTTTGCAAGAATCGGACCAAGCATTTTTCAGTTTTAAGAAATAATTGGTTATAACTCAAATGAAAGACAACGTTTTAAATACTCATTGTTTTTTTATGTAAGTTGGGTAGAGTAAAAAGGACAAGTGAAATATCTTACATGTGTTTAAGAAAGTTAAAATGTGAAGAAGCATTATTTTGTAATGAGTGGACACAAAAACATTGCACCCTCATTATATTAAGGCAAAAAAGGATTGCTCTACCCGTCCACTCTATTCCAAGATAATAGGAGCCGAACATTAACTTAGCTATTATTGACTTTTGACAGCCACCGTGAACTCTACTTCCTCAAATCCATTTCTCAATGAGCCTCCAAAAATACTCCCATGTATGGATATTGAAGCTAACCTTCTCCAACCTTCATATTCAAGCTTACAGATCATTCCTTTTAAGAAAGAATTATATTTTATAAAAGAATATTTTTTTATTAAAAAAATTAATGCACAACTTCATAAAAATCATAATATTTCACTTATACAATTTTTTTTTTTAATTATGATTATTAAAATAAGATCTTAACTTGTGAAGCATGACTCGCTTCTTTGCTAATGATTACATTTAAAATATAATTTTTGTAAAGATAGGAAGGAGTATTTTATTTTAATTATGTATAATATTATGATATTTTATTTGACCAAAATATTTTGTGGACAATGATTACACACGTAGTGTGCATTTACTAAAAAAAGAAGAAAAAAAAATATCTATATATATATATATATATAGAGAGAGAGAGAGAGATGTAAGGTAGGACTTTAGAAAGAAGTATAATTGAAGAGCATAAGTAGTATTAAAGTGGACAGCATTGCGAAAGTTGAAATAGTTGAACCACATAAAGCATTGACTATGTCCCTTTACCGTATAATAAGGACACAAAATTGGCACTAGATATGGTACCTACCATGTTTAGTGCTTCACATTTTTTGGGTCAAAATTATGTTCCCCCCAAAGTCAACCATTCATTTATTTATTATGCTTTTTATAACTTTATACTAAAAATTAAGTGGTCTAAATAAAAGATAATAATTTAAATTTACCAATTTACATGCAACAGCTAAGCTGTGAATTATATATATATATATATATATATATAGAATGAAGTAATATTTTTACTACCACTAATTTTGATATTAGGTTTTAATAAAAGTTATAAATTGATCACTATTGAAAATCTTTAATTTTTAACTAATTTAGTTACTTTTCAATTTTATTATCAATTAGTGCAACCAATGTTGTTATAAATTGTGGGAACCATTCCTATTATTTTTTAATAATAGAATCACTTGTTGGTTGAGTTGTTATGTGGCATTAATTGTCATAACACATTGGCCTAACTTAGAATAATCAAAAGCTCATTTGTCTCGCATTATAGCCCTACTTTTCCTTTTTATTCTTTTAGATATTAGCCTTGCATTGCCCTTTAATACTTGCAATATTTACCCTTCAATAAAATTTATTAGATCCGTTTTGCTATAAGAGTATATATTACCACAGACGGCACGATTTAATGTTTTCACCATAATGTGATATGAAACTCTAATACTTTTGGGGGTTCGGTGCAAAAAATTATTTGAGTTATTATTTTTTATGTGAAAATATTATGATAGTCTTAACTAATTGAACACAATATACGAGATAAATAATAATTTTATTGAACAATGTCGAAAAATAAATGATAACTTAAATGGTTAAATTAAGGGAAAAAGCAATTTATATGTACTTTGTGTTTTTTAAACAAGAAAGTATTTTTTAATTATTTGAATATGAAATCACTATAGAACCCTAATCTGTTACGGTGACACATAAACCTTAATATTTTCGTTGTTTTGTTTCTTCATTCTAGGCTCAACTACACACCAACACTATATTCACAAGATTCAAAATAAAAGATGAAATATTTCGTAAAAAAAAATACAAATGATATATAAAATATAAATTCTTAGAATATTTAAATTTTTTATTTATGGGACTACAATCACACGTACATTTAGCTAACTAAAAATGAACATGAAACATAAGATAGGATGTCAAATATTATTTAAAATATTTTTATTTCAAATTGATATTCCACACTAATATACAGAAATGGGACATACAACAATAAATAAGAGACAGTATTTAATCATAAAGTTTGTAGGGCAAAGAAAATGCAGCGTAGCTACTGTCCTTAATAACATTATTAGGTGACAAAATAATAAGTTTAAAAACGCCAGCAGACCCCGCCTCTCCCTATGCTATCCATACTACATATTACTAGATACTCACTGACACTCAATTCTGGTCTGCTGCCATCTCTCTCTCTCTCTCTAGAAAATTAAATTAGGGTCACAAAATAAAAAAAATATATGTCAATAATATACGTAATTTGAAAAATCAACAAAGTATTACTCTTTTTAAGGAATAAAAAATATATTATTATTGCACCATCTAAATTCAAGTTGAAATTTGTTAAGTTCAAGTTAAGACAGTATTTGGATATTTTATTTTTGTTTACTTGTTTAAAATAATTATAACAATAAACTATATTTTGTTTATTATATATATATATATTTATTTACTTTTGGAAAAAATTACAAAACTAGTTCAATAACTTACGAACAGTTTCGAAATTAGTTATTTATTATTTTCTTACTTTTATAAGTTCATCCTTTATTTTTGTAATTAGATTCTTTTGTAGCCCGAACTCATAATTCTTATTAAATAATTGTACGTGTGTTAAATTGAAAATTTTTAATTCTCAATGAACCTGTAGTCCCTAAAATTAATTTTAAAATGTGTATGTGTTATATTTTTTTCTATTTAGGTGGCACGCTGATGTTATTTACTATACCAAAAAGAAAAAGAAAATTATCAATGTGATACAATTATATCGTATGTGTGCAATTATCCAACTAAAATTTTAAATTTTGATTAAAAAATATCAAATTTAAACATTAAAAATATTTTAAAAAATTTTGTTTAATTTGGAAGATAATTAGGGACAAGATGTTGATGTGCCTGCTCAGTGGCATACGTCAAATTGGATGAAATGTTGACTCAGATGAATATATTATTATTCGTAGAAAAGCAAACCCCCACGATAATTATACCCTCTCATGCTATACATTTTTGTAGTTAATTAATAAACTTCAAATTAATTTCTGTAAAATGCATTTTTAAATTCCCTCACTTTAGTGGTTTTTAATTAAATTTCTTTCTATTCACAGTGAAAGTTTCTACTTGAAATAAATTATTTTTTGGAAGAAGCCATAATTAACCAGAAGCTTAGGAAAAAAGGTATAATACTGTAAGGAGCCACTTTTATTTGTGCTTCAGGTATGTATAATTTATAATATTTAATAAAATATATATTAACAATATAGTTTAAGTAAATTAATATTTTAAAAATTTATGTTATTTGAAGTATTTAAATATTTTATTAATATGTGCGAGTAAAAAAGTAATTTTTATTTCCAAAAAATATATATTTATATAATCTGAAAATGAGAATTATGTTATATGATAAAATTGATTAATTGTATTAAATTAAATTTTAATTAACCTTTTATTGAAAATTAGTTACTATTATTAATGACCTAAATATAATTAAAAAATCTATACATAATAAATATACAAATATAATTGTTATGAGAGATGACATACATATAAATATTTTGAGTGTGCAACATAAAAATAGACTATTGAGCATGAAAAATTGAATCATGGCAACATGAAAATCTGGTGACATATGTCGCAAATTGTAATTTTAAATTTTAAATTTTCGTGACATAAAACGAAATAGTTTACTCGCCGTTTTGCACTGCCTCAAATAAATTAGGGTCAAAGTCAAAGGTCTAATTTATTCAATTCGTCAATCTTAATATTCGGGTCGCCATCCTTTATTTTAAAGGTGTGTGTGTGTGTGTGTATTTATATATATAATAGGTGATATCCAACATTCTTTATTCGTCCGTTTACATTGCTTGAAACAAATATATATATATATATATATATATATATATTCATGTTAACAAATCAAATATTGTGATTATGTTGGATCCACCTACTAAGATTGACGGATTGATTTACCCACATGAAGATTGCAAAATAATAAAATTGGACGCATGTATCAAGATTGAACAATCTAATACACAACATCTAAAATAATTATAATTTTATGTGAAAGAATCAACATTAGTCTAATTATAGATATTTTTTTATATGTTGTAAGATATTTAACTGTATTAACATACATAACTTTTTTTCTTTATTTTAAAGTGTATATATATATATATGTAAATTTGTAAAATATATTCCATTAGTTGCTACTAATTTGAAGAAAGTGGTTAAGGACAATTACAATATGTATTTTGTGTATAATAAATACTAAACAAAGAAATTTAAAAAGATTGCACAACCTCTTTATTGAAAGATGAAAGTCAAAACATTGGCATTGTGAATAGTGACACTACACTATAGAAATAAAAGTGGAATACAAATGTGACCTTTTTCATATTTTGAGGACGGGTTTCTAAAGTAACCACTAAATTTGTTTTATATATTATATTAATTTTTAGATATAATATAAATGATATAATATTTTTATTCAAAAATTAATTTTAATTTTAATAAATAAAAAATTAATACAACCCCATCCCTTCCCCTCCCCTTCCCATACTGCAATCCCCTTCTCTTTTCTTCCTTCCTTTCAAAACACATATTCACAGGGCAGCTTTCAATTCCTTTTTTTCAGTAGATCAAACAATAGAATATAAATTTTTGAATAACCTAATATGAAGAAAATTAATTATCAATATGTCAATATAATTTTATAATATTTGTATGAACGAATGTATTATAAAAACGATAATCAGCGTTTGGCTCTCGTTGGCTGAACATTTTTGTTTAATGTTCGGTCCTGGTTGGCGGAACGTTGCATTGAGTGTTCGCCCAACATGTGTTGAGTGTTCGGTCAACGTTGGCCGAATGCCATATTTTGTGTTCGACCCTGATTGGCCGAACATATTCACGATTATAATTCATTAATGAAAATAATAGAATTTTAAGTGTCCAATACCTATAAAATATTTATATTTTTAGTATTTGTATCGTCCGTTATTGATCTCTTACAAAATTACCATACTCGAATGTCGGATATCTCTGGCGAGCAGTTGGAACAGTATGGAGCCGAGGAGCAAGATTTTAAACTTCTGTTTTGAATATAGCAAATATAAGGTTCGTGTGTATATATTTTTATATTTTCTATCCAAAATGGAATAATAATAGAAAATTAGGGTTTTTGTGTGTGGATGAAATAAATATTTATTTATTAAAAATTAAAATCTATATATGTATTTAATTTTTAATAAGAATATTATAATTAATATGGTGTGCAATGCAAATTTAGTGGTGGTATTAAAAATTATCATTTTCAGAATTCAGAACATTTTTTAATTAAATTATACAGTAGAACCAAAAAATATGTTTGGATTCACCTATATATGTGGGTTCTACATATTTTAATATAAAACAATAATCTTTTAGAAAACAAATAAAAAAGTGAAATATAATTTTAGAAAAAGAGACATTTTGTTTACAAAAATAAATGAAACGAACTCTTAAACTATCATTTGAATCATATGTCAGATTATGTCTTAAAAATAAAAATCATTTGAAATATCTATATACGCAATGTATGTAATGCATTCAGTGCTATATATATATATATATATATATATATATACACACACAAATTGGTGTATTCTTTTGTGTAATGTACGGATATATTATTATAGTATAATATTATTAAATTTTAGAAATATATATAATTAATATTTTAAATATATATATATATATGTTAAATAATTTATATATGTGCCGGATATAAATATTATATATAAAATCATATGTGAACATTAATTAATTTTATTTATAAAATATAATCATAAAATTATCAATTATATAATTTTTTTAAATCAAGAAAATTGAATAAAATATGGTATATCAATCTGAATATTTTTTATTATTATATATCATTGAATCTTCCCCAAATTCATAATGAATACATTAAAATTAAGTAATTAAAAAGATGTATGATTTTTTTTAATTAGTTTTGATAAAAGTAGTAACATTACTAATATTAACAAATAAAAATATAAAAAATTAAAATAAATGTTTATTAGTTAGCAATATAACAATATTTTCTAAAAATTTGTCTTTCCATTTGTGAAAAAAAATGGGTGGGAAAAATGATAATAATAAATATACAAATAGTTAGTTTATTATGTATACTAGTTAAGCTCCCATGCAATTCACGGATAATGTGTGAATTTTTCTAATTTAATTTAATTATATAATATTATTAAATTCAAGTATTATATAACATTTATATATATTTCTTCTTCTCTCTCGTTTATTTTCTAATCATATGTTCATAGTTAGTCTCAAATATGTACGGTGCAAATTAATATAATTATTAATATAATACAATAATCTTATTCATCTTCCCCCACCCCATCCCCAAATATATATATAGGAATTTATTATATTTTAAAGAATGAGTGAATATAATATTTTCAACACAATATAAATATGTATATTTACAATAAGCATATAAAAATATTTGCATGATAGTTTTTATGATTAGGAAAATGTATTGGTTTGAAAAACTATTTTTTATGGTCGTGGTAAAACTTATATGTTTGAATATATATATATATATATATATTAGAATAAGTAATTAATAATAAATACAATGGTGTCATAGAAATATATGAAGATCATGACTAAAAAAATCAAATCTTTTAATATAGAAAGATTATGATTCTAAATAGAAGTTTGGCAAAAATTTTGTATTGTAATATTCATAATTTATTATTTATGAAAATATTTATTTGGTTTAATGAATATAAAAGAAATATTATTTATAACATTAAAATTTTGCTAACTTCTTTAAGTTAGGCATTTTTTAGATTTAGAAATCAATTTAGGCAGAAAAAATTGCTCTTACTATTTTTAGACCAACTTTTGTGTGTGTGTCTATATATATATATATAGAGAGAGAGCTTAATATTGAGTTCCTGCAATATCAAAGGCCTTGATATGGATAGGATCAGCCCAGCCCAATCAAATCGATGGGCCCTAAACTTATTTGTCACCCTATGGGTCCTTAGGCTAAATGCAACATTATCCTTGAAGTATAAATTGTTTTGACTCTTTCGAGATCAATAAATAAATACTAACCGTGGGACCACGTTACCCATTTGTGATTGGTCAAGCACACATAAAGATTTTAGAAAAAAAAATATTAATTTTTATATAATTTTGACACATTAATAGATAGATAATAGAATATGACGACATTGGTAAGAATTTAATTATTCACACTTTCTCCACGTATAATTTAAATAAAAAACTATTTTAGTTTTCTTTCAAATATTATTTTAAAGAAAAACTACTTGTATGGATCGTGCCCTTTTAACGCATCACAATTTCATGATTTCCAACTTAAAAGTGATTTAACGTAACCAAATGAACTCCTTCAAGGTCAAAGCAAATACGATTTTGAAATTTCTTGCATGGACCAATGCATTTTTTATAATTACATAAGAATAAATAATTATGTTAAAAGTTTTTATTTTTTTGTTTTCAAATACAATAAAAGCAAAAAAATAGGGAACTTTATTCTTGTAAGTTAGACCATCTTCAGTACTCTAACGCACATTTTACACTATTTTAGTTCAAAACTGCATTTTATCTCAAATTGTTTGCACTATTTTTTGGACTAAAAAAGAATATTCTATAGTATTTCTTATATTTTTTTAATCTATATGTTAATTACTTCATCCTTTTTAAACACATACTATATATAATCTACTAATGATAATATTGATATAGGTAATATTTTAACTTTTTCTTTGTATAACTAGTAATATGTAAGAAAATACATATAGAATTGACCAAATAGTATGCAAAATTAAAATTTAACATTTTAACTTTTTTTTGTATAAATTTTATGTTTTGTTCCTTTGTAATTTTATGTATTTTTATTAATTTTATGTTATAATTATAAAATAATTTGTAGTATTTTAAATCTAATAGTATTTTTTATTATAATTGAAATCACACATTTCTTATTATCTTATTTTTTATTACATTTAATTAAGTAATTTTAAAAATAATTAAATTAAATTAATTATAATACAAAAAATATTATTCAATACAACAAAATAGAAAAAATAATTAAACAATACACTAAAAATATAGTGGCGCAGACAAAAGTCCACTCTACTGTAGAGCTGGTTCCCTTCGCTAGCACCACTCCTGGGTATTGCACGTCTTAGTCCAACTAAGCCTACAGGCGAGCTGCCTGTGAAATACTCAACCTAACCTATTTACTTGGTGTGGCGAGGTAGGCGGACCCGGTGACCCATAATGTTTCGACTCGACAGTTCTAATTACAATAATTATATTTTAACCAGGATTGTTATTTTTAACATTTCACAGCGCATATTTTGTTTTCTTTTCTTACGCTCGGGGCCGAATCTTTCGTAAGTCGGAAGATGTTCGTTGCATCGGGCCCTAAAAAATTATAAATTTTTAGGAGTCTAAAATTATTTTAAGTATGTGTGTATATGTATATATTAAAATTTGACATGAAATATTTAGTATCCCAACAGTCAAGCTCATTGCTAGGAGATTGACTGATCCAGGTTTGATTACTTGCTAGTAGAATGATAATTTAATATTCTAATTAAACTTAAAATATTCATTTATATATGTTTTCTTTTTCTAATTCTTGATTATAAAATAATTCATGTATTGTTAATTAATATGTTAACTTTAATGTGAAAGTTATATTACCTATTAATGTGGATGAAGTTAGTGATAATGATAACTTGAGACGAGTTGTATTTAAATAATTATTTTCAATTTGTTTGTCTTTTATTTTTTACAATAATAAAAATGTCTAGAGTATCGAAAATGATTTAATTTTTTTTATTTTTCTTTAAATTTGTACATTAAAAAAATATAATTTAAGGATTAATTATAAAAATTCGACTCAAGCCCAAATATTTATAGACGCGGCCCTGTGTATGCTCTACATTAAGATTTAAAAAACAAAAAATATAAATATAAAACGACACCATTAGTTGCCTACCTAGGCGCCGCCTATCCAGGATAACGTAGAACATGACAATCTATCACAAAATTGGGAAGACAAGTGGTCACCTGGATGGTCGACTATATTGATTTCTACGACCACGATTTTAATATATGCCATACTATGCCATACTATGCAATTTTATTTGCCTCCTAGCAAATATATATATAAATAGAAATTATAATTTGATCAAAATTACTTGTTATTATTTAAAAATTTGGTAGTCATTCAAATTTTTTAATTTTTTTGTTTTTTTCATCCTAATTTTCGAAAGTTTATAATCTTTTTTTTTTTGTCTTTACTCCATATTATGAAAAAATTTATCAAATTAATTACTTTTTACAAATAAAATCTTAAATTATAAATAAAAATATTTTCTTAAATTAATTGTGGCATATTTTTATATAAAATAAAATTGTGAGATATCTATTTTTAAAACAAAATATTATACAAAAACAATATGCGGGCTCCCGTTTGATCTCTCAAGAGAGGTTTAAGGAACCAATCAAATATATTGTTTTCCTTATGTAGTACCACATGCATGCGTACAATTTTCCTTCGAAAGGTATTGAGCCCCCCTCCCCCACCCGAATGTGTTTTTTTGTGGCACAGGACCTGAGAATTCTTGGCATATCTTTTTTGGGTGTTCCTTGGCTCGTAGTTGTTGTAGTGAAGCAAGTATGTTATCTTTTAGAGAATATTATTGATACGCTTGAGTTTTTTTTGAGTTGGTGTTCAAAATTTTGAACAATCACAATTTTTTATTTTTTATTGATTAAGTTAGGAATGATTCTTTGGGGGATATGGAAGGAGCCGAGTGACAAATTATTGAACTTGACGACTCAATCAACTTCGACAACAATATTTAGTGTGTTGTAATTCTTTTATGAATGGTGCGCAGCTCAATATGTGTCCTTTTGTGATTGTTTGTGACCTATGTTAAATGCAACTTAGACATTACCCTTATCAAGTCACAAGGTATTTTAGGGTTTAGGGGTTGGAATGGTTCTTTGTGATTGTTTGCATAAATCTATACACTATCCTGCAAATGTACAGATATTACCCTTATCAAGTCACAAGGTATTTTAGGGTTTAGGGGTTGGAATGGTTCTTTGTGATTGTTTGCATAAATCTATACACTATCCTGCAAATGTACAGATATTTATAGCTAGTGTTGAACAAAGTCGTATCCACAAGGATCGATGAAAATAGATTTGTTATCTATTACTAATAAATATTAAAAGAGAAAGAAAAAATAAATCAATCAACTAATAACTAAGCAAGTAGAGGTGTGAGTAGATATAGTGAGAGAAACAAATCTTAGGGTCATGCTTTCAACTATCAACATTTATGATATTAAATTAATCGAGTCCAAGTTCATTCTTCTTCATTCTCATAGGACATTCACAATAATAAATTACTCCTCACCCCGAAGTGCGTGTGATCCATATATTATTTACTCTTGGCAATATCTCTATTCCACATGAGTAATTAACTCCGAAGAACAATAGACTAATATTTCTTGACAAATATTGCAGACACACAATCATGTAAATATTTATGTAACATATACTAGATCTATGTGGAATCTCATCTCCCGAATCTCAGCTGAATATATATTATACATGATTAATTTGGATTATATATGTCTTGGTATAGCTTTTGTAGGTCCAAAGGCTGATTATTTATAGAAAAATGGATTAAGGTCCATCGAAATCCAGAAGATATACATGAAATTTTGCAATCGGCGATCGATCGAGTGCCCCGTCGCTTGACCTCGTATAGGAACTGCTCTCTTTTTCCATGTTACTCTCGCTCAGTCGAGCGAAATCTAGATTCTGCATCAACATCAACTTTAAAGTAGTTTTTGAAGGTTTTCCATTCTGAATTTGACTTTATCTATTTCACATAAAATTGTAGGACTATGTGTTGGCTGTGGAATACCACCAATTTCAATTCATTTGGATACTTGTTGCTCATGTTATGATCAAAATTAATTAATGTGTAATTTGTTTTTTGATTGAATTTTGGATTATGTTAGAACCAGCATTGATAGATGTGTTTTTCGAGAAAGTTGTAGATAATTGTATAATCTTTCCAACATAATAAAAACTAATATATTTGATTGCCTACATTGAAAATTATACTCTTTATTTTGGAACTGCGCGGTAAGGCCTCGTGAGTATGAATGCCATTTTAGTTTTTTAACTTTAAGTCTATGACAATCGCTATAAGACAGGTAAATATGTAACATTCACTAAATATAATAAAGTTGGACTAAACGAGATGATTATACATGATTTTTCATATAAAATTTATTTCAAATGCATGTATTAACTTCATTTATTAATAATCATGAAAGATCTTTCATTGCATGCAAGACCCATTAGACCAGGTGTTGTCATATTGCAGAGGCCGAAGCTATTGCTTTATTGTAGGCTAATTCATGGGTCAAAAGCATGAGATCGGTGCATGTCATTCTCGAGGTTGATGATAAGACTTTGGTGGATGTCATCCGATCATGCGAGGATGATTATTCAGAGTTTGGTGTGCTTATCAGGAGTTGTCATCAATTGCTTTCTTAATTTGCTATTAATTTAGTTGTCTTCTCACGAAGGGAAACAAATCAAGTAGCTCACACTTTCACTCAAAATGCAATTTCTTTTCCTAATCCTTCAACTTTTGTTAAGACTTTTTTAATTGTACTTAATCTCCTTGACCTGATGATATTATAATTGAATTCTAATACTTTTAATATTGATAATATATATGTGTATATGTATATGTAACATACCTTATCATTTTATAAGATGATATGATGAAGGTGATGTCAAGGAAATGCATATTAGGTTTAAGCCCCACAATGTTTTAACAGAAGTGTTAAACATCACACAAGTGAAATCATCTTAGCGTTACATATTTTGTGCTTTATATATTTGAATCATATCAAAGAGACAAAACATTTGTGGGGATTCATTATCTCAAAGCATAATAATGGCTATTGATATTGATGGGGTCCTCGCATTTACGCAAAAGAGGGGGTGTCGTATTTGATAACTAATAATTTAGCCATTGATTTATTATTTAAATAAAACAATATTTTCGCTAGATTGAGACATTTCTGAACGCCCAATCAGTTTCCCAGGTGGGCGCCACGGCGGCGTTTGGGTTTTGAGAGTTCTTGTATATATATAAATTTCAGAAATATGAGGAGTATATTATCTTAATTCGTTTCGAATGAAATAATGGAGATTTACGGTCGTAATAAAAATTGTTAAAGCAACACCCATTCCCGTAATTAAAGTAGATTCAACGGATAATTCAATTTTGTAATAACCTTAAGTCTTTTAAGAAATATAAATATTTTTTGTTTTTATTTAAAAAAATGTATTTAATTAATTTTTATATTTGTAAAATAATTGAGCAAGCTACAAATACACAAATTTCTTAACCCACAATAAAAAATCAACACCAAAACTAAAATAAAAGTAAAATAATAATTTTGTGCCAAAATTTTGATTAATTGTTATATTTGTAGCCGACTCACCAAACAGTGTAGTACGCACCTTTCTCCACATACTGTAAACTATTCACAATTGAAAAACATATCTTTATTTATATTTTTAAAAGATATTTTGAGAAGTTTAAGAAACTCTCAGAATAAGGTCCTCTCTACATTGAAGATAGCTGCTTCAGTTGTACTAATCTCCTCCTCCTCTCTCTCTCTTTTTCATAATCTCCAATCTTCTTTGCTTTGAGATTACCTTATATAATTCGGCACTTCTGACCAAATATAGTGTATTTTAAAAAAAAATTAATAAAATATAGTGTTTTTAAAAAAGTTAATAATCTAAGTAAAGTCGCCCACATGGTGGGCGACTTATGTATTTACAGTGTTGCCTCTGCCAGGGGCGACTCTAGTTTTAATTTTTTTTCTATGGGCGATATTTGAATTTTTATTTTTATTTTTTTAACTCACGGAGGAAAAGACGCCACTCGGACGTCTCACTCGGTCGAGTAATCACTTGGATGGCCAAGTGGTGTCTGTGACTCGGCTGATTCACTCGGAGTGACCATCACAGTGCTGACCGAGTCTTGATATCCACTCGGCCGATACACTCGGTCGGCACTTCACTCGGGGGATCGAGTGTTGAAAACTTTCTTGAATTCTTTCAAATCTCTCCACTAGGCCGATCCACTCGGTCAGAACTCCAATCGGCTGGCCGAGTGGAGTTTCTCTTTTCTTCATCTTCTCGGTTTTTTGTTCGTTCTTCCATTTTCGTCCCTTCTCTTGTTTCACCGGTTTGATCCATGAGTTTGTATATATCACAACAACTATTTATTCTTTTAATTTTTATTTTCTCGTGTTCTGGTCCAAGTTTTTGGTAAAAAGATAATGAGTTGACGAATTGCTTAATTTATTGAGCTCCAACAAATAACAAGAATTACGGCGTACAAGGAAAAATTTCAAATCAAGTTTTATACTACTCAAAATCAACAATAACCAGCTAACTCAAACAATTCATCAATATTTTCCACAAACATGCACTTCAAATCAAAACAATTTATTCTTAACAAGTAGTCATTTTTTCATAGTCCTAGTTCATGCACTATCCTATCAAAAGGGATTGGGACGTGATCACTGAGGTGGTCGATACGGTGTGTTGGATAGGTTGAATGATTGATAAGCTGGGCATTCACGCTCCTCAAAATGGCTTTGCTGCACATGCCACTCATATTGTTGTCTTTGCATGTCAAGTACAATTTGAGAATTGTATGCTTGACGATGCATATACTCTTCTAGGTTGATAACAACACGCACATCCAAAGCGTTTCTCCAATCCGACCAATCATTCCACCCCCCTTGAAATTTAGGTGGATGGTGTGGTTGCTTTGAAGTTCCGGCTTGAGCGTATGACAGCAGTTGTGCTTCCCCCATCATTTCATCCCCATGTTGTTCTTCAATATCAACCTCCATAGGCTTTGTTCGGGTATTCATACTTCTTCTCCTCCGTTTCCTTCGTTCCTCCTATTCTTCAATTCAATTTCACTCTCCTCGATGGTTTCTATGTGAACCGAGCCATTCAGTAGAATATTTTGGACCTTCCCCCCAACAACATTTGTGAGGTGAGAATTGGGCACTGCAAACCTCTTTTTATCTAATAAAATTAAATACAACTTTCTGGTGCCGGGATGTAACAGGCACATTTTCATGTTGCAAAGCAATTCGAGGTTTATAGTGGTCTCGCCTGGCGTCACTTCCATCCCTTCCAAGTTCACCCCAAAGTGTCGTGCAATTGGAGTGATCAACCCTCCAATATGATTAGCTACTTGATGTTTTGTTCGCAGAAATTACCTTAAGAGCATTGCGCTACATTGAACTTCTTTCATTTTATCAAGCACCATAGTATGAATAGTTCATCCAAGTTAACCACCCCAGGCTCAGGTTTAGTCAAAATTGTACTGGAGATGAACCTCTGAAAATATCGGATGACTGGGCTTCTAATACTCGATGCTTTCGATCTACTAGGTTTGTATACGGATGACATATCTGGGAGAGCCTCCATTATTTCCTTCCAAAAAGTAATTGGGTTGAACTCGAGAAAATTGATCTTGGCATCAGGTAGATTAGAGTACTTCTTCTTCGAAAATTCATAAATCTCATTGATATCTTCGGCTGAAAGAAATTGGTACTCGTTTTCCAAATAAAAACTCAGGGAATCCGGCACCGTATCATTGTATCCTACATTAACTTGTAAGAATAATTCCAGGACCAATGGCTCATTCGTCTTCTCATGCATGCCAAAGAATTTACCCCAACCTATATTCTTGCACATTTTTTTTAGATCCTCATAGATGCCCATTTCTTTCATGAATTCTACATCAGCGAAATTAGTGGCTTGTCTTTTCTTCCTTTGGACTTCACACCATCTTTCACTTTCATTCTCCTAATTTTGAAACTGTATTCCATAGGCATCCGGCATGGTTGATAGAATTTTTTCGTACTCCTCTTGTTGTTCTTCGATGGAGTGTTGACCCCATTCGAAGTCAGTATTGACAACGTCCATTGTATGATTTTGGAGACCCGATGGATATGGATACATTGTTGGTACCTAGATGACATGGAGTTAGTAATCTATTCATATCAACAAGTTTAAAAGTCATATCTTCAATACGATATTCATTTATCAAGCATATCTTCAATACAATATTCATTCTCAAGTATATCTTCAGTACGATATTCATTCTCAACTAATTTCATCATTCAACATTGAAATTCATGGGATATTAACATCATTTGATCATTGTTCTAGACAAAATCATGCCACATTCCCCATTTATATGATGCATACCAAGTGTTCGATAAAAAAACTTCAATGAAAACTTGCAAACAATTATGACATGCTTCATGCCATAATACTCCAAATCAGCTCCTCATCAACATATTCAATCAACAAGAGCAATGGTAAATAAAAACATACCTAAATATAGGAAAATATGATGCATACCAAGTGTTCGATAAAAGACTTCAATGAAAAATTGCAAGAAAACATAACATGTTTCATACCATAATATTCCAAATTAGCCCCTCATCAACATATTCAATCAACAAGAGCAATGGTAAATGAAAACATACCTTAGGAGTGGAAAAATGAAAATTGGTGTTCTTGCTTCAATCCTTCAAATCTTCACAACTTTTGTGAAAAATTGGAATGATTTGTCGTTCAACATGATTTCTTGAATGATTTGAACAAAAAAGTGAGTTCTATGCTATTGATCTTTTGATTTTGTGAAAAATAGAGGAGAAATTGAAGAGGGTGGGATTTTTGGAATTGAAGGAATGAGAGAAAAAGGGAGAAAAATGTATAAAAACTATCTTGGAGCCTCACTCGGTCGAGCCACTCGGTCTGGCAGGCCGCTCGGGCGATCGAGAGATGGATCTTACTCGGACATGTCAGTGTTAGTCTCACTCGGTCAGCCACTTTACTTGGCTGGCCAAGTACGAAAAACTTTCTGGAATTTATCCACTCGGTCAGCTCTTTATCCACTTGGTTTGGCACTTCACTCGGCTGGCCGAGTGCGAAAAACTTTCTGGAATTTGTCCACTCGGTCAGCTCTTTATCCACTCAGTCTGGCACTTCACTCGGCCGGTTGAGTGGGATTCAGTCTTTTTATTTTTTTATTATTTTTTTTGTTTTTTTTATCTTACCTTCTAAACCACTACAAGTTTTTTATATTTAAGTTGCCGAAATGCGTCGTTTGTAGCCAGCACTACATTCTCGCATCCCTTGTGGAAACGGACAAAAGTAATAATAATAATAATAATAAATACTTGAAATCAAGTAATTGGTTTCATTACATAGAGAACAAATTAATAATCATAATGTGATCATGTAAAACAACGACGCCTGGTTTCTTTTCCTTTTGCCTCTACCTCGATCTTCTTGTGGATCAGGTTCACCGTCTAATTCATTATCATCTGTCGTAATATTCAAACTAAAGGTTGGACAACCCAATGATGATGACGATGTAGTCCTCGAAGTCACATTATCATGCATTATGCTTGAAGTGGTGCCAGATTGAGGATATGAAATCGGGGATGAATTGAATTGTGGTCGATAACTTCAATAAGTGCATGATACGGGAAGCGGAGATGTATACTACCCAGACTCTAAAAGGAAAATGAACGACTGACCATATGCCGTAAAATCCCAATTAGGAGTGGTGAAATTTAGTTGAAATTCTTGTGGGGGCACATAAGAGTCAGTCTGCATGTCCATACCAGTAGAGACAAATGGTTCTGGGCTATGGTGCGATGTAGGTTGTGGTTCAGGATCATGTTGCGATTCAGGATCATATTGTGATTGATGGCGTTGGAATGATGGTCGACGATCATGGAAGTGAGCTCTAGCCTGTGCGTATATGTCTTCTACGGATCATCCTAAGATACGGTTGCTCGTCAATGACAAGTTTATTCAAATTTTTCCATAATCCTTCTTGTAGTTAATTGACAATATAAATCATATGATTAAATAAATAAATGCATAATAGAAACCTAAATAACAAAATACAGACACATACCAAAATTTCTAAAGATGCATTTGATTGCGGTTGGTACCCCACATGCATATTTAACCCTGGAGTTATAAGATATCGTGTTATTCTTTCATACCAGCTCATATATCCATGGTCGACGTCTAACTCATTCCAACCAATAACAGGAGTTGAGACAATATGACCATCTCTGTTGAGCCACCATTCTACAAATGAAGCATGAGTTTCAGCCCAATTTGTAGTGGTGCACCCTCTACGGCATATATTATGCAATGTATCATGCACATCAGGAATCGCCTGTGGAATTCGTTGTCTCATATCAAACTGTCTTAATATCCGATCTGGGTAATATAACTCCACAATTGAATAATGAATCATAGGGCATTTTGACATCCACATATTGGTGACTCTGATAATTCCAAAGTCAATATATGCGCTCACAACAATTGGGTATGGGTCATAAGGTTGCCAATTAAACTGCATAAATAATAAGTTAATTAAAATTTAAGAAAGAGAGCAAAATCTTAATAATCAGTTATCATACCTCTTCTGGAGTTTGTCTGTCTAAACTCTCCCTTATAGTCCTTAGGTTGCTCGTCAAACTATTTGTAAAGTTGTGGTATTGTAACCACTCAGCACCATATGGTGCAATAGGAAGAACTCCATCCACACCAACAATTGTCGTTGTATTAAGGCGTCTACCTCCTGACATTTGTGGCGTGAGAAAAGTAATTATCGACCAAGCCCATATCTATTATGCAAAAAAAATAATTAGAGATGTTTTCCTCATTTTTAAAATAAAATATTGAAATTATGTAATAAAGAGACAAATTTACCTGCAATAGTTGCATTGGCCCACCAATTTGCGTACGACCTCTATGTGCTGCATTGCACAACTGATGGTACAAATAACCCAGTACTGTTGAACCCCAACTGAAATTACAACATTCATCAATATCTTCTCGTTGATTCAAATATAATAATGACCACATATTCCCAGAAGTATCTCGGCACATTATGGATCCTAACAAAATCAAGGCACATCCACGTGCATATTGCACAACATGTTGTTGTGGACTGTTATCTGTAATAGGGTGCATGCTTAGATGTCTACCTAATGCTAACAGTGAAAATCTTGACCGGTTTAAGTCTTATGTATTAGGGTCCCATTCGAGAAGCACCTAACAACGTTTAGCCCAATATGATCTTCCAGTTGAAGTATGTGAACTTATACTGGCCTCACCTTCAATTGGTAGGCCCCAAATAAATGCGACATCTTGTAATGTTACGGTCGCCTCTCCAACTCTAAAATGAAATGTATCAGTTTCGGGCGACCACCTCTCAACCAGTGCAGTGATTAATGATTTATTAAGTGTAAAATCACCACATCTATAAACACCATAGAATCCCATACAATATAATAAGAATATGACTCGGTAATGCAACCTCTGTGTACGTGTGAGTAGTTCCCTGCCTTCCTCATAGGGATCATGGTCATCAAGTCTCCAAAAGATACCACTTCCATGTCTGCACTTCAATTTTTGGTCAACTTGTCCTGCAACGACATCCTCAGATCGGTGTAGATGTTGTTCTGTTAAGATTTCACCACTAATAGGTTCATACTCTCCGAAGTGCTCCATACTGCAATAAGATTAAATCAATATATATAAATCAAAATAAAATCACAAATATAATAAATTCAATATATAATGAAAAAATAATAAGTGATAATTAATAATTGAATTCATCATAGTATCTAAATATATGTTCAGCCTCAATAAAAAACTAATAAGTGATAATTCAAAATTGAATACACATTATATTAAAAAAACCAAAAATTGATTACAACTAAATCAAAACAACATTACAACAATCTATACACAACAAGCTTATATATGGTCATATGAAGTTCCTGTCTGGGTAGTAGCTTGATCTTGTGCACGATATTGTTGCCTAGCGCGTGTTTGTGCTCAATCCATTTCATTTTCAATTATCGTAGTTTTGCCTCTTTCTTTATGCCTCTTCTCGCGCAATGCTAGATTATGACACAGTTGAAAGGAAGCCTCATCTCAATAATATTCATCAGGCAATGGCTCAAACTTACCACTATAAGTGTCCACATATGTACTTGTATTGTAAAATGAGTTCATGTAAACCATCGGGTTGACTCCAAAATATCAACAAGTTTGCATTGCATGTGAACATGGTATGCCATTTTGCTTCAATTCTCCACAACTACACTCTCTGAGCATCAACTTTACAATGTGCGTGTAGCATCTTATTGTTCCTGGCACAAACGTTTTCACTGAAGCTGTTTGATCAGTAAAATCAACCTTACACACTTGATGTTCCATTGCCTTCCGTTTCTGTTGATCATACTTCTTGTACACCTCATCAGGCCATGGTTAGTTCATTTGTTGCATTTCATAGGCTATTGTCAATCGATCAAGAAAATATTTGATAGATCGATAAAATGTAGCCTGCACAATCTCACAAATTGGGAGCCGTCATGCACCTTTAAACACTCCATTCATACATTCAGACAAATTTGTTGTTAATATTCCATTTCTCCAGCCTCTGTCATGTGCAAAAGTCCATTGATCTTTTTCGATTTTCGCTAGGTAATCATATGCCCTCTCATTCAACACCTTTATTTGTTCCATCACATTTTCAAACTCTCTTATTATGAAAGTTGATCCGGCTTACCAACACATGTCTTTTAACTTCACATTTTTCACCTTGCTATTAAAATTCGAACAAACATGCCTCAAACAGAAACGATGGACTCCAAGAGGGGGCTGAAAATTTGAAATTCTTTCCACTGCTTTCAAAAGACCGGCGTGTTTATCTGAAATCAGACACATTCCTTCTCTACCGCGAACAACATGTTTCGATATCATATGAAGAAACCATGTCCAAGAAGCAAAACTTTCTTCATCCACAAGTGTATAAGCCAAAGGTAAAAGATGTTGATTTGCATCCATGGAAACAACAATTAACATCTTGTGCTTGTATCTAGTGTAAAGATAGGTTCCATTAACACTAATAATTTTACGACAATGCTGGAACCCATCTATTCATGGCTGAATGCCCAAAACATATATTTCAATATTTTTACACAATTCGTCTCTTCAGGCATGCCACTCTACAACTGTGCCTGGATTCCATTTTTTTAGAGCTCCCAAAAATTTGGGTAGTTTTGAAAATGAGCTCTCCCACGTACCATACACATTTTCTCTTGCTCGTTTCAAACCATGCCTTATGATATGAGATTGTATATTGAAATTTATCATAAACTTATTGTTGAACACACTTAATCTCATACCCGGGATCTGTCTGAACCATTCCAGTTAGCAACGCAAGAATCATGTTTTTGCACAAGTTTTGATGGTCAACAGACACCGCATTCATTAGGCATGTGTGAGGGCCTCCATACTTAGTGATTTTTCACATATCAATCTTCTGTTTGTATCATTTACGCAACCACCAATTGCAATGTGTAATCTCACAACTATTTTTGTATTTAATTTTCCATATACGAGGTGTGCTTTCCTCTACTCGATACTCACGCCTCGCTATACGAATTGAAATTTCTTTCACCGCAGACTGCAAATTCTTCTTATCTTTGAAAACCATCCCTTTTGTGAGCACTCCTTCAGTAGCATCGTAATATCTATATATTTTTGGTAGATCAAATGAGTCCACAAGCATTTCATGTGATGATGCATTGAAGAATGGTATATTCGGATGCATGTAATATCTCTGAGAATTTGATAGAAGTGGTGGTTGTTGATTGGATGGTGGCCTTTCTTGATTTGGGCAATACATAGTTTGAATATCACCAATATCCACCCCATCTTCATCTGATTCACTAGAAAACTCGTCTACGTCAGGTTCAGAATCTTCTAGTTCATTGACACCAAAATTGTCAATCAATGGATCATGTTGTTGATCCTCTGTGTGAGCATTTTCTCTTTCAGTTGGAATATTGTCATTATTGGACCTTGACGTTCCACCAGTTTTTGTAAGGTCTTGCGTGACAAGTACTAAATTATTGATGTCATCACCTCTTAAGTAAGAAACATATTGATAATACTCATTGCTTGGGAGAATATCAGGGAGAACATTATCTTGCAATTTTTTCTGATCAATATGAAATTCTACATATTGATTATCCGCATCTGGTGCAAAGAAAAACCATAGATTATCATCGTTGATTGGTATACGATGATATTTGTTGTTTGCATATAGTGAAGCGGATATGTTTAATTTATATGCATTGCTATTGATCCCTGTCAGTTCAAAGAATTTTGATACCAACCCAGAATATTCGATGTCGCGAGGTACTCTTGTTGTACAAACAGGTGGACCATCGCTACTATCCCCAACATAAACAACAATACCGACATTGTTTGAAGTCTCCATATCTTAAATAATAAAGATGTATTAATGAACTCAATATATGGAGTTAACTAATTTTTTGCATGCAATATATTATTAAACAATATAATTACAAAGTATAATGAAATTAAATTCAACTAATAAATTAGTAAAATTCAAATCTGATATTGAAATGAAGCAATATCCCAATGCAAGGGCAATAATTTGAGGGTCAGGATAAATGCACAACAACAACAGCAATTCCCAGAGTTCTTACTATAAATAATGAGAAAATAAAATTATTAACGACAAACCTATAACAATTTATATATATAATAGCAGAAAATTCAACAAAATCTATTTCAAATTAAATGAATTAAACCGGCCGACATACACACACCAGAATACACATAACACACACACACACACCAGAACTCACACAAAACACAACACACACGCACACATCACACAACCACACACACAACAACACACACACACCAGCACACACAACACACACACATCACACACACCAGCACACACACCACACACACAACACACACACGCACACATCACACACAACACACACACACACATCACACACACCAGCACACACAGCACACACACACACAACACACACACACAGCACACACACACATCATACACACCAGCACACACACCACACACACAGAGCACACACAGCACACATCACACAACACACACAGCACACACACCACACACACACAAAACAACACACAAACCCACCCACGCACAACACACACATACCAAAACACATACACACACCAGCACACACAAAACAACACACACACACACAAAAAGAACTATGAAAAATAATTTCCTGAACAAATTTGACACAATTTTTGGAGAAAGAGAGAAGAAAGAACCGTGAAGAGAGAAGAAAATTTGAAGAAGAATAGTGAGAGAAATGAGGAAGAGTAGTGAGAGAAATGAGGAAGAGTAATAATGATAGAAATTGTAGAAGAGATGAAGAGTAATGGGGATGGCAGCCTTTGACCACAAAAACACCCGAGCAGTTTGAAAAAAAATTATATCACATTCCAACCAAGTAGTTAAAT
This sequence comes from Caryopteris x clandonensis, assembly GCA_028749325.2. NCBI lineage: Eukaryota > Viridiplantae > Streptophyta > Magnoliopsida > Lamiales > Lamiaceae > Caryopteris > Caryopteris x clandonensis. Next base: position 3,786,525 of record JAPYKT020000024.1, on the reverse strand, counting down.
ATCAAAGGATTCCAGAAACTTTGTTTCATTCGGCCGGCCGAGTTAAGTGGCCGACTGAGTGAGTGAATCGAGTGAACATTTCTCACTTGGTTGGCCGAGTTATGTCCAGGCCGAGTATTCGGCCGAGTTACAGCTACCACTCGGCCATCCGAGTGGTCACTCGACCGAGTGAGACGTTCGAGTGGCACCTTTTCCTCTTTTTTCTGGGTTAAAAAAGATTAAAACATATGTCGCCCATAGTATGGGCGACTTCAAAAAAAAAAAAATTTGTAAGTCGTCCCTAGCACGGGCGACTTTGCCTATATTTCTAAAACTCCACCAAACACTATATTTTAGTAATTTTTTTATCAAATCACTATATTTTGTCAAATCACCCTTATAATTCCACAATTTTCTTGTAAACTTACAAAAATCAAAATACTTTTAGAATTAATATATATATATATATATATATGTATATACACTCACACAGTAATAATCATATGCGCACTAGTAGGAACTAATTTATATGTCCATCATTTATGTGGCATGCCACATCAATAAAATAATTTACCATATTACATATTTTTCTTTTTTCTTTTTTATCTAATTTTCATTTTTACATATTTTTCATTTTCAACCCCCATCTTATTAATAAAAAAATAGGTTTTATTAATTTAAAAAATGAAACTTATTTAAGTTCAAATGCGGGCTTAATCAGTTCACCTATTCTACGTTTTAACATAATTCCACATCAAAAGATGTTAAATTATTTCAATATAATTCTAACATAAAATAAATCACATGCTTTGCAATGTTAAACACCATATTTTGAAATTTTTAGAATTCAAAACACACAACAGTTTTATAATAATGTTTATTAATTTCTTAAAAAATAGTTTAGAATTAATATTCTTATGTATGTAGGCAACAACGTGTATTTGATATTTAATCAAGAATCAACTCTTGTATTATTTGAAGTTAATTGAATTTGATAGATTGAACTCTTCTTTAAACTAAAAGTAGGTTAGTTGATTAAACCCACATTTGCATTTAAATAAATTTTATTATTTGAAAATTAATAAAACTATGCTTTAATTAATAAGATGGGTTTGAAAACAAAAAAATAGAAAAATAGGAAAGTTCGATTAAAAAAGAAAAAATATACATAAAATGGTGAACTCTTTCGTTGATGTGGCATGCCACATAAGTGATGGGTATATGATTATTACCGTGTATCTATAATAGAAATATAAAAGCAAAATGCATGTTTTTATTTTTATTTTTTCGCTCAAATATTGTTTTCCTAGTTGCATATATATTATTATTAACATATTCTTGGTATAATATTAAACCCAAAACGAAATCTTCGGACTCAGTCACATGCATGCAACTTGGCTTGAGGCCCTTTAAAGAAATTATTTTATCAATATTAAAAAAATAAATAAATTAATTTGGATAATGAAAATTGACTCTCTCATTTTACCTATTAATATTGGAGATTCAAATTAACAAATCAATAACCAGATTTGCACAAGATTTAGTACTTCTAAAACTATGAAAACTTATAGATGATACTTGATTTGAACTTTTTAAATAGATACATACTCAAATATAAAAATCATAAATTCAGATATGATGTATAATTATTATTTTTTGTTAATATTTTTCAACAAGAAAAACATACAAAAATGACTTTCATGCATTGCACGAGATCTCACCCTAGTATAATTTACAACAAAATTTAAAAAAACTAAAATTTTCAAAATGAAATGAACATTAAAAGAAATAATAAAATTTTTAAATATTTTGTGCTTTTATAAATTTTACATAATAAAAAATTAATTTAAATAATTTAATTTTATTTTTGCGGAAAAAAACAAAGACCAAATAATTTATCAATAATATTACAAAATCAAAAAAATCACAATCCACAACACAACAACCATTTAATAATTCAATCATTAATTTAACAAATCACAACCAACTTTCAATCATACCTCTCATTATAATAATATAAAAACATCCGTCCAACATATATATTTAAAATTTAGACTTCTCATCCTACACTACTTTATTTAAATACTAACATATTTTTTTGCTATTAATTTAAATATAAATATTTTCTTATCCCATTCAAAGATTTTATGGACGCTTATATTCCAGAGAATGGAGTATTAAAATTGAAGAGAGATTGTTAAGAGATAAATAAATACACAACTTTAAAAAAAAAAATGGTATTAAAATATTTGTGAAACTCTGTAATTTATGTAATTTTTTTTTATAATATGCTTATTTTTAAACTTTGAAAACTAGAATTAAAAAAAACAAATAAGCCAACATAACAATTACTATTACTGATCATTCCTGATCTTATACAAAATAAATAAATCAAGGAAACAGGTATAAGTTTATCCTTGAATTTATACCTCAAATTTAAATTAAATTTATAATTTTATTTTGTCCAAATAGACATTTAAAAACTTTTTATAAGATAAATTAGTCCTCGAACTATTAAATTCGAGACAAGTTGAACCCTTTTAGATATTAAATAACTACATTTCTAAAATATTTAATAAATATGAAAAATTAAATAAAAATATATATTAAAATATACCAAGAAAATAATAGCATACACTCAAAAAATTATTAATAAGATAAAAAAAAAATCTAAAAACTGTTTAACAAATCTGGAAAATATTTACTAACTTGAGAATTTTTTTTTTCAGAATTTAACTTTTATTCTGTACTTTAATTAAATATATTTCTAGAGATCTATTAATAATTTTTAGATTTAATTTTTAATTTTAAAATATTAAATAATATATGGAATGTATGGTGTTAATTTGATTGATTTATTTAAATATATTACATATTTAATTTGTTAATTTTCAGATTTATTGAATATATTTTTAAATATATTTAGTTATTTTATTATATAAGAGGGTCCTACTTACTTCAATTTAAAACTTTAAAAATTATTTGATCTATTGAAAAAATGGAAGTGTCTATTTAATTAAAAAAAGTTTCAGAATTCAATTTAAATTTATATATAAGTTGGAGAAATTTGTAACTTTTTTCCACAAACCAAAACAATAACTACTGTAGTTTATTATTATTATTGTTACTATTATCATTATTATTATTATTATTATTATTATTATTATTTTACTCAATTGATAATCCCTAATCAGCAAATCGGGACAAATGCTGTAAATTCTCCATTTCTCTTACATGACCTTTCGGGATAAAGCCATGGGTATTTATGTCTTAACACATCACCAACGGCCTATCACGTGACATGCTCCACCCGCTCATTGGATGCCGACACGTTGAAGTTTGCCATTTCCGGACTTAATACTTTCATCGATCTTATCTACTTCTCACGTGCTTATCAATCGGCCGTCCACGTCAACATCATACCCCAGATCTGATCCAACGGTTGCCGTCTCGTCTCAATCCAAAGATCTGCTCGACATTTAACGCCTGTACCTCCATAAATACCAGCACCACCTTCAATTTATTAGTCGGTCAGTCGATACAAGGTTACCTGGTACCTATTCGTGTGCTTAGAAAGCTAACCTGCGCTAGCCCGCGTATACTACGCTATGGGGTTGCTTGACCACCTCTGGGATGACACCCTCGCCGGACCCCGGCCGGACAGCGGCCTCGGGAAACTGAGAAAACACAACACTTTTAGCTTCCGATCAAACTTCGGAAAGGGTACGCAGCACTTGCTATCTTACGGCGGAAGTTTAACCTACATCATATGATCTTGTTTAAGCATTCTGCTGCGATAAATTGAATAATCTGTTTATAATCGTTCGGTGATTTTAATTAATGATTTATACGTGATTACTGTAGTGCAACTTCTAATTTTAATCACTCAATCGATCATCAGGAATTAGCTGTAATTAGTGGAATACTGCTGAATTAGGTTTAAAAACTTGATAACTTTTCTGCTGTCTAGAAGTCTGTCAACTTGAATATGAGTGAAGTCATTCATTTGACTTACGTTTGTTGAGATTCTCTAGAATTCACACAATTATTCGTTGAGGATGATGTTGTAATTGTTTTTTCCATTGTCTCACTTTTTGGAACAGAATCGGAAGTCGCGAACAGTGGAAGATCGTTCGGAGAAGAAGGTACGGAGGATGCGACGAAAGTGACGAGAAGCATAATGATAGTAAAGCCGCCGCAGGCAAATCAGAAAGATTCGCCGCCGGTTTCTCCGGCCGGCACCACACCACCGGTATCCCCCTTCGCCGGTAAGCTTTTGAATAAAAAACATCAATAATCACTCCGACACATGTTAATGGCGTCAGCGTGAGTAGGAACATTTCTCTGTCTTGTTTTACTTAAAATGCTCTCGTCCAGAAGAATCTAGGGAGGGTAAATAAGTCATTTTGCGACTAGATAGGGCGCTGTTTGATGCTATAATGCAGGGTGGGCGAGTTAGGTACAACTATTTCAACTTTAGTTAGTGGAGCCTCTTGTTTCGAGAGTGACACTTGTGGAATTCTGTGTGTATAATCCACGTTATATAGAAACTGATAAATCTGAAATGGAGGTTATAATTGTGTGTGGGCAGGTGCAGGAGGAAGGGAAGCGTATAGGTTCAGGCGGAGGTCGGGGTCGTTCTCGTACGAGAAGGCAAGTGGAGTGGGACCCAGGAGCCCTCCTCCTCCTTACGACCTGTGAGATTTGAACAAGACAATGCGGAGATTATGTTGTCGGGATGAGAGTTTGTTGTTAGTGTAACTATGTATATATTGTAGCATTTTGTTTGATTAAAATCTGAGTGTTTGTGAGATCTAGTGTGGAGGCACATGAGTACTACTACTGCTCTGCTTTTTGTATAAAGGTTTTGGATCTCTATCCTTTGTCAGTCTTTCTTGAAATGCATACTGTGAGTGTTGAAGGGCTAAATCTACGCAGCTTTGTGACTAGTGCATGTACCAAACAATATATAACAATAATCTAAATTGAAAATAAATTTAGAAATATCACAAAACATTAGAGGATTGTTTGCTTTACTTGATGGGATAAGGTTTGATATATAATGGTAAAATTTGTTATTCAATATTATATATCAATTTTATATTTGTTATTCAAAATTATAATATATATATTTTATATTTATATGTAATATGGTGTATGGTTCAATATATTAAGATTATTTAAAATATATATATTGATATTATATTACTACTATTTTTAATAATTTACACATTTTATTTATATTTTTATTTAAATCAAAAATAAAAATTCATAATTTATTTTTACATATTTGTTTTATTATATTTTTAAAAATTGAGCAACTTCAATATAAATTTTACTATGCTTTTGCAAATTTTTATATATGATGATTTGTAAATTTTTGAATATACATGAGGTTCTTAATTTTAAAATTCATTTAAAAATTTTAAAAATAAATTTTGCATTACATATTTAAATATATGATAAAAATAATACTTAATATGATTTAGGATAAAATTGTTGCGAGGTTGACTTTTATTCTATGAAACATTAATAAAGTCTCAATAAGGGATTTTTATTATTATTTAACTTGTGCTTAATTCAAAATGTGTTTTAGTTTTACGATTTTTTTTTATTTTTTAAATATCAATTTTGGTTCGATTTTCACTAAAGTTCTAACTTTTTTTCATGAATTTCTAACGTATCAGTCGATTTAATTATGTGCTCCACTATTGATTTTTTTTTAAATGGTATAAAATATGGGAGAAAATTTACATATCATTAAAGAAAATGAATTTTTTTTAAATTATAAATAAAAACTAAAAATTAAGAAATTATATTTGAATTCATAAAAATTTACAAAAACTTAAATTCAAAAAATTAGGAATGCATATGTTACAAAATCAAATAAAACTCTTGAAAATTATAATTTTTATGTTTCTAATTTTTTTTATGAATTTATAATTTTTAGGAATATTGTTTTTTATTTTAATAATATTTCATTTATTTTCAAATTTTTAGTTCTTTAGATACTTCGTTGAATTTTAAATTGTAATTTCCTAATTTTGATTTTTCAATTTTTCTTATTGTCATTTTAATATAATTTTCAGATTTTTTATTAATATTTTTTATATTAAAATATAATTTTTTCGTGTTTTTATAGTTCTTAATTTTTTAGTTTTAGAAAATTATTTAATATTTTAGAAATTAATCTATATCTCCATTTTTTAATACCAATTTTTCATTTTTTATTTCAATTTTTAGATTTTGTAATTTCATAATGCCAATTTTATTTATTTATTATAAAATTTCATATTTTTAGACTTTCTAGGATTATTATTTGTAATTTAAAAATATATTATAATAAGTAATATTTTTTAAAATTTTTAAATTTTGACATATCTCGTATATAAATTAATTTCATGTAATTATTTGATTACTATAATATGCAATTGTTCCATATTTTTATTCTATAATATGAAATAATTAAGGATAGATTTAAAATTATATTAGCTAATTCATGTGGTATTAATTGATTGTGATTATGAATCCCACCTAGAAGATGAGATTCATAATCCTGTGTAAAAAAAATAATAGAGATCGGATCAACTCATTTACAAGTTTTACTGATTATTAATATTATAAAATAAATATGAAATAAGAATAGGTACAATATCTTGTTAGAAAGGAAAAAATTACAGGGATCAGTCAATACATCATTTCCCTAATTAGAAGATTGTCACCATCAATTTCGGATCAAATTTGCAGCCATGAACCTTGTCATCTTTTCTATCTTTAACTAATTATTTCTTGTATAAATAGGGCCTTGGTTTTACAATGTAAATCAATCAATTTAATAGAAAAACAAAACAATTGCTCAAACCTTTGTAAACATGGTATCAGAGCACGTTCCGATCTCATCATCTACCAACTAACTACCATTCTTTTAGCCTCATTAACCATCGACAAACCTTAAGCCACCATGTCCGAAGACGGCGGCTCTGAATCTGATCTTTCTATTCAATTAGCAAACCTCCTGAAAACTAATATCAACCAACAATCACAACATCCAAAACTATCCGATAACCTTCAGATCAATCTCAAACTAAACAGCCAAAATTACGCTTTATGGACTCAAATGATCCGAGTTGCCATTGGAGGAAAATAAAAAACAATGTTGTCCCACCTAACCAAAGAACCTCCAGCAAAAATAAGTGATACCTACGAGACATGGGAACAAGAAGATTTAATCGTGTTCTCATGGCTCATTCAAAATATCGAACCTGTGATAGCTGGCAACCTTACCGAGTATCCCACTGCAAAATCATTGTGGGATGCCCTGGTAATCACATATAGCTGTGGAAAAGATAAGCTACAAACTTTCAATCTCCATGTTAAAGCCAATGAACTCAAACAAAATGAGAAATCTCTTGAAGATTTCTGGATTGCTCTTCAAGGGGTATGGGGAGAAATCGACAGAATCGATCGAAACCCCATGACATGCTCAGAAGATATCAAAACGTATTCAAAAGTCAGATCTGAACAAAAACTTTTCCAGTTTCTAAATGGACTGGATCGGAAATTTGATCCGATTAAACGAGAAATACTCCGGCTTGATCCTCTTCTGTCCGTCGAGACTGCTTATGCCACCATTCGCAAAGAAGCCGCTCACCAGAATATTCTGGGAGCAACTAGCAATGAATCTCAGGGCATAGCCACCGGACTTATCGTCGGCCCCGGTGAGACGGAAGGTGTCGGTCTAGCAACTAAAGGCTACCGCCAGAATGATGGGAAGAAACCAATCACCATAGAAGATAAATCTCATCTTAAATGTGACGAGTGTGGCATGACGAAGCACACCAAAGAACAATGTTTCCGGATTGTTGGGTATCCGGATTGGTGGACTGACGGTCACAAGAAAGGAACTAAGAACATCAAATCAGAAAGAGAGAAGCCTCCCACCACTCCTGCCACTCATACAACCACCGGCGGAAGTGATGGCCGGCGGTCGAACATCGAATTCGGAGGGCTAGCGGCGGCTGGAGAAAGTGAAGAGGAGGGGAGTTTTTCGGTGACAGGTAAAGGGGATATGGGAAATATCCCAAATGCCCCTTTTTATTCCCAAAAATCTTTTGTGATACAAAATCTCAAAGTATAAAAAAAACCCCGAAAATAAATGGATGTGCAAATTTGGCCGAAAATTACTTAGAAAAAACAAAGGGTCCCTGGATTTTCGACTGTGGAGCAACTGACACAATGTCATATGAATTGTCAGATTTTACATCAGTGTCAAAACCTAGAAAAACACACATCCAAGCTGCAAATAGAGAAAAAATGGATGTAAAAACTGGTGGAACAATTGAAGTTTCTCCGAGTATTAAACTTCCTAATTGTTTATATATTCCTTCTTTGTCACACAAATTGTTATCAGTCAGCCATGTGACGAAGGAACTAAACTGTTCTGTTCTCATGCATCCAACTTTCTGTCTTTTACAGGATATTAGGACGGGACGGATTATTGGGTGTGGCACTGAAAAACATGGACTATATTGTGTTGATGAAGTGACTCAAAGTGGTACTGTGATGTTAGCTCATGGAACAACAGAAAGAGAAGCATGGTTATGGCATAGAAGGTTGGGTCACCCATCTGCTAGTTATTTGCATACTTTATTTCCTGATCTTTTCCCTTTGAATAAATCAATTCCTTGTGAAACTTGCATGTTAACCAAAAGTCACCGACAAACTTTTAAACATAATAATACTCAGGTTGAAGTACCTTTCTCATTGATTCATTCAGATGTTTGGGGTCCCGCTCCTGTAATTGGGGGACAAAATTTTCGATTTTATGTAATTTTTGTTGATGATTGTACACGAATGACGTGGATTTATTTTTTGAAAAATAAGACTGAAGTATTTGATAGATTCACGTCATTTTATGCCATGATTCAAACCCAATTCCAAAAAACCATCCAAATTGTCCGATCAGATAATGGTGGAGAATATGTGAACTCACAGATGAAACTGTTTTTCAATCCAAAGGAATAGTACACCAAACCACATGTCCTCACACTCCTGAACAAAATGGCGTCGCAGAACGGAAAAATCGCATTTTACTAGAAATGACTAGGGCGCTCATAATCGAGTCACATGTTCCTAAAATGTTTTGGCCAGAAGCCCTAGCCACAGCCACCTATCTTCTTAACCGACTCCCAACAAAAATCCTTAAACTGAAAACCCCACTAGCAACACTTGAAGAATACGCCAAAATTCCTCCGGCCCTCACCCTCCAACCCAAAGTGTTTGGATGCACTACTTTTGTCCACATACCTAAATCATACCGAGATAAACTTGATCCATGTGCGGAAAAGTGTGTCTTTGTAGGTTATGGAATAAATAAAAAAGGTTACAGGTGTTATAATCCAAAAACACGTCACATGTTCACCACAATGAACTGTGATTTTCTTGATACCAAATATTACTACTCTTCCCAACACAGTGGTCAGGGGGAGGAATCATGTGACACACTGGATTGGTTGAGAAATGTTACAGCCTCAGAAGAAAACTATCCAGCTTACAGTACCACGTCACCTGAAGTTCATGTTCAATCGAGTCCGAATTTCAGTGCTGCCGAAGATATACCCCCCAACCTGATATCCGAGGTAAGTAATTCTCTACCAAGTAATTCTCAAACTAATGAGTCTCATGAGTTGGTTGAAACCAGCAATGACACAGAGTCAGAACAACAAGAATCCACAAATGAAGAGGCTCAGAAACAGGGAGAACCTATACTTGAAGAAGTGTCAAACAGATATGTTCTCCCAGCAAGAGCGAACCAAGGAATCCCAGCAAAGCGGTACTCTCCAGAAAGAATCTCTAAAGGTTCTCAGTATCCTATGACTAACATAGGAAATGGATACTTTTCCGAAGAAGCAAAGGCATTCAGTGCAAGTCTCTACTCAGAAGAAACTCCCTCAAGTGTAGAACAAGCTTTAAAATCAGAAAAATGGAAGGATGCTATGGATGCTGAAATGGATGCACTGATAAGGAGAGAAACATGGGATAAATGTGTTCTACCACACGAAAAGAAACCTGTAGGATGCCGTTGGATCTTCACAGTGAAATATAAACCAGATGGAGCAATTGATAGATATAAAGCCCGGTTAGTCGCCAAAGGCTACACCCAAACATATGGAATTGATTACTCTGAAACTTTCTCCCCGGTTGCGAAGATTGACACAATAAGGGTTTTATTCTCAATAGCAGCAAATCAAGGCTGGCTACTTCACCAGTTCGATGTAAAGAATGCATTCCTCCATGGAGATTTAAAAAATGAAGTGTCTATGGAAGCACCCCCGGGTTTCTCATACAATTTCAGGATTGGAGAAGTCTGTCGTCTGAAAAAGACTTTGTATGGATTAAAGCAATCTCCCAGAGTTTGGTTTGGCAGATTTACTCTAGCAATGAAGAAATACGGGTTCAAACAAAGCAACTCAGATCATACCATGTTCCTTAAACATAGAGAAAGACATGTGACATGTCTCATAATCTATGTCGATGATATGATTATTACAGGAAATGATGAAGGAGAAATAAAGAAACTAAAGGAGGGATTGTTCACGGAATTCGAAATGAAAGATTTGGGGAGATTGAAATATTTTCTCGGAATTGAAGTGCTGAGATCACAACACGGCATCTTCATTTGTCAGAAAAAAATATATCCTAGACTTGCTCGCAGAAACAGGGATGATTGATTGTAAACTAGCTGAAACCCCTATGATTGTCAATCAGAAATTATACATGGAAACCGAAGCCAAACTTGCTGATAAAGACAGGTATCAACGAATGGTAGGGAAGCTGATATATCTCTCACATACTCGTCCAGATATTACATATGTTGTTGGAATAGTGAGTCAATTCATGCACCAACCCCAAGTGGCACACATGGATGCAGTTTTTAGAATTATCAGATATCTCAAGGGAACTACTGACCTTGGGGTTCTGTTTAGGCCAAATGGTCATCTGAACATTCAGATATATACAGATGCAGATTGGGCTGGAGACAAAGGAAACAGAAGATCAACTTCCGGATATTTTTCTTTGGTGGGAGGTAACCTTGTTACATGGAGGAGTAAAAAGCAAAAGGTAGTTGCATTATCAAGTGCTGAAGCTGAATTTAGAGGAATAGCCAGGGGAGTGGCAGAAGTGTTATGGATAAGAAAACTCTTGTCAGAAGTAGGGTTCCCTCCAAAAGAAGTTACTCGTGTCATGTGTGACAATAAAGCTGCAATCAAAATCTCAGAAAATCCTGTACAACATGACAGGACCAAACATGTAGAAATCGATAGACATTTCATTAAAGAAAAACTTGAAGCAGGAATTATCGAACTACCATTTGTCAAGTCTCAAGACCAACTGGCCGATATCTTAACAAAAGCAGTGGGTGCAGGAACTCTACACGGATGTTTGAGCAAGTTGAATGTCGGCAATCCCACCATTCAACTTGAGGGGGAGTGTTAGAAAGGAAAAAATTACAGGGATCAGTCAATACATCATTTCCCTAATTAGAAGATTGCCACCATCAATTTTGGATCAAATTGCAGCCATGAACCTTGTCATCTTTTCTATCTTTAACTCATTATTTCTTGTATAAATAGGGCCTTGGTTTTACAATGTAAATCAATCAATTTAATAGAAAAACAAAACAATTGCTCAAACCTTTGTAAACATATCTTTCAAGTCCTTATCCAATGAAACAAGCAATCCTCAACATATTTGGGAAATTATAAATTTTGCAATTGATTTGGACTAGAAATGTATTTGATTGATCACTTCTACTATTTATGGAGGTTTCAGAAGCTTGTGCCAATTTGGACACAAGATGAAATTTTATCTTTCTCTATTTTAATTTTGTTCTCATGTACCATTATTTTGGTATTAATCATCTATTATCTATATATTCATCATATAAGCATGCTATTTTATTGAAAATTTTAAGTAAATTTTACATTGAAGTTCATTATAACATTTAATAAAAGAAATGTAGTGAAGTTTTTAAACTTTTTATACTTTTCTTATTATTTTTGAAATTTTCACCGATATTAAAGTGGATATTGATGTATTTCTCAATATTTACACAAAATCGAAATTGCAATATTTCCTTATATAAGATATTTTAAAAAAAACTGGCAGGTAGACGGCACGACATCTTGCGTGGAGATAATAATCATGTAACAGATGTTATAAGAGAATTGGTGTGTTAAATACAGAGCATGTAGCGGCCGCAACTTGGGGATCGTTTACATGGGATTTTGATACTGCACAAACATCTTCATGTGTTGTATTAGAATAGAAGTAAGAGTACTACGTTTTTGGTTTCATATTTTGTGACGAAGGGATTAGTTTGGTTTAAGTAATTGTTGGTGATGTAATCCATCCCTTTCAAACAAAATAAGCAAATTGACACCGGTCTGCTTCCTCAGCTCATGGCAGATGCAGTGGCTTAATGAAACGGGGTACCATGGATAATTAAAAAAAAATTAATAGTTATTTTACATTACAACTCAAAATTATTATAAGAAACATGAAGGTTGTTTTGTATTCTAAAAATTTTTTAAGCTTCTTTTCCATAGCAAGATATTATTCAATCACATTAAAACAAGAGTTAACTGCATATGATTGGCAATCCTATCCTTGCCAATTTTTCATTTATAGCCTAACCTTTCATTTGTGACCAAATATATATATATATATTTCATTTACAAAATGTTATTATTTATCGGGCTTGAAATTGAGCTTCAATTGCTTACATAAGATTATGTTATATTTGGTGGCCCACTTAAGTATCGGCCCAATAACCCATTTCCTCTAACCAATGTCCTAATCCATGACCATTTGAATTTTCTTGGAACTCCAACTGACCTTTATATCCAATTGCATTTTCCATCTGTTCCCGCAACCCACATTAATCTGTGTCTCTTCTCTTATTATCCCTTATTCTAACTGTGAGAGTATCTCAGTATTCTTGGATGTCTTTGTGGGAAACACTTGTGTGTGTGTGTGAGATAAACTTAATGGTTACCAAGGTTCGGACATTGGGTGGGATTAGTCCCCCATAAATTTAACTGATCATAAACAAGGAGAACCACAACCTGAGCTGAAAGAAGGTCTCGACGTCAATACCCAATAGTGGTATCAGAGCTACGATTGCATCAAGACGAGGCATTCCAATTTTAGGTTACTATTTGCATGAAGAGTACCAGCTAAATCTTCACTATTCTTTCTTCTACTATTCCTTACTGAGAAGGAAATAAAAAAAAGGGGTGAAAACCCTTGATTTTTTTAATCGTGCCCCTCTTGCGCGTGAAATCCATCGCCTTCCATCGTCAACTAGCATGCATCGATGCTTCTCTTAGCACTACCACTACCCTCTGCGTGTGGCGCTGCACCTCGAGCCTATCAATGCAATTTCACCTGTAGGCGTGACCCAGGTGCAACCTAGCGCAAATCGGTGCAGAAACCAATACTTCATTCGCCTCCTTGACCATAGCTGACAGTATTTTCGATCCCCTATCACTTAAACAAGGGTACTATCGTCGCCCAACTTGGGCAAACCTTGTCGCTGGCGAAACCCAGATCCAGCAGCCCGCTTCCTCATGCAACCTGTATAGTTTCAAGCACCTCTCGTCATTGTGCCATGCTACCTTTCCCAACTATTGTTGTACGACCCAAGCTCCATGTTCGTAAATCAGATCGTGCCCAGCCCTGATTAGTGCATTAGATTTTGTGCTCAGTCCAGTGAGGTATTCTCTCGAGTTCAGTGGGTCTTTTGAGTGCGTGTCCTAGTGTCGTTTTGTAGCTGTGAGTATTGTGAATTAGGACAAAATATGGTCAATCCGCTATTGTCCCTCCTACTTGCGTGTAGACGAGGGTGACTTTTTAGCAAATGCACATGTGTGCAAGTCCGTTGTCCCCTTTGGTGCAGCGGGCCCAAAAATCTAGTCAAGTGTATTCTGAGGCCCTTACCTAGGGTCTCGCTCTGGTAAAGAAGGTGATACCCTTTTACGTTTCGGAATAGACACCGTAGGATAAGATATAGGATTGAGATTTGCTGCTGGTAGGATCCTTATGAATATGTGCGTGTTGATTTGCTGATAAATTATATCTTGTGTGATATTGGTTATTTATTTGTTTTATTTTTGCAACATATATCAACAAGTGCTATGAGGTTAGCATGCTTACCCTCTGCGTGTTTGTGTGTATGTGTTTGTTTGTTTGTGGAATATGGTTAGTGTATCTAATTTTTGTCTTGCTCTGTTCGATGGTAAGTCAGATTTCAGTATCTGGCAACGGAAAGTGAAGAGACTTATACAATAGAAGGTGTATAAGAGTGTGACCCTTGCATTTTTTTGAAACCGAAATGGAGGAGAGGAAATTTGATATGGATGTGTTAAAATATTCATTGATTATCTTGAACCTATCTGATTTTGTGATTAGGAAAGTGGGGAAGTTAGCTTCCGTCAAAGAACTTTGGGAAAAACTGAACGAATTTTTTACCAACAAGACATTGTCGTGTAAATTGTTCCTCCTGGAAAAGTTTTTCCAGTTCAAACTTGATCTAAATAAAGATATGGATGAAATTTTGGAATTATCACGAAAATAACTCAAGATATTAAAATAGGGGATAAGAACATAGAAGACTATTCACCTGTTGTCCTTCTGAATGTCATCCCTGACACTTATGGAGACGTCAAGTCTACTATTATATATCGTAGGGTTGAAATCTCGCTTGAGATAGTCAAGAACAATCTCAAGAGTAAATAGATGGATCTAATGGGCAATCCGAGGCTGAAGAATGAGTCGGTGATGTTTGTTAGAGGGAAGCAACAAAAAAAAGTTGCTTCTGGCAAACATAAAACTCCTAATACAATAAGGTGTTTAATTGTAATGAAACTGATCTTTTTGCTAAAGATAATCCATGGCCTAAGAAGAGATGAGATAATAACAAGGTTAATAAAGTGTTTAAAGATTATGGTGAAGTTTTTATGGTGTCGGTATTCCGTGATGATTTGTGTGTAAATTGTGTGCATTCTAATGAAAATGAATGGTTTGTTGATTCTGGTTGCACATTTCATATGTCCCCCTATAAAATCTTGTTTTCATCTTATAAAGAAACTTTCGATGTTTTGATTGCATAGCTAATGATAAATTATGCCCTGTAATTGGTTTTGGTGATGTATCTTTGTTATATAAATCTGGACATGTGCTTAAATTGCAAAATGTTAGGTATATTCCTGAATTTAGTAACACTTTGATGTCGTGTGCTATCTCTAGAAGACGATGGCCTAGAGGGGAAGTGGGGAAAGGGTGTGATGGAAAATTTTGAGGGGAAATTCCATGATTTAGAAGCTAAGAAGAAAAAAACTTATATGTGTGTTACCGAATCAAAGTTTTTCATAAATGTTGTTAAAGAAGATAAAACTGAAATGTGGCATAAAAGACTTTGACACATAAGTAAAAAATGGGTGAGACATTTTGCATAAGGCAGGTTTGTTTGGAAATGATAAAATGTCATGCATTCCATTCTGTGACTCATGTATGTTAGGCAAACAATTTTCCTTCTCCCCTTACTCCAAGACATCTCATTGTACTGACATTCTAGAGTATTACATGCTGATGTGTGGGGCTCTGCCAGTGTAACCACACACGGTGGATGCGCATATTTTTTTATCTGTGATAGATGATTACTAAAGAAATGTATGGGTGTTTCTAATGAAAAACAAATCAGATGTATTGATAAGTTTATAGATTGAAAAACTCAAATAGATAATCAAACTGGTAGAAGGATTAAATATCTGAGGACCGATAGTGGTCTAGAATTTTGCAATAATTCTATGGATAGATTATGTGCAAATTCAAGTATTAAGAGAAATAAGTTAACTACGTATGTTTGGTTGTTTTGCTTTTGTGCATCAAAGAGGTGATAGATTAGATCCTAGATCTAAGAAATGCATTTTGTTGGGTACCCTGAAGGGGTTAATGGTTTTAGATTGTGGTCTAAGAGTGAACGGGGCTATAAGGTGGTTGTGTGTAGGGACGTCATTTTGAATGAGTTCGAATTTCATGCTTATCTCATTATGTGCCTTTATCTACTCCTTATGTAACTTTCTTTGAGATGGAGCATGTATCCTGTGAATGAACCTGATAATGTGTAAAGCAAAACCAATTTACTTGAAAATGTTAAAAATGATAATAAGGAAGGTGAATCTTTAGACAATTACCAATTAGCTCGGGATAGGACTAGGAGGCAAACAAGCTCCCATCTAAACTAAGGATTTCTGCATTGATGAACATGCCTTCAACACTTTTGAGTCCAATGAGAATGAACCTAAGTCATATAAAAAAACTTTGAAATCTAAAGAATTAGTAGAATGGTTAAATACTATGAAATATGAGATGAAATCTTTGCATGTTAATCACACTTGGACACTTGTACCTAGGCCAGAAGCATGTTTCTTAATGGACTCTAGGTGGCTGTTCAAGGTAAATAACGAAACTGATGGGGTCAGATATAAAGCTAGATTAGTGGCTAAGGGGTTTACTAAAAAAAAAGGGATAGATTATACCGAAATCTTTGCTCCTGCTGTCAAATTTACCACTATGTTCATTATGCTTGCTTTAGTTGCTCATCATGATTGGGAACTAAAACAAATGGATGTGAAAACAACTTTCTTTCATGGTGATATTGACAAAAAATTGATATGCGTTAACCTCATGGTTTAAAAAGTCTGACCATGTATGCCTATTGAATATATAAAGCAATCACCTAGGCAATGAAATAGGAAATTTGATGAATGCATGCCGACATTGAAAGTTGAAAGAAGTGTGCATGATCACTATTTGTATTTTAAAAAGAATGCATTTGTTCCTCCTTTCTTGATTTTATATGTGGATGATATGCTATTGGTGAGTTCTTGTGAGAAGTCTATTAAGCATGTGTAAAAAGTTTTGAGTGATAATTTTGACATGAAATATTTAGGGAATGTGAAAAAGATTTTAGGCATGAACATAGTAAGAGATAACAAAAAAATCATGTCTTGTGATTGAACCAGATTTCATAAGTGGAGAAAGTTTTGAGTAAATTTTCCATGTCCACTCTGTTAAATCTATGAATGTGCCTCTAGCTACTCATTTCGTGCTAAGTAAGGATTAGTTTCCAAATCTGATTCTGAAATCTCTGATATGTGTAAAGTACCATATTCAAATGATATTGGTTTTCTCATGTACTTTATGGTGAGCACCAGGTCGAATACTGCATATTCGGTTAGTTGCTTAAGTAGGTATATGTCAAACTCGGAGTTGCCCCATTGGGAAACTTTGAAGTGGTTACTTAAGTATGTGAAAGGTTCTAAAAATATATGACTAAAGTTTTCAAAAGTGCGCAATGGGTGAAATTAATTGGCTATGTAGACTCAAACTATGTGAACGATAGGGACTGTAGAAAGTCCACCACATCTTATGCATTTACCTTGTATGGTTCATGCATAAGGTGGAAATCTCAGCTTCAACCAATTGTAGCACTCTTGACTATGGAGTCCAAGTATGTTGCTGCAACCGAGGCCTTAAAGAAGGCCATTTAGTGGAAGGAGATTATTTCAGAAATCAAATTTCTGGAAGGTAATTTGGTTTTGTACTCTAATAGTCAATTCGATATATAATTGTGTAAGAACCCTATATCCATGATATAACTAAACACATAGACGTTAGATTCCATTTAATATGTGATATTGTCGAAAAAGGCATAATTGACTTGGTAAAGATAGTGTTTGAATTTAATCCTGCTAATATGGATACTAGATGTTTTTCAGTTGAAAAAATTAAATCTTGCATAGGAACTTTGAATTTTGTTTCAATTGATTGATTGTATGTGTGTGTGTGTGTCTTTCCTGGGTACGTGACCATGTGAAATCTGGTGATGATGAGTTATGTGCTTCTCTCTCATTATCAGTGATCTAGTGTGTGTCAATGTGGATATTGGTATGTTTGGTGGCCTACTCAAGTGCCGGCCCAATAACCCATTTCCCCTATCCAATGTCCTAACCCATTGGCAACCCATGACCCTTTGAATTCCCTTGGAACTCCAGCTGTTTCCATTGGTTCCCACAACCTGCATCAATCTGTATCTCTTCTTCTTCCTTATTCTGACTGTGAGAGTATCTTAGTATTCTTGGAGGTCTTTGTGGGAAACACTTGTGTATGTGTGTGTGAGAGATAAACTTAGTGGTTATCGGGATTCGGGTATTGGGTGGGATTGGTCCCCCATCAACGTCACTCATCATACACGAGGAGGACTGCAACATGAGCCGGAAGAAAGTATCGACGTCAAATACCCAACAAATTTGATTGTTTGATGTGGACTTGTTCCGATACCTAAAATTCTTCCCATGTAACTCCATCTACAAACACTTCCTTTCCAACATTACTGTCTCGATAAAATTCTCCATTTCCTCTTCGACTACCATAACATTCTCAGCCCCCACAACATCTACGAAGACAATTTGTTTGACCGAATCTCCTTCGACAGTCATTTCTCTGAGACGGTTACCATTGCTATTTTGAAGCAATTGATGACGACAATTGACTTTTGCCATCGATTGGGCGTCGCTCATTGAGATATCAAGCCTAATAACATTTTGTCGATTCTAGAGGAAGCTTGAAGCTTGCCATTCTCGAATCGGCTGAGATGTTCGATATTTCTGAGATGAATTCAGTGGTAGGAAAATTGTATTATGTGGCGCTTTGGTATTGAGGTGGAGGGATTATAATGAGAATGTGGATGTATCGAGCGTCAGGGTGAATTTGTACATATTACTGGTAGAAATCCCTTAATTTTATGAATAAGGACCGATGAAGACTTTTGAGGGGGTGCTACGTGCAAATATGAGGTTTCCAACAAATTGCGGGCTCCAAGCGATTTTGCCACTTTGATTTAAATGAAACAATATTATTTTGAATGTCGGAGTCATACTTTCATTTATATTGGTCAATGAAACACGTTGAAGTCCACATCAAAAAATCGAGCTTGAATCAACAATTGAAGTTCAATTTCGAGCCTGATGTACCAATTTGCAAAGAAAATTAAATTGATGAGTTTTTATGGTACAAATGAAAGTTCATGTTATAAATGAAAATCGAAACAAAATTATTTAATTAACCCTTAGAAGAATTATGTAAAAAGAATTGGCCTGATTTCAAAGATATTAAGCTAAAAGATTCACCACAGCAAATTATATGATTATTCAAATAATTGAATAAAGATTATTAATCTAGAACTAAAGGATATGGGTTAAACAAAATAAACAATTTCCTACAATAAGTTATTAATTTACTTTTTAAAATATTTTGAAACATATGGGTAACGTTATCAAATGATTGACTAGTCATATTTATACAAAAATTAAAAACTAAACTAAAATTTCAACTGGTTGATTGAAAACCAAATTAATTGTGGCCATATAGAACCAAACCTTCATCCTTCAAAGAGACGTCATGGTAGGCAACCACTAGACCAGCAAGACACTCATGGTAAAAATTATAGCATATAATATATATCATTAGGATAAAGTCTGGGTATATATTTTAACATGAACATAATTTTAATTTGAAATCAATTGACCAGCAAGACACTCATGATAAAAATTATAGCATATAATATATATCATTATGATAAAGTCTGGGTATATATTTTAACATGAACATAATTTTAATTTAAAATCAAAATTATTGATCAACGATTTGATTTAACTTAATTTTGAATTAGTATCAAAAGCAAAAAAAAAAAAAAAAACTGACCAATTCAAGTTTAATATTAACGCGTAAATAAACACCTTGCAAATTCAATCATCATCTCAATTCCCAAGGCCACTTTTGATGGTTGTTTGAATAGAAAACTTGAGTGCTAATGCTTCCACAAGGTGGAGTTTATAGTCGTTGGAACGTATAATAAGCACGTCACCTCTCTAATCTCGTACCACTAAACCAAACCCAATCGATCATTCCATATTCGTCCACTATGCTTTGTTGTCTAAGGCAGCAGTTTGACGTTTGTTGAAGTCAAGGTAGAGGTGTTGGCTCTCTCCAAAATATCATGCGCGGAAAATTGTTCGTCGTCCACTGTACAATTTTCACTCCAAGTGGGCAACCAATTGGCCAGAAGTGAGAATTTTGACACAGCTAAGTTGCATACATAAAATACAGTTAGTCCCTTCCTCCTTATTTCCACTTCATTCCATTTTTTTCCTATCTTCATCAATTAATTAAATGCTGAGCGTTTGAGTACTGCTATTTCATGAAGTTCAGATTTTGGTTTCTGCTTTAATCCACCTATATAGCTTTCTTCACTACAACCACTCTCCATGCTTCTCCTTCCTTAATCAATTCACGAGAATTCAGAATGCTCCGCCACAAATAGCTT
Organism: Caryopteris x clandonensis; assembly: GCA_028749325.2. NCBI lineage: Eukaryota > Viridiplantae > Streptophyta > Magnoliopsida > Lamiales > Lamiaceae > Caryopteris > Caryopteris x clandonensis. The sequence continues at coordinate 3,766,097 of JAPYKT020000024.1, read as the reverse complement.
TGTTGGTAACCATATTTGCCTTAGGAAAGTAACGTGCTTTCAACAGTTGGGCAGCAATAGTTCTGGTATTTTTGAGATGCCTCTTTGGCCAGTCACAATTCTCCCCCAACACATGTCATTTTATTTATCATAAGCTTTACTCATGTAAGTGACCATCTTTGTTCTTTTTTTTTTCATAAAATGCAACCCATGAATAAAATATCAAAGCGATTAATTTAATAAATAAATATAATCGAATAAGTAAAAAATTTACCTTCATCTAAGTATAGCTAAAAAAAGTGTATCAATATTAAAGAACAAACAATTTTATTTAAATCGGAGCATATAACATAATGCATCTTACCAAAAAAAAAAAAAAAAAAAAGAGCATAATAAAATAAAGGGTGCGGCTATTTATACCCCAAAACCTCTAAATATACCTCGTAATAATTATGATAAAATTAAACATTAATAAATTAACTAAAATACCCTTATATATTTATATATTTTTTATTTTGTTCCTAATGTGCTGCTATCTTCTTCTTCTTCTCAATATTTTTTCAATACAGAAATACAGAGAGGTTAGAATCCAAATCTGAAACATTTTCTTCTTTATGTTTCTTCAATACAGAAAAATTTGAAATTGCAGATTTATGGCTTTTTTTATATTCAGCTGCAAATCTGAAATTTTTTACGTGTTTAAATAGTTATTTCCCATTGATTTTGTTAAGAACTTTGTGTATAAGGGTTCATATATATATATATATATATACATACATACACATATATGTATATATGGAGTCCGTCACATTGAAATCTAAGTCACCCACATACAACAAATTTGTCTGTGATTGGACTGTTGTTGCTCCACCAAGCACTGTCATTCCATTGGCGCCAGACGCCGCCACATTTTAAAATTTGGTACTGATCTGAGAAACAAAAATTTTTTTTTTTTTTTTTGAGTTTTTGGATAGAGAAGAAAGAGGGTGCATAAATTTATGGTAGATATATAAATTATAGAAAAAAAATATTCGAATTTTTTCTGGGAAATCATAGAGTTTTTTGTCCATTTGTGTTGGGAATTAAGGAGTTTTTATTTTTTTATTTTTTAATGAGAAGTTTATAAAAAATAAAAATGAAATATATTTAATAAAAAAAATTATTAATTTTAATAAAGTATATTTAGACTTTAAAATATATTTAAAATTTTTGGGTACCATTCAATTTCTGAAGGAAATAAAGTCCCCAATTTGAAGGAACCAGTCAAAACATAGGTCAGGCTTAAGGGGAGGAAATAATTAGTAGGAAGAAACCTAAGTCGGGGTTTTTCTAGTAGATTTCATTCCGAAAGCAATTTTCCGTTGATGTCTCAGTAGTATGTAATTGAGGAATGAGGAGATTCGACAGTTACTGCCTCTTCTTGTTGCTCACGTTTATCAGTTGTTTGCTCCTTAATGCTTATGGTGAGTGATTTTACAGCTTCTACTTCTTGTTCAGTGTGGGTTATGCATCACTTTCCCTTTGAATCGTGGCCGCTTATGTTGTAATTTGTGATTTTCGATCTTCACGAAAAGAAAACCCTCCTGAATTTCTTCTTTTGTTGCTTAGCATTACTTCCTTATCGATATTGGAATTTTATAAATTTGTTACTGAGGAAATCTCTGATTGCGCAAGTGTTTAGAGATGAATCAAAATAGTAGTTCGGTGGTTTTTCTTCCCCTTTTTCCTTATTTGTCTCCTTTTAATAGTTAAATCTGTGTATGTTTTCATTATTTGTTTGTGGTGGGGGTGGGGGTGGGGGGGTGTCCGTTTGTCCTGCTTTTGTGTAACAATTGGCTGTATATGAACTACATGAATTTTTGGCGATGCAATTTCCAGAAGTTCAGGCTTCCAAGCAGTTGAGCATTCTTGTGAACTGTGAAGAGGTGCTTTTGGTTCCTTAATTTCAATAATGAAATTTGAGACTGTGTTAAGAATGATGAAATAACAGGTCCATGATTTATCATAGGCCAGGTTAGCTGGTATTGTGTTTGGATCTGTTGAGAAGAGTTGCTGCACTGACGTATAAATGAGGGAGAGATGAATGGAGTAGCTAGTCTTATGTTTTGAGCTTCCATTGTTTAAAACTCTTAACTTTAGAAGGCAGTGATGATGAAAAGAATTAAATTTAAGCATGCAGTGCTACATGTTGAGTAGAAAAAATGTTGAATTTCCAGCATTCGATGTTCACTATGTGTATTATTTCTATATGTATTCTGGTTTAAAAAAATGCCTAGAATTTTCTTAATCTGATTTAGGTTTTTGCTATGCTGCAAGTATGTTTAAGTAATTTATGATGAAAACTTGATAAGTGGCTGTTGCATTCTAAGTTTCTCCATGGAAGCATTGTTGCTTGTTTGTCATCTATACACATGGAAGAGATGATGTAAAACTTATAGGTGAACATTCTTCATTGCTTTGAGCGGGAAGCTAAACAAGGTAGTGCAACATGATCAAAAGAAAAGTAATACTTGTCCACCCAAAGAGCTAAGAGTTCAGACATCAGGTGTAGATAAAGATCTTTTCTTTTGCCTAGGCAAGAATTTAATATCAGTGTGGAAAGGGTAGTCAGTCCTAAACCCAAGAGCTAAGAGTTCTTCAGCTCTCATGATCATTAACAATATCAGGAGGAGGTCAAATACATTGGTCTAGTTTTGTCATGCTCCTTGGTCTTGTTTGATCTCTTTCCAAATAAATGAGAAAACATTAGGAAGTTGATAGGAGTCTGGTTACATGAAGTTTATGTGGAAAAATAGCAATATTGTTATGTCTTGACTTCAAGAGATGGAAATTCTTAATTTTGAAGGTAGTAGAGGTTAAATAGGTATGGAGTAATATATGAATGAAAATCTACACTGCTTGGTGTCCCTCATTTTTAACTATAATTGAAAAACCAATAATTATAATTCTAAATATATGATTCATACAATCGACCCCGGCATAGGGAAAAGGATTGGGTTGTTTTTTACTCTGTTGGCTTCAGCTCTATAAACCTGTGTCTGATATATTTCAAAATGAGAGGATTTTATGATATACAGTCAAAACAGAGAGAAACAATTACATCAGTGCCTAATATAATGTTAGTCGATCATTGATATCTTGTTTGGGTCTTGGGCACATCCAATCCACTCTAAGCGAATAAGCCAGAGTATTGCCAAAAGTATAATACAGTCGGCCAATAACTAGAAGATAACATTACCTTGGATAGGCAACCTTTTATGAACTACAGTGCCTTAGATTTTGATCAAACTACCTGGAACATGAGCCTCAACTATTGATGTGTACTGATCCAAAGTGACTGCATAGTGTGTACTCAACAAAAGCAGCTTCCTGGAATGGCTTAGTCTTAGGTTTTAGCTATTCCTCCCCTAGTACAGTTGAATGAGACATAAAATGATCATTTTAATGATTACTGGGGTGCCTATCTGACAGAAGGATATTTTGAACTTGGTAAGGTAGCGGGATAAGGTATTTGCAACAATTGATTTGCTGAATGGTTGTTAAGATAAAGAGATCTAGAACAGAAGGATCATCAGAGAGTAAAACGCCTTCATTGGTAACAAAGATAGCCTCAGCCTTGTAATTCTCTATATTGATCTCGTTTACATATTCTTCTGTTTTGATTTTCTTGGGAAGGTCTGTGCGCCTATAATAATAACATAACTAGAAGTATTTGTAAAGAAAAATCTGTTTGAATGGAGAGAAAATGGAATTTGTAGTTATTTGTTGTGACAAAGCAGCTAGAAGCTCATTGCTATGAGGCGCACCTTTAATTTAGAATACTTTGGCTGGTGCAGGAAAATCAAGTGAAGTCTGTGTTTCTCAAGGTGGTCGATTCCCTCCATTTTCAAATGAAGGGAAACCCCCCAAGAAAGCAAGCAAAGGGCCCAGAGATCTGACACTTTGTAGGGTTTTCCGCAAAAGGACCTGCTGTGATGTAACTCAGACGCACCATGCGTTGTTATCCATCAGGAGACTTGCATCATCTGGAGAAGCAAACCAAGAGTGCTTGCAATTATGGGAGCTAATGGAATGTTCTATCTGTGATCCACGGGTGGGGGTACAACGGGGACCTCCCCGACTATGTGCATCCTTTTGTGATAGAGTTTATGAAGCATGCTCTTCAGCGTATTTCTCTATGGATGCTAAGACACAGGTCCTTTGCACTTCCCATTTGTCTATATTATTCTTACCCATTCTGTTTCATCCTAAGATGCTTTAGTATTGTTTGAGCAATTGTTGAACAAATGTAGTGTCTCATAAAGACATGATATTCCCTGTGAACTGTGCTGGCGACTGCGTTAGAAATAACAGTATGCAATGTTGATATATTTCATGGGATAGTATATTACTGGACTGGAATCGACTTAATGCATATTATCTAGGTTTAAGTATGTTCCATTAATTACTTTACAAATTTTCAGTAAATTTACTGATTGGACAATCTGTTTCAGGTTCTAGCACCATGTGGAGTAGGTGACTTTGTTTGCGGTAGAGCTTCCGAGTGGGTCTCTAATGGAACTGAGCTCTGCCATGCTGCAGGTTTCTCTGTCAGGTCTTTTGATGATCTGGAACAGTCGTCATGTTATGGTGGGAAGGGTAGTCTAGATTATATTGCAAATTTGTGGAAAACTTCACAGTCTGAGATTATACCTGGAGAAAAGAATGCTTGGGTTGTAGAAGATTTTCGTCAATGGATTGCTGATATGCCCTTCAGTGAAAGAATTTCTTGGGCTGTTGGAGGAATGGTTCTTACAGCAGGACTTCTGTTTGTTAGGTTAGGCCTTTATTATGAGGAATTTATTTTTTTTATCTATATTGTGCGAGGGCGTGTCTGCGTGAGAGAGGAGATATCGCGAAAGGGATGGGTAAGAATTAATAAGTTTGGAGTTAGGTTGAATAACTGCCAGAAGTTTCTGTATCTCATCATCAAAGCCAGTCTTATGTGTTCAATGCATATCCTGGAGTCCTGAATCTTCATACTTGATGCATATCATTTGTTCCTAGATCCTACAAATCTAATGTTAGTTACCCTGGAATTAGCCAAGTAAATTTTGCGTCAAAGGAAATTCTCTAAAGAATGAAACGTCTTCAAATCATGAGAAGACTTATCTTCGTCTTCAAAGTATTGTAGAAGAAAATTACTGTTTCTGTAGCTTCTTCAACACTTTCAATAATAATATGCTCATTTCTTCTGCATCTTCCCCAGGGGGATTGCTGCCTTCTAAAATGAATCGGTTGCTATTACTCTCTATATTATCCTTTTTTTGTTATTTTTCCCCCACCTCCCAGTTGTTGTAGGTTTAAAGCGTCATCTAATGATAGTGTATTCGGATTATAGTATCTTTTATTTTATTGAATTGATGTAGTTTATCATATTAAAATTATTTGTGCAAACAACTTAATTTTCATCAGTCTTTAAGTTGACAAGCCGAATGTTAGTTTCTTCCACAAGAATATTCTTCCGTGAGTTATTGTAATAGTTCACTGGATGATGCAGTAAAAGGAAGATCCACAATCAACGCCAGAAGCTAGCAGCTATCCAGCGCAGTGCAAGGAAACTAGGAACGAAGATAAATTCTACCCCTCCTGTTAGCCAAGGAAACAGAAAGGGGGTTGGAAGATGAGTGTGGGCTCATCTGTAAATAGATTCTCCTTGGTACAGTTACATCACGTAAATTATAGAATAATCCCAACTTTTTCATGCCTTAAAGGTTGCCATCCTTTCTTTTGAACAGGGCACTTCTACAACTGGGATCATCAAGTTCTCTTTTCTGACTTAAATTGTTCGATGACTTGAGATGATGCCACCTTCCCTTTTGGTTACAAAGTAATCATACTCTGAAGCTGTTATTTCGCATGATATGGAGCTATGTTGCCGTAACCACAAGGAAAACTTTCTGAACAGCCCAGGGTTTTCTATAATGGGATTGGCTTTAATGTTGTTGGGTATGTTGGTTCTGCCTTTTGTGAACTAGCTTGATGTTGTTATCATACCTGTTCTTGTTTTTACTTCTTCATAACATGGAACTTGATAGAATGTATTTTAAGTTGGAACGAAGAGGGTTTATGTTAGAGAGTGAGAAGCTGTGAGTTTCCCATGCCCATGTGTTCTGTTCGAAGAGATTGAGGGAATACTTTTTTTTTTTTTTTAGGTGCAGCCCCGAGATTGTTATCCTATTATCATGATTATATATTTATACTTGTTCAATCCCAAAAAAAAGGGGTCCTGTTAATATTAACATTTTGGGATGGAGGGAGCATTTTGTATGGACACTTTATATGTAGGTTGAATAATTGGGATTTTCTTATATGTTTGTGCATTTCCCTTGTTATGAATTACTCTCCCCTTTCCAATCTGATATGTTCATTTTCCTCTTGTATGTGCCCAAAATATTGCCCACTTACTAAATAAAATTTGCATCTATTGTACTTTTTCATTTTCTACAAAATGTGTTCAATTTTTTTTAAAGCAACTTATACTTGTTGTCAAGTTAGGATCAGGACAAAAAAGTAATCATAATATGGAGGTTGTTAATTTAGCAAGTTTTTATATTTATATAAGTTTTATTATATGTAGTTATTTCTATAAATTGATTACAATAATTTCTATTTATTTTTTTCTGATCGAGTACGTGTTAATATTTAGGTCTACATGGGTTTGTATTCTTTATTTAATTTAGTGTTCCATTTTATATTTGAAAAAAAAATGTATACACGTTGTGTGTTAATTAGCGATGTTATTAGATACAGATGACAATTGATGATTATTTTAAAATACAAGATGAAACACGAAATGTAATAGAAGATCCATTTATCATATATTTTCGATTATTGTGTGAGTTGGGTTTTGGGTTTAGGTTTTTGGGTCAGGCACTTGAGAAAAATACTTGGAGAGCACACAAATCCGATGAGTGCTTGTCATGTTGGACTATTATTATGGGCGAAATTTCACTTTTACCCGCTATAAATAAGAAAAATTATTTTGTGCCCAAAATTTAAGAAATAATTTTTTATACCCAAGATACTAATTTTGCCATCAATAAAGTGGGGATTACATTCTCGTGAAACCTTTGCCCTCCCTAATCGTGAAACTGTTGAACTTCAAATCGTGAAACCTTTGCCCTCCCAATTTGAATTCAAATCGTGAAACCCTTGCCCTTGCCTTGCCAATCGTAAAACTGTTGAACTCAAAATTGTGAAACCCTCGCCCTCCTAATCGTGAAAGTATCGTCTTCCAATTTTGAAAGCTTCCCAAACACCTAATTTCTCTAATGGCGGAAAGTTGTGGTGGGGTCGAGGATGTGCTCGGGTTCGTCTCCTTCAATCAATCCCGTCGCGGAAGTAAGTAAAATTGAATTCAGGCCTGTTGATTGGGCATTTAATATACCATGGGGTTTAAATATGATTTCATTCTTTCACGAAATGGGTTTGTGTATGCTGTAGTTTTCACAAAATGAGTTTTTGTATACTGTAGCTTTCATGAAATGGGTTTGTGTACACTGTAGTTTTCACGATTATCTGGGTTTGTGTATACTGTAGCTTTCACGATTATCTATGTTTGTGTATGCTGTAGCTTTCACGATTATCTCTGTTTGTGTATACTGTAGCTTTCACGATTATTTGTTTCGTCTGTTGAAATAACTTTCACGATTATCTGTGTTTGTGAAGATTGTAACTTTCACGACTATCTGTTTTGTCTGTTGAAATAGTTATAACGATTATATGTATCTTTCACGATTAAATTATTTTTTCAAAACAGAAAATGCAAAACACATCAAGAGGAGGGAGAACAAAAAAAGAGAGACCTTAAAATATTTAGTAGTAATTTTGATAAAATATATAGAAAAAAGAGAGAGACAAAAATGAGAAATTGTTTTGAATTATGGTAAGATTGTTGAAAATTTAATTTCATATATGACAAAATCAAATTTTATCCACGTGATTGGGTGATTTTAAATAATTGATAGTTTAATTATAGAAAAATTATTAATGATTTTCCATAATATAATGAAGCTACAATGATTTCACGTTTCTAACAAATTTATTTCTTATTTTGAATATATTATAAGTTAACAAATTTTTTTTAAAATTTGAATTTATTTATGTTGAACAGCAGAAACTAAGCAAATCCCGAAGATTGTTGATATTAATCTCTTCAATTAAATTGTAATAATATATCTTAAAAGAGTTGCATAAATATATATAGTTTTACATTTATAAGGTTGAAATTTAGGCCGAAAAAACAAAATTTAAAAAAGTAATTTTATTTATATATATATATTTATATATATAATTTTGAAACACCTAAATTTGTGAAATAATTTAAATTTTGAAATCAAATCAAAATTTCTTAAATAAAAATGTATAATTTTAATTTAATAATAATATAATTATTTTAAATAAGTAATAAAGTTTAGACGGAAAAACAGAATTGAAATAAGTCATTTTGTTTTAATATATATATATATATATTGCTTAATTTTATATTTTATTTGTAACTTTATAATTTTTAGTTATAATTGTATGTTCTATTCATTTGAATTTCTCAATTTTTTAAATTTTATGTTAGAATAATAATTTTATGTGTAGTATATAAAATTTTAATGTAATATATATATATATATATATATTATGATTGAAATCACACCTTTTAGTATGTTTTAAAGAATGGGTAATGGATTTCATACCTCCATTTGGTATGGGCATCTGCGAAAACTACAGCAAAAGAAATCAGATCCTTAATCTATCTAATGTTTTAATCTCATAAAATTTGACACATTACAGTAACACAAGATTGCAGGTGTAATATACGATGACAAATATAAAATCTCAGATCAACCAACAAATATTCCTAATTTGAGAATTATATATTCGATTCCCGTTCCAAAAACAGCAAAGTCCTAATACATTAGGCTTAAATTGGATAAGATGTCTCAAGGGAAGGAACACCAAGCAAAAACATAAACCTCTGGGAAAAAATATAACCGATCAAGCCAATCTGGTTGATCAATCCTCCTCCTCAGCCTCATTCTCAGCAATGTTGAAGTATCTCAGTTCATAGATGCTTCGATCTTTGCTCGAAGCTATCACGCGGAGCCAATCTCGCACATTGTTCTTCTTCAGATATTTCTTTGTCAAATACTTAAGATACCTGCACAAGAACAACATAGCACAGTAATGATAAGAACAAAATACAGACAACAAAAAATTGTTTAAATTGAGTAAATAAAAGAAAGAAAAACATCAACCACGAAACTGCAAAGTAGAGCATGTTATATGAATAACTTATATGTAAATTGTAAACAAATGTTGGATTTTTTTTTTTCATTTTTTAAAATTAAAATAATACACCCAAGTTCTGCTACTGGTATGCTCCAGATGGAATCTTGTTCCACAATCTGCATTTTGAAACCCCCTCAAAGCATCTGTCCAGAGGGCGAAATGTTTACTCCTTAGAACTTAACTTGTTGACATAAGCATGAGCCTACGAAATTAAGCATTTTTTTCTCGATACTGAATGAGCAAACTGAACTTCACTATATAGTCCAAAAGATTAGATAAGCAATCAAGAATCTCAAATGATGCTCACCTCAACCATCTGCAGTACATGGCTTTTATTTCAAACTTGATAGAATTGTTTGTTTTGGAATACAAAAATGCATAGCTAAATATATGCCCAGCTTCAAATGTCGGGATTTTTATTTTTTTTTTGGGAAGGAGGGAGTAAATTCTATTTTCGTAATCCTTTTTGCTTTAATTCATCATCAATATACATACACGCACGAGTTTTTTTCTCACCCCCAAACCCCTTGTTCTTAACTTCCAAAATTCCAAAAATCACATAAGACCTACCATGAATTCATCTTAACTCGGAAGACAAAACACAACAAACTCGATAATCTAGACCTTTCTTCTGCACAAGCAAGAGATTAGAGTAGTTAAATTGAAGAAAGAGAAGCAAATGAACAATTACTAACTCAATGTGCTTCGTAAAACAGAGCTACATTAAATGATTAAATCGTTACTTCCAATTAAAAATACATATGTACATATGTGAGTGTGTTTGTGTAATTACCTTTTGGAGAAGGCAGTGTCGTTGGCAGTTACAGAAATCTTCGTCTTGTCACGGGTGACGGTAACAGAGTCGCCAAGCGCGCCGGGCTTCCCGCCGACCTTAATGCGCTCCTGGAGAAACTTTTCCAGTGAAGCAATTTCCATGATCTTATCCTCCACCGGCTTCGCGCAGTCGATTACAAAGGTGACTGCCTTCTTCTTCCCTCCCTTCTGGGCCCCAGCGCCTCCTTTAATCATCTCTCCGGCGCAATGAGAACTTCTCCCCACCACCAAAAGAAAAACTGCAACTCCAGAAAACAATTTCAGAAGAGAAGTGGCGGGAAATGCACAGAATCAACTGCAGGGAAAGCGAGCTTACCTGTGCCAAGGCAGACGGCGAGCAAGAGGGAAATTGCTGGGTTTTATGGATTAGGGTTTTTATGGAGTGAGGTTTATTTGGGAAATTGGGCTGTTTGCTTGCAAATGGACTTGGGCAAATACTGGGCCTATTCTTTCCAAATTGTAAACTATGTTTTGTGCTGAGAGGATCTCGAACCATGTACCAACCACGTATTGTTGCATTTTAATTAATAAATTAATTTTTTCACCATTAATGTAATTTTGTAAATGCTCAATTAAAATTTAAAATAAAATTTGTTACTTATTCACAAAGAAAAAAATGTGTTTTATTTTTGCTATAGTCTCTCCATTTTCTTTACTTAAAAATGGAACGTCAGAATTTCTAAGATAAGAAAATTATAATAACTACTTAATTTGACTTCTATTCAAGAATTTCTAAGATAAGAAAATCGTAATAACTACTTAATTTGACTTCTATTCAAGAATTTAATGAAGAAAATAAATATGAAGTTACCTTTATTTGAATAAACATGAAATAACCCACTTCATAATTTCTTGAAAATGATTACAGCTACAACTTAGTGGTTCATAAATTTGACATTATTTTATGTCAACAAAACAATTTATAAAATTAGTGATGTGAGCGCCTACACAAATCGTTGAAAAATATAAATTATAAAAAGCTCAGTAATTGTCAGTCTACCAATATAAATTTGAGTTTCGATTTTTGCTAGGAAAAAAAAAAGGAAATTTTTTGTTTATTTAATTAAAGAATCAAAGATCCAAAATCCATGTCACATAATATATATTCATGACCAATTTTATTCCAGTTTTAGAGATAATTCATGGAAAATAATAGACACAACAAAATTCCATCAAAAATCAAGAAAAATGGCAACTTGGCAACAAGCTTGAAATATAGTATTTTAAGCAAATTACACTCAACGAAAGCAAACATAATGAAAAAATTTAATGACAGAATTTGATATAAGTTAGTATTAAAAAAATAAATAAAAATAAAAATAAAAATAAAAGAAAAAAAAGAAGAAGGAAGAAAAGTTTAAAATATAAATCATTCAAAAGCATAACCATGCATAATGTAGTTCACAAATTATTTTATGCAATTTTCTTAAGTATATCTTATGTGTATCGGTTACATGAATTTTAAGGGGTTGTTTGTTTTTGGATGTAGATGTATGTGGTATATTTGGTTGCTTACATCCATATGAATAATAAAAAAAAAATGTTTGTTTTGAGATGAAATATGATAGGATAGGAACGGTAAATGTCACATCAGAAGGGTTTAATGGGTGTTTTAATATTATTATGATGGTAGATGTGATTGAATGGATGATTCATTGATTGTGTAATAATTAAAAATATGGTGGGATTCGTTGAGTTAATGATTGGAGCATAGATGATTGTTGTTTTGTGAGTTGTGAGATATTTTGATTTATTGTAATATTATAGTTTAAAATTTTTTATTTTTGAAAAAAATAACAATTCAGTTCCTAAAATCAAATTTTATTATTTGAAAAAAAAAACTAATTAAATAAGCGAAAAATTAAAATAACAATTTAGAATTATGTAATTTTCATTTTTTCTTAATTTTTTATTTTATCTTTAAAAATTAGTGTAGAAATTTTAAAGCATCTATACTTAAACAAATATAATTCTATATAATTTTAATATTTTTATTATAAAATAAAAATAAATTTGATAAATATTATTTTAATTGTAATGAAGTTCAATTTTTTTATTTTTTTTATTTATACCCAATAGCCGACAGTGAGACTAACCACACCCCTATTGAGGTTCCATCATAAACTCAATTGGTGATAGGAGTGATCTACTAAACATATAACCTAGTCTTCCTTCTCTCATTTTTTCGATGTGGAACAACTCACATGGGAAATCAATATATATTTCATCACAAACCCCTCATATGTGAGTCCTTCGTAAGTCTTTATAAATCTAAATAGGACCTCTCATGCTCCATCAAATCAATGGATCATCTGGCCGAGCATGGGGCCTGCTCTGATACCATGTTATCCAGAGCCAGATGGTTAAACTAATGGCTACAAATGCCTGGAATGTGAATAATGTTCGAGATGACAAATCAGAGACTCAGGTGGAGGAGTTCAGGGTCAAACTTAGCCACGTATAATTGTGATTTTGATCCTTTGATGTTGCATGGATCGAATCACCCAAGACTACAGATGGTTTCAGCACTCCTTACAGGTTAAAACTATCTGCCATGGAGTAGGGCTATGAGAATTGGATTGCATGCTAAAAATAAATTAGGTTTTATCACTGGGGACATGGATATACCTTTAGTAGATAGTGCAGAATATGAGTAGTACAAATGGGTAGATATTATGGTTTTATCTTAGATTCTGAATTCAGTAGCAAAGGATTTGGTGGAAGCCTTTTTGTATACAAATAGTGCAAAACAACTTTGGGAGGAGATAAGGGGGGAGATTTGGAGTATGTAATGGCCCTTACAAATTTGATACAAGGAACTATGTCAGTTACCATGTATTATACTAAGCTGGAGAAACTTTGGGATGAACTAGGGAGTTTGGTGTCTTACAAACCATGTTCCTGTCATGTTTCAAAAGAATGTGATGCAGACAAGCATAATATGGAGAAGGAACTAACTGATAAGCTAATTGACTAAATGATACATTTGAACAAGTCACAAATCAAATCCGGTTGATGGATCCACTTCCTGATATAAATAAAGCATATCAGATGATTGTGAGGATTGAGAATCAAAGGGAGGCACATTCAAATAGTGAGGATGGATTGGATGTTTCTGCTATGATGGTCAGAACACCTGGCTATGGGCGTGGAAATTGGAACATAGGGAATAACAATTCAACACAAGTAGTAGGGAGAGGAAGAGGAGGAATAAGGAGGACAAAAGAGGAAAAAGCCAAACTGAAGTGTGATCATTGCAATGGAACTGGGCATGAAGCATCAGAATGCTTCAGAATACTTGGATATCCTGAATGTTACCACAAATTAAAGGCTCAGAGAACTGCTCAAATAGCCAATATGGTGGAGGATACAACAGGAAATTATGTAAAAGCACCTGAACATAGTAAAACAGATTTGGCAGCCTTAGCACAAGAAGTATCTAGGCTGTTAAATGAAGGTTCAAAAGGAGGAAAATCACAGGGGCAAGAGAGCAAAGCTTTGCTTATTTGGTGGAGTATGATGACAATACAGGTAGCAGGCCTAATTATTTTGCACTTACTTTGCTTGCTCATTTGAATAACAGGTGCTGGATAGTTGATACATGTGCCAGCAGGCACATAAGCGCAGATCTAACCCTTTTTACCTTTTCTAAACCTGTTACCACACCAATATCAATTTATCTTCCAGATGACAACTCTAAGTTGGTCACTCACATTGGAACTATGAAAATCAACCCTTCACTAATTCTTATTGATGTATTTTATGTTCCTTTCTTTAAATACAACCTATTATTCGTTGCACAATTGCTTCATTCATCTGATAAGGAGTGCATTTTCTCTAAATCTTCTTGTTCTATCCAGGGCCTTACTACTAGGACTGTGCTAGCAACTGGAGAAGCTGTGAATGGGTTGTATGTAATCTCAGCAGAAGTATCACATAAGCCTACTAACTCTGTTGTATCATCTCCAGTTGTAAACTCTGTGGCCTTGTGGCATCATAGGTTAGGTCACACTTCTTTACAAACACTTTCCCATATTCCTTTCCTCAAAAGCATATGTACCAAGGAACCTGTTGATAGTTGTACTATATGCTACATGGCCAAGCAACTTAGACTATCTTTTCCAATCAGTTAAATAAAATCAAATAGATGTTTTGAGTTAATCCATGTTAATGTTTGGGGGCCATACACTCAGAAAAGTGTCTTTAATACACCTTACATGCTCACCCTTGTTAACAATTTTAGTAAAATGACATGGATTTTTCTAATGAGTCACAAAAGTGAAGTTCCATATAAACTTGAATATTTCATCCAGTTTGTTTCCACTCAATTCCAAACAAAAATCAAAACCATAAGGTCTGATAATGGAACAGAGCTTACTAGTCAAAACACAAGAGAATTGTTCCATAAATTTGGGATTCAACTTCAAAGAACATGTCCTTATACACCATACATAAACACATTTTAGAGGTTGCCCATATCCTTGATGTTTCAGTCTAATGTACCCAGCAAATATTGGCCTTATTCCCTTTTAACAGTTGTGCACATTATAAACAGTCTCCCTACAGCCCTGTTACATTGGAAAACACCCTTTAAAACTCATTTCAATCAGCAGCCTGATTACTCAAAACTTAGATCATTTCGGTGTCTTTGTTACACCACCACTCCACCCATTCATAGAACCAAATTCAGCCCAAGATCTTATAAATGTGTTTTTTTGGGCTATATGACGGGTGTGAAAGGATATAGATTGCTTGATTTGGATTCAGAAAAGATTCTTATTCCCAGAGATTTTGTCTTCCATGAATCAGTTTACCCCTACCATAATTCTCAGCCATCAGATACACCAACTGCCATCTTTCCATTACCAGTACAAGAACCAAATTACGGTTCTCATAGCCTACACCAGAACTTCATTCAGTAACTGATACTCTTACTCCTGAACCAACTGCTATTGTTCTGCATCCATCTCACAGACCACAAAGAACCAGAAATCAACCAGCTTGGCTTGCAGATTACATTACTAACGCCATCACAGTTTCACCACAAGTTCAGCACAAACCTACTCCAACTCAGGTAACGGGTGATACCCTTCTTCCAATTTTCCTTTCTCACGTCATTATATGTCTTTTCTGGCTAATGTATCAGTTGTCACATAGCCTTATTCCTATTTGCAAGCTAGTCACTAAAAAGAGTGTGTGGCTGCTATGAAGAAAGAAATTGCAACTTTGGAAGAAAATAAAACATGGGATATAGTGGCTTTACCACCCAGAAAGAAAGCTATAAGGTTTAAATGTGTGTTCAAAATTAAAAGGAAGCCTAATGGTAGGTAGTGTTGAGAGATACAAAGCAAGATTGGTTACTAAGGGGTATTATCAGACTTATGGGATTAATTAGAAAGATAATTTCTCACCTATGGCTAAAATGTCAACTATTTGAATTTTTATCACCTTAGAAACTTCAAAACACTGGAGTTTGTATCATGTGGATGTCAATAATTCATTCTTCCATGGATACTTACATGAAGAAGTGTACATGAGACCACCGAAAGGGTATGATAAGGTTAAATCAGGTGAGGTTTGTCATCTGAAGAAAAGTCTCCACATGCTCAAAATTGATTTCTTTTGTCTTTGTTCAATCTTCTCATGATTAGTGCTTGTTTACCCAACAAGTAGGTGTGGTAATTTTGGCCTTGCTTGTCTATGTTGATGACATCCTACTTACGGGAAGTTCAGAGCAAGATATCAAAGATCTCAAGTACTATTTGGATGCAACCTTTACAATCAAGGATCTTGGTCGTGCTAAATTTTTCCTAGGCATGGAGATTGCTCGAAGCTCATCTGGAACTCATCTAAGTCAGCAAAAATACATCATTGATCTCTTGGATGCTACATTGATGAAATATTATAAGTCAGGAGCTACGCCCATGCCTCATGGTTTCAACTTATCCTCTGCAGAAGGAGTGTTACTTCCTACTCCAGATCAATACCGTTGGCTTGTTGGCAGATTATTGTACCTTTATCTCACTTATCCTGATATCTCGTATGTTGTTCAACAATTGAGCCAATTCATCAATTCTCCCACAGAAGCTCATCCGAGAGCAGCTTTGCATCTTCTTTGTTACTTGGAAGGTACTTTCTCTTTAGGTTTGTTTTATCCCACCTCATCTGTTTCTACTTCGGTTGCTTACTGTGATGATGACTGGGGAGCTTGCACACTTACTCGGAGATCTATCACTGGGTATGAAATTTTTATGGGCGAATGTTTGGTGTCCTGGAAAACTAAGAAGCAAAAGATGTGTCTAAAAGCTCTGCTGAGGCAGAGTATCGTTCTATGAGCTCCACAACTTCTGAGATTGATTGGATTCGGTTCATTGCTGTGGATTTAAAAACGAAAAACAAGCTGTTAGTACCATTATTTTGTAATAGTAAGGCGGCCATTCATATCATAGAGAATCCCATCTTTCACGAACGAACTAAACATTTGGCTATTGATTGTCACGTCGTTCGGAATAATACTGAAACACAAATAATGATAATTCAAAAAATAAAATATGAAAAAATTATTCCTTAATTCGACTATATTGATTAAGGTCAAGATACAATTTTCGTTCTACTCATTTGCAAGAATCTTTACATGAAACTTTTGAAATACATGTCACAAAGTCAAGTGTGAGTTTCTCATTACATTTGATACCTATTTATACAAAATTTCTAAATTTGAATTTCTATTACATTTGTCTTTAATCTGCATCTTCATTTGCATGTGAGTTGAATCTTCATTTGGTCTTTATTTGGAGAGTGTCGGCAGCCATCATTTGTTGAGAGGTCACCATCAACTTTGTTTTCTTTCAATAATTTGAGGTCTTCAAAGTCTTCTTCTTCTGAGCAGGCCGTAACTTTTGACAACTTTTTTTTGAGCAACTTTACTTTTAAGAGCATCTTCACTTTTGAGAAAGGTAAATGACTCATCATCTTCCCCGGCTTTTGAAATAATACATATTCCTAAACTATTACATATTTTGTCCTATCTATTACAACATTAAAAATCAAATGGGTCTTGTGCTAACGGACCTCCAAATGGATCCGAATTTGATTCTTCTGATGAATGAGATTTTGCTGACTTTTGAGACATGAATTCAAAAAATTGACTTTGCATGTTAGGAGTTTTCTTGATCATTTCAAAGAAAAGCTTTTGTTGTGGAGATAAATCATCCACACTTGATTTTTTGGCCTTTTCTTTTCCTTTATCTTTTGATTTTTGTTTTTGTCATGAAGAAGAGACTTCACCAGTTTCAGGATTAAACCTGATCTTATTACCAGTAGAAAGGAAATGTTTGATTGAATTTTCAGAACATATTTCTTGCTGGAATTTTGCCCACCATTTCACTTTGTGAGTTCGAAGAATAGAGAAGGGAGTAGGATCAGAATAAAATTTGTTAAAAGTAAAATTCCATGAGAAAATCCATGGAACCTTGAATTCTGTATCGAAAATCAGCATCTTTTGATAATTTTTTAGAGTAGTAGAATTTTCTGCAAAGACCTCAAAGCCTTTGAGAACAGATTTTGGAAGAATGGATGATTCAGAACCCATTCTTTTCCACCATTCGAAAAACCAACTGGGGAAAGATGTTTGACAGGCAGTATGGAAAGTAAAGAATCATGAATGGAAATTTGGAGTGATATAGAAAGTTCTATACCACACATTTTTATAATCAATATAGTTATAATCTTTTGGAATAAAATTGACTGAGAAAGATTTTGAATCTGTAAATTTACCCCATTGGGATAAACTTAAGACTTGTTTGATGATGCACTTTGAGCAAATGATTTGTCCATTATCATTCTTTTTATGGACAATTTCCACATAATTTGTATCAACCAAGATAAATTCATAAAATTTTTGTGTTTTTTGAAAGTTGTCATATTACGAGAATTGAAATGTAGGAAATCTGTTTTTGACATATTCTTTTGCCTAGAGTTCTTTTGGAAATTCCAGAAAGGGTGTTAACCCAATTTCTTCAACCCAAGTTTTGAAACATACTTATGTTCTTCTGGCTGATTTAGTAATAATATATTAGTAGGTCTTGGTGGAGTTTGTGGGTTTGAAACGAGAACTGATTTGAATGGGATTTCTGGTGAATTTTGAAGTGGTGAGAATCTGTTTGGACTTCTCACAAAATTTGAGGTTAATCTGCGAAAATTTTGTGGTAAAGGGGTTAATGACCTGTTTGGAGAAAATAGAGTCAATTCATTTGATTCTGGTATCTCATAGTCTTTTGCTGTCTGGGTCTTTGATTTGTTGTCCATCTGAAAATTTAAATTTTTGATCCTTGTAAAAACTATCTTGTGAGAAAATCAGGTAATGAATTATTTTTTCCTTTGATAAATTCAATATCAAAATAAAAAACAGACAAGATAGCTTGCCATTTTGCAAATATTTGTTTTGAAACAATATTTTGAACATCCTTTTGTAAAACTTCTTTTGCTGATTTGCAATCAATTCGTAAAAGAATTTTTTTATTATACAAATCATCTTGAAATTTTGAAATATATAAAACTATGCTTAGAATCTCTTTCTTTATTGTTGAATAATTCTTTTGAACTTCATTCCATATTCCTGAATGAAATCTTACTAATTGTTCTTTTGAATTAATTTCTTGTTTTATTCCTCCATAACCTATGTCAGAGGCATCTGTTTCAATTATCATTTTGGCTTTAGGATTTGGTATTCCTAAGAATGGTAATGACTTAATTTTTTGTTTAATATCCTTAACTATCTTTGTATGCTCTTCCGTCCAATTTGGAGGATTCTTTTTAAGTATTTTAAATAATAATTTACAATTTTGCCTAAGATTTAGAAAGAAATCACTAACATAATTTAGGCATCCTAAAAATCTTTGAAGCTGATTTTTATCTTTTATTTCATTTGGAAATTTTTCAGTAAATTCCAAGGCTCTATTTATAGGTTTAATATATCCTTGGGATATATCATGACCTAAGAATCTTATTGAGGTTTGAAACAATTTCATTTTCTTGGCAGATATTACCAATCCATTTCTTTTAATAATATTAAATAACATATTAAGGTGTTTGAAATGTTGGTCAATATTCTTTGAGTAAATAAGTATATCATCAATGTATACAATACTAAATGTACTGTATTTATTGAATATATCATTCATTATTTTTTTAAATTCTGAAGGAGCATTTTTAAGTTCACATGGCATTACATTCCATTCGTAATGTCCAAAAGGAACAGTAAATGTTGTTTTGTATCTATCTTTTTTACTTATTTGGATTTGCCAGAATCCAGATTTTAAGTCAAATTTTGAGAATATTTTAGCATTGTATAATCTATTGATTAAATCTCTTTTATTTGGGATTGGATATTTAATCCATTGTAAAACTTTATTTAAAGGTTTGTAATTTATTACTAATCTTGGTACTCCTCTTTCTAATTCTGACTGCTTCATTACGTAAAATGCAAAACAGCTCCAAGGAGATTTTGAAGGTCTTATTAATTTTTTATTTAATAAATCTTTTATTTCTTCTTTACATATTTTTAAATATTCCTGATTCATTTGTATCGGTCTAGCTTTTGTAGGAATATTCTTTTCATTAAAATCTCTTTCATATGGAAGATCAATTATATGATTTTTTCTTTCCCAGAATGCGTTGGGAAGTTCACTACAAATATTATCTAAATATTTTTTTCTAATTCTTTTATTAATTTTATTATTTTCTCATCTTTTAATTGTTCATCTATTCTTTTATATTCTATTTCTTCTTTTAAGAAATTAATTTGTTTCTTCTTGTTATGAATAATATTTATTTGTTTAAATATAGAAGAATTCTGTAGTAATATTATTTCTTTCATTTTAAGAGGAGTTATAAAGTTAAACTCTATTTCTTTTCCGTGTATATTTTTTTAATTCCTTTATTATTAACTTGAAAAGGATAAATTTGGGATAGGAAAGACGTTCCTAATATTACATTTTGCGAAATGTCTTTTACTAATGTAAATACATTTTTAAAACAATATCCTTTATTACAAATATGAGCTTTTGATAGTTTATATCTAATATTTAAAGGTTTTGAATTAGCAGTATATAATTGTTCATTTGTTTTTTCATAATATTTGGATGGAATAATACCTTCTTTTATTACATTTTGATCAGCACCTGAATCAACAAGAGCTATTAAATTTGTTTTAAAATTTCCTATTACTAAAGTAATATTAATATACCATTTTTGAAATTCTATATTCTGTATATTATTTATAAAATCTTTTTCAGATATTTCTTCGTCTTCTACTTGATTTTCTTTTGTTCCACTAGTACTAGCTTCATTATTACTACTTATCATTATTTTTGCTTCCAATTCTAAATCTTTTTCTTTTAAAGAAAATATTTCTTTTTGCATATTACTTACCTGTTTTTTTAGAATATTAACTTCTGTTTGTAAATCTTTAGTAGTAATTTGTCTTAATATATTATCAGTTGGATATTTATCAAATATTATATTTAAACTAAAATGATCTTTAATTTGAATTTTCTTAGTATCTTCCTCTATTATTAAATCTTTTAATTTATTTAAATATTCCTTTTGAATGTCTTGGTCTTGAATTTGTTATATTAAATCAAATATTATACTTTTCTTTTCTTTGGTTATCACACATATACCACATATGTCTTTTTTACTATTATCTGTATCACTATTACTATATTCAGAAATTCTTGATTCTTCTTCAATTATATCAGAATCTTCTTCTTTATTTTTAATTTCTTTAACTCTATCTTTTTTCTTAAAACATTTGTCAGCTGTATGTCCTGGTTTATTGCAATTCCAACATATTATTGGTTTATTATTAGATTTTCCCCTATATTTATTCTTTGATTTATATTCTTTATTTCTTTTATATTTTCTGTATTTTGGTTTTCTTCGTATTCTTTAAATCTTTTAAATTTTCTAACTTTCTTTTTGTATGATATTGAAGGAGTTCTAATTTCATTAATCCGAATGTTTCACAGGAAATATCCTAATTCTTTTCTAGTATTATTTTTATCTGATCTATATTTTGCTTGAAGTTTGAGTTCTGAACATAAGGCTAGTCCTTCTTTCTTTACAAAAGCAAAGAGTTGGCCATATGTCATATTATTAAAGGGTATTTCGTCCATTCCTATTTCACTTTTAAGTTTTTGCAAAATTCTTTCAGCAAATAATTTTGGAAGTCCCATAATAAATCTTTCTTTCCAGAAAGACATATTACAGTCTTCTCTTCTAAGTATTTGAGTAAGGAAAACATCCTTATACCATCTATAATCAGACAGTGTAGGACATCTTAAATTTGTTAGGATTATTTTTGAAGAATTAAATTCTTCTTTTGGATTACCTATAAAGTACATTGATATTGTCACTATTAAGAAATCACATGAATCATTTTCCAGACTTATGTCTCCTGATTCATCTTCTACTTCGCTAGTATGATTTATTATACTTAATTTTGTATATAATTCTAATGCATTATCCCACCAATTTTTTAATTGGCCAGTAAAACCTTGGACAATTAATTTACATGCTATTTGTTCTGAATGTCCTTGTAATCTATATGCCATTTTAGACATTCCCATTTCTTGTAAAGTATTTAATATTTCATATTCAGTTTTTCCATCAATATTCCATTCGGTTATTGATGATCCATCATATTGACTTTTTGTAAACTGATTTCTTTCTTCATATCCTACATCTGCAGGAGTTGGTCTATTATAATAATTTCTTGTATTTCCTCTAAATCTTTTTTGTCTTGAATATATTTTATTTATATTTTCATTATCTTCAAAGTTTTTGCTTATGTTTTCTAATTCGGAATTAGTACTATTGTTTGAGGTGTCATCAGAATCATTATCAGATTCTGAATCCTTATTATTATCTAAAACATTAATTTTATTGTTATCTAATTCTGATAATTTTGTTGTTATTTTTGTTAATAGAACATCAGTATTTTTATTTAATCTAATATCTTTATCAATATTAACACTATTTGTTTTGAAAAATGGTTTTTCTGCTTTTTCAGGCAATTTTCCTTTATTTTTATCATCTATTGTTTTTGTTGTTATATTATTATTTATATGATCTACCTGATTAGCTATTGTATTTAATATCTGATTTGAATAATTATTTTGCTGTAATATTTTTTGAATATCATTATATGTTACCGGACCATTATCTATTCTTCCTTTTTTATAAGGATCTGCTATTACTTCTCCATTATTAGTTTGTAATTTAAAACTTTGCTCTGGAGGATGTACTGAAATTATATTTGAATCATCTTTTAATATCCAATTTTTGTATAAAGTATGATTAACTAATATGCTAGGTTGTCTAAAACATTTATTAATACCTATTTGTGATAAATACATATTTAAAAATGAAAATAATGAAATATCCATTTTTATTTTTATCATATAATTTTCCCATTCATTTTTTAACCATTTTCTTTAATCTTTATATAAATCTATTTCAAAATTTCTTCTTAATTCTTTCCAATTAATTTTATAAGATTTTTCTGAAGTTATAACCATTATACTAGAATATGTAGGTGAATTTGGGGTAGAATATATTTGTGATGGTTCTGGTGTTTGCTCTGGAATAGGTGTCTTAAATCTATATCTAGGGTTATATTCAACACTAAAAGTAGATTTTCTACTCATTCCTGTTTTTGAACTACTAGGTTGTTCTTTAAAAGAAATAAATTGTAATTTTATTTTTCCATCAGAATCTTCAATTATATCTTGGATTTCTCTTATTTCTATATTTCTATGAATTTGTTGATTTTCTATTATAAATTGATCTGAAATGGTTATCTCATTCCATTTTAATCTTTTTGGAGTAAAAACAGTAGGGTTTTCTGCATCTACTTGTAATAATATTGTTTCGTCTTTTGATGAAGGTAATATTTTTAACTTTGGATTTAATTATGATGATAATAATCTAAAATATACTCTATATATTATTGCAAAATTCTTACAAGGATGAAATTCTTTTCTTTGAACATGGACATCTAAAACTAAAGAGTCCAGAATTCTTTGATCAGTTAAATCAACTGAAAAATTTGGATAACAATTAAAATATATTGGACCATTGCATATATTTGTTTGTATTATAGATAATAATGATGTTTTATATTTGATAAGTCTTTTGTCTCTTAATGCTAAGTATATAGGCAAGTCTACACCTAGATGGACTAGGGGTTTTACTGCAACTTGTACTAATCCAATATGTAAATAATTATAATTTTTATTTATATATTTTTGGATAGTATTAATATTTAATAATTTTATACTTTGAGATTCTTCTTGTATAGATATTGTTTCTTCATGTGTTTTGACTGAAAAGGCCATTTTGAAGTCTGTTAATCCTATTTGACATATGTTTTCAATCTGTTCTTGAGGTATAGTCCAGTTTGAATAATCTATTGGAACTAATCTTTCATTACTTTATATTATGTTTTCATTTCTACTGGTACTTGAACCAAGAGTTGTATTAGATCTGCTATTTGATCTGAATAAGTTTCTTAATTGAACAGCCATTAGAATTTATCTTTTAGGTAAATATTTCTCGTAAAATCTTCTCAATTATAAGCACTTACGGGACGACTGCGTGGAACACCCTAATCTCAGCGGGCTTACCAACTGTCTTATGCTGACCAACGTAGTAATCTTATAAATTTTGAAGATACCACGATAATATAAACCTAGCCAATAATTCTAATGATTGTTTGGCTAAGAATCTTATATGCAGTTCAAATATACAATATTCAAATTCCATGGCTCTGATACCAAAGTGGGCGGAGCGTGATATGGGGTATGTACTATTTGGATTTCTTGCAAATGCAGGATGTAAGCTTCTAATTTCATTTGGGATAAATATGGGATTTAAAATTATATCTCTGATTGATAATTTTGTTAAATTTATTATTTCATAATCTAAACTATTTTGATCGGAGATTCTAAATACATAACTATAACATGCATTAAAAACTTTGAATTAAATAAAAATATGAGTAAGAAATAAAGAAAACATATTGAAAATTAAACTTACAAAATTTATTTGATGACAACTTCAGTTTACAGGCTTGGGGTTTGATTTTGGATACCGAAGTATCAGATTGATAACAGAAGAGAGAGATATAGAAGAAAGGACGAGCAAACTCAAGCGTGAGTTTCTCATTACATTTGATACATATTTATACAAAATTTCTAAATTTGAATTTCTATTACATTTGTCTTTAATCTACATCTTCATTTGCATGTGAGTTGAATCTTCATTTGGTCTTTATTTGGAGAGTGTCGGCAGCCTTCATTTGTTGAGAGGTCACCATCAACTTTGTTTTCTTTCAATAATTTGAGGTCTTCAAAGTCTTCTTCTTCTGAGCAGGCGTAACTTTTGACAATTTTTGTGAGCAACTTTACTTTTAAGAGCATCTTCACTTTTGAGAAAGGTAAATGACTCATCATCTTCCCCGGCTTTTGAAATAATACATATTCCTAAACTATTACATATTTTGTCCTATCTATTACAACATTAAAAATCAAATGGGTCTTGTGCTAACGGACCTCCAAATGGATCCGAATTTGATTCTTCTGATGAATGAGATTTTGCTGACTTTTGAGACATGAATTCAAAAAATTGACTTTGCATGTCAGAAGTTTTCTTGATCATTTCAAAGAAAAGCTTTTGCTGTGGAGATAAATCCTCCACACTTGATTCTTTGGCTTTTTCTTTCTCTTTATCTTTTGATTTTTGTTTTTGTCATGAAGAAGAGACTTCACCAGTTTCAGGATTAAACCTGATCTTATTACCAGTAGAAAGGAAATGTTTGATTGAATTTTCAGAACATATTTCTTGCTGGAATTTTGTCCACCATTTCACTTTGTGAGTTCGAAGAATAGAGAAGGGAGTAGGATCAGAATAAAATTTGTTAAAAGTAAAATTCCATGAGAAAATCCATGGAACCTTGAATTCTGTATCGAAAATCAACATCTTTTGATAATTTTTTAGAGTAGTAGAATTTTCTGCAAAGACCTCAAAGCCTTTGAGAACAGATTTTGGAAAAATGGATGATTCAGAACCCATTCTTTTCCACCATTCGAAAAACCAACTGGGGAAAGATGTTTGACAGGCAGTATGGAAAGTAAAGAACCATGAATGGAAATTTGGAGTGATATAGAAAGTTCTATACCACGCATTTTTATAATCAATATAGTTATAATCTTTTGGAATAAAATTGACTGAGAAAGATTTTGAATCTGTAAATTTACCCCATTGGGATAAACTTAAGACTTGTTTGATGATGCACTTTGAGCAAATGATTTGTCCATTATCATTCTTTTTATGGACAATTTCCACATAATTTGTATCAACCAAGATAAATTCATAAAATTTTTGTGTTTTTTGAAAGTTGTCATATTACGAGAATTGAAATGTAGGAAATCTGTTTTTGACATATTCTTTTGCCTAGAGTTCTTTTGGAAATTCCAGAAAGGGTGTTAACCCAATTTCTTCAACCCAAGTTTTTGAAACATACCTATGTTCTTCTGCCTGATTTAGTAATGATATATTAGTAGGTCTTGGTGGAGTTTGTGGGTTTGAAACAAGAACTGATTTGAATGGGATTTCTGGTGAATTTTGAAGTGGTGAGAATCTGTTTGGACTTCTCACAAAATTTGAGGTTAATCTAGGAAAATTTTGTGGTAAAGGGGTTAATGACCTGTTTGGAGAAAATAGAGCCAATTCATTTGATTCTGGTATCTCATAGTCTTTTGCTGTCTGGATCTTTGATTTGCTGTCCATCTGAAAATTTAAATTTTTAATCCTTGTAAAAACTCTCTTGTGAGAAAATCAGGTAATGAATTATTTTCTCCTTTGTTAAAAACAATATCAAAATAAAAAACAGACAAGATAGCTTGCCATCTTGCAAATATTTGTTTTGAAACAATATTTTGAACATCCTTTTGTAAAACCTCTTTTGCTTATCGTAAAAAAAATATTTTATTATACAAATCATCTTGAAATTTTGAAATGCATAAAACTATGCTTATAATATCTTTCTTTATTGTTGAATAATTCTTTTGAGCTTCATTCCATATTCCTGAATGAAATCTTACTAATTGTTCTTTTGAATTAATTTCTTGTTTTAATATTCCTCCATAACCTATGTCAGAGGCATCTGTTTCAACTATCATTTTGGCTTTAGGATTTGGTATTCCTAAGAATGGTAATGACTTAATTTTTTGTTTAATATCCTTAATTATCTTTGTATGCTCTTCCGTCCAATTTGGAGGATTCTTTTTAAGTCTTTTAAATAATAATTTACAATTTTACCTAAGATTTGGAAAGAAATCACTAACATAATTTAGGCATCCTAAAAATCTTTGAAGCTGATTTTTATCTTTTATTTTATTTGGAAATTTTTCAATAAATTCCAAGGCCCTATTTATAGGTTTAATATATCCTTGAGATATATCATGACCTAAGAATCTTATTGAGGTTTGAAACAATTTCATTTTCTTGGCAGATATTACCAATCCATTTCTTTTAATAATATTAAATAACATATCAAGGTGTTTGAAATGTTGGTCAATATTCTTTGAGTAAATAAGTATATCATCAATGTATACAATACTAAATGTACTGTATTCATTGAATATATCATTCATTATCTTTTGAAATTCTGAAGGAGCATTTTTAAGTTCAAATGGCATTATATTCCATTCGTAATGTCCAAAGGGAACAGTAAATGCTGTTTTGTTTCTATCTTTTTTACTTATTTGGATTTGCCAAAATCCAGATTTTAAGTCAAATTTTGAGAATATTTTAGCATTGTATAATATATTGATTAAATCTCTTTTATTTGGGATTGGATATCTAATCCATTGTAAAACTTTATTTAAATGTTTGTAATTTATTACTAATCTTGGTACTCCTCTTTCTAATTCTGACTGCTTCATTACGTAAAATGCAGAACATCTCCAAGGAGATTTTGAAGGTCTTATTAATTTTTTATTTAATAAATCTTTTATTTCTTGTTTACATATTTTTAAATATTCCTGATTCATTTGTATTGGTCTAGCTTTTGTAGTAATATTCTTTTCATTAAAATCTCTTTCATATGGAATATCAATTATATTTCCTCTAAATCTTTTTTGTCTTGAATTTCAAAAATGGTATATTAATATTACTTTAGTAATAGGAAATTTTAAAACAAATTTAATAGCTCTTGTTGATTCAGGTGCTGATCAAAATGAGTCATTTACCTTTCTCAAAAGTAAAGATGCTCTTAAAAGTAAAGTTGCTCACAAAAATTGTCAAAAGTTATGGCCTGCTCAGAAGAAGAAGACTTTGAAGACCTCAAATTATTGAAAGAAAACAAGGTTGATGGTGACCTCTCAACAAATGATGGCTGCCGACACTCTCCAAATAAAGATCAAATGAAGATTCAACTCACATGCAAATGAAAATGCAGATTAAAGACAAATGTAATAGAAATTCAAATTTAGAAATTTTGTATAAATAGGTATCAAATGTTATGAGAAACTCACGCTTGAGTTTGCTCGCCCTTTCTTCTATATCTCTCTCTTCTCTCTCTCTTCTATTATCAATCTGATACTTCGGTATCCAAAATCAAACCCCCAAGCCTGTAAACTGAAGTTGTCATCAAATAAAATTTGTAAGTTTAATTTTCAATATGTTTTCTTTATTTCTTACTCATATTTTTATTCAATTCAAAGTTTTTAATACATGTTATAATTATGTCTTTAGAATCTCCGATCAAAATAGTTTAGATTATGAAATAATAAATTTAACAAAATTATCAATCAGAGATATAATTTTAAATCCCTTATTTATCCCAAATGAAATTAGAAGCTTACATCCTGCATTTGCAAGAAATCTAAATAGTACATACCCCATATCACGCTCCGCCCACTTTATCACGCTCCGCCCAAATCAGCTTCAAAGATTTTTAGGATGCCTAAATTATGTTAATGATTTCTTTCCAAATCTTAGGCAAAATTGTAAATTATTATTTAAAAGACTTAAAAAGAATTCTCCAAATTGGACGGAAGAGCATACAAAGATAGTTAAGGATATTAAATAAAAAATTAAGTCATTACCATTCTTAGGAATACCAAATTATAAAGCCAAAATGATAGTTGAAACAGATGTCTCTGACATAGGTTATGGAGTAATATTAAAACAAGAAATTAATTCAAAAGAACAATTATTAAGATTTCATTCAGGAATATGGAATGAAGCTCAAAAGAATTATTCAACAATAAAGAAAGAGATTCTAAGCATAGTTTTATGCATTTCAAAATTTCAAGATGATTTGTATAATAAAAAATTTCTTTTACGAATT
The DNA here is from genome assembly GCA_028749325.2 of Caryopteris x clandonensis. Classification (NCBI taxonomy): domain Eukaryota; kingdom Viridiplantae; phylum Streptophyta; class Magnoliopsida; order Lamiales; family Lamiaceae; genus Caryopteris; species Caryopteris x clandonensis. The sequence continues at coordinate 3,737,542 of JAPYKT020000024.1, read as the reverse complement.
GATTGCAAATCAGCAAAAGAGGTTTTACAAAAGGATGTCCAAAATATTGTTTCAAAACAAATATTTGCAAGATGGCAAGCTATCTTGTCTGTTTTTTATTTTGATAATGAATTTATCAAATGAGAAAATAATTCATTATCTGATTTTCTCACAAGAGAGTTTTTACAAGGATCAAAAATTTAAATTTTCAGATGGACAACAAATCAAAGATCCAGACAGCAAAAGACTATGAGATGCGAGAATCAAATGAATTGGCTCTATTTTCTCCAAACAGGTCATTAACCCCTTTACCACAAAATTTTCCCATATTAACCTCAAATTTTGTGAGAATATTAATTTTATTGTTATATAATTCTGATAATTTTGTTGCTATTTTTGTTAATAGAACATCAGTATTTTTATTTAATCTAATATATTTATCAATATTAACGCTATTTGTTTTGAAAAATGATTTTTCTGCTTTTTCTGGCAATTTTCCTTTATTTTTATCATCTATTGTTTTTGTTGTTATATTATTATTTATATGATCAACCTGATTAGCTATTGTATTTAATATCTGATTAGAATAATTATTTTGTTGTAATATTTTTTGAATATCATTATTTGTTACCGGACCATTATCTATTCTTCCTTTTTTATAATGATCTGCTATTACTTCTCCATTATTAGTTTGTAATTTTAAACTTTGTTCTGGAGGATGTACTGAAGTTATTAATTTCTAATTTTAAACTTTGTTCTGGAGGATGTACTGAAGTTATATTTGAATCATCTTTTAATATCCATTTTTTGTATAAAGTATTATTAACTAATATGCTAGGTTATTTAAAACATTTATTAATACCTATTTGTGATAAATACATATTTAAAAATGAAAATAATGAAATATCCATTTTTATTTTTATCATATAATTGTCCCATTCATTTTTTAATTTATCTTTGATAGGTTGTTCTAATTCTTTGAACCATTTTCTTTCATCTTTATATAAATTTAATTCAAAATTTCTTCTTAATTCTTTCCAATTAATTTTATAAGATTTTTCTGAAGTTATAACCATTATACTAGAATATGTAGGTGAATTTGGGGCAGAATATATTTATGATGGTTCCGGTGTTTGCTCTGGAATAGGTGTCTTAAATCTATATCTAGGGTTATATTCAACACTAGAAGTAGATTTTCTACTCATTCCTATTTTTGAACTACTAGGTTGTTCTTTAAAAGAACTAAATTGTAATTTTATTTTTCCATCAGAATCTTCAATTATATCTTCTCCTCTTTCTATATTTCTAGGAATTTTCAGGATTAAACCTGATCTTATTACTAGTCAATGAGACGATCAGCCAACGAAAATGGGTTGCAAATCAAAATAAGATATCCATAGTTTACCTAGCGTGGATGATCTTAACACTTGATTTGCCAGGTTGACTCCAGTTATAAGCCAACGATCCAATTACACCACTTGCCCACAAGCCCCCTTCAAAAGTTCACATCAAAGCAAGCCCAAATCAGATAAACAAGCAGTTGGCATATCACAAGTGAAAATAAATACCTAATTGCTTATATTTTGACTTGCACAATCAACGAATCAATCCAACCGTTCTCGATCAAATTAAGGCGCTGAATTGTGGATGGAGAAACTTACCAACGGTGCGAAGCTTGTTCTCGACGACCCATTCCCTGGCGTATTGAAACATAGACTTGACGCTGGTAGATTCTGGCATTTTAGTTTTCCTTGAACAATTAAAAAAAGAATCACTCTCTTGGGGTGATCAACAGAAAGATGAAGAGTTTGTGTGTGTGTGTGTATATATATATATATATATGTGCGCGCGCGCGCGCGGGGTTGAGAAGAGAAAAGAAGAAGCGGACTTGGCAACCGATATCCGAACTGTGGGCGTTGGCTGGTTTTGAAAATCAAATTGTATTGGAATTTCTGTTGCTTAAAAAATTTTAAGTGGGTCAATGATTAAAAAAGTACGGTGGGAATTCTATGGTCATAGTTATTTGTAGATTTAGGTATACGTGTATCTCAAAATGCAGCGTTTATTATGATAACTATTTTCCATTAGTTCATAACTAAATATTATTATAATATATTATTATTTAAATTTAGAAATGCATCAAACTAATATTTTAAATATATATAATTATGTTCAATAATTTATATATGTATCATAATTATAATAAGAATATAAATATTATATATAAAACCATATGTGAACATTAATGAATTTTATTTATAAATTACAATTATTAAATTACCAAATATATAGTATTTTCTTTTAAAATCAAGAAAATTGAATAAAATCTGGTATATCAATGTAAAAATTTATTATTATTATTATTATATATAGCATAAATATGACACAAATTCATAATTGATTTGTTAAAATCAAGTAATTATAAAGATATATGAATTTTTTTATTAGTTTTCATAATATTAGTAACATTACCAATATTAACAAATAAAAATATAAAAAAATTATTCAATGCTTATTGGTTAGCAATATAACAACATTTTCTAAAAATCCGATGCAAAAAAAAATAAAAATAACAAATATAGAAACAATCAGTTTATTATTATATAAACTAATAAACTCATATAAGGCATCAAGATCTCAATAAACTCATCCATAAGGTTACTAATAGTTTATTATTCCTTCAACACAATAGAAAGTATATCAATATTAACCATAATTTTGAATCTTACATTTAAATATAAGTTGAAAAAATTAATATATTATATATTATATTATATAATTTAAAATACATGTGATCTTCAAGAGTTATCTCCATAAACCTTTTCGGGCCATCCTTCGTCGGCATGGATCTAAGTGGTTGCATCTCATAAACTCGACCAATCACATCTTATAAATCAACACAAAACATTAATATATTTGATTAGAATAGCAAATAGAAAAATTATAAATAATTAAAATTATAATAAATAGATATAGAGTACCAAACAAAAGGGTTTCATCTTTCTTTTCTATACCAAATATCCAATCGGATGATTTGAAGTTGAATATGTTCATAGGAAACAAAGAGTTTTAAACTCGTAAACCATTATTTTGCCATAAAAATTGAACTTATATCCATGGTTTGTTGTTTTGAATTTAAATTCGTCAGTTAACACCATGATATCAGAGACGATATATAGTTTTTCCTCAAATAATAGTTTTTTTAAAACTATTAATGTGTGAACTTCTTTCTTAACCACAAATATTATCACCCTGTAAAAATAATGAAATTAAATATTTTAAATACTGCATATTTCATACTATCAAAACCAAACTATAAAAAGAAAATATGTTAAATTCATCAAAGAACAACTATAACAGTAGTCACGTATTTATAAAAGAGATTAGAGGCTCAAAACTAACTTATGAAACAAGTTTGTAACTAGCATAACCATCTAACAAATTCCTAACTAATTTTCTAATTTATGAAACAAGTTTGTAATTACCACGCAAGTGGCGTAACCATCTAAAACATTTCTAACTAATCCATGCAAGTGGCACATATATCTAATATGCTCCCTGTTAGGGTACCGCCATCGCTGGTGTAGGGCTCAGGATATGCCTGGGCTCGCCCCGATTCGGACACACAAGTCAATCGGAGGTTTCGGACCGATCACACAAGATCGACGTCGACCAAGAGCACAGACCCACTTCCCGGTAGCACTTCACTCCCAAACCTCACCCACTCGACACCCACACAGACTACACACCGTAAACCTCACCAATGGAGATAACCTCTCAGTATAGACATGGGGATAGTGGAAAGAGTTGCAGTGAGAAGACTGTCGAACAAGCTGTATCCACCACCGAATGACCGGAGTCATTTTATAGGTGAGCTTTCAACCGGAGAATCCCGAAGGGTCACGCGGCTTCAACACCGCAATCAATGGGAGTAAAGACTGCTTGGGGAAGGGGTGCGAACTCGTCGCAGGAAACGGGGTAGACTGGGGGGAGACGAAGAGGGGAGGAGGTGAGAGCGGCGCTCTCGCAAGAGAAGGGAATTAGGGCACGACCGAGTGCCCTAATTTAGTATCAGTCAGCGTTTAAGGAAAAAGAGGGGGGGAAGTGGGATTAAAGCCTGGGCCCAGACAGAAAATAAGCATGCCCACAAGAGTATTGGGCCAATACCCAATAACATTCTCCACCTTATTGGACCAATCATCACACTACCGATTGACAAGTTCTATCCAGAGCGCAGGCGGTTCATCATTGCCCTTACCACTCACACACACACACCTGCACAGAAGAAAGAAACAATGAATAGTGAGAAAAAACAAACACAAAGTTCAAAATGCAAGAGATACAAAATTTTAATCCAAGGAATCAAAATTTAGAGTATTCATGCAGTCATTTGTTTTCTGAGCAGATAGACATTTAGTTCCCATATCAGCAGGGTTGAATTGTGAAGGTATTTTCTCAAGTTTGATTGTTCCCTTTTCAACAATATCCCGAATGAAATGATACCTAACATCAATATGTTTGGTGCGATCATGGAAGACAGGATTTTTACAGAGTTGAATTCCAGATTAGCTATCAGAATAAACCACAGTATCACCTTCTAAGTACCCAATTTCAGATAAAAGGCCTTTTAACCATATAGCTTCTTTTAAGACATCAGTAATAACAATGTATTCTGACTCAGTAGTGGATAAAACAACAACATGCTGCAGTTGAGATTTCCAACTGATACAGGAACCACACAGAGTGAACACATATGAGGTAGAAGACTTCCTATTATCTCTATCATTGGCATAATTAGAATCAGCATAACCAATCAGATTAACACCTTGAGCACATTTTGAAAATCTAAGGCAAGTATTGATAGATCCATTTAAATACTTCAATAGCCATTTTAATGCATCACAATGAGGCATACCAGGGTTGGACATGTATCTACTCAAACAGCTTACCGAATATGCAATATCAGGTCGAGTGCTTACCATAAGATACATGACTGAGCCTATAGCATTAGCATATGGCACCTTAGACATTTCATTTATTTCAGAATCAGTTTTTGGAGACTGATCCTTACTTAGCACAAAGTGAGCAGCAAGGGGAACATTAGCATGTTTAGCATTAGACATGGAGAATTTACTCAAAATCTTATTCACATAAGAAATCTAATTTAAGTGCAATGTATGGTTCTTCCTATCTCTAACAATATCCATGCCAAGAATTCGTTTAGCATCTCCAAGATATTTCATGTCAAAATATTACTTAGGCAATTCTGCACTTATTCGATAGGTTTAATGCAAGGGCTAACAAGGAGCATATCATCGACATATATCAGCAGAAAAGTAGGGACAGAGGCATCACACTTAAAGTAAAGACAGTGGTCATGCACACTTCTTTTGAACTTAAGGTCTTTCATGCACGAGTAAAATTTCTTGTTCCATTGCCTAGGGGATTGTTTTAAACCATACAAAGACCTTTTCAATAAGCATACATGGTCAGGTTTTTTAGGGTCAATAAAACCATCAGGTTGATGCATGTAGATTTGTTTGTTAAGTTCACCGTGCAAGAAAGCAGTTTTTACATTAAGTTGTTTTAATTCCCAGTTAAAATGAGCAACTAAAGCCAACATTATGCGCACAGTAACAAACTTAACAACAGGAGCAAAGATTTATGTGTAATCTATCCCCTCATTTTGAGTAAAACCTTTTGCTACAAGTCTAGCTTTAAACCCAGTGCTGTTACATTCTTCTTTTACCTTATATAGCCATTTACATGCAACCACAGAGCAATTAGACGGCTTAGGTACAAGAGTCCAGGTTTGGTTAACATGCAGGGAGTTCATTTCATCATTCATAACATTTAACCAATCAACATAATTTTTGGAATTCACAGCTTCCTTAAAGGATTTAGGTTCTAGGTCAGTGGGAGATTCATACACATTCAAAACATGCATATCCATGTGATAATCATTAAGTCTAGATGGGCTGCCTAATGTTTTTTCTAGGTCTGTCCCTAGCAAATTGATAATTATCATTTTCACCATCACTTAAATTATCATGCAAGTTATCAGGATCTAGATCAGATAAAACAGGCAAGTTTGGTGTGTGCTCTACCTCACTAAGAGTCGTGTCAAGAGCAACAGAAGGCACATATATAGGCAGGCAAGGGAATTCAATTTCATTGAAGATAACATCCCTACTTATGGTGACTTTCAAACCAGGTTCATTTTTTAACCATAATCTGTAGCCTTTTACACCTTCAGGATAACCAAGGAAAACACATTTTTTAGACTTTGGTTCTAACTTATCCAGTTTTTGATGCACAAAAGCAGCACAATCGAATATTTTTAAATTTGAAAAATTAACACCTTTTCCTGACCAAACAAGTTCAGGGTATTTCCAATTCAAAGGCACAGAGGGTGACCTATTAATTATGACAACTGCTTCACCCCATAACTTCTTAGAAAGTCCAAAAGCTGCAAGCATGCTTCTTACTTTCTCAAGAAGAGTTATGTTCATACGTTCTGCCACACCATTTTGCTGTGGTGTGTATGGAACATTTTTGTGTCTTTGAATACCAGAAATAGCACATAGATTATCAAGTATGTGGTTACAAAATTCAAGTCCATTATATGTCCTAAGTTTCTTGATTTTCTTGCCAGTTTGATTCTCAATTAAAGATTTCCAGTTTTTGAAAACATCAAACACATCAGATTTATCCTTTAAAAGTAGAACCCAAACTTTTCGAGAGAAATCATTAATTATGGACAGAAACCATCTTTTGTTACCATGTGTGGGGGTAGTGGCAGGACCCCACACATCAGCATTTAAATATTCAAGTATGCTGGTGCATTTAGACACATTGGGGGCAGGGGAGATAGGGAAACTGACTCTATGTTGTTTATCCTTTACACATGGTTAACAGAAAGGCATGCATGAAAGTTTATCATTACCAAATGATCCTAATTTTTGCAACAGTTCAAGGCCTTTATTACTCATATGTCCTAGTCTACAATGCCAAAGTGTAGTTTTATCATCCTTAACTACATTTGCATGCAAGACAGGTTTGGTAAAACACATTTACAGGTTATTACGTTTTTCAACTTTAAGGACCACAAAAGACCCTTTCATGATTGACATAACACCCTTACCCCATTTCCCCTCATACCCTTCATCTTCTAATGCAGCACAGGATATGAGATTAATATTTAAGGCAGGTACATATCTCACATTTTTCAAGTTAAGAGCATGTCCAGATTCGCACATAAGTAAAATATTGCCTACACCTAGGATAGGACATTTCTTATCGTTTGCCATGGATACAAAACCATCTTTTGTTTCTTTAAAAGAGCAAAACAGATTTTTGAAAGGAGTTAAGTGAAAAGTGCGGCCAGAGTCAATTAACCATTCATTTTCACACAAGAAAGATGAATTTACAGAATTAGCCACAGAGGTTTCACAACAATCTGTTACCATGAAAACATCTTCATGTAATTCCTTTTGAGATACATTATTAGCCTTAGGTATTTTAGGTTGAGGACACACATTTGCAAAATGACCAAGTTCACCACAATTGAAACTCTTCTTGTTTTTATTTGTGGGATTATTCACTTTTGCATTTTTATCCTTAGACCTTTCTTGAACATTTTTGTTTTCAGAAAACTTTTCTTTTTCTTAAAGTTCTTTCCTTTAACAAACATGGCATCAGCATTGTTTTGATGTTTCATACCCATATTGGCTTTTAAATCTATCTCTTTACTTTTTAATCCGTTTATAACAGTGTCCAGATTAACCTGATCCCTGCCATATTTTATAGCATATTTTACATCACTAAAGGAATCAGGTATAGCATTTAAAAGCACAATACCAGTATATTCATCAATAGATTTATCACCGATTTTCTTTATGTCTTGTACAAGTTTTTGAAAAATGTCCATGTTTTCATCAATATCTTTAGACATATCAAGTTTAAACCAAAAAAAATCTTTCAAGCAAGAACATTTTGCAAGGAAGTAAAGTTTCAATGAACAATTCTTCCAATTTATCCCATAATTCCTTAGCAAATTTTTGTTCTCCAACCTTTCGGATAACAGAATCTGAGAGATGAAGGATGATGGATGAGAGTGCAATCTCGTCCATCTTTTCTTTTTTCTAGTCAGTCGTGGCATCAGAAAATGCAAGGGTGATACTTTTGAATACACGTTGTTGTATCAGTATCCCCTTCATTTTCTGTTGCCATATGCCAAAATCAGTGTGACCATCGAATGGTGCAAGATTATAGGATCCCATTGAAGACATTGCACACACACGTACAAATTCACACAATTCACACAAGATGGAAAATTGAGGATATCCAAGTTCACAAACTGATTAATCGATTGCGTAGGGGGTCACTCAGATCCAATTTCCAGCAGAAAATATTCAAGTGGGCAAGTTATTACACACAAGTAATATAACAGATTTCACAGACCACCAGAAATTGAACACAGGTTCAGCAGAGAGGCAATGAATGAACAGTAGATAAATACCAAGAACAGATTATACAGTGAAATACAATATCACATAAACCTGCCCAGTTCGATCGGTATCTACCAGCAATCACACCCAAGCCCTATTCAGTGCAATCAGTAACTAAGAGGTATTTGGAAGACCTCGAAGGGACCTCCTGTCTGTGAATCGACGCACGTCGAGAAAAAATGTGACGGGCGGGGGTTGATGAGTAGACGACCCACCGACCTCGGTACAATACTAAGGGCAGATCCACTATCGGTGGAGTCGTGCGGAGGCGACGGACAGCGGAGTCGCGGCGACTGCAGCGTGTCACCTAGGGATGACGTCTGCGTGCAGCGGCAACGGTGCTCTGATACCACTGTCAGGGTACTGCCGTCACTGGTGTAGGGCTCAGGGTATGCCTGGGCTCGCCCCGATTCAGACACACAAGTCAATCAGAGGTTTCGGACCGATCACACAAGACCGACGTCGACTAATAGCACAGATCCACTTCCCGGTAGCACTTCACTCCCAAACCTCACCCACTCAACACCCACATAGACTACACACTGTAAACCTCACCAACGGAGATAAACTCTCAATATAGACATGGGGTTAGTGGAAAGAGTTGCAGTGAGAATACTGTCAAACAAGCTGTATCCACCACCGAATGACCGGAGTCATTTTATAGATGAGCTTTCAACCGGAGAACCCTGAAGGGTCACATAGCTTCAACATCAAAATCAATGGGAGTAAAGACTACCTGGGGAAGGGGTGCGAACTCGTCGCAGGAAACATGACAGACTGGGGGGAGACGAAGAGGGGAGGAGGTGAGAGCGGCACTTTCGCAAGGGAGGGGAATTAGGGCACGACCGAGTGCCCTAATTTAGTATCAGTCAACATTTAAGGAAAAGGGGAGGGGGAAGTGGGCTTAAGGGCCTGGCCTTTAATAAGCCTGGGCCCAGACAAAAAATGAGCAGGCCCACAAGAGTATTGGGCCAATACCCAATAACACTTCCTTGTAAGATCAGCCGGGTTCAGAATATACATATAACTTCAAACTTAGGAACTGAAATTGAGTGCAGGACAAGGCTTTGGTTATTATGTATGTTACTTGATCTTCAAACGGAACATGTATGATATCCAGGTTCTTGCTTTGCACTTTCTCTCTAAGAAAATCAACATCAACCTCAATATGTCGAGTTCGAGCATGGAAAGTTGGATTAAAGGTTAATTTAACTGCTCCCAAGTTATCACACCACAAAACTGAAGGTTTAACAATAGGCAGGGCAAGTTCAGCAAAAAGACTACGAATCCTGACCATTTCAGTGGTAGGCATGGCAAGAGCCCTATACTTAGCTTCGGTGTTGCTCCTTGCCATAGTATGTTGCTTCCTAGAAGACCAGGATATAGGATTAGATCCTAAAAATATGCAGAAACTACCAGTGTTCCTCCTACCATCAACACAACTCGCAAAATACGCATCTGCAAAACCTTCAACCATCATTCTAGAAACAGGTTTAAAGAACAAACCAGTGGAAATAGTGTCTTTGTAACAAGATAAGAAATATCTGGTCTATTCATAACAAGATATTACAATGCACCAACAAGACTTCTATATTTAGATGGTTGATAAAAAACAAGATTGTCTCACAAATGTAATTTAATCCCAGAACAATGAGTAGGCAGAGGCTTACATCTTTCCATATCATGTTGATGTAGAAGATCCCTAATGTACTTGGACTGAGTAAGATGAATGCCATGAATAGTCCTATGAGCTTCCAGACCAAGAAAATAACTCACTTCCCCTAAGTGTTTTAAGGAGAATTTTTTGTGTAGGTCAGAGATAAACTGTTAAATCTGAGAGGGATCTTCACTAGTGACCAAAATATCATCAACATACACAAGTGCAATTACAATTTTCCCATTGACATGAATATGAAAAAGAGAATGATCAGAGACAGGCATTTTGGGGCCTTTAGAAAGCAAGAAACCTTTGAGCTTGACATACTATGCTTTCGGAGCTTGTTTCAAGCCATAAAGAGACCTTATTAACCTGCAAACATAATCTGATTTGGAAGAATCTTCATATCCTTCATGAAAACAACCTCTCTTAAGTCATCATTTAAGAAAGCATTATTCACATCAACTTGATGTATTTTCCAACCCATAGTGATAGCCATGGTGAAATAAGTCTGATTGTAATCAGTTTAACAACTAGACTAAAAGTATCAAAGTAATCTATTCCTGCATTTTGCTGAAAATCCCTAACAACCAAACCTAGCCTTGTATTTATCAATAGTGCCATCAGGCTTTCTCTTAATTCTGAAAATCCACTTGTTAGTGATAAAATTCATGTGAGGGTGAGCAGGAACAAGACTGCACATATTATTCTTCATGAGAGCTAAGTATTCAGAATCCATAGCAGATTTCCACTCAGGAGAAGATAAAGTTTGTTGGACACTAACATGTTCAACATTTGAAACAGACAAGGCCATATTGTATATTTTGGGTTTGAATATCCCATTTTTGGATCAATCACCATACTATGACTAGAGATGTGAGGTTGTGGTAAAGAAGAAGCAGATGGCTGAGAGGAAGTGGACGAACTAGAAGTAGGTAAGTGTTGAGGTAATGGAGGTGGAACATCTTGATTGGTAGGTGGAATAGGTGTGGTAATTGGAAGAAAATGAAGTATAAAGTTGGTGCGTGGGTGAGGAAAAATGAACGATTTTAGGAAAAAGTGATTGATATGGGAAATCAAGCTCATTAAATTCCATAGCTCTAGCAAAATATATCACGCCTGTTGAACTCAAACACTTATAACCTTTATGTGAAGCATTGTACCCAAGAAAAATACATTTGGTACTTCTGAATATAATTTGGAGGAAATATAGGGTCTAAAAAATGGAAAGCAAGCGCACCCAAATGTCTTAAGGAATGCGTAATCAGGACTCTTTTTAAAAAGGGCCTGAAATGGAGAATTATGAAGAACAGGGGTAGGGAGTATTAATTGTATATATTGTAGTTAGAAAAGAATCCCACCAAAATTTAGGTGGCATGGAAGCTTGAACAAGTAAGGATAAGCCAAACTTAGTAATGTGTTGATGTTTCCTTCAGCTAAGCCATTTTGAGGGTGTGTGTAGGAACAAGAGTATCTAGAAATAATACCTTTAGTTTTGAAGATATTTGACAAGGATTGGAATCACCTCCCATATCACATTGAAATACTTGTAAGGGATTTGAGAATTGTCTTTCAACCATGGCAAGGAAGACAAAAAAGACTTTTGCAACATCAAAATTTTGAACTAAAGGATAAATCCATGTAAAATGAGTGAAATCATCCACAAAGATAACATATTATCTATATCCATCTATAGATAAGGTGGATGAAGGTCCTCAAACATCACTATGTATTATTTCAAAGGAGAAGTAATAATATGAATGACAGAAGGAAAATGCATTTGATGAAATTTTCCAAGTTTACATGCTTCACAAAAAGAAAATTCTGAATAAGTACAGGATATCTTCAAATGTGAAAGTAATTTATTTAGAGTTTTACTACAACAATGACCCTGACGTTTATGTTAAAGAGTTGTTGTAGTTGTTGTTTTAGAATTTGTGAAATGATGTAAAGAAGTTGTATGAGTGCTTGGAAAAGCTGTGGTAGAGTGCGAGATAGAAAGACTGAAGTGTTTTCACATATGGGAGAAATCAAGTTGGTATGGCCAGTCCTTATTTAGAGTTTTGTGTGTTTTCAGATCCTTGACAAAACAACAGCCATCAAGAAATTCAACATATAATGAGTTATCTTGTAAAAATTGACAAATGCTTCGAAGGGTTTTAGTAATATGCGGAACATGAAGAACATGATTAAGATCAAATAAAATAGAAGAATGTAGGTTAGGTAGAGTAGAGGAACTAACATGAGAAATAGGAATTGAACTTTCATTACCAACAACAAGCCATTTCTTACCATGATATGGAGTCTGCACATGGAGATTTTGAAAACTTGAGGTTATGTGATGAGTTGTCCTACTGTCAGCAATCCAATCAGAGGCTGATCCATAACCAGAAGAAAAGGAAGAAAAGTTGTATCCATATACGTCAAATTCGGACTAACCAAAATTGTAACGAATGTGGAATTTTGACTTCCATTAGGATGCAAATTTCCTGGTTGATGTGAAAAGCAGTAGTCTGAGAAGCAAAGCCTTGTTAAGCAAAAACCATATTTACTAGTGGAGAAGAATAATAGCCTTGTCCTGAACCTAAATTCTCAAGACCTTGATAGTTCATATCAAACCTTTTATAACACTTGATCGCCACATGATTATTTCGGCCACAAATTTGACAAACCATTCGAGAGCCTCGAAAAAATCGAACTCTTCCTCTATTTTAACCAAAGTGTCCACCTGTCTATGATAAAACATCAGTAAAAAATTTCCTCTTAGTGAGATGAAGAGAAAAAATATGAATATTGTTGAGAGTAGGAACTGTAGAACTGGCATGCATTTGAACTAACCATATTTCATGTATCTGTAGAATAAATTGTTATAAGGGAACTTGATCTCCTCTAGTAGTGAGATTTACCACAATACTTTCATACTCGGATCCTAAACCACCAAGCATGTACAAAATTAAATCATCATCTGTCATAACTTGGCCAGCTGCTTGAATATTATCAGTTTTTCCTTGCATCTTAAGGATATATTCCTCTATAGATAGATCACCTTTTTTTAATGTCTGTAGTTGAAATTGAAGATTAATAACTTTGGCTTTAAACTGAGACCGAAATAAACTCTAAAAAATGTCCATACTTCAAAAGAATACACACATCTGCTAACATGGCCAAGTATTGCTTCACTTATTGAATTCAAAAGCCAGCTCAATAAGAACTGATCATTTCTAATCCAGATAACATATTCAGGATTAGGAACCACAACATCATCACCATCATTTGCAAAACTAAATTCAAACGGAACACTTTTCGAGTTGCAAAAAGAAAATCCTACAACTATGAGCACCCACTGTATAAAGAACTTCAGACCTCTAGTACACAAAATTGGTACGATCTAGCCGAATTGTTTATATATGAAGCGTAGGAAAAACAATTTGTACCATGAGAAATTCAAAGAGAATGGTAATATATGCAGGAGAGGATGATACTCGCTCATGATACCATATCGAAATCAAACTATAAAAAGAAAATATGTTGAATTCATCAAAGAACAACTATAACAGTTGTCCCATATTTATACAAGAGATTGGATGCTCAAAACTAACTTATGAAACAAGTTTGTAACTATCATGCAAGTGGCATAACTATCTAATAAATTCCTAATTAATTTCCTTACTTATGAAACAAGTTTGTAACTACCACGCAAGTGGCATAACTGTCTAACTAATTCCTAATTAATTTCTAACTATCGTGCAAGTGGCTCATATATCTAATACATATTATCCATTTTATCATGTTTATAATGAAATTTATTTTTTAACAATACTTGTTCATCCTTAAAAATACACTCAAAACTGAAGATTTGATTTTTGTCCCCAAATGTAGTTACATCGTAAGCGTAAATCAAATGAAGTCTAAGAGTTCAATTCCTTCTTTTCGGATGCACATCTTTCACAAAAATAGTCGACATTACAGATAAAAAAGCAAGGTAAAAAAAGCATATAAATATTGAGAGTGCACAATGTAGACGACACAAAATCATAAACTATTTTCATTTCAATACATAGTCAGGTATTTGCTAAAAAATCTAGGAATCAGTTCAATAGATCGGTACATATGGACATTCCATGGTGTAAGTTATTTAGATATGAGATATATTACGTATATGAACATTCAGTTTAATAGATAGGTATGGCTGAAAAATTTAGGAATCAGTTCAACAGATCCGTACATAACGATATTCTATCATGTAGATTATTTAGATATGAGATATGTTACATATACGAATAGATTATTGTGAGAATTTATTAGTTAAAATCAACATTCCAAATCTTGTAATATTACTAAATCAAATATAATAAAATTTCCTGAAAATCCTGAAAATATAAATACATTATAAATATATTAAAATGATTGCTTATTGATTAAGAATATAACAACAGTTCCTACACCCCCGTCTTTCCATTTGTGGAAAAAAAAGTTATTTTACATATATCAATAGATTATTGTGGGAATTGATAAGTTAAAATCAACATTCCAAATTTTGTAATGTTAACAGAATTTCCTGAAAATCCTGAAAATATAAATATTTAATAAATATATTAAGATGAATGCTTATTGGTTAGCAATATAGCAAAATTTCCTAAAATTCTGTCTTTCTATTTATGGAAAGAAAAATGGGCAGGAAAAATGATAATAACAAAAATAGAAACAGTCAGTTTACTATTATATATATATATATATATTGGTATTAAATCATTTTAATTGTGTAAGATTATTTTTAATAGTAAGATTATTGTTAATAGATAACTTCTAATATTAGTTTTTCGATAAAAATATATCAATTAGATGTTTAGATTTTCTTTTTAATTTATTATAATCTAATTACTATGTGAAATCCCCTGCGATGCACATAAGTTATTTTATATTTTTATTACTAAAAATATTAGCAAAAAATAATAATTATACTTAATATCTGAATTTATAATTTTTATATTTTAGTATGAATTTATTTTAAAAATTCAAATCAAATATCATTCATAACATTTTATGGTTTTAAACTTACTAAATATACTACAAATCTAGATTCATTTGTTTAAAGAATTTGAATATGATTGAAATATACCAAATCTCCTCCAAATCCAATATTAATAGTTAAAATCACAGAGTCAATATTCAGTATTAAAATTAATTAATTTTTTAATAAAATGGATAATTTTTGCATCATCAAGAATGTTAATTTGGAATATTTTTTGTATTATTAACAAAATCAAATACCCCGTTTTGATTTGTAATCACTCTTAAATAGATACTGCACAACAGTATTGGACATATATTTATTAAAAATATTATTTTTAAAAAAAATTATAAACAAGTTATGTAAATATTAAGAAACTATATTTTTTTATTAGAGATATCTATAGCAACCTATGATTTGGTCAAACACATCATATATCTATAATATTATAGCTTACAAAAAAATAAAACATAAAATTTAGGAAATTTCATTGAACAAAAAAAATAAAAACTAACTTTTTATCATATATATGTATATATATATATATTACATGGTACTTACAATATTAAATTTGCACAAATTTTAGTTTTTTATGGCTAATGGAATATCACCAAATTTAAATAATTTATATATTTTTTTATTCACAATTTTCAGTCACTAATATTTGTTATTTTCCTTTGATGTTCTATGTGAAATTGTAATGATGGCTAAGCTTACAAGTATTAGCAAAATATTTGTTTCAAGTCATAACTGATTCCATATATATAAAATTTTGAAACGTTTTCTTTCGAAGAAAATTAAATTTTCAAACTCTATAAAATTGTTCTTACGCGACAGTCGTTTTTAACATTAACTACTAGATGACAGTTGACTAGTTGATGTAGAAGTCTTTTGTCATTTGACTTTTGACGCATTATTTTTGAATTGATCAATCTAAACACGCGTCCAACAGTAATGAGTCAGTTGACATGCATTGTCAAAACATTCCTCAGACTAAATCGAACTCTGCTGCTTCATATATCTTCTAAAAACTCAAGCATACATTCTTTTTATCTTAGGAATTATATTTGACTAATTATTGTCGAGAAGTCTTCTGAAAAACTCTTTTGAGCAACTGATTTCTCCATGTTTGAGAGAATTTTGACTATTTTTGTCTCAAACTGTTTTCAAGCAACTATTCTGAAGTACAGTTCTCCTTAGAATATATTTACTATAGTGATTTACAACAAATGAGTAAATCTATTCAATCTATTATTGTATTTCATCAAGTGTGGAAAGAAACACCAAGGTGAGTGTATGCGTGGTCAGAATCGACGCTATCGTTGCCATGAAGAAGGACACATGATCTCTCAGTGTCTAAGGAGGGATGGTTGGGTGGACCGTCGAAGTCAAAATCAAGGTTCTGGTGGGAGAGCTCACGTGTTTGGATTGGCCAAGCAAGCACCACGCTGACATCCAGTGCAAGGAGAGAAAGATTACTCTAAGTTCACCGAATGATAGGTAGGTCGTCTTCCAAGGAACAAGATGCAACAAGGTCTTGGTGTTATAACAACAATGAAAGGAATGAAAATGTTGAAAAAGAAAGGATGTCATAGATATTTGGTAAGTCTGATGGGAGTGGCCACCCAAGAAGTGACTATAGATGATGTTCCAATTGTGAAGGAGTTTTTGGATGCCTTTCCTAAAAACTTGCCAGGAATTCCACCGGACAGACAAGTGGAATTCACAATTGATTTAATACCTGTGGCAGGCCCAATTTCGAAGGCCCCGTATAGATAGGCATCAAAAGAATTACAAGAGTTGAAAGTGCAAATTCAAGAGTTGCTTGAGATGAGATTTATTCGTCCAAGTGTTTCACCATGGGGTGCATCGGTATGGTTCGTGAAGAAAAAGGACGGAACAATGAGAATGTGCATTGATTATCGTGAACTTAATCGACTCACTATAAAGAATAAATACCCTCTCCCAAGAATAGAGGACTTGTTTGATCAACTCAAAGGCTCGGGAGTGTTCTTTAAAATTGATTTAAGGTCCGGATATCACCAATTGAAGATTAAGGATGGAGATATTTCGGACGAGATATGGCCATTATGAGTTTGTGGTGATGTCATTTGGTTTGAGTAATCCACCAGCCATTTTTATGGACTTAATGAATCGAGTATTTCATCCTTACTTGGATCGATTTTTCATTATTTTCATCGATGACGTTCTAGTGTATTCGAAGGATAAGGATGAACACGAGCAACAACTGAGTGTAGTTTTGGAGACACTTCACAAGGAGAAGTTGTACATAAAATTTAGCAAATGTAAGTTTTGGCATGATCAAGTTGCATTTCTTGGGCACGTTGTCACCACTCATGGAATAGAAGTTGATCCGGCCAAAGTGGAAGCAGTTAATGATTGGAAGGCACCAACGAATGCGAATGAAGTTCGCAGCTTTTTGGGTCTTGCTGGTTACTATTGAAGATTTATTGAGGGATTTTCAAAAATATCCACTCCAATGACTCGTTTGACGAGGAAGGGTGAGAAGTTCATGTTGGATGAGAAGTGTGAGAATAGTTTTCAAGAATTGAAGCAAAGACTTACTACAGCTCCTGTGCTGACCATCCCAGACCCTACCGAGGAATTTGTGATTTATAGTGATGCATCCAAGCAAGGATTATGATGCATGCTAATGCAACATGGTAAGGTAGTGGCCTATGCATCGAGGCAACTAAAGACACACAAGTTGAACTACCGACGCATGATTTGGAATTAGATGATGTGGTTCATGCTTGAAGATATGGCGACACTACCTTTACGGAGGTAAGTGTGAAATTTACACGGACCACAAAAGTCTAAAGTATTTGTTTACACAGAAGGAATTGAATATGAGGCAAAGAAGATGGCTCGAACTTGTGAAGGATTATGATTGTACAATTCATTACCACCCAGGGAAAGCTAATGTAGTGGCCGATGCTTTAAGTCGGAAAACACGAGGAGAACTAACTTGTCTTTTGACTAAGGAGGAAGAGTTAGTAAAAGAATTGCAAGAATGAATCTGGAAGTGATTACACCACCTAAGACAATGAGATCAGTTTTAGCAGCTTTAGTGGTACAACCAACCTTGAAGGAAAGAATCAAGGAGGGTCAATTTCAAGATGATTTTCTGCGTAAAATGAAGGAGCGTACCCGTGTTGGTGAAGATAAAGAATTTCAAATATTCGAAGATGGTATAATGTATCATGAAGAAGAATTTGCGTGCCAAATCTTACAGAGTTAAAGAAGATGATTTTGGAGGAAGCACGCAAAACTCCTTATACCGCTCATCCCGATAGTACAAAAATATATCAAGATTTGAGAAAGACCTTTTGGTGGGAAGGATTGAAGAGGGACGTCGCTGATTTTGTAAAAAAATGCATTACTTGTCAGCAAGTGAAGTCCGAACATCAGAGACATTTTGGAATGTTGAAACCGCTCCATATACCAGAGTGGAAATGGGAGCATATTACGATGGACTTCGTGGTGGGCTTACCACGATCCGAGAAAGGAAATAAAGCAGTGTGGGTCGTAGTTGATCGTCTTACAAAATCAGCACATTTCATATCGGTGAAGATGACATACTGTGTGGATCAATATGCCCAAATTTATATTTGTGAGATCGTGAAGTTGCATGGAGTGCCTGTTTCCATTGTCTCCGACCGAGATACACGTTTTTGGAAGAGTTTACAAGAGGCTATGGGTACTAAGTTAAATTTTAGTACCGCTTACCACCCACAAATCGATGGTTAGTTCGAGAGAACAATTCAAATACTCGAAGATATGTTGAGAGCTTGCGTTCTGGACATGGGTGAAAATTGGAAACAACTTTTGCCGTTGGTGGAGTTTGCGTATAATAACAGTTTTCAGTCAACCATTGGAATGTCTTCTTATGAAGCATTATATGGAAGGAAGTGTAGATCACCGGTGTATTGGGACGAAATTGGCGAAAGAAAGATTTTGGGGCCCGAAATGATTGAGAAAATGGTTGGGGTTGTGGAGAAGATACGAGAAAAGATTAGTATAGCACAAGATCGTCAAAAGTCTTATGTGGAAAAGCGTAGGAAAGATCTCGAGTTTTATGTGGGCAAGAAAGTGTTTTTGAAAGTAGCTCGGATAAAAGGAGTATTCGTTTTGGAAGAAGAGGTAAGTTGAGGCCAAGATACGTAGGGCCATTCGATATCATCGATCGTATTGGTGACTTGGCATATAGATTGGCCTTACCACGCAAGTTGGCATATGTTCATAACGTCTCCCATGTATCTATGTTAAGAAAGTATGTACATATCCCGAGTCACATCATCAACTACTCTATGGTGGAGGTGAATCAAGATCTCACTTAAGAAGAACAACTCAAAGAGATCTTAGATAAGAAGATCCAAATGCAAAGAAATAAGGAGAACGTATTGAAAAGTACAATGGCGTAATCATAGCAAAGAGGAAACTACGTGGGAACGCGAGGAGGGAATGAAAACTCGATATCCTGATTTCTTTACTGCGGTACGTTGTGAATTTTTGAGGATGAAAATTTTTGCAACCGGGGTAGGATGTAACGCCCGGTATTTTTTCACCCTTATCTTATTATTTAAATTTTAAGTATATGTCGTTTTATTATTATTGGCTAAGAAAAGTCAAATAGTACGCATACTTTTTTTTTTTTTAAAGTCTTGGGTTATAATGGCCCAATTTATTTTATTAAGTAAAGTCTCCTGAGATATCGATATTTTAATATGTCCCGTTGTATTGAATAAGCCCATATTGCATTAGGTCAGTTGTTTATTGTTAAATTGCATCTTTCGGCCTCGAACGAAATTAGGCCCAATATTGTGAGCCCATAAAACTTTTGTCATGTTTGTGTGCATTACATAAATTGACCAGTCCCTACCAAAATAAGAATCCTAAAGAATAGAATATTTGAATAACAAAAATCCTTATCGATAGGGATACGATTAGATTCCCTATCTGATAAGTATCTATTGTTAACCCTAGGTATAAAGTCAATAATTTTCCCTCCCAACACACATTATGACTTGAAAAAAAAAAGGGAGAGAGAAATTTTCTGCCGGAATTCCTGATCAAGAACACGGTGTTTAAGCTCATTGCATGAAATTCTCGAAAGTTATTATATTCCAAAGTCGAGGTGGGGGTTTTTACGGTTTGTCATTATTAATTATATTATTTGATTCGTTTACGTGTTTACTGTTATTATATGTTATGATTTATGATTTGTGCAAGAATTAAGTTGCACCCCTAAGTTGATTGATCAATCCCCTAAGCTATGCATGCTACACAGCTACATGCCCCTAAGTTCTAAGTTATGTAAATATTTGATGCTTACTTATTATGTTATGGCATACGTTTAACTGTACTACATGTTTTACTGTCAATTGTATAATTGATTTTGGCAACTGTACTCCCACGAGTTAAAGGAAGCTCACCCCAACCTTTTGAACCTTTCATGTTAAGATGGAGCTAGCGGTGGAGTAGGGCAAGCCGACGAGCATATGATAAATATGAGTTTCGTTAAGTTATTTATTATTAACGCACTAGTTGAGTTAATTATTTGTTTTATGATAAAGATTAGTAGTTTGGTAAGGGATCAATAAGCGCTCGTAATTCAATACTGCCTCTTGGACCATTATGTTACTATTTTATTTATTTATCCGTATGGATTAGTTATTAATTAATTATTTATGAATCATTTTAAGAATTATGTTTATTTATTCCGCTACTTTGTATTTTTTTTTTATTGTGCTAAAAATTATTTAAGTAGTGGCATGACTAGGTTGATTTTAATTATGAACTTATTTTAGAGTGAATACTATTTGATTTATTTATCCGTATGGATTAATTATTGATTTAATTATTTATGAATCGTTTTAGAAATTATGCATATTTATTCCGCTGCTTAGTAGATTTTTATTTGTACATAAAATTATTTAATTAGTGGCATGACTAGGTTGATTCTTATTTTAGAGTGAATACTATTTTATTTATTTATCCGTATAAATTAGTTATTGATTTAATTATTTATGAATCATTTTAGGAACTATGCTTATTTATTCCGCTGCCTAGTAGATTTTTAATTATACAGGAAATTATTTAATTAGTGGCATGACTAAATTGATTTTAATTACGAACTCATTTTAAAATGAATACTATTTTATTTATTATTCGTATGGGTTAAATTGTGTGTTGGGTTAATGGGCATGAGAAATCAATTTCTTGTTGTTTAGGTCTTCATGCAACTACTTGTTATTTGATTTTATTTTCGAAAATATATTATTGGTTATAATTATTTGAGGTTACGGCATACAAAAATTTAGTATTATGAAATCTAGTAACTTATTTTAGTGCTTGGATAAAATTTATGTCATATGGTTCTCTTTTAACGGCTTGATTTTAGAAATATTAATTTTACCAAAACTTATTTTATGTGTCTACTTGTTTATAACTGTAATTTACTATTTAATTATATGTTATGAAATTCGGTCGTTACATATATATATATTGTACATGCAATCTTGTTTGTGTTTGTTCTTGCGTGTGTAAGTGTCTAAAGCGTGAAAAATACAAGATAAGATTGTTGGAATATTTGGAAAGATTCTCAAAAGACCCCACACGTCACAATTTATAAAATAAGATTTCACGATTCTTGTAAGGTTTTCATAACAATTTTAAGTCATGAAAGACTAAAAAATGGACCACTTGATAAGTTATGTATAACTTACATTATTTAGTTAAAATTATTAATAATGTGACAATAAATAAAATTAAGTTATTAGTTATGTTCGAACATAATAATAATAATAATAATAATAATAATAATAATAATAATAATAATGATAATAATAATAATAATAATAAAATAACAATAATAATAATGATAATAATAATACAATGCAGTCCATTTCTGAAAAGAATTGGATTTTTCGTTCATTTTCCTTGTCATTTTTAAAACTTTTATAATACATGTTATATCGTTAAATTAATTGACCAATTATTTAGTTATTATAGATAATATATATGTAGTATATATATGACATGTTATTAGTATAATAATCAGATGGTACTAATTATTATTTATTAAATATTATAGCTAATAATTATTAAATGAGCTCTTTATCAAATATTAATTTATTATAAATTTAAAAAATATTATTTAAACTTGATTATTATATATCTATTATATAATATAAGCTTAGTTACATAAAAGTTTATGACACTCTTTCTTTTTTCTTTTTCTTTTTTTTTTATCAATTATCAATTAATTGTAATATAACTTTTCATATCAAACAAATAAATACATCATTTTAAAAAAAAAAAAATCTCACAAAACCAGTATATTGTGAGGATGGTATGATAAGTCTCCCCTAACTTACTTTTCCAGCTATAAAAGGGAGGTGTAAGGCAAAAAGATTCGGAACTTATTTACGCAGTTATGACTAATTTATTGGATTAACAACAATGGTTGAGGCTACCACTTTTGTGTATAAGATGTGTGGTATAATTTAATTTAATTATATTATTTGTTTATTTAACAATATTATTACTGGAACACATTAATTGTTACATTCAAAAGGGATTACATGATACTCTAAAAAGTATTACGATTAACTTCTTAACTGTATTACTTGTTTGCCGATAATGTATTATTATTATTTTAACTAAAAAATATTACTCGATGAGTTGCACAATGTGTATTCGATGTACAAAAAAATCAATTTTGATTCATAATAAAACAATCATGAAAATAATAAAATCTTAGTAACAAGCAACTCAAATAGTCAAAGTCAATAAAAAATTAAATAACATTTTTTGAAACCCATTACATGTTAATAAACATTGAGTCTTTTATTTTTTAATTCTTTTTATTAAAGTTTAATCCTTACTATTGTCATACACACTCTAACACCATCAAAGATAAAACAAAAGAATCACAATTTAATGAAAATAAATAGTGCAATAACTCGACATTTATTAATAAAAGAATTTCAATAGTATATTACAAAAGAAGTGCACTGTCCAAATTAAAAATAAATAAAAACTACAAGACGCAATTGTGCATTTTTAACAATCCACTTATGCAAAACGAATATTGGCCTCTTTGGATAGGAAACGTGCCATTTCAATTTTATAGTTGTATAAAAAAAATTATTAGATAAATAAAATTTTACAATTTCTCCTAAAAGATTTTAATTTGACATAACTTAATTTAAAATAAATTGACACTTATCAAAATTATTAAAATTTGTATTTTCAAATTTGTTTATGATTGAAAATTTAACACACGATAACATAGAAGATTTGTTATTAAATAGAGTTGGATTCTATTGAAAATTCCGATCAAAATTTGTTATAAATCGGAGTAGGAATCTTCTTACCATATCTACCAAGTTCATGCAAGAAAAGAACATTTTATTTAAAATATTTGATTCAAAATTTATTTAAGCTTGTATGAGAATCTTATTATCTATATTTATCAAGATTTAGTCAAGCAAGCGAAGAATATATATTTAGTAGATTAATTGACGTACTCATAAGAGTTATTGTAGGAAGGATGTAAATGAAATTTACTCTTAACCAACAAAGATATCCAACATGTTTCTTGTATATATAAGATGAACATCTTGGGCTTTGTGTACATAACTTGATCTAACCTTTCTTCAAAAAAGTTACACTCTTTATTTTTTCACCCCATCATTACTCCATTGTTAGCCAATTATTTAACTATTACAAAATTATTTTTAACACTTATTCATAATTTTTTTAATCATAATTGAACACATTTTTTATCTTAATTTTTTTTGTAGTACAAATATAAGATTTGTAATTTTAACTCACGCTGCCTAATTTGTAAACATATTTAAAAAGAAAAGAAAAAAAGATCTTAGGAGTGATTTCATTAAAAATGGGTGCTCTATTCGCACTCCTAAATTCTTTAAATACATCAATTTTTCATATATAGTTAAATGTTATTAAAATAACCAAAATATTCTTATATCCCATTTTTTCAATTTAATTTTCCAATTTGCCCAAGGCTCGTTCGGAACTTTTAGTATAATAAATAAGTGCGTTTGACAGATGTTGTCTAACACTACTTCAATTGTTTAGTAAGATTTTTAAACGAGCTTTAAGCCAACATGATTGTTCTTGTTCGACAAATCAATTTTGAATAGCAATAGATATGTTTGACCAATCCTGTTGAGCACAAACAAATGTGTTCTACACATCAAATTCGAACAAATACAAGCAAGCATGTAACAGATTCAAAATAAACGCCAAAAAAACGAACAAAAGATGATTGATTTTGACGAGAAATACACTCTCTTATTTTCTTTTAATTAAAAGGATATAACTGTTAAAAATAGTATATATTTAATAAATTGAATCTATTTAGAGCAATAGTGCAGAAGTTGGAAATCGGTAGTCGGGCGCTAGCTGACCGCCTAGCGTCTAGGCGGTCTTGGCGTCGATTAAACGGACTAACTTTTTATTTTTATAAATATTATCAACCCTATAATATGTGATAAATTAATAATATGACAAAATTTTGTAGCAAGTATTATTTACTAAACAAAGTGTCAATTTTCATAAAATAATTATAATAATATCTACAAATATGTAGTAGCCTTATCGCAGTAGGAAACATCATAGCAATGCTGTAATAGAAAAATGAGAACTACTAAAGTTTATTTGGCAGCATATTTTATGAAATTAAAATATTTTTGAACTTGATTTTCATTTCATATATAATATGTTTGAATTAGTTAGCTTATTTATATATTGTATAAATAAAAATTTTGTGTGTAAGAATTTTATTTTTCCAATTTTGTAAAAAGACATGGTATTAATAGATTTTGAGAAGAAGACTAATATGAATAAACAATATAAAATACTAATAGATCAAAATAGATAATCTCAACATGATTTCTTTTTCTTTTTTTGAGATGAAGAAAATATTAAATAGAAAAAGAATTATATTCTCAATCAATACATTTCTCATATAAAATAACATTAACTATTAATATACTAAAATAAAATTTAAGTCATACGAAGAAACATGAATATAAATTACACCTAATATAATTATTTTTAAAAATATAAATAAATATAAAAATTTTAATAAAAAAATTAAAAAGTATTTCATCCGCCTAGAGGCGCCTAGCCCGCCAATTAACCTAGACGGCGATTTCTAAAAAAAATATAAATTAACTTTAATTAGTTAAATTTTGGATCGAAAGACAACCCAATTTTTGTATAAGTGATTTAAAGAATTATTTAGAGAAATAGAAAAATAAACTAATTTTCCAGAAACAGACGCCAGACATGTGTCAGATGATGACTTCATCATGAGTCTCGCTGATAAATCACGAGCCGTGCTCATGTAATCTACTACTACTTCTTAATTTCTTTTTTATTTTTTCAAACCAATATAACCTACTCTTTCTTTCTCTCTCTTAAAGCCTTAACATTCGAGTCACTCGCTTCACTCTCGAACGTTCTAATTCGAACTCATTCCTGAAGACGAAGCTTTCACTGGGAAGGTCTCTCTCTCTCTCTCTCTCTCTCTCTCACACACACACACACACACACACACACGCACACTTTTGTGTACTGAAATGTAAGGAATGTCTGCGATTTGGTTTGGTGCTTTGTTCCGAGAAAAGATTATCGACTAATTTGTTTTCTTGTTTTTATGGGAACCCTTCAAATATTTGTAGTCATTAATTAGTTTTTGAAGTCTGTTTTTTATGATTAGCTCGCTCTCTATTCTCCGTCGGCTGAATCCATCTGAGCCTTATTTTAGACATTTTATGTGCAATTTGATTTGCTCACATATCTTGCCAACTTCTAGGGTTTGCGTTGTAAATGGATTCGCATTTTCTTCTAAACTGATTATTGGTGATACATGCTTGGTGCTGATTTACGAGTTTCTGCGGCACGCACAAAAATTTTGAAATCTTTTTTTTGCTAGTAAGGTTTGGTTTATCTTTCTATCTTCTTGTCTAAAAAAGATTAAGAATTTTCTCTTAACGAAATAAAGGATTGAAATTGTCTCTTTATTCTCGTTTTCCTTTCTCATATATATATATATATTTATTTATTTATTTATTTAAATCTTCGGATTCTTGGATATCTTCCATTTTTGGTCACTAGTTTTCTTGTGGTCCTGAGATTGCTGTGGAAGGATAAAGGGGATATGGTACAGAGATCTGTAGGAAGAAAGGATATGATGAGCAGCAAACGGGAGAAACCAACACGGAGAGTGAGGTGGGGGTGGCTTAGGTTTGGAAAAGCTGTAGAGTAATAAAATTTGAGATGAGAAATGCTCACTTCAAGATATTAATATTTAATATGTAAAACTTTTGTAGACATATTTCGTAAATTTATAATCTTTATTGTATATATTTCTTAAGATGAGAAATTGCTAGTTTACATTTA
The DNA here is from genome assembly GCA_028749325.2 of Caryopteris x clandonensis. NCBI lineage: Eukaryota > Viridiplantae > Streptophyta > Magnoliopsida > Lamiales > Lamiaceae > Caryopteris > Caryopteris x clandonensis. The sequence continues at coordinate 3,710,922 of JAPYKT020000024.1, read as the reverse complement.
TAATATTATAGATTGACTTTTTAAGAGATAAGGTATACTATTTTTAAGAAACAATGTATAACCATGCGGTTCTGTTTATATTTTAGATTAGTAGTTTACAGAAACTATTAATATAATGACATTTTGATTTTCTAGGGGTTGACTGTTAGATTTTCCTTGAATTTTACATAAACTACAAATATAATGCACTGTTATATTTTGTAGAATTTTACTATATTAGATTTCCCTCGAAGTTTAAATTCAAATAGGTCTCATTATTATTTTTACTATGTTGTTGTTGTTGTTACTTTTTTTTGCTGTTGCTGCTGTTGTTATTCTTGTTCCTTTTGTTGTTGTTGCATCTGGAAGCTTGGGGTTGAAATCTAATTGGAATAAAAATAACGAATTAGCTCTTGTGCTTGAGTGCTTTCTAGTGCATAGTCGACACAATAGACGCTGCATCAGTTGTAAGTTCAACACCAGTAAGATTTTCAGTGATTAGCAACCAATTTCAACAATTTCTTTTTCAGTGATTATTTTTGACAAATATGGTTTCTTTTTCTGGAATGCTACTGACTTCAAGATATTTTTCTTGTAGTAATAATTTATTCTGAATGTTATGTCTCAAAGTCAGTATCATTCCAAGCGATAGAACATATATGTCAAAGAAAAATTTCCCCCATGAGTGTTTTTTAGGAATGATGCCAACTTCAAGATGTTTTCTCATTCTCCCAGCAACATGATTTTGTGTATTTCATAGAGTGATTTTTCAAGTCATCCTTGGTACACTAAGTTTTCTAATAAGGTTGCTTTATTGCAGGAGAGTGAATAAGGCAATATAGCATCTAAACACTATTACTTCATTTATATTAGAAACATCCTTCCAGGGGATACAATTATCATTTTTTCCTATATGGAATCCAGTATGGAATCCAGTTTGTTCTCCATGTCTTGCATATCATCTAATCCACTTTCTCCAAATTGAAAAATTGACTTAATAACTTGAAATTTTAAGCTAGCCTTGAGAAAAGTTGAACTCTTAAGCCTTAGGTTTAATATTTTGAGTCTCTTATCCCTTTAGTTAGGTCTTTTGTTATACTAATGAAATGTTTGGATAGAAGGAAAACTCTTAATTAACCATCTCCATGTCTAGAAATATGATGAGTGGCACTACTTAACCAAAAAATACAAGTACAACATAACTACCTTTAGTGTATTTCATAAGTTTTGTCAAAGCTGCCCCCTTGGGTGAACCCCAGGCGCAAGATGCAAGGCTCAAACCTTTTCACATGACTAGCCAAAGGTAGATGATGTCATAAACGCACGTGCACCTTGGTAAAATTCTTTGTTTAATTGGGTTTTATTCAATAAAATGTGTTTAAGTCTGAACCTTCAATTTTAAAATTGTGAATGGACCTAAGCACACTTGATTATTTCAATAAAAGATTTTTTAAATTTTTTTTTATTATTATTATTTTTTTTAAAAAGAAGAGGGAAAAATGTCACTTATGGTTGCCCATCAAGAGCTAGACTTGAACAAATGGAAAAAAGCAAAGGTGTCTTCTCATGTAAGAGCCGATTCTCCTCTTGTATTTTGAGATCAATAAGAAATTGATCAATAAGAGGAAATTGGAAATGATCAATTTTGAGCTTGATGATGATTAATTTTGTATTGTGCTTTCATAATTGATTATATCAGAACTGGTGCCATAATTAGGAATTGTTGGGCCCTTGGAATTGACGTACTAGCCCCACAAACCAAGATGAGTGATTGTAGCGTGTTTCCTCATTCACATGCACCCTGAGAAGATTCCTTGGGGGTCACACATCTTTAGATTTCTCCAAGCCAAACACACGCCTAACCTAAGAATTCTCTTAAGATGATTGGAAAGAATGATCACCTTCTTAGCCTTAGTAGTACTATCAATTTATTAAACCTCTTCCCAAATGTGCAGCTCCACTATCTTTCCTGTAAATAGTGCGAAACTTTGTTTGGCCTCAAAGTCCCACTAGTAACTTTATCATTAAGTTTTGAAATATTTCTTAAATTATTTGTTATAAAAAAATTGTTAGTTTGTGCCAGACTTCTACCTTGCACCTAGAATCTAGGACCCCTTTATGCCTTGTGCCATTAGCCCATCAATAACTATGTATTTCATGTTGTACTTTGTTCATCTTTCGGGTTAGCTTTTACTAGAGCCTCTTTTGATCAACACAATTTTTATGGTCTAATGTTAAATAATACTCCTTTCATCCCAAGAAAATAGTCATGTTTTCAAGAGTACAATCTTTTATTTTTAATCAATTTATTGAATGTACATCTTTCTAAAAACCATAATATACCACATACAAGTTTTTTATTCGTTGATTTGACTTGTTCAATCAAATTTAATTTGTTTTGTTTAGGAAATAAATTTTCTTACTTTAACTAATAAAATGAAAGCCTTGAGTTTGAAATAGAGCTCTTATTTTGGGACAAAAAATGTTTTTGAAACAAGATTCTTTTTTGGGACGGAGGGAGTATATTTATATGGTTTTAAAGCTATTAATTTGTAGTGCCTCACACTTCAATATCAATTTATTATTATTATTATTATTTATATGTTTAATATTATTATTATTGTTGTTGTTGTTGTTGTTGTTGTTGTTGTATGGGTTTCTGAATGAGCAAATCTAGAGGGACCCTTCATATTATTATGAGTGGGGATCAATTGGTAATTTCATCATGTTAGTGGGGAATTGAGTGAAATAACCCTCTTAAATGTGCTATCTCCTTCAGAAAATTATATCCTCATATGTTATCATTTTAACAGACGAACATTGTTTATCTTCTTAGGAAGGATGGGCCGATCAAGCAGAACCATTTATGTGGGCAATCTTCCAGGGGATGTTCGTGAGAGTGAAGTTGAAGATTTGTTTTACAAGGTTTATTCAAAAAGTAGTTTGATTATATGTTGTCAGGGGAAACGATTTCTACACTTCTGTTCTTTGTGTCATTGATGTTGCATTTGCATATGTTTTGTTGCAAATGTTGATGCTTCTTATTAATGTTCTTTAACATTGTGTATGATGTGGGAAAATTGCATTTTAGATCCCAAGAAGCACAAAAGTAGAACATAATTGGCTCCTATAATTTTTTTGCGGAACCACTTATACTTTAATCAGTGTTCTGGGAGGGTTCATAGCACTTCTGATGCTGAATGTCTTAAGGTCCAGATTCTTTTATTTACTATCCAATTTTCATGTTTATATTTTCTGACTTTTCTTCTATGTCCTTAATTACTAGGCAGTACTGGTCTGCTCTTGAGTTGGAGATGATCAATTGAAAGTTTCCTTTTAAATTCAGTATTCTGGTTTGTAATCTTTGATTGATTATGTCACTGATTGTAGGACCTCTATGTTATAGGTACCTCTATGTTATAGGTTTCCCTTTTTAGTGGTTACTTCGTCTTATCGTTAATGTTTCTCTGTTGTTCTTTGCCTCCAGTATGGGCCTATCATCGATATTGATTTGAAAATCCCTCCAAGACCTCCTGGTTATGCTTTTGTTGAGGTGAGCAACTAATTTGAGGCAGCAAACTATTATTTTGTAGAGTTAAATAAAGCCGTATGTGTGGCGCTATATATACGCTACTAGGTTGTGCATGTATCATGCTAAGGATTCATCCATTGCAAAGCTTGTATGGTTTTACATTTTTTTTGCTGATTTTGTGCTTTGGTCTAAAAAAGGTTCAATGTGTTGTCTTTCAGTTCGAGGATTCTCGTGATGCTGATGATGCCATCCGTGGGCGAGATGGTTATGATTTTGATGGCTGTCGATTACGGGTCTGATATATATATGTATATATATTATATATATGTATATATGTATATTATTTAGTGATAACAAAATTGCTCAGTCCTGTGCCTCATCATTTTTCTTTGATTGGTGTCCAAATTTAGGTTGAACTAGCCCATGGAGGACGAGGGTCGTCCTCATATGACCGCTACAGTAGTTACAGCAGTGGAAGTAGTCGTGGTGGAGTTTCAAGGCGTTCTGACTTCCGGGGTAAGAGGTTTTTTGCATGGATGAATATTTATATTTATAAATTCCTACATCAGTAGATTTTTGGAGTTAGCTATGTGTAGCAGGAAATCTTGATGGCATTCTGTATTTGCAGTGTTGGTGACTGGACTTCCTTCTTCTGCATCATGGCAAGACTTGAAGGTAATTATCTTGTTTTCCATTCTTTTGTGGCCCTTTTTGGAAGCCAGTGTTCTATCCATGTGCGCTGAATTGTATGCTGGTATGCTAATGCCAGTTCCTTGATTTATGTTCATGGCTATAGGATCACATGCGTCGAGCTGGAGATGTCTGTTTTTCTCAAGTGTATCGGGACCGCGATGGTGAGAAAATTATATGTTATAAACCACTGTCTTGAAAGAAGGATAATAATTTTGGAAGTGAAATTGTATGCAGCATAGATGTTTGGTTTCATTTCCGGGTGAATGTTATATACACATCATAAGATTTGATGTTTGCACATGTATGTTCTACCTATTCCTTTTGGAGATCTAAGAAGTGGAATAATCTGCAAGCTCTCCAGTGATTGTTTTTCTGAAATATATTCCCTTGTTAAATGTTTCTTTTTTATTTGTCCTTCCTTTCTGTTACTATGTCGGCTTCTATGTTTTGTTGATGGAGCTTAAGATGCTTTATGCGTTAATCTGGTGGTATGTTTTCTTTCAAGGCATGCGGGGAATTGTTGACTATAACAACTACGATGACATGAAATACGCGGTGAGCTGATTCCCTGGGCTTTTGAAACTAACCAGCAATTTTCTCTCATTCTGTTGCCACTTCATTTGATAAACTTTATTTAAATTTAACATTTTGCAATTCTGCACTTACAACATTTATTTTCATGGCCTTCTGGTGTGACCTGCTACCTGTGTCTTTTGTGTAGATAAGGAAACTTGATGATTCTCTCTTCCGAAATCAATATTCTCGGGCGTATATTCGGGTATGCTCAGATGAAGTTACAAATTTTGAATTGTGTTTGAAGTTATTGAAGCATCTATCAAATATAGGTGGAGGAGTATGATAAGAGACGCAGTTATTCACGGAGTCCCAGTCGGAGTCCTTATTCAAGAAGCCGAAGTATCAGTCGCAGTCCTGGTGACAGGGACTGGAGTAGAAGGTAGCAGTCCATGATATTTGAATGTTTCTTTTCCCCATTTTTTAAAATTTCTTTGGAAAAATCTTACGCTAATTTTGTTGTACAGTGGTTCTCCAAGGATGAAATCTCGTCGTGCTTCATCTAGATCTCGTTCAAGGTCTGTTGCATCAAGATCAGAATCTGGGTCGCCTCCTCACTCTGTACCAAGGTAAGATCTGCTCCATGTTTTGAATTTGACATCTCTTCGTTTTTGCATTTGTTCCCTTTTTTTATCCCTCAAGTTTACTGAATCTTTTCATGTGTGTTCCAGCTTTGGGGCTATATGTTACTTTGTCTATGCAAGATGCAGCTTCTAGGTTCCTACGATGTTGCTTGAATTAGTTTTCTGTTTTTGTGGTTGACTACATTACCTTTTTCTAGCTTAGATAACTATGATGTCAAAATCAAGTAACTCAGTCTAGGTGGAAAGTGGGTGATGTACATGAAATATAAACATAAAAATTTGATTGATAATATATTTTCAGATCAAATTAAATCACAATTAGCTTGTTGATCAGACATGAAAGAAGAAAGCTTGACTCATGTATTTTGGAAAATCTGAACAGCCACTCCAAGGATTGGAAGGAGATCTAGCTAATCAATATATTTGTACTTTTGATTGTACCTGCTATTATAACTCTTCCCCTTGTGGTTTTCCTATGCACCGGTTTGGAAAAAAATAGGAGGATGGTATTGTTAAAAGGATCTGCAGGATTTAAGAATATGGTACTAAGGTTATGAAGATTGCCTTTCTGTTTTCTAGATTTGGCTTTTCGTGGCGATCTGGGGATTGCATGTTATGATCTTGATGGCTTGCGGTGCTCAATTTCATGCGACTCATTTCTTTGTGGCAATAGTTGATGAGCACCTGTAGCAAAACCCAGATGGTAAATTTCATTTTAGTATGCTACTTGCGTCAATGTCCGGAAAGGTTTAAAGAAATTGAATGCACAAACATTTGATCTTGATTTAGTTTTTGAAATCCATGTATATCAAGTAGATGGTGAAGCAGGAAGATCAGTTTCTCATTGTTCTATTCGCATATAATTGGTGTTTGGGAGTTAGGTCTGGGTTTTTTCTCGAGTCAATTATGAGTTAGGGTGACCTGCGGTGATAACTCTCTTATTCCTGGGACCAATTGTTTTCAAAGTCGTTCTTTTGGGTTGGTAGCAGCTAACAATTATGGTTTTTATACTTCTCATCTTGAACGCCATAATTGCTCTTGTGTTTCACTTGGATCAGACTTCAAAAGAATTCTCTTGAGTGCTGAATTTGCTTTTGAATGTAACTTTGCAGATCTCGTTCAAGATCTAGGTCAGCATCACCTGTAAGTGTACATCAGCTAGCTTTTCTTTTTTCCAAGTATAAAGCTTTTCTATAACGGTAAAATATTTAGGATGTCCAAATGCAGTGTGGATTGTTTGCGTTTTGGCCAAACAAGTCCAACCATATGAGACTATCACAATTCTCAGATACTATTGATATGAATGATCCATTATTAGTAGTCACAAAATGTATATTGTTTCAACAATCCTTGGTATTGCAGCCTCGCAAATTGGGAGACAGGAGTGCTAGTAGTAGCAGGAGCCTGAGCGGAAGCAGGAGCAGATCCAGGTCCAGATCGGTATGCCTTTTTCTCTCTTGATGCCCTTTCAATAAACTCCTTAATTGATGTCTGAACCATGATTCAGTTGTAAACGTGGTTTTTGTTGATGTTTTGGTTGACAGGTACACTCAGATTGAACAATATTTGCGTATGAAAGCTTGTGTGAGGTAAAAAGTAGAGTTTTTAGACAGGCATTTGGTATTTGTTTAGTTAATTGAGACTTGGAGATACCAAAGTGGTATTCCAGCTGACTTTCTGGTGGATTGTAGTTGGTTCTTAAGATGCTGTGTAGCATTAATTCGGAAGTGTTTGTATCTGTTCTTCCTTTTAGCTTCATCTTGTGATTTGTTTGATTTGCATTGAGATGCTGGCTCTATCTTTAGATTAGCGTCTGGAAAGTATCATTTTATGGATTTTATTATATTTTCTAAAGCAGGTCAAATTGTCTTGAGCAATAATTTGGTTCTTTCCGAAAATTTTTGAACTTTTTTTTCACAAAATGAGCTGAAAGAAAGATTTCGGTATGGGCCTGAGATATTCTTGTAGATGGGAAATATTAAACTTGTATTTATCATCAGAAAAGGTGCATTCAAGCTCCTAAATATTTGTCTCTAGGTTAACCTAGCAACTAAAATTTGTTGCTTCCTTTTTCGTTCAATTAAGTGCTCGTCTCTTATATGAATGGAATAAGTCAGTTGTTCTTAGTTTGGCTTTTAGCATATTGCAGTTAATGGCTTTATAGCTCTTGAGATCATTGGTGCGCACTTCCGGGAAGGCCTGTTAGAAGTGGACAGTTCCTGGGATTCAGAACTGCCTCCCCTTTGTGCTTTTGAAATTGTTAATCTTGAAGTCTGATGTATGGGTGCAGGCCTTGGGTCGACCCTCTTGGACAGTGATACCTGCCATGTGCATTGGGAAGGCCTGCCTACTGAACTGAAACTGGTTTTGCAAATTTGTCTTCATCATGGTCACCAATCACCAATCGCAACTGTTTTTCTTTGCCTCAGGCCTCCCCCGAATCCCTGTACCTCAATCAACTTTTTCCTCTACATTCATTGTACTTCGTAGTACCTCTCCACTCAAATTTACCATTTTGGTTGTGCTTTCTTATGAGAAAAAATAACAAGGGAAAACCTATAAGGTCAGGTTTAATAAAACTTAAGTTGATATTGACTTATTTTGGAAAGCGCAAGTGAGGGGAAGTTGAGAAACCTAAACATGGCACATGATACATAGACTAAAAGAGACGTTGGAACCTTAAGGTTCGAGGTTTTACATGTGGCACCATCTTCATCGTAAAAATGCCCATCTTTCCACAGTTGATGAGTGTACTAGTTGGATCTTTTCGTCAGCCTTTTGCTTTTGGATTTAGTACGAACGTCAAGTCATTTTCTGGCATCAACAACCATTAACCAAGCAAGATGACAACTATTGTGGTGGATTGCATAGTTTAAATTTTGGAAGAAATTTGATTTAGATTCTTCGCAGATAGGTGAATTATTTCTCAGTGCCATAATATTTTGAGGCCTTCATAATACTATCTTCATTTGCATTAAGGCAATTTGTTGTAGTAGAGATGAATTAAGTTCCTTAAAAAGGCCTCTTAGGGCAACAAATAAACGATGAGGCAAACGGTACTGAAATTTTCGTTAAAGACTGCTCACACATGTTTTGGGTTAAAGTAGACTTTCCACCCTTTTCAAGTCGAACAAACTAGCATTCTATCTTCCAAATTAACTAAGCTCTACTCGTTCTTTTATTTGATGTGGGGAAATTAGGTTATATTATTCATATTTTAGCTTTAAATTTATGTAATTTCACAATAATTTGTAGATTGATTTTTAAAATTATTATGTTAGTTTGAGAATATTTTTATTACTTGATAATTCTAGAGTTTTGTTCCAAATAATTTTCAAACATAAATTATAATTTTTTTTAATTTTAATAGTAGTATTATTTTCTTAATCTGATATGTTATATATATATATATATATATAATGATCTAAAAATTGTAAGTTCATATTTAAACATCACCATATTTGACTGATATTAATTTAACACTATATGAATTCGACCAGCATTAATTGAACATTTCAAGAAGATCCAATCAACTTTTGTTGAAAATTTCGATCAGGCCTGGTCAAACCAAAAAATAGAGCTTTATTGGAAGAACATATTTATCCACAGAAAAAAGAAAAAAAAGTAGAGGGGAGGGGCGCGTGCATACAGCCGGCCCCAAAGTGATAACAGCCTCAACAAACTGGTCCGACCGTATTAGAAAGTGGAGGGGGGTTTGACAGAATGAATATGGTTTTAATTTAAACAATGTGATGCTTATTACTCCAAGTCCAGTTCAAGGCCATAGAAACAAGAGGAGGATGCCATTACACACCTTGTGGCACTTCCAACTTCCATATTTTCAATGCCACACACCAGTTTCGGGTCCCCCAACCCAACCATAGTTCGGCTTTTAAACATTAAACATTGTAGCTCAAACATCATATATAGTCCCCAGTTTTTTTCAGTCATAGTCGTCAAATTTTTCAACACAACACAGCACAACAAGACGCCCCTACGACCGATTTTGAGACCCATGCCTCTGCCGGAAACTTCCGCTTCTGATTCCAGCATCAGCCGGTGGGTGGAAAGGCGCCCATATAGAGTCCCTATCAGCTGGAAAGGCTGGATGGTGGTGCTCACGGTGCTCCCGCTCCCAAGCATGAAAATGATCCCGCACGGGATTCTCAGCTTCTTGGAAAGTTCTGGAAGCTTCTGGGAAAGTTCTTCCGGATGAGCTTGATGAGAAGAAGTAAAATCCGGAAGATTGATCCGATGATGAGGCCATTGGTGCTACTTGGGGCAAACCCCTGTGGCTGTTAGATCTTCGTCCACCAGATACAAGAGAGGTGCGGGCTATTGGGACACTAGTGGATTGCTGGAAATAGGCTGGGACGGGACGGTCTCGGGGCCGAGCAACGGGCCCTGGGTAAGGTGGAAGCACTGATGAGGTGACAGAGCTGGGAGCTCTACTAGCAGAACTGTCATAATACATGCCAACATCACTTCTATTAATTAATAGCAGAAGCATTTAATCTAAGTCTGATCTTTAGGCAGCTTAATAATTTACGTTTCGTGTGAAATATAATTTTAAGTCTGTTGCTAATTCAGGGCTGAGATTTTAGAGGTAAAAACACAAATTCTTACCCTCAGCTACTTATCCCACCCACTTTCCCCCAAACATCTCCCAATTCTGGATTAAGAAACAATAAATAATTTCATTTGACATTAAAACCTGCATGATACCCAGTTCCAGATGGCCCAGAACATCAAGTCTCCCCCTCCCTTCTCTCTCGAATGTTCTCTCTAATTATGTGTTCTTGTTGAGATGTGACAAGGAATCCAACCTATTAGACTTCCAATTTTCAGTAGCTTTCATCAATACTCTCAGTGAAGCAGACCAGGATTTGAAGTATTTAATGAATCCCACCCATTGTGCCCAAAAATGGTTGGTTCACCTTATGACATAAGACAGGACACCAAATGTCCAATTGTATAAAATAAAAATATATTGTTATACTAACCTGTGACCAACAATAAAAGGATGCATTCCAGGTCTTGGTATATCAGAATTCCTAGCTGCTCTCGGCGCCACAGATGGAATAGAGGCTTGATCTGCACTGCCAATCCGACTGCTTGCAGGAAAAGGAGTAGAATGGTCCCAACCGTGATAATGGGCATCCATTGAAGGGAAAGGGTAAGTGCTGGGGACTTCACTGTGAGCAGACAGGCCACCCCAATGATTATTAAAACCAGTTCCATCGGAGACATTTCCACTTGATGTTGAAGTTGATGGGTGAATTGGCCCAAAATATGCAATATATGGGCAAGGATGAGCTGTGGATGAAATGGGTGTATGTTCGGCAAAGACGGCATGATGTCCAAGAAGATCATGATCTATGAAACAACAAACTATTATTACAGAACCTCAACGTAAACCCTTAGTAGTAACTTAGAAGTATGAAACCTTACATGCACTTGATGGAAATTCTCCTTCACTGCAATTACAAGTAAAAGAGCGAATTCATGTTAACTGAATAGCTTGTCTATGAAGACCCCCATTTATTTATTTATTTAAAAAGAGAAGCCGATGGCCAACAAGCACTAAATTCACCAATAAAAGAGATAAAAAGCCAAAATTCTTCACAGAAGATGGGCTCAACAAGGCAACATACTCCGATTAGTGCCATGCAACTTACAGAATGTTTCTTACACAGTTCCAACACTTCCCGAGCATCAAAAGCAAATAGAATATGAAAACAGTTCAAAGAGTTGTTTGTTTATAGTCTAAAATTGAATATCAACAGCATATTTTGAACATTGAATTAGTAAAAAATAAACTCTTAAAGTTAGAAGATGCTTACTCAAAAGATGATGGTAACCTAGTTAAACCACTGAAAGGACACCAATGAACTCCAAATGACTGCAAAATCCATTCACAAGAAAACATGATTACTTTGACAAATTTTGGACCCTATATTCTCAGTTTAATTATTGGGAAAAAAAAACATAGAAGTGAAAAATAAGAAGACAAACAGGTAATGACCAGAACCATTTTTTACAAGTCACATAATTCAGTATCACCATGGTGGAAACCAGTGCTTTAAAAGGCGCGCCTAGGCGCTAGGTGCCGCGATCCAGGCCTACCGAACCTCGTACACCCAAGGCGGCGCAAGCTTTGGTGAGGCGCTGCCTAGGAGCGCGCCTCACGTGCCTTATTGTGAGGCACAGGCGCCGAAAAGGTGCGCCTTGCCCCAGCTGCAACTTTTTTATTTTATTTTAATGTTAGGGTTAATCACTTAACCATCAAAAATTAAAAAAACTCTTACAAAACCCATTCGGCCATCAGTATCAGTACCCAGCGGCCAGTCGTTCCTTCACTTTCCTTCTTCACTTAATATACCCTAGTTTCTTCCTTCCCACACACCTGCTGCCCCCTGCCCCCACTAGGACCACTAGAACATATACTAGAAGGAAAACTTCAAAGGCTTCTAAACATCATCTAGGTCCAGTGCTTTAGGACTTGTGGATAAGGAAGATGAATGAGAAGATATAGGAGGGGAATCAGATGAGGCAGAGGAAGAAAATGTGGATGGATACAAATCAGGTGATAATCCACAATTTGACATAAACTAAAATGATGATGATTAGTGCCTTAGTGTATTATGATGATGCCTAATGCTCTGTTGTAACTACTATATATGGAATTCAGACATCTATTATGTTTTGGACTTCTATATTTGATCATGTTTTAGTAAATCTATTATGTTTTATTATGGTGAAATGTTTTTATATGTATATACATGTATTTTTATAGTTTGGGCGCCTCGCCTCGCACCTTGCACCTCGCGCCTATGCAGTTTAATAGGTTTGGCGCTTTACGCCTTTTAAACTACAGGTGGAAACTCAATTTTATCAAAGTATCATTACCCCGTGCTCTTCTTGAAGACATGAACACAGGTGCAATTCCTAAGTAGAAACATGTAGCCAGGCATGAAATGAAAAGTTTCCTCGTGCAAAGGACACTGATTATACATATTGACATATGAAGAAAAGCACCAACTGCCCCCAAACATGTCCATCCACTGAAGCATGAGATTCAGATAAAATTAATTTTTTGGGTTGAGAAAATCCAGAGCATATTTCTTCATCATAGTTCATACTAAAATATCAGAGTCCAGTTGAATGATACATGGGTACTCTAAAAGCTTATATGGAGTTCCAAAAGAGAGAATGTAATAGAGTTAAACTGCAGACAGGCATAGGCCAATCTGTGAGCAGCAATATAAGCTACCCTATGATGCTGCAGTACGAAATTCTTACTTCTGGAATTCCATAAATAATCGACATCAAAGAAGCACAAGTAGGAGCTCTGTTCTAAACGATCATCATAATCATATTCCTCACATTTCCCTCCTAATACAATAATTCAGTTCGCTAAAAAAATCAAGCAACCGAATCTCTATTTCCATCAAATATAAAAAGTTCACATCTAATTTGAACTTCTCCTTCCTGAGAAGATTAGCTGGCGGAATATGATACTGTGCTAAGGATGATACAAGGTAGAGTTTTGTCTCTACGAAGTGGTACATATTCAATGGGGGAAAATGAAAATAGATAGGGAATTAGATGTAATACAATGAAACAGCCCAAATGATGTAAATCATTTACTATGACACAAGGTTCTACTTGCTGATACATGTTTCTAAGACAAGCAGAGGACATATTAGACAGGTAAAGTGGAGCTTCAAGGTGTTGCACTAACATTTCATGCAGTTACACAAGAACATGATTTCACAAGATCAGTGTGTCCTATAAGGTGACCTTCATCTAGCTAAACTCTAAGCTTCTGGCTTCAGTAAATTAACAATAAAAAAAAAAAAAAAAAAAAAAAACAAGTATTAACCAGTGTAAGGTCAAATAACTGATAACTATATACCAGCAACATGACAATCGTGTAATGCTTGCTAAGCAATACAAAATCAGGTAACACCAGAAATTGCATAGCCTCATTTGAACAGAAATGATGACCCTAGAGATGACAATGAACAAGAGTACCAGACTGGTGGCACATAAGAAAAAATGCTCCACAACATGCTCTTAACTATCCAATAGTAAGGTCATGCAGATCACAAAGGTCGAGCATTCACGAGTGAACGAAGATAATAAATGCCGATTCCCAATAACAAAAATAATAAACCCTCACGGTCATAATGGATTAGATTCAGAAAAATTACCATTTCGGAATAACTTAGATCATACAGATCTTCATCATGAGCCCAATCGTCCATATTAAACTCAGGCAGAGGACGACTGCCATTTGCATATAGCCATTGTCCTTTCTCAATTTTTCGACAGTTGGGGCACTGCATTGCCCCCTTAATATTGAATGCTGAACCTATGCAATCTGTCAGATCATGCACGATGAAGTCAGTGTATTGTAAAGCAACCATGCACATAAGCACCTATAGGCTATAGCATTATGTTTCTAGAAGCATTCTTTTCATTCACACTGCATCTATAAATACCTTAAGAGCTACAACAAACAATGAACAACAATTACAGAATCTGATGCATGCAAATGTCCTTCACAGAATAATAAGCAAAAAAAAAAGTTTTTAGAAACCCACAGAACATTCTAGTATCTTACATAAATAAATGAAAAGGAACATATCCCACATAGTGTAGTTGTTAAAATTCATTTTGGGTTTCATAGGTTATTATCATGTTACAAAATTATAATCATTGACATAGAACACAGACCCAAAATAGGCCAGACAAATGGTGCTTGACATCATACCACAACAAATCCCTCCCCTGATAAGAAAATTATTGCTGAGATGTTTCTAAAGGTACATACAAACCTATGAATAATGTTTTTTCACACTTCCCACAAATGCTTTATCAACCGCGGAATTCACAAACTAACAATCAATATCTTGGATCATTGACACCTTCTCGCACAAAAGTGCCTCCCATAACAAGTAACGAAAATACATGCTAAGGATTTCGAAGTAGTTGTTTTAAATACATATTGGGATTGCAAAGATTATAAATCATGTTAAACATTATAATCTTTGACCAAGAGCCAGAATAAGCCAAGAGATATGGTGGTTGACATCATACCGCAACAAGTGACGAACATATCCCAGTTCTGATAAGAACTTCTTGCTGAGACTTTAGCAAAAAGAAATATTAAGCCTTTGAATAATTTTTTAACTCTTCCCACAAATGCCTTATCAACCCCGGCATTCACAAACTAACAATCAATATCTTGGATCATTGAAAACTTTTTGCACAAAAGTGCCTCCCTTAAAAGTAATGAAAATACATGCTAATGGTTTTGTTGATAGACACACTCACACATCAAATGTATTGGAGGACAAGCATTGGGAAGAAAGAAGAAACTTTCACTCAAGGAATCCCAACGAACTCACGTCCCTACAAAAATGATAACCAAACCTCACAAAAAAAAGACTAGTTTCAAACTACCTTAGGACAGTATTGCTGTTCTTGGTTATCCATCAAATCAAATTCTCAGCAACTACACTGGGCATGTCAAAATTGGTATGATTATAACATCATCATTCAATCAGAGCCCTTTTAAGTCATAAAAGAAACGAAAAGCATCATGCAAGCGGAGTCCTGTAAGTTCTAATGAAATATGATAAGGATTCAATAGAAGCTACCAAAATTACTCTTTTGTTCTTTATAACATACAATAGGGCCATGAAGACTCAAGAACTGAAACCAACCTCTGTTCTTGCAAATAAATATCCAAAACCGCCACAGTTGTACCACTAACCACCGAATTAATATGACTAATGCATGCTAAGGTGAAAGTTTAAGATTTAATCAATAACCATATTCATGCAATAATAGACCAATAGTACAATGGAAAATGACATGATATGTATACAGCAAAACCAGCCAACAAAGTGCTTTGTAAAATTGGGACATGCAGCTTGTAGGAAGCACAAGAAAATCAGGGTAGCCAATGAGCAGCTCCAAATTTGTATGATATGAGCTCAAGAGTCAAGACACGTCAACATTATATGTACTTTGGGACATGCTTTGAAGAACTCCATTTCAGAACTTTTATTGCCCATTCTGACTTTAAGGATACATTACAAGAAAGAAGGAAGAATAGGAAATGAGCTCTTCCAACAATTCTTTCAGAGAAAATAATAAATTTGGTACAATTTACAAAATCTATATTTGCTTTTCTTTTGTTTCTCATTAAAAAAATAAAAATAAATAAATCCATGTTTAATTATCTCTAATTTTAATGGTAATGAGAGAAATTGCATTACAACATAGCATGTGAATATAAGTGTGGGCAAAATTGTCCTAGATCTTTAGAATCTCTCCTTCCCAATTGAGTATCAAGGTAGCTACAGTATAAAGTCAAATGACTCAAAATAGTCTAATTATTTAAATCGATGCTCCAATATATGATGTCCATTAAAATCCAAATATTAAACAAATAAAATAACTTGTTTATTACTTATTCATGAGTGTACTTTTCAAGTATTACAAACATTCTCTTGAAGCTTGGTTAATCTTTTGTAATAAAATTGTATCAAAATACTTTTCATAGCGAAAACGACAACAGATGGAACAACAAACACCATGGCTTCCTATCTCTTTTTTACTAACTAGGAAAATAAAGATCCAACTCCAAGAGAAACTAAACTACCTGAACTTGACAACTACCATAATTGTACAACCTAAAACTTGCATTGTTTACAATCATTTTTTTTATTAAACTATCAAACTGCCATCGCCCTCTTACACTATTTCCACACTAAACACCTCCATCCTAAGGAAAAATTTAGTCCGCCACATGGTCTGTTCCCCTCTCAGTCACCCCAAAACACATTATCACATCCTACCTACCACTCTTCTTCCCAGAATATAAATGAAGCAGTTATGTGAAAGCACATGGTACGCATCATCCGCCACTAAGCTAACTACAAAGGTACCCAATTTCACAGATATTAAAATATGATGTGCCAATCAAACCACCCAAATAATCATCAAGAGAATCGTACCATGACACGTGCACCAAAAGGCTCTCCTAGTTACATTTTTTTCCAAAATAACTCCCATAGCTAAATCACACCACGTGGGGTATGTGTGCGGAAGTACACAGTACTCATCATCTGCACTATAATCAAGATAACTAAAATGATACCAAATTTTGTTGAGAATATAATGTGACGTACCTCATCACACCACTCAACATCAGGAAACCGATCCACGACACGTGCACCAAAGGTTCTCATAATTACATAGTTTCCAAAAATCTCACATAGCTAAATTGCCCGATGAATTTCTACACATCAGTGACATATGTTTTCCAGGTAGGTGAATCTTCAATACAACTAAGTTTTAACTATGTTTCCAATATCCTACATTCAAACGAAACCAGGTAAACTGCACCTCCTAATTTAGAAAAAAGAAAGTTTAACAAGGACTAAACTAAATAATGCTGCAACGAAATACCTAATTTCACACAATCAGTTCCCTTTTGTTGAATTTGACGCTATCTTATGCTGAAGAAATTTGTTGTCTTCAGCTTGACTAAATTATATATCAATTATGTCTTACCCTGAAATTCTACCAACTCCGAACAAGAACTAGAAAGCCTCAACGAAATTAGGCAGGTAAATCGTTTAGATCTTAATTTCACGAAATAAATTGCAAAGTCCATCACTCACCCAGATGGAATTGATGGCCGCATTGAAGCTTAGCCCAAGATCTATCCCCGTTATCCATCACAACATCTAAGCAAATCGAGCACGACACCGCCGTTGCTGACCCCTTGCCTCCTCCGCCACCATCACTGTCGTCGAGAAGATCCGCATCGCCCAACCCCATAATTAATTAAACAATCTCCAACTGGCAATTGCAAAACCCCACCACTTTATTACGATCTAGCAGATAATTAAAATCAAATTGAGATGGAGCTGAATTATTAACAAATTTAGATAAAAATTAAGTGGAGTTTGGAGAGAAATTTAGGGAAACTGCTAAGACGAAAGAGAGATGAGGAAAACTGTGAACCACTTTTTCTTTGTTCTTTTTTCTGTCAAAATTCCTTATATTTTTCGCCCGTTGAATTTGGGAGTTTCCTTTCTTTTTTATCGACTCATTTTTCCCGTTTTATATCTGAAAAGCAGCGAGGGATGATGCATTCTGTGGTGGTTTTAATACCAAACACGCTAAGTCTGTTGGCTCACACCCCTACTCCTACCCCACAACAAATTATGAAATAATAAATAAATTACATGAAAATAAATAAATTTATTATCTATATCTATATATATATATATATATAAAGAGAGGGATCGCTACAAATACAAAACACCCAACAAATATATACTATATCTATGTATATATATTATAATATTTATTTTTTAATGCAAATTTATATCAATATCTATCGATATATATTTTAATATCTATTTTTCAATTCAAATATATATCATTATCTATCTATATATATTTGATTGATAAAACTATGACATTTATTAATTTTTAAGTTATTATCTATCAAAATATGTTTATTTAATTATCTTTTTTAGTTTTTTGTTCTCTACTAAAAATGTCAAAGCTTATAACTTTTTTGTTTCAACTCCTATTTAAAAAATATATAACTAATTAATTCTGTTTTCACCATCTTTAATTTGACATACATATTTCACATATATATACACTTACATACATACATTAAAATAATTATGAAATATAAAATATTTTCTTAAGTTAATTGTGATATTCATAAAGAGAAATAGTGTCTTAAATATAAAAAAATTAATTTTTTGCTACCTAAATTACATTTAATCATGATATCTATATATATATATGTATCAATGGCTATCTATATAAGATATAATAGAATAATTTGATCGATAGAGCATAATTTAATGGTTACTAAAATTTGCATTAAAAAATTAATTATATTATTATTTATTTTTATTATTTTATTATAAGAGTATATCAAAACAAACTTCTAAATAATCTATAAATATAAATTGTAGTTCAATTTAGATCATATAATTTCATAAATTTTGGTATAGATAACCAATGTATCTGTATATATATGTTAGATTACTATAATTCAGTTTGATCTAAAAATAAAAATAATTAATATCTATATATCTATATATATATAAGCAAAAGTCCATTTATTTATAATAACACATGTTTTTCCCTTTTTTTTACTCACAAAAATAATAATATTAATTTTTTTGATTTTATTAATTTTTATATTTATTATAATATTAAAAATGATTGTTGTTGTTACGATTTTTTAGTGAACCGTGATTTGTTAGAATAATAGTTGTTGTTTAGATTTTTTATGAAATCCCATGATTTGCTTTATAGTAAATATAGCATATATACGGATCTGTTGAATTGATTCATAAATTTTTCAGCAATATCTATATATTAAACTAAATGTTCGTATATATAATGTATCTCATATCTAAATAATCTGCACCATAGAATGACCATATCT
This sequence comes from Caryopteris x clandonensis, assembly GCA_028749325.2. Lineage (NCBI taxonomy): Eukaryota > Viridiplantae > Streptophyta > Magnoliopsida > Lamiales > Lamiaceae > Caryopteris > Caryopteris x clandonensis. The sequence continues at coordinate 3,692,057 of JAPYKT020000024.1, read as the reverse complement.
ACTGATCTGTTGAACTGATTGCTAGATTTTTCAGTAATACCAATTTATTGAATTGAATATTTATTATAAATAGTGTATCATTTTGTGTCGTCTACACTGTGCACTCTCACTATTCATACACTTTTTTGACATAGTTTAAAATTTATAGATTATATAAAATAATATATAATATATTAATTATTGTGGCACATTGATGCTATGTATAATAATAAAAAAATGTTAACATTGATATACCAGATTTTATTTATTTATTTTTAATTTCAAAAGAAAATACTATGTATATTTAGTAATTTGATGCTTGTATTTTATAAATAAAATTAATTAATGTTCACATATGATTTTATATATATTATTTATATCATTATCATACTCATGGTACATATATAATTTATTGACATAATTCTATATATTTTTTAAAAATATTAATTTTATATATTTTTAAAATTTAATAATATTATACTATAATAATATGTCCATGCATCGCACGGGAGAATATAATAATAAATTATGATAATCGTGCATCTGATTTACAGTATTACTTATTTAACTAAAAATATTATTATTTTTACTTAAAAAATATTAGTATTTATTATATGATAACAAATTAATAGTAATACTTTTTAATAAATAAATAATATTTTTTAATTAAAAAAATAATATTGTAGATAGGATTGCATGGTACACCTGATGCACAAAATCGGCACAAAAGTTTTTGCGCCAATTTTTTTTGTCATAATTAGCAACTAAGAAATTCCTTAATGTGACGATCATGATTACAAAAAATGTCATAGTAAAAAAAATTCCAATTTACTAGATGAGCGCCCGTGCGTTATATAATATATTTTACATTATATTATAATATATGATAATATTTTATTATTTAATAAAATATCTATTTAATGTCATTAGATTTGTTCAATTTTAATTTATACTAATATAATAATAGAACCACCTATAAATAGAAAAAAATTGTCAATTTTTTATTTTTTATTTTAGGGTTTTTTATAATTTTATTTAAAAATTAAAAGAAAAGAAAATATGATAGCTTGTGACTGTTTATTTTTTTATCTTTTAAAATATTTAAAACACATATAGATTTTTGTTTCTCATAGATTTTGATATATAATCTATAAATACAATCATCTTTCATCATCTTTAATTTGACATAAAATGGATATTTTATTATAATACATTTAATTTTAAAAATGCATTTAATTTTGTTGATTATTTTAGTTTAATTTATACATTCATTGTGGGTCGGATTATTTGTATTAGATTTGAGCTGCTTATAAAAATAAATTATATGAGATACAAATTTATTTGATAAATTATAAATCTTATTAAAAAGTAGTGTAATTTAATTTTTATTAGTTATAATTTGTTATAAATTAATATATTATAATCATGTATTGCGATTGAAAAATTCTAATTATAAATTAAAAACACAATATTTGATGGAATACTAAAGCTACTGAATTTTGTTTTGGAAAAAATAAATACCTACAAGGTGTTTGAGCAAAAAAAATGAAGAGGAATACCTAGATCAAGATATCCTTCTATCCTTCTATAATATAAAAGAAGGATCGTGCGAGTTATTTTTTTTTCTCTTTATACGTGCCTTATAATTAATTGGCATGTGTCTTTTAGATATTCCCTCATTTTCTCTCTTTCTTTATCCTGCTTTTTGTTTTTTATTTAAAATTAAAAATTCAAATAAATTTTTTATTTAAGTCTATTTTTATTATAGGATATATCAAATTAATCTTATTTTTGTAATATTTAATTTGACACCAATCTATATATATATATATATATTAAACAAAATGACTTTTTTCAATTTCGTTTTCCCGCCTAAACTTTATTACTTATTTAGAATAATTATATTATTATTAAATTAAAATTAGACATTTTTATTCTAAAAATTTTGATTCGATTTCAAAATCTAAATTATTCCACAAATTTAGGTATTTCAAATTTAGATGATATCAAGATGAATATACTGCGATATTTAATACATGATTCGAAATCTATATATTTTATTGAATATTAATCAAATCATTGAATTATGAAATTAATAAAATATATGAAATCTAACAAATATATGACTCAATTTTCTCGATTTATTTTATCAAAAAAATCTATATATATATATAAATAAAATTACTTTTTAAAATTTTATTTTTTCGGTCTAAATTTCAACCATATAAATGTAAAACTATACATATTTATGCAACTCTTTTAAGATACATTATTACAATTTAATTGAAGAGATTAATATCAACAATCTTCGGGATTTGTTTAGTTTCTGTTGTTCAACAGAAATAAATTTGAATTTTAAAGAATTTTTGTTAACTCATAATATATTCAAAATAAGAAATAAATTTGTTAGGAACGTGAAATTATTGTAGTTTCATTATATTATGAAAAATCATTAACAATTTTTCTATAATTAAACTATAAATTATTTAAAATCACCCAATCACGTAGATAAAATTTGATTTTGTCACATATGAAATTAAATTTTCAACAGTCTTACCATAATTCAAAATCATTTGTCATTTTTGTCTCTCTCTTCTTTCTATATATTTTATCAAAATTACGAATAAATATTTTAAGTCTCTTTTTGAAATATTTTGCATTTTCTGTTTTGAAAAAATTAATGGTAAGACATATACGATAATATATGTCATATTTTAATTGTCAAAAGCCTACACTCATCAAAAATATTATTTTTAGGTTTATTTTATTCACCTGTTGCATTCAATTTCTCATAACCATATTTAATTTTCTAAAATATTTTTCTTTCTTATTTTTAAACAGAAAGTTTGTCCATCTCTTTCATGTTTCGTTTGATTATTCTTGTGATTTTTCAGTTGAGATCTGCTAATTATTTTGACGTATAAGCACCGTGCGATTTTTCATTAGCTTTCAAAGTATTTGTTTCTATCAAATTTAAAATTTTTGTAATATAATTACATTTAATTAGCAATTTGCAAAATATTTTTATCCTTAATTTGTCTATGTAATTGGAAAATGTTACGAGATCTATACAAATCTTTATTTTCTTTAATCTGCTGATATGACTTTTTTTTTTTAAATTTAATTTGATTCAACCTTCTATAAATCGTGGATATCATGCTTATCAATTTGTGAACGAGGCTAATTCTAATAGAATATAAGATGAAACATAAAATTACAACAAATTTCTACTCATTATACAAAAAACTAATCGCTGAATTACAAATCTACACCTTCTATAATATATTATGTAACTTGAATATATGATTATATTACAAAATATAAGAAAAAAATATTTTATGTGCATCGCGTAGGTCTCACACTAGTGTTGTATATATTAAAATAAATAATTACATTTAAAATTATGAAATATAGTTTTTATGAATGTAATATAATTTTTTATGCATTGAATTATAATTTTTTTTATACATGGGATAAATTTGAATAAATTATATTTCAAATTGAATAATATTTATATAAATATAATATAAATAATAAGTTATGTATATTTTTTAATATAAATTATTATATTGCGTATATCACATGGGCATACATCTAATTTATTTATACACTCACCTATATGGCTCATCATAATTTGATGGTATCGTCTCATCATTAATTAAAAAGAGCCACAATTAGAATCCCATTTTTCTAATTTAAATTATTCATATATATGTTTGTGTGTTGAATAAGATGTGGATATAATATCTTACACGAATGAGTGGAATACAAGATGGAACCAAAAAAAAGAGTCATATTTATGTTATTTTATGTGGCTAATATCCCAATTATAGCCATCAAAGTTCTTACCCTCTATTATAATATAATTTCTTCTTTAAACTGTTGTTTTTTAGTTTGGCAAAAATGCCAAAATATGGCAAAAAAAAAATTAATTACAATATTATAGTAAAAAAAAAAAATTAAAAATGTCAGTAAAGTCGCCCCTCGCAGGGGCGACATTCAATTTTTGAATATTTTTTAAAATTTTTTTTTAGTGTCGCCCCTGCCACTCTGCCAGGGGCGACTTCAAATATATATTTTTTTTTTTAATGCTGGAAGGCTCACTCGATCGGGCACTCGGTCGGGTCACCACTCGGCCGGCCGAGTGGTACTTGTTACTCGGCCGAGACACTCGGCCCCCTTATTACTCGGCCGACCGAGTTCTGGGAATCCACTCGGTCACGGCACTCGGTCGCACACTTCACTCGGCTGGCCGAGTGCGAAGGCAAATTTTCTAAAATATGTAATCTCTCCACTCGGTTCTGATTTTTTATTCTTCTCGTTTTCTCGTTGGTTCTCCTTTTTTGTACATTCTCTTATTTTTATTTTCTCGTGTTATAGTTAAATTTATTAATTTATTTAGTTTGGTAAAAATTCGATGAAATTGTTAAATGAGATTGTTATAATATCTTGAAATGTATTGATTAATTGAATTGCCAACAAATAACAATAATTATGTTTTATAAGGAAAAATTCCAAATAAAATTTAATAGTACTCAAAATCATGAATAAACAACAAAAAACAACAAAGTCAAGAGTTTGAAATCAAAGCAATACATTCTTAAAAATTAGTCGGCGCCGTTTCATTGGAATGGAGTGTGCTCACTGAGGGGGTCGGTACGGTGTGTTGGATGGGCCGAATGATTGATAAGGTGGATATTCCCTTTCTTGAAAATGGCCTTGTTGCACATGCCACTCATATTGTTGCCTTTGCATGTCAAGTAAAATTTCAGAATTGTAAGTTTCACGACGGACATACTCTTTTATGTCGGCAACATCCCCTTCTATGTTGGCAAAACGTGCATCCAAGGCGTTTCTCCAATCCGACCAATCATTCCACCCCCCTTGATACTGAGGTGGATACTGTGGATGCTGTGAAGGTCCTGCCTGATCGTGCGAGGGCATTTGTGCTTCACCCATCATTTCATCCGCCTGTACTTGATCCACATCAAGGTCCATTGGCTCTGATCGGGCATCCGTAGTTCTTCTCCTCCTCTTCCTTCGTTCCTCTTCATTCCTTAATTCATTCTCACTCTCTTCAATTGCTTCCGTATGAATCGAGCCATTCAGTAAAAGATTATAGCCCTTCCCTCCAGCAATATTAGTCAGGCGAGAGTTGGGCAGTGCAAACCTCTTCTTATCTGATAAAATCAGATACAATTTTCTGGTGCCGGGATGTAATTGGTACATCTTCATGTTGCACATCATTTCCAGGTTTATACTTGTCTCGCCTGGTGTTTCTTCCATCCCTTCCAAGTTGACCCCGAAGTGGCGAGCAATTGGAGTGATCAAACCTCCAATGTGATTAGCAACCTGATTTTTTGTTCGGACAAATTGCCTTAACAGCATTGGTGCCACATTGAACTTCCTCCCTTTCACCAAGCACCATAGCACGAACAGCTCATCCACACTGACCGCTCCAGGCTCAGGTTTTGCTAAAACTGTATTGGAGATGAACCTCTGAAAATATCGAAGGACCGGGCTTCGAATACTCGATGCTTTCGACCGACTAGAGTGGTAGGCCGATGGGTTAGCTCGATCAAACTCTGATATTTTCTTCCAAAAAGTCACTGCATTGAACTCCGGAAAATTGATCCTCTCATTGGGCAGATTTGAGTACTTCTTCTTGGGAAATTCATAAATGTGATTGAGCTCTTCGGCCGAAAGATGGTGACACTCGTTTCCCACATAAAATATCACGGATTCCGGCACCGTGTCATTGTATCCAACCTGAAGCTGTGAGAAGAATTCAAGAACTAGGGGCTCATACGTCTTCTCGTGCATGCCAAAGAATTTAGTCCACCCGATGTTCTTGCACATTTTTTTCAAATCTTCATAGATGCCCATTTGTTGCATGCACTCAACATCGGCCCAACGAGTGGCTCGCCTTTTCTTCTGTTGTACCTCAAACCACCTATCACTTTCTGTCTCCCAATTAGCAAAGGAAATACCGTAGGCATCCGGCATGGTGGCTAAAATTCTTTCATACTCAGCTTGTTGTTCTTCAATGGAGTGTTCGCTCCATTCGAAAGTAGAATTCACAACATCCATGCTATGATCCATTGTGGGTACCTAGATGATAATGAATTAATATTACATTCATGTGAACAAAAAATCAAGAGTCATATAATACAAATTTCATCTTAAGCAATTTCATAATTCAACATTGAAATTCATGGGGTATTAAGATCATTTCATAATGGTCTCACACTAAATCATGCCACATTCCCAATTTCTATGATGCATTCCAAGTGTTCGATAAAAAACTTCAATGAAAACTTACAAAAAAACTTAACTTCTTTCATGCCATAATGCTCCAAATTAGTCCCTCATGAACATAATCAAACAACAACCTCAATGTAACATGAAAACATATCTATATAGAACAAAAAATCATGCACATCAAGTGTTCGATAAAAAACTTCAATGAAAAATTGCAAGAAAACATATCAAGTTTCATGTCAAAATACTCCCAATAAGGCCCTCATCAACATATGTAATCAACAAAAGCAATGGTTAATGAAAATATACCTTTAGATTGAAAAAACAAAAATTGGTGTTCTTGCTTGAATCCTTCAAATCTCCACCACTTTATAGGAAGATTGGAATAATTTGTTGTTTGAAATGATGGGTTCAATGATTTTGATGGAAAAATTGATGGCTTTGAAGGTAATTTTTAAGATTGAAGATGAGAGATTGGAAGAGGCTAGGGTTTGGGTGTGTTGGGTAGTGAGAAAAATGAGGAAAAGAGGGGTTATAAAATGTTTCCGTGCTCTCGCACTCGGTCGGGCACTCGGTCGCGCACGGTACTCGGCCGACCGAGTAAGAAAACAATACTCGGTCTGGTACACTCGGTCCGCGTAGGGTACTCGGCCGCCCGAGTGCGAAGGAAATCCGAAATCCTTCGCACTCGGGCAAGACGTTGTGGCACTCGGTCCGCGCAGGGTACTCGGCCGCCCGAGTGCGAAGGAAATCCAAAATCCTTCGCACTCGGGCATGACGTTGTGGCACTCGGTCAGCGCACAGTACTCGGCCGACCGAGTGCGAAGAAAATCCTGAATCCTTCGCACTCGGTCAACTCCGGTCGGACACTCGATCGGGGTTATTACTCGGTCAGCCGAGGACGAACCAAAAAACTTGATTTTTTTCTATGGTAATTTTATGTGCTGATTTTCTGATTAATAATAATAATTATTATAATTATAATAATAACAATAGTACTAATTGTACGTCTAATTACATCGTAGGTAAATTAAGTAATTATTGTACGTTTAATTACATAGATAACAAATTAATAATCAAAATGTGATCCTGTAAAACAACGACGCCTTATTTTCTTCCTTTTGCCCCTACCTCGATCTTCTTCTGGCCCAGGTTCGCTATCCGAATCATTATCATCTGTCGTAATATTCAAACTAAAAGATGGACGACCTGATGATGATGATGATGCAGTCCTCGAAGTCACATGATCATGTACTATATTTGCTGTCGTGCTAGAATGGGGATATGAGATCGAGGATGTATTGAACTGTGGCCGAAATTTTCCATAAGTGCATGATGCTGGAGGCGGAGATGTATAATGGCCAGATTCTAAGAGAGAAGTGAACGACTGACCATGTGCCGTAAAATCCCAATCTGGAATTTGAAAATCTTGTGGAGGCACATAACTGTCACTCTGCATGTCGATACCAGTAGAAACAAAAGGTTCTGGGCTATATTGTGATGTATATTGCGGTTCGGGCTCATAATGTGACTGTTGGCGTTGGAATGATGGGTGACGATCATGAAAGTGAGCTCTAGCTTGCGAGTATATTTCTTCTACTGATCGTCTGAAGGGCTCCCTAAGATGCGGTTGCTCATCTATGACAAGTTTATTCAAATTTTCCCATAAACTTTCCTGTAGTAAATTGACAATACACAGCAAAAACATGAATTACATATTCATGACACATAAAAATGTGAATACTAAAATACTGCCACGTACCAAAACTTCTATAGGTGCATTCGGTTGCGGTTGATGTCCCACTTGCATATTTAACCCTGGAGTAATTAGACGACGTGTTATTCTTTCGTACTATCTGGTATAACCATCTTCGACGTCTGACTCATTCCAACCAATAGCAGGAGCGGAGACAATATTCCAATTTCTGTCAAACCACCATTCCATAAAAAAAGCATGTGTTTCAGCCCAGTTTGTAGTGGAGCGGCCTCTACGGCATATTTTATGCAATGTATCGTGCACATCCGTAATGCTTTCTGGAATTCGTTGTCTCATCCCAAATTGTCGCAATACCCGATCGGGGTAATATAACTCAACAATTGAATAATGAATCATAGGGCATCTTGACATCCACATAGTCGTGACTCTAATAATTCCAAGGTCAATATATGCCCTCACAGCAGCTGGGTATGGGTCGTAAGGTTGCCAATTAAACTGGATAAAAATAATGTTAGCTAAAATTTAATGGAACAGGGTGCATAATCTTATCAAATACCAATCATACCTCCTGTTGAGTTTGCCTGTCCAAGCTCTCCCGAATAGCCCTTAAGTTGTTCGTCAAGCTAGTTGTAAAGTTGTGGTATTGTAACCACTCAGCACCATACGGTGCAACCGGTAGAACTCCATCCACACCAACAATTGCCGCTGTATTTAGGCGTCTGCCTCCCGTCATTTGCGGAGTGAGAAAAGTAATTCTTGACCAAGCCCATATCTTAGCATCAACTTGACAATGTGGGTATAGCACCTCGTTGTTCCTGGCACAAATGATTTCACTGAAGCTGTTAATCATATGCCCTCTCATTCAACGCCTTTATTTGATCCATTATATTTTCAAACTCTCTGATTGTGAACGCTGAGCCGGCTTGCCAACACATGTCCTTTAACTTCACATTCTTGACCTTGCTATTGAAATTCGAACACACATGTCTCAAACAGAAACGATGGACTCCAAGAGGTGGCTGAAAATCTGGAATTCTTTCCACAGCTTTCAAAAGACCGGCGTGTCTATCTGAAATCAGACACATTCCTTCTCTACCGCGAACAATATGTTTCGATATCATACGAAGAAACCATGACCAAGAACCAAAACTTTCTTCGTCCACAAGTGCATACGCCAAAGGTAAAAGATGTTGATTTGCATCCATGGAAACAACAATTAACATCTTGTGCTTGTATCTAGTGTAAAGATGAGTTCCATCAACACTAATTATTTTACGGCAATGCTGGAACCCATCTATACATGGTCTGAACGCCCAAAACACATATTTCAACATTTTTATACCATTTGTCTCTTCGGGCATGTGGCGCCACTCGACAACTGTGCCTGGATTCCATTTTTGTAAAGCTCCCAAAAATTTGGGTAGTCTTGAAACTGAGCTCTCCCATGTACCATACACATTTTCTCTTGCCCGTTTCAAACCATGCCATGCCTTATGGTATGAGATTGTATATTGAAATTTATCATACACTTGTTGTTGAACACACTTAATCTCATACCCGGGATCTGTCTGAACCATCCCAGTTAGCAACGCAGCGATCATGTTTTTGCACAAGTTTTGATGGTCAACAGACACCGCGTTCATTAGGCACGTATGAGGGCCTCCATACTTAGTGATTTCCCACATATCAATCCTTTTTTTGTAACCTGCGCGCAACCACCAGTTGCAATGTGTAGTCTCACTATTATTTTTGCATTTGATTTTCCATATACGAGGTGTGCTTTCCTCTACTCGATATTCACGCCTCGCTATACGTATTGCAAAATCTTTAACTGCAGACTGCAAATTCTTCTTATCTTTGAATACCATGCCTTTTGTGAGCACTCCTTCAGTAGGATCATAATATCTAAAATTTTTTGGAAGATCAAAGGAGTCCGCAAGCATTTCATGTGATGATGCATTGAAGAACGGGATATTCGGATGCATGGAGTATCTCTGAGCACTTGATGGAAATGATGGTTGTTGATTGGATGGTGATCTCTCTTGATTTGGGGAATACATAGTTTGAATATCACCAATATCCACCCCATCTTCATCTGATTCACTAGACAACTCGTCTTCGTCAGGTTCGGAGTCTTCTAGTTCATTCACACCAAAAGTGTCAATCAATGGATCATCTGTTTGATCCTCGGTCTGAGCATTTTCTCTTTCACTTGGAATACCCTCATTATTGGACCTTGAGGTTCCAACAGTATGCTCTTGCCTGACGAGTGCCGGATTATTAATGTCATCCCCTCTTAAGTAAGAAGCATATTGAAAATACTCATTGCTTGGCAGAATATCTGGAAGAGCATTATCTTGCAGTTTCTCTGGATCAATATGAAATTCTACATATTGATTATCCGCATCCGGTGCAAAGAAAAACCATAGATTATCATCGTTGTTGATTGGTATACGATGATATCTGTTGTTTGCATGTAGTGAAGCGGATACGTTCAATTTATATTCATTGCTATCAATCCTTGTCAGTTGAAAGAATTTTGATACCAAGCCAGAATATCCAATGTCGCGAGGTACCCTTGTTGCACAAACAGGTGGAACATCGCTACGATCCCCAATATAAACAACAATACCGACGTTGTTTGAAGACTCCATATCTTAAATAATAAAGATGTATTAATGATCTTAAAATATGGAATTAACTATTTTTTTGCATGCAAGAGGTATTATTAAGCTATATAATTACAAAGTTTAATAAAACTAATTTAAACTAATACATTAGAAAAATTCAAACCTGAAATTGAAATGAATCAATATGTCAACGCGACGGCAACAATTTGAGGGTTGCGATAAATGCACAACAACGGCAACAATTTCTACAGTTCCTACATCAAATAATGTATAACAGAAAAATATTAATGACAAATTTATAACAATATATATAGCAACAACCATACACCGACCGACATACACATATCCAAAACACGGCACACACGCACACGTTACACAACCATACACACGCACCCATCACACACAAAAATGCAAGCCACACACAACACACAAACACACACAGCAACACACACACAAGCATACACCACAACATACACCATAACATACATCACACACACCACAACACACATCACAACACACATTTCATACCCACATTTCATACATACATTCCATATATACATTTCATACATACACCACACCAACAACATACAATACAAGCACACAACACAAAGCAACACACACACACCATACACACACAAAAATTATCACACAAAAACCACATACACAGACGCACACAACACTACACACACACACCACCCAAACACATAAAAATTAAGATAAAAATTACCTCAACGAACTTTTGAGAAATGGAGAACAACGAAACGTGAATATTGAAAGGAAATTGAAAGGAAATTGAAGGATAATTGAAAGGAGAAGTGAAGAAGAAGTGAAGAAGAAGTGAAGAAGAAGTGAAGAAAGTGATAAGGAAGAGAGAAATGTGTGGTGTGGGTGGGTGGTAATAGATATGATAGAGAGAGAAATATTGAAGTGGAAGTCAAAAATCCAAATCCGCCATCGCACTCGGCCAGCCGAGTGAAGTGTGCGACCGAGTGCCGTGATCGAGTGGATTCCCAGAACTCGGTCGGCCGAGTAATAAGGGGGCCGAGTGTCTCGGCCGAGTAACAAGTACCACTCGGCTGACCCGACCGAGTGAGCCTTCCAGCATTAAAAAAAAAAAAAAATTTTAAGTCGCCCTTGGCAGGGGCGACACTAAAAAAAAATTTAAAAAAATATTCAAAAATTGAATGTCGCCCCTGCGAGGGGCGACTTTACTTACATTTAAAATTTTTTTTTTTACTATAATATTGTAATTAATTTTCATTTTTGCCATATTTTGGCATTTTTGCCTTTTAGTTTGTTGCATGATTTATAATGATATAATATCAAAAATAATATCAATAGTAATATAATTACATAGCAAGTATAGGATGAAATAATAAATATTTTTAATATTGATACATATAATAAAATGAATAATATTAGCATCGACAATCACAATTATATTTAGTTCTTTAAAATAACAATGATAAATCATGTTAATATGTCATATTTGAATTATATTTTCATGTTATCTATGTAAACATAAAAATAAGAATAATTTTAATTTAATATAAATTTTGTGTATTCAAATCATATTATTGGATAGTGTTTACTATTTTGGGTCTTATAATATCATTTTCTCTATATAAGAATATAAATTGTGTCGCGATGTTATGTTGTGTTAGAAATTGTCAAAGGAAGAAAAAAGAAAAAAAAAAGGATTATACAATATAGTTTCTTAACGAAAAAAAAATTACATAGCAAAAGTTAAACAAATTCACTAATTCTAAAAATACAAAATCATAAATAAAATAATAAATACTCAATATAATAATAATCTAACATGTAATTAGAATATTAGAGGCCTATATATATATATATATATATATATATATAATTACCCCACCAATAGAAACTTAATCATCACCCAATCAATTAATTATTTCTAACGAAGTTTTAATATATTGTGAATACGAATAATCATTCCAATAATTAAGAATTGATTAACAATACTTAATTAGTCATGAGAAGGCAAATGAAAATTCAGACATCAATATATATATATATATATATATATTAAAAAAATCACAAAACCAACAAATGTAAATGAAACAATCGAGCTAGATGATTGCGGTGAATTCATTAATATTATCAACCATGTTTATATTCGCACATAGTGACTATATAAAAGTAGAAATTCTATAAAATTAAAAAAAGAAGCTAATGTGTATATGGTCTCTTCACAATTTTCTTAAATTCCTAAATTTTAAAAAACACACAAAAAAAAAAAAAAAAATATATATATATATATATATATATATATATATATATATATATATATATATATATATATATATAACACTAACAATAACAACGCTTCACACGTTGATTGCAGCAGTTATGCTTGCAAATTGTAAGTGGTCTTTTAGGTTTTTGAGTTAACTAAAAGTGGCCTCATTAGATATTTGTTCAGCAAATAAATTAGTTAAATATTAATTCTTATCATAATCATTTAATTATTTAGACTTAATAATTAATTTGTCGAATGAATATTATTAGCCTAACGTACCAGAATTTGATTAAGTGTGTCACCCTTTTGGTTGATCATGTAGTCTAAGAGCCAGCAATAAAATTGCAAAATTAACTACTCCAATTAATTAATAATTTTTTAATTTCTCAATCCTTAGGTATTTAAGACATCAATTCGTTCATATCCAACAAATATTATTAGAGGGATTCATAGGCAAAAGATGAATTCGATGTATGGACAATTTATCCGTAGTTACCGTGCAGATACAGTCCCTTCGCTCGATTCTCTAATCAATGTATAGGGTTTATTTTATACAGACTCATAATTGACATTAATAATTATAATGATCTTCACCTCTGTCGGTCCATTGGCCCATAACGAGATTCCATCTCTTATGTTCTGGTCGGTGTCTTGCGCAAGGTTTTCATTGGATACGATAAATGTATAAAATATAGAAAAACAGTATCAAATGATTATTCCATGTCCACTAGTGTGTGCCTGGTCATGTCTCATGGTTATCAAAATCATTGAATTTCAATATCATATAATAAATAACACAATGAATACAATAAAGAAAGAATATCTTTTAATCTTCTATTTAAATTCATAAAGATCGTATTTGGAATATATTTTAAGACACTCTATTTGTTACAGGGAAAATATTCCTACACATAAATGACGAGGGACTTGGAAAATTTGAATGGTGTGAGCATGATCCCTATTCAAATATAAAAAGATCGGGTAAAATGTGTCACACCTCTATGTAGTTTCATAACTCCGCATGACATCCCCTCATGATTTTGAAATTGTGTGAAATTTCCGCATGATTTCATTAATCTTGTACACGCTTCGCCAGCCCATCAAAAGGACTTTAGTGATACTTTATATATCTAAGTCCTTATACTATTAAGCAAACAAGCTCTTACTCATTATGAAACCAATGTACAAAATAAATCTTAGAACGCTTCGAACGAAAGTGAAACAGTTAATGATGAATCTTACAATAGGTGTGACCATACTGAACTAATAACAAAAGTAAAAGAGTTGAAAATGAACTTTACGATAAGTGGAACTATATTGAGCATTGTTTCAATAATTGTCCAAGCAATGACGAGTACTTTATTCGATCAATGAATGATCCCGATTGCCGCTAAATTCAAAGCCAACTAATTTGAAATCAATCTATAGAAGAAAAAAATTAATGTAATAAATATCAACTATTTCAGATTAAAATTATTGAGTTGATTAATTCAACTTAAATCTATGAATAAATTTTTTATTTTGGCACTTAGTAAAAGAAATTTGAGATTTTTTAGCATACCAATGTAAATTTCATTAATAACACAAAAATTTATATACATCGAGTGAATGGTGTATTCGATATACAAGAAACTCATTTTTTGTAATAGTTCACAAACAATAAATTACATTTATGTAAATTCAAATTTAAAGGTAACAATAAATGATATAAAATAAATATATAAAGATATCAAATGTACACGTTCTATGAGTTTATTCCAATAGTCCATAAATTGCAACTTTAAATCATGTGGACTACAACTTCATTTGGTCTTTAAAATGGTTGATATTTAATGAATAAGTCAATAAATAATTAATTGCATTTTGTTAATTTTGAAGAAAGAGTGGTTCAACTAGCTGCATTAAATGGTCTCACTAAGTTGCACTAGATTTGGCTGTGGTTTGAATTTGTAATATATTTATTTATACAAAATAAATATGAAAATTAAATAAAATAAAAAGAATAATTCTATGTTTAATTAATATTTTTATTTGTATTTCAAAGTCAAAGCAAATGATTTAGAATAACTATTCTAACTGTAATCTATACTAATATAAATAAATAATTTAAATATAACTTTTTGACGAATTATTAGTTTCTAAAAGAGGAAGTTACCTTTTTGATGTATTTTGCTTTTTTTTTCTTTTTTCTTTTTTTTTGTTAAATACAAATAAATTTTTGGTTGATTACATACAATATATTAAATTTATTTTTTTCTTGATTTTTAATTTTATATCCATATCACACATATTATAATTAGATATTAGATGCGAAAGATATAATTAGTTTTAGTGATTGTTTGATGTTGAATTTTAAAATTTATTGTGTATTGTATTATATGTATTGAATTTGAATTGCAAATAAATATTAACTATTATATTTTTTATAAATTGAATAATTTATTTTTAATCATTTTTTTAAATAAAAACAAGACATTTCATTTTAGAACAGAGTGAATATATATTTTTATACGAAACTATATTTTTATTCATGTTTTTATCAGAAAAATAATAAAATATTTTAAATATTTTTGAATATTGAATAACTCAAAATTATATTATAAATATATTTTATTTTATTTTTTAAATAGATTATAAATCGTACATCACAGGAGAGCAATAATAGTTCAAATAATTAACCTAGAGGTGGGCACGGTTCCGGTTTGGAACCGAACCGTCCGGTTCTCATTTTTTTGGAACCGGGACCGCCGGTTCCGGTTTCCGATTCTGCCCATTTGAAAATTATAGCCGTTGGAGATCAACAGCTGAGATTAAATAGCCGTTGATCTTCAACGGCCCAGATCTTGTAACCGCTGGGAACTAGCGGTTCCGAATCGGAACCGGGAACCGGCGGTTCCCAACGGATCTTTTTATTTTTTTTCCTATAAATACCCTTTCCTACTCATTTTATTTCACAATATCTAATTTCTCTCAATTTCTCTCAATCTCCTTCAATCTCTCAATTATCTTGTGATATCTCTCAATCTCTCTCACATCTTTCTCAATCTCTCTCACAACTTTCTCAATCTCTCTCAATTATCTTGTGATCTCCCTCAATATCTCCCAATTATCTTGTTATCTTTCTCAATCTCTCTCAATCTCTTCCGATTATCTTGTCATTTTTTCTGAATCTCCCTCAATCTCTCTCTTAATTATCTTTATATTCTTTATCTAGTTATCTTTCTCAATCACTCTCAAAATGTCGAGCTCAAGCCAAAGAGGACGTGGAGGTAGAGGATCATCTTCTTTATCTCGACAAGCAAAAGGAAAATCGGTCATGCTGACGAGTACAAGTGCCGGAACCGGAATGCCACCATCATCTCCTTTGGTTCCAAGATATCTCAATCTTGATGGTGAAGATATTGAAATTCCGGTCGAGTGGCAAGAAGATTTTGAAGCTCAAGTTTGTGTTTATTTTGTAAAATATCTCTCTTAAATATTATTTTATACTTTTTTTATTTTAAATATCTCTCTCAACTATCTATGATTAATAATTTATTATGATTATCAATTTAGGTGCACAAAACGAATCTAAGGAAGAAGAACATCTTCCAACTCAAGAGAGTCAAAGTCAAAGTACGCGACAAACTCAAAGTGGACGAGATGAGGCATTAAGATCGGATATCTTTGCCGTTCACTTCAAAAGAGATATACAAAATAATAAAGCAATTTACAACTATTGCGGGGTGGAATATGTTTTTCAAAAAGAAGGAGGTTATGGCACGCTCAACGTCTCCATCCGGACAAAGTCCGAAACGATCGGCGTCAAACACAAATACCTCGTGGAGGATTCACTGGATCCACTGGATCCACCAATGAATCACAAGGTACGACTTCTTTATTTAAATATTTCGAACCTTTAATGAGAATATTTATCAAAAATGGTTTGTGTCATGTCTTTAGCTTTTAATATTGCTGAAAATGATTTGTATAAAAACCTTGTGTCACTATCAATGAACCCTCAAGTGTCCGATGTTTCACGTAGAACATTAGTTCGTAATGTTGAAAAAATTGTAGGTGAATATAAGTTGGCTTTAACTGATATGTTTAGTTCTTTACAACAAAAAGTTTCAATTTGTACGGATATATGGGCGGATCATTGGAGAGAACATAGCTTTTTAGGACTTACTTGTCATTGGATAGATAATTCATGGACAATGCAAAAAATTTTACTTGCATATAGAGAATTTGATCAAACACACACAGCCGCAAATATTTCTCATAAAATTCATACTATTTTGCAAGAATATAATTTAGTTACAAAAATTTTTTCAATTTCATTTGACAATGCTAGTGCTAATACTGCTAATTTGCCATTATTAATTCAAATTTGTCAACCATCATTTAAGGGTAGATTTTTTCACATTAGATGCATGTGTCATATTTTAAATTTGTGTGTACAAGATGGCATGGAACATTTTAAAGCACATATAGGTCCTATTAGATTAGCAATTGGACATTTAAAAAGACATGCAACTTTATGCAAAAAATGGAGAAGATTTTGTAAAACATATGGTATGAGTGAACCCAAAAAAATCACTAAAGATGTGCCTAATCGTTGGAATTCGACATATAAAATGTTGAATCCTTCTTATGAGGTTAGAAATGAATTATGTACATTTTTTTCACAAGAACAATTAGGCATTCCTTTATTTCCAAGTTCATGGGATACATGTGCTGAGTTAATGTCTCTTTTGAAAGTTTTTAAAGATGCAACGAAAGAATTATCGGATGTTACTATCCCACTTCTCCTTTAGCTGTAGATCATTGTGTTAAAATTGCACTTATTTTACAATCATATTATTCGCATGACACTTTACAAAATTGCATTGCAAGCATGTAAATGGTTAAAGTATTATCAAGAAATTCCCGATTTATTTTTAGTTGCAAAACTTTTAGATCCTAGAATTAGAGAAGATGATTTAGAAGAATTACTAAGAATGTATTATGATGCATTATTTTCGGTTAAGGATGATGACACTCATAATCCGCATATAATTGTAGGTAACACAAAACAATTACTTTATTATTGTTTTAAATAACATAAAATTTATTATGGTGATAGTTTAAATAGTGAAAGCGGTCACGTAAATGATAATATTGGTGGAGGTAGTTCGGTTTCGGATAAATCCGAACATCATCAAGATCCGAACTTTGAACACCTTAATCAATATTATAGGTTTTATGATATTAGAAAATTAAAAAAACCTAGGAGTAATAGTCTTTATCAAGAAGTAGATAATTATATATCTACTACTTTTGAAGAATTTGAATTTGATACACATAACGAGCTTTTGAGATGGTGGTTTCGAAGAGCAAAAAACTTTTCTATTTTATCACTAATGGCAAAGGAAATATTTGCATGCCCGGCATCCACCGTCACGGTTGAACAAGCATTTAGCAACGGCGGTTACATTTTGGATCTTCCAAGATCCAATTTAAAGGTGGAAAATCTAGAATATCAAGCTTTACTTCAATATCTATTTTTCCGGTTAAACTCTAAAATCGGGTTTTTTTTCAAAATAATGCAAAAAAAAAAAAAAAATTTTACAAAATGGGTATAATTTAAAATTATTTTTAAAAATAGGTAAAACGTCACCCCGGGTGACGTTTTTTGGATAAAACGTCAGCTGCGGTGACGATGTAAGTGTTAAATAAAAAAAAATTATATATATATATATATGTGTGCATCTTCTATACATGCATACACATACACATACACCACAAGCATTCATATATATATATATATAGCACAATAACTATTTATATATATATATATAATATGTAAGCATTTATATATATAATATATATGTATATATATATATATATTTGTTTTTACATTATAATTATTTATATTATTATTAATTTTATTTATTTATCAAAGTTATAATATTATTAATATATATAGGAATTTATGTATATATATTTTAAAAAAATAAATAAAATTAATATTTTAAAATATAAAATATTATAATGGTATTTAAGATAATAAAAAAATATAGATTTAAGAAATAATATTTAATTATTATTATGTTATATACATAATATATATTATAAATATATATATATATATATATTATAAATATATATTCTGAATATGTATATATATTTTTATTAGTTAAGTAAATATATAACAATATATATTAAATTATAATTTTAAAAAGTAAAATATTATAATTTTATTTAAGATATTAAAAAAATTATTTAAATTAAAGAATAATTTTTAATTATGAATATGTATAATTTCATTTTCTGAATAAAAAAAAATATATTTTAATAATACATAAATATATATATATACAAATAATTAAAAAAAAGGAAAAAAAATTAATAAATGTCAGCCACACTGACGATTTATAAAAAACGTCAGCTGCGGTGAGGTTTTTTAATT
Organism: Caryopteris x clandonensis; assembly: GCA_028749325.2. Classification (NCBI taxonomy): domain Eukaryota; kingdom Viridiplantae; phylum Streptophyta; class Magnoliopsida; order Lamiales; family Lamiaceae; genus Caryopteris; species Caryopteris x clandonensis. The sequence continues at coordinate 3,672,771 of JAPYKT020000024.1, read as the reverse complement.
TTTTTTCCTTTTTATCATATATATTATAAGTATATATATATTTATAAAATATATCTATATATTCTAAATATGTATATATATATGTTTATTAGTTAAGTAAATATATATTAAATATATATATATATATTTTTTTTTTCAGAATATGAAATTATACATATTAATAAATAAAAATTATTCTTTAATTTAAATAAATTTTTTTATTATCTTAAATAAAATTATAATATTTTACTTTTTGAAATTATAATTTAATATATATTTTTATATATTTACTTAATAAACAAAAAAAAATATATACATATTCATAATATATATTTAGAATATATATATATATATTATAAATATATATACATTTATAATATATATTATATAAAAGAAAAAAAATTAAAAAACATCACCGCAACTGATTTTTTTTAAAACGTCAGTGCGGCTGACGTTTATTAATTTTTTTTCTTTTTTTAATTATTTGTATATATATATTTATGTATTATTAAAAATATATATATATATATATGTATTATTAAAAAAATATATATATATATATATTCAGAATATGAAATTATACATATTAATAATTAAAAATTATTCTTTAATTTAAATAATTTTTTTATTATCTTAAATAAAATTATAATAATTTACTTTTTAAAATTATAATTTAATATATATTTTTATATATTTACTTAATAAATAAAAATATATATATATATAAATATTCAGAATATATATTTAGAATATATATATATATATATGTATATATATATTATAAATATATATATATATATATTTATAATATATATTATATAAATTTAGAAAAATTAAAAAATGCCACCGCAACTGATGTTTTTTTAAAACGTCAGTGCGGGTGATGTTTATTAATTTTTTTTCTTTTTTTTAATTATATGTATATATATATATATTTATGCATTATTAAAAAAAATATATATATATTAATTTTTTTCAGAAAATGAAATTATATATATTAATAATTAAAAATTATTCTTTAATTTAAATAATTTTTTTTATTATCTTAAATAAAATTATTATTTTTTACTTTTTAAAATTATAATTTAATATATATTTTTATATATTTACTTAACTAATAAAAATAGATATATACATATTCAGAATATATATTTATAATATATATATATATTTATAATATATATTATGTATTTAACATAATAGTAATTAAAATTATTTCTTAAATCTATATTTTTTTATTATCTTAAATACCAATGTTTTACATTTTAAAATATTTATTTTATTTATTTTTTTAAAATATATATATAAATTCCTACATATATATATATTAATAATATTATAAATTTGATAAATATAATTTTTTTAATAATAATATAAATAATTATAATATAAAAATAAATATATATACACATATATTATATATATAAATACTTACGCAATTATATATATATATTGTGATTGTATGGTGTATATATATATATATATATATGAATGCATGTGGTGTATGTATGCATGCATGTATGGAAGATGCATATATATATATATATATATTTTTTTTTTTTTTTTTGAAAAAACGTCAGTTGGGCTAACATTTTTATTTCAAACTTAAATCGTCACCCCAGCTGACGTTTTATCCAAAAAAGTCACCCGGGGTGACGTTTTATCTATTTTTAAAAATTGTTTTAAATTATACCCGTTTTGTAATTTTTTTTCCCATTATTTTGGAAAAAAACCCCCTCTAAAATCTATATTGAATTCATTTTTCTATGAATTTTCAAAGTCAATCATTTATACTTGTCATCTCTTTTTAATTTAAAAAAAAAAAAAAAAGATACATTATGTTAAATTTCAAATATGCACCAAAGTTATCCTTTTTTTCGTTAGCTTTGATTTCAATCTATACTAAAAGTTTATATTTTTAAAATAGTCCTTACAATTACTATTGTCGTTTATAGAAAACTCTTGTTCTCAAATTAATCTATAAATTTTGATTAATTTCATTTATGATCCAACATCTTCAACTTTTCAAAATGTGCTCATTGCATTCCTCAAAGTCATGATAGAAGCCCTAATGTTTTGGTTCATTTCAATTTAACATTTAAAAACTCACATTTCATTCTAAATTATCTATACAATTCCTAATCTTATCAAATTAATACAGAAGCTAATAATGTCCCGTTTTATCCCCTAGTTTTTTTACTCTAAAATCTTCAACTTTCTTATAAAAAAAATAATTTCAAATCAATCATGTCATATTTCATATTTAATATATGAAAACCTCTCCTTTCTTTCTTTCTTTTTTTTTCTTTTTTTCCTTTCAAAAAAGAAAAAATTCCAAATTTATGTTTCAATTATACAATATTGACTTTTAAATTAAGCTCCTAAAGTTTTATCAATTTATATTCAAAACTTTCAGTGCTTCTCTGAACTTTCTTCTAGCTCCATTTTTTGTTAATTTTTAATTAAAAAATTATACATTATTTAAAAATCTATCAAAACTATATCCAATTTAGTTCTTAAAAATCAAAACTCTAATTTTAGACTTCCAAAATTTTTAACTTATTAATATAAATAATTTTAATTTCGCTTTTGATTTGAAATGTAGCCCTTCATTTTTAAAATACAATTGGAAATATGCACCAAATTATCCTCTTTTTTCAAAATGATCAATTTTCTTAAATTTCAAATATGCACCAAGTTATCCTCTTCTTTGTTTTTTTTTTTCGTTAACTTTGATTTTAATCTATTCCAAAATTATGTTGGAGTCTAATTTCAAAATGAAGCTCTTTTCAAATTTAGTGAATATTCTCAAATTGTTTTTAAGATCCAAATTAATCTATTTAAACTCTATTTCAAAATTCCAAAATTCCAAAATGTAGTTTCAATTAGCCCCAATTTTGAATTAGTCTCATGACCCAAAATCATTTCAAACTAATCCATTATATTTTTTATCTTTCAAAACGTCCCATAAAATTGCTTTTGTTTGTTTGATAGCCCTATTAATTTTATTTTCTTTTGACTTCTAGTAAATTTAACATTGGCCTATAAAAAGTTTGATTTTTCTAAATTAACCCCTAAAGTTTATTTTAATTCACTTATGACCCAACATCTAGTATTATAATTCGATTTTTTAAAATTTTCTTATTTTCCTATACCATGAGATAAGTCGTGTAAGGCTTTGATTTAGTCTAATTTAAAGTCAAACTCAAATTTCAATTTGAAATATGTTTTATTTTCAATTTAATCAATGATATCCTCTATTTACTTTTTTCTTATTTTCTCCAAAAAGAAAAAAAAATTATTTCTACTTTTAAATTTAGCTTTTTTGTAAATTTTCCTACTAACCTATTTTCCATTTAAAATTTTCTAATAAAAAAATTATTTAGAATCAATCAAAAACCTAATTTTCATTTAAAATTTTCTAATAAAAAAAATTATTTAAAAATCAATCAAAACATGCATCCTGAAAATCAATACTCTAGTTTCAATCTTCCAAATATTTAGGAATTAGTGATTTCAATTCTTTAAAATTGGCTTTGATTTATAACTAATCCTTCATCCTTCTATGAGTCTAACCTCCAAACTTACTTTACTTTTTAATATACAATATCAAATTTTCATTTAACCCCAAAAACTAAAAAAAATCAAAGTTTAATCACATCTATAGTAAGAACCAAAAATTATGATTTTCAACCAACCGTATTTTATTTCAAATTTAATTTTTAGCTGTTAGTTCCTAAGTCTCCTATAAATTTAAAAGTTGAATAACATTTGTTATTTCTCTTGATTTTGTTAAAGATATACCATCTAGTAGCTCTAGAGTTTTACTATTCTAGCACCATTTTTATTTAAATTCCAAATAGTTCATACTTCCTAGTTGAAACCATAAATCTCAATTGAACTCATTATACCATAATTTTCTAAACTTCAATCCTTTTAAAACTCGTCATCTCCTTTAAATTTCAATACATGCTAAAAGTTTTTATTTCCAAAATAGTCCATACAATTACTATTGTTGTTAGAAAGCCCGACAGTTACTGCATTCTTCTTGTAAATTCCAACTTGAGCTATAAGGTTCCTAGTTTTCTCAAATTAATCCATGAATTTTGATTTATTTTATTTATGGCCCATTATCTTGTACCATAATTCAACTTTCCAATATGTGCTTATTAGATTCATCAATATCATGATAGAAGCCCTAAGGTTTTGGTCTTTTTCAATTTAAACTTTAAAAATTGAATTTTATCCCAAACTATCTATACAATTCTTAATTTTTAATTTTATCAAATTAATACAAAAGATAATACTGTCTCGTTTTATCAGCTAAATTTCTTTTAGATTCTGAAATCTTCAATTCTTTTATAAACAATAAAATAGTTTCAAGTCAAACATGTCTTATTTCATACTTAATCTATGAAAACCTCTACTTTCTTACTTTCTTTATTTTTTACCCTTCACAAAGAATAATAACCTAAATTTTTGTTTCAATTGTACAATATCTGCTTTTAAATTAAGGTTCTAAAGTTTCATCAATTTACCTTTAAAACTTTCAATGCATCTCTAAACTTTCTTTCTAGCTCCATTTTTTGTTAGTTTTTATTGAACAAATTAAACATTTTTTTAAAAATCTATCAAAACATATATCCAATTTAGTTATTAAAATTCTAAACTCTAGTTTTAGATTTTCAATATATTTTGACTTCTTGATTTAAATAATTTTAATTTGGGTTTTGATTTGAAACGTATCCCTTCCTTTTCAAAATACAATCTCAAATATTCATTTAAACCCCAAGAATTACTCTAATTTTGATAATGTATTTTAGTTTCCTAATTTATGATTTTAACCAACCATATTTTTATTTAGTTTTTGTTTTCATCCATTTAGTCCTAAGGTTTCATTGTAAAAAATGTAGTTCGAAAAAAAATTGCGCTTTTTTTATTTAAATTAAAAATAGCTTATAGTTTCATCTTTTTCTAGCTAAAAACCCAAATCTATATTAAATTCATTTTACTCACAATTTTCAAAATTCAATCCTTATACTCATCATCTCGTTTTAATTTAAATCTATGGTAATAGGTCCTGTTTCAAAAAAGATATGTTATCTGAAAATTTTAAATTATGCACCAACTTATTATTATTTTTTTTTTCTGTTAGCTTTGATTTCAATCTATGTTAAAAGTTTTTATTTCATTTATGGCCCAACATCTTATACAATAATTCAACTTTCCAAAACGTGCTGATTGGATTTTGCAATATCATGATAGAAGCCCTAATGTTTTGATCTTTTTCAATTTAAACTCTAAAAACTCATATTTCATTCCAAACTATCTATACATTTCTTAATTTTATAAAATTAATGCACAAGGTAATATTGTCTCGTTTTATACCCTAAATTTCTTTTTGACTCTAAACTCTTCAATTCTTTTATTGAAAAAAAATATATTTCAAAATCAATCATGTCTTATTTCATACTTAATCAATAAAAACCTCTCCTTTCTTTTTTTATTTTCTACCTTGAAAAAGAAAAAAATATTCCATTTTTTTCAATTATACAATATGTACTTTTAAATGGAGGTCCTAATGTTTTATTGATTTACCTTCAAAACTTTCAATGCTCCTTTAACTTTCTTAGTAGCTCAATTTTCCGTTAGTTTTAACTAAAAAAAGAGAAATTATTTAAAAATCTATCCAAACTTATATCCAATTTAGTTCTTAAAAATCTAAACTCTAGTTTTAGACTTTCAAAATTTTCTGACTTATGATTTAAATAATTTTTAGTTGGCTTTCCTCTTCAAAATACAATCTCAAATATTCATATAAGCACAAGAACTAATCAAATTTTGATAACGTCTCTTAGTTTCCTAATTTAGATTTTCAATCTACCATATGGCGCTAAGGTTTCAATAGATTTAAAATTTGCATGACAAATTTATTCAAAGATGTAGCTCTGAAAATATGGCACTATTTTTATTTAAATTCAAAATATCTCATAATTCCATCTATTTTTCGGTTAAACCCTCAAATCTATATTTAATTAATTTTTCTATCAATTTTCATAATTGAATCATTTATAATCGTCATCTCGTCTTAATTTAAATCTATGTTAAGAGGTCTTTTTTCCGAAAAGTCAATTTTCTTAAATTTCAAATATGAACCAAGTTATCCTCTTCTTTTGTTTTGCTTTTTCTTTCTTTTTTTTTTCTTTCTTTTTTTTTTTGTTTTTTTTTTTGTTTTGATTTCAATCTATTCCAAAATTATGTCGGAATCTGATTTCAAAATGAAGCTCTTTTCAAATTTAGTGAATATTCTCAAATTGTTTTTATGATCTTTTTTAACTTTTTTAATTTCAATTAGCCCAATTTGTGTATTAGTCTCATGACCGAAATCATTTCAAACTATTCCATTATATTTTTTATCTTTCAAAATGTACCATAAAATTAGTTTGGTTAGTTTGATAGCCCTATATTTTTGTTTTCTTCTAACTTATAGTAAATTTAACCTTGTTTTTAATTCACTTAAAGCCCCACATCTACTATTATAATCCTACTTTCCAAAATTTGCTTATTTGATTTTCCTATATCATGAGATGAGTCATAAGGCTTTAATTTGCTCTAATTTAAAGTTTAAAAACTCAAATTTCATTCAGAAACATGTTCTATTTCCAATTTAATTAACCAGATCCTCTATTTTGTTACATCTTAGTTTCTCAAAAACCAAAAAAAAATTAAAAAATTGTTTCTACTTTTAAATTTAGCTCCGGCAAATTCTACTTTTCCTTTATTTTTTAATAATAAGAAGAAATTATTTAAATATCAATCAAAGCATATATCCAATTTAGTTCATGAAAATCGGTAATCTAGTTTCAATCTTCTCAAAATTTAGGAATTAGCAATTTCAATTAATCAAATTTGACTTTTGATTTGAAACTTATCATTCATCCTTTTACGAGTTTAACCCCCAAACTTACTTCATTTTTTGAAATACAATATCAAATTTTCATTTAACCCATTAAATATAAAAATAAAGATTTTAATTACATCTCATAGTAAGAAGCCAAAATTAAGATTTTCAATCAACCATATTTACATTCGATTTTAGTTTTTAGCTATTAATTCCTAAGGCTCCTTTAAATTTAAAATTTGCACAACATTTCTCTTCGATTTTCAGAAAGATACACCATTTAGTGGCTCAAAATTTTTTATATTTCTTGCACCATTTTTATTTAAATTCAAAAGAGCTCATACTTCCTACTCTTGCTAGTTGAGACCATAAATCTCAATTTAACTTATTTCTAAACTTCTAACTCTTTAAACTTGTCACCTCCTTTAAATTTCAATTTATGCTAAAAGTTTTTATTTTAAAAATTGTCCATACAATTATTATTGTTGTTTAGAAATTCCTAAAGTTATTGTGTTCTTATTGTAAATTCCAACTTGGGCTACAAAGTCGTTGGTTTTCTCAAAATAATCCATAAATTTTAATTTATTTCATTTTCAGTCCAATATCTTATGCTAAAATTCAACTTTCTCAAATGTTCTTATTGCATTCCTCAATATTATAATAGAAGGTCTAAGGTTTTGATCTTTCAATTTAAACTCTAAAAACTTGCTACATTTCATTTCAAACTATCCATTTCATTTCATTTTATCTAAATATTGTCTTGTTTTATCCCCTAATTTTTTTTGACTCCGAAATCTTCAATTCTTTTATTAAAAAAAAAAACGTTTCAAATCAAATCATGTCTTGTTTCATATTTAATTTCTTTCTTTATTTTTTTTCTTTCAAAAATAAAAAAATACCAAATTTTTGTTTCAATTATATAATATCTACTTTTAAATTAAGATACTAAAGATTCATCAATTTACATTAAAAACTTTCAATGATTCTCCAAACTTTCTTGCTAGCTCTTTTTTCTGTTAATTTTTACTACAAAAATTATAAATTATTTAAAAATCTATCACAAAATTATTTAAAAATCCTATTTAGTTCTTAAAAGATATAAACTATAGGTTTAGACTTCCAAATTTTTTGTACTTATTGATTTAAATAATTTTAATTTTGCCTTTGATTTGTAACGTATTCCTCCATGAGTTTAATCTCAAACTAACTTTTCTTTTCAAAATACAATTTCAAAGATTCATATAACCCCAAGAATTAATCAAATTTTGATCATGTCTCTTAGTTCCCTAATTTATGATTTTCAATCAACCATATTTTCATTCAATTTATGTTTTCATCCTTTTAGTCATAAGGTTTCATTATAAAATGTGTAGCTCTTAAAAAATGGCACCATTTTTATTTAAATTCAAAATAGCTTATTGTTCCATCTTTTTCCGGCTAAAAACCGAAATCTATATTGAATTTCTTTTACTATCAATTTTCAAAATTCAATCATTCATACTCATCTATGTTAAAAGGTCTAGTTTCCAAATCTTAAATTTTCAAATATGCACTAAGTTGTCTATTTTTTTTCTTCGTTAGCTTTGATTTAAATCTAATCCCAAATTATGCAGAAATCTGATTTCAAAATGAAGCTCTATTCATATTTAGTTTATATTCTCAAAGTTTTGATTTAATTTAACCTATTTAAACTATATTTCAAAATTTCAAATTTTCAAAAGTCCAAAATGTAATTTCATTTAAGCCCAATTTTGCATTAAGCTCATGCTATGAAAGCATTTCAAATTAATTATGTGTTTTATCTTTCAAATTGTCCCATAAAATTAATTTTGTTAGTTTGATAGGCCTATGATTTTTGTTTTCTTCTAACTTCTAGTAAATTTAACCTTGATCTATAAAGTTCTTGATTTTCCAAAATAATCCCTGAAGTTTGTTTAATTCACTTATGGCACAACATCTACTATTATAAACCAATTTTTTGAGATTTGCTTATTCGATTTTTTAATATCAGTAAGACTTTAATTTGCTCTAATTTAAAGTCTAAAAACTCAAAATTCATTCCAAAATATATTATATTTCTAATTTAATCAATGAGAGCCTCTATTTTCTTACTTCTTAGTTTCTCAAAAAAGAAAAAAAAAATCAAATTTATGTTTCAATTTGAAATTTAGCTTCTATAAATTTTCATGCCAACCTAGTTCTCATCCAATTTTTACTAATAAGAAGAAATTATTTTCAAAACATGCTTATTAGATTTTTCAATATTATGCTAGAAACTCTAAGGTTTTGGTATTTTTCAAACTATCTATACAATTCTTAATGTTATAAAATTAATATAAAAGTTAATTTTATCTCGTTTTACCCCTAAATTTTGTTTTGACTCTGAACTCATCAATTCTTTAACTAAAAAAAATAGTTTTAAATTAATCATGTCTCATTTCATATTTAATCTGTGAAAACCTCTTGATCATTTCTTTCTTTCTTTATTTTTTTCCTTTCAAAAACAAAAAAATCCTAATTTTTTTTAATTATACAATATCTGCTTTTAAATTAAGGTCCTCAAGTCTCATTAATTCACCTTTAAAAATATAATTATTATATAATTTTGATTTAATTAATATTTAGGAATATATGTAAAAATATAAAGCAGGCTTCCTTTAAAAAAAAAATTCATAACCACGTTAAATTTTTTAGATATCTTCCTATTTTATCCTTACATCTACCACTACTCTCTCTCTATATCTCTCATCGATTTTTCTCTGAGTTGTTTGGCCGTTTTTCCTCTTCTGTCAAAAACCCCAACAATCCTCCAATTTTCATGCTAAAAAGGTATATGAAATTTTGATTCTTTTAATATATATATATGATATTTTAGGGCAAAAATGGCACCCAAAGAGAAGAAACCCGCCGTTGAGAAATCCCCGACAGCAAAGAAAGCTATGATGGAGAAGAAACCTAAGGCCTAGACGAAGCTCCCCAAGGAAGGCAACGCTGGACACAAGAAGAAGAGAAGGCCAAAGTATAAGATCTACATCTTCAAGGTGTTGAAGCAGGTCCATCCTGGTATCGAGATTTCGAGCAAGGCCATGGGGATCATGAACAGTTTCACCAATGCTATATTCGAGAAATTAGCACAAGAGGTGTCGCAATTGACACAGTACGACAAGAAGCCGACCATCACTTCACGCGAGATCCAGACCACCGTGAGTCCGTGAGGCTAGTTTTGCCCGGTGATTCAACGAAGCACGCAATATCTAAAGGGACCAAGGTTGTTACCAAGTTTACTAGCTCTTGGATAAAAAAAATTGGTTAGGTTTTTTCCTTGTTTAGTTTGAAATTTGGCTTCTTATGATCTTGTCAACGTAGACATGGGCACCAGCTCCGTGGATTTGGTTTTGGTTCAAAACCTCCGGTTCTCGAAACCATGAGGGTTGGAATCAAAATCAAACCATATAGCCGATTTGGATTTTGAAACTGCCAGTTCTATGGTTTTGGTTTTTTTTTTTATTTTTTTAATTTCATACATAAAACCCTGGGTTGAAACCAAAATCATTGGTTTTTTAACTACAATCACCAAAATTGGTAATGGCTGGTCGTTTTTGGTTTCAAACCAAACCTGGGTCAAAGGTTAAATCGAACCATTTACCGCTGGTTCAAACCGCTAATTTCAGTTCGAAACCAAAACCTTGGCCGTGTGTATGTCCATGTAAAGACTGTTTGGTGTTTTGAAGAAATCATTTAGGGATTTCATATTCTCAGCCATGAAAATAATGGATGATTTTCATTTCAACCTCACAATATATGAACGAGGTTAATATTTTTATTGAAATTATTGATCATGAGGCTGAAAAAGTAGAATTTTATTTGTAATTTGATATATTATTATTAATATATAATGTGAATGATAAAAATATTAAAATAGTGATTCTATTTGCTCTTTTCTGTAATTATTTAATTATATTTAGTTAGAATATTGCTATGACAATGAAAAAGTAGTAAATTTTATTTGTAATTTGGTAGATTATTATTAATATATAATGTGAATAATATAAAGAATAAATAGTGATTCTAATTTTTTAATATTCATCCCAAGAAAAAAGAGAAAATTAAATGGTTGAAGGAAAAAAAAGAAGGATTAAAATAAAAGAAAATAAATAAAGGAGAGGGAAGAAAGAGAAGGATTATTTTAGAAATAAAAGAAAATAAAAAAGAAAAAGAAACAAAAGAAAATAAAAAAGGAAAATAAACAAAAAGAAAATACAAAAAGGAAAAGAAAGAAGAAAGAAATAAGTGAAAAATAATAGTTTTAGGGTACAATGCAACTTTCGAAGGTAAAAGTTGAAAAAACACTTGTTATTTTGCTGCAAACGTAGGTGAACCTGATTTCATCAAAACTAATGGATTTTGAGAATTATTAGGATTAATTAAATCACGCGAAAATTTAACATAATTTCAAAATTATAAGAGGATTTCGCATAAAATTAGGAAACCAGATAGTCTGGTGCATTTTACCCTTAAAACTTCAACACAGAACCTTCAGTCTGGGTGCCAGGAAGCAATAGAACTAATGAAAAATTCAAATTTGTCCTTGGAGGATATGATGAAATCATTGGTTTCTAACACTTTGCAATTTTAGTATAGTATAAAGCAGCTCCAACAAAATACTCAATTGAGTATTAAAAATACTGAGATGTAAATGAATCAACTACAATTGTTAGTCATCTTAAAGCAAACAATAGTGAAAAAGTAACAGACCAACCTGAAGTAATCCTTCTGAGTTTCATGACTTTGAGGAATGGAGAGCAACTTGTAGAGCTTAAAAAACCCAAGCACACACTGAAAAATGAAGAAGAGAGCAATAAACTCATTGATCAATCTGTGAAAAATGAGGTAGAACATTATCTTTCAATTCAATTTAATGATAACGCATTTCATTTTTCTTGTAGATTAGAGGAGTATATACATGAAAAATGATGAAATTGAAAGGTGTTCAAAATAGATGAAATGTGTATAACGTTGTCAGATAAGGTCAAATGAGTGATAATCCATTTTTCAAAAAATATCCCATATAAAGTTCCTTCCACTGAGTTTGCAAAGTTTAAAATGATAAGAGAGATAGAGCTTAATAGATGTCCTAAAATTCGCAACATATTCGTCATCTTTGAAACTAATTCCAAAGTTTCTTCTGTGTAAATTTTGAAAGAAAAGTTCAAAGCCAATACATAAAACAAAAGTGCTACATAGAAGGCAATCCTTATTTTTATTTTATTTTATTTTATTTTTTCAGAATAAAAAAGAGGTAATATGTGAATAAAGCGAGGTGAAAAGTGGAACTGCAAAGCAAGTTTGGGAGAGAAGAAGTGAGACGGCGGAGGTTGATTTCCTATAGGAATTCAATATATATATAATTTTTTTTTTTCTTTTTGCATCACACACCTAGTGATGAATTACGTCAACATTTAGTGCCTTATTGACCTGGAGATCTCTTACCATTTTACAAATTCAATCTCTTTTAAATGCTTTATTTATTCTCCCTTAGAGAATTATATTGTTATAAGTTTGGGGACTTGAATATGTAAATTATATACCTGAAAATTTGCATGTCATGATGCATTTGCATTAACATATGCCATGCATTTAAGATTTTGCTTTTAAGTTTGTAGTGTAAGACTCATATTTATTGTTTTTGCACTTTTTGTTCCTTGTCACTAAAAAATAAATATTTGAGGAAACGAACAATATGACGTGAGAGCTGCGTTGCAGGTTGTGATGGTTAAAGTTGTATGAGTATAGATAAAATTTATTTATTTGGATTAAATTGAAAACAAGTCTTGGTAAAATAAACTCAAATTAGTTTGCTTGATTTTGTTATGTGAAAGAAAAATATTGAGTTTAACTAAGACCTATAATTGTGAGTTAGTTTATGTTTGTGAAATTCGTCTTTTAACCTTTTTAATTGAAAACTTAGCTTGGAATTTTTTGAAAAACAAAGTAATTTTGGATGTCATCCCTTTTGAGGTTAGAAAATAAAGGTGCTTGGGACAATGGAGTTTAGTTTAAAAAATAAAAATAAAATAAGGGGCTTAATCAACCAGTTGCTCTTAAGGGTCTAAATGTGAAAACTAATACAATACATCAATAATAATACATGGACGTAGCGTGAAGATGCCCACCTCATTGAAATAAACAAGGAGAAATTTGGGGTTATCACAGTACTAAAGTTGATTGAATATCCAACTTAGGTAAATTGATGGAGTAGAGGTGACTTGGAAGGTTGATAATCTTTCTGGGAATGCTTAAACTTTGATATGACTTTCCTAATTGCTTACTCCAAGTACGAATTTGAATTTATTCCAAGACTCTATGCTACCCACTATTTTACAACAAAAGCCCCCTTTTTAATGGAGATGTGTTTAATATTCTAATATTTATCCTACATATGATTTAGTTCTAAGTTGTTTAAGGATAAATAACAATTTAAAACCCTTTCAAAACTTGTTTGTTGTAGTTGGAACAATTCAAAATGTGTGTTTATACTGAATTGTGGGTTGGAATTGATCCAACCCACAACCTAAAAGAAAGCCTACAGCCTAGCCCACTACCCTCGCCCCCACGAGCCCCCTCCCCTACCCATTTCTATCAATTAGATAAATTAATCTCTCAATTAGTACCTTAAGTTAATTAGATCATAAATTATTTTTTAGTATAAATAGAATCTTTTATTTTTAAAATGGGTCAAATAAGCTCGTGAACTTTTAAAATAGATTAAATAAGCCAAATTTTTTAAATATATGACCTAAATATTAAATTACCTAAACAAATTTTAAAAATATTAAATAAATCTAATAATCAACAAATTAAATCATAAATATATTTACACAAATCAATAAATTAAAAAAGTAAAATTTATTAATAATTTAAATATAAAAAAGGGTTGAGATTTGATGATTTGTTATGTTTTTTAGATATTCTATTTTTTATTATAGTTAAATAATTTAAGGTCTTTTAATATTTTTTATTTATTAAATAACTTAGATTTTATTATTTTATTTTAATACATTTTTATTTATCTAAATATTTATATAATTTATTAAATATTTTTAGATTTATTTTGTTGTTTTAATTTCTGAAAATAACCTATTTATTTGGTAATAAGAAGTTCATGGACTTATTTGAGTCATTTTTAAAATTAAAGATCCTCATTATACCAAAAATTAATCTAAAGTCTACTTTAAACCTGATGTACTAATTTAGGGCCAATTTGTACATTTTCCCTTCCATAATTTTCTTCCCACTTTTAGAGATTCTCTCTCTCTCTCTCTCTCTCTCTCTCTATTTTTTTTTTTTTTTTATGTTTTTAAATCTTCACGCCAAATTAAATACTCATATCTTTTTTGTCTCACCTCCAAATCTATATATATATATATATATATATATAATGATAAACTAATGCTTTCTATATTTGTTATTAATTTTCTTCATCTAATTCTAAAAAAATATTTTGTTCATAAATATGCCTTTATTTTTTCTGGACGGACAGGATATATAATAGAATTTATGTAAATCTAGTAGTAATAATAATTTACATATCTATATAAATATACTCCCATACTTTTTTTTATTTAAAATTAGATATCCGGCGCACCACGATATATAATATATTTTATTATATTAATAATTTATAATACAAATATATTATATTATTATTATTATTATAAAATTGTACATAATTTATTATTTATATCAATTTTATTTATACAAATATTTCAATTTATAACATAGTTTTTATATTAAATTTTATTTTTTTTAATTATTAAGTGATAAATTGTATGTCATGTTCTTTAACAAAATATAAATATTTCAACTTACAAAATATTTTTGACATTAAATAATAAATTATAATATTATATATATTAATAGCATAATAATTTTATTTTTATAAAAAATTTAACTTAAATTCACATATATACATCCAATTTATTATTAAGTAGACTTAATAACTATCGTCCCATTAAATAATTATATAAATTAAAAATTCGATTTTCAAACTATTAAAAAAAAATATTATGGTACTATAATCCCGAATAAGTGTGATGGAATTTGTAGGTAATATAGTATTTACTATTTATGGCCAACTTGATTTGTTTTTTAATATCTGTATGTAACATTAGATGAAACAAGTGATGGTTGATTCACATTTATAATTTATATGGAAATACAACAATCTTTGACAATAATGTTTACTGAACCTTATTGAAAAAGACAAAGCCATTGATTACTCAGATTATAGCAATTGCCAAGTATCATATTTGTGCACCTTTACAATTTTATTATTTTTGTTATTAATTTTCTGTCTTGGTTTAACAAATAATAATTTTTTTTATTTAAAATAAATATTGTTTTAGACATTTTCACACATATTAAGAAATAAATCAAATACCTAGTATACCTTAATTAAAAGAAGAAACATTAATAATTGGGTGTATAAAAACACATTATATACATATTTACAAAAAAAATTTAATGGTAAATTAGGAAAATAATATTAATATTTATTTTGATAGCAGTAAAACATTGGAAACATTTAATTTGAATTCCATTAATTCATAGAACTTGTTCAAACTCTGCAACATTTTACAGTAAGGTTTACTGTTTTCCATAAAATAAGAGCAATTAAAAGTGACATAATCCAATAATTGAATCTTTTTTGGCCCTTAAAAAAGGTGTGTTAGTGGAAGTGTAACTAATTAATGGGTGCCTTTGATACCATTTCAATAATTAAACACAAAAATATGATAATTACGAATGTTAATTGCACTTCTACTAAACTAAATGCAACTGCCTTTTCATCGCATTCTCATGCCACATACACCTCTTGAGCTGGGTTGGATGTATCTATGTGAATTTGTCTCACCACCATACATAAATTCACCTAAGTTGGAGAACAACAAATTTTGTGTCTCTGTACATTTTCGATGTGTTGATGAGAAGGTATGACTATGACAGTTTTGAATTTTGTTGAGCTAGATTTTTTTTTTTTTTTTTAATCCTGTTATAACATGGATTCTTGGGGAATATCTTTTGGGTTTTCATTAAGTTCGATTTTATATTTCATTTAACTATTATATACGCCGATAATATTTCTTGTATCGAAAGTAAAAGATCCAAATACTATAGGAAGATGATAATTCTTTTGTCAAATTGCAGAAATGGAGTGAACTTGCTAAGCGAGTTGGATCAGTGTTGGAGGGGTACCCAAGTCTTCGTTTGACCCAAGGAAGAAAGGTGCATGTGATAACTTTGAAGCTTTTCTTTTGCTATACTTTTTTCGGAGTTTATAATTTCTCTTATGATATATATATATATATATATATATATATATATATTTGCTTGTGCTTACATTCCCCTTTTTATAATTTATTTTCACATTATGTGATTTTATTAAGCAACCGTCAAAATTGTTGAAGAACATGCTTTAATGGGTTGTACGTACGACATGTGTGTTGTACTTCTAAGAAATAGTATTACCTTACTCATACTAGTTGATGTTATTTAATGCAGGTGTTAGAAATTCGTCCCACTATTAAATGGGACAAAGGGAAGGCTCTTGAGTTTCTTTTGGAGTCGCTTGGTGAGTTTTATTTGATTCCTATATTTATTTCTTTAGGTTCTCCAATCTCGTATCTGTATAGTGTATGATATTATTATAAATTATATAATTTGTACTTGTGTAAAAATCATGTAATGTTTATATTGATGTGAAAATTTCATTCCAACAGGATATGCGAATTATGCTAATGTATTTTCTATCTATATTGGAGATGATAAAACCGACGAAGATGCATTTAAGGTATTTAAATCTCGATATATAATTAGGTAATCATATCCCAATTGATTTAGTAGTCCTATTTGCAAACTTTAATTTTGTCGTTTTGAACTTAGGTGCTAAGAGAAAGAGGTCAAGGGTTTGGAATTCTTGTTTCCAAGTCTCCAAAAGACTAACGCTTCATATTCGTTGCAAGAACCATCCGAGGTATGTTTTGTGTTAATGATATTTGTACATTTTATAATGGACATACCAGCTCACCTCCAATATCATTCGATTGGATATCTGGTCTAGAGAAGAAAGATGAAACCCGTTTGTTTGGTACTCTATTTTTTATTTATTATAGTTTAATTATTTATAATTGTTCTATGTGCTATTCTAATTAGATATATTAATTTTTTGTGTTGATTTATAAGATGTGATTGGTCACGTTTATGGGATACAACTACTTAAATCTATGCCGATAAAAGATGGCCCGAAGAGGCTCATACAGATAACTCTTGAAAATCACATTTATTTTAAATTTTCTAGATTATATAATATAATATATAATATATTAATTTTTTCAACTTAAATTTAAATGTAAGATTCAAATATATATATATATATATAATGGCAGAAGTCCATTTATTTATAGTAACATATGTTTTTCCCGTATTTTTCATTCAAGAAATAGTAATATTAATTTTTTTTATTTTATTTATTTTTATATTTATTATAATATTAAGAATGATGGTTTTTGTTAAGATTTTTTTAGAATACCGTAATTTGCTAGAATAATAGTTGTTGTTCAGATTTTTTAGGAAATTCCGTGATTTGTTTTATAGTAAACCTGGAGTACAATATATATAATATATTATATATAAAAGACATGTACCAATATATATATATATACATATATATGTATATATATCCATCTATTTATATTAACACATGCTTTTCCTGTCTTTTTCATTCACAAACATAGTAATATTAATTAATTTGATTTTATTAATTTTTATATTTATTATAATATTAAGAATGACTGTTGTTGTTAAGATTTTTTTAAAAATACTATGATTTACTAGAATAATAGTTGTTGTTTAGATTTGTTAGTAAATTACGTGATTTGCTTTATAGTGAATCTGACATACAATATATGTAACATATAATATATAAAAGACCTATATATATATATATTAAGAAGTATGAGTTAAAATAGCTTTTTAAATTTAGATATACTTTTTTAAAAAAAAAATCATATATAATATATTTTTAATTATTGAACAATATTATTATTATTAGTAAATAACTAATTCATCTGTAAATTAAGAAAGTTAATTTCACACTCAAAAAATTCAAGGGTATTATTTTTCTTATATAATTTCTGTAACTTAGGAAAATGTAGTGGATTTATTACATTTTACCCACTGTATAGTTATATGATTTGTGTATAATATTTATATCTCTTATCATAATCATACTACACATACAAATTATTGAACATAACATATACTTTTTAAAAATACCTACGTTATGTATTTTTAAATTTAATAATATTATACTATAAAATTATATAAAAATAAATTCATAAAAAAATTAACATGTTCGTACATCACATGGGAGAACATACTAGTTTTATAAAAAAAATATATCAAATTAATTATTTTTTCACAATCTTCATTTTTTACATCCATTTTTCATATATAAAAATAAAATATTAATTTTTAATTATAAAATATTTTTTGTCAAGTTAATTGTGATACTTTTTTTATTTAAAATATTTTTATATAAAATAAAAATATTTGATTATTATATAAAAATAATATTTAGGTTATGAATTATTTTATTGTAACAAGAAATTGCTAAATTAATACAAATTTATATATATAAATTTTAAGAAATATATGTTTTAGAGAAATTATTTATTTTTTATTTTATTAATTTTTCAGATATTATATTTATGTTTTCAATTACCTTTTCAGTAATTATAATATTTTTTAATTTTTAAAACATGTATTTCTTGTTTTACCTTTTCTTAAATTATGGTTTTTTAAGACTATTATTTTTATTTTTATTTTTACTTTGTTTAGAATTTTTTTCTTCCAACAAAAATAAAGTTATAATAAATGAATTTAATATTTAACATATATATATATATATATATAAACTAACATAAGTACACACACACACACACACACACATATATATATATATATATATATATATAGCATCAATTATCATCAACTCCATAATTTCCAACAATAATTTTAATAATCAACCGATCATCTAATCATTACACATTATTTATCTTAATATACTAATATTAAAAAATCTTATTAAAATTTAAAATAAATACTACTTTTTACTATGCATTTGATTTGATTGTGGCACAATCGATTATGCTACAACCCCCTGCAGTCTTGTCCAAATATCCTAAATTTTGGGGGAGATTTGATAAGTAGAACATTGTGCAAGATTTTATGTCATAAGAATATATTTTGATATGTTTAATTTATTTGCACTAATTAATTTTTCTACTTATCTAGTTTTTATTTCAAATGCTTTAATTTTTATTTTCTTATTTAGTTTAGTAATATTTGGAGTATTTTGGACTTAGAGAGACAATGTGGGCTAATTGATGATAAACTATGAAGTTCGACCTAAAGAGTGAAGAAATACATCCACATTTGGTCTCATAACCTACGAGACCCAATTCGTGATTTTTAAGCACAAAAATTTAGTTTGCTTGCTTTTGTTATGTGAAAGGAAAATATTAAGGTTAAGTTAGATCTATCATCGTGAGTTAATCTTTTAAGTTCATTTATGTTCGTAAAATGTGCTTTTTAACTTAGTTGATTGAAACAAACATAGCTTGAAATTTTGAAAAATAAAGTATTTGAGTATGCCACCCCTTTGAGGTTGGAAAATAAAGGTGTTTGGGACAATACTTAGTTAATAATAATAAAAGAAAGAAAAATGAAATGAGGGATTGAATTACTATTTGTTCTTAAGGTCTAAATGTGGAAACTAATACAATATATCAGTAATAATACATGGACTAACCTAAAAGTAGTGCGGAGATGTTTACCTCATTAAACAAAACAAAACAAAAAAAAAGAAAAAGAAAAGAAAAGAGTGAGTGTTTCAGAATCAAGGACGGTCCTACATGAGGCCAAGGGGTGCCTTGGGCCCCTCAAATTAAAAAAAGATATATATATATATATATATATATTAAATTATAATTCGGTAAAATTATGTAAATATATTATTAACATGCATAAATACATCATTAATATTTAAAATTTGAGATATTTTTTACTCATCTCCGTCAAATTTCAACTAAAGTATTAAAAAGTTGTTGTTTAAATTTTCTTATCTTTAATTTTTATTTTATTTTTTCATCCATAAAAAACTTGTGCCATGTAGTATTCATTTTTACTATTTCTTTTGTATCTTTTTGTAGTCAAGTGTTCATTGTTTCATTATATATATTAATCTTGAATATTTTATTATATATTATCCGTATCAAAAGTTTATAATTTATTTTCTACTACAAGTACTAAATGTAAATATTATTTATGCTTTTTTGTTATACTATTAATTGTTTGACTATTATTATATGAATATTTTGCATTTAAGCTATAATTTTTTGCAATTTTTTATTATTGATTTATTATAGTAATCGTACGTCATTATTCAATTTGGATACATGTAATTAATATAGTATTATAGTTTTATTATATTTTCTATAAATAATGTATACATTATATATACTATTATTTCTTTAAAAGATATTATATTAACTATTACAATTGAACCTCTAAATTAAATTTTTGGGTCCGTTGCTAAATTTGATTAAGTATTCAACATGGGTAAATAGAAAAAAAGGATTTCAAAGTAAATTGATGGGGCATAGGTGGCTTGGAGGTTGACAATCTTTTTGGGAATGCTTCAACTTTGATACAACTCTCATGATTACTTATTCCACATACAAATTTGAAATTAGTCCAAAGACTCATTTGTAATGGAGATGTGTCTAAGTAAGTCTTCTAATAATTTATCTTACATGTACTTTAGTTCTAAGTTGTTTGAGGATAAGTAACAATTTAAGTTTATGGGGTTTTGATAAGTAGAAATTGAAATGTGAATGATTTTATCTAATAAGAAATTGAAATGTGAATGATTTCATCTAATAAGAATATATTTTTGTACATTTAATTTATTTGCACTAATTGATTTTTTCTACTTATCTAGTTTTTAGTTTTAAATGCTCTACTTTTTTTTTTTCTTATTTAATTTAGTGTTTTTTTCTGCACTTCAAATTTAGGGAGACGAACGTGAGCTGATTGATCGATAAAATATGAAGTTCGACCTGAAAAGTGAAGAAATTTATCTACATTTGGCCTAATAACCTCATACTAAGTGAGCAAGACCCAATTCGTGATTTTTAAGCCCAACTATTTAGTTTGCTTGCTTTTGTAATTTGAACGGAAAATATTATTTAACTAAGACTTATAATTGTAATTAATCTTCTGAGTTAGTGTATGTTCATGAAATGTGCTTTTTTAACTTTTTTGATTGAAGCAAATTTAGTTTGAAATATTGAAAAATAAAGTAATTATGTATGTCACCCCTTGCAGTCTAGTTAAAAAATAATAATAAAAGAGAAAAATAAAATGAGGGGGTGAATCAACTAATTGCTCTTAAGGGTCTAAATGTGAAAACTAATACAATACATCAATAATAATACATGGATTAACCTAAAGGTTGCGTGGAGATGTCGACCTCATTAAAAAGAAAAGTGGGCAAAATCTTTAGAGTGCAAAGATTTACAATATTATTGGTAACATGATTCTCGTGTTAAAGTTGGAAATAAATAGGGGTTTATATTTTGATTTCTTCTTTTCCTCCGAAACAAGAATACATTTATAGAGATAGATTAGTGTGTGGCTAGTTTTCTTAATTTTTATTATTAGGGGATATTTTAATCCTATATATATTGATTATCATTTGTTTATTGTTGATGGTCGAATTAATTATAATATTTGATACAACTGTTAAATTATGTATGAGAGATTCGAAACATATTTTAAGTTTTGATATGATAATTGCTAGGAAGTAATTTAAAATTTGTAATTGTTTTGATTAGTTTTTCAAACATAGCAACTAGTGATTAATTAGTTAGAAATATCATAAAATTCATGATTGATTGAATCAAGTGCGTTTTCAGTAATCTGCCTATCTTTTTGTCCAAATTTGAATGTATTTAATAATTTAAATTTAAAGAACTTATTTTGAGTTATTCCTTTAAATAGATTAATTTAAGAACTTTTTTAAATTAATTACTTTTATGAAATAATTAGATCAACATAGGTTGTTGATTTATGAGTAAAAATTCTCTAATTTAAATTAGAGACAACATCACAATATTTAAAAAATTGTAATAAATAATAGGGGATAACTGAACTGAAAACATAATATTATTTATTATTTAAAAAAGTTAAACTAATTTTTATTATGCTTAATAGATTATGATTGTTAGAATAGTAATACTTTCAATAACTAAATACAACAAATTTTTCATTTGTTCTCAAATATATATTAATTTAACAAATAAGGATATAATTAGATTGTTCTTTACGGAATTACCTCTTACTCTTAACTACTACTAATTAGTAAAAAATAAATTAATTTTATTGTATCTTGATAGCACGATCTTTATATAATAAAACCATAAAATTGATATTAGTAAAAAACAAAACGTGCTATCTCAAGCCTATATTTCTAGGGGTGTAAACGAGTCGAGTTGAGTCGAACGTATTATTGTTCAAGATTGTTTGTAATATTATCGAGCTTCTAATATTTTGTTTGAGATTGATTTGATTATTAATCGAGTCGAACACGAGTCGAGCTCGAGTAGTTTGATATTTTACACTTGTTTTAACAAATTTTGCTTCACAAACTCGAGCTCAAGTTGAGCTTTAAATTTTATCAAAAATAAAAATATGTTCAAACTTGTTTGACATTTTCATTGAACTAAGTTCAAATAAACTTTCAACAAGAAAAGCTCGAATCGAATATAAAATAGTTTAGTTTGATTTTCAGTCCTATATATTCCTCCCACAACAATTAGATGAAGGAAATGATAGCACAACTTTGTCTCATTTTTAGAGCTAATTTAAGGTGTGGATTTTTCTTTAATTTAAATAATATTGGTGGTCACAAATCAGACAAAGAAATAGTCATATTTCCAATAAAAAAATTATTGAATCATATTAGATAATTAAATAAATATGTTAATTGAATTAATCAAGGCTAATCATAATAAATTATTCGTTATATGACGGCTAAGAGCTTTTGTAGCATAAATTCATAATAAAAATTATCAACAAGCATTAGCAATCATATAATTTAATTAAGGAAAATTACTTTAGCATTAGATGGCAACATATCAGAAGACTAATCCCATTAATATTCTTAATTTTCCATAAATACATTTTTTAGTCAGATAAGTGTAGGAGGTTTAATTTGAATTGTTTCCATATATAGTTTAATCAACCATTTAATTTAAATAGTAGTTGAATTATATATATATATATATATGATATAAACAAATTATTCTTTATTACAAATAGATTTTGATTTATAAATCTCCAATTTTTACATCGTAAGACATCTATGATTGTTAATTAGTTAAATCTAAGTAGATTTTAAAATAAAATAAAGAAGCAAAGAAAAGTAAAATAGAATATAATATCTTATTATATATCCATTTGAACTATTTTAATATTAAATGAAAATTAATCCGTGAAATTATGTGGATTTTGTAGCAGTGATTCATAGAGGATTGGAAAGTAGTCAACTGCAGGGAGGATAAGCGGTTGAAAGTTTCAAAGGAGGGGGCAAAACGGGAATTATGCGCGTTGACTAAAATGGGGGGAACTGCACGATAGCTCGTGGCGTGCACGTGCTCGGCCTTATTGTGTGAAAAGAATTGTCAGGCAAAACTGCTGTTGCTCTTTACACCCATTTTAGGTATTTAAAAAAAAAATATTTATTTTTATTTTGGAGTTTCGTAAGATAATATACCTGTTCGTTGTTTGTGTGTGTATGTAATTAGAATCTGACCACCTTTGACCTGAAATATGGGAAAAAGACTTATTTATAAAAAAGATAGAAAAACAATTTCAAATCTATATATTACTATTAACCTAACTTCATTTCAATGTTTTTGAACTTTCTTCATAGAAAATCATTTATAAATAATAACATCCAACCAAAAACTAGTTTCTAAATTCAGAATTTATTTTGGCAAAAAATAAAATTATTAGTGCCAACTTGTGATTGGTTCTGATTCTTTTTTTTTTTTTTTTTGCTTTTACATTTTTTCTCTGTATCTATAAAATATATTAAATTAATCAACTCTTTATATTCTTAAATTTGACCGTCATAATGCACATTATAAAATAAAATAATAGATTAAAAAATACAATTATTTTTAACTTATTATTTGGATATTATTTGTATTTTATTGTGGAGATTATTCGTGCTAAGTTTGGGTTGAAAATAAATAATATTTTTATAATAAAATTATTAAAATTTATGTATATACAATATTTATTTTTTAAAACCTTAATTATATTCAATAAATAAATTTATATTTTTTTATCTAAACTAATATAATTTATAATAGTTTATAAATAGTAATATTATTTTACTATTCAAATTTCAAATTCAAAAATAATATTTGCAATTTTTTGTGAAAAAACTAGCAAGTGAGAAATACATATGCACCTGCATAAAATGCATGTGTTGCACACAAACATGCAGACTGATAAAATGTAGAGATTATTATTTTTTTTTGAAGAAAAATATGATTATTCAATTTTTTATTAAATTAACTATAACATATATATATATATATAAATATTATAAATTGTATATCCTATAAAAAGAAAATTCTAATTTCAACCTAATAATATATATTTGATGCAACCTGTGGATTGAGAAATGTATTTAATATTTATGAAAACTTCTTGCACGCTCTTATTTAAGTAAAAACTATTCACTGTACCCATTTAAAATAGTCAAACTTAAAAATGTTACTTAATAGTTAATTTTCATAAATATTATGTAGGACTTTTATATCTTTTTTTTTCATCTCATATTCTAATTTTATAAATATAATTTAATAATACAAAATTACATAATTTATAAATATATGACATATTATAGTAAAATTAAAGATAAAACACAAAACAAAATAAATGATTCAAAGTAGCATTTAGCGGTACAGGTGAGAAAATAAAATTAAAGACACTTAGATAAGGAAATGAAACCATCTTTTTTTTGGGCATTAGGGGAATATTTTTCTGGAACCAAGGGAGCCAATTTTTATTTTTATAAATCTAATTTAAAAATGTTTTATAAAAAAAAAAATTAGAAGAGCATGATGATGAAATGGCTAAAATTATATTTCTAC
The DNA here is from genome assembly GCA_028749325.2 of Caryopteris x clandonensis. NCBI lineage: Eukaryota > Viridiplantae > Streptophyta > Magnoliopsida > Lamiales > Lamiaceae > Caryopteris > Caryopteris x clandonensis. Next base: position 3,647,601 of record JAPYKT020000024.1, on the reverse strand, counting down.
ATTATAAATAAATAAATAAACTCATGTATTATATAATCTAAATACATCATACGTTAATGTGATTGAAGGACTAAATATAAATGGAGGCGATCAAATATCAAATAATATTGTGGAGGATGAAAATTAGCTTAATAAAATGTTAATTTTAAATTTTGTTCTGAAAATACGAAAAAGGGGTAGGGGTAGGGGTAGGGGTGGGGGTGGTGTTGCAATAACAACTAATATGAGAGAAACGAGGAGAGCACTAATTACACGACAATGACCGCATATGGGCAAATGACCCAACGAAAGAAATATTCAGTCTTCATTTTAATACATGCATTAGCCATTAGATAAAGGAAACCAAAACAGCATAACAAGAAGAAGAATCAATGATTTCTCTCTCTCAATCCAAATATCCCATCAACTTCAACCTAATCATATATTCTCCTTAAAGATAGCGTAATTCGTAGATGTATTTGAACCTTCTCCTATTCTTGTTTTGAAGCAATTAATTCAATTCTCAGGGGAAAAGATAATAAGAAAGAAATTGTAAAATGATGACAATAGAAGGAACCATGGACAAGGGGGTGTTGGATGATATAATACAGCGGCTTTTGGACGGCAAAGGAGGGAAACAGGTGCAGCTGTCGGAGGCGGAGATCCGGCAGATCTGCGTCAACGCCCGCCAAATCTTCCTCTCTGAACCCAATCTCCTCCAAATCCGTGCCCCTATTAGGATCTGCGGTCTGCTATTTCTTTCTTTTTTCTTTGATTTTTTACCCATTTTATCTGACCATGTCGTGCATGCTTCCGGAGGCTATGAATATTTCGAATTATGTCGAAAAGGATTTTTTATTTTTTTTGTTTTTGTTTTTGTTTTTTCTGTGGGTTAGAATATTGGCTAGACATGGTTCAGGAAATATTTATTCCGGTCGGATTGATTAACTTCATGAATTTATGTTTTCCCCTTTTTCTTGGGGGGGAGGGGGGTGGTGTTGGTGGAATGGGTCCTTTGTGAAATTTTGGTTGCTTCATGCAAGTAATTATAATTTAATTGTTCATGAGGTAAGATGAAATTTCGTACACCAACTTTCATACATGTTGCTTGTTAATACTGCATGGTTTATTACGGATGGATTTCTATAACAGCTGTTTTACTAGCAAAGAGGCAATTGAAGGATGATGTAGCTTATTCTGAAGTGTTTTGTTATTGATAAATGTGATCACGATGAAGAATTTCTCTGCATTTTGGGATTCTGTTATGCTTTGTTAACAAGATCTTACATGGTTAAAAATCTTAAGAATGATTGAAAATATGTGAAGTTCTTGATTGTCCAGTTGTATATCTGTTTGCCTCTGTTAGATGCTTGTAGAATCTTATCCATGTCTGAACCTCCAGAGAGAGTCTTGATATTGAATGGGTCACTTGGTTCATTTGATGAAATTGTGAAAATTATCGTAATGTTTGTTACCAGAAAAAATATCCAGTTCCAAGCAGTCATGTGGGAAACCTGTGATGATGATAAATTAATATCAGTAAATGACTCTTTTAAGCATTCAAGGTCTTATGCACTTTCTTTTCATCGTGTTGCTTTAATAAATCATGTAATTGTGATATATCTGTCATAGGATATAGGGTAGGGTGCTAAACCATGTTGTGTTGTTGTCTGTCTTTAAACCCTTCCCTGCACCGTAAGAAAGTTCACAAGTTGAGTCAGTCCCATGATTACATTATTATGATACATTTTGTTATTGTGCGGGAATAAATGATTTGCAAGAGGTACATAATCATGGAATAACTTGGGTTAATCATTTTTGTAAAACGAGGATGAATGTGAAATTGCTACAGAACCTAGTATCCTGGAGTTTTGTCCACAGGTCCCAACATGTGGGGGATCAGTGATGTTAATATGTCAATATCAAGGAATGACTTTTCTTATGCAATTTTATTCCTCATTTTGTTGCTTTAAGCAAACCTGTCCATGTTTGAACCTCTCACCCCACCATAAGAAGTTCAAAGTTGATTCAATTACATAATATTATATATTACATTGTTTTTAGGATGGAAATTAGTATTTTTATGTGGTTATAGCCTCATCTAATAGGTTGGGTTGGATGAATGCATAATTATTGCTACTAGAACATATTGTTCTGGACTCTCGCTTCTGACCCCACCTGTTTTGCTAAGCTTGACGTTATACACTTGCAATATATTCCCATCCCCATTATGGAGGACACTAACTAAACTTACAATCTGAGTCTCACTAGCTTGAATACACATGTCAATGTTTATGTACTCATCAACGATTATTTTGACAGTTAGTTTGTAGCCATTAATTGTTGCTCCAACGTGTGTCATTTTTTCTTGTGCTCATAAATAAAATTATTCTCTTACAGGTGACATACATGGGCAATATCAAGACCTGTTGAGGCTCTTTGAGTATGGTGGGTACCCTCCTGCTGCCAATTACCTCTTTCTTGGAGATTATGTTGATCGAGGCAAGCAGAGTTTGGAAACAATATGCTTACTATTGGCTTACAAGTTAAGGTATCCTGATAGAGTTTATCTTTTAAGGGGAAACCATGAAGATGCTAAAATCAACCGTATTTATGGATTTTATGATGAATGTAAGCGGAGATTCAATGTTCGACTGTGGAAGATATTCACCGAATGCTTTAATTGTTTGCCTGTATCGGCCCTCATTGATGAAAAGATACTTTGCATGCATGGAGGACTTTCTCCTGAGCTAAAACAACTGGATCAGATAAATGAGATTTCCAGACCAACTGACATTCCAGATGGTGGTCTCCTATGTGATTTGCTTTGGTCTGATCCTGATCCTAGGATACGGGGGTGGTCTGATAGTGATAGAGGTGTTTCATGTGTTTTTGGGCCAGATGCAGTTGCAGAATTTTTGCAAAATAATGATTTGGACCTCATTTGCCGGGGTCATCAGGTATAACATTATTTTCTTTAGCTTGCAGGATCTTTTTCTTTCTCTGCTTTCTTTATTTTGTGAGTTAAGGCAATGGGAAGCCACTCTTAAGTCTCTACAATTAAAAAAATTACAATGGAAAGTCATGGCTAGGGTACTATTGTCATTCTCATGCTTATAGTTGGCATGAAATGCTTCTGTTTTGTTCGGATCTTATCGTGCTATTACATTACAACTTAATCATGTCCATTGGTTCCAAATACGCTGGATTCGGAAATTCAGGATATTGCCAAGCTATGTATAACACAAACTTGAAAATTTCTCTCTTGCTTTCTGTCTTTATATTCTTTGGTCAGTTTTGTGTCAACAACAGCAATAAACTAAGCTTTTGTCCCACTAAGTGGGGTTGGCTGTGTGAATCATGTCTCACAATTGTGTTTGGTGGAGGCAAATGTACTGTTAATGTTTAATAGCCTCTTTCAAGGTCTTTTGGGTCTTCCCCTTCCGTTTAATTTGAGTTAAAGATTCTCGATATTGTTCGTGTGCATCTAAAGTTCTCCTATGGACAGGTCCAAACTATTTCAAGCATGCTTCTCTCTCTCTCTCTCTCACACACACACACACACACACACACACACATATTGGGATTACCCCCACCTTCCTTGTATAATGCGTTCATTCCTTATTCTGAAGAATGCCCTGTCAGATCGGTTGTGTGATTATTAACTTATTTTCAGAATGAAGATTAAGCAACTACTGATTTGTTTAATGCAGGTGGTGGAGGATGGGTATGAGTTCTTCGCCAAAAGAAGACTGGTTACAATATTTTCAGCTCCGAATTATGGTGGAGAGTTTGACAATGTAGGTGCTCTTTTGAGTGTTGATGAATCACTTGTATGTTCTTTCGAGATACTGAAACCTGTGGCTTGCAGTTCGAAGGGGCCTTTGAAAAAGGTAAAATAGATCTCTTATTTTCGCTATCCATAAAACACTTGTATCAATGAGCATACACAGTTTCCTCTATTTCTCTATGTATATAAATCTGTCTATATATCTGTTTTAAAATTGGCAGCCCCCAAAAATTGGAGGCTCCTGATACACGAGAAAGTGCACATACATGGGTCTCGCAGTGAATAGGTGGAACGAAAAGCTTACATACTTGTTTTCTCTCTTCATAAGCTGTTTCGGGGACAATATTTATTACACTTAGCAAACCTTAAACTATGGAATCCGAGGGGAGTTTCTTGCAATGGATTCCGAGGTAAAAAGATCTGTAAATTGGAGCAGAACTGAGCTGGTTTCCCTTTTTGTTGAATAGGCACCCCTTAGTGGTGGGAAATTTAAGTAATGTTTGTTTGTTTACATTTGGGTAGCTAGAACTTGTTGCAACCTAATTATTGTGATTTTTAGTATCATTTGTAAATCCATTCTGAGTCCGGTTTGGGTTTCTTTATTTGTAGTCTGATGTGCGCCCCATGCAGCAAGTTTATGGTTTGTATCTGCACATTAGACAGCAGTCACTAACACCCCCCCCCCCCCCAAATATTTATTTATTCAAAGTAACATTCCTGAATGAATTATTTCCATAAGAAGCAAAGTTAAAATGGAATATTTGAAAGCCATCTTCAGTAATCATTGATTAGCACTGATCAACTGTAAACTGTATTTAGGGTATGGGGAAGAACAAAGGGAGAGAAACAGTTTCTTTTAGGGTAGGGAAAGAGAGTGAGTTTCTTTTGTTTTCCTGTGTGTGTGTGTGAGTAAAAGAAAAGGATGGGGTGGGGTGGGGTGTAGGCAGAAGCGGGAGAAAGAGAAAATGAGCGGCTGCAATTTTGTGAAACAGAGTATTCACATATGCATGCGAATCACAAAAGTGAGGAGTGATTGTGATAGTTTTATGTATGCGGTCATTCATATTAGTATTATTATTGTTATTATACATATATATATATATATTAAGGGGTTGTGTCTATTCTTTTTACGATGAAATTTATATAATATGCTCCTTACTTCTTGCCTTAAATCCTTCATATACTCATTAACTCAATAATTGTAAAATATGAGATAAAATAAAATCCAAGGTAGGGAATTGATTTTTAATTAAAATTTTGTTACAATCATGCATTCAATTGAACCTATGTTAATATCATAGTAACGTGTAATATTAATTTTTATATAAATTTTTGTTACCTATATACTCTTCTTAAAAAGTATATTAATAAACATCATGAACTCATACATCTATCTATAACTATATAAAAGTAGAAAGTTTTATAGAAATATTATTTTACAGTCGAAATTACTTTTTTATTTTTAGAAAGTATGATATTCAATGAATTTTTTTGTTTTTTCATTTCAATTTTCAAAGGCTTATAATCTTTTCTTTTTTTAAATCTCAAATCTATTTTTATGAAAATATATCAAATTAATCATTTTTTTTTATTTTCAATTTTATATATGTATTGCATATATAAAAATAATATATTAATTTTTAAATATAAAAAAATTCATAGATTAGTTGTGATCTATTATTATACTGTGAGATATTTTTATTTTAAAACATTTTTATTAAAAATGTATTTTATATAATTATGTTTTAAAAAATTATATTACTATTTTTTTAATAACTTATTATATTAGTATATTATAAATTGTGTAACGTACATGAGTAATACTAGTTTAGTCAATAACATGTAGGATTGCAAAATTAACAATAAATAGATGTTGATATTAATATTAATGTTAGTAGCAACACAATAATTAGCATAGTAAAGTGTAATATTAATATATACTAGTATTTTTTCCGTGCGTTGCACGATTTGTAATATTTGTAATAATGTAATAGTAAATTATAATTAATAGTAATATAATTATCAAAATTGTGTATTTTGTTTCATTTTGCATTATGGTGTCATGAGAATTAATTTGATATATATTTTATGAAAAAATGAATTGAGACATAAAAGTTATAAATTTGAAATTTGAAGTGAAAAAGTCCAAAAATAAAAAATAAAAAAAAGGAGGTGATTGGCCTACTACACTTCTAGAATCTCACTCACCCTCTAGCACTGCACGCACCAATAAGAGAGCACGTGCTCTATTATTTTTTCTTTTCTTTTTTCGGCCAATAATTTTAGGCGGAAAAATAGCATTTCTATAATTTTGTCAATCTGTTCTGCTTATATATATATATATATATAGATATATTTGCACACATATATTTATATATGGAAACAAATGTTTATGCAGGTTTTTAAAATCTCAAGGAATTAACGTCACCACAAATTGCATGCAACTACATTTGAATTACTTCTCAGAGATGGTTTTTCAAAAAAAAAAAAAAAAAACATGCTCAACTGTCATAATTTTTTTTTTTTTTTGGAACCAAATTCTTGGGATTTGCAGTTATTAAGATTAGGTTATCATTATAATCATTCTAAATTTTGTGGATTTTAATCTTATTCTAGTTTATTCAATTGATCTCAATTTAACCTTTTTGTGAGTGGATCTGCTAAATTATACTTTAACTTCACTTAATTAATTGACAAAATTCCACTTGAGATCACAATGCGTAGAGACTTACCATTATACTTGTTTGACTATCACAATGTATCATTATAGTTGGTAGAGGCTAGTTCCAACACTTTAGCTTTAAACTCTGATTTCACGATGGATTAGGCTATACACGTTTGTTTAACGGATTTTCAAGACATTACTCTACCTCCAATAATGAATACATATCCATTGGGCTAAGCATCTTTATTATTTGAGATTCAAATGGTGTCACTGTCACTGTATTCTTTAAGTGCAACAAGATAATTTAAGAAATAGCTTAAACCTAAGGTGGTACGTCAAGTACCTTGAGATCCTCGTCAAAGCTATTCAAAGCTCTTCGCTTGGAATACTCATGAATCTAATCAACTTATTGGCTGCAAATGTCAAATAAGGTCATATACAGTTCATAATGCACATTAGACTTTCAATGATTCTTGAGTAATCCAACTGAGACTCATCTATATTTTTATGCAAATGATCACTGAGTTTATTGGGTGTCTTAGAAGGTGGACTTTCGAAGACACACTACAAGAAAAATGCTAATAGACAACACTATAATGATAACGGTTTTTAGTAATTTGTGTTGTCGTTTAATGTTTTACAACACTTTTTTATAAAAGCGTTGTCTTTTTACTTAAGTATATGCACAACGACAACGGTTTATCCCTTAAAGACAACACTTTTATTTGCCTGTTGTCTTTATGCATTTTTTCGCACAACGACAACATTTTTGTTACAACAGTTATGTTTAATGTGTTGTCTATCAGTGTGAGAACCGCTAATAGACAACACTTTTGTACAACACTTTTTTGTAGTATTGTCTTTCACTTTTTATGTAAAGAAAATACAACAATTTTTACAACACTTTTGTATACCGTTGTTATTTTTTAATAATTTTTTATTTTATTAATTTATATAATTTATTAAATATTATACATTTAGTAATATTTTAATTTTAATTAATTTTAGTATTTTATGAATTTCAATTAAAACAAACTTACTTAATTAATGAATTTTTGAATTATAATAAAATTTTTAAAAAAAACACATCTAAAAAAAAAAATCAAAGCAAGCTCCTAAATTTTTGTTTAAAAAATTTCTTAATATTATTTCAATTTTCCACAAATTGAGACGTCTGAAAATGGATAAATTTTCTGCATTTTAGAATGAAAAAAGATAAAAATTTGTCTTGCCTAAGCGAGGATTTGAACCTCAGTTGCCTGTGAGGCCAATGCAAGACTGAAGCCATTTGTTCTATGTCTTCATATTAAACATGATTCAACATAACTTTTGTATACCGTTGTTATTTTTACCTGCAAAAATGATTATGTTTTAAAAATTAATATCTTGTTTTATTAAATAAATAATAAAAAATTAAAAATTTTATTTCAAAAAATAAGTTATAAAAATTAATAGGTCAAATAAATAAATCAATAAAATGTATATGTACAAATTTATAATTTTTAAAATTATATTTGTACCTTCCTTGACAAAAAAAATATGTTCTTTAAAAAAAAAAAGTGGATTTAGTAGAAAGTTGGGAGTATTTAGATGAATAAAAGAAAACAATAAAGACAAAATATTAATTATATTGAGTGAAGCAGGCAAATTTAAAAGACAACATAATCAAGAAAATAAAAACCTGGGCAATGTATAGATGGGTATTATGTGGTTTTAGGTGAAACTAATAAGCAATAGAGAGTATTATGTGGTTTTAGGTGAAAAAATTGATGGGAAGGAACGTGAGTTTACGCCGAACATTAGCTGTAGAGGAGCGTAGGTGGCGTGTGGTGCCGTTTTGGTCTTCACACGAAACCCCCCAATTAGACCATCCCGAACCCTCAATTCGCACCACACCCCCCCGACCCCCAACCCACCCCACCCCACCCCACCCCCCGTACATATAACTCTGATGGCCTCCGCCGATCACCCCACCACCCACCCCGCCGCCGCTAGTTTCTTCAACGAAGATGAGGACCTCCTCGACGACGACGATGACGACGACATCACCGACCACAACGACGATGATTCCGCCTCTTCTGCCCCTGGCGCCGTTGATCGGCCTCCTCCGTCCACCCCCGCCGCTGAAGTCACGATCGCCGTTCCCGGAGTACCCGATCCCCACCTTAGGCAACAACAACAGCAGTTAGTTCTGGTGGAAAGTGTCATTAATAAGAAGCCGGGACAACCTGAGGAGTCGCGCAAGCTTTTCCAGCGCCTGTGGAACGACGAGGACGAAATTGAGCTGTTGCAGGGATTCCTTGACTACACCACCCAGCGCTGCGGGCCGAACAGTTCTTCGCAGCACCACCACGATACGACGGCGTTCTACGACCAGATCAAGAGCAAGTACCAGCTTGATTTCAACAACAATCAGCTCGTCGAGAAGCTCCGCCGGCTGAAGAAGAAGTACCGGAATGTGATTAATAAATTCAGCTCCGGCAAAGAATATACATTCAAGAGCGCTCATGAGCAAGCCACGTTCGAGATCTCGTCCAAAATTTGGGGGAATGCTCCCTTCACCGTCAACGGCTCCGCCGCACACCGTGCCCTGCCTGCTCCGATCGACGAGGATGACGACGACGTTAACAACCCCAATTTCACCAATTTCGTAGATTGTCAAAGCCCTAACCCGAATTGCATAGATATGAATTGCAAAATTCCCCACCCCAGGAAGAGGAAACGAGCCGGAGCATAAAAAATTATTAGAAAGCTCTTTATTGATTTACTTTCCAATTTTTTTTTCTCTCCTTCCTTTTTTACCCTTCAAAACATAACTTTATTCGGCTAACTTGCATTTACAGAATAAGTTTAGTTGCCCTACTTCTGCCATATTTTTGGGAGTCATGAATTAGTGAACACAATAAATGGTATTAGACAGCAGCGATTCATTTGTGGGTTGCTTATTTTATGTTATTTTTTAAATTGTTCATCTTGAGCTAGGCATGCATTGGTTGTATTTCCTGCTTAATCTAGGATTAATATTTTTCTGCCCTCAAACAAGTGATGGAATTGCACTTTCTAGGTTAGAGCTAATTTTACTGCCTAATAACAATTTAACAAGTTCTTTTATGAGTGTAATATTTGGTTCTTGAAAATATGCTCTCTGCTTTCCAACTTGCCCTAGGTTGTACACTCATGATGCATGGACTAAAGAATTGACATTTTTCTTGCTCTGATGCAGGGATTTATCGGATAACAAGTTTACTGGATATATACCAGATAGTCTAATTTCATCCAGCTTACAGCTTGTGTAAGTATTAAGCTTTCTATTGTTGTTTCAGATTAATTCTAGTAAAGAAGGAAAATGATGAATAATGAGCTGCATCTAGGCTGAGCAGATATGTGATTGTTGTATATTTCTTTGAACAGTTTCCTGCTTCCAGACATGTGATTGTTGTATATTCTTAATCTTCGATTTAACTTTTCAACTATTCTCCTAACTCAACGATAAATATATTCATGCACATTATACCCGAGCAGGAACACATGTTGACTTACTTTTTCCATTGATCTTACTGAGTCATGTTACCTTTTGCTCAGGTTACTGAACAACAACTTATTGGAAGGGCGAGTTCCTAAAGAACTTTATTCGGCCGGGGTTCATGGTGGAGCTATAGAGTACGTCATACCTTGATCTTCTGGACTTATTTCTTCTGCATTTGACTTACCATATAACAAATTTTACCTACTCGTTTTATACTGTGAATTGATTAACCCTCTATTATGGTTAGATAAATGCAAAGCTGTGATCCGTATTGGCATCTATAAGGGGCCACAATAAAATTTTGACACTGGGAATGCCTTGATGATCTATTTAGATAATGTAATATTACTTTACTACCCTCCAAAAAATGAATTACCCATCTCAGGGAATGTATGATTATATTATGGTTGTCTAAGCCGAAGATTGTTAGCCTCCTTTTTGTGCAAAAATATAGGTGTAGGTTTTGCCATTGTTTATTTATCCTTTTCATTTATTTCTGGTTAGCCGAAGGAAAAAAACAAATCTGAGCCTTGATTTTTTGGTGTGTGACCTATGCTTTATCCAATGATAGTTCTTTCTCATCAATAAGCCCATCCTTTAATTGGGCCTACATTGCCTTTAAACCGAACATAAGCCCAAGGGAAATCCAACCTTGTAGCTGTTGTGACTTTATGATTTTTGTATCTGTTGGGCTTCATCCTATCTTTTGGTTTTTTTTCTTTAATAATAATAATAAGACATATGACATATGACATATGACATATGACATATGACATATGACATATGATATTACATTAAAGAATTGATGCATTAAGTGTGCCAAAGCCATTATATATGTTGTATTGCTATGTTAAGATAGCTCTTCAGCATAGAGGCAATGTCAGAGTAGATTTCAGTCATGATGTATTTGGCAGTGAATTCCAAGTATTTGTTAACATTGAAGATATCATCCCGTTTTGTCAGTTGGAGCCAATTTCGTACACATGTATTGTTGTCTACATATGGTAAGTATTTTAGCCACACTAAATTTTATTTATAGTTCATGCATTTTTATCTAACATTCTTTGTGTATTGAATATTATTTTAAATTGTGGTTATGTATCTCTACAAAAGGTTAAAGAGAGAAAACAAGCATGAAAATTTCAGATTTGTGAATCCATATGACATTGGATATTTTCCATCAACAAAACAAGATGCAAACTTTCTAGACAATGAAATGGAAAGGAGGGCACGTGCATTGGCAAGTAGGCTAAATGATACATTGGCTAATCAATTAGTTTTTGCACCATGTAATATAGGGTAAGTTGATATTCCTTTTAAATTGTATATTTTGTGGACTTGATTTGTATGCTCTAATTACTTGTTTTTTGTAGTGCTCATTGGATTCTTACTGTCATTAACCCCCATAAGGAGATGGTTTATTTGTTGGATCCCCTTGATCAGTGGTTGTATGATCAAACTTGGAAAAAAGTTGTGGATTTGTAAGTTTTAATTTTTTTTTAATCTTTTATTTCCTTACATGATTGTCAACTTTTATGAATGAAGGGCCATAAGAATGTTCAATACTGAAATTCAAAAGAAAGGAAGAAAACAAGCAACATGGGAAGTACTCAAAGAGGTATAAAACCTTGTGACTAATAAGTGTTCCAACTTTTTTCTATTAACCATTAATTTTTTTGTATCCAATGTATATCCCAATTCAACCTGATTCTAAACAATGTGGTTTTTATGTAATGCGGTATATGAGACAATTACTTAATGAAGATGCAAATGCAGATATGATTTCACTCCGGCCAATTGCAATAATTTTCTATCTATTTACAAATTTTGATATTGCAGAATTAGTCATCAGTTTAATTATAATTAATATCTTTTGTCATACAGTTCGCACAGACGAAGGGATACTCTCTAATTGATATTGATGAAGCCCGTACGGAATGGGCCGAATGTGTTCAAGAACATATATATGAGTAGTGACATTTATCTTTAATTAGTTTGTCTTTTAGAAGTGACTATTGTAATCATTAATTGGATACTTTGTTTTTATGTGTTAGGATTATGTTGATATTTTTTGTGGACTAAGTACATTTTGTAGCAATGTTTATTAGTCTATAAATTTGGATATATTCGTTTTTTTTTTAAATTTTGATATATAATAATTACTATAAAAAAGATTCAAAATAAAAAAAATATTGTAAAAAAAAAAAAAGCAAACAACAACAGTTCTGAAAGACAACAGTAACAAAAAACTGTTGTTGTAACATTTTTACATAAATTGTAATTTGAAAAAAAAACAACGGTATAAAAACAACGGTTATAAATCGTTGTCTTTTTGTATAAAAGACAACGAAAAAAATTCGTTGTCTTTTAGCGTTGTCTTTTTAAAAAAAGACAACGGTATAAAGACAACGGTTATAAACCGTTGTCTTTTATACTAAAAGACAACGGATAAAATCCGTTGTCTTTTAGCGCCGCCTTTAACAAAGGTGGATTCAACAACAGTCATAAAGTTTAAAAGACAACGGAAAAAATCCGTTGTCTATTAGCATTTTTCTTGTAGTGACATTGAACTTCTTGAGCATTTTGTCAACATCGTGAGTTTATGACAAGATACTTTTCCCTCCAATATTTTGCTAATCTTGATTTTGAGAATCACATTAATGATATCTTTAATGTTGAAATTTTGATTCAACATCCTTTTCATGTTGTTGATCAATTTATGATTATTGCTTATGATTAATACACCTTCGATGCAAACACAATTATCGCACTCGTTGATTTTAAACCCATTGGACAACATTATTGTGTCAAAATTTACATGCCATTATTTCTCTTGGTAGACCACCTTAAACTCTTCAAGTTGCTACATAAAAATTTCCTCCTTCAACTCTCTATTCAGAAATATAGTCTTATCACCCATCTGATGAAGTTTAAAATTGTGTAGAGCAACAAGTCTGACTATTGGCAGGCTTGGGATGAGATTTATCACATGGCCCCCATATTTGAGGAGTCCCATATAAAAAAAATAAAAGAAAAAAAAAACTATGATTTACATATAAAAGTCCACAGCCCGTAAGAAAACAAAAGTTGGAGTGCGTTTGATTCTTCATTTTGTAAGAAACTATCATATTATATTATATAATAATTTTTTTTGTGTGATTATACCTTGTTAAATTTCTTAGAGGGGCTAATTTTAATAATTATCAAATGCAAAATTGTTTGAGACAACCCTGTACAAACAACAATAGTAAGAAAGCACCCGAATGTATGTAATCCTTGTTGAAGGAGAGTATCTGTCAAAGAAATTATATCATTCTTCTTATTTAAACCCTTTTGTCACAAGCTAGGTTTTGTACTTATCTATTGATCCATCAACTTTGTATTTCATCTTTCCTCTTTGAATTTATTTGCATCTTGAAGGTTTATAGTGCGGTAGCAGATTAACCACCTATCATGTATGATTTTGCATGGTAAAATTAATTTTACTATTGATAACTTTTCTCTAGAGAGGAGCATCGTGATTGAAAAAAAAAACTTTTTGAACAGATATAAGCTCATAATAAAGAGCAATATTAAAAAAATTGGGACAATATCCCTCTTGTTGTGTCTGGGTTCTTTACTCGCATGTACGAAACTATTGGAAGCTTTATGAGATCTTTTGATAAACTTCACATCCACCATTTTTTGGCAAGGATATTTTCAAAGAATACAATATTCTAGATTCAATCAAAATTCCCTTAGATATACTGGGGCTTTTCAATTTGTGCACCAAAAAGTAATATGCACTGCTACTATATGCATACCCAATGAATATGCAATCAGTCGTGTTAGGTCTAATTTTAACTTGTTTGGGCTGATGTATTTCAACATTTGCCAAAACCTTTGCCAAACAACCCTATAGAGTATTTATAGGATGACTTGCGCTCCTTCCACAACCTGTACAGAGTTTAATATTTTTCTTTGTGTGGTACTTTATTAAAAAGTGTGGTTCATTGTCAAAACTGCTTCCCCAACATGTTCTAGGATTACACATAATTTGACCAACATAGTATTTATCATTTTTTTGTTTTTTTGGTCGAAAATGCGGAATTAGATAAATAAAAAAGATTATAATTACACAGTACTCAGGCACACCTGAGGGGTTTACAACACAAGGCAACATAGCTTGGCCGGGGGGGGGGGGGGGGAGGGAGGGTTCAACAAAGTTCCCTAGAACTATGTATAAATGGAATATACCTCAAAATACAAAGGCAAAATCAAACTCCTAAGTTATGTCAAATCCGCATAATAAAACCCCAATTGGAAACAGGGCGTGCCTCATTAAAAACTGTGACGCCCCACCCTTATAAACCTTAAACATAGATTACTTTTAACCTGATTAAATATGTATGTATATATATATATATTATTTGTAAACACCTATAACAGATTTACAAGATACAATTCATCTCACAAACCAAAACTCATTTACACCTATAAGCAAAGGTTTAATATTTACATGTCAAAAGTCAAATATTATTATACAAGCTCAAAAAGTACAACAAAATAGAACCCAAAAAGCATAGTAAGCCTATGGTTTAGCCCCAAAGGTCGTTATCCTTGTACACCGATCCTCAAAAGCTTGCTGAAGCACAAATATTATGCCTGGTAAGCCGTGAGCTTACATATCATCACACTCACCTACAATGCACAAACTAGGTGAGCTATAGCTCAGTATGCAGAAATCATGTATGTACAATAAGTTAAATGCTTGCAAAAACCTTAAAAGAGGCGTAAAATGCATACTAATGAAACCCTAACACATGTTTTATAATCTTTTATCTTTATAGGGCCCGTGACCCACCTACTATGCATCGGAAAGAGCTAGCTCAATAAATAATCATAATCATAGAGTCTATCCATATTTCAAATGCCACCGGCCCGACAAATCGAGCCTATCCATGTCTCACATGCCACCGACTCAATATATCATAGAGCATATCCATGTTTCATATGCCACCAACCTGGCAAATCAAGCCTATCCATGTCTCACATGCCACCGGCTCAACATATCATAAAGTCTATCCATGCCTCAAATGCCACCGGCCTTGGTACACTAGTAGTGATCAACATTACATTTTCCGTTTCTTTTCATCATATAGCGCATGCAAAGCAGGTTATATACAACTTATGCATGCACATACCAATGCTCGTGAATGTTATGTATATACAATATCAAATCAGCCATTCACACCACATAATTCATATCTATCAATATGAAGAAGCACAAGTCACAAATATCTCATAGCCAAATAATAGAAACAAGTACTATGTCTATACATTGTAGGTGCAAATGAATTTCTACTTACCTCACTGTCGAATGTTCGTATTCCTAAATCTCCTTTTAATGCATTTCCAACAGCAAATCTAATCATAATAAACTATAAATTACAATTCAATTTTGCCCACTGAAATTAGAAATAAGTTACTTATATTACATCCATTTCCCCCCAAATTATTCTCTTTAGTTAATGAAACCACTCCCAAAGGTACCGTAAATATCAAATATTTACCTAATTTCTAGGTTGTTACAATATGTTTAGAAACCTACCTCCAAAAATTTAACAATTCACATATAAGGTTGATTCATAAGAACATAAATATTGTGCATTGAAGGTTTATTTGATAAATTGGAGTAAGTTGCAATTAACATAAATCACTAGTCTTAATTAATAATTGTAAATAATAAATTGCCAAAATTCCCAACATAGGGCTGATCAAAATATGTTCCACACATTAAAGAAGTTAATTAAAATTTGTATATCATATTACAAAAGAGAATGATTAATGCGTATATCGTAATCATATTTAATGCTAAAAATAAAGAAGCTTGATTCAACTCAAACCCCCCCCCCCCCAACTAAACCAATTTGCATTATTTACAAGCTTTTCTATTCTAATTAATTTATTATTCCTAAACTATCACCAGCTGCTCCATTTATTACCATTTAGAAAGCTAATATTATAAATGATGATTTAGTACATACCTTTCATCTTTCACAAGACATTCTCCTCACGTCTTTTTCTTTCCTCCTCTTTAGCATTTTTTTTAATGAACTGATTAGGGATAAGTATTTATCTGGGTAAACCTTCACGTCTAAGCCACCGCCTATACTAAATATTATCTTATCTTTTTACTGTTTCTTTTTTTTTTCGATAACTTATACATATAGATAATTGTTGTTGTTGTTGTTGTTATTTTTATTATTATTATTATTATTATTATTATTATTATTATTATTATTCTTAGTAACTTGCCACGTGTAATTCTATTTTATTACTACTTGACACATACTCTCTCCTTCGACATTTGGCCCAAGGGGTTCCATCTGATAATGTAAACCCTACAAAAATCATTAACTATACAAAAAAAATAAAAATCAAACATAACTGGAAAATAAATAAAAATGCAATTTTAATAGCACATAAAATTATAAAATAAATGTGATGCATGAACTATATTAGCCAGTTAGTAGTGAGAGGCTTGGGGTATCACATCCTCCCCTTCTTATAAAAATTTTGTCTTCGAAATTCACTTACCTGAAGAGTTGTGGGTATTTCAGCTTCATTTCATCCTCTTTCCCAAGTAGCTTCTTCCACTGACGGGTTTCTCCATAGGACTTTGACTAGAAAAATTTCCTTATTTCTCAGTTGTTTCACTTCTCGTAGTAAAATTTCTACAGGCATTTCTTCATAGCTTAAGTCTGTTTTTTTGCTGGTTCATTGTTCAGGATGTGAGATGGATTCGCAACATATTTTCTCAACACAGACACATGGAACACATAATGTATCTGAGTCATTGATCCAGATAGGTCAAGTCTGTAGGCAACATCACCAATTCTCTCAACTATAGGAAATAGAACAATATACCTCGGGCTGAGGTTTCTTTTCTTAGTAAACCGCATTATTCTTTTCATTGGAGAAATTTTCAAAAACACCTGATCTCCTACTGCAAATTCTAGTGTTCTCCTTCTTTTATCTGCATAATTTTTTGTCGACTCTGAGCCGTTTTCAATCTCTCTCGAATCTGTGCTACCACTTCTGACATTTCTATGATCAGATTTGGACCCAAAAGCTTTCTTTCACCTACATTATCCCAATGTACCGGTGATCAACATTTTCTACCATATAGTGCTTTATATGGAGCCATTCCAACAGTTGACTGATAGCTATTGTTATAAGAGAACTCTATCAAAGGCAAAAACTTGCTCCATTATCCCTGAAAATCTAACACACAAGCTCTGAGCATGTCATCCAATGTTTGTATTGTCCGCTCTGACTGCCCATCTGACTGAGGATGATATGCAGTACTGAAGGACAACTGTGTCCCTAATGCCTTGTGCAGACTCTTCCAAATGGTAGAAAGAAATCTTGAATCCCTATCAGAAACAATAGATAGTGGAACTCTATGAATTATGACTATCTCCTGTATATATAGTTGAGCATATCGATCCATTGAATAAGTAGAACAAATAGCAAGAAAGTGAGCAGATTTTGTAAGTTGGTCAACAATAACCCAAATAGCATCATGTCCTTTAACTGTTTTTGGTAATGTTCTCCCATTTCATTTCGGAATTAGTAAGGGATGCAAGGTTCTTGGTGGCCTTTGATGTTCTGCCTTTACCTGTTGACATGTCAAACACCGTCCTACATACTGAGCAACATCTCTCTTCATACCTGCCCACCAATAATGCAGTTTCAAGTCTCTATACATTTTAGTAGCTCATGAATGTACTGAATACAGTGTCGAGTGTGCTTTTGCCATAATATTTTCACGTATATCATCCACATTAGGTACACATAATCGATTTTTGAGTCAAAGGACCCTTTCTTTTGATACCTGAAAATCTGATGCTATTCCTGAAGCAACATCTTTCTTTACTTTAGACAAATATTCATTTGTGTGTTGTCCTTGTTCAATTCTATTAAGTACGGTGGGTTGAAGAGTTAAAGCTGCTAGTTTTGCTTCCACTAATCCATACATCACAACTTCGACGTTCATTCTCTGTAGGTCTAGCAATTCCTATCTCTGAATTAAAGTCATCACAGTAGTGTTATGAGTTGACTTTTGGCTTAATGCATCTGGTACAACATTTTCTTTACCAGGATGATAGTTGATAACACAATCATAATCTTTCACTAGTTCCAACCATCTTCGTTGCCTCATGTTTAACTCTTTCTGCGCGAACAAATACTTTAAGCTCTTATGGTCAATATAGATCTCACATCGCTCTCTGTATAGATAATGTCTCCAAATTTAAAGTACAAATACCACTGCAACAAGCTCTAAATCATTAGTAGAGTAATTCTTTTCATATTCTTTCAGCTGTCTAGATGCATACGCTATTACCTTTCCATTCTGTATTAAAACACAACCTAAATCATTCTTCGAAGCTTCTCTATAAACTACAAAACCTTTATTGCCTGATGGGAGTTGCAAGGATAGGTGCTAATGTCAACCTCTTCTTTAGTTCTTGAAAACTTTGCTCATAGGACTCTGTCCATTGGAAGGTTACATTTTTTCTTATCAACTATGTTAGTGGAGATGCAATTTTTGAAAATCCCTCTACAAATTTGCGATAATAACCGACTAGACCCAAAAAGCTACGTATCTCTGAAGAAGTTGTAGGCTGTGGCCAATTGTTAATTGCTTCAACTTTACTTGGGTCAACTAAAATTCATTCTCCTAACACAATATGTCCCGAGAATACTACTCGGTCTATCCATAATTCACATTTCTTGAACTTAGCATACAACTGTTTCTCTCTCAAAATTTCTAACATTTTTCTCAAGTGGGTAGCATGCTCTTCTTTGGTCTTCGAATAGATCAAGATATAATCAATAAACACAATAACAAACTTATCTAAGAGATCTTTAAATACTCGATTCATCAGATCCATAAAGGCAGCTGGGGCATTTGTTAGACCAAACGACATTATTAGAAACTCATAATGTCCGTACCTGGTGCTAAATGTTGTCTTTGGAATGTCTTTCTCTTTAATTTTCAGCTGTTGATAACCCTATCGTAAATCAATTTTGGAAGATATTGCTGCATTCTGAAACTGGTCAAATAAATAATCGATTCTAGGCAAATGATACTTGTTCTTAACCATAAGTTTGTTTAGTTCTCTGTAATCTATACACATTCTCATACTGTCATCCTTCTTCTAAACAAACAAAATCGGTGCACCCCAAGGTGTAAGCTGGGTCTGATAAAACCTTTGTCTAGTAAATCCTGCAATTGTATCTTCAATTCTTTCAATTCAGTTGGTGCCATTTGATAAGGTGATTTTGATATCGGGACAGTCCCTAGGTATATATCAATTACAAATTCAATTTTTTTGGTCAGGTTGTAAGCCTGGCAGATCATCTGGAAATACCTCAGGATATTCTTGAACTATCAGTACTTCATTAACATATTGGCAATGTTGTTCTTCAGTGGTCACAAAACTAATCAAATAGTCTTCAGTACCACTTTCTAATAACCGTTGTGCTCTGACTACAGATATTAGTGGGAATCTGAAGTTCTTCTTTACTCCAACAAAGATAAAAGGTTCCTGCCCAGGACGCTGAAATATAATTATCTTTTTTTGACAGTCTATGGATGCATAATATTTCGATAGCCAATCCATCCCCAAAATTACATCATAATCATTCATATCAAGTACAATCAAATTAGCATAAAGTTCTCTACTGTCAATCGGGATAATACATGCTCATAATATTTGATTTGTTTGTTTCAACTCTCAAGAGGAAATCACTACATTGTAACCATGAGATCAGGTTCCCTACCTAACTTTCTCACATACTCAGTGGATGCAAATGAATGCGTAGCTCCAAAATCAAATAATACGAATATTGAAGTACTAAAGATATAAAATTTACCTGTTACTATAGATGGGTTTGCCTCAGCATCTTCTAGTGGTCCTGGTGCTTTACCCTGATTAGTTCTCAGACGCTTGCCTGAATCTCCTTATTCCTGTCCTTATCCCTGTCTAAATTGAAAACTAGGTCTTGGGCCCTAAAATTGATGTGGCCTTTTCATCTCATTTCCTACCCAACGATGTCCCTGTCTTTGTGTGAACTGACATCAAATCTCCTGTGCATGACGTATTCTTTGTTTAGCTTGCTCAGCCACCAGTGCTCTCTCAACAACCTGTGAGTAAGTAACTCCCTGCATAACAACTATACAAACATCTCTATAAAGCTTTGGTCTCAACCCTTCGACAAACCTTTCTACTTTCAGTGCATCAGTTCTAACCATGTGCTCCGCAAACATTGACAACTGCTCAAATTTGGAGATGTAGTCTGTAACTATCATAGGACCTTGTCTCAACTGTATAAATTCATTCATTTTTATCGCACGGATCGAAGTAGTGAAATATTTGTTTTTGAAAAATTCTTTAAAGTTGTTCCAATCATAGTGGTTACATTCTCAATGGCCTTCATTATGTCCCACTAGTATCCAACACTCCCCCATAACATAAAGGACGTACACAACACCTTTTCCTTGTCTGGTACTCTGCTGTACATAAACATATTTTCTATGGTTCTGAGCCAATCCTCTGCAGATGTGGGATCCACTACATTTTCAAATGTTGGCGGGTTGAGCTTTATGAACCTTTCCTCGATCAGCTCTCTATTCTACTCGAGGCTGTGGCTGGTTCATCTTATTTCTTTGTTGTCCACCAACATTTCTTTGTTTGATTAGCTGTTGAATTTGTTGTGACTATTGTTCCACTAATCTTGTCAATCTTTCGATAAGTGCATCGTGATCAGTGCTTGCAGCTTGTGCATTTTGTTCTGGAGCTCTATTTTCCCCGCAACATTCACCTCTAGTTCTCACCATGGTATTACTGACTGTACTCAATCCTAGATCACAGGCTAATATAACTCCAGAAATATATAATGCAAAACAAAAATAAATAAAATTTACCAGCATGATTATGCTCTACAAGTTTTGAGCTCGTGTACATGAACAATCTACAGGGTATAAACCTGGCTCTGATACCACTCTGTGACGCCCCACCCTTATAAACCTTGAACATAGATTATTTTTAACCAGATTAAACATATACGTATATATTTTTTTTTTGTAAACACCTGTAATAAATTTACAAGATACAATTCATCTCACAAACCAAAACTAATTTACACCTATAAGCAAAGGCTACTATTTACACGTCAAAAGTCCAATACTATTATACAAGCTCAAAAAGTATAACAAAATAGAACCCAAAAGCATAGTAAGCCCATTGTTTAGCACCAAAGGTTGTCATCCATATACACCGATCCTCAAAAGCTTGCTGAAGCACAAACATCATGCCTGGAAGCCGTGAGCTTACACATCATCATCACGCTCACCTACAATGCACAAACTAGGTGAGCTAAATCTCAATAAGCATAAATCATGCATAAACTTTAAAAGAGGCGTGAAATGCATACTAATGAAATTCTAACACATATTTTAGAATATTGTATCTTTATAGGGCCCGTGACCCACCTACTGTGCACTGAAAAGAGCTAGCTCAATAAATAATCATAATCATAGAGGCTATCCATGTCTCACATGCCACCGGCCAGACCAATCGAACCTATCCATGTCTCACATTCTACCAACTCAATATATCATAGAGCCTATCCATGTCTCACATGCCAACGGCCTAACGAATCAAGCCTATCCATATCTCACAGGCGACCGGCTCACATGCCACCGTCCTGATGAATCAAGCCTATCCATGTCTCACATTCCACCGGCCTTGGTACACTAGTAGTGGTCAACATTACATTTTCTGTTTCTTTTCATCATATAGTGCATGCAAAGCAGACTATATACAACTTATGCATCCACATGCCAATGATTGTGAGTGTTATGTTTATACAATATCAAATCAGCCATTCACACCATATAATTAATATCCATCAATATCAAGAAGCACAAGTCACAAATATCTCATAGCCAAATAATACAAACAAGTACTATGTTTATGCACTGTATATGCAAATGGATTCCTACTTACCTCACTGTCGATTGTTCGTATTCCTAAATCTCTTTTAATGCATTTCCAACAGCAAATCTAATCAAAATAAAGTATAACTTACAATTCAATTCTGCTGTCTAAAATTAGAAATAATTTATTCATATTACATCCATTTTCCCCTTAATTATTCTCTTTAGTTAATGAAACCACTCCCAAAGGTACCATAAATATCAAATATTTACCTAATTTCTAGGCTGTTACAACATGTTTAGAAACCTAACTCCAAAAATTTAGTAGTTCACATATAAGGTTGATTCATAAGAACATAAATATTGTGCAGTGAAGGTTTATTTGATAAATTGGGGTAAGTTGCAATTAACATAAATCACTACTCTTAATTAATAATTGTAAATAATAAATTACCAAAATTCCTAACATAAAATATGTTCCACACATTAAAGAAGTTAGTTTAAAATTTTATATCATATTACCGAAGAGAATGATTAATGCGTATATCCTAATCATTTTTAATACTAAAAATAAAGAAACTTAATTCAACTCAAACCCCCTCCCCCAAAAAAAATTTGCATAATTGAGAAGCTTTCTAATCTAATTAATTTATTATTCCTAAACTATCACCATCTGCTCCATTTAATACCATTTAGAAAGTTAGTATCATAAATGATGAATTAGTACATACCTTTCATCTTTCACAAGATATTTAGAGAAGTCTCGCCTTATGGATTACTACCGAACCCCTCTTGCTTCGGCCAACATACTTAAGAGCACTCAAGATGGATGATAACACCTTATCAATGTTGAGTCATCCCTTTACTTTGTTCCAAATTTCTCTTACCGCACCACATCTGAAAAACAAATGGATGTTAGATTCATCAAATGCATTACACAACGGACATACCTGAGAGATATTTAGGAACTGCAATTTGTCAGCTGTCTTTAGTCTGCCCTTGAGTGTGAACTAAAGTGTCATAGAGAACTTAGGCAAAATGAAAGTTTTCCAAATAGCCCGATGCCAGTACAATGTCCTGCCCATCTCACGTAAGAGATCATATGCCGCAGCCACTCCATTTCGCTCAAACCACTTCATCATAGTGATAACCACATTTGCGACACTCCCACCATACTTCTCCAAGAGTGTATCTCGAATTCTAAGCATATTCTTGATAAGCGGCGAATCCCTCATATTTTGTTGCACCTCCCAGATGCTTGCACCCTTAAGGTACTTGCCATGGACCTACTTAATCCATAG
The DNA here is from genome assembly GCA_028749325.2 of Caryopteris x clandonensis. Lineage (NCBI taxonomy): Eukaryota > Viridiplantae > Streptophyta > Magnoliopsida > Lamiales > Lamiaceae > Caryopteris > Caryopteris x clandonensis. The sequence goes on along the minus strand of JAPYKT020000024.1, from coordinate 3,624,351 downwards.
TGAGTCCTGTTTGCTATGGATATTCCACAAAGTTTTTGCTAGAAGGGCTTTGTTTCATATACTCAAATCCTGTAGCCCCAGGCCTCCTTCATTTTTGGGCTTACACACCTCCCTCCATGCCATAGGGGAGACTTTAACACCCCACATAAACCTTTTCACAAGAGTATTAATATGATCTATAATATTTGCAGGTAACGGTAACACCTGGATCCAAAAACACTCCACACCTTGTAATACTAAACAAACTAACTCAATTATGCCTGCAACGAAAAGATTTAAGTTAGTCCATCAGTGAATAAGTCCAGAGATAGAATCTATCAAAGAGCAATAATCATTAGTGTGCAATTTCTTCGTTGCCAGCTGGTATCCCCATATACTTCACCGGGAACTCCCCTAAAGGAAATTCCAACATATCCATTATGCACTGTTTCTCATAAAGGCATACTCCTCCCATAAACAGCTGAAATTTACTCTTATTGATGGTGAGCCCTGATGTCTTTGTAAACTCCATGAGAGCATTATGTAATACTCTCATGGAAGCCACATCCCCCCTGCCAAATAAAAGTAAATCATCAGTGAATGCTAAATGGGTAATATTATTGGAATCACAGTTAGGATGGAACTAAAAATCAAACTCCCTGTTTGGTTGTGCAAGTAAGCGAGATAAATACTCCATATAAAAAGGAATAGGATATGAGACATTGGGTCTCCTTGGTGCGGGCCCCTATTTTCTTCAATGAAACCATGATTTCCCCCATTAATGACCAATGAATAGGTGGGGGAGGTCACACATGTCGTCACCCAATGTATAAAACATGGATGAAACTAGAGCTCTGTAAGCACTTCATGGAGGAATATCCAAGAAATGGAGTCATATACCTTGTGCAAATCTTTCTTCACCATGTGTCTAGGCGAACTCTGCTTCTTTCCATAGCTATTCAAAAGCTCTTGCGCAAGAAAAATATTATCAGTTAGACTAGGTCCTTTAGAAAAAGCTGACTGTGCATGATTTATAATATTATTCACAAACGGTTGCATGCGCTTGGTAAGTATCTTTGTGATGGTTTTATGCACCACGTTCGTGCATGTAATGGGCCTAAAGTCAATAACTGTCGGATTATGCTTTTTTTGTATGAGGATGATATTTGTATGATTCAACTCACAAAGAAGGATGCCATATAGGAAGAATTCCTTCACAACTCATACTACATCCGGTCCCACAGTATCCCAATTCTCCTTGAAAAACGTAGAGGGAAAACCATGAGGCCCTGGAGCTTTGTCATTGGCAATGTCAAAAACTGCTTCCTTAATATTCTCTTCGGTGACTTCGTGCACCATCCTCCATCTATCAGTCGATTCTAGACACGTCCCCTATGCAAAAACCATTGGGATCGAGTTCTCTGTCTCTTTTGCTATTCTAAATAGGTCCTTATAAAATTGAACGAACGATACTATGATGGTCTCCAAATCAAATTCTGGTTCGACATTGTCCTTGCACAAAAACAAAATAGCATTACGAGCATTTCTATTCCCAACTAAGGAGTGAAAGAAACTAATATTCCTGTCCCTAATGTGCAATTGAAGGCCTTTGGATTTATGCATAAATAATTATCGTTCAACCTCTTCTAGGAATATAGTTCTCTTTCTCAGGTCCATCTTCTCCTCTACTAGCTGTGGATTGAGTGGGTCAGAATCCACTCTAAGTTGTGTCGCCTCCAACTAGGAACGATAAGCTTTGATCCTTTTAACCACCTCCCCTCTGGAGGCTCCTTAATTTGCACGCTAGCTGTAATTGGGCCTTAGGCTGAGCCTGCACATTCCAAATCCTGTCCAAACTAGGGAGATATTTAGGACTCGACATCCACATATTAAAGAATTTGAAGGGTCACTTGAATGTCACAACTTCTTCAAATAAAGTGATGAGCGCTGTCAAGTGATTTGATAGAGTACCCCTGGGGAGAAAGTTTGCCCTGCAATAAAAATTAGCTCCACGCCACGAATTATTAGTAAGAAATCTATCAATTTTGGAAAACTTGGTAGAATCAGTCCAAGTAAAATGGCAGCCTGTAGATAGAACATCCTCTAGGCTGACGTATCCATAAAATCCTTATATTCTTTTTCCAATGGGGTTCCACCACCGACCCTCTCTGATAGGTCAAGAATACAATTGAAATCACCTGCAACTAACAAGGGAAATGTTAGTGGTACATTAGTAGTCAAAGAATTCCATAACTCTCTTCTATCCATCACCTACCACAAACCATAAACAAGTGAGAAATGAAAGAAATTATTAGAGATCCTACACCTAACATTAGCATGCAAGACTTGCTTCTCTCGTCGAATAACACTAACATCCATAGTAAGGGGATTCCATAAAATAAGAATACGGCTCCCCTAACCACATCAAAATTAGTATCCACTTCCCATTTGTTACCCTGTTTTACCAAAAAAGATTGAAAAGATTTACCGGTGAACTTAGTTTTCAGTACACTAATTATATTCGGTTTGTGCAGTAGCACAAAATTAGCAAACACAGTATGCTTAAGAGGTTTTTGCAACCCATACATTCCATGTTGTGATGATCATGGATGACGGGAGATAGCATGTAACCTCCTTGAAACCCCAGCCTTACTAACTAAGGTAGCTCATATGGCATGAGGTTTCTGTCCAGCAGCGGCCTTACCCCGTGTATCGACCTACTTAGATAAAGAAGGTTGGGAATTAGCTTGTCTTACCAGATTCAGGGGAGAAGAGCTAGTTAAAAGTGACGGTCCATCCACATTGAGCAAATTGCGTAGCGCATCACTTGAATAGTCAGCATTCTCCTGCACCCTCTCTCCAATTTGTTGGCCAACCATAGCTCGAGGCTGAGGACAGTTGGGTTCTATCTTTACCTATGCCTTCATACATTGTTGTCCATTCTCCCGGCCGAGATCAAGTTCTTTATCGTCGGGGTGAGTAGAACCTGCAGCCAAAGAAATATTAGGCACAATAGGATTCTCTTCTACACCTACCTCCTTATCATTGGATACTGGAGATGGAAAATGTATGTGTGAATTAGCCAGCTGTGGAGTCTGAAGAAGGCTTTTAGGACTTCTAGACCCTTCGGGTTGGTCCCTAACACTGACGTGAATAATAGTCCCCTCCACGTTTAAGGGCCCCTTCTCCTTTTGGACCTGCTTATATTGGCGGGATCTGCTTTTAAACACAGTCCTCCCCAGTGTACACCTTCTCCAAACTCTGGATCTCCCACGCACTTGATCCATTTGCCATTCACCTTGAGCATCCCTCGCAACTCGATTCAAGTTAGTAACTTTCTCCTATGATTTCCTGCACTCAACATTGCTATGCCCAACCTTACCACACGTGAGGCACATCTTAGGAAAATAATCAAATTTAACAAACCAAGTGAAAAAATGACCATTATGAAGTTTTAATGTAATGCATTCAGGTGGCTCCTTGAATACGTTGACTAGAACTTCAAACCGAAGCTCGTCAATATTATTTTTTACCAAAGTTCTAAAGTCCACTACAATCGGGAGCCAACACTGAAGCAATTTTACCAATTGCAGACGGGTTCCAAAGCTCTAGTGGTTCCAAATATATTGAACTTCTTGAGCATTTTGTCAACATCCTGAGTTTATGATAAGATAATTCCCTCCAACATTTTACTAATCTTGATTTTGAGAATCACATTAATGATATCTATGTCTTTCATGTTGAAATTTTGATTCAACATCCTTTTCATGTTTTTGATCAGTTTTTGATTATTGCTTGTGATTAATTTATGATGATTATGATCAATTTCTTGAATAGACATAAGCTCATAATAAAGAGCAATATTAAAAAAATGTGGACAATATCCCTCTTGTTGTGTCTGGGTTCTTTACTCGCATGTACAAAACTATTGGAAGCTTTATGAGATCTTTTGATAAACTTCACATCCACCTTTTCTTTGCAAGGATATTTTCAAAGAATACAATATTTCTTGATTCAATTCCAATTCCCTTAGATATATTGGGGCTTTTCGATTTGTGCACCAAAAAAGTAATATGACCTGCTACTGTATGCATACCCAATGAATATGCAATCAGTCGTTGTTTGGGCTTTTGCCAAATACCCCCATAGAGTATTTATAGGATGAATTGCGATCCTTCCACAACCTGTACGGAGTTGAATATTTTCTTTTGTGTGGTACTTTATTAAAAAGTGTGGTTCACTGTCAAAACTGCTTCCCCAACATGTTCTAGGATTACACATAATTGACCAACATAGTACTTATCATTTCTTTTAATGTCTAGTTCTTGCATTCAAAGAACACCTTTAGATTGGAGAGAGCATGGTGATGTAGTTTGATGAATTATGCTCTATTCAAAACATATTATAACATTTGAATTAATATATTATAATCTGAAATGCCATAAATCAAAACACTCTAGTATATAATTAGAAGATAGTTCAACATTTTCTTACCATTCGGCGTACATAAATTACATTCCTAGTGAAAAATCTCTTATCTATATAACCTCTATGAAGGAGCTGTTCACAGTTGCTCAAAATAATTTTTTCAACTTAAAAAGGCTAGCTTCAGACCATGAAAGACTAGTTCAGAGTTTGAAGCTAAATTCTCCTAGATGTTTTGGACATACTACACACCTTTCAACAACTCCTTTCAAAAAGTTAACTTCAACACCACATTCGCAACGCTTGCAATCATAGTTGGACCAAAATTTGCCATGTAAAATTTTATTTCATTGGCAGGGGGCATAAGTTGAGAACACATCATTATCGGAACAAACATGACGAGTAGTCTCGGTATCAACATACCACTCCCATGGTTTTCTACCAAGTTGGGTTTAAACATCACTGCTGACATATCCGTATCACACAACCCATTGTGCTCATTGTCATGTTCAACTACATTAACACTTGGTTGCTTGACTTTGTTCTTTCTCGGTGATGCATGTCAGTCTTTGCTGTATGATTAGACTTGCCACAATTGTAGCATTTTCTTTTGAACTTTGGGGCCTTTGAAAGGTCTTTGCTCTTTTCCGCTTGGCGCTCTTTTTCTGGAAGAGCCTTGTTCAAAAGTCTACTGAGAGACTTTGTTCAACTTAGAGTCTAACTTTCGATTGCCTTCTTTGATGCACAATCTCATAACCAAGTCTTCTAAGTTAGTCTTCTTTTTCTTATGCTTATGGCAGCTCTTGAAGTCATTCCACCTTGATGACAACTTCTCGATTAGTGCGACCATTTAGACGGCTTTCGACAATGTCATACCCCTACATGAATTTCATGCAGAGTCAACTTAAGTTCTTGGAATTTTTTCATCATGTTTTTTAGTTAGCCATAGGAAACTCCAAAATATGTCCAACTACGAATTTTATAGTTCCGATATCCTCAAATTTGTCCTTCTCCAAAAACTTCTAGAGCTCTTTGGAGGTTTTCACACCTCTATACATATTGTACGTCACATCACTATGTCCTTGAAGGACATAGTTATGATTCAAAATGTCTCCTTGAGCCCATGTCTCATAGGTAATTAATCTCTCTTTGTCAGTTTTATCTTCAACAACGACCAGAGGGTCCTCCTTGAGATATATGACCATGTTCGAGGTGGTGAGATAAAAGAGCATATTTTGTTACCATCTTTTGAAATCAACAAGAAGGAATATTTTTGACTTCTTAGCTTGATGTACAATAAGAATGATTTTTGAAGTGGATGCCATTAGATAAAAGAGGTTTTGTCTATAAACCTGGACATCTACTTGTCCAAATTCATGTAAACATTCTAAGAGTTTGGGCTTGCCAAACCAAACCCATGTTCATTCCGAGCTAAGCCCAAGCTTGTTTCAAGTGACAATTGAACCCAGACTAATTAAGGTCCCCACGCTATCTCTTACCCCGATTCGGGTAGCTGCGCTCATGTGCGTGTGGCATTCGCAATTCGACCCATTGTTGTATATACTCTTAAAATTACTACAACACCTTGTAGTATATTAATTGTCCAAGATTTCATTAATAAATCAACATGGGAAATGACTTTTCACCTCCACGTGAGGTACCTATTTATGTGCTTCACTTTAATTATCAATTTCTCACTTATCAAAAATTTATTTTAAGAAATTCAAATACTATGATCATCTACGTGAAATTTAGATTAATATCATTAGTATATAATTCTTTAGAATTTAATTCAATCCATGTAAAACTTATTTTCCCAACGGAATTATCAAGCAAAACTTAATTTATACATTAATAATAATACCATAAAAAATTCTTACAACCAAAAAAAAAAAAAAAAGGAAAATAGTCAAAGTAGGAAAAATAGTAATTTTGCTCTATTCTTTTTTTGTTTTGGTATAATAATTTATGAATTTCCTTCACAATTCAAATTCAGCAGTTGGAAGAGCATGGAAGGAGGGTCTGTTTTTGCAAGTTTCCGGAGAAATCGGGCGGGAAATGATTTGAAGGCTTAGTGTTCCTGTAAATAGCGTAAAGCAACAGCTGCAGTAATCCCAGCACAAATCCAATTAGATTTGGTACCTGCCAGTGCCACCCAACAACCAAAATTCAATTCTCATTAGCAAATTATATTGCATGGAAATGTGGAATGTGAAAAAAATTCGAAATAAGAACAATAAAAAATATACATTTTCCGATACTGAAACACATTACATATTTGTGCAAAGTTCCATGTTGAAGTACTTTTCAGTGTCTAAATAGAGAGTTCTTTATTTAAAAAAAATATAAATAAAACTCCTACTATGGGTGTGACTGAAAATAATAGTCACATCACTGCAGTTGCAGATTTAGAATGGGGACGAAACGTGCTAATTTTTGAGGTGGATGCTTGTGCTTCAAAAAGAAGATGGGTCCCATCTGTCATTTTTGTGGAAATTGTTTGGACTCGTAAATATATTATGAGCCAGCTAAGATATGGGCCAATTTAAATTATTGAGTAGTTTAGGGTAGGGCCCTACCTCATTCAATTCAAATATTTGGGCCCCAAAAAAGTATATTAATTTATAAAATATTTTAAAGTTTCGACTTACGTCAAAACATTATTGGATTCAATTTGTTTGTGCTTATATGAACAACCATTTTATGACCCCTTATGGACTGATCAATAGATTCTATAGTTTAAATTGAATCTCACCTTTTACTATTAATAATCATCAAATACATATAGGTCAAACTACATCATCCCTAAACTATTTGCAAGATATAAATTAAATTGCTTTAAATAATATTTACTTTGTCGATTTTTTTTTAATTTCAATATATTTTTCCAAAAGATAAAAAATCTTTTAAATGATATTTCAATTTATTGTACCTCCATTTGATTAAGATTAAAAAAAAAAAGGTTATTAATTTATATGGAACAAAAGCCCTGATACTTTGATTGATATTGTTTGGACAGCAGAATCACAGCCACAAAGAAGAAGAAGCCTTGAAAATGAGCATCTGAAATGGACCCCACCTACCTATTTATGCCAATAGCCAAGATTTTATGGACTCAAATGCATCAAAATATCTCTCATCTAAGGTGGGTTTATTTATTTATTTTTTATAACTTTTTTTTTAATTTTTAAATTTTTTTATTCTTATAAATAAATAAATATATGTATATATATAATTTTCAGAAAAGGAAAAGAAAAAAAAAAAAGGAAGAAAAGGACTTACCCCTAGAAACCAGTCATCCACAAGAAGTGCATAAAATGTCCAAACCCCTCCGTTCAAGAAAAGGAAAAATGAGAGAAGGAACGGCATGTACTCCACGCTCTTCCTCGTCACAACTGTTTTCTGCAATATTATAGTACACGCCAAACATTTGTATGTAGGATCTCCATTTTGGAAGCTTCATTATAATTCTTATACCTATAATTTATGTCTATTAGCTTTCATCTTATTTAATATGTAATTTTTTATTTTATGAAATTTTTATAAAAACTTTTAATCTTTTTTCATTTTGTTCAACTCACGCCCAATTTAATTGAGATTTAAAAAAATTGTTAAGTTGTCTACGTTCAAGTAAAATATGTGTGTCCCGTCACAATTTTCTGTGATATATAATTCAGTGAAATAGAGTGTAAATTGAATAAAATTAAAAATTAGACACAAAGTTAGAGGTCATATATTGAATATACTCAAAATAAAATAAAAGAATATAAAATGGAAAGTTTGTCATAGTATATTGAATTTCAAAGTGTTGTCCCCACTAATTGGCTTAGGACCGCCCCTCAATAGATATATATATATATATATATATATATATATGGTTGTGAACAAGTTATTGATTAATAAACAAGATATCTTAGAATGGGGTTGTTTGTTGGATTCTTAAACCAATTTAATTTCTGACAATAACCTAGCTAGCTATAATATATGTATATATGTAATAAATTGTTGGAAGAAACTTGAAGTGATTAGGTTATGAGGTGTAAACTATAAAATAATGGGAGCTTGAAAGCTACTTCTACGAAACTCCAACTAATGACGTACCTTACTTTACACGACTAATTAATGTATATAACATTATAAATTTACTTTATTTATATTTGCACCAAAACATTTTCTCCATAACCATTTTATAATATACTTATACCTTAATCAATTATAAAATATCATAATCCATTCTATTTACAAGAAATATTGTTTTACTAGTTTTAATTTTTGACACAATAAGCGATGTTTTACAACTTTCAAGATGGAAATTAATATTTTTTTTAATTTACTCTTAATTTTTTTTAAATTTACACATGATGTAATTTTATACCATTAATTAATTAAGAGTAGAATAAAGACTTAATTTATTTCTTAATATGTTTAGAAAAATTTAAAACGACATTTATAGTGGATAAGAGGAGTAGTATTTAAGAAAAGTAAAAAAAAAAAATAGAGTTAAAAAAATCTTACCACAGCAGAAAGAGGTGAAGCATACATGATAACATTGAGGCCTGAGCTTATGAATCCAATCGCATCGATCCTACCATCTCCTTCCAACATCAAATATGTTACTGATAAAGCTGCTGCTAAGAATCCAACATTCACAATTCCAAACAGCATTGCTGTCTTAGCCTGCTCCAAAACACACACACACACACACAGAGTTAAGATGTATGTATGTACGTATATGTACTGAAATAGAGTTGAGGTTACCCTTTTGGAGGGAGGAGAATATAGAAGGAATAAGACAACATATAGGATCTCCACGACGACACCGAAACCATTGACAGTTGCTACAAGATAGCTTCCAGGTTTAATGATCCCATAGTATGTCCATAGAGATGAATTCAGCAGAGTACAAATGTAGGGAAGGCTCTCGAATTCCTCTGTCGATTTCTTCTTCACAATCCTCAAGAAGGTTTTCCTGCAACAATTCATTCATTCAACTGAATTCTTATTCAGTGCTGCATTCCAGCAAGTAGTTTTCTTATGAACAACTTACCCTGGAGAAAGGAACATAAGCACTGAGATAATATTCCCTGGAAATGATCCATAAAAGAGATTCATATTAAAGATTAAAGAGAGAAGTATGTATGTATGTATGAAGTTGTGGAGAAACATACCAACGACACCAACAAAGAAAACTAATGGCTCCATATTGATAGGAATACAAGAAAAGCAGAAGAGGCAATGAATCCCAATTCTGCTTATCTTGCGCTTCTTTGTGGGTACGTATATATTGCGCCAGCGCCCCTCACCCACCACAAAAACCTACTCCGCCCCCCCCCCCCCCCTTTTTTTTTTTTTTTTGTCCCAAGTTGCATACAGTAGCATATATGTGTGTGCATTAATCACTTTAACAAACGGGCTCTGACGAATGCAAGCTGTCTCTTTCCATCTCTCTCTTTCTCTCTCTACAGCATGCTTGTTTGAAGATGGCAGATGATATTTACGTTTAATTTTTTTTTTTTTTTATTTTATGACAAATTGGTCTTTTCGTTCGGGTATGTATACCAATTTTTTACTTCCGTCCTTTAAAGATTTGCCCAAAAAAAAAAAAAAAAAATATATATATATATATATATATATTCAAGATCCTATAATTAATAATCTTCTTTTGGAATAAATTATATATTTTGAAAAATTATAGTATATTATATTTTCATATTTTTTAAATTTTACTTTTATATTTTAATTGTTTGTTTTTGTAAATTTTCTATATTTTTTTAATATATAATTTATTATTTCTAAAAAGTTTTTATAAAAGTTTAATGCAATAATATTCAGCTAAGTAGATGGGGGCGTAATTCAATTATTGAATAACTTAATAATGCCATATCATCGAAGACTTGTGAGTAATATATCGGAATAAGAAATCAAATTTCCCTTATTTTATTGATGTTATGTGGTACATATATGTTTTTTTTGTTGTTGTTAAATTTGTATTTATTGCACTACTTTACATATCATATGACGATGTGATGATATATATATATATATAAATATAAATATATATATATATGTATATATAACATTTATAAATTGAATATATAGGGTTGATTATTTTTGTCAACTGTTCAATTACGACATTACTTTGATGTCTAAACTATGTTTTTTCGGTTTTCAACCAATACTATGCATTTGTCGCTATGCAACATTTCTATAATTTTCGGCAAAAATTCGTCCACATGACAGACACATACAAATTTTAAAGTTCTTCCATAATTATAGGTTGCAATTTTATTTTATTTTATTTATTTTTAAATAGAAAAGTAAAACTTAATTGCTCATCAGGTCTCCTCAATAAAAATTCAGAACTTCAATACCGATATCATTTACAGAAAAGATAACACGAGAATGTAAACAAGAAGAGTTCTAAAATGCAATAAATAATAGAAGATTAGTTTTTTTTTGTTTTATTTTTTATTTTTTTTTTCTTTTCAAAAACGTTTCTGCCGACACAACCATCCCACGATCAAGCCCAACAAGAAGCATGTCATCTCCAGCTTCAGTTGGATCGATCGTTAGAAAATTGGTTTATTAAATAGGTGTCAAACCTATTTTAATCGATTTTTTAAGTGATTAAATATTTAATTTTGGAGAAATTAAAAAGTGTATAACTAATCTAAGTTCCGAGTAGATAATTGTAGGGGGGTTGAACTTCTCAAAATCGATTTTCAATGAGTAAGAAAACTAATGCTCAAAGCCTATGATGTAATTAAATGACTTTCATCGGCAGGTGACCAAATGGGGTCACACATGCACGCGCTTGACTCGGTTTCAAACTCGGCCGCGGTCCGTGGCCTTGGGCTTCAAGCTTTGTAGGCTTGGACAAATGGACGTCCAAGTTCATATAAGTGTCAGAAGTTAATCTCCTGAAGTTATGAACATTATAATGGGGGGTAACCTTCAGGAGTTACTTCTCCCGCACGCACCTAAAAAGATGGATACCCGCATGCACCTGGACAAGTGGATCTCCAGGTTCATGTATCTGCCAGGAGTTGATCTCCTGAAGTTATGAACGTCATAATTGGGGAGTAACCTCTGGGAGTTCCTTCTCCCACATGCACCTAGACAAGTGGATGCCCGTATGTACCTGGACAAGTGAATGTCTGGGTTCATTGTAACTATCGAGAGTTAATGAACATTGGTCAAGGAGTAACCTTTAGGAGTTACTCTCGGGGGTTTGAATGCCCACTAACTCCATTAATTTGGAGACTTTAATTTCGGTTGGGTTTGATGCCTATATATAAGACCATATATGCATGCAAAAAACAACACCTGAAAAGCCTGCATCCAAATATTCGAAAAATCAAGCTTTCTAATGTGCACCCAGTTCTCTCATAGTTCTAGTTCATTGGAGCTTCTGGCCTAGTAGTACTACTACCTAGAAGACAAAAATCGTCATGTTTGGGAACGATACGTCAAACCCTGAGCACTAGAAGAGACGTATTTATTTTGTGGAGAGAGGTCTTCCTCGACTCAATTTCAACCATCCATTTCCAATCCAGTTCCAGTGTCCTGAAGTCATTTACGTAGTAAAAAAGATAAAGAACGTCAATTCTTCGTTGTCTTCACGATCCAAGAAATAGAAGAACAAAATTGTGTAGTTATTTTTCTTTTTTCTTTACTCTTGTAAGTGGGTGCTATAACCAATAATCGCAAAACGAATAATACTTTCGTTCGACCTTCTTTTTCCACATCCTCAATGACGAGTTCTTCAAGAGTCATTGCTTCTACTCAAGTTGAAAAATCCGAGAAGTTCATGGGGATTGATTTCAAAAGATGGCAACAGAAGATTTTGTTCTACCTCACCACTCTGAGCTTTGTGAAATTCCTCAAGGAGGACCCGTCCATGTTAGCTAAAACTGAAACTGATAAACGTGCCGCGTTTGATGCATAACACCAATGAAACTTCCTTTACTGTAACTATGTCCTAAATGGATTTGGCGATGCACTATATAATGTGTATACTATTGTGAAATCCTCCAAGAAGTTGTGGGAATCCTTGGAGAAGAAGTACAAAGCCGAAGATGCCGGCATAAAGAAATTTGTAGTTGGCAAGTTTTTGGAGTTCCACATAGTGGATTCCAAAAAAAAGCTAATGGAACAGGTTGAAGAGCTCCAAATGATCCTACACGACATAGCTGCTGAGGGAATGTCTCTTCCCGAAGCTTTCCAAGTTGCAACTGTGATTGAGAAGTTGCCTTCAAGCTAGAAGGACTTGAAGAGTTATCTCAAACACAAAAGAAAATAGATGACTTTAGAGGATCTTATTGTCAAACTCAGAATTAAGGAAAACAATCAGAGGATCGACTCCAAGTCGGCACAGGTCTCGATGGAGGCCAAACCTAATATGATGGAACAAGGCACCTCGGGCAAGATAAATAGGCTAAATGACAAAAACAAAAGGCCTATGAATTAGCCCCAGCCGAAGTTCCAATGTGTTTGCTACAACTATGACCAACCGGACAACATGGCCAAAGACTTTCGTCAGCCAAAGAGGAAGGGAAAACAACATTTGACTGCTAACATGGTGGAGAACAAAAACAAAAGGCATATGAATCAGCCCCAACTGAAGTTTCAAGGTGTTTGCTACAACTAGGGGTGTCAGCGAGCTGTTGGAGCTTGGCTCGGTTAAAACTCTATCAAAGTTTGACTCGACTAGGATCGGCTCGACCTCTAGCTCGACTCGAAACATTAATGAGCCAAGCCGAATTTACTTAGGTTTGGCTTGAAAGCTCGTGAACAGGCTCGATTATTTTTTCATTAATTAATTAATTAATTTATATATATTACCAAAAAAAATGAGCAATAAGTTACTCAAAATTTTTTTTATAAAAACTTATGAAAAAAGACATAAACTAAGAAGAATTGCAAGGAATAAAACAATTGTTGATTATTTTGTAATAACATTTTACTAATGAAAATATAAAATATTATTTATTGTGAGATTTTTTTAATGGTGTAAACTTTGAACTTTTTTGGTTATGAGATGTGATACATTTAACTATGAACATTATAATTTTCTTTGTTAAATTTATTATTTTCGAATGTTAAGTTCACGTTCTTCTCTTGCAAAGGATGAATTTTTTTAGAAAACGTTAAAACATGTATAAATTGTATGTATTACTAGAGCACAAAAATAAACCTGAGTTTTGTGTCGAGCCAAGCCCAACTCACAATTGCATATCACAAGCTCGAGCCGAGCCTAACATTTTGAGCTCGATGAGATTCAAGCTCGAGCTGAGCCTGAACTCAGCTTCTCGAGCTCGAGCCGAGCCTGCCCAGGCTCAAGCTCAGCTCATTGACAGCCCTAGCTACAACTGTGGCAAACCGAACCACATGGCCAAAGACTGCCGTCAGCCCAAGAGGAAGGGGAAACAACGTTCCAATGCCAACATAGTGGATAACAAAGAGCTCACCAACATGGATATATCAGGGTGGTGTTTGAAGCCAACATGGTGGATAACCCGAAGGAATGGTTTGTGGATACCGGTGCCACTTGTCATGTTTGTTCTAAAAATGAGGCGTTCTCCTCTTACATACCTTATACCAGAAGAAAAGAACCTTGCTATCTCCGAAGTGAGTTCTGACTTTTGGAAATGAGTTGCAATTGAAGGATTTGTTGCATGTCCCAGACATCCACAAGAATCTGGTCTCGGGTTCTCTCCTAGTTAACCATGGGTTTAGACTAGTGTTTGAGTCTGAAAATTTTGTACTTAGCAAGTTCAGACAGTTCCTTGGCAGGGGTTATTTTGATAAGGGGTTGTACAAAATTAGTGTAATGGTTGTACGTCGTAATGCCAAGAAAGATATGAATAAAAATTTTACCACAAAATATGTAGGTGAAGTTGTCTTAACGGCCAACCACATTCTTAATAAGATTTCACCAAAAGGTAAGGATGAAACTCTGTATGAAATGTGGAAGGGTCGTAAAGCATCTTACAAATATCTCAAAGTGTGGGGGTGTTTGACTAAAGTTGAAGTGTCTGGACTCAAATAAGTTCGAATCGTACCTGAGATGGTAGATTGCATATTTGTGGGTTATGCTCTCAACAATAGTACTCATCGATTTCTAGTTCACAAATCTAAAGTTCCCGATATAACAGAAGGCACTATGATAGAATCAAGGAATGTAATATTCTTTGAAAATATATATCCTTCTAAAAAAATATAGATGTGAGTTCCGAGAAAAGAACTCGTGAAGCTGCAGTTAGTTCTGCAAAAGTGAGTGAAGAACTAAGACGCAATAAGAGATCTAAAATTGCTACACCTTTGGTCCTGACTTCATAACTTACACTTTTTAAAATGAGCCAAAGACGGTAAAAGAAGCTCTATCTAGTCTAGATGCATCGTATTGGAAAGAAGCTATAAATAACGAAATTGATTTCATTATGCAAAATCATACTTGAGAGCTGGTTGATATTCCACGAGGTTGCAAGACCTTAGGATGCAAGTGGATCCTTATAAGAAAATATAAAGTAGATGAAACAATTGACAAGTTCAAAGCCCGATTGGTAGCCAATGGATTTAAACAAAAAAAAGGTTATGATTTCTTTTACACATATCCTTCTATGACGTGAATAACATCCATTCGAGTGCTCATCTCGATTGCTTCCTTGAAAAATCTTGAAATTCACCAGATGGATGTAAAAACTACGTTCTTTAATGGCATGTTGGAAGATAAATCTGTATGGATCAACCTGAAGAGTTTGTAGTACCTCGTCAAGAATGAAAGGTATGTAAATTCATTCAGTCACTATATGGACTTAAGCAAGCTCCAAAATAGTGGCATGTGAAATGTGATAACATGATGTTGTCAAATGGTTTGAAAATCAATAAGTGTTACAAATGTGTATATGTGAAAGGTACATCTACCTCATTTGTTATAGTTTGCTTGTACGTTGATGACATGTTAATCATGGGGAGCAGTCACAACATAATCATTAATATGAAATGTATGTTGAAATGTAATTTGGACATGAAAGATATAGGAATAGCCGATGTGATTCTCGGAATCAAAATTGAACGAACATTTAAGGAAATCATCTTGACACAATCTCACTACATTAAGAAAGTGCTTAAGAAGTTCAATGCTTGTGATGGTCCACTTGTAAAGACACACATCGAACTCAACATACATTTGAGTAAGAATAAAGGTAATCCAGTGTCTCAACTTGAATATGGAAGGATTAAAGAGGGTTTAATGTACATTACAAATTGTATGCATCTCAATCTAGCATGCTCGGTAAACAAATTAAGCAGGTTTACGAGTAATCCAAATAATGAGCATTTAAGATAGTTGAAGTACACCCTTAATTATGGGCTGAACTACACGAGATATTCATCTATACTTGAAGGGTAATGCGATGCAAATTGGATATCAGACACCAAAGACTTCTTCTCCATTAGTGCATACGTTTTCACTATTGGGAGTGGAGCAGTGTCATGGAGATCGACTAAACAAATGTGTATAACCCAGTCCACCATGGAATCAGAGTTCATAGCTTTGGACAAAGCTGCAGAAAAAGAAGAGTGGCTTTGTAATTTCCTAGTAGACATTCTATGCTGGAAAAAGCTTGTGGTAACAGTGATATTACATCATGACTACCATTGATAGCGCACAGTAATATGTACAATGGTAAGTCTAGACACCTTCGTTGTAGACATAACACCATAAGACATTTGATCTCAAGTAGTATAGTATCGATTGACTATGTAAAGTCAAAAAATAATTTAGTGGATCCGCTCACAAAAGGGCTAAATCGAGATCAGATAAACGAATTGTTAGAGGGAATGAGTTTAAAATCCACATAGCAAGAATCGACATAGTGGTAACCCAACCATGTTGACTGGAGATCACAAGAATTTTGTTCAATGGGAAAACTAAGGTATGAAAGTTTAGTTGGAACATTTGAAAAGTACTACCCTTCTTCAGAAAGCAAAAACCAAGCATTGAATCATGCAAAGTAGTGGTGAGGTTAAGTCCTTTGACTTTAATGATTCCTAAGCCTCGTTAAGGTAGAGTATGGAAGGACACTCGAGATAGGAGATTACCTATATAAGTGAGAAGTGTGGGCCACTTCAAAGTAACACTTATTAATACAAAGAGACCAAACAGACACAAACATAAGAATAAAATATGTTGAGCCTTTGTTGTGTTAATATTGTTGACTAGGTATACATGAAGGTCGAATAGTTCAAGACACTTTTTGAACTAAGACATCGGTATATCTGATGGTATTAGCTATGGAGGGTTCAAAGCCACAAACTAACTTTCCCTATACAATAATGTCTCTCGAGGAATGGGTTACGTGTCTGCATACATATAATCATTAATTTTCACGCATGTGGGGGATTCTTAGAAAATTGGTTTATTAAATAGGTCTTATACCTATTTTGACCGATTTTTAAGTAATTATATATTTAATTTTGGAGGAATTAAATAGTGTATAACTAATCTACATTCTGATTACATAATTTTTGTGGGTTGAATTTCTCAAAATCGATTGTCGATGAGTGAAAAAATTAATGCTCAAAGCTTATGATGTAATTAAAAGACTTTTACCTGTAGGTGACAAAATAGGGCCACACATGCCCACGCGCTCAGCTCAGTCTCAAACTCAGCTGTGGTCCGTGGCCTTAGCTTCTGGCTTTGTAGGCTCGGTTGTGGAGTCGAGTTTTATTGACATGCACTTGGACAAGTGGATGTTCGGGTTTATGTAAATGTCAAGAGTTAATCTCTTGAAGTTATGAAAGTCATAATAGATAGGTGGATGTTTAGGTTCATGTAACTGTTAGGTGTTAATCTCCTGAAGTTATGAACGTCATAATTGGAAAGTAACGTCCGGGAGCTACTTCTTCCACACACACCTGGACAGGTGATGCCCGTACGCACATGGACAAGTGGATGTTCGGTTCATTGTAACTGTTCAGGAGTTAATGAACATCATAATGGTCGATGAGTAATCTCCGGGAGTTATTCTTGGGGGTTTGAATACCCACTGACTCCATTAATTTGAAGACTAATCCCCAGTTGGGTTTGATGCCTATATATAGGACTATATTTGGATGCAAAAACTACACCTAAAAATCGTGCATCCAATTTTTCAAAAGCATTCTAGTGTGCACCTAGTTTTCACATATTTCTAGTTCGTTAAAGCTTCTAGCCTAGTGGTGCTACTACCTAGAAGACGAAAGTCATCTCATCTTTGGGAACGAACGTCAAACCGTGAGCACTAGCTGGGATGTATTAGTTTTACGGAGAGAGGTCTTCCTCGACTCAATTTCAAACCATCCATTTTTTATACAGTTCCAATTTTGCGAAGTCATTTCTAGAGTCAAGAAATTAAAGAACATTCGTTCTTCGTTGTCTTCAAGACCCGAGAAATAGAGGAAAAAATTTGTTTAGTTATTTTTGTTTTTTCTTTACTCTTGTAAGACATTGTTGGGTGTTATAACCAACATCAACATGAACAATTGGAAAAGAAGCAATATTTATTATTCTAGTTATAGGATCGATGACTCAAATTAATTAAAGCCTGAGCATCAATAATAATCGTATCTCAAATGTTGAGAATTTTGCATGTCACGTGTGTTGAAGTTCGCCTGGTCGAACTTATATATATAAATAATTATTTTGTCGTTTCTTCTCAATTGTGCACGCAAGAGTATTTATGAATAAGATCTAGTCCTCAAGCTTAAGAATAAAGTAGTTCGTAGAATAAGTCAACAAAGTAATAAGAAGAAGATCATGGAGCATATCCAAGAGTGGAGAAGTGGATATCTAAGAGTGGAAAACGTGGGTTTCAAGTCTGATAACCATAGCCTTGAAACAAGCTACAAATAGGGTGTAAAATTGGTCAGAAAATATGCACCGAGAATATTATTTTTGAATCTGATCAAATTGTTGCTGAGAAAGTTGTCATCACTTTTACTGCAACATTCTGGTCTTTTGTACAACAGATTATTCTAATATTCTAATCTGGTGTGTACGCTTTTAGAATGTTTTAATGAGTGATATTTTGTAAGTTTATTTTTCTCAACTTGTCTTCAGTCGTTCTGAATTTCATCTTAGAAATCAAGAACGTTAAGGGCTGATAGGTTAGATTAGTTCTTTCTCTCGATTCTTTTTGTAATTCTCTCTATATTAGTGGATTCTTTTTATCTTGACGGCACTCACAAGTTATTTATAACTTGTGAAAATTTATCTCGGTGCTATTTTTATTTTCCACTGCTGTATTTCATTGATACAGACTTTCAACATGGATGATCGAAAAAATGATGAAGAGGTTGTAAACGGACAAAAACACATAGTATGGAATCAAAACTAAAAAAAGAATTAGGTTAGATATCAAAATGATAGTAGAGATGGCAAAATACTGCTGATGAGTTAATGAAACTTATTAAATTTGTGCATTTTTTACTTGATATTTTTTGTTGGTTGTAATTCAGTTCTCAATTGTTAATTTACTTTCTCTGTTCTTAAATAAGTAAAAAAGGTGATAGGTGTGAGAAATTAATTGAAGATACATTATTATTGTTGGAAAAAAAGTGGAATGGGGCATATTGGGAATTTTGTTGGGATTTTTTATTATTTATGTTTTTAATTAATCACAATGTCAATGTCCAAGCACATTTCACGTGACTTGTTTTATAGCTTCTACGGTCACATCTACTCCATTGAATATTAACCCATGACAAAAATATCTGGATTAGTTTATAATAATGAGTAGGTTAATCTTTTTTTATTCCAAATGCAATTATGGGATCAGATCCTCTTGGCTAATTGCTGAATATCTCCTCCAACTTTTTTTTTCTTTTTTTCGTTTTTATTGTTTATTATTATGTTTCCACCTTTTGGATATAGAACTAAGCCATAAATGATTCAAGTCAAATTCAACGTATTGTTTAAAATATTATAGAGTTTCTAATATCGTGTTCGAGTTTATTTAGTTGTTAATTAAGTTTAATGTAAAAGAGTTCAAATTGAGGCGAACACAAGTCAAGCTCGAATAATTTAATTATATTTATTTTAACAAATTTTAGTTAATGAACTCAAGCCCAACTTTAAATTTTATCAAACATAAAAATATTTTTAAACTTACTTAATATTAGTGATAAATAGAATTTAAACAAATTTTTAGCGAATGATTTCAAATTAAGCTTGACTTGATTTTTGATCCAATCCAGAAACTTTGGGTCATCAAGTTCAGGGGTGATCAGTTGGACGATTTAGCTTAAAATTGAAACTGAATTTATGAATTTTGAGAGACTAAACCGAATCGATCACACATGGATAATCGAACTTTAATGGAACCGGAAAAGTCGATTAACCGGTTACGTTTGGATTGGGCTCAACATTTAAGCGTTATTTGTTGGGCCTTTTGTGTTGGGCAGTTGTACCAAAGTAAGGATGGATTCCGGCTCCAAAATGCTACAATAAAATATAATAATGACGTTAACTCGCAATAACTTAATTCATCAAATGTCAAAGGAGATCGACCTATATTACTAATCAAATGTTTACATAAAATTAAAGCTATTTAATCCAATTATTCAATAAAAATAATAATAAGTTACATGTCAACTTTTTTCTTTTAATTTTCTTATAAATTGCTCATTTTAGTATTACATAAGAAAGCATTAATCTATGCATATTAATACTGGTCATCTTATTTATATTAAATAAGATTGAATAATTTAATATTGGCAATTTGATAGGTTGTCAATCCACCAAATATAAATTAAACTACTTACAAAATACGAGTACAATGAAAAGTAGGTTCGAATTCATAGGGTATGGAGATTAAATTCTTTTGAACAAAATTAAACAAAAACCGGGAGGGGGAGGAGATTTTTACCTAATTAATTTAATACTGAATTAACTAATCTAGCAACCAAAAGCTTAGGAGGAAGCAATACATAGAAAATAATATGACAATAAAAACGATCAAAATAAGAAAAATAATAAGAAGAGAAATATCTGATTTAAGAGTTCAATATTCAATTATACTATTGATCATATGCCAACAAATAAATTCTTGTAATTCAAGCAATTAGCCATAGATTAATTATGATAGCCATATAAATCTTTCGTTTTCCTAATTAATTAACCAAACCTAGCATTCAGTCAATTCTTATCATAAATCGACTAGGCACGATAGCATTCAATGTCAATTAATAATAGTATTAATCTCAAGTGAAAACAGGTTATTGCTAATATCAATACTTGGAATAGCCACAATTATCAATATTAGCCCTATAGGTTCAATTAGGTTAAGCAAATAATGATAGCATAATTTGTCCAATCTAATGCTACAAGTCTCCAATCATTTACAATACTAGGAGTATATAGAAGAATAAATAATAATTTGATTTATCAAGTCAAATTAATATAAAATCTTTATAAAAAATCAATAAATCACAAAGGCCTCACAAAAATATAATTAAAATTGAATATAGAGCATAGAAAATCAATAAATCACAAAGGCCTCACAAAAATATAATTAAAATATAAAACCCTTAAATTATAATATAATAAATCATAAACATAAATATCATCATTTATTATCAGAAATAAAATGAAGAAGAAAAGAAAATAAAAAATAGAAGAAAACTTACTACATGAAGAAAGAAAGAAAAATTCTTGTCTTCTCTCTACAAGTGTCCCCAAACTGCTCCAAAAAAGTAAGAAAGAAAAATGGATATAATTCTTCTTTTCTCCTCCTTGCCTCAATTTCTCTCCTCCTTGCCTCAATTTCTGCAGGTGCTCCACAAAGTGAGGAGGAATATTTGTCTTCCCCTACTCATAATAAGACTTTTGGGCCCAAAATGGGCTTTTGGCATTTTTTACCATTAATTTAGAAATAATAACAAAAGTTCATTAAACTAAAATCTTAAGTCCATAAGAAAAATATGGGCTAAGTTCTTCATCTTCGGATGTCTTTACATTGGCTCGTTTTGTTTGTTAATTGTTCTTTTTCTTCGATTTTTCTCCAATTATAATTAATTATTTCTCTGAAATAAGAATAATTAATTAGATCAATTAATTACATTTTGAAAACAAAAATAAGGAGGATATGAATATAAAATATAGAATATTATAAACACATCGAATTCCCCTACACCTAAATCATGCTTGTCCTAAAGCATGCGTAAGGAAGTAGCATAAGGTGATAAACAACATAAATATTCTCATAAAAGCGTCTTCCTCTCAAGGTAAATCTCCCCTACAATGTTCTCAAATTGCTGTGCAATGAAGAAATTAAGATGACAATTCTACAAGAGTAAGTGATCATGATTCCACGTAAATTCAAGCAAAATCCATATGTCTTGTCAATTCTCAACAATTTCAATAAGCCCCAATGTGACAAATCCAACACTTCACTAATGGTTTCATTCAATTTGCTATTTTATGTATGAATGGGATGTGTATATTGTAACATTCAATATCAAAGCATGACATATCATTACCATTAGCTTGCTTATGTATCGAATTTTCACCACTTTTGTTATGTGTTCATGAAAAAAAAATTAAAGGATATTTCCAAGCGTTATAATGAGGCCATGGGTAAAGGTGGGATTAATATAAGTTAAACAAGTCAAGAAGATATGTGAATTTACACACAAAGTCCAAGATGACAAATAATCCACCTCCATTTCCACTATTCAACATGAAACTTATTTCTCCCATTCTCACTTGATATTTTTCAATTTCTTCAAGCTCAATCATGTATAAACAACCAATTAGTAACATGTGTATTACCCCATTTACAACTCCCAACACCAAAACAATATAATATTATGCACCATTAAGGAGTGTAACAAAATACAAACCACTTTTTTTATTTTTCCTACCCTTCTTTATCGTGGCAATGATTTTTTTGTTCTTTTTTTTTAATTGCCATAATAACTTTTGCTTGATAGTGCCCAACCTCTCTTTAAACTCCAACTCCTTAAACTATAATATTGACATGCATTTCATTCACACACTTCTTGACAAGAAGGGTGGTTCAATCAAAATGGATAAAATGAACAAAAATGGTTAAGAGGCTCGTCATATACTTATTAGAACAAGAATCTGGCTAAAGGCACAAATGAGCAAACTACGGGAAATTGTATATGTATAGATTCAAAAGAAAAGCCATCAAATGGTTAAACCTAAGTGCCCTTATCATTTTTAATGCATGAACACATTATGTGGTCTCAAAATGCATATTAATGCAAGTTCTAGAATGAATATGTGCTTGATCACACAAAAAAACAAATCCATGAAGCATAAAATATGATTATTGCTTATAAGGCGCAAAAGCCCGCAAAAAGAGGTTATTTTTTGTTGAATTGTGCACATTTTTGTTTTATCCATTGTCAAAAATTATGAGACACGTCATTTTGAAGAACAGACAAATATTAATCAATCTTACGTATTTCTTATAGATATTATCATTCTTATTTTAAGAAAGCTTTGCAATTCAACAACCAAAATCAGCATTTATGCACTGTATATCCCTCTAATTCATAGAATTTTTTTTTTTGAAAAAAAAAAAAGAATTCAGAGATACTTCAAGGCTCCATGATCAGAGTAACATACACCTTAGAACCAAGCAAATAAGACCGAAATTTATCTAAAGCAAAAACAATTGCAAGAAGTTCTTTTTCAGTGATTATGTAGTTGGCGTTGAGCTGAATCCAAGGATCTTGAAACATAATAAATGACATGACTCTTCTTATCAACTCGTTGGCCTAAAACAGCTCCTACGGCATAATTGCTCGCATTACACATGATTCCAAAAGACAAATTCCAATCAAGTGATTGGATAATTGGAGAAATGGTCAACATAC
Organism: Caryopteris x clandonensis; assembly: GCA_028749325.2. NCBI lineage: Eukaryota > Viridiplantae > Streptophyta > Magnoliopsida > Lamiales > Lamiaceae > Caryopteris > Caryopteris x clandonensis. Next base: position 3,601,056 of record JAPYKT020000024.1, on the reverse strand, counting down.
ACTTGAGCTTGTCAAATGCTGACTTGCAATCTTCACCAAACTCAAATGGCACATCCTTTTGGAGCAATTTGGACAAAGGCAAAGCAGTCTTCGAAAAAATCTTGATAAACTTATGATAAAAATATGCATGCCTAAGAAAATCTCGAACCTCTCTAACTTTAGTAGGATAGGGGCCTTTGCTTTATCAACTTCAATCCCTCTAGGAGAAATCACATGACCTAACACAATGCCACCAGTCACCATAATATGACATTTCTCATAATTCAATACCAAGTTAGTTTCAACACACCTTTTCAAAATTTTAGACAAATGGCCTAAACAACCATCAAATGAATAACCATAAACGGTAAAATCATCCATAAACACTTCAATGCATTTCTCAATAAATTCCAAAAAGTTACTAAACATACATCTCTGAAATGTAACTAGGGCATTGCATGGACCAAATGACATCCTTCTACAAGCGAATGTTCCAAAAAGGCATGTGAAAATTGTCTTGTGTTTATCTTCCTCAACGATCACAATTTGATAGTAACCTGAATATCCATCAACGAAGCAAAAGTAAGCTTTACACTAATCTTTCTAACATTTGATCAGTAAAGGTAAAGGGAAATGGTCCTTTCTAGTGGCTAGATTGAGCTTTCTAAAATCAATGACCATTTGCCATCCAATTTACACCCTCATTGGCACCAACTCATCATTTTTATTTCTTACCACAGTGATGCCAAGTTTATTGGATACAACATGAATTGGGCTCACCCACTTACTCTCCAGAACATGATATATGAATTTAACTTCATAAAGTTTCAAAATCTCTTTCATCATAACTTATTTCATCACCGAATTTAGCCATCTTTGGGCTTGTCTTACTAGTTTCACATCATTCTCCAAGAGAATTCTATGCATGCATATTTTTGGGCTTATGTCCTTGATATCTGCCATGGTCCACCCGAGTGCAATCTTATACTCCTTTAAAATTTGGGTCAACTGCTTTTCTTGATCTTCAGTCAACTTGCCCCAGATGATCAACGATAAAGTTTCTTTATCTCCCAAATAGATGTACACTCAAATGATTTGGTAGAACTTTCAACTCCAACTTGGGGGCCTGTAGTAATTTTTCATTTGAAACATGAATTTCATGAATTAAATTTGTAACCTCCATGTGTGTTTCAATCAAAAGACTAAGACATTTCCCATGCTTTAGCTATTTCTTCCTCCGCATCCAACTATGCTTGCATGTTGAATCTTTCTACTTTGTACTCTTCCTCAAACACATCATGCACAATTGAATCAATTATATCAATAGAACACATGGAATGATTCTCCGATGGATATTTCATAGCATAAGAAAATATTAAATTTAACAATCACTCCATCAAACTCAATGAAAAGTATACCCTCATCCACATCAATCTTTGTTCTTGCAGTCTTCATAAATGGTCTACCTAACAAAATAGGGGCAAAGCTAGTGATGGTGTCTTCTTCCATTTCCAAGATGTAGAAATCTGTTGGAAAAATCAACTTGTTAATCTGCACCAAAACATCTTCAACAACTCTCTTTCGGGTAAGCATTAAAATGATCAGCTAACTGAATGACAACTTGAGTATCTTTCAAATAACCCAAATTCAAAGCACAATAGATTGAGAATGGCATGACACTAATAGATGCACCTAAGTCTAACATAGCACACTCAATCTTCATATTTCCAATAACAAGGTATAGTAAACATACCTAGATCCTTGCATTTATTTGGGAATGACTTTTTTTTTATCACAACAGATACATTTTCTCACACTCTGACTTTCTCATCATTTTTCAATATCAATTTGTTATTGCACAACTTTTTAGGAATTTGGCATATCTTGGAATTTTATCTGATGGCATCTAACAAAGTAATATTTATCTCCACCTCTCGAAACAGTTCTGATACTTCTCTCTCGTGATCTTCCTTTTTGGATTTGGCCAGCTTGCTAGGAAATGAAGGAGCAACCACTTTAGAAGTACTAGGTGAAGAGTGTGAGAAATTTACCTTTTTATGATCCTTGGACTTTTCCTTGATGACTTCTTTCTACTTCTTTCTCTATGTCTTGCTCATTGGTTTCTTCAAGTGAAAAAGGTTCCGATTGTATTTCCTTTCCACTTCTTAACATCATAGCACTTGCATTTTTTCTTAGATTTACCTCCGATTGAGATGGAAATCTTCCCAAAGTTTGAGTCTATAGTTTGCCAACAGATGTAGCCAATTAGCTAAGTTGACCCCCAAGGCTTTGAATACTTGTTCTTGTTACTTGTTGGGATTTTTTAGTGTTCATTGCTAGAGCTTTCATGATATCTTCTAAAGACATTCTGGGATCTGAAGGTTGAGCTTATGGTGGTGGTGGTGATCTTGTATACCCTTGGCGAGGAAAAACTTGCTGACCTCCTAGATTATTGTAGCTAATGTTCTGGTGGTCTCTCCATCCGAGATTATAACTATTTGAATAAGGATCATATTTTGTTGAGGTTGCACCAAAAATCATCCCATGACATTGGCTTGTTGATGATCTTCTCGCAATGAGGGACACCTATCTGAACCACATCCAATAGCCAAGCTAATCCCACACACTTGAGCTTGTGGAATTTGTCCCACTACAAATTTTCTATCAGAGATGTCATTGCTTCCAACTTTTGATCAAAGGAGCTCATGTTCACTTCATTGACTTGATGTCGAAGACTATCTTGTCAAGTTACAGACTGTTGTGTATTAGCAGCCATGCTCAAGATAAGATTCCAAGCAGTTTCGGGTGTCAAGATAACCATTGTGTATTAGCAACCATGCTCAAGATAAGATTCCAAGCAGTTTCGGGTGTCAAGATAACCAAAGCTCCTCCACTCGCAACATCAATCATATTTCTATCAAAAGTTAAAAGCCCTTCATTGAAGTATTGGATGAGTAATTGCTCCAGAATTTGATGTTGAGGGCAACTCACACACAAATGATTGAATCTCTCCCAAGACTCATATAAAATTATAAATTATCTCCATGTTTCTTTCTAATTCCATAGATATCCTTCCTAATATTGGCTGCTTGTGAAGCTGGAAAGAATTATTCAAGAAATTGCTTCTTCATCTCCCTCCAAGTGGTAATAGATCTGAAAGGCAGATAATAGAGCCAATCCTTAGCTTTGTGTCAACTAAAGAGAATGGAAAGGCTCGTAGAGAAAGTTGGTCTTCCGTAACAGTTTGAGGCTTCATTGTAGTGCACACAACATAAAACTCCTTCAAATGTTTATGAGGATCTTCAACTGCAAGTCCACGAAAAGTAAGTAATAAGTGAATAAGACCGGATTTCAACTCAAAAGTAGCATCAGCAGTAGGAATTTAAATGCATAATGGATGATGATTAACATCAAGATTAACCAACCCCCTTAAAGTCTGTTGAGTTAGGGCTTGCATTTCTTCATCTTATGTCTTACTTCCTTCAGATTCAGTATCTACTTCATGTTCAGACTCGATCCAATGTAAAGTCAAATTCAATCTAGGGGACGATGAAGATGGTTGTTGATCTTGTAATCTTGTTTCTTTCCTCAAAGCCTTTGCAGTTTTCTCGACTTTTGGATTAAATATTGATTGGTGAATATTTGTTACATCTTTTGGGAGATTTTTTGTTTATCTTGTTATGATCAATATGCAATTGGCATATATGTTACTGAGCTAATTACAATTTCTAAATAATTGTAGGTGAATGTTTCAATTTTTGAGAAAAAAACAAAGTTTTTGAAAGAGTTGAAGCAGGGGACTTACCTGATGAATGGGCAGTATACCCCTACCAACAAGCCAAACTTGAAGAAGTTTTTAATAAACCAGGACCTAATTTGAGAGCCCACTTTCATTCCACAATTGGGCTACCCATGAGACTAAACAGCAAGATATGGGCTTAGACTTGTAGGTATGAACTTTATTAACATTAAACTTGGCTTTCTTACTTTCCAAGATGTATATATAGTTTAATTAGGATTTTATTATACAACACTCCATCTTAGCCCCTTCTCCAAGAAAGAGGAAGCTCTCGGTTCTCTCTCCTCAAATCGGACAGCTGCTCGGTTTTCTTTATTTTTCATTTTGTTGCTTCATTGTAATATGAATTCTAGCTAACTTCTTTTATTCCGGTGAAGATTAACGAAGCTTTAGTTAATCTATTTTTATGAGATCGAATTTGTTCGTATACTTTATTTTATACAAGCATCTGTGATTCTCTAATCTTAGTGTTGTGAATTGTTTCGATTCTATTGGGTAGTTCAAAATATTTAGTAATCTGGGATCAATTAGTAGCTCGGCCATCTGTAATTGTGGTTTAGGTTTAATTAGTGGTAAATTGATTTTTCATAATCAGGGAAGATCGGTCTTAATTCAGTAATCATGCATCAGAGTTTACTAGTTTTGAATCGGGTCTCTCTAGTAATTAATATTATCAGCTCATTAAATTTGTAGAGCATCTTTCGGATTTTCAATCAATTAGGAAAGTAATTGGTGAAGCGTCTTCCTGATTATCGAGAAATTAAAGAGAGATAACACCGTGTCAGAAGCATCTTCGATGGTTATAACTGATTTGTTTGCACAAATTAGAGTTATTTTTGCATCGATGATTGAAATAGTTAGCTATGGTGGAATTAATCGAAAGTCGGAATGCTTTACCTATTTGATACAAAATTCATTCTCTTGATTATAGCTATTCAATTACACTCTTCGAATTATAAAAATACTTGTTACTGGCTTTTGAATTGAATGATAGACTGAAAGATTAGAACAATTATTGTCGTTCCTTTGAGAGACGATCTTGCTTGCCACTGTTTTGTTTCAATGTGGGCATAACGACTGCGTATTGAATTATTTTTGGTGAAAAATGACAACACCAAATATCAATTCTCATATATAAGGAGAACGAGGCATAAACCAGAAACAAGAAAAAACCAAACCCAAAAGAAATTAATTCAATAATGTTCCCCGGCAACAGCGCCAAAATTTGATAGGTTGTCAATCTATTAGATATAAATTAACCTACTTTCAAAATATGAGTATAATGGAGAGTAAGATCGAATCACATATAACGGAGATTAAATTCTTTTGAACGAAATTAAACAAAAACGTGGAGGGGTGAGAGATTTTTACCTAATTAACTAAATATTGAATTAACTAATCTAACAACCACAAGCTTACGAGGAACCAATGCACATAAAACAATATGGCTAGAAAAATAATCAAAATAAGAAAAGAAAGATCCAATTCAAAGGGTTGATATTCAATTATACTATTGATCATAGGTGAACTGATAAATTCTTGCATTTCAAGAAATTAACCTTAGATTTATTAGGAGAGCTGTATAAATATTTCGTTTCCATAATTAATTAACCAAACCTAGCATCCGGTCAATTATTATCATTAATCAACTGGGTATGATAGTGTTCCATATCAATTAATAATAACATTAATCTCAAGTAAAAACAGGTTCATACTACTATCAATACTTGTGATAACCACAATTATCGACATTAACCCGATAGGTTCAATTAGGTTAAACAAATGATGATAGCATAATTTTCCCAATCTAATATTATAAGTCTTCAATCATTTAAACTACTATGAGTATAAATTCATTAATAACTATAGGAGAATAAATAATAAATTTAATTTGTCAAATCAAATTAATATAAAATCTCCATAAAAATTATTTGAACTTACTAGTACTTGAGTATAAAGCAAGAAAATCAATAAATCACAAATACCTCACAAAATATAATCAGACTATAAAAACCTTAAAATCAGAATATGAAATTAGTCACTCCTAATATAATAAATCTTAAACATAAAATCATCATTGAATACGAAAAATAAAATGAAGAAAAAAAGAAAATAAAAATAGAAGAAAGTCTTACTGCAAGAAGAAGAAAAATTCCTCGTCTTCTCTCTAAAAGTGTGTCCCCAAAATGCTAAAAAAGAGACAGAAAAATGAATATGATTCTTCTCTGTCCTCCTTGCCTCAACTTTAGTTGATGCTCCACAAAGTGAGGAGAAATATTTGTTTTTTCCCACTCTTCATGATACTTTTGGGCCCAAAATGATTTGGGCTTTTTTTTTTTTTTTTTTACAATTAATTTGAAAATAATAACAAAAGTTTATTAAACTAAAGTTTTAAGTCCATAAAAAAAATATGGAGTAAGCCATTCATCTTCAAATGTCTTCATATTGGTCCGTTTCTTTCTTTCCTCGATTTTTTTCAATTGCAACTAATTATTTTTGTAAAATAAAAAATGATTAATTAGATCAATTAATTACAATTTGAAAACAAAAATAAGGAGGATATGAATATAAAAATATAGAAAAATATAAACACATCACAATTAAATTATTTGTATGTAAGACTGACAATTATTAATTAATATGTATTGTATTGCAAGTTTGTCATGTAATTTATTAAGACCTGCTTATTAATTAAAATTGATGTAAAAAATAAAAATATATAGTTATCATATATTTTATTAGTCATATATATATGATATATGAAATTATTTTTTTATTTCTTAATATTAGATATTGAGATATTTTAATTAATATATATTAATTTTTTTACGAAATATTTACCGTAAAGCAATCAAATAACACACATATTATATATATATATATATATATATATATATATATATATATCGGTACCTTTGATTGAAAAGATATTTAATTCAAAGCCAAAGCCATATGTTTAGGAGAAAGATTCCGCAAAAACATAATGAAGAAACAAATATTACTTTTAGTATAATTTTGGTTTTTTCTGCATTAAATGTATAAATCTTCTTATAAATCTTCTTATACGTAAAAAAGCTGATCTTACTTATAAAATTCAAAGAGTTTATAATTGTGTTAACAAGAGAATTTTTGTATACATGCATAGATAATCCTTATTCATCAAAAAATAATATCTTATCTAAACAAATTAATATCTTTAAACAATTCAAAAAAAAATTAATATTGAGTCCAAATATCCATGTGTGCTCACACAACAGATACTAAAGTTAAGACATTTTTTTGTATGAATTAGATTGGATCATCTTAAACCCCCCCCCCCCCCCCCCCCTTTGTTTTACTATTTTAATCTAAACTCCGACACACAGTACATTAAAAAATTTATGCACTTTCTGCCTACAGGTTTGCACTTATCAAGTTGATAAAACATCGAATTTAAATTAAGTTAATAAACAAAAATTATAAAATGAATCTATTGTATATCATGTGCATGCACAGGTCCGTCTATTCACCAACTTGAGGTGATATACAACACAGACCCCCACATTTGAGGGGCCTCACAAAAAAAAAAAAAAAAAAATATATATATATATATATATATATATATACACGCACACATAGTCCAAACTCCATAGGGCCAAAAGACCATAAAAAAAAATCAGCAACAAACCTAATAAAAACAAACCCTATATATTCTATTTAATATGCATCCGCCGTATGAAATAAAAATAAAAATTCTAGTCTTCAATTTTTGGAAGAAAGACATTGAAGAACGCAGTGCCTTCAAATTTAAAGAAGATTAGAAATTCATATTTTTAGGCAGAAAGACAGTGAAAGTCAGCTTGCCCAATTGAAATTTTCAGGTGTATTATGTTCTTAATATTTTGTAGAAGTTTTATATTTTGTTTTTTTTTGTTTGTTATTTATTGTTTATTTATTTATAATATGCATAATTTTATTGTTGATTTCAATTATGCCTCCTAAAATTAGGAAATATGAATCTGGATATGAAAAACGTAAGAAAAAAAATGAAAATTGAAATATTAACTCAATCCCAAAGAGGAGCTCTTGATAAAACTTCAATTACAAGTTCACAAGTTTAAAATTGAAATGTTATTGTGAAAGAATTACAAGTTTCTACTGAAAATACTGAAAATGATAATATTGTTGTAGAGAATGAAGTAACTTTGATTGATAATTGTGTTATTCCTCCTGATAGTGTGCCCTTAGACGGAGAAAATTTTATTGATGATAATGTGTCGATTGATATTGATAATAGTGTGACTGAAAATAGTGATTCTGATGATAATGATAATAATTTGAATGAAAACAATGATGATAGGGATGTTGATACAAACAATGATAAACAAACAAACATGCTTAATATAATTGACCCAAGAAATTGAGATGGCATTGATTCTAAATTGAATGATGTGCTACTAGTAAAAGGCCCTAAAAGAGATTTGTCTATTGAAAAAGGTACCAAAGATAAATTATCTAACGATTTTGTGTGACTTTATATACTAGAGTCTTATCAAATGGAAAGAAGTGTGATAAAGAATGGCTTGTATATTCAAAGGAGCTTGATAAAAAAATAAAAAATAAAAAATATTTTTGTTGTAAACTATTTAAAAAGGGTATTGGAAGAGGTCAATTAGTTAATGAAGATTTTAGTGATTGGTCACGTGTTAGTGCAAGACTAAAAGAGCATGAGACAAGTATAGAACATTTTAAGAATATGACAATTTGGTATGATTTGCATCTAAGATTCCAAAGGAATGAGACTATTGACAAAGTGGTACAGTGTAAAAGGATTGACTCTTAAGTCATTGTCATCCACTTATTGGGAGAGTCGTGTTGAAAGTGTTAAAGCAATAAGGTTTCAAGTGTTGGAAATACAAGAAGCTTTACTTCAAGTAGCGGAAAATGATCATGATTCTAAAATACTAAGTGAAGCTAAATCCTTAGCGACAAATGAGCTTGGTATTTTGAGTTTTTAATGGTAATTATTATTTCGTTTGAAATATTATGTGCCGTTAATTTGGTTACTAAGCATTTACAGTCAAGTGATATGTTTATAGATGCTGCCATTGAAAAAATAAAGGGGCTTATTTCTTTTTTTGAGCAGTATAGAGAAATTGGTTTTTATGATGCCCTCAATAGTGCTAAAAATATTGCCATTGAAATGGGCATTGATCATGTTTTTCCTCAAAGACGTGAAATTCGAAGAAAAAGATTTTTTGACGAAAATCCAAATAATACATCATCCGTTGTCTCGCAATCTCAAGAGGAATCATTTAGCGTTAATTATTTCTTATATATTATTGACCAAGCTATAGTTTCTCTTAATAAGAGATTTGAACAATACAAAGAATATGCAAATATATTTAGTTTCTTGTTTACTTCTCATAAGTTACAATCACTAGGTGATGCGGATCTAAAGTCTTGTTGTGCTCAACTAAAAGTTGCACTTAAGAATAATGAACAATCTAATATTGATGGAAATGAATTGTATATGGATTAAAATTACTTAAAGAATTCTTGCCTATGGAAAAAATGGGTCCAATTGAGATTTTAAGATTTTTAAAAGGTTTAGATTTTTTTTCCCAATGTTATTGTTGCTTATAGAATCTTGTTGACTATTCCTGTGATTGTTGCATCTGCAGAAAGAAATTTTTCTAAATTGAAGTTGTTGAAGTCTTATATGCATTCTACTACGTCACAAGAAAGACTCAATGGGTTATCGTTTCGTTGACAGCAATCGAGAATGAAATTTTGGAGAAAGTTGATTATGAAGATTTGATTGACGATTTTGCTTCAAAAATGCAAGAATGATGACTCTTTTTAAATAAAATATCACTACTAGTTTAGAGTGTGCTTGATTCTTCATTTTGTAAGAAACTATTGTAATATAATTATATAATAATAATTTTTGTTTTGTGATTATACCCTTTTTAATTTTTTATAGAGGCCTAATTTTAATAATTAACACAGGGTCTCAAAATTGTTTGAGACGACCCTGATTGTATACCCGATCAACAATATTATTTGTTTAACTATAAAGTATCACTACTTTTTTAAGGTAGCTAATCAGAAGTAATATATATATAAGTAAAATGATATTTTTTACTTTTATTTTTACGCCTAAATGTTACTTAAAATTTTAGATAGAAATATTTCTATGATTGCCTAAAAAATTGCAAGTCAAATGTTTCTATATATAAAAACTTAAAAACTGTAATAATATCCATATAAATCTTGAAGAATTAAATATTTTTTTAATGATTGAATTGTTTATTTTTATGATTAACGTTAATATTGTAATTATAATTTACTTTATTATATTTAACTAGTAAAAAAGGGTGAATAATTAATATCATTGATGTGATTAATATTTCTTAAAATATCAAATATAGAAGATTTTCTTAGTTATCGGATATGCGAAAATCATATCATTAGTGATTAATTAAGTTTTAATCTAATAGCAAGAAAATATGATATTCAGTATAATATAAAGTACAATTATTATTAATTTGATAATATTTTTAGAACTAAATAATATATTTTTAATAATAAAAATATATACAAATAACTTCCGTGCATCGCACACCCTAGTTTGAAATAAACAAGTAATACTTTATAGTTAAACAAGTAATATTTTATAGTCAAACAAATAATATTTTAAATCGTATTGCACGGTGCACCAATGCACATAATTTTTTGCGAAAACTTCATGTCTATTATGGTTTTCTTTATTTGTTATGAAAAGATCCTAATCTGTAATATCGAAAAAAAAATATGGAACATAGTTTTTATATATACATATATATATATATTACATTGGCACAACTCAAAGAAAACCACACCCTAAAATATTTTTGGAATGTTATTCTAAAAGTGACAAATTAATATTTTCTTAAACTTTTGAAATACCTCCAAATATACAATATTTTTAGTAGTCGGATTGTTATGTTCACCATCTTTGTTACAAAAGCGACTCTTGAAACATAAATATATAATTTATTATGATTAAAATTTGTGCCTGGCAAACCTTCCCTAAAATACATGGTGGAATTTGGATTGTGAAGGAATTTTTCTTATTTTTCAATTGAGGGTCCACATTAGGGTTTAGTTTAGAGGGAATGATAATTTTCTCCTCTATTCTTATCTAATGTGGCAGATGATATGTCATTTTTTTATGTGTATGAGTATCTTATTTCTAATCACAATTTCATCCTCTAAAATCATGCCACATTGGGTGATCGGGCGAAGATCCCCAATATAAAAACTTATGCAACTTGCTCGTGCAATTTTCTAGTGATGTTATAAATTTTCGATCAAATTAGAGCTAAAATTATATAACTTTCAAAATCATGAAATAGAAATTGCAAGATCAAAATTAAATGGAAGTAAAAATGCAAGTTAGCTAAAATTATGGTACAAATTATTTTTCCTAAAAACGAAAGAAATACAAGATTTGGATCCTCTAAAGTATTTCACAGTGAAGTTCAAAAAGACAATGACATGATAGAGATAGTGAGTAAAAAATAATAATATGAGTCTCATACACTTTTTATTTATATCTTTCTCTCTCAGAACTTTACAAGAAATTCATAGAAAAAAATGTAAAAGATACTTTTCGAAAAATACGTGAAAAGAGTAGTTCTTAATTTGCTATTAAGCGATCGTTCTTTTACAAAAGAGAGCTTTTCGTTAACTCATTGTTTCTTTATAATTTAATTTTGTATTCCTCTTCTATTAGAAAATTTATAAAGCCAAATCAAAGTCCTTTTGAATTTTAATCTTATTCATCTTCTAGGTTTCTATAAAGTTAATTTACAAATTATAATTTATAATTCTCAAAATTTTAAAAAACTTCATCTTTAATTTTAATCGAGTAAATCTAACAATACATCCTACAATCATCCATAAAAGCCAAACTGCAATGTATCCGAAAACAATCTTAATACTACAATATATTAAAAGCGAAATCCAAATATATAACCCGACAAAATTATTGAACATCAGGGTACCAATTAAAGCTAAGACACATCCGAGTTGTTAATTTGCAATAAGGAGGCTGTACAAATTGTATCTGCCCATATTCATACTTTCCAGCAATCACTGATGTTCCTAAGCACAAAAAAAGCTAGAAAAAGAATATATCAGGCATAACACTTTGCTAAACCCTAATGTTGTTCAAGATACTTATGGTTTGTAATATTCCAATGAAAAAAGAGTGGTTGTTGGGAGAGAGAGAGAGAGAGAGAGAGAACCTTCCCAAGAATCAGAAGAACCTAATTGTATTGGTTATGACCCAATTAAGGAATTAGGAATTAATCGACACAAATCAGTTACAATTTTAAAACACAAATAAAAAAATAAAAAAATAAATACAGAGCACACGCTAACTCAAAATTTCACTTTATGCCAGCAGTTAAATCTAGATTCAAAGCTGTGTGTTATTGTCCAAAAAACAGAAAAGAAAAAAACCCTACTACCAGCAGACATTGAACAGAAGAAACAAGATTGATCATCAATCAGTGTCGGAAATCAAACTTCTTTTACCATCCCCTGAACAACAGTTTATTAAAAGCCTGCAGAAGGCTTCCGTCCTGCTGTCCCGGCTGCGCAACCGGAGTGACAGCCGGAGCCTCCGAGTTTGTCGCCGGTGCCGGAGCATACGGGTCCATCCATGGCGCCGCCGCTATTTGCGACACTGGAACATCATGAGCTGGGCTTTTAGATTCACCGTCCTTCTTCTTCTCATCACTGTCGTCTTTCTTCTTCTCATCGCCGCCGCTGCTCTTAGGGCTTATGAACTGAGATTTGTCTCTAAGTTTTCCAACATCCTTGCTCTCTTCGGGCCCCACCGGCGAGTACTCAACCTCAGGATCGGCCTTGGGCACCTTGAAGATGAACTTGCCATCATAAGGAATCTTGGTGTGCTCCACCCACTTGCTGCCTTCAATGAATCTGTTGGCTGTGAATCGCTTAACCCGTTTCGCCGGCAGCTCCTTAATACCAGCCCACTTCACTCTGTGTTCTTTCGACGATCCAGGGCCTCTGTTGTTGAATTCGGTGTAGAAGAGTGTGTCGAGGGCAAAATCACCATTCCAGGGCAGATATCCTTCTGGTTGGATCAAGTCGTCGATGAAGGATTCCATGATGATGGTTCTGGAATATTCCTTCCATGGCCTCCCAAGATACGCCTTGTTCTTGAACCTCAGAGGGTAGTATTCGGGATCGGCAACGAAGGAGCAGTTCTGCAGAACCAGTCCGGTGGGCTGGCGGATGTCTTTTCGGCCTTGGGCGGTGACGATGTTTTGCTGGTTGGACAGTGGTTTTCGGACCACAAGTGTGCAGCTCTGGAACACGGCGGCGCTGTCACCGAAGATGAAGTCGATGGTGCCGGAGATCACACAGTCCCTGTAGAACTGACGGTAGGTGTGTGCGTAGAGGGTGTCTTGGTAGCCGTCCATTTGGCAGTTGTAGAAGATTGCCATGTCAGCACTCACACGCAGCGCCACTGCCTGGTGCTTCTCTGCACCTGCAGAGTTCTCGAATCCGATGTCCCTGGCCATGAAATGGTCGGCTTGAACAGCTGCATTAAGGAATCGATCAATCGAGTAGAATCAGATACACATAAAATTTTGAATCAAGAATCATCACAGTGATTATACATACCAACAGTGGCGGTGTGGTAGGTGTTGGTTCCATCGATGAAGTTCAAATTTCCGGTGATCTTCGACTTGGTGGGGCCGTCACCGACAAGCATCAAATACTTCATGGTGGCATTGATGGTCACCTTCTCTTCATAAACACCCTCTTTAACGTACAACACAAACGTTTTGTTTCCATTCATGGGCACGTACTTGAGAGCTTCATTAATGGTGGTGAAGTTGCCGCTCCCATCCTTAGCCACAACCAGGTTTGGCTTAATCTTATCACGCGAAGTTTTGAGAAGCTTCCTCTTGTTAAACTCGACCCAGTTTGGCATGTCATCGTCATGTCCGATAATTGAAAGATTCTCCGACAGAAGACGGCGGCTGTTAAAGTTCTGGCCAATGATGGACTCAAGCACCTGAGAAATCCCGGTCACCATCGCTAGGCCATTGCTGGTCATCTGCATGGAAGTGGTAAGGAACTCCCTCATTTTTAACCCAGCACCTCCTTCAACGCCATCGAACCCATCCAAGCACGTCTCCTGGTACGTAATAGCACCACTGAGCCAAATCTGCAAATCGGACATGATATTTTCGACATCAGCCAAATCAAAATCCTTAAACTTCGCGAAGGATCTCTCCAGATCGTCGGATGCGCGGTGGGCGAGCTCCCGACAGCTCTCCAGGGCGGCCTTGCCGCGGGGATCCTTTTCAAGATCGGCGAGGACGGTGGAGTTCTCGGCCGCGGCGTTAATCTGCTTGATGGCGGCCTGGAAAGCGATCTCAATGAGCTCCTTAGGGTCGCTGGAATTGGAAGACTTGAGGCTGTCAACACAAGCTTCTTGATAATCAGTGTTCTGGCATAGATTAGCGATGGCCTTTTGAGAGGAAGACACATCCCCGCCGTCAGTTTCTTCGATTCGGTTGTAGCAAAGAGCCACCACCATGGCTACGAGGAGTAAAGAACACACCGAGGCAATGGCGATCTTTTTCTTGGAACTGTCTGCCATTTTTGTATGTATTTTTTCTTCTTATATATATAATTTTTTTTTTTCTTATATATGGGGAATAATAATGTGTAAAACGATGCAGGAACAGATTAATAGGAATAGGCGAAGAGATGGAGAAGGCGATCGAATAGAATGACCTCCTCCAAAAGAATAAGGTTAATGGAGAGAGGCTCCTCTGTGATGACGAAATGGGGAAGATGAGGGAAGGCTTATAAAGGCGGGGGCTTTCTCATATCAGCCGCTGAGTTCACTACGGACATGCAATGCCTTACCCATTCCTGTGGAAAGGGTCTTCTGCGAATATTAATTAATGGTGCAGTTTAATTAATTAATTTAGTGGTTTCTAAAGAGAGAGGGAGAGGGAGAGGGAGAGGGAGAGGGAGTACACATTTAGTCCTCTCAAATATAATTCTGGTGTCACTAAAATTGAAAATAGTGGATATGATGTGGACATAGCCGGTCCACGTGGCACTTATGTGGGCACATGAGACGGCTGACAATGAGGATTTACATTTAAAATAAAAATATAAAAATTAATCCAAAAATAAAAATTAATTTAGCTTTATTAGAGAATTCTATACTTTATTATTTTTTTTTCATATATAAAACCAGTAGTTTCCTTATTCAATTTACAAAATTTAATGATATTATGTTCAATGACAAAAATATTTTTTGTAGGGGGATTATTTATATAAATACTAAATCAAAATGATTGTTTATTTTCCCTCATAATTATGAAAGTCGACATTTTTTTTGTTTCTATTTATAAACTTTATCCAAAAGTCTATTTGTTGTGTTATCACCATGTTATTGGTTTGTTTTTTTTTTTCTTTTTCTTTTTCTTTTTCACATATTTTTACTCTTTTAAATATAAAATATTTTTTTGGTTTCTAATCAATATTTGACATATAATATATAAAATCAGTCATCATTTATTGATTTTTATTACATATAAAATGAAATACTATATTTGAAAAATCAATTTTTATTATTTCTTCATTATTTGTGTTAGATTAAATTATTTATTATGAATTGAAACATTTATAATAACAATAAATTGGAGTTGGAGCGCACAAGGCCTCGTAAATTTTCAAGTTTGGAGAGCTTATCAACACATATAATGTAATTGCATCAGCATGAGGTGAGCCTCGGTGATTCACACCCCTCACTAGAATGTCACCATTATAAGGAGTTTTGTAATTAAGGTTATTTTGAGCACCAATGCCTTGCATGCCAACCTTAATATCCATTTCTTCACAATTGGGATGATGTCCAACACTCAACGATGAACCATGACACAAAAGGATAGACCATATGTTAATTACATATATAAATTCACTCTAATCCCATCGCATCTTGCAACCTTTCGCTTCTAAGGTCTCGATTATTTCTGCAGAAAGCAGTCGCCTAAGCGGGGCGAGCATCTTCACCTTTTTTAGGCGTGCGCAGCAGGCTCTGAGAGCGAGCTCATAACCATTTGCAGATACATTCACAAGATTAACCAGCTTCACATCCTGAAGCCTAGTTAAGTTCCCCATCACCATGCATAAGCCCACATCTGAGATTGCACAACCGCTGAGATTTATCTGCAGGCCCCCATCAATAAATTATGTATACAAATGGTTAATACTTGTCCGAAAATAAATATTTAAAAAGTTGGTTGCGTTCTGTTGGGCAGGATCCTCAGATATTCAGCTACCCCAAGATATTCACCAATTCATCATATATACCATAAATATGCTATACTAATGCACCTGGTGTATTATCCACCACACGAACACACACAATCACACACACGCACCCATGTGAATGTGTGTAAAATATGTGGTGGATAATAGACGAATTGCAATGCACCTGGTCCTGGTGCAGCCAAGGGAAAACCTATTGCAATTATGGTCCCTTTGACCCTGGTCTTATTCATTTCTGTATTTTAAATTCACGAATTGCAATCTTCGTACTAAAGATTATGCAAATTAAGGGCCATTTTTCCTGAAAGTGCTAACCCAGCAGAGAAGCTACTGATGAGGCGTAAAAACTGCTGATGCTACTCAGCAGCCTTATTTAGATGCCACACCAACAATTTCTAGTAAAAAAAGAGGTGATGTTGGAAGTTAGTATGCTATTTTCGCAATTCTTGAACATAGTGCAACAAAAACGAACAGCTCCATACTTAGGAGAACCAAGATTGTAATTTTCTACCAATGCTTGAGAAAGTATAATATTTGCATCTGCAATGTACTTTTCCATGAAAACACCAATGGGAGATTATTACCTGTTGCAAATTCCTGGAATAGTAAGCCAGGGCCCAAAAGCCTGAGTCATCAATGTTATCGCAATTTTTAAGATCCAATTCAGTCAGCCTTTTGCATCCAGCAGCAAGTTTGGTCAAGCCATTAGCAGTAATATTAGAAAGACCTCGCATCTCAAGGTCGGCGAGTTCATCCAGACAGCTTAGAAACTCTATTCCTCTGTCTGTGACCCTGTCACAATATGATAAGATTAGCTTCTTCAATTTTTTGCAGCCACGTGATAAAGCAGCTAAGCTGTCATCACCTATTCCTGCACACCTGCATCAGCGGTAAAAGTAGGTTACATCACAAAGTATTTTCCTTAAATATCGGTTAATATATCTCGTCATTTAATATTTTACCTGTATAAATCAAGTTCTTGGATCTTTAAGCAGTTTGAAGCAATATAGGACAATCCCTTGTCTGAAACATTATTACATAGTCCAAGTTTCAAAGATGCTAGTTCTGAACATTTTGATAGATATTTCATGCCTGCAAAATTCATATATAAACAATGAATACAGCATGAAAAAGAAGTTTAATCACCAGATAATCTAACCACCATCCACCGCAATCAGATATGTCGATTCTGATTAAGAGTAGTGAGCAATTTGTATTACTTGAACTGTGCACGATACAATTTATTACACAAGCCTTTTGGAGAAGGGTATAAAGATTTACCTATGTTGTTAATTCCAGAACAATCTGTAAGATCAATCTCCTCAAGAACGGTGCAGTGGGACCCAAGATAGCCGAGACTCCTCTCACTGAGCATGTTGCAGCACTCTAACTTGAGGCATAAAAGATTCCGACAAGAATGTGCAATAGCTGATATTGCTGAATCAGTTAAGTCACTGCAGCACGTTAAGTCGAGTACATTCAGATGAACACAGCCAGATACAAGCTGTTTAATGGTTAAGTCTGTCACTCTGCATTTTGCAAGCCCAATTTCAACCAAAAACTGGCAACTTTTGCTGATAATTTTGAGGGCAGCATCAGAAACTTGGGCTCCATCAATTCTGAGAACTTTCAGATCCTTTAAGTCCATGAATTGGAAGGCAAATGTCATGGACAGCTCCTGATAAGCCAAATTCATCATTTGTTCAAAGAACTTCTGAAGAACTTGGTAGACATAAATTAGAATTAAACCATGCTTACAGAAAAACAGTAGCTAGCATGAAGCCGCGATAGGTAATTATGTTCTTTGATGACTGGACCTACTGCAGTCAAGCTAAATTTGTCACACCGTGATATATCCAGTACCTGGGCACCAGACAAGCATTGTAAATTAGCAGTTTCACTACTTAATCTTCGTGCAACATAGTTTCTGTTACACTCAACAAATAGCTGTAATTCAATAATGCAATATAGTCAATTCAAGTTCATAAAAATGAGTAATGGCATAGATCTTTAAGTAGTCACTATGAAGCAATTAATGATTGCAACTGTTGAAGAAAACTGGGTTAGTAATTTGTCAAAAATCATTAATGTTGCGTTTGGAATTAAGAATTAAGAAGATGGATTTGAATCCACAATAATAAATCCGTTGGGCATTGAGATTTAGGATGATTTCATTCTACAGAGGATTCAAAACTCATGACTCTTCTTGTGAACAATTTCAGGAGCTATTTTGGGGGATTTGAAATCCACCTAATGGTAGTCATCTGACATCCTTGCTTGAGTTTCCTTAAGAAAATCATTCAGTTTGGATGCAAATTCACCTTATATTTGAGATAAATATGACTAATAAGAAGAATCCAGTCTAGGACTGACAAAATATAATATCAGCTACCAAGATGCAGAATATTTTCTCATATCAGTTAAGATAACATTTGCAAATACACATGACCAAGATTTTCAAATGACAACTCCTATTGGTTTTCTCAGGAACAGGTATCCTAGTCTTGAAAGCTCTTTATAAAATAGAACATTACACATAGTAATAAGGGCTGCTACCTTATTTGTAGCTCATACATGTACATGAATACATACCAACTCTTATTAGGAGAGTTGGAACTTGACCTAGCCCATTAGACGTAAGGACGGGATTCAACTCCAGCAAGTTAAAAAGGATTGAACTTTTCAGAGACTAGTTACACTATCCTCCCCTATGAAATGATTAAATAACCACCACCTCCTGTCCACATTTGGGATTTGAAGCGAAAGATTTATTTTCAAATTATCATTTTGTAAGGCAAGCTTCAGCTTGATGGCTGTACTCCATCCCTTCTATAACATAGTAGATAATAAGCACTCTTGCATTCGAACAATGAAATCACTTACGTTGAGAAGTTTGAACCAGAGATTAGAGAAACTTAAATATAAGCTATTTCTTGACAATTGACATCCAGAATCATCAATCATTCAATTAACGCACAAAGAGAAGCTATAGCTCCCAAAATGGTGACACTGATAAGAGGATCATCTTTAGAAGATCTTTAACATAATTCATATATATGGATTGAACCTAGAAAAGAACTGTGACTGCCAACTTCTGTCGAAAATCTAAATGTTCATGAGGTAGTAAAAAAATGCAATTTCCAGATATGTGATGCATTGGAATTGAGATCTATAACTCAAATGAACTGTAATTGAGATTAATCAAACAGAAAAAATATCGTTATTCAACTTGTTGTAATGGTCTCGCAGAAAAAAATAAGGTCTATAGGCATCTCCACTCAGTACAAAATGATGCTTCTAAAATATAAACTGACCTTAAGTGAAGGACATCCTGTTGCAATATATTGCAACCCCACATCATCAACAGATCCACACCCCACCATTTTCAGTATCTCCAGCCTTTCCATTCCACTAATCCAACGTAAAGATTCATTCGAAACCTTAAACAAATCAAAATGAATGTCTTTAGATCATTTATCCTAAAAGATAAGTATCGAATATAGGAGCAGTACATTATATGTGCGTGCGTGTGCGTGTGCGTGTGCGTGTGCGTGCGTGCGTGTGTGTGAATACGAAGCACAAATTTAGGTGAATAATAATTAAGACCTTCAAGTAGGAAATGTCGAGATGCTTCAATTGAACACATTTCTTGGACAGAAGTTCAATCCCGATATCGGTTATATCGAAGCACCATTTGACGGAGAGTTTCTCGAGCTTCGTACATCCCACCGCTATCTTGGCCAATCCCACGTCGCTGATATTCAAACACTTGTCCAAATTAAGCTCCTTCAGCAGCGCCGCGGACGACAGCGCCGCCGCCTCGAGATCCCCGAACCCGGAACAGTAAGAGACGTCGACGCTTTCTAGATTAACACAGTTCCTGACCAGCGCCTCCAGCCCGGGGGATCTCAACCCTGAACAGCGACTCAGCTTCAGGCGATTTATTCGACGGGTCCAAATCGGGGCGACGGATGGGATGAGGAGGAAAACGGCGGCGTCATCGATGCGGGGGCAGCCGGAGAGGTCGAGGGAGGTGATGCGTGTTAGTCTGGAGAGGAGGGAAGGTAGGAACTCGGGTCGTAGGACCCGGAGGTGTGTCCGGTAGAGCGAGTCGACTCGGTAGAAGGCCTTGCATGTGGAACGGAAGGATTTGCGGTCGGAGTCTTCAATCAGAAGTGAGACGATCTTCAAGAGAAGGTCATCTGTAAGGAGGGTGAGTATTGAAGACGTGGGAGACGAGCTCATAGTTTGGGGGGAATAATTCAGGTGGGAACAAAAAGGAAAGGAAGGACGGCGCCGGCGAAGGAAGAGGCAAGGCGGCGGCGGTGGCAGAGCGGATTGATGATGGGGATCGAGATCATGGTTAGTGGCCGCGGAGTTAGTGACGGCCGTTGGGATATTGGCCCACGCTGCTAATATGGTACAACATTAACCAGAGACGATGTACAGTTGGTGAGAGAGAGAGAGATAAGTAGTTGGAAGAGGAGGATAGGAATTGACTGATAAGCGATCTACACAGGGATTTTCCAAATGTAATTTATAAGTACGAGAGAGCTTTGGGGAGCTCAGCTCAGCTCACACATATTTTTTTTCAAATTATCATTTTTAAATGAAAAAAAAATAAAAAAGAATAAAGTATAATTAATTAACTCACATTTCTTATTGAGGGAAAAAGATAAAAGAGAAGGAGAAACAAAAAAGAATATATTCCTCTGATTTTATTTTTTCTAAAGTGGGGACGGGAATCCAATTCAATACATTATATTTTTAATTTATAGATATATTTAAGCCTTAATTATATAACAATTTTACTTTTTGGTCAATAAGCATTTACAATATGTTTTATAAGAATATAATATGAGAATATACTATTTTTTAGTTTTTCTAATTTGGTATGCGTGATAAGGTTTGGGCTTCATATATTGGTGTGAAACTCAAAATTTGTATTTTGTTCTTATATATTAAAAATTAATAATCTTTTTAATTAATAATTTATCATCATGAGTTTATTTTTTTATTTAATTAGAAAAATAACATCGTTTTGATAAGTTAAAATTTAATATATAATAAAAGTTTAATTTATTCTATGTGTATAAAAATACGGCCAAAATACAAATTTGAATTTCACGTGAGTAATTGAAACCAAAATTGACCATATACATCGAGTTGAAAAAAATTAAAAGGTAGATTTTTTTTTTCAATTTACTAAAGTACTAATAATTTTTTGTTTATACTCCACTTTTAACGTATGGTATATTAAATTCATTCTCTTTAACCACCTTTAAGTTTATACTTATATCACATATATTAAAATGAGATATAAGATGTACAGAAAAATTATTATTTCTTGATTATATGAAGACTGAAAATAAATATTTAATATTTTTACAAAAGTTACTAAATAATTTAATTTTCATACAATTCAATTTATCATAGAAACAAAACTTATATTTTGAGACTTATGGAATATATATTTTTATACAAAAATATATATTTTGTGCATGTCTTTATCTATAAAAATAATAAAATATTTTAGATATTTTAAAATAATTGATTAATTCAAAATTATATTATAAATATATGCTATTTTATTTTTTAAATATATTACAAAATGTGAATCGCAGAAAGCAATATATACTAGTTTATTGAAAAATTGCAAACAAATATATGGCACATGATTATTATTATTATTATTATCATCATCATTATTATTCTTATTATTATTAAATTCCAAAACAAATTCTTCAGTAAAAATAACGTTTCTTAATTAATTGAAATAATAAAATTAATCTCAACATATATATTACGTAACAAATGTATACAAAAATCATATAAACATTCAATTGCTATTAAATAATTACATATTAGTGTAGTAGATTGTAGTTGTTTTTACATTTTATTTTAATAAAAGAGATTCAATTTTAGTACTCATAGTTTTCCCAACAAAACTTTCATATTTTCATGTTATAATTATATACATATATTAAAAGCATTCAATGGAATGTTATTATGTTTAATACTGTAGATTTAATAAACTAGTTAAGCACCTATGTGATGCACGCACATATTATTTGTGTGAATTTTTATATAAATTTTTATGTATATATGCAATATTAATGTCTACTTAAAGATTTGTTAAATAGAATTAATTACATATATTTTTATAAAAATAGAGTTGAAACAAAAAAATTATAAGCTTTTAAATTTTTTAGTGAAAAATAAAAATAATAATAGAAAAGATAATCAAAGAAATATATTTTGATAGATAATAATAATAATAATACAACATAATTTTAGTATATTTTGAAAACAATAAGTGTAATTTCAACATTGAAATCATGGCTCTATTAATCAAATAGTATTATTATATCTTATATACATATAGATATTGATATATATATATATATAGAAAAATAAATACCATAATTAAAAAGTAGTTTATGTAGGAAAAATTATTTTTTTCTAGACGATACTTCTCTTTTTTATATATACATATGGATAATGGTAGTTTATAGGCTGCTTAAAATTAACTATAGCATTTATTCCACATAAGAAATCAAAACAACCACATTTAATAAGAAAGTTATGATGAAAAAATGTTATAAATTTTATTTATAAAGGTACTGATATATATATATATTAACAAATAATACACCATATATAATATATTAATGATAACTATTAAGTAATTATTAAATTACAAAACAAATGGTTATGTCATACCAATGATTTTATTTCAAAAAAATATAAGGCATAAACTAAAATGAAATTATAAAATTAAGTGCAACGGAATTTATTTAACAGATAAATGCAAAACCATATAATTATTTAATTTCTATTAAAAATATATTACTATAATGTTATTTTAATCAAATATTTCAAATTTTATTAGTCACAATTTCCCATCAAAACCTTCATAATTTAAAGTTATTAAAATTTATTTATACTAATATATTTAATATTATTATATGTAGTATTGAAGATTTAACAAATTTATTATATTCAGGTTGGCCATTTTTTTCGTACTATGAAATCCCACAATTTGTTTCATTAGTTTATACTATATAATAAATAATATATTACATGTATATGATAATTTATAATAATTAAATTTTTTAATGACATGTAAATTTTGGTTAGACTTAAATCATTTTTTTAATTTAATTGAACTATGTATTGGAGTGTTCCAATTTGGCATAAATGGTGACAAGAATAATATAAACAGGTAGATGTTTCATTTAATTAAGTCTTATTTTAAATGAGGTTTAATTGAATTAAATTTGAAATAGTTTGATTTTTAAGCTCCATATATTTATTTATTAAGAAACAAGTTTAAGTCAGGAATTCAGAATATTCATTAATTCTGTTGGCTTTAAATTGGTTTGTAATTGGCAATTCCTATAATTCTATAAATTAAAACTAATTACTAATATGACAATTTATTTTGAATCAGCTAACCCTGCCTGTAGTATATCATGCTCCATTCAAAAGGAGGTGGAGCCCACCTACACAAAGGCAAAACTTGATAATGGAAATATCATATCCACCAATAATCAAGTAACTCGTTGCCAATAACCGACCATATCCTGTAAATCACGATTTTATGAGCTTCAAAAAACAAATAAAAATGAATAATCAAATATGTTATAAAATTAATATATATATATATATATGTGTTGCATGTATTTAATGTATACATAAATGTTATTAAATATAGTTCTGTATCTTATATTATATTATTATTTTTTAAATAATTTATAATAAATAATAATTTGCATGATATATCAAAATAAATTTTAAAGTGTTTCCGAACTCAATATAAATCATTCAATTTATTAAAAATTATTGAAAATTATGCATTTGACCTATATATACAAATTAAATAAAATTAGGTAATAAAGTGGGGTAAATGGTAAACCCTACCCGCACTCGATCGTATTCTTATGGGGTAATTCAACCTCACGGCTAAAACTGACAATCCTATCCAGCCCTATAATCACGTCCACATCCACCACGTCGCGCCTCAGACCCCTTGCATCCTTGACTTTGTTTGCAATGGGTCGATCACAAAGTCCAGAAAATGGTGAAGTGGTGTTCACATAATGGCAAGTTTTATAGCCAACAAATTGATTTGTTGGGAATCTACGTGATTTCATTCGCACGCTACCTCATGCATCTCATTAGTGACATTAGAAAATCTAAAAGATTAATAAAATTTAAAAATTATTTTCTGACTCTAAATATCAATTGAGACAACCTGAGCATAATACAAAAGCATGAATTGTTGGTTCAATATGAATATTAGCAAGCACGGATTATTTAGAAGAAAACTACTTCTTTTTCTTATTTTATAAACAAGACTCTAAACTTTTAATGCTAAATTTGGTGAGTAAACAAGTAATTTAAAGTTGTTACTAAAAATAAATAAATAAATGAAACAACATAAATTAAGATTTATTCCTAATAAAGACAACTTATTTTCAATTATTTATCATGTAGTACATCAATCATGCATCTCGTCAGAATATTTATATGTTGATGTCGTTTCATGTGGACCAAAAATATTAAAGTGAAAATCAAGTCAAGATATTTAATATAGAATTTGAGAGCAATTTAAATCTATCTTCATAAATACAATAAAATAAATGTGTATATTACTTTAGTTAACATGACTTGGAATTCAATAAGATTGTACAAATAATAGAAAAAATATAAAAGAATTAAGCTACGTGACGTTGATTCTGATAACTAAATAAACTCAAACAAAATTTTCTAAGCTCGAGAAAAAAACGTCAGCATAAATTAATTGTCTTAATTTAATGTGTGTGTTGTTCTAATATTAATGATATATGCATACACTCGTATATAAGAAAGCAAAGCTTGATGAGATATAAGCGACGGACACCATGTCCAGGTGATTCTTGCATTAACCAAAGTTAAAAGAAGATATTCTCCCTCCCTCCATTTATTTATTTATTATTCTTTCTGCTCCTCAACCTCATAAATACTTATAACTCAATCATCGTACAATCACCTATATAAACTATATATTTCATAATTATCAACAAATGTTACGCGCACAAAAGGTAAATCACATTAAACAAAATTTGTATTTAATTTTCTTTTTATAAATAAATATATTACAAATTATATATTAAATAATAGAATATATTAGTCATTAAATAATATATCGGAGACCATTGTTGTCCAGGATACTTTCTTTTGTTATTGTAATATAATAATAGTAATTAATTGAGGCAAAAGTGAAGAGTGGTCAAAATTGTTCGTGAAAGTAATAATATTAATTTACACCTATATTGGAACAAAATATAATTTTAACCCAAAATAATGGAGTTTGAATTAATATTAAAAAGCTTGGCTGGAATATGTGGGAAACATTAATTTAGAGGCTACATCAATGGGGCATGTGATCCGTGACGTCATGGATGATGATACAATCTTCTATTTGGAAATAAACAATAAAATAAACAGAAACCGGTCCTGTATTGGGTTAATCTCATCTCAGCCGTCCATTGCTCATCCCATCATGAACGAGCGGCTAGATGCGGGAGCACAAGGCATCCACGTGGAACCGCGTGGAGTCTGTGTGGTGTACGGTCTGGCGTACGAAAGCCGTAAGGACAATTAAAAGAAAGACTTCACTGACTCGGTATCCGTACCTATCTATTGATCGTACGGTCCATCTGAGGAGAGAGAAGTTGTTGTGGTCACCAGCTCAGGTCCTTTTCCTATAATCAAATCGCTGCATCATTTCTCGTACACCACATAAAATTATTGTAGCATTTTCATTTATTTATTTTGAATTTTGTTTAAATATCTATTATATTAGTATTTTTTTTATGTCTGGTAAAATTTATAATATGATATTATAATAAATTATTATTAAAATAATAATATATATTTTTTAAAATAAAATATATAATTACATAAAATATGATTTTAAATAAAATTATTTAAAAGTAAAATATCTAATAATATATAAAAAACTATTAAATATTAAAATATACCACATTAATGTATGAAAAAATATTTTATATTTAAAAATTAAAATTTTATTTTATATGTGCAATATGAATATTAAACTGCAGATCGCAAAAAGATAATTAATTTATTATATTTTTTATAAAAACAGATGAAATAGTTATATACATTTGAAATTTAGAATGGAAGCAAAGAAAATATAAAATTAAACTCGATATGTATTTTTGAAAAGTAAAAATATGAGTATAACAAAAGAATAACAATTATGTAACTTTTTCCAACTACGTGCTTTTATATAATTATAAATAGTATGTTACTAATATATAAATATTGAGCAAAACATGCTAACTCACATATTTAATTCCCTTATTTATTAAAATTTAAACAGAAAAGTTTTAGAATTATGGAAAAGGTGTGTGAACCAATTATGGAATCTTTGCTTGATTCCATTAATTTCATTTACCTTTGTATATATTTATAATTTAACAATTCCAAATTATACTAATATAATAAAGCATATTAATCTAAATATAATAGTTCTCGCCTATTTTTAAGTTTTTTTAAGTGAAAATATTTTTTATAAATAGTGTGTTAATATCTGGTCCTTCATTTTTGTGTCATCTTTGTCAAAAAAAAAAAAAAAAAAAAAAAAAAAACTTTAATTTATTAAAACATTAACAATTTTTTTGTTCTAAATTTATTTTGATGTATGATATATAAAATAATTCTTTTTTATAATCTTTAATTTACATTTATATCACATGCAATAAATTGAGATATTATGTTCAGAAAATATAATCATGTTTGGTTGATTATATGGGTTAGATTTGAGTATTTATTGTATATTAGATTTCACTGCAAATAATGTTAGCTAATACTTTCGAAAAAAACCTTATTAAAATATTATAATTGATCAACCTCATTGGGACTGAGGAAATTTTCATACAAAATTATATTTTTACATACTAAAATAAACTAAAATACTTTAAATATTTTTAAATATTTATTATTTAAAATTATATATTTATTATTTTTTAAATATATTACTATATGTATCATACATCACATCTATTGATATATAAGAAAGCTAAACAACTTGTTGTCTATTGAATATGGAGAATTAATAAATGGAGATTGAGATGCATCTTGAGATTTTTTACCCATATTATTATTGGATAATATAAAAATCAACCTGATTTATAGTGTTTTTTTTTTTTTTGTTCATTTGGTACATGAGGTAAAAATTGTATCTAATTGATTTCTGCTTCATACGCTTTTGACCAGTTAGATCCTGTACTTTTTTTAGATATTTTTTGGTAAAAAGACCAACACGTGAGCTGTACATATTTTCTAAAGTTATAATCATCTCTTTAAGTTGCCGCTGAGGGGCAAACTTGTCTTTTTCATACTCATCAATTTATTTTTTACTGTTCTTCCTCAAGTTGAGGCTTAGGGCATGAAATTCCATAACCAATCTCAAATCCTTCAAATGAATCACAACATCATCTTCGCTCTCGTGTCTCCATCTTGATCTTCAACTCCCTCCACCATGCACAAGCAGAATTATGGCTGCTCTCTTTCATTACCCACAGTTGAAGCAATGTGTATCCACTCTTCAAGCGATGCAAGCACAAACGCTCTAACAATACGCACAAGCTCACTGGGTAGTCACCTATCTCGTGATGATACTTGAGCTCTTGCGGCGTCTTCCACTACTCACCCCTCGCATCAAAACATTAGACTTCTTCCAAACGGCAGAAGTAGAAACTTCCATCATAATACACTATTCAAGTATCCTGGAACAATTCATTGTGCTCTCAGAATGCTGTCAAAATAAAGAACTATAAAAATAAAAATAAAAATAAGAATCTCAATTTCATGCCTAAGCCCCAAATTGAAGAGGGACTGTAAAAAATAAAACGTTGAATATGAAAAATACGAGTTTGTCCCTCAGTGCCAACTTAAAGAGACGATTATACACTTAAAAAATACATGCAATTCACGTGTTGGTCTTTCCGCCGGAGGAAAAAAAAAAAAAAAAGTACATGGTATAACTGATCAAAGCGTATAGAACAAGAAGCAATCAAATACATTTTGTACCTCATGTACTAAATAGAAAAAAGTATTATACGTTAGGTTGGTTTTTTATGTGAACCCTATTATTATATACCTATTTGGCTAAATTCATTAAAAACATCTTATATAATATTTTCAGAGCTTATAAGATGTTACATATTATTTCAGAAATATGTGGTTGAGGCGTTTGATTAAAATTTAATGATAAAGCTTATACAATGTTATTAATGACAATTTGTAATTAAAATGATTAATTGAGTGTTTGATTGAGCTTATAAGCTGTTAAAAACATTTTATAAGGTATTTGAGAATTTATAAGTTCATTTCAAAAAATTAAATTTAAAATAATATATAACATCTTATAAGCCTAAAAAACATATTTAAGATGTTATAAGATATTTTCAATAAATTTAGGCAAACATCCTCTAAATTGTGAAAAATAATTCAAAATTAGATAGAATTTGAAAAATAAGCAGCGCACTCCTTATTTTTTTAAAAACAACTTATAAGCTCCTAGGTATTACTTTATGATAAAAACATATTTTAAAATTTTTATCAAACACTTTGAAAAATCTTTGAAGCTCTCAAACTATCGTATAAAATATTTTTAAAAGTTTATAACATCAGCCAAACTAGTGTGTGTTGTTTTTAATTCATTTTATTACACCATAAACATAAACAATTTCACTGAATTCTTCTTTTCCCAGCCAAAACCATCTTCTCCTTTTACACTAGTATTTTCTTATTTATTTATCTTTTATTATTATTATTATTATTATTATTATTATTATTATTATTATTATTATTAAGCATTCACATTTCTAACTTTTGTTGAAAACGTAGTAGTATTTGGGTTAAGACTGATCCAAGGTAATGGAGATAAAAAAGTCAAAGATAAAATATGTACTAAATTCAACTATTTTCATCTTTAATATAAAATTGGAAAAAATTAAATATTAGCCGTCCATTGTTTAGCATCTTTGACGTAAGATATATATAGTATTAACTTTTATTAGGTGGTAACCCAACTATTAAATTGGTGTATTTTGCTAGCTACCAGTTAAATCGATATCTACAATAAAAATATAATAGGTTGGCAAATTTACAAGAATGCTATTTTCCCGTCAAAATTATTTTTTTTATTAATAAATTTTAAATTAAAAAAAAAAAGAAGAGATTGACCGCTGTGAGAATGTGGGATTGTGCATAAATTTTTGGCCAATACCTTCTTTACTTTTTTATTTTATTTTATTTTTTCACCTTAAATTTTAAATAATTATAACTTTTATGTCTCAAATCATTTTTTATGAAAAATATATCAAATAAATAATTTTTTCAAGATCTTTAATTTGATATTCATATTGTATATATAAAAATAACTTTTAAAAAATATAAAATATTTTGTAAATTAATTGTAATATATTTTGATATTTAAAATATTTTTAAATAAATAAAATTGTGAGATATTTTTATACAAAATAAATTTACATTAAAAAATATATTTTATATATTATGAATTTTTATTTTAGAAAAAATATATTTTTATTTTATAAAATTTATTTATTTATTACATAGAAGTAACAAAATTTCACACAATGTGATAATGAGATACAAAATAAAATATAAAATTTAATAATTAAATTATTATTAATTATAATTACTAACAATTATATTATTATAAATATTACAAATTGTGCATCGCATGGAAAAATATAAATTTTGGGTTAAATGGACATTATATGAGTTGCACGAGAGTATATTTTTGTCAATTTCTATAATTAAAAAATAAATTAATTAATAAAAAGAAGAAGAAAAACGTTGAAGGTTGGGCGGAAGGAGAAGAGAGAGCGTAGTAATGTGGGGAGTGGGGAGGTGACTGATTTTGCAGAAGCTTTAAATTAAAATGCCAAAGATTCTAAAACTAAAAGTTGCTTTTTACCTTTACAAAGTTATAGTTTTTTGTTATGTTCACAATTTGGATATTATTAGTTAAAAAACCAAGCTTCATTTGGCTTCTAAATCACAAACTACAATAATGGACTGCCCATTCACTCAAAGTTAATGCTTTATTTATATTAATCAAAAATATTAATTGTTCCGTGGCTAATACATAAGTTGTTTTGTGTTGCTTTATTATATTCTGTGAGATTGTCACAGTTAATTATTTTATAAAAATAGTAATATAATTTTGTTAATAAAATATTAAAATATATTTTTTTATAATATTAAGTCCTACTTAATAATAGATAAAAAGTGTTGTATAAATATATTTTAAGTATCATATTATATCACAGTTAACATAAGAATAAGTATTTTATATTTGAAATTAATATTTTACTTATATAGATATTAAATTGTAAATTGTGAAAATAATTTTAATTTTATATATATTATAGAAATGAGTTGAAACGAAAATGTTATAAGCTTTTAGAATTTGAGATAAGATAAGAAAACAATTAAAATATTTTATTAGTTGCAAACTTCCACTCGCACAATTGAGATGTGTGTTGTATGCTGTTGATATCAAACTTGTATATAGTACACCTTTTCTTGTATCCATGATTTTCTTAAATATAATGGTATCATATTAATTAAGAAACATGTAGCCGCCCTTTATGTTATCTAAGCACTAGATTAGAAACTCATGGTTTGATGACACTATCTCATGACTCACTTAATTGTACAAATCTAGATTAATGCAATTATATGGATTGGCTCCAAAATTTGTGCTTTTTTTTGCTTTCCTTTTCTTGTTCAATCCCTTTGAGGCTGGTTCAAGCATGAGCAGTATTGTGTAGCCAAATTAAATTTTTGTTGTAAATCTTTGTTGGCCTTGTGTTCCTTTTTTTGTTTCTTATTTTAGGGATATCTTATCTCTTATGTGTATAGATGTTCTTTCTTCAATTTGGTTCGGTTTTGAACCCCAACATCCTTATTAAATTTGTTAATCCAAGTTCCTATTCTTCCTTTGAAATATTTCAATACTTTAGATGAACCAAAATAGTCAATTAGCAGTGTAATGTACCTTTTTTATTGAGGTGTTAAAAAATCGCTATTGTTTCTAACAAGAACAATTAAAATTATTGGAAAGAAGTAGATTGACAACTCACACCCATGAACTACATGAAATGGGAAAATATTGCACCCATAGAAATTCGAAAAAGTGGAAAATTTTGGTCCCTTCCAATAATTGTATTGCCTTGAATACATTTTATTATATATTTCCCTCAAAATATCCTTAAAATCTATTTCTCTTATATTCATCTTGTCACCGTGTTCTTACTCCTTGCATGAGAATTGAGAACTACTCATGCCACAATTGAGTTTATAGAAGACAACTTTGGAATTATATAACTAAAGAAAAGAGTAAATTTTATACCAGAAAAAAAAAAAAAAAGGCAGGAAAGGAAAATGAAATATAGACAAAAAATTAGTCTCTGATAACATTAGACAGACTGACTACCTTCGTTTTCTGGGATATATATGTTCGTGCATGTGTCATCCTAAAGGTACATAAATCTATGGCACAAGAGTGAAATGCGGGCGGGGTTACCGATGCAAACCTAAGGTAGCAGATGCAGTTTCCAAGACATCAGAAAAAAAAAAAAAAAAAACCATGTCTGTGCACTAAAACCTTCGGCTGTTGTACTGGTCGGTCCTTCTCAGAAGATCAGAGCTTTGGTACCCTCCTCCCGCATTATGCTTCTGAGTTACACCCCAATCCCCGACAACAGAAGAATGTCGAGTTGCACCCCAACCTCCTTCATCGAGTTGCTGAGTTCCACCCCAGCCTCCACCACCAGATTGCCGAGTTTGTCCCCAACCTCCCCCACCGGGTTGCTGAGTTCCTCCCCAACTTCCGCCACCAACCTGCTGAGTTCCTCCCCAGCCTCTTCCACCACTGAGTTGCTGAGTTCCTCCCCAAACTCCACCACTGGATTGCTGAGTTTTTCCCCAGTTTCCTGCACTTAGTTGCTCGGATACTCCCCAACCTGATGAACTCGAACGCTCAATTCTAGGCTGCTCTGTTACTCCCCAACCTCTTGTGCCAATTTGCTCAGTTCTTTCCCAACCTCCTGCCGACACCTCATCCCAGCCTCTCACATGTTGAGTTCCAATCCGACCTTCCACATGTGGTGACGCCCAGCTTTCATCGGGCACCCCTCCCCAACCCTCATCCGTCCGCAGCTTCTTCGCCAAAGAAGACTTGAGCAGCATATCTTGCTGTACATCCTCCCGGCTATTGAGTAGCATAGCTTGTTGTCCTTGTTTCTTTCTTTTCCCAGTTGCTACTCTTGTGATCTGGTTTGCTTGAGATAGAATGCACGGCAATGCTGCAATCGGGTGCAAATTAGAGATGCCTCTAGGAATTGATGTAGGGATCCCATCTTGTCCAAACAAAAGATCCTTCAGTTTGAGTCCGACCTGTCCATCTATGAAGGAGAGAATATACTGAAGAGAAATGTCGATGCATTTGTAAATCTGTTTCACTTCTGCATGTCCTACAGCCCTCGCGACATTTTGGGACTGATCAGTAAAATCCTCCACCTGTAAAAAACTGGTAATTACTGTATATTCATGTCTAAGAGCGTAAAATATTCGAGTCCGAGCAAGGAAGACTGATTACACTGATACTGGCAACTTTGGAATCCCAGGTTTTTGATATCCAAGATCCACTGCATGGGCTTGCACAGAGACCTTTTGCCCAAAGTTTTTCAACAGAAGACAACTGCACAGTTAGAGAAACCCGGCAATTGTTTATGTCCAGATATCGAAGATATATGTAAAAATAGTGGTTATAAGATAATGAACAAGCATTCTTCCTAATACTGATTAACACAACTGCCACATTACAAGCTAGCAGTACCTTGATTAGCAGAGTGACAAAGAGCTCAGCCAAAGATTCTCTGTTTCTTTGCCCATAATTTACAAAATTCGACAAAGATTTCACCACCGTTGCAGGATCAGTGCCATCTAGAGGATAAGGATTTAAAAGTCACTTAAAAGATACATGACAATGAAAAATGCAAATGTAACCATTGGCACATGATGCAACTGATCGGCATTTTCTTAAAATCAGTCATTGCAATCAATTTAGTACTATCAGTTACTTGGGATAAAACTTAGAAAAGTTCAGCTTTACAGAAAGTACTCTAATTTATAAGAGAAAGAAACACATAAAGAATGAAGGCAGCCAGTAACATCTATTCATTTTCATGACCCTAGCACTCATTTCCTGTGTACCATTAACATGAAATGATTTAAAGATTCAAAACTACAAAAAGTTTGATTTACCACATGAAGAAGCTGCCTTATTATGTTAATGATAAATATAAGATATCAATATGCTCAGAGCATCAAAGTCAAGAAGCTAAGACACCTTACTTACTGGTGGATTATTGGTGCTTACATGAGCACACAGACACACACACACATATATATACTCGAAAAATGTCGTTAAGATGAACTGTCAGTCAACTTAGGCTAAGTCCATTATTAACGAATTAAACGCAGATGTCAACATATTTGTGTGACAGAAAATTGGATGCCAATTCCAAGAGAAGTACATGCAATATTCAATAATATGTGCTGGGTAAACTATCACCACGACACTCTAGATGCTGGACATGCCTAAAGAATTACAACCAAAAGCAAGGAAATTGTGTACCAAGCACAGAGATGGTGACAGCACCGAGATCATAACAAGGTAACCACATGAAAGCCGTGGCTACCTATATTTAGAAGTATATGAAGTCAGTTCAGAGTACTTACCCTTAAAGATGGCAGAAAATGGAGGAAGAATTGGAGGATTACGAGTCTGCACATGAAGGACAGGTGGGTTGAGGGAGAAAATAAAGTAAACGAAATTCAAGATGCACCAAAGAGGGGAAAAGGTAATTAATAATGGCACAAGCCTCAAAAATATTTGTGCTAAAAGGACGAGCAAGAGATCAGTACGGATGTTTGCTGAGAAGGAACTGCCACAAGCCATACTCAATTGCAAACAAAATAAATTTCTGATAACTGAGAGACCTTTAAAAATTTTCACAAGTAACTGTGGGACCTTAGAATGCATTTTGCCTATGTATAAACATAAAGTAGTGAAGTAGATGCAAAGATCAATTATCACACACAGAAGAATAAAACATCAAAGAATAAGCACATTACGTGGAGCATATAATGCAAAAGCAAACAGAGAAAAGTAAATTCCTAACATAAGGAAGTTCCATTCAGGTTGTCAAGGAATAAAGAGAGTTCAATTCCCCAAGAAAGACATGTGCCCGAAGCATGTAAACATATCTTTCCCACTCTAGATCTTAATTAACTACGAAACTGAGGTATGCTTCCATTTCAATATGTTCATACCGCTGTCTATGACGCAACACCAACTAAGAACACAGGAAAATACCTTAATACATACAAATTTTAATGGGAATAATCTATGTTACATAGCTAGAAATTTATTTAATGGGCAATACTACGGGAACATGTAGTATTGGACAATTGTACTTACCCAATAAGCAAACTTAAGCGCAAAATGCATGTAAATATATGGAACTAAACTAAGAAGTAAATTGCCCCCATTATAAATATTTTAGCTTGATTTTTCTAGGGTCACTTAGGAGATAATGGTGACAAGCCCAAGAGAATCATGTACTCAACCACCAAATCTAAAAGCCTGGTAGCCATATTGCCCAAAATCCAGAACATGAAAGACTAAATCTCTATAATTGATTATCCTTATCAATCTTCTTCATTCAGTTCTCTGTTATAGTGTGCTACCTTAAGTCAGTTCATTTATCCTCCTTATCTCTGCTTATTTAAGTCTTGCATGTAATTATTCTTGAGAGCAAACTCAGATTTCACTAGATAATCATGACTGCAGGGGTAAAGAAAAGGAAAACTAGATAGAGAATAAGACATTGGGTAAAAAACAGTAATTCGGGCTTCAATAGGGAGGAACAAAATTCAGAATTTATGATTGATGCTTTAATTTCCCTTTCACAAGCAGCCACATTAAACCCGTAGGAATCTTTTATTTTCTTTATCTGACGGTGGCTGAATTTGGCTTATATTTTTGGGAACCATAAAGCAATGCAGATTGCAGG
Source organism: Caryopteris x clandonensis (assembly GCA_028749325.2). NCBI lineage: Eukaryota > Viridiplantae > Streptophyta > Magnoliopsida > Lamiales > Lamiaceae > Caryopteris > Caryopteris x clandonensis. The sequence continues at coordinate 3,565,731 of JAPYKT020000024.1, read as the reverse complement.
CACATATGCAGTTGTGTCCAGGATGTATTCTCATTTAATGCATCAGAGACATCATACAGTCACTTTGAGGCATGCTCATAGGTTTTGTAGTAATGATTTTCTACACATTTCTCAGATACCACTGAAGTCAAGACACACGATGAATTCTAAAACCATTTAAGCCAAGCCTGGTCTTAGGTGATCACTGATTAGCCTGTAATGACTAATGGCTGTACTTAGACCAACAAGAAAGAAAAAGGTAGCAATAATAAGAAGTAGGAAAGAAGATAGGGAAGTCCGTGTGCTTAAATTCAAATGGCATTATAAGTGAATAGGCAGTCATAATGGGATACAATCAATTAAAAATGTCAAACTGGAAAAAGAAAATACGAATGAAATAGACATTAAAACGTGTGCCTAAAAGTATACCTGCAAATGAAATGCGACTAAGAGTATTATTGAGAGAGAATTCAAGGTTTTGTCCTTTGAACTGTTGATGCCGTTTGCTTTCGCCCAAGTTTTCATCTGCATAGGCAGACCAGTTAATGCCCATTAGAAGATGCAGGAAATTCTTAATTTTTTTTAAGAAAAAAAAATGTACATATAAAGTCCCATGGACAACTCTCTGAAGGAGAAAGTTGGAGAATGCATTTTTATTTTCTAACATTAAAATTAGAAAATAAACTGTCGTGAACTAAATGTGAGTGGATAGCAAGTCCAGAGAAATTCTTGCCTAGCTTGTTTGAAACCTGACCCTCATGCTTCCACAAATGAAGATTTTACGGAGCTGTACATCTAAATTAATAGATGTGGCGTATTATGGTATAAAAAATAGGATTTTCCACTATTTGTCCCTGCTAGGACCGTTACTTGTGTGCCCCTCATGGTTCTTTGGCAGATATAACTACTCTGAGGCAGCAATTTTTTTTGTCTCAGCTGGTATATGAGATGACCACAGCCATTAGGTGAGTGTGTGGGTATTGAGTTTTAAATCACATGATACCTATTTGAGATTTATTCACAGACTTAACATGGTGACATTTTGTGTATAAATCACAATGCAGCGGTAAATCCACATACTCTATAATCACCTTCCCAACAAATAGGACTAGAAAGCACAGAGACCTAACTAAACTACTATTATAGCATATAGCCCACTAGACTTCTCGAAGTCCCAATATAGCCAACCATAAATTAAATGAGAAATACTGAAAGCCTGAATATGGATAACAAAAGACTGAAAGGTTAAATAGCATAGTAAACCAATATAAAAGACTTGGAGAAAGCATATTACCAAAAAGCTTAGCTTCTTAAACCTTTCATCAATGGATGAGATAATGTGAATAACTTGGGATTTCAAAATCCCATCTCTATTTTCAACTGATATATCACACTCAACTCCAGTCCCACGGTCAACACATTTAAGAATAGGCACCTTGGCTGTAGTAATTGGAAGGACCCCAGAAACATGGCCGTTACCTAAGTCAAAGGAATGCATACATGAGATTTTCCAACTAATTCTTAAGATTTATGGTAAAGTTTAAATATATTATCAATGACAGAATTAAAAATAATAATAATAATAATAATAATAAATAAATAAATAAATAATCCAACAGGTACAGAGAAAGATGGTTGTAGTTACTTCAAAACCATAGGAACTTTATCTGATATCTACATGCAACAAATCTCAACTGGATTAAGACCATTTAGTAATACACAAACCAAACTGAAGGTCATGTACATTACTGCTAGAGAAAAGGAAGACCAAAAGGGACCTTTCTCAGAAAAATGAGTAGGAAAAAACTTTCACCATAGAATGCCACTTCAGTTCAAACAACCTAAGTTGTCCGAGCACTTCTGCATACAATCTCACCCTTATTCCCGAAAACACTAGAGATAATGAACTTTTAGCTATTTTAACAGTTTGATTGCCAATATAACAATAAATAGATATGTCAAACAATAAAAACCTACCAACCTAAACTTAATAACTGAAATGATCTATCCATTGTGACAACCATTCCAACATGAACTGACAATGTAAGGAAAAGAACCAACTGAATTGTGACAACCAATCCAACTTGAACTGGATGAACTTCAAGGGATACTTTAGACTCAAGTTTCTCAAATTGGTGTTATATTCAGAAGTCCGATAGTTTTCTGGGCAAGTTGATCATTTTGAACATCCAAAACAACAAGAATGCCAATCTCTAAATAGGTGTAGGAGCTCCTTCAGAAAACTCATTCTGTTCTGATGATATCCACATCCTTCTTACTAACTGGATTTGGAACTTCGCCCTAAAATATTTGTATTCAAATATAGGTGAGACATATGTAAGAGTGTCAATCTATACTTTGCCATGTTTTTCAGAAAGGGCCTATCAAACAACAATATTGAACTACATAAACATCCCTAGAAGATATGCATAGTTTTTAAGGCCACTTCACTTTAATAAGGCTGAAAGAACAAGCAAGAAACGTGTTTGAAATTTAAATGAAATAGAGTTATAGAAACCAGACAAGTTGCAAGCTGGGAATTATACTCTGTATAGCATACAGCTTTCTTGCGAACTTTCTCAAAGTCTGAATCTTCTTTTCACGCGGGAAAGGAACTGCAGTGGTTTGAAAATTTACTGAGAGATCTAGATCGCTGGTGGTGCTGAAAAGATCCATGACAAAGGAACCAAATTCCACCACAACAGGAATGTCTTTTGAGTTGCCTGAAATGACATGGAATAAAAGAGATTACAATGCCATACTCCAGACGGATTCATCAGACTGGTGAAATGCAACTTGCAAGAATTGAAGTGAAAAACATTGGTGTAAATATTCATAAACAACCAAGAAAGAATCACAGGTCAATAAGAACTAACAAGCGACATAAATGAACTGTGGCTTCTCCAGAAAAAAAAAAAAAAAGTTTTTTTTTTTTTTTTTAAAATGTTACATATGGGAGTCGGAAGGTTATGGAGTGATCATGTTGGAGTCTATAACTGTTATTTTATAATATGTAACAAATATCCAAAAAATGCTATATGGCAATGAAAAACCATACAAGGTCAAATGATTACCATAAATTTCCTTTGCAATCTCATTAAAGACGCGAACTAAATCTCTTCGAACTTTGTATTCCGTTGGTTTTGGCTGCCGACTGGCATAAACATCTTGAAGCATAGGTTCAAGGGCAAATATTTTTTCCTTATAAATTTCAAGAAGCTGCAACTTCTTCAATTCGAACTTTTCTGCTTTCTTCTGCAGAACTGTAACACAATCATCATGAAATATAAGAAATGAAAGGTAAGACATGCAGAATGTCATAATATTAGTAGCTTATCACTATAAGGGAAACAAATCAGTCACATCAGAGCAAATATCCAATAACTCGCCCCGTTGGTTAGGTCTTCTCAAATTCAGGAACTCGGCTTCAAAAAGGGAAATAGGGCTGGTTTCTACATCAATTAGCTACTACAGTAATTTGGAGTTTTATGAGTTATAATATGTCTACAAGTCTCAGACCTTGTACCTTTGAAATACCAAAAAAAGGGTAAATAAAGCCCGCAAAGGAAGTTAAGAAAAGCAAACTTCTGATTTGGATGTGCTTAGAGGATTGACCTAAATCTTGAATCCAGCAATTATGGCTGAAAGACTTTCTTCTAAGATATATTCCACGCACAACTGATTCTGGTAGTAAACATTCACTCTTCGTAGGCCTGTGGCTGCAAGAATTACATTATTTCCAACTTATTTAAAGATTCTATTCTAAAAATGGGGAATTTCAGAACTCCCCATTATAGAAAAATGCTCTTAGACCATTTTAGCATCAACAAATATGAATACGGAAACCAGAGTTGAATGCAAAAATCAAGACATCCCTATACAAATAGAGCATTGTGAAACAACAGCCTCAGTATCTAACCACCTCAAGCCCCAATTCATGCAGCTATAACTGAGAAAGAAACTACTTCAGTTTTCCATGCGGATGCAAGCAAACTGACATTAACAGCAATATGACCACTATATACAACAAATCTAATAACCTGCAGAATCTCACCTTTAGCACGCAACGCCATGCCCCAAGAAAAATCTCCGGCTGGTTAAGAACAAGTCATAAAGCCAAAAATTACACAAAAAAGAGGTCAATATTTTGATTAGTTTGGTTTCAATTCAATTTGTAAGTCATGGGTTTTTCCGAAATTGAATAACCGGTAAAGAAGATGATGGATTGGGCGTGGACTTCTAGAGCCGTTCGTTCCCCCCGTTCCCACAATTTAGCAATAAAGGGTAAAAAGCCTGATGGATGAGGAACAACTCGGTGGATATTGCGTCCATGGGTAATAGATGTGGTGGAGTTGTGTGTTCCAACATGGATCGTGATTCATAATCCTGTAAGTCCACCGCTAGCCCGTTTCCCAGAGTTTGGGTTGTTTATTGGGAAAAATTCATCCACTAAAGTTCACAGATACAGAGGATCATTATTTTTTCTTAGATCTTTGAGGTTTGAAGTTTATCTCAGAATCGAACATTTTAATAATCTTACTAGATATTAGCAATTGATTTGGAAATCTCCAAATTTTGAGAATATATATGGAATGTAAGGCTACACAATATATATGAGCCAATCCATAATAAAATAATATAAATATTTTCACTATATTTACTTATTTAAAATCTCACACACATCATATTCTATTTTATTTTAATACAAACATTAATTTTAAGTTCACCATCTCAAATATTCACAACAATAGACTACCAACATTTACATTTCAACATAAATATTTATTAGAATTTTGAGGATTTCATTTTTTTTTATTAAATTGATGTGTTTGTTTTATATGAAAAAAACAATAATTTTACATTTAACTCCAACTCATGGAATTTTTTTTAATTAAATTTTAGACTCACCTGCTAGAAGTAGCAGGTATACAGACCAAATTTTGAAACATATTAAATACAAAGGCCTAAAATAAAAAAGTTTAAAAATAAATGATGATAAATCTAAGAAGACAAAGTTAGAGGACTATATTTTTTTCCAAATTCCATTAATCACCTTAATTTTTTTTAAATATATTTAAAATAACTTAGAACAAGCTTCTTACTATCTATCAAGTTATCAATTTTATTTTGTGGGTACATTGAAAATAATCCTCGGAAAAAAAATAATATAATTCAGGTTATATTATTTTTTTAGCAACAAAAGGAATATTGAATTTAAATTATATGTAAACAAGAAGAATTATTTTGGATCTAATATCTCTCTCGTACGTTGTATGACTTGTAATATTTAAAAAAAATATAAGAGTAAATTATCATAATAACAATATAATTTTATACTTGTGGATGAAAACACAACGTAAATTTTTTTTAATGTTATTATTAATTAAGTTACATATATTAAAATTAATAATAATGGCAATGGTAGTAACAATTATATTTAGTCCCCAGAAAATAAAGACGGTAAATCGTACTATTATGTCTTGTTTTGATTGTGTGGGTGTGTTTTTGTATTACCTATTTTATTTTTGCATTAAAAAATAATAAATTTAGATCAATTTAAATTTGTATTATACAGTCATATTATTGTTGTTTATCATTTCATTTCAGTCACTCTATCATATCATTTCAGGGATAGTGCCAACTTTTGTTCGATTAATGATGTGATGATGTATAATCGTAAACTGACTGTTTCTATATTTGTTATTATCATATTTTTCGTCCATTTTTTTCCACAAATGGAAAGATATATTTTTAGAAAATGTTAGTATATTGATAACCAATAAGCATTCAATTTAAATTTTTTTATTTTTATTTGTTAATATTGACATTGTTACTAATTTGATCAAAACTAATTAAAAAAACTCATATATCTTCATAATTACTTGATTTTAACAAATCAATTATGAATTTGTGGTAGATTCGATGTTATATATAATAATAATACTAATTGTTCATATTCATATACCAGATTTTATTCAATCTTCTTGATTTCAAAAGAAAAAATACTATATATTTGGTAGTTTGATAATTATATTTTATAAATAAAAATAATTAATATTCACATATGATTTTATATATAATATGTATATCCTTATTATAATCATGGTATATATAAATTATTGAAATAATTATATATATTTTAAAAATATTAATTTATATATTTCTAAAATTTAATAATATTATATTATAATAATATATTCGTGCATTTCACTTAAGAACATATTAATAATAATAAAAGTAAACTAAATTTTATCCTTTCCAAAAAAGTAAATTTTTTAATAATCTCACATTCTTGTATAACATAAAAAAAATGGAATATCAAAATATAGCACAATTAATTTAATAAAAATATTTTAATTTTTTTAAAAAATATATATCACATCAAATTGTAGGCCACAAAATGAAATTCATTTGATATATGTTTATTTTAGTAATAAAGTTGAAACAAAAATATTATAAGGTTTCAAAAATTTGAGTAAAAAAGTGATTAGTTGACATAGAAATTGGACAATCCACTCACATCAACTAAGCGCGATCCACATGCGCTAGTAGTTGTGTCGTGCAGTGCACAAGCCAGACATTTTCTATTCTTGGCTAAAAATTATTTTGACAAGAAAATGACAGATGTAATTGTTGCTGAGCTACGTCAAGCATATAAAGAATAACTAAAACTTAACTTTGGAGGATCCTTGAAGATTAGCTTTCCGTACACGTAGGTGATTGAAATAACATAAGAAAATTATATGAAGGAATGAATCATGGTCTATCTTGTAATCCTGAAGAATATTGTGTTTAGTTTATATGTCCTAGACGTCTAGTATATATCTAGTCTACAAGTCTTTGTATTTTATTTTATATCTAGCTTTTAGTTGAGTAAGAACATCTTTTGAAAATTATTCGTTGACGAGGTTGAAAGATCTCATCGTGCATCTTGAGGTAATTTTAAGGTGCAACAAATTTATTTAGTGGATTGGGATACTAGACAAGATTTTAGTGTTAGTGTTGGGATATTTAGGTCATAAGTCATATGAAATGTACAACGAAAGTAAATAATTAAAAATATTTCTACGATATATGCCTATACTTGCATAGTCCGTATATGTAATTAAAATGGAGTTCAATAATTATACCAAATGATTCACGTTCTTAGCGGGAATCCTTTGGATGATCAAATCACACGTTTATTCAAGGATGTTCATTACCTCCTTTCTAGCTTTATCCACGCCCAATCTTAATGCGTAGATATAAATTGTAGCTTGATTTCCTTATACATGTATAAAACAAGACTAATAATCTAGAACTAAAATATAATTGAGAATCTCAACACACAAGAAGAGAGAGAAGAGAGAATACAGAGAAAAAAAAAAAAAAAAAGGCCTCTTCTCTTAATTACTAATGGTGTGATAGTCCCCTTTGTTCTCACTTCAGCATCAATTTATATTGATTTTCTAATATGTCCTTATGGACTTAGGAGTCTTACTCCTTATGAGAATAAAAGTCTTACTCCTTGTGGGTTTAAGAGTCCTATTTTTTATGGGTATAGGAGTCTTACTCTTTGTGGGCTTAAGAGTCATACTCCTTATGTGTTGGGTCTATCTTCAAGATGAGACCTTAAGTTGTCTTTTTGGACATGATTAATTTATAAGCCCAAAAGACTACTCCCCAATTAATTATTTAATTATTTGATTATTTGGACCTAATTAAAATTTCTCCAACAAATAAAATTAGCCCAATATTTAATTATCTTCATGATCATTTAATTACTTGTGCTCAAATAATTAATTTGTACAACAAATATTATTTTTCCCAATAATTCATTCATCCATGATTAATCAATTATTTATCTTTGTTTCAACGCATGAGAATCTTGTTATGCGTGTGAGAATGCAATCCAATTGCAAGATTTGGATATTCCAATCCTCAGGTACTAAAGACATCATTTCGTTCATGTTCAGCAAACACTACTAGAAGGATTTATAGGTAAAAGATGAATTCAATGTGTAAGCATTTCATTCATAGTTACCGTGCAGATACGGTCCCTTCAATCGGTTCTTCGATTAATGTCTGAGGCTTGGTCATTTCTTACGGATACATTATTGACATTAATAACTATAATGATCCTCACAAACTCTGTTATCCATTGCCCCATAAAGTGATCCCAACTCTCTTATGTTTTGGTTAGGTGTCTTGCATAAAGTATTTATTGAATACAATGAGTGTAGGAAATATAGAGAAACAATCCCAACACATTACTCTGTGAGCCAGCGAACTACGCCTTACTAATACATTGATCTAAAACATAGTTTTACCGCGACCAACAAGCCCCCATTTGGCCTCTCAAGAGAGGTTTAAGAAATCCGTCAAATATACGACTTCCCTCGTGTAAGACCACGTGCATGCGTATAGTCTAAGAACTAATTAAAGCACCTACAGAAATCAAAACCTCAATTTTTCCATTGCCACTAGAACTACCAAAGGGTTCGAGTTCTAACGTGAAAGTTGTTTAATGTGATCGTTTGGGAAGAACATCACATCCACTAGTCTACGTGGTGCCTCAACACCGATATCCATTGAATGGGATATCAACTCTCAATGTGATATACCGCTCAGTGCAAGTCTATCTGAATCCTACGATATCCCTTCTTGTAGATTCTATGACTTTGAACATTTATGGTCTCAACCATCGAGACTTATTCATAATCACTATGATTAAGTCTCTTAGTTATCGAGATCATGGGATTTCAATATTATATAAAATATAAACACAAATAAATACGATGAAGAAAAAATGCCTACAACTTTTATTTATATTCATAAAGATTGTACTTGGAATATATGTCTTTTAGGTCAGCCTAATAATTTGCAGTTATCGCAAATATTCCTACAATTAAAAAGATATATCAAGAAAACATATTTTAAATTACATTATTAACCTAATTAAATCAAACAAGCATCCTCCATCAATAACCAAATAAATTAGTCTGAACAAAAATAATCTGAAATAGAAAGAATAATTATTTGAAAGTGGAAGCATACCTTAATCAATAATTAATTTGTGTGAATCCTAGTAATCTATAATTGATTTGTGTGAATTCATGTATGGTCTAATTTGTGTGAATCCTGGTATGAATTTTCAAATGGTTTCACTCTAATTCGCGTTTCTGCAGAAAGAATATAGGGTGTAAATTGAATTAGTGATGTTTGGGGGCCATAGCCCCAATTTATAATAATTATTTTCCTTTATTTTTAAATGTGGTTTCTCACCAAATTAAAATTTTATTACAATATTTATTCATAAAATTCATAATTGTTTAATACCTATTAAGGCCCATATGTTAAATCTTACTAGATGTCACCAGAGTAATTCGTAAGATAGAATGCATCTTATCATTACAACTATACACGTTTAATTTGACATGTGTCGATCCAATATGTTGGATATTTCTAAAAGTTAGGGGCAGTGTGAATAGAGTCCGCATCTTATGAGGGAGTTGTCAAATTTGTAAGCTCAATCTATACATTATGTGCACAAAACAGTTTACTAATAAAAGATCTATGAGATGAAGAATGAATTTTTGCTCGTAATTTTTTCAATAAGTGTTTATTCTACTGCTTATTTATTTTTACATGTTTTCATGTTTATGTAGAACAATGCACACGAACTCATATTATGATATTCGATTCAGATTGTTGCATTTGTGTGATTCCTAACCACGTGTTTAAACTTTTCAAAATAGCAAGAATCTTGTGATGTGGAATTATGTACATATAAGTTATATGTCAAAATTATGCCGTAAAGAAGAAAATCACATACATGAAATGTTTGAACACATCTTAAACATTGAAATCATATTAAAATGAGAAATGTTGGTCATGAAAATTATATAGACATATGTCTTAACTATGCATAAGATCAAAAATCAAATGCATGGCCTCACATATAAAAGACTTTGTGGCCAAAGTAATAAAATATGCCAAAACAAATAAATTAGTGATCTAAATAAGGATTTAAGACCATTATACTAAAGCATGCCACATTTGAGAAAAAAACTACCACACGTTTGCTTGAAACTTCAGACACACTTCATATCTTAAAACTATGAAACTTATATATGGAACTCAATGTAACACTGAAGACATTATTTTGATTCTCTAATGAAAACATACCGCATATACAGCAATAAAAGGCCTCTAGAATATGACAAGTTCAAACTATTACAAACTACTCTTTAATCAATGGTAAGTAAGTATGTGCATGGATAATTGGTACTCTATTTTGTGTTCACCTGCACTAAGTTCTTTCCAGACATACAAGCTTGTTGTTGTTCCTTTCTTTGTTTGCATTCACATAGCATCAAGAATCAACCGGGTGGCTTAAAGAAGATCTAAGTTGTGGTGAAGATACTTAAGTTTACCAAAACATTGCTTGAATGTTGACTATTAATAATGTTAATGTTAACTATGCGGAGCTCGACCTTCCATTAGTTGGAAGAGTATGTTGACTCATGTCTCAAAAAATTAAAAAAATTTAGAGGATTCAAAATTATTTTATGTATATATATATATAGTAGATTGAATTTTGACATAAAATATTTAGTAGTCTACTAGTCAAGCTTTTGAGGAGTTCAATTCCTAACTCTTACATTTTATAATAGTATTATTGCCCCAGTCACAAAAAATTATGATTTGCAAAACAATCAACTTGTTTGTCTTTTATTTTTTGATGATGATATAAATATTTAAAATATTGTATATGCTTTAATTTTTTTATATTTTTAATTAGTATATTGAAAAAAATTATAATTTTTTAACTTGTTCAAACCCAAATGTCACTAGGTTGAACCCTAACTATATATGCATAAAAGCTAGAGGTAGATTGTCTAAATACCGTTTTGATCTTGGTTTGTACAAATGGCAGGATCGAAGATTAAATTCCAGATAACTACTATTAACATTATTTTTCACCCATGTCACTTATCTATCTCCACAGCAGTATTCATTTAACATTGAGGATTAATTACCAAAAAAATTATTACGGATGAAAACTTTGCGAAATTTTACCAAAATTTTGCAAAAAATTTGATTTTTAGAGACCAAAATTAACATTAAGGTATAATTATATTTTTTTGCAAAATTTCAATAATGTCAAAGAAATTTCAATGTTAATATCGATTTCAGTATTCTTAAATGTAAAATTTTTTTTTTTTTTGGGAAAATTTTGATGAAGGTACAATTTAGGTATTTTTTTATTAAATTTCAGTTATTTTTTTATAACTTTATGTAAATTCAAATATAAATTTATAAAATATTAATGCAATATATTAAAAATTATATTTACTTTAAATAATAAGGTTATATAAAGATATCTTATCGAACATTATCACTCATTTTCTTATATGGACGAAAAAGGTGTTTTGTCAAGAATTTTCAGGATAGGCATGATTTTTGAAAAAAAATGGCTGATAGCTTAAGACTTCAAATTTCTTTTATTGATAGATGGTTACTTGCAAAAATGAGAGAGGTGTGCTAAGGAGAAGAATTCTTGCTTCAACTAATTATTTACTAGCGATGAATGGGCCAAGAATCATCCATGCCAATAAAATATGGGCAAATTACTAGTAAACCTTCCCTTTATTTTATTTGTACATAGCTTAAAAAATTATATCAACAATTGATATGTAATTAGTTGATTAAATTGCAAACAATTCCTTAGATTACAATTTTGTTCGTATTAAAATGTTGATTTTAGCTACTAATTTATATACAGCTTTGTTAAAATTTTCGAATTTCAATGAATAATAATTGCGTACTCCTGATGAAAATCCGATTCTTTGTGCCGTACTAAAAATCGTCGATTTCTCTAACTTTTTCTGCTTTCGTTAGTGTTCATAATTGAACATGGGCTCCGTAAGAGTTTCTGCAAACTTGGAAGAATAAATTTAGAGTAACAATAGTTTATTGTAACAACTCAATTTAACTTATTATACATTCAGAATTGTTAAATGTTTAATCATTTTTATGCATAAAACCTTCTTGTTTAACTTATTATATACATTCAGAATTGTTAATATTTAATAAGTTTACAGACTAGTTCTTGTAAAATATTACACCAAAGAATATAATCAAGTACTTGGGATAAACGTCTCATTACTGGAAAAACAAACATTCGCATAACAATCATCCCATATAAACATTTAAACTTCCATATAAATATGGATGATTAAATTATATAACCAAATAAAAAAGTCAGTTATATTGAAATTTATCATTTTAAAATAACTTTCTTTATCCAATTGTGACAAAAACAACAATAAAAATAAGAACTTTTGATAATTAAAACAAGAATAACACTAATTTATACCAAATAAATATGGAGAATATATCTTTTTTGAACGCTTAAGAAAATTCCAAAGGTTCCAATTCAGTGAAGTATAAAACGATTTGAATTTGTTTTCTTATCAATCAAATGCCGTCATGAACACAAACATGTTCTTTGAAAACTAGTATAAGATAACTTGATAAATTAATCAAATAACAGATTAGCTGTATATCCGACTGAGAATTTAACGCTAAAAATACTTAATTTTAAATGTGGCAGGGGTTAAATATAGAATAATAAATTGTAAAAAATTAAATGATAAACAAGTGTTCCTTCAGAGAATTACCGAGATCTGATTCGTCACAAAATTATCAGAATTAGCATGGTTTAATGTAAAATCATCATAAGGAACATCCTGAAATGCAATTTTGTTTATTCCTTTTAAACTTGAGAGCAAATAAAATAATTGAGGAAATCAGATAATAAAAACAACTAATCACTAATAAAATGACTCAGAAACCAGAGAGAGCGGGGGTAGAAGCTCAGACAAACGTGAGAAAAAGTATTTATCCCTGACCTCACACAAAGAAGGTCTCATAATGAGCTGGGATTAAACATATTATCATCATCGCCGTACCCTTTCCCCATCAAAATCAACAAACAGAAGACTCATACATCAAGGAAATAGCAGATGTCAAAAAGTGAATTACCTGACGAGGGTTGGGAGAATGGGGAGGGGGAGGGGATTGAATGGGGGAAGAAGTTGAGTGTTTCAGCAGACTGCTGAGGATTAAATAATGAAGGGAGAGCTAGGGTTTATTCAGAATTCAACGTCCAAAGTTTTTTGTTTTCCATGGGCCAGCCCATTTAGCGCTTTTGGGTTTTCCTTATGCATCATGCTGTTCTCTATAATAAAGGCCTTGTATTATCTACAATAAATATATTAATTGTATAAAGATATTATTATTTAATAGTTTTTATAAAAAAAAATATTTTTTAATATTTATTTTTTTGATCAAATTTGATACAAATAATCTAATACACAATAAATATTAAAATTTAATCCTAAATAGTCAAGACAAAAAATATGTTTTTTTGCATCTAATATCTTGTTGTAGTATATGTGAATGCAATTTGATTTAAAGATCGTAAAAAGATAATTAATTTAATATATTATATGTAAGACATGACAAAAAAATATTTATATTTAAAAAATTGAAAAAATTATATCCAGAAAAAGAAGAAAAATAAAATCCATCTAATCAAAAGTTGATACATCATTTGAAAAAATAGTTTAAAAAAAACTAAAAATAGATGAAAAAATTATATTTAAACTATTTTATTATTATATTAATATAGATATAAATTCAAATACATATTTGTTGACATTATATATAAAAAAAAGGCTACAGAAATGATTTGATAATAACTTGCAATCAATAATATGATTATTTAAAGTTGTGATTGATATGGATAGTAGTAGAGCACCTCTGAATGCACATACCACCACTCTGCTTCTTCAACTAAATTCTAATAAAGTTCTTCAAACATTTAAATCTCTCCTCCTTATTGAGTCTAGAAGTTATATAGAAAGATTGCAAGGATAAGAGTACATACCACATATAAGATGAAGTTAGTAGAAATTGTAACAATGCCTCCATTTATAGTTGATAGGTATAAATCAAATTTCAACAATTTTTTTTTTTTTTTATATTTATTTTCAACTGCTAGATATCATCAAGGTATTTCAAACTCATGATTTATGTATCTTAATTACAGTTAAAAATACCTATTTAACCAAGGATGGTTCTAAACAGAAACCACGAATTTCTCTGTACAGTCATCTACTCTTAAATTCTCAATTCTATCCTAAAAAATATTTTTCTTTTCCAATTTAGAACAACCATATTTCATCTACTAAGTTCTTTCTCTTTTCTTTAATTTAAACTAGTGTGAGACCCCGTGCGATACACCGAAATTATTTTACATAATTTTCTTACTAAAATATTAGCAAAAAACCTAATAGTTATACTTAATGTCTGAATTTATAATTTTCATCATCCATGGAATATTATCGAATTTAAATAATTAATATATTTTGTTATACATGTTTTCTATGTCACTAATGTTAATAGGTTTTGATAAAAATATTAATACATACTTATTTATATACCAACATATCTGCTGCAAATATGAATATTATTTTATAATTTAGAAAAATTCAAATCCTCCAAATATATCTAATGCAAATCCAAATTTTATTGAACAAAGTTAATAACTAAATATATATATATATATATATATATATAAATGGAAAACACATTGGGCAGGAAAAAGAAAATGAAAGCATTCATTTTATTATTATACTAGTTAAGCTCTCTTGCGATGCACGAACATATTATGACATTATTTGTGCGAATTTCTTTAATTTAATTTAGTTATATAATTTTATAAATTCAAGTATTATATAACACTCATATGTATTTCTTTTTCTCTTTCTCCTAAATTTTCTAATTAAAGTATATTTAATAGTTAGGCTCAAATATGTGCGGTGGTGCACATTATTACAATTATTAATATGATACGATAATTTTATTCACCTCGCCCGTCCCCCCTCCCCATCTCCCACATATACATACATGAATTTATTATATTTTAAAGAGTAAGTGAATATAATGTTTTCAACACAACATAAATATACATATTTATAGTAAGTAAATAAAAATAGTGCATAATAGTTTTTAGAGAAAATGTACAAATTAACCTCTGAATTAGTACCTCATATACAAATTAGACCCTTAACTATTTTTTGGTACAAATAGAACATTTAACTTTAAAATTGGGTCAAATAAGCCCCTGAACTTCTTATTTTCAAATAAATAGGCCATTTCAATAAATTAAAATAATAATAATAAATATTTAAAAATAAAATGATAAAATCTAATTTATTTAATACATAAAAAATATCAAAAGACCATAAATAATTTAAATATAATAAAAATAAAGTATCTAAAAATCATAACAAATCTTCACATTTCAAACCATTTTTTTATATTTAAATTATTATTAAATTTTACTTTATTAATTTATTGATTTATTTAAGTATATTTATGATTTAATTTGTTGATTTTTAGATTTATTTAATATTTTAAAAATATATTTAGTTAATTTAATAGTTAAGAGGGTTCTATTTGTCATATATTTAGATTTCAGGGGCTTGTTTGATCTATTTTAAAAGTTCAAGAGCCTATTTTGACCTATTTTAAAAGTTAGAGGTCTTAACTGTAAAAAAAAATATATTCAGGGTTCAATTTGAACCTGAGATACTAATTCAAAAGCTAATTTGTACCTTTTGCCTTTTATGATTGTGAAAATGCATTGGTTTAAAAAAAATTCTTTTTTTTTTTGTGGTCGTCGTAAAAGTTATATGTTTGACAAAAAAAATATATATATATATATATATTCATATACCTTAGAAGAATTTTAGTGCAATATGTCTAAAAGATTAGAATTTCTTTCAAAATTTCACCGGTAAAATAAGTTGTTTCAATGAAACATGTATATGCTGAAACAACATATCAATGATAAAATAAATAAATAAATATACATTAACATTATAATATTAAAAAAGAGCCAATATTATCAAAAAATTAGAAATTATAATCATATTCTTCAATTTCATTAAATACGCAAATCTCAATTCTTTAACAAAAAATATTAGTAAAGAACAAAAATTCACCACCATCGGATATTATTTTTTGTATTTTTATGTCTAGATAAATATCAAAAGATATACATTATCTTATAAGATTGATTTCTTGCTTTGATATTTGATAAATGATTTGTTCAATATCTACTTAGTTATTTTAGTTAAATATAAAAATATAAAACAATTAACTAAGAAAAAGTATTTTATATTTAATAATTAAATTTTTATGTATAGATATGTATATATGCAATATTGACGTTTGCTTAAAGAATGTTAAAATAGAATCAACTACATATATTTTTCATAAAAAATAGAGTTGAAACAAAAAATTTATAAGCTTTTAAATTTTTTAGTGAAAATAAAAACATTAATAACAAAGATAATCAAATAAATATATTTTGATAGATAATGATAGTACAACATAATTTTAGTATATCTTGAAAATAATAAGTGAAATTTCAACATTGAAAATCTTGGCTTTATTAATCAAATTCTAATATTATATCTTTATATGGATAGATATTGGTATAGATATACAAAAAAATAAATACTATAATTAGAAAGTAGTTATGTAGGAAAATTTAATGTTTTCTAGACGATTCTTCGCTTTTTATATATACATACATATATTGGTAGTTCATAGCCTGCTAAAAATTAATTATATCATTTATTCCACATAAAAAAATAATTAAATTTAATAAGAAAGTTATGACGAAAAAATAAAATAAATTTTATTTATAGAGGTACTGATATATGTGTATATAAATATTAGAATCAATAAAAATAATAAATACAATTGTGCCAAGCAAATATATAAAGATCATGATTCAAAGAAATCAAATCTTTTAAAATAAAAAGATTATAATTCTAAATAGAAGTTTGGCGAAATTTTTGTATTGTAATCTTCATAATTGATTGTTTATGAAAATATTTATTTGGTTTAATGAATGTAATAGGAATATTGTTATTTGTGTCCAATATCGCAACCATCTTGTCCCATTTTTGGTATTTTTCCATATTTATGGAATTCAGCTTTCAACATTCAAAATAAATTTAATCTAAGAAACAATTATTCACATTTCGCAAGAACATGAAGACTGATTAACCAGGTTGCTTGACCAAAGAACAATACATTAGATTGAAGTTATATAGGAAAACATCAGAGAAAAGATATTTGGTGTGTCTAATTTGATGAATCTCAAATTCGGTGGATCTCATCCATTATCAAACCACAATTAATCTTAACTAAGAAATAACCATACCTATTGAGATAAAAGACAATTAAACACATGAATGAAAACCTAAAACTGCAATTCTTCCACGCACAACTGCATATTTGTTACATAAGATTTTTTTATGAATTGGTGCTCACTCCATGGACATACGTTTGTCGTCTCTTTTTATTAGAATAGAAAATACATAGAAATTAAGCGTTCAATAATTATGAGGGATCTAGGTATGCCAATTTTATCCGTAGGATTGAGTTATCCAACGAGTAAATGAGTAATTGAGTAAGGTACTACCCAAACTCGATATTTTTGTTAATTTATTATATAGTTTTATTTGTTCTTTTCATTTATTGTAGTTTCTTTATTCTTATTTTCATTTCAAAATTTCTATAATTTCATAATTCATTTGTATCTTTCAAAAGACTTAATTTTCATTCTCAGATATTATTTTGCAACTTTCAAAAATTATTTGAAAATTTTCAGAATTTATAGTAATTTTCAAAATTTATTTGCCATTATTAAAAATGTATTTAAAACGAAAAAAGTTATTTGAATTTTTAAATTTTAGTGAAAATTAAAGATAAGAGAGAGAAAAAAATGGGGAACTGACACATATTAATTAATTGTTAAGACGCATGTAATAGAAAAAATAAATTATGAGGATCCTTCTTTTATATTAAGCATAGAAGTATAGATAATATGTGACTAAAATTTATAATTGAAAATATGACAAAAGATTATTTTGATCCACGATTCATTTCCAAATAAAAATCAATTTTATAGAAATATCAGTAATTACTGTTTATCCTCATTCTGAAAGGAAAATATTGGCCGCACTAAATCTTGGAAGATCTTGAAGGTTAAGAGGAATAAAGTATTTAATTGCACCATAATTTTTCGAAGAGCATAATTGCATGATTTTTAAACATTTGATTTGTTAAATATAAATATATTTAATATTTGTAATAAAGATAATAAATTGTGTAATTTTCGGAATTAGCAATCTATATATATAATAGTATATATAGAATAGTAAAATAAATGTTTTCATTTTCGTTTTCTCACCCAAATATGGTTTTTATTGTTGTATAAATATATACAAAAAGAAATTTATTAACGTTATTCAATATAATTTAGATTTTCATTAGATATGTTTGGAAGATTTGAATATTTTAAATTATAAAATAATATTCATATTTTCAACAGATTTGTTGGTATATATCTTTATCAAAACCTATTAAAATTAGTGGCATAAAAAATATGTATAACAAAATATAATAATTATTTAAGTTCAATAATATTCTATGAGGGAAGAACATTATAAGTTTTGATATTAAGTGTAATTATTATTTTTTGCTAATATTTTAATAATAAAAGATATATTTTTAGTAATAATACAAAAATAACTTCCGTACATTGCACACACTAGTATATAATACACCATGATCTAAAAAAAAAGAAGTAGATAAATAAAAGATAAAAATATTGGGAGAAACACACACAAATGATTCAAAAATCAATCAATCGACTATTTACTGCGGAAACAATAACTATTTCTCTCTTTTGTGATTCTAATAAAAAATAATGTCAAATATAGAATAAGCAATATCAACGATGCACAATCAAAAGAACAAATAAAGTCAATCACCGATAACACAATAAACACGAATACTTTTAACGTGGAAAACTTTCCCAATGTAAAGAGTAAATGGATCGTAGTTCACCTAAAATCTCCACTTTAATCAAATATAGGAGTACACCAAGTTTTACAATCTGTCACAAAAGATATTCAAATACAAGATTCAAAATAATTTAAGCTTCATAACAAACAAGAGTTGAAAAGATTTCACCAAAAAGATCCTATTGTCTGATTTTCATTTCTAAGAGTATCAAAACCCGATATCCATCATTCAGAGTATACTTCAATACGTCTTATGTCTGCAAAATTTTTGGATTGAACAACTTCTCAAAACCAAAATCTCTTCTTCCCTCTCTTTTACTCCAAACTTAGTACACGATTTTTGCTGAGTTTATACCTTATATATCAGCATATGTATAGTTTATTTAGGTTAAATTTTATGCACTAAACAGTCTCTATCTTCTTTAAGTATTTAAATCAACATACAGATCTCACTCGATTATTCCCAAATTTCCGTGCTTCCCATATGTGCAATAGATAAATTCAATATTCTTAGATTGAATATTTGAATAATATATAGAAATAATTTAGCACGATTGTTACTTAAACTTTACTTTTTATAAAAAAATAAATTTCATGAATAAAAAAATAGTGGGCTCACTCTACATCATTAACATTGCATTGGAACCTCCGCTCACATAGTTTACTAAGAATGTTAACTTAAAATTCATTCCATATAGGATTTTGGATGAATTTAAGATATACAAACACTCAATTTGAAAGCATCATATCAATTCTGAAACCTTCAATTCAAAATATGACCTAATTGTGTTTCTGATTTGGGCCTAAGCTCCATGGCTTCAACAATAAGGCCACCTTTAAGGTGTTGTCCCTCAATTTCTTTAAATTCCATTTTCACCTCTTTCTCACACCCGTCGCAGTAGAACTCTCCCACCTCCACCTCCGACCACCCATCTTCCCGTTCGCGAATTACCTTTTCTACGCCTCCGCGCAGGCCTTTGGATTCGTCGCGATTCATGCAAACCGTTCCTCGTCTTCTGTAATTCCCGACTTCGACAGAAACCTCAATGGGAAGGGTGCCCAATCCGAAAGCACGATTTGCGACTTGAAGAACTAGGTATGCACCGTAAGTCGTGTTTCGAGACAACCTCCTGCTGTTGATTTTCCTTTTATTTCTAGCCAGGACACCATTATCAGCTCCACCGCTTCAGCAAATCTGGGAATGGGTGACAAATATATGTATAAATAACAGATATGGTAAATAATACACTGGAATTAATTCAGTATAAATAGGTAAGTGACCTGGATTGAAGAAGGGGCTTCCAGCACCAACATAAAGGATTGGTGGACCAAGTGATTGAAAGTTCTCTCGCGCTCAACATGTAACACTTCTTGTTTGTGTATTTGTCCAACCAAAACCTCTGTGTTAATTCCATTTGTTAATTGGGCATATTGGAACGAATAGTTGGATAGTATTCTATTTTATATTATGCTTCGTCTTCCATTTCGGAATTTATGTACCTTTTTACCTCCATGAATGAGAAGCGGAGTGGAGGAAAGCTTCCGAAACAAATCCTTTTTGGAAGAGAATTCCATGGGAATAACCGAGGTGGAGATAATTTGGCGGTAATCGGAGGGCAGGAAATTCTCCCAGGCGAGGTCGGAATCGGCTGCGTCGCGGAAAATCTGGGCGACGACTGAGGAGCGGCAGGCGTCTCGAGGAGACGTAAAGGAGATGGCGTGAGACAGGCATTCCGTGGGCAACGCCTCTACCCTCTTCTCCGCCGCCATTGATTAGATCACCTGAAATGGATGCTCTCGCCAGAAATTTTATCACAGGCTCCGTTTCCGCTCCTTCAGTAGAGAGAAGGCATTGTTTATATAGAGAGGGTTGGGGATAGGGGTGGGGGGTCGCTGTATGGTAATATGGTGATGTGTAGCGTATGATTTACATAGAATGACGACATGAATTTGACACCTGAGGACATATTCATCAACCCTTCTTTTCCAGAAACCTGGAATTTAACTATATTATTGACTTTTGCTATATTAGATTGATTGAATTACTTCGGATAAAAAAAAGTGGGGCCTCGGGAGGCTACTGACGTCATTAGAGATTCAAACAATATTTCTAGTCCTTATTAAAAACTAAAGTAGGAGAGTATCTCACAAAATATATTTTGTACGTTCAAAGAAAAAATAATATTTCAAAAGTAAAAAAGTAAAATCTAAAAATTTAAATAATTTGAAACAGGACTCCTTCTGTACTAAGACATATTATTTTTATTTAAAAAATAATTATTTTTGCACAAAAATATTGTTTATTTCTCTATGCACATGATTTAAAAAAAAAAAAAAAAAACTAATTTGATAAGTTTCCTTATACTCATCAGTACTGATTTAGTTTGCTTTATAACTTTGCTTGTAGAGAGGTTTAATTTATTTATTTATTTATTTCGTTTCAAAATAGAGTTTGTGAAGACCAGCCTCATGCCCACATGTCATGATTATACAGTCAACTTAGAGCATTTGATACTCATCTATTGCAATATGACGGGAAGGCGATTAATGTGGGTCAAATCATTTCCAAAGAAATTCGCGATTGTGCTTCGAAAATCAACGGGAAGCTGTTCTTTCCATCCCTTATCACACAGCTTCGTGCAGCCCGAGGCGTGCCCACTTCCGACCATGAGGAAATCCTTTACAACAAAGGTGTGCTGACCACTCGCTACTCGACCCATCAGCAAGCAACATCATTCTCAGCCAATATCCTCAATGTCATGGAGAGACTTGATCGACATGAGGCTCAACAGAACCAACTATGCGAACGCCTACATGATCATTGGGTGTATGAGCAGCAGAGAGACGAGGTGTTGCATCGAGCCCTCCAGCGGAACCTGCCAAGGACAACCCCTCATTCCCTGCATTCCCGGACAGCATACTCGAACCATGGACGGATGGCCCCAATCAAGAAGAGGAATCCGAGGAGCAGGACTCCGACTAGCCCACCAGGGAGTGCTTCAACCCCAGCTTATGTGTTTCTTTGTGTTTTCGTTTTGTGATATTCCATTTGTGTTTGAGTCATAGTGGTAGTTATGTATTCATCTTGTTTTAGTTATGGTAGGAATGTGTATGGCATGTTGGTTTAATGATGTGTAGTTGCTATTTTTATGTGATGTTAAGAAGTTTATGTTTTCTCCCTAGCATGGCTGATTTATGTGTGTTGCTCAATGATGATGCTTGCAATGTTTTACTTTATTTTTTAGAACTAGCCTAATATGCTTGCATACACTCGGTTGTTTCTTGTGCTGTTGGTTTGAGAACAATTGCGATTATAGTGTTATTTCCATCATGTGTGCATAGCTTGACCAATCAATTTGAGTCCCTACGAGCTGGTTAGATTCTTTGGAGAGCGTAAGTCTTAAAAATGTTGATTAGTGTTCCCTTTGAGACAAAATGCTTGATGACACTTATTCGATGATATGATTTCGGCCATCCTTGGATCGTTTGAGCCTTTCTAGCCACCCGTACGTATTTTCCCTAGTCACCCCATTTGAGCCTAATTAACAATTTTCTTCTTAGCTAATAATTAGCATTCCCTATAAGGATAATCCTCCATTTTACCCCCCCCCCCCCTCCCCCTATGCATCTCGATTATTTTTGGGACTTACACTTAAAGCTGCATTTCAAGGGGAAGTGAAGCATTCTCATTTTGTGGTATGCATCATATTTTGAAAGATAGCATAAATTCTATTGCTTTTGATACCATATTGAGGACAATGTGTTCCTAAGTTTGGGGGAATGAATGTGTTACATTTGAAGAGTCAGTTGCTATGTTCGTGTTTATTGAAAAAATAGAATTCTCCCACTTTGATGCAGCAATACTCGTAGCAACTGGGCACGAAAAAAACAACAACAAAAACACAGCTGGTCTTGGATTATTAACAGTGGCAAGAGTAGAATTTAATAATTTGTTGGGTGCACGTGTAAAATTGTTAATGTGGGTCCTAGAAAATCGAGATCTTAAGGTATTTTGAGCCAAAACTTTCCTCCATTATCCTACCCTCACCTAAGCCTGACATTACAAGCTTAATGAAGTCCTATTGATCTTCGTTTAGGTGTAAGTCTACATAAGTGGAGAAGGGTTCATCAAGTTAATCGATGGAGACGCAACATTATGCTTTAGGATGAAGGTTTGTCTTGTTTTAGGAAAATCGAGCCTATTTTGGGAAGAGCTATGAACATAATGTGGAGAGACACATGCATTGTGATTTCATCATTCCATTAGCATTTGAGGGACTGGGTTGAAAGCAATTGCATGAAGGCATCATTCTCATCACTTTTGAATAAATTTCTGAGAGCATGCACCATTGTTAAGCCATGCATTGGATTCACATATTCTCTCTTTGTGTTGTGTTTGTATATTCTCATTTATCTTTTTGTATGTCTAGATTCATCACTCGAGGACGAGCAATGACTTAAGTTTGGGGGTGTGATAACTCTACATAATAGAGTTATTTTTGTACCTTTAAACTTAAAATCATGTAAAAATAGTGATCAATTTAGCGAATTTTAGTATGATATAGTAGAATTAGATCATTCTTTTGTTTTGTAGTTTGTATATATTAAATGTGTAATTTTGTTTCTTAATCTTATGTAAAAAACAGGGCTCGAGCTGAACTTGGAAAACTGAAGCTAAAAACGTAGACCAGTTGCTGGGAGCAATGTTGTAGCAACACTGGAAATAAAATTTTTGACCCAAGATAAGAAGAAGGAAGCTCGAAAAAACAGCACTCCCTCCAACTTATTCCTCTCTTCCTTACTCTCTTTTTACTACCCTGTTTTTGGACTTTCATTTCAAATACTATGGATGATGAATTAGAATTTTGGGTTGTATTTTCTAAGCTAATCATGAGCTAAACATATTAACGACTTGAATTGCTAATGACTTTGAATCATTTTATTGAGACATTATGCATTGTTGAGTGATTTGTGCTATTATTCATTTAAGTGTGCCATGATTAATATTTATTATTGTTTGGCCAGCAATGATGAATTGATAAGCTAGATTCAATACTGGCAAGGTTAGGTATAGTGGAAATTGCTTTAATGATGCAAGTTTATAACCGATTCTAGGTTGTAGTTGTGAATGGTATAGGAATATATTGTTCGCCTTGCATAACTATATGAATTGATACTTACATCGATGTTCCAATTTCTATTAGGCATAGGAATATGTTCAATTAGAAAAAGGTATAACATAGCATTTGGAAAAATTATATATGCCGAGAGAGAATTCTTGTTAACGTTAGAGCATTTCACTAAAAAACGATGCCTACGAACATTGATCAATAAAATCCGAATCAAAAGAAAATTAGTAATTCAAGTCTACTTCTCTAATTTGTGAAATTTCTTGTTGTTGTTGGTTGTGAATTGAACAATAAATTGTTGGGAATATTTTCTTTAGTTCTTTTATTGAATTGTGGAAGTAGAACCAACCATCCACCCAATTTATTACTCTCTTTTTTCAGTTAATATTGTTTAGTGATTGGTATTTGCAATTTATTTTAAATTCAATTCCTGTGGAGATGATAAACTCATCATTATATTACTTGTGTGACTACGTGCACTTGCGTATCCACAACAATACTGGTGAAGCATCATTTGTGTATATAGGAAAATAGTGAAAAGTAGGTAAAGGTGTGGAGGGATCAGGTTGTGGTAAATCATGAAAAGGGAAAATAGATTCAAAGAATGTGACATCCCTGGACACAAAAATTTGTAAGGTATCAAGGTTGAGGAGCTAATTACCTTTTTTTCCTTGTACATATCCGATAAACATACACTTGTGAGATTGAGGAATAAACTTGTTCTTATGGGAAAGAGGATTGAAAGAATAAGCTAGACAACCAAAAACCCTTAATCTTGAATGGTCTGGCTTCTAGTAAAAAAGTAATTCATAAGGAGTTTTCCATTTCAACCCTACAGTAGTTAACCTATTCATAAGAAAGATAGCAGTCAAAACTGAATATGGCCAGTAAATTGAAGGAAGTTTAGACTGAAACATTAAAGCCCTTGCTATTTTTGACAAGTGCCTATATTTTCTCTCAACTACCCCATTTTGTTGGAGTGTATATACACAAGTTTTTTTATGAAGAATTCCTTTGGATTTTAAGAAGGTTTGGATTTCTTTATTGGTAAACTCTGTTCCATTATCACTTCGGAAGTTTGATTGATTTTTTAAATTGAGTGTGAACCATGGAACAAAACGATTTGAGTAAGTTAGGAACCTGGCTTTTGTGGCTCATGAGGTAAATCCAGGTAGCCTTACTGTAGTCATCCACAAGTGTAAGAAAAAAGGTGATTTTAGTAGAGGAATTTTGTAAGGACCCCAAACATTAATGTGGACTAAATAAAAAATTTCTACAGCAGAGGAATAATATATGTGGAAAAGGTAATATATGTTGCTTCGCCTGAGAACATATTTCACAAGTGGAGACAATATGTTTATATTTTGGTGTGCAAAAAGGTTTAACAAACTCTAAATGTTCGAAAACTGGATAGGGGGTGTAACCCAATCTGTGATGCCAGAGATGTAAGGAATCAGAACATGCCAAAACATGATGAGGAGGTGAGTGAATGGCTGGAATCTCAAGGATGTATAGCTTGCCAATTGTCTTGCCCCGTGCAACCACCCTCCCAGTCTTCTTGTCCTGTAAAAGGCAATAAGAAGGTTGAAAAATACAAGATTTGAACTTTCTGTTAGCGGAGCTATGGAAACTAGATTGTATTTAAAGGAAGGCAGCTATAGAGCATTGGTGAGGGTGATATGTTCTGTCAAGACGACATTTCCAGTTAATGTAACTGATTTTGTTGTTCTATCTGGGATGTGTACAGAAAGTGGTTGTAGTATAGGCTGGATGTTTGTCATGATTGCCTGATTAATACACATATGTTTGCTAGCTCCACTATTTAATATCCACGAATTTTGAAAATCACAATCAAAGCTAGACAAAGCAAAATGGATGTGGTTTTTTGTACCTCTAGACTCAGCAAGATGAGCAAAACTCATGTAAGCACTTGTGTTAGTTTCACCTTTATTGTGATTTTGTGTTGAAAATACTTAAACCATTTCCTGAAATTGCTAGAGGAGATTGGCCATATCACCAAAATGCTTCTCTTTCTCAATTGAGTCATCCATCTGTTTAATAGGCTGTCCAGATCCTATGTCCACCATATTGGCCATATATCTTCCCCTTTGTTGCTTGAATTATGTGTACCACTCAGGGTATCCATGTAGTTTAAAACAATCATGCATTTCATGTCCATTGCCATTATAATGTTCACAGACCAGCTTTATTTTCTCCTCTTTAGTGAGTTTTCTAACATTACCTCTTCCTTTTGCTGATCTCCAGCTAGTATAGGTAAATGATCTTTTTCCATTGTGCCCTCTGCCGACACCTATATTGCTCAATTTGGTAACAATGGCCGCTGACTCGTAGGTTAATGGAAACATTGTGTGAGTTTGTCTTCGCCTCTCCATCCTTAATACCAACGAATATGCCTTGTTCACGTTAGGCAGTGGTTCCATCATTAGCATGTGGCTACGAGCTTGCTCATAGCTGTCATTCAAACCCATAAAAAATTACATGAGTTTATTTTCTGCATCCGTTTCAATCAGCTCCTTGCCCGCACCACAAGAGCAAATAGGAAATGGCCTCAAACAGGCATATTCATCCCATATTTTTTAGAGCTTCATAAAATAGACTTGAATTGATGCTTTACCTTGACTGATATTTGCCATCTCCTTAAGTAAATGACATCGCAGAGGAACATTGGACTGTCCAAATCTTTCTTCTAACATACGCCATAGATCTTTAGCAGTTTCAACAAATATAAAAGCATCTACCATATCTTTAGAGATTGAATTTAGTATCCAACTAACCACCACGGAATCCACTCGTTTCCATTGTTCATATTCATCAGATGTAGTTGCAGGCATCTCTACCTTTCCATTAATAAAACCAGTTTTGCACTTCGCATTTCACGCAATTAACATCAATCTCTTCCAGGTAAGAAAATTATTACCAGTCAAAGGATTCGTGACCAACATTGCTCCATGGTGATCCGAACCATGCAGATGCATCAGATTATCCTCTCGATTGCTAGCAAGCACTGCTTCAGTAGTCGTATTTAGTGCTAGCCAATTTTGGTTCCAGGCATTATCTCGTTTGCCAGCCATGATCGAGAGAAATTAGGCACTTATACCATGTTAAAATTTAGATAAAAGAGAAAAAAAAAATATTAGTGGTGGAGAAAATAAAGTATCTCTATATATTACAAATATGAGCTGAACATTCCTATATATATATATATATATATATATATATATAGCCTTGCTTGTTGTACTACCTTTTACACGTGAACCATGAAAACATCACCATATTTCCCAACAAACTAACAAAATTGGAGGGATCCAGAACCTCAAGGTTTGAGTGCATGTTCTCCACCTCATGCAATCATATTGTGCACCTATGTTATTTATGCACAATTCTAACATTTCCCCCTTTATTTTCTTACATTGACCACAAAAAGGCAAAAAAGAGAGAGAAAGAGTGGACAGAGGAAGCAGGAAAGAGCAAATAAGAGAGGAAAATTAGGTTAGAATTCTTGCACAATGGGGGAGTTTCTGATTTGAAAATCAATAAATAACGAAGCGTGTCAATTTCTTCCACGATTGGAATTAATAAATTACTCCATAATACGAAGGTTCTATCAAACTAAAAATAGTATTTTAAATATTGTGTACCGCTCAATTTATTTATATTTACTTTAATTTTGCAAGAAGAAAAATAAAAGTTCATTTTAAAATTCGGGTCAAACCAATAAATTACTAAGATTAACTCTAACGGCGAGGTGCACAAATATTTATTTTAGGAAAAAGCACACACATACAAATTCAAGGAACTCACCTTAAAGGCCATGATCACTTGAGAGGTCTGCGGAATTGGTTGTGACTCATCACCGTTCTTTTGTTAGAAACACATATATATGCATTTCATGCAAGACCTCAGTGTCAAGATAATTTGAGAGGTTTGGATAATTGGTTATAAACTGCACCCATAACTCATCGATGTGGGATGAAAATTGTTCTGTTGAATTACTTATTCAAATTAAATGAAAAAAGAACTTCTTAGTACTAACATTTCTTTTTTTTCATCAAACCTTGCTAAATATAAATATCTATATCTATCCTAAATATCTATATCTATATAAATAATAATTAAATAATTTCAAAATAGTAATTTTTTGTCAATTGAAACTGAATTTAAATAAATATCAAACCTAAAAAATATTATCTAGAAAAAACAATATTTAATATCGAGACAAAATTTTATTATTTATTGAATCTTTTTTAAAACAACTCGTAAATCTCACATATTTTGCATAAGAAAACTGTTTTGCATTAAGAAAAAACTGAAAAAGCAGTGTAAGCAAGCTGCCCTTATATATGGAGATTAAAGGTTTGAATTGTACCAAATTCTTTATGATTCATAGTTTTACTTGATTTCCTTGTGTAAAAGAAATGTTCGAAAATTAGTATATAAAGTGGGTGTCAAACCTATTTTGACCAATTTTTATGTGTTTGAATATTTTATTTTGGAGAAATTAAATAGCATATAATTAATCTACATTTCGAGTAGATAATTGTATTGTGTTGAATTTCACAAAATTGATTTTTGGTGAGTGAGAAATGAATGCGCAAAGTTTGTTTCTTAGAAAGGATGTTATGTGATATAAGGATGCGAAGAAGCTTAATAAAAGTTTATCTCACATTGAATTAGGGGCCACTTGGTAAAAAACTCATCAACGAAAATGACAATGAAAATCATTGAGGAGTTAATCACAGTGAATCATTAGTGAATTAGTAATGCTTGGTTTAATTTAACTTTAGTAATGACAATCAATCAAAATGTCTATTATACCCTTATCAATTAATATCATATTTATCAATTAAAGTATTATATATGATGAATATATATCGTATATAATATATATTCTTATATGAAATTATTACATATAAATATAATATATAATAAGTGTATAAATATATGAAAATGTTACATATTTATTCTAATATATAATAAATTTATTTTTTATTTTCTTATAATATCCCATCTATGTAATAATAAAAAAAAATTAATTATATTATAATATAATAATAAATCATAAATAAAATTTCAGTAATATAAATATTATAATATATATTTTATATAAAAATTTAATATATATTAAAAATATAGTATTGTTAGTTTATTTGTTTATATTGATGTATATAATACATATATCAAATGTATATCTATATTAATATGTTATATATATTATATTATTATTTAATTATTTATATATTAATATTAATTTTAAATATTAGATATATAATATATTAAATAGGAAAAAGGGTAAAGTTGATATTAATGGTATTAATTAATTGAGGAGTTTGATTGATGAGGGGGACTAGGGAATCAAAATGAAGAAATCATTACCCTATTTTCTTTCAGAATAATGCGTAAAAAAAAATTATGAAATAGATTGATTTCGGAACAGTTTTTTAAAATAGGTAAAACGTCAGCCGCCAACCGTTTTTCCGAAAAAACTTCAGCGGAGTTGAGCAAAAGAACGTCAGCTTAATTGACGTTCTTATTACTTATGTGTGTGTGTGTATATATATATATATACCCTAAACATAAATACCAAAAACCATACCACATACATGCATTAATATATATATATATATATATACTCACACACACACACATATATATATATATAACCTCACACACATATATATTATATATAGATATATATATATATATATAATTTTTTTTAAATATATATTTTCAATATGTATATATATATATTTTTTATTTATTAAGTAAATATATAAAAATATATATTAAATTATAATTTTAAAAAGTAAAATATTATAATTTTATTTAAGATAATAAAAAAAATTTAAATTAAAGAAATTTTTTTAATTACTAATTCATATTTTGAAAATAAAAGAATATAAATATATATATATATATTAATAATATATAAATATATATATTTTGAATATGTATATATATATATATATTTTTTTTATTTATTTATTAAGTAAATATATAAAAATATATATTAAATTATAATTTTAAAAAATAAAATATTCACATATATATTCTGCAAGAAATATTAATTTATATATATTTTTTGTAATAATAATACATGAATATATATATATATATATATATATATATTTATTTAAATATATATATATTACCTTTTGAATATATATATATATATGTAGGAATATATGTATATATATTTTATAAAAATATATATTAAATTATAAATTTAAAAAATGTTATTCGACCTCGCAACCTCTTCGCAACCAGCCAGCTTTTAACCACCAAGGCACATTCAATATTTGAAAATTTATAATATAATATTATATATAATATATACTTAAAATATAAAACAATATATTTATAATATTTTTTATTTTTAATTGTAATATATATATAATATATATTATATAAAAGAAAACAAAATAAAAAAACGTCACCTTAATTGACGTTTTTTTAAAATGTCAATTAAGTTGAGGTTTATTCTTTTATTTTTATTTTTATTCTTATATATATATTTATATATTAATATATATATATATATATATTATTTTATTTTTAGAATATGAATTAATAATTAAAATTTATTCTTTAATTTAAATAATTCTTTTAATTATCTTAAATAAAATTATAATATTTTACTTTTTAAAATTATAATTTAATATATATTTTTATATATTTACTTAAAAATAAAAAAATATATATATACATATTCAAAATATATATTTAGAATATAAATATATATATATAATATATATATTATAAAAAAAATAAAAAACGTCACCTTAATTGACGTTTGAAAAAAATGTCAATTAAGGTGACATTTATTCTTTTTTTTCTTTTTTTTATTCGGATATATATATATATATAATTTTATTTTCAGAATATGAATTAATAATTAAAAATTATTCTTTAATTTAAATAATTTTTTTATTATGTTAAATAAAATTATAACATTTTACTTTTTACAATTATAATTTAATATATATTTTTATATATTTAATTAATAAATAAAAATATATATATACATATTCAAAATTATTATTTAGATTATAAATATATATTTTATAAATATATATATATATATCTATATATAATATATATTTTATAAAAATAAATTAAAAAACATCACCTTAATTGACCTTTTTTTAAAACGTCAATTATGGTGACGTTTATTCGGTTTTTTCTTTTTTTTTCGGATATATATATATTTATATATTATTATTATATATATATTATTTTATTTTCATAATATGAATTAATAATTAAAAATCATTCTTTAATTTAAATAATTTTTTATTATCTTAAATAAAATTATAACATTTTACTTTTTAAAATTATAATTTAATATATATTTTTATATATTTACTTAATAAATATATATATATATATATTCAAAATATATATTTAGATTATAATTATATAAATATATAAATATATATATATCTATATTTATAAATATATAAATATATATATTGTATAAAAGAAAAAAATTAAAGAAACGTCACCTTAATTGACGCTTTTTTAAAACGTCAATTAAGGTGACGTTATTTCATAATATTTTTTTATTCTTATATATATATATATATATATATTATTTTAATTTTAGAATATGAATTAATAATTAAAATTATTAATATATATATATGTTATTTTATTTTTAGAATATGAATTAATAATTAAAATTATAATTTAATATATATTTTTATATATTTACTTAATAAATAAAAAAATATATATATATATATTCAAAACATATATTTAGATTATAAATATATATATATCTATATATAATATATATATTGTATAAAAGAAAAAAATAAAGAAATGTCACCTTAATTGACGTTTTTTTAAAACGTCAATTAAGGTGACGTTATTTTATTATATATTTTTTTATTCTTATATATATTTATTTATTTATAATTAATATATATATTATTTTATTTTTAGAATATAAATTAATTATTAAAATTATAATTTAATATATATTTTTATATATTTACTTAATAAATAAAAATATAAATATATAAATACATATATATATATAAATATCTATATTTATAAATATATAAATATTTATATAATATATATTGTGTAAAAGAAAAAAAAATTAAAGAAACGTCACCTTAATTGACGTTTTTTTAAAACGTCAATTAAGGTGACGTTATTTCATTATATTTTTTTATTCTTATATATATATATATTTATATATTATTAATATATATATATATATAATTTTATTTTTAGAATATGAATTAATAATTAAAATTTATTCTTTAATTTAAATAATTCTTTTTATTATCTTAAATAAAATTATAATATTTTATTTTTTAAAATTATAATATAATTTATATTTTGATATATTTACTTAATAAATAAAAATATATATATATACATATTCAAAATATAGATTTAGAATATAAATATATATTTTATAAATATATATATATATCTATATATAATATATTTGAGTTGAGTGCGAGAATATATATATATGTGTGAGAGTATATATATATATATATATGTTGTTGTGGTATGTATGTGTTTATATATATATATATATATATAACAATAATAAGAACGTCAACTAAGTTGACGTTCTTTTCTTTCAATTTTAAAATCGTCAGCCGCGTTGACGTTTTACCTATTTTATAAAACTCTTCCAAAACATACCTATTTCGTAATTTTTTTTTCGCATTATTTTGAAAAAACCCCCTTATTTTTACCGATTGACTTATACCAAACAATATCAATGGAATAATTTTCTTTTCATTTCCATTACCCACCTCCAATACCCCCATAATACTAAAAAATTTATGATGGTATTAGATGACTTTAATTCAGATAAGTGAAGTCAATACTAATTAATCTCCCAAATTTATGAATGTCCCCTCCACTAACACCATCAATTTGAAATAATTATGAATGTCATAGTGGAGAAGGGATTACTCTCCCACCGGCTTCAATTTCCACTAACACCATCAATTTGAAAAATTAATCTCACAGTTGAACGTGATGCTAGTGCATGAAAATTGATCGCTAGAAACGATAGATCAAACCATGAGCATTAGCCGAAACATATTTTTTTCCGGAGAGAGGTCTTAATGACTCAATTTCATCTGATCTAGTTTCTATTGTAGTTACGATTTCCACCTCAAGATTTAACTAAAGCAGTTTCGAAGTCCCAAAAAAGAACAAATTTTATTTTAATTTATTTGTATAGACATTGTAAGTCATTGTTTGGTGATATAACCAATAAAAAATTATATCAGCTTCCTCTATGATTGTCTATACTCGACACTAGGGCTGTCAATGAGCCGAGCCGAGGCTCTAGCTCGAAGTTCGTCGAGCTCAAAATATTAGGTTCAGCTCGAGCTCGTGATATGCGATTGCGAGCTCGGCTTGTCTCGGCTCGAACCTCAAGTTTATTTTTGTGCTCTATTAATACGATTTATACATTTTTTCTAACAATTTTCATCATTTTTAAAAGAAGAACGTTTACTTAACATTCAAAAATAATAAATTTAACAAAGAAAATTATAATTTTCATAGTTAAATGTTTCACATCTCACAACCAAAAAATTTCAAAGTTTACACCATTAAAAAGTCTCACAATAAATAATATTTTATGTTTTCATAAGTAAAACGTTATTACAAAATTATCAACAATAGTCTTATTCCTCGTAATTCTCCTTGCTCCATTTCTTTTTTCATAGTTTTTATAATTTTTCTTGAGTAAGTTATTACTCATTGATTGGGTAATATATATATATATATATATATATATTAATTAATTAAAAATAATTGAGTTTGTTCATGAGCTTTTGATCCGAATCTAAGTAAATTTGACTTGGCTCATTAATGTTTCGAGTCGAGCTCGAGCCTACGCCGAACCTAATCGAGCCGAATTTTGACCGAGTTAAGCTCGAGCAGCTCGCGAGCCAGCATTGACACCTCTACTCGACACCATCTCTATATGATTGAAATCTAACATAGAATCCCCAAAATTCATTATTTCCATGGATGAAATTGGTGGAAATTAAGGATTCGAGAGTGTTATAAATTAGTAAATCACAAAGCAATTTTCTAAACATGGGAATCTGACCCCAATAAATTTCATTCAGTCACGAAGAGCAGGCAATAATGGGAGGTGGGGGTGGTAGTCGGTAGAGCGGGGCATGGTTTCGGTTTGGAACCAGAACCGTTGGTCAACGGTTTAGTTTAATCGTTGACCCAGTTTTGAATCGAAACCAAAATATACACGGTTCGATTTTGGTTCCTGCCTTGCTGGTTCCATGAACTATTTGGAACCACCAGTTTTACCCATTTTTTTAAAATATAGCCGTTGATGATCAACGACTGAGATTAACTAGCCGTTGATCTCCGACGACTGTGATTACATGGCCGTTGGGAACTGACGGTTCAAACCAGAACCGGGAACCACCAATTCCAATGGATCCTCTTTTTTTTTTTTTTTTCCTATAAATACCTCCTCTCCCTATCTATTTTCTTTCACAAAATTTGATTTCTCTCAATTATCTTATGTTCTCTCTCAATCTCCCTCGATCTCTCTCAATTATCTTGTGATCTCTCAATCTCCCTCAATATCTCTCAATTGTCTTGTCATCTCTCTCAATTATCTTGTCATCTCTCTCAATAAATCACTCCCAAACTCTCTCAAAATGTCAAGCTTGAGCCAAAGAGGACGAGGAGGTATAGGATCATCTTCTTCATCTCGACAAGCAAAAGGATTTAGCACCGGCTGTTACATTTTGGATCATCGAAGATCCAATTTATAGGTGAAAAATCTAGAAAATCAAGCATTACTCAATGATTGGTCAAACGCCGAGGAAAGAAAACAAGAAGTAATTTCGATGAAGAGTATGAGGATAAAGATGGAAAAGAGTATTCAACTACGTCCGGGAGTGATTGAGTCACCCCAATTTTCAAGCATCAAGGTACGTTATAAGGTAAGAGAACTACGTCGACTTTAATTCCTCAACTATGAGGATACGTAGACAACTTAATTCTAAGTTAGAAATTAAATTTTGATTTCTAATTTATAGTTAAGATTAAGTCTTTTTTTTTCTCTTTTATTTATTTTTTAAATAAGTTGTAATTGAAAACTTGTAAAGTTGTAATCTCTTGTTAAAAGGAGTAAATGTTTTAGTTAAGTAATTTTTTGTTGTAACTTTTTTTTTTTGTTGTAATTTTTTTATAAGTTGTAAAGTTAAGTTTTGATTGTTGTAATTTTATTTTATTTTTTTGTAAAATGTAATTGTTTTAATTCAGTTAAACTATATTCAATTCAATCTCTTGTGATAATCAAATTTAAAAAATCAAGAATTATTTTTGAAAGTTGTTAATTAAAGAAACAAAACCGAGGAACCGAAACTGGAACCAGGGAACAACCGGTTTCGAAACCGAAACCGAAACCATATATCTGGCGGTTTGGTTTTGGTTTCCCCTCCGTGGTTCCAAGAACCACCGATTTTGGAACCAAAACCAGAACCGAGAAACCATGCCCACGTCCAGTAGCCGGTAGCTAGAGGTAGGGGTAGGGGTGGGAAGGTATTTGTTAGATCTTTAAGATGGGATTATGAGTTTAATAAACATGATTATTGTTGTAACAACAAATTTTATGTATTGATAAATGAACACAAAAATTAAACGGATAATGTTTATTAAGTTAAACGAACAATTTCTTGTTATCATTTCTCATTGCTTGAATTTGACTTCTTCATGTTAATTCAAATACTTGATACTTTAATTTTGCATTGAATCTTCTCATTTAAACTTCTACTTTTCTAAAGTTAATTCGAACATTTGATTGCTCGATTTCAAATTGAGCATTATTTTCGGTGATATACACAAAGATTGTCGTTGAGTGAAACTAATGAAATTTGACTTTGACAACACCAATATGTGTGATCTTCGCGAAGAATGACTTTAAGTGCTCGAAAAAACACAAACAAAGCATTGAGTGACCGAAATAAGGGTTTGGCACATTGATCTCAAATTGAATGTCGTTTTTTTGTGGACTGCTACGAGAATGCCTTGAATGCCTTGAATGATTTTGAATAACTTTGCTATGAAGTAATTCAACTTTTGATTAGGTGTTAATTATGATGAAGAATATACCACAATTTATAGTTGCGGGATGAAAAATCCTGAAAGATATAGAAGTATAATAGAGCAATTTGATTAGTCTTTCACAATATCATATTCATCTAGCATCATTATATATTATCTACAAGATCTTGACACATGAAGTCTTCTATTAACCAAAACAATATAGTAAGATATCAATTAAATTGATTGTTTAATTTTAATATTAGATTTAATTTATTCCCAAAATTAAATTTGTAGTTATAAAATTAATAAATATATAATATATGTGACACAATTTAATTAGGCAACCAAATATTTGCATCTACAAATGCCCCCTCGATGCTTGGTCACGGACAACATATCTTGTAGTAAATGAGTCTCGAAATCATTTTAGGAACTTTTTGTAGCAATTTAAAAGGTTATAGTCATATCTAAAAGTTTTTATATTAATTTGAATTTGATAGATAGTTTATACTCGTATCAAATGGTTCTTAAATTTAAATTCTGTAAATAATTTCTACTCGTATCAATGTATTGTTTAAATGAGCTTGAATGTAATTTGTAAACATTTTAAATGGTACAAGTAGTCTTAACTTGAATTTGATTTGTAAACTTTTTAAATCCTGTCAAGAAGTTTTTATAGGAATTTGCAGACAATTTTAACTTATATTTGATTTGATTTTGAATTTGTAGATATTTTTAACTCATGCCAAGAAGTCTTGGCTTGAATTTGATTTGTAAACTTTTTAGAAAAGTGCCAAGGAGTCACGTTTGAATTTAATTTGTAGACCTTTTAAACTCGTGTTAAGGAGTCTTGATTTGGATTTGGAACTTTAGATAGTTTAAACTTGTATTAAGAAGTATTGTTAACAGTTTTTACTTTTATGAAGGAATTATGTTTGAATTTATGATTTTATATAATTTTGACTCTTATCAGAAAGCATTACATGCAATGTCAGCTTATACAAAACAAAACTTTATAAATGGTTTAAGTTGATATCAAGGAGCATTTAAGGATTTGGTTTTCTTCATTTAGAGTACTTGCATAAGCTTGCCCCCTGTTATAAACTTCTTCTTCATCTTCTTGAAGTTCTCTGAGTGGTGAACCGTCCACTTCACACTTCACTTGTAATTATACACAACTCCATATCATGAGTTTGAGTAGTTAATTCTTTGAAGGAAAATGGTTTAATGACTTGAAGATATTTGCAGGTTGAAACCTCTGGTAATCGATCTTTACATTTAGACTTAAATTTCTTCAATGATTGATGTAATCGATAATATGTCCTTCCCAATGGTGTGAATTTATGATCTCAACTATGTTGATCATCCATCGAGTGTTGTAGAAGCTCAAGTCAGTATATTAGTCAAAAGTGTTTTCTTGTAGAGAACAACGAATTATTTCACCTCGTGATTTTTCTTATATTATGATATCAATTAAATTGATTGTTTAATTTATAAATAAGATTTTAATTCAGTTCTAAAATATAAAATAATATTAATGTATAATTTATACATAACTCAATTTAATTGGGAAACAAAATTTTTGTATCTGCAATTTTATTTGAGAGGCATGTTGTGTATAGAAGATAGAATTATTTGAAGGTAAATATTAAATGAACAAGATAGAATTGACAAAATGTAGAAAATTGTGATTAAATTGTATATATTAAAATTGTGAGAGCAAGAAATGTGGTGGAATTCCATGAGGCTAAGTTGGAGGAGAATTCAAATGTAAATTATTTGATAATATGTGGTTTTATTTTAATATTCTTAAAATTGTGAAATGTTGGGATCAATTCTAGTCCAGCTTCCTTGTATGTACTATGGGGTAGGAGTAGTAGGAAGAAGGTTAGTTTGGTGGTGGAAAAAGAGTACAATGGCTGAGATATCATCCATAGCTATGCCCTTCCTCTTCCACTTCCACGCATTGGCCGCGCACTCGACCAAACGCTTTGCAGCCTTTCTCCGATCGGAAGCCCCCCACACGATTCTCACTGCTTCTTCATTTGATACAACATCCCATACCTTCACACAAACACATCATTTTAGTATTTGTAGTCAAATTTATGTCTCCGGACACAAGATCAAAACATACCCCATCAGTTGCCAGCACCACGAACTGGTCTTTACTTGTTATATGTCTCTGAGTCACTTCAGGCACAGAAATAAGTCCAAAATCCTTGACGCAATAGTCCCCAAATGCTCTCGACATGGCTAGTCCCGGGCATTCCTCGTTTGGTAACCAGAGTCTATGAACCCCTGCCTCATCATTCATGCAATAAACACGGCCGTTGCACTGACTTATCCGATCAGCCTCCTCTGTAGACATTTATCAAAGTAAGTTCTTATGCTTACATTCAGAGAGGAAGTAGACATGAAAACATGTAATGTCAAATATTTGCTCGTACGTTTATCATAACATAAGATGGATAAAACAAGTATGACACAAATTTTTAGCTCTACACATCATCTATATGTATCAGACAATCCTCAGACAAAAATAAACATGCGTGAGGGAGAGGGACTAACGAGGCAGGTTTGGCTTGAAGTCGATGGTAAGCTGGTCTGCTACCAAGTTGCCATTATCAGAAGAGGTGGCCAATACAGCGCGGCAGTCCCCAACATTAGCTATGAAAATAAGCTCACCCTGGTATGTGGAAGATCAATAATGTGGAGAAAAAGGAAATATTTCAGTTTATAAGCACAAAACAGAGAATTACATTTCAATTTACTACTGCCCCGTCCCAAAAAAAAAGTCTTGTTTGTACAACTATAGATAGCTATACAAACAAGTGGCCAACTATCTAGACAAGTCTTAGATAATACAAGTGGCCACTATCTAGACAAGTCTTAAGGAAGCAGCATATATTAGGATGTAAAGTAGAAGCTTCATACCTGCCGAACAATTGTCAAGGCAGCGCTTCCACTATGAAATGCATCAATCTTGCTATGATTTTCGAGCTCCCGATCTATGGCAGCACATGTCTTCAGATAGGAATGCTTCCATATGTTGAATCTATGAAGCCTTTTATCCGATTCTGTATCGAAATCAGGATCAAGCGAAGCTTCAACAAGCGTCTCTTGCCAGTTGCAAAGAAGAGATGAAGGCATTGACTCTCTAACTTGTTTTGCTACAAAATGTCCCCAAGGACCATGCCCATCAAAGATCCCACAAAACATCATGTCTTCTTGGCACCCGAATTCCTTACATCACAAACCAAAAGCGCATGAAAAACGCAAAACTCGTAAGGGGACAGGGAATATTACAATTCTAGTCATGTAACTATAGGGAGGCCCCATTATTAGTCAAGACAAGTTAAACTTTGTAAGTTAGTCATTAATCTTCAGATTGGTCTGAAAAAAGGTCACGGGACACATGACCAAAGTCATGAATATGGGTAACTTTTAAAACTAAATTTGCAACTAACTGGAGATACAGAACTAAATTGCAAGTTTCTGTTCGTATAAGACAAAACCAGGACACTCCTTAGTTACAAGACTAATTTTGCAATTTCCCGTACGGGAATCGAAAAAACTAATATCAATTTCTCAATCTATCTGTCAAGCAGATCAAATCGTAGAATGTAAAAATGCAGGATCACGAATGACATATACCTCCCAAACAATGCATCGATCTTGGTTCACACCCTTCTCTCCTCTCTTGGAGAAAACAGAAGCCAAATTCTTGGAGCCATCAATGTTGACAATGCCTGATGTCTTCAATATCAAGTCATTTTTCTTGGCATCTTTTGCCATAGTTTCAACAGCTTCTTTTCCATCACAATTCCCGGATTTGTTTTTCGATTTTTTCCTTCTCTTGATCGAAAGAGTACTAGCCATCCCATTGAACATAGATGATAACTGCCCCATACTGCACTTACCCGCTAGCTGCACAAGAACAAGCCTTTTTTTTCAAACAATCAAATCATAGTGAAGTATTAAATGAATTCAGACAGGCCACATGTCCTTGTTTATGTACACCACCATATGAAGCTTATGTAGAATGCATATAATTTGAAAATAAAGAACAAGTAAAATCAGGAAGTTCAGAAACTTTAAAACTGCTCTTACAACATTATCAGAAAATGAAAAAAGAGGGGAGAATTATAAGAAACAGTGCAGCACAAGCACATGTTATAAATGAAAGCTACACCATCTGGAACAAATTCTTCTATCTTCCTTCACCATCACGGCTAACCAAAACAAAACTAAATTTACCCAAATTAGAAGTACTGTCCCGAAAACTAAAATCCGGAGGAAAAAGAATTAGAGCTCAGGCGCAAATGAAGGACCTGAATTTTCGGGCACCAGGCAGCAAAACCAAGAACCGTCCGGAAAGGTGAAGCTACTCGCCGGAAAATGACGAAATTCCGACGTTTAGAGGAGAGGGTAAAGGTGGGGATGCATCAAAATCCAGAATTGGTGCTTTTTTGAACGTCGTTTTAGTTTTAACGTATGGAGATAAGTAAACAGAGATGCATTATGTATACGATTTACGGAAACATGTCAGTGTACGTGTAAGTAACTTGGCGGTGGTCAGACGTACCGTGCGGCGTTAACGAATTTACAATGATACCCCTCTCCTACATTCCTTATAATATCTTTTCATTTTCTTATTAAATTTATAATTAAAATTACAATTAAAAGACACGCGCACGCACGCACTTTTGTTGTCAGATCAAACCAGATAATTTTAATCGCATTAATAATATTGAATATTGCAGTACACGTATATTTTATTACTGTTCTCAAATATTTTCTCTCTCAACTTTTAATTAAAAGAATAAAAAATATAAAATATAAAACTTTCAATTATATTCTTCATTTAATTAACATTAATATTTAAAGAGAAAAGAAAATGTAAAAGTGTGTGAAAATTATTAGCATAGATTAGCATATTTTAATTATTTTCTTAATTATTGTGTCTCAATCTCATAAACTTAGTAGAGAAATTTATCATTTAAAAGATTGGAGTTGTTACCAATTAAGATGTTCATAGAAGATGAAAAGATTAAGGTTTGACTTTCAATAAGTTTGTAGGATGCATGGTACGCTCCATTGTATTATTTGTTTAAATATAATATATATATATATATAAATTATACCGTACAATTCAATATAGATCATTATTTATTTAACTATAAATTATTATTTATTTACTTGAAAAGTATTACTGTCAATTTGTTATCTTGAAAAAATATTAATATATTTTGAGTAAACAATTAATATTTTTCATTAAAATAAGTAATGTTGTGAATTAGATGTATGGTGCATCTGACAAGAAATTCACTTAAAACTAAAAATTTGTTTCAAGAACTTGTCCCTCAAACTAAAACGGTTTGTGCTATTTTGTTTTTCTAACTCAGCACCCAAATATCAAAATTTTCGATTCTCATTTATTAGATTTGTTAGAATTAGTACAATCATACATGTTTGCAATATGAAAAACATATACTTTTAAAAGATTCTTACACCTAACAAAATATGAACAAACATGTTTAGAATTTATAGATCTTCTTTTCTAAATATATATGCTCAGAATATTTCTTTCTGAAAATGCTCCAAAACAAAAGTAATACAAATAATTTTTTTCTGACATATTGAGAACGAGTGGTGATTGAATTGTGGTCAAATCTACAAACAGGATTCTGTTCCTAAAAGTACACCCTGAAAGATTGAAAACATGTGAAGATTAAAAAAAAAAAAAAAAAAAAACACACACACACAGACAAACGAAACAAATAAAACAAACATTGAAGATTGCTGAATTAATTCCTATAAGTACGCCCAGAAAGATTAAAAACACGTTGAAGATTAAAACACACACACACAAAAGCACAGACAGACAAACAAACAAAACAAACACTGAAGGTTGCAAAATTCCTACAAGTACACCTAAGATGTTGAATGTTCTTCAGCAATAAAACAGCTACGGCTATAGCAAGAAAAGGTCAATGTGATCAATAAAAACAGCTTAGCCAATGGTGGGACACGGATAGCCTTTTGAAGTTGATCTCTTCAATTTATTGATGAAGAAATAAATATAGCGAATTTATTATACAAATTTAGATATAATCTTTTTTATAAGATTGCGTCAAATAATATACCAAAATTCAACAAATTTTCAAAACATTGCCGATTCAGAAATTATGCTCCTTTTAGTTCAAAATAAGTGATACTTTTTTTATTTTTTAACGACAAGTAATACTGATAAAGTAAGTGTATTGGCATATACATCAAAAATCTAATGGGGTTTGAATTACATGTAGGATATGGCAAATATATGAAAATCAAGGAAAGATTGGTTGGTTGGAGACGTTGAAGGAAAGAAGATCAAGAAGATATGCATAATATTAAGCAAGATCAAACTAACAAACAAATAAGAGATTCAAGGAGAGAATCAAAGAATAGGAGATCGGCTACAAACAAATGAAAGATTCAATGAGAGATTCAAGAATAGGAGATCAGCTAATGAGGAGAAAATTAAGGGATGAAATCACAAGATCTTGAGCCTTCGGGTCGACTCATATGTGAAGGCTGCTGGACATATCTGTTACATTACATTTATTATCATATGCAGAGAAAGAGACGTCCTATTTGAGAGCTTACATCGTAGTACAGTTCCAGCAAAAGGGTGAACTGTCAGTGAACGGTTTCCATTGTGCTCGGGAGAATACAGCTTGTTGGGCTCGGGAGAGTTCAGATTTCTGTCGTACGGGAATCGGCAACCAAATCCATTTAGGAAACTAGATGGTCAAGTAAATTGTTAGAATAGAGTGGTATAGGGTTGGCTAGTATTAGAGGGAGTCTAATGACGTGTAAGTCCAAACAATATAATTGTGGGAACAAACACTCTATCTAATAAAAATACTTGAAAGGAAGAAGAGATTCTTCCTCAAACTTGTTGTAACTACTATTTGGCTTCCGCATAGTTCAATTATAATTCGAATTAGTACTGAACACAACACACACGCATAAATTCTGATCTAACAAATACTTCACAGTTTTTAAGGTAAGTACAAATATTATTTTTCTTATTTATCTTTAACTTATCTTGTAAATGTATATATAATGTATTATTTTCCTACTATATATTATGTATTTTTCTATTAATTAAGAATATATTAAATATTTAATTTATTTCTTAATAAGAATTTTTAATACGATACATATTTTGAACCAGTGGGAGCATTATGTTACATCAGAATTGAAAATTGCTTTTAGCAAAGGATTTGGAGGAAAGATTTTGATGACTTAATAGTAAATAAATTTGAAATTCATAAGTTAAGCTTCACTGCGATGTACATATATATTATTTGTGTGAATTATTTTAATTTAATTTAGTTAGATTAAATTTTGAAATTCAAGTATTATATAACATTTATATGTATTTCTTTCTCTAATTTTACTCACATCGCCCCGTCCCATCCCTCACATATAAATATATGAATATATTATATTTAGTAGGTGAATAAAATATTTTCAACACAACATAAATATGTATATTTAAAGTAAGCATATAAAATATTGTATAATAGTTTTTATGATTGTGAAAATGCATTGGAATATCAAAAGCTATACATAATCTTATAAGATTTATTTCTTGCTTCCATATTTAGAAAATAATTTGTTCAATATCTATTTAGATATTTTAGTTAAATATAAAAATATATAACAATTAACTTAAGGAAAAATATTTTATATTTAATAACTAAATTTTTATGTAACTATATGTATATATGAAATATGGATCTCTACTTAAAGATTGTTAAAATAGAATTAATTACATATATTTTTATAAAAAAAATAGAGTTGATGAAACAAAAAAATTATAAACTTTTAAATTTTTTAGTCAAAGATAATAAAAAAAAAAATAAATAATCAAATAAATTTATTATGATATATCATAATAATACAACATAATTTTAATATATCTTGAAAATAATAAGTGTAATTTCAACATTGAAAATCTGGGCTCTATTAATCAAATTGAATTATTACATCTTATATTCAGATAGATATTGATATAGATCTATAGAAAAATAAATACGATCATTAGAAAGTAGGTAGGAAAAATTAATTTTTTCTTGGCGATACTTCTCTTTTTATATATACATACAAATAGTGGTAGTTTATATGCTACTTAAAATTAATTATATCATTTATTTCAAATAAGAAATGAAAACAACCAAATTTAGTAAGAAAGTTACGATGAAAAAATGCTATAAATTTTATTTATAGTGGTACTGATATATATATATATATATATATATATATATATTTGAATCAATAATATAATAATAAATACAATTGTGTCAAAGAAGTATATGAAGATTATGATTCAAAGGAAATCAAATCTTTTAATATAAAAAGATTATGATTCTAAATAGATGTTTGGCAAGTTTTTGTATTGTAATTTTCATAATTTATTGTTTATGAAAATATTTATTTGGTTTAATGAATGTAAAAGGAATATTATTTATAATATTATAATTGTGTTGACTTTTTTTTTTTTCAAAAATTAGATAATTTCCTGATTCATAAATTAATTTATGCGAAAAAAATTGTTGCTGCTATTCTTAGGGTGTCTTTAATTTATATATATATATATATATATTTGAAAAATAT
Organism: Caryopteris x clandonensis; assembly: GCA_028749325.2. Classification (NCBI taxonomy): domain Eukaryota; kingdom Viridiplantae; phylum Streptophyta; class Magnoliopsida; order Lamiales; family Lamiaceae; genus Caryopteris; species Caryopteris x clandonensis. The sequence goes on along the minus strand of JAPYKT020000024.1, from coordinate 3,520,928 downwards.
CATAGACAATGTTGTGCTGCGTTTGGATTTGGGAAATTAAATTGTAAGTAAGTGATAAATGGATTTAGTGTGGAATTTAAAACCACTCACAATCACTCAAAAATCAATTGGAAATGAGAATGATAAGTTTGAGATCCATATTAATGCAAACACTCACCAACAAATTTACTACTATGAACTTTAAATTGAAAGAATTTGTTCTTTAATCTCAACTATGACACAACATATACTTGAATTGTACTCAAACATTGAGAGATAGAATACAAAAAATAGCAAAAATATAAACATGGAGTATAAGTTATTCTAGGTAAAGTAAAAATTAGAATTGAATTTCATTAGCCACAAAGTAAAACTTAAGTGCAATACAAAAACATGTAAGAACCAAAACTCCTAATCACATTCACACATTAGGTTGAAATAGAAAATGTCCAAAAACTTAGTTAAAAAAAAACAAAAAAATTAGGAATGATGCGTGTGTAAATTTATAAAAGTGATCTTCTAGACTTGAATTTCATCATCTCTTTTCATAATGGGCCTGGAATGCTATTTTTATTGATGTGAAACATGCATAACTATGAAGCAAGTGGGGAAGAAATTATTGTAATAGGTGATAGAATTTAATAATGTAATTTGATGGCACAAATAATGTAATAGATAAATTAAGTTATCTATTAGATTATCAGTTGCACCATCTTTCTAACTACACTATTTAATTCCCCTAAATAATCTAATAACCCATTTAAGTAATGAATCAAAATTATTATTAATACACCGAGAAGAAATTACAAGTGGCAAGTGAAACTGCAGGCGCGTGCATAAAATGATACGTAACAAAACTAAATGCGGAAAGTCCAAAGATTTTGATGTGACTGACCGGCGGCGCTCCAGTGCAGGGTTCTTACCCTAAATGTTGGTGCGGTGGTTAGCCGTTTCATATCATTTTCTACTGCCTAACTTTTATTACAATTTTTATAAAATAATTTTATTTTTTAATTAGTCCTACAAACTCGAAATGTCATTTTACGAAAAAAGAAACTACAAATTAAGAAAATACATTCTTGCTATAGAGATACAGTTATATTGCATATCATTAACAAAACTTTGATTAAATGGGGTGATGATCTTCTGAAATTTATTTGATTATTTTGATACAATATTGAAAAAACAAATGACTGTTTTCCTTAACGTGGTACTGGTAGTGGTAGCTAGTTATGAATAAGACATTGTAACTCTAACTAAAAAAGATTTAAGTTTTAAGGCATCACAATCCAAAAGATTTTTCAACCTTTTGCATTACCTACCTTTTTTATTCTTCTACTTCATTCTTTGAATTTATCTTCTTTTAAACACCTTTGGGTCTTTTTTAAAAATAGTTAAATGTAATGAAAGTTTGAATATCAGATTACATTTTGTTAGATTTTTAAACAATTTCTTTTAACAATTTATTAAATCAATTGAAATCATTTTATTGCATGATTGATTATGAGTATAATTTATATTCAATAATAAATAATGAATAATAAATTAGCAAAATGGATATATATATATATATATTTTCATGTTATATTTATATGAATATATCAATACAATTTTATAAAAATAGATATATTTACAAAAATACATTATAGAGGGGGGGGGGGGAGCGAGATGAGGAGAACTGCATTGTGTGTGTAACAGTGTAAGGGAGATATTTTTATTAGTACTATTATTTATTTTTTTGCATATTATAGGAGTCGAACATTATTTCTTATAGTGTTATATATATACACACACAGAGAGACAAGAATGTCATAGATTGATGGGGCTTTGATTTTTTTAAGTGTGGGCCCTTAATTTAAATTTTAAGTAGGGGAATGCTGGTTATTGGACTTGTTGGGTATTTGGGTGGGCTTCAACTTATGACTCATCTATGCACTTAAACTTACACAAACAAAATTAGATGCAATTCACTCATAAAAACTATATTCCTATTCCATGCAATTATTTTTTAATATATATAATATTGATGTTCATTTAATGATCACCAAAAGAATATGAATTTAAAATAAAATTTTAACTTATAGTAAAATAAAATAGAAAAAAGAGAAAAAATAAAAACCGAGTGTAAGTTAACTGTACAAACACATATCAAAATGATGACTACTCTCTTTTTACATAATAGATAGATTTTGATATAAAATTATTTGTAAGGTATTTGCAATTAGGTTTGTTGTTCACCCACTATCGATTCTAAACTCAGATGTTAAGCCTAACTCCTATCTCACCACTTTACCACTAAATAATTAGATTTTATTTCAATGTTAGTTTAATTTTTCTTGAGTTTTAGTTTCTTGTTGTGAATCACTTATGACGCCCAATTTGGTTACATAGGAACACTATCGATTTTTTTCCAAAAAAGTGAAAAATGTAGGAGAATATTTACACATTATTAATAAAATGAAAAAAAAATTATAAATTATTAAGAAAAACTAGAAATTAGAAAATTATATTTCACTTCTTCAAACCTCAAGTATAGTGTTTTTATCATTTTAGTACATAAAGTATTTTCTTGTTAGTTTGCAATCCATAAAATCTTAAATATTTAAGAAATAAAAAAAGTAGTTTTCAAATTTTGATTTTTTGAAACCCTGGAAATTATTTGAAAATTTGTAGGTTTTGAAAAAATATAAAATTTTAAATTATTTTTATATTATAAACAGATTTTTAAAAATTTCAAATTTGTTTTTGGATTTTATGAAAAAAAAATCGATTTTTCAAAATTAATTAATGATTTTCTTGAATAAATTTTTGATTTCTAAATTCATTTTTATATTCAACTACAATTTATGAATATTAAAAATCATTTCAATTTTTCTAATAAATCTCAGATTTTTAAATATATTTTTAAAATTAATTCTAAGATTTTTCAAATAATATTTAGAGATTTAAAAAATTAATATTTTTCATTTTTATTTCTTAAAAATATTTAAGATTAATTTTTTTTTTTTTGAGTTTTTCAGTATCATTTTAAGATTTTTAAATATATTTTTAGATTCCTCAAATAGTATTTTCATTTTTTAAAATGACTTTCTGATTTTTATGTTATTTTTCATATGGTAAAATCTATCTCTGAATTTAAATTAATATAATATTTTTTTAATTAAATTCTTATTTAAAATAATTTTTAGAAAAAAACCTAAAAATGTAAGATTTTTAATTTACTTATATCACATATGTTAAAGATGAGATATTATATTTGAAAATACAATCATTTCTCGTTGATTTTTTTAGTTTGACTTTAATATTTATTGTGTATTGGATTACAAACAAATATTATCTAATATTTTAAAAATTTACGAAATAATTAATTTTTAATACAATTAATCAATTTATTATAGAAACCTAACCTTTATTTTGGACGAGAGGAATACTTTTACATACATATAAATATATATTTTATCAATAAAATAATACCATAGTTTTGATATTCTTAAATATTAATTTATGTAAATGATATTATAAATATATTTTATTAAAAATGTGCATTGCAGTAGCATAATAATGATACATATCTTTCTCTTTATAAAAGAAGGATAGTGTCAACACTATATTTTTTTTACAGTAAAAGCCTTTTTAATTTTTCTTTTTTCTTGACGCATATTTCAATTATTTATTGACATTTATACTTTCCTCTCTTTTAGTTTTTTTACCTAAAATTTAAAAATTCAAATAACTTGTTCATTTTAAATCTATTTTTTACGTATGGTATATTAAAATAATCATCTTTTTGCGATATTTAGTTTCACCAGATCTGCATATTTAAAAATTTTTTATTTAAAGTATGATATATAATTTTTTAGGAATAGAATATAATTTTGTTACGAATTAATTAATATTAATATTAATTCTTTATATGGATTTGATCTAAAAGTATAAATATTTTTTTCTTAAACATAAAAATATTATATGATTTTATTTATATAGCATTATAATTTATTGTTCCACCACAATATGTTTTAGTGAGTTGAATATTATATATTGAGTTGGTAACGCTCTAAAAATTAATTTTAAAAAAATCGTGTATATATTATTTAATAAAGGTATTTTTAAGAGAATAATAATGCAATATAACATAATAAAAAAATCAAATAGCATAATATATATATATATATAATTAACATAAATAATTTTATGTAAATTTTAATAATAATAATAATAATATAATTATTGTATATATTATTAATAATAAAATAAACTATTTTCCGTGACAACCATCTAATCTAATTCATATAAAAATAAGATAGTTGGCATAATTTAGAACTTTGACATCTACAATGCACATTTATAACTAAAATATTAGTTATAAATATAAAATATTTTTTGTTAAAGTAATTGTAATATATTTTGATATTTAAGTCTTTATATATAAAAAAAAATTGTTAGATTATTTGATAATTTTTTTTTTATTTAGTTTACTTTTTTGTCTTAATAATTGAAGGGTTGTTTAAAATATTTCGTTGTAAAGGGAAATTTGATAAAGTGATACAAGTTTGTTAGGTTATATTAATGTCCGATTGCAAACAAATATGTACATTTGTAAAAATAATTTGTTAATCTAATTAATTTTTAATGGTAAAATTATATTGACCAAAAACATTAGAATGTAATGAGTTTATTAATACCTAATAAATGTATTAATCAAAATATGATAATTATAATAATTTTGATATATGATATCAATAAAATCCAATTTTTTTGTTTAGTTTTGAAAACAATTTGAAAATTTATATTCCTTAAACTTATTTGGTCTATGACAAAAAAAAAAAAAAAAAAAGATTACACCCTATTTCAATAATTAAGTTGAAATGATAAATATTATCTGATTAAACGACTTAATAATAAATTTTTTATATTAAGTTTAAAAATATTTTTAGTCTTAAAATAATATAAATAATACAAAAATAAGATAGCATAACTCGAACAAGACACGATAACACAGTTTAGCACCCTGTTTTTTAGGAGACTAAACTAATTGTGATAATTCATATGAATATTATTATTTTGAATATAAGTTAATTATATATAAAAATATTTCCATTATTTTGTCATAAACAAATATATAATTATACTATTATTAATACTAATTCATTATATATTATCAAAAATATTTCCATTATTTTGTTCATACATAGATATATAATTATACTATTATTAATATTAATTCATAACTATATTATAAAAAATATTATAAATTATGCAACATGCGCAAAAATACTAATTTAATCAAGAGTGAGTCTTTTGTATGTTAGGTACACGTACAACGATTTAAAATATTATTTGTTTAACTATAAAATATCATTATTTTTTAAGATAATTAATAAAAGTAATAAATAATACTTTATATATAAATAAATAATATTTTATAATCAAATAATACTTTAAATTATATTGCATGTCAACGACATTCACATAAATTTTTATGTTTAATCAAATATGAAATAGCCCTCAAGTCTCAACCCGTTTGACAAGGTTTCGCAGGCGGGTTTGATGCGCTATTTGATACCGACTCATAAATTGGTAAACTAAATTTCCCCATTAATTACAAGCCTATATTGAGTGACATATAAATCGGTAAAATCTGGTTCACTTGACAGTGTTTGGCGTTCATCTCCCAGGCGCACTTCATCCTTTTGACTGGGAACCAAACGCCCCCTTTGGGGTTTAGGTTTTCGATTTACAAAACCCCCTCTCTTTCTCTCTCTCACATGGCGAATCGAACAGACCCGCTCGCGAAGAGCATAAGGGGTACCAACCCGCAAAATTTGGTGGAGAAGATTTTGCGGACAAAGATATACCAGAATACTTACTGGAAGGAGCAATGCTTCGGGCTGACGGCGGAGACGCTGGTCGACAAGGCCATGGAGCTCGACCACCTCGGCGGCGCTTATGGCGGCACCCGCAAGCCCACCCCTTTCATGTGCCTCGTTATGAAGATGCTCCAGATTCAGCCCGACAAGGAAATCGTTGTTGAGTTCATAAAAAATCCCGAGTACAAGTAATTGCTATTGATACCCCCTTTTAAATTAGCATATGTGTGAAAATTTTCGGATTTGGGTGTAATATTTTCTAAACCTGGCAGACTCAATTTCTGGGTGCAAGTTGTATGTTTAATATGTTCCGTATGCTTAGATTTATAGTATAGGAATTTACGAAGTTGCTAACATGATTGAAATGTCTAAAATTTTTGCTAGATTTTTAACGATTTCCATTTGAGGCTTCAATTCATCGATGCCAAACATTCGGTAAATATGTTTGTTATTGAGCTTTCGGAGGGACGAATGTTCTATTATAGCAATGTAGTTCATATCCGTTTGTGAATTCTCATTTCTGGTGATATGATTTGGATCCATTCAGAGCTCATGGAGTTCTCTATTAAATTTCAAATTGAAGGAAGTCTTTTAGTTTTCATTCTTCTAACTTATTCTGGAGCAAACTTTTTTTTTTTTTTTTTTTTCTGTGTGCATAACATTGTGTGTTCCAGGGTTAATTTTAGTGTTGTGTATATTTCCAATTACTGTGTCAAACTAAAAAAAAAAAGAAAAAAAAAAGCCTAATGCAACACTGACAACTTATTTGATACCTCTTTTGCTTGTAGATATGTCCGTGTGCTTGGAGCATTTTATTTACGACTTACAGGGACAGATGTTGATATTTATCGTTACCTGGAACCATTGTACAATGATTACCGAAAACTGAGGCTCAAGTCAAATGATGGAAGTGAGATTTTTGGGCCCTTCTTTTAAGTACTTTTAATCTCTTGGTTACAATAGGAAGGAATTTGAAATTTAGGATTTCAGATGACTTTGATGTTGGGCAGCTTTTGAAATTCACTATAGTGATGAAGAAAATGGGCAGTTGTCAAATGTTTTGGCATCTATAGTATTGTAAACTGTAATTTTGAAGCAAACGCAATGTATTTGTTGTTATCTTTTCAAATTCTCAGCTCCCAATTTTATCTTGTTTGTGATATCTTGCTTATCTTTTTTCTCTTATGTTGCTTGAATTGATCAGAATTCACATTGACACATGTTGATGAGTATATTGATGAGCTTTTGACAAAGGATTACTCTTGTGATATCGCGCTACCTCGAATAAAAAAAAGGTACCTGAATTGTCATTGCTTCACATTTGTGTGGTAATTGATATGTGTGTGTGCGTTTTCTTAAATTATTTTTTGAATTTCTTTTCCCCACTTTAAGACTGTTAAAATATTGTGGGTGATACCTTCGCTAATCCTTAAACACTAAAGTCCACGTGGTTTGTTTTTGATTTAACATTTTTGTAAACTTCATAAAGCATTTAATTTAAACTTCTTAGTTGCAAAAAAATGTTGGGCTTGGTTTCCTTATCATGATTAAGTTGGATGAGAAAACTTCACAAAAACAATAAACTTTCATGTTACTAGACTTGTTGGAGGCGCGCCCGAGCATAGGTTTTGGAGGACTGCGCCTCTGCATGGTGGAGGCGGGTGCAGTTCAAAAGGCGTGCGCCTTTAAGCGCCTCCGGCGCCTCTGCAATAGTGCCCGAGGCGCGCCTGACGCGCGCGTTTTGATCTCAAATTTATCTGCAAGGTTATGGATGCATTTCTTGGCAACATATATGGCAGGCACAATCAAACTTGCAGCTTGATTCTTGGACCTTAATTTCAGGAGATTTAAATCTTGATTTGTTGGCAGAAAAGTGAAAATGAATTTGAGGAGAAAGATTTAACAACTGATGCTAATGATGCCGAGGAGGAGGAGGAGGATTATTATAGTGATGATTAGTTTGTGTAGTTATTGAGTTTGATGCTTATTTTAGCTTAAAAATGAAAGATTTCTCTATATTTTTAGTTGTTCTTCATGTTTTATTGAGAATTTTTGTGTGTGTCCAAGAGGCGCGTGCCTCGCGCTTCGGGCACTAGAACACCCCTTGCGCCTCTGTGTGCCTCACGCCTCTTACAATTATGCATGTTACATATTGCTTATTGGGTATGAATGTTTGATTGATAGAATGGTGTTTATATTATCTATTTGAAGTATATACTAGTTAATTTTACATTATATATACTTAGAACTAGAATATACGAAAAAAAGTTGTGTTTGACTCTCATAGTCATTTTTGGTGCAGCAGTCTAGCAATTTACTTGTAACTACCATTCTTCCTTCTGTTTCCAATATGTGGTCATTGTTTTTTGTTTGAATTACTGATCACCGTAATTTTCTGCTCTCAGATGGATACTTGAACAAATTGGTACCCTAGAACTTCGAAGAAGTGCTCTTGAAGATGATTTTGAGGAGGAAGAAGAAAAAGACGAAGATGAACAACTTGCGGATGGATTAGATTCTGGTGGCAATGACAAGGTTCAATAAATTACCCATGTTATGAGACTGTGATTTCTTTGTAATACTCATTGTTTTTGCCCTTCTCTTATTAGTTATTCTTATACCACAGGATTACTATAGGGCACGAAGTCCAACTAGGGAAAAGGATCGAGATAGGAAACGTGATAGTCACAGATATAGGTATGTCTATGGATGAACATGTTCTTATTTATTTGAAGTTGCTCAAACTTAGAGCTTAATCAACTATTGAGTTTATTCAGCATGAACTGTTAAATTGCTGTTTATAATGGCCAGTGCCAGATGCCAGTAGTTGAATTATTATTTCTTTTCTCCCTCTCTTTGTTAAAATATCACTATTGTGCCCTATTAAATGGTCTCTTTGTCCTTGCTTCATTGTCTATTTCAACATGTGAATGTTGAGTTCTGAAGCTGCATCAGGCGGCTGGTTTCCTCATGGCCAAGTCTGATGAGGGAAAGAATAGTTGTTTGCATCTTGAATTTTGAGTAATGGGTCTTTGGGAAATTGGTCTTGATGTTTCTTTAATTTCTTATCTTTTTCTGAAGTGTTGTGCCATTTGGAAGCTGTTATTTGAGTCATATCTGTGCTTAATTGTCACACATCACTTTATGATGATTGCCTGACCATTATGGCATTTCAAGCCTTAAATGGCTTTTAACAGCGTCCTAGATTAAAACATTGTGATCCTGCCAGGTTTCTCTGCACTGGCAGTGTGCAGTTGAGAAGTATGATGGATCAAACATTTTTTTTACCCCCTTAAGTAGTTTGGAGGTTATCTGGTTGTATCTTTTTTTTTGTGACAAATCAAAAGCATACTGTTTTGGGTGCTTCTTTGTTTTATACCGTTAACCATTTGATGCTTGGTGGTTTTGAATTTGACTTGTACGATTGTGTGGCATAAATTAAGCTCACTCATTTTGTAACAGTATTGTAGAATTTTGTAATCACTGCAATAGTTATAAGGAGCATCTCCATTGTTCCCTTTTTCCTGTAGCAGTGGCAAGTTTTTCATTTTCCATAAGCTTTTTTGCAACCCTCTGAACCGGGGAAAAAGGTTGTGACTTGCTCCGCATTTTGTTTAAAAATTTGCTTGGATTTGATTATGATCTCTCTGCACCTTTCCTTCACAGATAATAATGTTGATTTGGACTATTTTGATAAAGCCACATCTATATTTACTTTCAGGGATCGAGACTATGACCGGGATCGAGACTATGACAGGGATAGGGACTATGAGAGAGACTACGATCGAGAACGTGGAAGAGGGCGTGATAGGGACCGGGACCGAGATAGAGACAGGCATCGGCTAAGAGATGACAAGGATTACGGCCGTGAGAGAGACCGGGACAGGGATAGAGAAGGCAGGGATCGTGAAAGACGAGATAGGGACCGTGGGAGGAGAAGGAGCTATTCAAGGAGCCGAAGTAGAAGCCGGGATCGCAAGGATCGTGATGATGATCGTAGGAGGAGGCACCGTTCCAGTGCTAGTCCTAAAAGGCGTGGGGATGATATTCCAGACGAGCCCAAAAAGAAGAAAGAGAAAAAAGCCAAGAAAGACGATGGAACTGATCATCCAGATCCAGAGATTGCAGAACAAAATAGGCTCCGGGCTTCTCTAGGACTGAAGCCTCTCAAGTTGTGAAACGCCCATGACGCATTTGCTAGTTGTACTTGTACAATCTAATTTTTGTAATTTTTAGGTGGATGCTTCTGAAATTGTGCCTTGACTTCTTGAAAGCTACTAAATGCTGCTCTGGTTGTTGGTTATATTGTTTGAGAGCTATTCTGGCAGTTACACAAGTTTCTGGAGTGGTTGCCCCTTTCGCCTTAAGTGATCCATTACAGGCACACATGCCTGATGCACTTACGTTTGGCGATCAATTTCCATACCTGATGACTCTCACGATGGCACTGCTAGAGGCCCACAGTTGATGCAAAATTTTACAAACGATGGATTTTGATGAGATCCATTGTTATCTCGAGCAATGTGGATGGATTTTCAATTCATTTGATACCATCAGGAGCTCAAGAAATTATAGCTAGTTATCTTGTAATCACCTTAAGATATCTTATAATTTGGCAGACTTTTCCGAAGAGGATTTCACACTGTTCAGATTTTTTATTTCTTAATTATCTTTATTTCCTAGTAAAGCCCTGCCCCCCCCTCGTTTTGTAGCTGGGGGTATTTCCCAGGTCTTCGGAGAGAAACCATTGGAGGGTTTCTATTCTCTTTTGCAAAACAGTCTGCAAATCAGAACTGACTGAATGCACATAGATGGAAATGCACAAATGTGTGCAAAAGTATGCATACACTGTTTTAAACAACTCAAAGCATTACAACGACAAAGCACTAGTGTAAATTGTAATCGGTACCAGAAGTGTAATGATTAGATTATGATTCCTCAAATGGGAAAACATCTTCTGGTAAGAGGATTCCTTCATTGTCGTAGTGAAGAACACCCGATCGATTTAAGGCTCTGCATTTATCTCCCATCAGTATCCTCTTCTTGCATAACTCCATCTCGCTTTTACCCTCCTCGTCTGCTTCGTCTTGTAAGTTATTATTAATGGCCCATATTATTAATGGCCCATATTAATTGTGGCCCATATGTAAGATATTTATGGCCCATATCTTTTATATGGTTTAATATATATTTATTCCTCACACGTTGATAGACCGTGTGTATTACAGTTTTTTACATGAGCAGTTTCTTGAGAAACAAGAAACTACTCCTTTCTCTGCCTATAAAAGTATCACATATAATTCATTATCACTATCAAGAAAGAATACTATCTGGATATTACGTAAAGGGCTAAGGGAGAGAAGAAATCAAATAACTTCTTCATCAACAAATCAATGGCTGCACAAGGTTAGTATTTTACAATTAAGTTGTGTATGATTTTGAATGTGAGAAACATGTATTTTAAGATCCATGTATTATTTAGATTTAAGTTAAAAATTATGTTATTGTGTATGTAATGGATTTACATGTGGTATCAGAGCATGGTTATTAAATTCATGTTTTTTCGTTCAAACTTAATAATTCATGAACCCTAAATTTAATTGAGGGAACTGTTCACGGATCCTGTTCACGATACTGTTCATGGATCCTGTTCACGATAATGTTCATAAAATTACTGTTAACTGTTCACGGATCCTGTTCACGATACTGTTCACGGATCTTGTTCACGAACTGTTCACGGATTCTGTTCACTATACTGTTCACGGATCCTGTTCACGATACTGTTCATGAAATTACTGTTAACGAACTGTTCACGGATCCTGTTCACGATACTGTTCACGGATCCTGTTCACGATAATGTTCGTAAAATTACTGTTAACTTTTCACGGATCCTGTTCACGATACTGTTCACGGATCCTGTTCACGAACTGTTCACGACTGTTCACGGATCCTGTTCACGATACTGTTCACGGATCCTGTTCACGAACTGTTCACGACTGTTCACGGATCCTGTTCACGATACTGTTCATGGATCCTGTTCAATATACTGTTCACGGATCTGTTCACGATACTGTTCATGGTCCTGTTCACGAAATTACTATTGACGGATAATGTTCTCAAATTACTGTTGTTCACGTATCCTGTTCACGAAATTACAGTTGACGGATACTGTTCACAAATTACTGTTGAGGATATTTAGTTTTTATTAACTATAAGGTAAATTATATAATTAGATTTATATAATGTTGGTCTGTTAATCACCAAAGTGGTCTGGCTATTAAGTTTAATAAATCAAAAATTATATGATTAATATTTTGATTACCCATATATGTGTGATGCTTCAGATTTGATTAGTCTTGATAATTATGGGTATTCAAAATTTCATGATTATAAGATATTTACAGATCACCCAAAGGTCGATCATTTAGTCTTATAAATTATGAAAATAATAGTAATAATTGATATTTTATTATGGGTTATTTTGTATATCCAAAGATAGCAAAATAATTTAGAAAGAAAAATATCAAATTATTAATTATTTGAATTTACAAAGCATCATTATGATTATGTTTGTATGTTAATGTATCACCCAAAGGAGATCATTAATATACACTTAATGTTTTTCGATCCTGAATCTCCTTTATTCAAAGTATTAATATGTATTAATTATATTGTTCCTGCAGTACCTGTTCCCGTCACTCTTCATTCGCTTGCTTCATCTGTTACGATATTTAATGGTCTAAACTTCGATAAATGGTCTGAACAGATCCATTTTCACCTTGGTGTTTTGGATCTTGATTCAGCACTTGAAGTTGACAAGCCTGTTATTAATGAAAATAGCAGCGATGATGAAAAATTTGCCCATGATGCTTGGGTAAAATCGAACAAATTGAGCCTTATGTTTATGCGAATGAGCGTAGCTGACAACATCAAGTCTACCATTCCTAAAACTGAAAGTGCTAAAGAATATTTAGCATCTGTGAAAGAATGTTCTCAAACTGCTGATAAGTCCGCTGCTGGGACATTGATGGCTACTTTAACCACCATAAAGTTTGATGGTTCTCGTAGCATGCATGAACATGTCATTGAAATGACAAACACTGCAGCAAGACTTAAGTCATTGGGAATGACAGTAGATGATAACTTTCTAGTGCAGTTTATCTTAAACTCACTACCCTCTGAGTATGGTCCTTTCCAAATGAACTATAATACCATGAAAGACAAATGGAATGTGAATGAACTTCACGGAATGTTAGTTCAGGAGGAAACGAGACTGAAGAATCAGGGAACTCATGCTGTTCATCTCGCAATGAATCAAGGGGCTAGAAAGAAAGCCGGAAAGAAGAAAGGAAAGAGCAAACAAGCACCAAATAATGTAAATGAGTCATCTGCTCAAATCAAGAAAAAGGAACACGATAATCTAAAGTGCCGGTTTTGCAATAAGCCTGGACACTTTCAAAAGGATTGTCAGAAACGTAAAGATTGGTTCGAAAAGAGAGGTATACTTAATGTTTTAGTATGTCATGAATCAAACTTAGTTGAAGTTCCTTATAATACTTGGTGGCTTGATTCTGGATGTACCACTCATGTTTCCAATACGATGCAGGGATTCCTTACAACCCGAACCACAAACCCAAATGAAAACTTTGTTGTCATGGGGAATCGAGTCAAAGCACCAGTACAAGCTATGGGAACTTATCGTTTAATTTTAGATACTGGACATTATTTAGATTTGTTTGAAACTCTTTATGTACCTTCAGTTTCTCGCAATTTAGTTTCTCTTTCTAAACTTGATTCTGTTGGATATTGCTTTAAGTTTGGTAATGGATATTTTAGTTTGCTCACTTTGGGAAGGAAAGATACTTCATTACCTTTATCGATGATTTTTCACGTTATGGATATCTCTATCTATTACAAGAAAAATCTCATTCTGTAAATGCTTTAGAAGTGTTTATAGAAGAGGTTGAAAGACAATTGGATAGAAAGGTGAAAATCATTAGGTCTGATAGAGGTGGTGAATTTTATGGAAAATATGATGAATCAGGGCAATGCCCAGGCCCATTCGCTAAATTCCTTGAAAAGCGTGGCATTTGTGCTCAATACACTATGCCAGGTACACCACAACAAAATGGTGTAGCAGAAAGACGTAATCGTACTCTAATGGATATGGTTAGGAGTATGTTAAGTAATTCCTCTTTACCCACCTCATTGTGGATGTATGCACTGAAGACTGCTGTATATGTGTTAAACAGGGTTCCTAGCAAAGCAGTTCCTAAGACACCTTTTGAACTGTGGACGGGTAGGAAGCCCAGTTTAAGACACCTGCATGTTTGGGGATGTCCAGCAGAATTAAGAATTTACAATCCACATGAAAAGAAACTGGATCCAAGAACCATAAGTGGTTTCTTTATTGGTTATCCAGAAAAATCTAAAGGGTATAGGTTTTACTGTCCTAATCATAGTACGAGGATTATGGAAACTGGTAATGCCAAGTTCATTGAAAATGGTGAAATCAGTGGGAGTGTAGAACCACGAAAGGTGGACATTGAAGAAGTTAGGGTTGAGTTTCCTCTACCTAGTACTTCTACTCACGTTGTTGTTCCTAATATTGTTGAATTGCCACACAATTTACAAGAACAACAAATAAATGATAACACTCTTGTTAATGAACCTGCCATTAATGAACCCGTCATTAATGAACCCATCTTTGATGACCATGTCGTTAATGAACCTATAGTAAATGAACCACAACAAGTAGCATTAAGAAGGTCTGAAAGACAAAGAAGACCTGCTATTTCTAATGAATACGTGGTTTATCTACAAGAGTCAGAATTTGATATTGGGATTGAAGATAATGATCCAGTTTCCTTTTCACAAGTCATAAAAAGCAATAATTCTATTAAATGGTTAGATGCCATGAAAGAAGAGTTAAAATCAATGGCTCATAACGAAGTTTGGGATCTAGTAGAATTGCCAGAAGGTTGTAAAAGAGTCGGGTGTAAATGGGTCTTCAAGACTAAACGTGACTCAAATGGCAATATCGAAAGATATAAAGCTAGACTTGTTGCCAAAGGTTTTACTCAGAAGAATGGTATTGATTACAAAGAAACATTTTCACCAGTGTCTCGGAAAGACTCTTTTAGAATTATTATGGCTTTAGTGGCTCATTATGACTTGGAGCTGCACCAAATGGATGTTAAGACAGCTTTTCTAAATGGGGATCTAGTGGAAGAAGTATATATGGATCAACCTGAAGGTTTTTCTATTGAAGGCAAAGAACATATGGTGTGTAAATTAAAGAAATCGATATACGGACTTAAGCAAGCTTCTCGACAATGGTATCTCAAGTTCAACAATACCATCACTTCTTTTGGATTTAAGGAAATCACCGTTGATCGGTGTATATATCTTAAAGTCAGTGGGAGTAAGCTTATTTTTTTGATTCTGTATGTTGATGATATCTTGCTTGCAACAAATGATCTTGGTATGATGTATGAAACCAAGAAGTATCTCTCTAAGAACTTTGAAATGAAAGATATGGGAGAGGCAACTTATGTGGTCGGAATAGAAATATTTCGTGATAGATCACAAGGATTGTTAGGGTTGTCTCAAAAGGCATACATAAATAAAGTTCTAGAGAGATTTAGGATGGAAAAGTGCTCATCAAGCATCGTTCCAATCCAGAAGGGAGATAAGTTCAGTCTTAAGCAATGTCCAAATAATGAATTGGAACGAGAACAAATGAAAGACATTCCTTATGCGTCAATTATTGGTAGCTTGATGTATGCACAAACTTGTACACGGCCAGATATCAGCTTTGCTGTTGGAATGCTTGGACGTTATCAAAGTAATCCAGGAATGGATCATTGGAAAGCTGCAAAGAAGGTACTGAGGTATTTGCAAGGAACAAAAGATCACATGCTTACTTATCGTAAGTCCGATCATCTTGAAGTGATTGGATATTCAGATTCAGATTATGCTGGATGTGTTGATACTCGAAAATCCACATTTGGATACTTGTTCCTATTAGCTGGAGGAGCAGTCTCATGGAAAAGTGCAAAGCAGTCTGTAATTGCTGCATCCACTATGGAAGCTGAATTTGTGGCATGTTTTGAGGCCACAGTTCAAGGGAATTGGTTGCGGAACTTTATTTCAGGGCTTGGAATAGTCGACAGTATTGCCAAGCCGCTGAAAATTTATTGTGATAATTCTGCAGCAGTATTCTTCTCTAAGAACGACAAGTATTCCAAAGGTGCTAAGCATATGGAATTAAAGTATTTTGCCGTTAAAGAAGAAGTTCAGAAACAAAAGGTGTCAATTGAACACATTAGCACAGATCTTATGATTGCTGACCCATTAACGAAAGGACTGCCTCCAAAGACATTTATTGGGCACGTCGAAAGAATGGGCATCATTAAAAAATCTTGACAATATTTGACACTTTGAGCTCTTTAATGTTTTGTTTCTGATATTGAACAAAATCCTATTTTGTCATAATTGTATACATGAATGTTTGACTTGAAGTGTAATAGGATCCTGTCTCTAATCAAGACATTTAAGTAAAGTATTTATGAAGTTTTATTTATGAGTCATATTAAGTAGAAAACTAGCATTATGGTACATGGAAGGAACTATGTTGAATAAATAGTGTAGAACCGCCATGACTTGTGTTAGAATATACTTAGTATTGACATGATGATGAAGTCGGTTTATGATGCGCACATTATGTTAATTAAACCACTTAATTATATATATTACGCCACATGGGCCAAGTGGGAGAATGTAAGTTATTATTAATGGCCCATATTATTAATGGCCCATATTAATTGTGGCCCATATGTAAGATATTTATGGCCCATATCTTTTATATGGTTTAATATATATTTATTCCTCACACGTTGATAGACCGTGTGTATTACAGTTTTTTACATGAGCAGTTTCTTGAGAAACAAGAAACTACTCCTTTCTCTGCCTATAAAAGTATCACATATAATTCATTATCACTATCAAGAAAGAATACTATCTGGATATTACGTAAAGGGCTAAGGGAGAGAAGAAATCAAATAACTTCTTCATCAACAAATCAATGGCTGCACAAGGTTAGTATTTTACAATTAAGTTGTGTATGATTTTGAATGTGAGAAACATGTATTTTAAGATCCATGTATTATTTAGATTTAAGTTAAAAATTATGTTATTGTGTATGTAATGAAATTTACACGTCTTCCTCCGACGTCATAGTCTTCTCTCCCCTTTGGTTGCCTCTTTTCCTTACAATCCTCCTAAAACCGGGCTTCAAAAGTGAGCCTTTAGTTCTGGTAGCATTAGCTGAGCCAATTTTGATGGCTTTCCATTTCCTGAGAGTAAAGCCAGTGGAGCTCCTTCTGAAGATATTACTGAGGCTTGAGGACAGAAGTCGTCTACGATGCCGTTTCCTGTAGTTTCTGCCAGTTTCCATTTGCTTACTTGGATCGTTCAATGCTACTTCACAAATAGGCCCCTGTTTCCTTCCAGTGCTTTCCTTTTCTTCATCAACAGTGTAAGAAGACATTTTTGATGCTCTTCTTCTTCTGCTGCTGCTGCCACAAGCACTGGAGAAGATAGCACCAATCTTGTCTGCGAAAACATTTCGTCTTTTTGGACCGTTTCTTGACCACTTGCCATCTGCATTGCTTTGGATGCTGCAACACTGGCTTCTTTCCTGCATGGTTTTTACTCCTATATTGCCATTGGGACACTTGATTCTTCTTGTCTTGCATTGAGTAAGAGAAGGTTTTTGTGTTGACTGGAAATAGGATTGCTTTGAAGCTCTTCCAAAGATATTGGGTTGAGGATAGTATAGTGGGAATTGTTGGGTAGAGTGGGATGTTGAAACATTGCTTATTTTTGGGCCCAGCAGTTGCTATTTTTTCTTTTTTGATTTCCAAAAACTGCCTTGGTTTCTAACTAAAATTTGGATGAATAAGGTTAGATAGGAGTAACTCATCCACCAATTTTTTGTTTCTACGCTTGGAAATAATTTTAGGAAATGACGTGTTAATTTTTAATAATTGATTTTTTTTTTTTGGAAATATATTTTTGATTCATTAAAATATATTTTTTTGTTGTTTCTGCTCTATTTTATAAGTATAATGTAATAAATTAATTAATTTTATAAAAATTCACAAATATTAAAATGAAATATTAATTAGATTAAAAATATATATTTTTTTGATTATTTTGGTTAGTTTTGAATATTTATTCTGTATTGTATTATTTGTATTGGATATAAGCTGAAAATTAATTTTAAGTAATAATTATAAAAAGTAATTTTTAATACAAATTAAAAATTAATTTATCATAGAAACAATACTCCTATTTTAGGACAAGTAAAATATATTTTCTTAAACAAACCAATATTAGTTTTATACATTTTTTTACCTATAAAATAATAAAATATTTTAAACATTATTAAGGGTTTATTTTTAAAATATTGAGAAAATACTAATCCTTTCTTAATATAAAAGAAGATAGACTGAAAAATATGAAATTGATACATGTCATCACCCAAAATAATAATAATAATAATAATAATAATAATAATAATAATAATAATAATAATAATAATATTCATTTTATGTCCGTTTACATTTCATTTCATTCAACAGTTAAAATTAATTGTCTGAAACGTGTCCTACCATAAAGTTATCACCTGCCACGTGATATTTATCAGACGCATGTCTGTCCCAGGAATTTCTGATATTCATAATTAATATTATTTTAAAGAAGAATAGTATACTCTGTATAAAAGAAAAATAATGATATCTTTTATTTTTACACAATTAATTGATATACGTTTTTCATTTTTTTTCTCTATTCTATTTTCACTCGAAATTTAAAATTTAACTAACGTTTTTATTTGAAATTTGTATTAAGATATGATATATTAAATTAATATTTTTTTTATGATTATTAATTTGATATTAATATTAAATATATTAAAATAAATAATTATATTTAAAGCATGTAATATAATTTTTATAGATGGAATATAATTTTGTGTAAATTGAATTATAATTTTTTAAATTATGATATATTGGATTTAAATAAATAATATATTAATTAATATATAAATTTAATCATAAAAAATATACATAATTTTTTTATAAAAATAAAAAAAGTTATATTATTAATTTATATAATATTATAATTTTTTTGTTTAACCTCAATAGTTTTTAGTAAGTTATAATATTTATATTTAATTCAGAAACAATAAAAAATTTACTTCAAAATGTTATATAATTTATTATTTAATAAAATTAACAAGAGAATTTTATAAATATAACTAATATAATATAATATATTATCTACATTTTATAATAAAATATATCACATTCTATTGCATGAGCGGACAAATACTCTCAATTTAAAATGTTGTATTTAATGAATACACTCACTTAAAAAAAACACGTTCTTTGTGCAAAATAACTCCCCAATTTCAACTGAAAAATAAATTACTATTATTATATATTATATTTTATTAACTGGAATTTCTAATATTCCTGATAAATTTTATTTTAACTAATTTTAACTTAAAATACTGACTTTACTACATAAACGTGCAGAATGAGTACTTGCTCCATCACTTCCTAATTAACTATGAATCCACGAAAAATTAAAAAAAAACACTTTTTTGGTGCAAAATAACTTCCTAGTTTCAAGTCAAACACAAATTAATATTATTATATATTACATATTATTAATACTATTATATATATATATTATATTATTATATTTTTTACTCTATATCAGATTACAATTTTATAATTTTTCTTTTGTCATAACTTCCCCCACTGAGCATAACTTAAACTACCCACGATGCACTACAGTTTATTAAACAAATTTACAAATGGGTGTGTGGCTATTTATATCTAAAATATCTAAACATACTCCATAATTTAAATATATCTTATATAAAATTAATAATTATTTTTTATTAAATATATCATATTTATACTCATTATACTATTTTTATTAAAAAATAAAATAAAAATAAAATAAAAAACAAAAAACAAAAAACAAATCAGTATTCCAACCTTGACTATTAAATATAAGGATTAAAATTTTTTCATTTACAAATTAAAGTAGAAATGTTCTCCATCCTTTCAGAAAAGAAAAACGCCAAATTTTTTTTCTCTGCAATTTCTCTATTCTTTAATCCACCATAAATTTATTCTCTTTTAACCTGCAAAAAAATCAATCTTTTTTCACTTTCATCATTGTTTATATCTCTATTATGTTTCTCAGATCAATAACAACAAGGAGTAAGAAAAATGATTCTTTCTAAAATTGAAAAGTAAAATTGAAAAATGGCACAGATTTAGGTTCAACATCAGAATGTGGCAGCACGTCTGGTAGAGCAAATGACAGTATAGTCGCAGACGACCTCGTTCTATGTGGGTGACTTGGATTTCAATGTGAAGAACTTCAGAAAGTTGACAATAAGACCACGAAGCGTGCCCACATAGGGTGATCAAGGAAGCAATTGAACTGACCCTGAGTGGATATGTATCAGTTATATATATATATATATATATATATATATGAACCCTTTATACACACAATTCTTAACAAAATCAAGTTTGAAAAATGGCGTGTAGAGAATAGTGTTAAAGTGTGTGTTACTTATCAAGTTTGACCTTCGCGGTGAAAGACTTCAGATTTGGAGTCGAGTCTCAAGAAAGCCATGAATGAATATGCAATTTCCATTTTGTATCTCTATATTCAAGAAAAATGGAGAAGAAGAAGACAACAAAAGTAAAACAAGTAAGAAACCTGAAAAAGGGGTTTAGTTAGTTTGTGTTGAATAGTTCTCCATCGGAGTGAGAGAGAGAGAAAGCATCGGATTAATTCTTATGATAGCAACTTGCAAGTGTGATTGAAGATTGAAGAAGAAGAGAATAATAAAAAAAATTATATAAATTTTAATTGAAATTGCAAAATTAGTCCTCTAACTTGTGGGCAGTCCGAAATTAGTCATTTATCTTTTTAATTGCTCGAATTTGGTCCTCTTTTAATCAAAATTCAAAAAAAATTTCCCGATATGTACACTTATGTGCCGCATAATCATGTCATAGTTGGGATTCATATTTTTCTTGCTAATATGGGGCCTCTATGGTCATTTTTATGTGTCTTATGTCATTTTTTATTACGAAGGATATGTCCATTTCACTTATTATGCCACAAAAATGAAAATCGGTAGTTGACACAATAATGAGTGGTGCAAATATCTAACAAGAATTTAAATTTTGGCTAAAAAATGTGTAAATTGAAGAAATGAAATAGGAAAATGACCAAAATTGTAAAATTAATAAGTTAAAGGACTAATTTTGGGACCACTCATAAGTTCCAAGACTATTTTTGTAATTTTTCCTATATAAATATATAAGGGTATTTTAGTCAACTTATTTATGTCTAATTTTATCATAATTATTATAGGGTATGTTTAGAGATTTTGGGGGTATGAATAGCTGCAGCCGCACCCTTTCCACATTCCATTTCTTTTTCTGCAATAGTGTTCCATTTTTTAAGGCTACATTCTATACCTTGGTTCGAGATGTCAATCCCTCTAAGATGTATTCGGCAATGCATCTTCGTTTGGTGCGGTTCTATGAAGTACCTGTATTTGGATGAAAAAAGTGAGATATGAAGTGCTGAATATATTTTTCATAACAAAGAGCAATTAACAATATAATTTTCACTAATATGTTTTTCTGTTGTTAACAGGATGACCAAATTTATGCCACTGTCAAGGGTGCTGCAGTGAAAGAATTAACAGTGAAGTCAATTGAGGGTTATGAGTATGCCATAAAAACATTCATTGTTGCTGACAATCGTATGAAGTTCAAGACGGTTACAAACGAATTCCAAATTCTGTTCTTCAAAAAGACTGAAATTACAGGGATATTTGATTATGCATTTCCAAAGTACATGTATGACCTAAAATATTTGGATGACTCACATCCAACAAAGAAATTCCATAATTTCATTCATTTGGTAAGAATATTCTTAAATAGTTTATAGTTATTGATGAGATAAAGAAATTCCAGAATTTCAATGATTTGGTAAGAAAGTTTAAAAACATTTTATAGTTATTTGTTTATTATATTAATTGTCTTTAATATTTTAATTTATATGTTGTTAAATGTAACGGAAAGGGTTGTTTCATATATGTAGCCTGATATAGACATGGGCACGGTTCCGGTTCCAAACCGGAACCGCCGGTCAACGGTCCGGTTCGAACCGTTGACCGGTTCCGGTTCTCCTTTTTTTGGAACCGGAACCGGCGGTTTGGAACCGCCGGTTCCGGTTCTCGGTTCCGGTTCCCGGTTCCGGTTCTCGGTTCCCGGTTCTGAGCTTTCAAAAATATAGATCAACGGCCCAGATCATGTGGCTGTTGGGAACCGGCTGTTCCGAACCGGAACCAGGACTGGCGGTTCCCAACAAATCTTTAAAAAAAAAAAAAAAGAACCGGCGGAACCGGAAACCGGAACCGGAACCGGAACCGGCGGTTCCGGAACCGTGTATATGATGGTTCGGTTCCGGTTCCACCCTCTCCGGTTCCGAAAACCGGCGGTTCCGGAACCGAAACCGGAACCGCCGAACCGTGCCCATGTCTAGCTTGATATTCAGTCAGGTAGTAGAATGATGAATTTCCAACTTGAAAATTTATATTATAGTTTCATACAAAAAAATACAATAAATATTATTTTAACATATGTACAATTAATAAACTTTAAATTATGCTATACATACATACATACGTGTTATTATACTTCATTCTTTACTTTTATTTAAAATTTTTATATTACATTTAGAAAAAATAAAATTAGGTGCACTCTCTTGGAGGATTATATTCATAGTCTGTTGACAATTTTTAAAGAAAAATTCAATAATCAAGTTGTTATCGATCAGTTTGCTAGTGCAAAACTCTTTGGAGGTACATAGAAATATTTTAAATTACTTTATTATTTATTATTTATATAATTCACACGATTTTCACGCGCCACACACATATGTAGGCTTTCTATACATAGAACGTATCATGCACACTTTTAACACATTATGCACACTTATCACATACTTCACACGAGTTTCACGTACTACACAAATTACACACAATTTTTACGTACTACACACAAATGCACGATTCTCATGCGCGACATAAATTAAACACAATTTTCACGTACATACAAATTATGCATGATTTTCATGAACAACACACATTATGCACGATATTCACTTACCATACAAATTACGCACGATTTTCACACACGATACACATTATGCACGATTTTCACGAGCCACACACATTACGCATAATTTTCACACGCCACACTATCACGCACGTTTTTCATGTGCCACACACACGCACAATTTTAACGCGCCACACAAATTACACACGAATTTCACGCAAATATTCACGATTTTCATGCGCCACACACATTGTGCACGATATTCATGCACCACACAAATTAAGCACAATTTTCACACATGAGACACATTATGCACGATTTTCACGCGCCACACACATCATGCATGCTTTTCACACACTAAACACATCATGAACACTTTTCACACATTATGCACACTTTTCACATACTACGCATGATTCTGATGCACTATACGAATTACGCAAGATTTTCACAGACTACACACAACATGCAGGTTTTTTACGCACTACACAAATTACGCACGGTTTTCACGCACAACACAAATTATGCACGGAATTCATGCATGACATACATTACGCATGATTTTTACGCACCACACAAATTACGCACAATTTTCCTACACGACACACATTATGCACGATTTTCATGCGCGACATATATTACACACACTTTTCACACACTAAACACATCATGCTCACTTTTCATACGCTATGCACACTTTTCACGTACTCTGTACGATTTTCAGGCACTACACAAAATATGCACACAATTTTCACGCACTACACACATGACACATTACATACAATTTTCACTTGTGACACAAATTATGCATAGTTTTCACACACCACACAAGTTACGCACGATTTTCATGCACCACACAAATTACACACAATTTTCACACATGACTCACATTACGCACGATTTTCATGCACCACACACATTACACACACTTTTCACATATTAAACACATTATGTACACTTTTCACATACTACGCACAGTTTTCACACATTTTACAAATGAAGCACGATTTTCATGTACTACACACAATACGTACAATTTCATGCACGACACAAATAACACACGATTTCACACACCACACAAATTACACATGATTTTATTGCATGACACCCATTATGTACGATTTTCTCACACCACACAAACTACACACGATTTTCACATACGACACACATTACACACGATTTTCACGCTCCACGCACATTACGCCAAATTTTCACACACCACACACACGATGCATGATTTTCACACGCTACAGAAATTATGCAAAATTTTTACGCTCCACACAAATTACACACGATTTTCATGGACCACACAAATTACACACGGCTTTCATGCGCCACACATTTTATGCACGATATTCACGCACAACAAAAAATTACACAATTTTCACACAAAACACTCATTACGCACAATTTCATGCTGTAAAAACATTACGCACAATTTTAATGCGCCACACACATTATGCATGATTTTCACGCGACACACACATCACTCAAAATTTTCACGAGGCACACAAATTATGCACAATTTTTAGGCACAATATAAATTACAAACGATTTACATGTGCCAAACACATTATGCACGATTTTCACGCACCACATAAATTACGCACGATTTTGACATACAACACACATTACGCACCATTTTCACACACTAAACACATCACGCACACTTTTCACACTTCATGCACACTTTTCACTTACTACGCTAGATTTCATGCACGACACACTTTATGCATGATTTTTTCGCGCTGACACAAATTACACATGAGTTTGATGCACCACACAAATTACGCACGATCTTCATGCACAGAACACATTACGCACGACTTTTACACACCACACAGATTATGCACAATTCTCTCACAAGACACACATTACGCACGATTTTCACGTGCCACACACTCTTCACACACTAAACACATCATGCACACTTTTCACATACTACACACGATTTTCATACACTACCCAAATTACGCATGATTTTCACGCACTACACACTCACGTGCGACACAAATTACACACGATTTTCATACACCACACAAATTACACACAATTTTCATGCACCACACATATTACACAAGATTTTCACACACCACACAAATTATGCATGATTTTTTGACACGACGCATTATACACAATTTTCACACTCGACACACATTACACACAATTTTCACGCGGCACACACATTATGCATGATTTTCACGCGCCACACACATTACACACAATTTTCATACGCCTCACAACTTACATATGATTTTCGCGCGCCACACAAATTACACACAATTTTCATGCACCATACACATCATGCACAATTTTCACGCACCACATAAATGATGCATGATTTTCACACACGACACATATTACGCTTTCATATGCCACACATTACACACCCTTTTCAAAACACATTATGCACACTTTTTCACACATTATGCACACTTTTCATATACAACACATGATTTTCATGCACTACACACAATACTCACTATTTTCATGATTGACGCAAATTACGCATGATTTTCACGCACCACATAAATTACACATGATTTTTATATATGACACACCTTACACATGATTTTCACGCATCACACAAATTACGCACAATTTTCACACACGACAAAGTTTACACGGGATTTTCAAGAGCTCTAATTTTTAGGTCTAATTATGATGTTTATCACCCATTTTTTGGTCCGTTTCATTTAAAAATCACTTTGGGCCTAGCCCAATTGCATTTGTTTTCCCAACGAGATAATACACAGTAACCTGTGTGCTCCAAAGGCTAGATTTTGCATCATATTTCAAAAGGGCGGGGACTTTACAAATTATCTAGATAAATATTGTGGGGCAACATCATAGAAAAGGTCTGCAATATAAGGACAACATCATAGAAAAGGTCTGCAATATAAGGACTTATGCCTTTAAATGAGGGTAACTTTCAGTTCAGTCGGAACAACGGGGACTACAATATATCTACGCGAAGCACATTCTGAGACCAACGATTTGAGCTATCAGCTTCCCCGATTGCGCTTGATTTTTTAGGTCAAATTCTGATGTTTAGCTTTCAGTTTGGTCCTTTTTGTCTGAAAATTAGTTTGGGCCTGACTCAATTGGGTTTTCTTGCCTATTGAGATAATCTACAATAACTTGTGTGCTCCGAAGGCTAGCTTTTGCATCATATTCCTAAATAGTAGGAACTTTATAAAAATATATAGATAAAAAAATTATGAGGCAACATCGTAAAATAAAGGGTGCAATACGAGGACTCATCCTTTCAAATGCGCATAACTTCGGGCACGATTGGAACTACGATGACTATAATATATCTACATGAAGCACATTCCAAGACCAACAATTTGGGCTATTGGGTTACCCGATTCCTAATTTTCAAGACCAAATTCTAATTTTTAGTATCCATTTTGCTCTTTCATTTGAAAATCAGCTCGGTGCCCGTCCAATTGCATTATTTTTGCCCAACGAGATAATCTGCAATAACTTGTGTGGCCCAAATGCTAGCTTTCTCAGTGTATTCCATAAGGGTCGGGACTTTAAAAACTATCTAGATGAAAAAAATAGTGGGGCAACGTCGTAAGAAAAGAGGTGCAATACGAGGACTTATCCCTTCAAACGAGCGTAACTTTTGGCTCGGTTGGAACTACGGGGACTACAGTATATCTACGCGGAGCACATTTTGAGACCGACGATTTAGGATTCTGGGTTTCCCAATTGGGCTTCATTTTCAAGGTCAAATTCTGATGTTTACTATCTATTTTGGTCCTTTTTGTCCAAAAATTGGTTTGGGCCTGGCCCAATTGCATTTTTTGGCCAACAAGATAATATACAGTAACTTGTGTGCTCCAAAGGCAAGCTTTTGTATCATTTTCCAAAATGGTAGGGACTTTGAAAAATATCTAGATAAAAAAATTGTGGGGCAATGTTATAAAATAAAGGATACAATACAATGACTTATCCCATTCAATCAAGCATAACTTTCGGATCGGTTGAAACTATGGGGACTATAATATATCTATACGTAGTAAATTTAAAGACCGATAATTTGGCTATTGGGTTCCCTGATTATGCCTGATTTTTGAGACCAAATTCTGATGTATAACATCCATTTATGTCCTTTTTTCTCCAAAAATTGGTCCGGGACAGTCCAATTGTATATTTTTTGCCAAATGGGATAATCTACAATAACAGGTGAGCTCTGAAGACCAGCTTTTGCATCGTATTCCAAAAAGGTGAAGACTTTAAAAATTATCTAAATAAAACAATTTTGTGGGGCAACATCATAAAAAAAAAAGGTGCAAAACGAGGACTTATCCCTTCAAACGCGCATAACTTTGGGCTCAGTTGGAACTACGGGACTACAATGTATCCATGCAAAGCACATTCGAGACCGGAAATTTGGGCTATCGGGTTCCCCAATCGGTCCTCATTGTTTAGGCTAAATTTTGGTGTTAAGCCTTCATTTTGGCCCTTTTCGTTCGAAAACTTCGAGCCCGACCCAATTGTGTTTTTTCCCAATGAGATAATCTATTATCACTTGTGTGCTCCGAAGGCTAGCTTTCTCAATTTATTCCAAAAGAGCGGGGACTTTAAAGAATACCTAGATTTAAAAAATTGTGGGGTAACGTCGTAAAAAATGTGCAATACAAGGACTTATCCCTTCAAATGAGCGTAACTTTTGGCTCAGTTGCAGGACTACAGTATATCCACACGAAGGACATTCCGAGACTGACGATTTGGGCTATTAGATTCCTTAATTGGGCCTGATTTTTGAGGTCAAATTCCAATGTTTAACATCCATTTTGGCCCTTTTTGTCAGAAAGTTGGTCTGAGCCCGACCCAATTGCATTTTTCCGCCAAACAAGATAATCTGCAGTAAGTTGTATGCTCCAAATGCTAGCTTTTCCATTGATTTCCAAATGGCAAGGACTTTAAAACATATCTAAGTGAAAAAAAATTGTGGGGCACCGTTGTAAAATAAGGGGCTCAATATGAGAACTTATCCCTTCAAACGCGCATAACTTTCGGCTCGGTTGAAACTATGGAGAGTACAGTACATCCTTGCAAAGCATATTCCGAGACCAATGATTTGGGCTATTGGGTTCCCCAATTGGGCCTAATATTTTAGACCAAATTCTAATGTTTAGCATCCATTTTGGTCCTTTTCATTTAAAAACCAGCTCGGGGCCCGGTCCATTTGTATTTTTTTGCTCAACGAGATAATCTAGAGTAACTGGTGTACTTCAAACGCTAGCTTTTGAATCTTATTCCAAAAGGGTGGGGACTTTAAAAAATATTTGGATACACAATTTTTGAGCAACTTCTTAACAAGATGGGTTCAATACAAGGACTTATCTCTTCTAACGAGTGTAACTTTTGGCTCGGGTTGAACTACAAAGACTACAATATATCCACGCAAAGCACATTCCAAAATCAAAGTTTTGGGCTATTAGGTTTCCCGATTGGGCCTTATTTTTAGGTCAAATTCCAATATTTAGCATCTATTTAGGCCCCTTTCATCCATAAATCGGTTTGAGCCTGGCCCAATTACATTTTTTTGCCCAACGAGATAATCTACAGTAACTGGTGTGATTCGAAAGTTAGCATTTGCATCATATTCCAAAAGGGTGGGGACTTTAATAAATATCTAGATAAAAACAAAATTGTGGGACAACGCTGTAAAAAAATATGCAATACGTGGACTTATCCTTTCAAACGAGGCTAAGTTTCGGCTCGGTTGGAACTACAGGGACAACAACATATCTACGAAAATCACATTCGAAGATCGATGATTTGGGCTATCGGGTTCCCTGATTTGGCTTATCTTTTAAGTTGAAATCCGATGTTTAGCATCAATTTTTGTCCTTTTCGTCTGAAAATTGGTTTGGGCCCGACCCAATTGTATTTTTTTTCCCATTGAGATAATCGACAGTAACTTGTGTACTCTGATGGATAGCTTTTACAACATATTCCAAAATGGCAATGACTTAAAAAAAATATCAGATAAAAAATAATTATGGGGCAATGTCGTAAAATAAGGGATGCAATATGAGGATTATTCCCTTCAAACGCACATAACTTTGGGCTCTGTTGGAACTATGGGAATTACAATATATCCACGCAAACAATATTCTGAGACCGACAATTTGGGATATTGAGTTCCCTGATTTGGCCTGATTTCAAGATCAAATTCTAATGTTTAGCATCCATTTTGTTCCTTTTTGTTTGAAAATTGGTTTAGGCCTAGTCTAATTGCATTTTTTTATCCAACGATATAATCTACAGTAGCTAGTGTTCTTCGATGGCTAGCTTTTGCATCGTATTCCAAAAGGATGGGGACTTTAAAAAATATCTAGATAAAAAAATTATGGGGCAATGTCGCAAAAAAAAGGGGTGAATACAAGGACTTTTCCCTTTAAACAAGCGTAACTTTTGGTTTGGTTGGAACTATAGAATCTACAATATATCCTCGTGAATCATATCCTGAGATTGATGATTTAGGCTATCGGTTGCCCAATTGGGCCTGATTTTTCAGGTCAAATTTCAATGTTTAGCATCCATTTTAGTCCTTTACATCTAATAATCGGCTCAAGCCCGACCCAATTACCTTTTTTTGCCCAACGAGATAATCTACAGTAACTTGTGTGCTCCGAATGCTAGCTTTTGTATCGTATTCCAAAAGGGCGGGGACTTTAAAAATATCTAGATAAAAAATATGGGAAACATCGTAAAAAAGGGGTGCAATACAAGGAATTATCCTTTCAAACGAGAGTAACTTTTCGGTTGGAATTATAGGGACTATAATATATCCACGCGAAGAATATTGCAACACCGACAATTTAGACTACTGAGTTCCCCAATTGAGTCTTATTGTTTAGGTCAAATTCCAATACGTATCATCCATTTTGGTCCTTTTAGTCCGAAATTGGTTTGGGCCTGACCCAATTGCATTTTTTTGCCCAACGAGATAATCTACAGTAACTTGTGTGCTCAGAAGGCTTTTACATCATATTCCGAAATGGCAGGAACTTAAAAAATATCTAGATAAAATAAATTGTGGGGCAACATTGTTAAATAAGGGGTGCAATACGGGACTTATCATTTCAAATGCGTATAACTTTCAGCTCAGTTTGAACTATAGGGTCTACAATATTTCCATGCTAAGCATATTCTGAGACAACAAATTTGGGCTATCAAGCACCACAATTGGGCTTAATTTTCAAGGCCAAATTCTGATGTTCAACTTACATTTTGGTCATTTTCGTTCGAAAAGCTTATTTTTGCCCAACTAGATAATTTACAATAACTAGTATGCTTTGAAGGCTAGCTTTTGCATTGTATTCAAAAGCGTAGGGAAAATATCTAGATAAAAAAAATTTTGGGGCAACGTCATTAAAAAAGGGGTACATTATGAGGATTTATCCTTTCAAACAAGCGTAATTTTTGGCTCGGTTGGACATACGAGTACTACAATATATCCACGTGAAGCACTTTCTGAGACCAACGATTTAGGCTATCAGGTTCCCAGATTGTGCTTGATTTTTGAGATCAAATTCTAATGTTTAACATCCACTTTAGTCCTTTTCATTCGAAAATTGGTTTAGCCCCGACCCAATTGCGTTTTTTTCCCAATGTGATAATCTACAGTAACTTGTGTGCTCCGAAGGCTAGCTTTTGCATTGTATTCCGAAATGGCAGGGACAATGAAAAATATCTAGATAAGAAAAATTGTGGGACAACATCGTAAAATAAGAGATGCCATACAAGGACTTATCTCTTCAAACCCGCATAAGTTTCGACTCGATTGAAATTATGAGGAGTACAATATATCCGCACGAAGCACATTCTGTGATTGATGTTTTGGGCTATCGGGTTCCTCGATTGGGCATGAATTTCAAGGCCAAACTCCAATAGTTAGCATTTATTTTTGTTCTTTTTATACGAAAATTGGTTCGAACCCAGCCAAATTGAGTTTTTTGCCCAATGAGATAATCTACAGTAACTGGTGTGTTTTTTGCATTGTATTCCTAAAGGGCGGGGACTTTAAAAAATATTTATATAAAAAAATTTGTGGGGCAACGTTGTGAAAAAAATGGTGTGATACGAGGACTTGTCCCTTCAAACGAGTGTAACTTTTGGCTCGGATGGAACTACGGGGACTACAATATATCCACATGAAACACATTCTGAGATCGACGATTTGGGTCATCGGGTAATCCTGATTTTTGAGGTTAAATTCCAATATTTGCATCTATTTTGGTCCTTTTTGTTCAAAAATCGGTTCGGGTCCGACCCAATTGTAGTTTTTTGCCCAACAAGGTAATTTACACTAACTGGAGTGCTCGGAAGGCTAGCTTTTGCATCATATTCCAAAATGATAGGAACTTTAAAAAATATCTATAATTTACGAATGCTTACATGTGCTTAAGATGATGTCAAGTTATCAAACACCTACAGTGTTACAAAGATTATAGTGAGTGGGGATGTTGTTGAATTTGAGCATTTTCGTAAAAAGTACATTAAGTAAATTAAGCTTATTATATTTTATCATATATTATTAATTTTTTGAAAGAAATTAATATGTTTTATGTGTACTTTATAAAGGTTGGTTGAAGATGGTGGGATTGATAGTACTATTACAACCATGTAGTTTAAAGCAATATGGTCAATATTTGAGGATTTGAAAAGCCATTCGTCATCAGTTAAAAATAAAGCTGAAACTGCAAACTTCAATGAGGTTGTTTACCTTTCATATTTCATGTTTATAATTATTTAATAATAGATTTAGTGTAATTTATATATATATATATATTTCATGTTTTTTTTAATATTTTGGATGAAGTTTTTTTTTGGAATAACTGTTATGATCATAGGTGTTGAGATAATAGGTGAATGGTGTTATCTAACTTGCAAAAGATTTTATAAGAATTTGATTTATGAGGCGAAGTACTTTCTTTGTTCTAAATGTGGGAGTAAAGAAGGGGTGGACATTACATGTATAAAAACTATATATAGTAGTGTTTAATACAAATTTTTAATATTCAAAATTGTGATTTAGGCACAAAAGTAACAGTGATTGATGAAACTGTAAATGCACGATTCTTAATATGGGATAAATAATGCATTAATTTATTTGAAAAAACAACCACTGATATTAAAATACAGAATGTAAATACATATTACTTGAATATTTAATTTGTCATTCTTTTTAAAGTTATAATAATTTATAATATTATTATTGTGCTTAATTTTAGAAATATTAACATTTTTTCCTAAATTGATTTAGCAGAATCTATTCCGAAGGAAAATGAAGATGCTCTGGCAGAAAGAGTTGGGTTATTCAAGATACAAGTGAAGACAGATACACAAACGCATTTTGCTGATGTCTATAGTGTGTGTTGAAGATGACTATTATTAGTAAAATTTATTCATTTATCATAAAAACTATGTTCAGAAAAAATTATATGTTGATGTTATATTATTGTATACTAGTAAGTTCTCACATACAATGCACGGATATATTATTATAGTATAATATTGTTAAATTTAAGAAATATATAACATTAATATTTTAAAAGATATATATAAATATATATATATATAATAATATTTAATAATTTGTATATGTAGCATGATTATAATAAAGATATAAATATTATATATAAAATATAAAAATTATATATAAAATCATATATATATATATAATGAGTAAAATATAATAAATTTACCTACATTTTTCTGAGTTGCATAAATTCTCATTTTAAAAAAATAAGAAAATTGTGCCCTTTATTTTTTATTCAATTTGCAATTTCAAGGAAAAAAAGTAATTATATAGTGCAACTATAAATAATAGTTGAATGTATGGATAAGAATAAACTTATCAATATAAATAAAATTATATTAAATTTATAATATTTTAAAGTTGCATATAAACAAAGCCATGCAATATTATCAATCATTTAATACATCTCAGCAATAGATCATCGAGTAACCATTTTTCTATCAAATCTCTTTCTATATATAAATTATAAATATAATTATAAATTCAATATCAATCGAATCCCTTAATTGTTTAATTTATGTGATATCATATAGTTCCAAATACAATATAGAAATCAAATTCTAAAATATCTACTTCAAAATTTGCTAAAATAATAAATAAATATAATAGCTATTAGTAGAAAAAAATGAGGCGTGAATTACTAAAAATAATGTCTAATACCATATACTTACAGAGTACATATCAGATTTTCATTGAATAATTATATTCCATATAATCTTGAAACAATGTCATTTTTATTCTTGAAAACATCATGGATAGGGAACACCAGCACTAAGAAGCACTTCTGGGGCCATGACTGCTCTTTTCACCGAGAGTAGAAAATGTACTTGTAAAAATTATGGAATTTTTTTATAACTGAGCTCCTTAACAAAAGACTACGGGGATATTTGGATTGGGTTGGACATCATTGGTTGTAGATTGTACCACAATTTAATTTATATTTGTTTACAGAGTTGTGGGTGAAACATCCACTCTATACTTCTTTTTCCTTACTCCTCTCTCATCAGTTTCACGAAAACTACTGAATATATATTTTTTTCACCAAATTTTTTAAATACTTATAATTTTTTATTTCAAATTCATTTCTTTATATAAAATATATCATATTAATTCTCTTCTTAACATCTTTATTTTGACATCCATTTAGCATATAAACAAATAAATATTTTTTTAAAAATATAAACTATTTTTGTTAAGTTAATGGTGATATTTTTTTATTTAAAACGTTTTATATAAAATAAAAATATGAGATCATTAGATAAAAATAATTTTTGGAATAATATAATAAATATATCATATTAATTCTCTATTTTAAGACCTTTATTTTGATACCCGTTTATCATTTACAAAAAATAAAATATATTTTTTAAATATAAAATATTTTTGTTAAGCAAATGTGATATAGTTTTTTACTTCAAATATTTATATATAAAAAAAATATAACATTATTTGATAAAAATAATTTTGGAAAAGAAATAAAATTATTTAAATATTATAGTAAATATATAATTCAATTTTCAATTTATATATTTTATATAATATAAATTTTAGAGATAATATTTATTTTTTATTTTTGATATTATAGTTTATTTTTTATATTTTCAGAAATTATTTTTATTTTTTCAATGTCAAATTATTATCATTTTTAATTTTTCCATAAATTATTATTTTTGCAGATTTGTACTTTCAGAAATTATTTTTATTTTTTCAATGTCAAATCTATTATCATTTTCAATTTTTTTCATAAATTATTATTTTTATAGATTTTGTATTTTTCAGAAATTATCATTATTTTTAATAATAATGAATTTATTATTAAATATAGATTATATTAATATTATATATATATATTTATATATTACACAATTAAATATTGATGGTGCACACTTGAATTTGGATTATGTACAACCCATTCATATGTATGTATGTATATATATATATATTACTTTTGTTTTTATGTATTATTGATATATTATTTAAGATTTTTATATATTATTTATATATTTTCTATCATTTTTTGTATATTAAAAATATATTAATATAATTATATACTTATTTTATTTATATTTTTATATATTAAGAATATATATACACACACATATATATATATTTAAATTAATAAACCATCACTAATTATTAATTTACAAATTTCTATCTCATATTATAATAATACAAAAAAATTCTATAAATCATATGTACATTAATAACCTACCATATCACAACTAAAAACAAATATTAGTTTTTATTATATATTTAGATTTGGTATAATCTTAAAACCCACACACAATTGTGCCTCCACCCTTATCCAAACATCTCCTGAAGTTAAGTTTATTTTTATTTATTACTTAACCATAATTCCGTGCTTCACAAACTTGCAGAGGAAATAAACAAGGTAAATAGCTTTAAACAATTTAATAAACAGCACAAATCCTAATTTCTGATTTAGCCCTCCAATCTAACAGGAACAATTCTTACTTTAAAGACGACAACAAATGAAACTTAAGTTTTTCATCTGGAAATCATCTTATAAAGAAAGATCAGAAAATTTGGAGGAATATTTTACTTAATTTAATTGTGTCAGCGCAAATTACTGCAAAAAATATCAAATTATGACCCGTAATCCTAATTATGTACCAACCCGACTTGACCCATAATCAGAATCCGATTTTACTCTAAAACCCTCGTCATGCCCACCACCTCCTCTTCATCATTGCTCTCTTAAACCCTTCCCCTTCAGTCCCTCTTCTATACCGACTCTTAATGGCGATGAGTTCGCTCGCTACTAAATTCGCGAGTCTTCTCCGAGTTTCTCGTGATTCGGAGCTATACTCTTTATCCACGGGTAGGCCAACTTCTATGATTTTTCAAATTTGTGCGTGTTTTGCTTGTTAAGATTGTTGTGTTGGGTTTTTTTAATTTTTATTTTTTTTAATCGAACCATTTTTTGCTATTGTCTGTGCAACATTATTTGATTCTCTTCATCGAGAGATTTTAGTGATTATTGGTTTGCTCAACTTGAAACTGCTATTGGTTTTGTTTCCATTTTAAAAAAAAAACAAATCTGAAGTGAAAGATTTTGTCCCTTTTCTATGAAATATAGTGATGGGTGTGCAAGGGAGCTCGAAGGTATTCTTCTCAACTGGGTCATTGGACTCGGGCAATGGCACTGATAATGAGGGGGCAGCTGGTCCCATGGAAATTGATGATGATGATTTCCTTCCTGAGAGGCCTGAGATGCAACTCCAGGGAGTTGATCCCCGAAAAGGATGGAACTTTCGTGGAGTCCACAGGGTATGATAGTGATTCCTTGAGCAAAATCCATTTGAGTGGAATTGCAATTACTCTTATTTCTTTTGGAACACTAAAATTTGACATATCAGTTCTTATTGTGGCTATTTAGTTTTGTTCAGTCAACACTTTTGTAACTCTGGTACTGGTGAGTTATAGGAACTGGCAGGGGCTATAGACGAGAGTTCTAGTGGCAGATATTTCAATACCTGAGAAAAACCTTTATTAGAAATTTGCGAATGTAAATCAGCTTGGATGCCGTTCATGTTCGTGGAATATTTGATCTTGAGGAATAACATTGTTAATCTTGTGGCTTCAGGGCTCCTCTACTTGATTCCTTTTAATTTTTGTTTTTTCCTTTTCCATGCCTTCCCTTTCCATGAATACTGCAGCACATACTACTTTTGGCTTTTCACCAGAATGTCCATTCTTGTTTTTCATTTAGTCTCATCCTTTTTGGCCAGGCAATTATATGCGGAAAAGTTGGTCAAGCCCCCATCCAAAAGATCTTGAGAAATGGTAGGACTGTAACCACATTTACTGTGGGAACTGGAGGCATGTATGATCAGCGGGCTATAGGTTCGAATGACTTGCCAAAACCAGCTCAGTGGCATCGCATTGCAGTGCATAACCCTATGCTTGGAGCCTATGCTGTTCAACAAATTGTGAAAAAGTACGAAAACCATTAGAAAGATGGATCTTTTTTATTTCCTTTTTCTGTTTCTTGAAGTTCTGTCTAATAAGTGGATCTTGTTTGCAGCTCTTCAGTTTATGTTGAGGGTGATATTGAAACAAGAGTATACAATGATAGCATCAATGGAGACATAAAAAACATACCAGAAATTTGTGTGCGCCGTGATGGTATGTAATTTGGAACTTCTATTTGCGTACCTGCTTTGTGTGTTCATATGCCTTCTGCTTTACCCAGCACCCACTTCTTTGTCTGTCTGTCTAATTTCTTACCGATTACTTAAGTTGGTGTCTCTGGCACAATTTTAATTGGTATTTACTCATTTATCAAGATCACTGGTTTATACAAAAATCATGTACATGTGTCAGTACTGGGTCATAAGGTATTCTCTACGCTAATTTTGAACTGGTTCAACCGTATTGGTGCTCTTTTATATTATTCTGCCTCCATTTTTTCCAAAGGCAGTTGATACTGTATTTCGATTGGATTCAAATGAGCTTTTATATCTACAACATGGTGATTTTATTCTGTGACCGATGTTTGAAAATTTTCTGGTGGCATGCTTTGATTTGCTGTATGCTAGATTTTTCTGCTGAATTAAAGCAAATCACTTGGCTAAAACATGGTTGGAACTTGGAAAATAGATTTGCAACATCAGCTGATTATGATGAAATCTCATTATGTATGAACCACTATTCAGAGTAACTGAAGAATATTAAAAAATTGCTATCAATTGCTTCGCTGCTTTATGAACTTTTGCATATAGGGCTAACTTACATGATGTTTAAAATTGTTCATTTCTTTTCTTGTGGAGTCACACTGTGGTTCAAAATGCAACTTTTGCAGGAAGGTTGCGGCTTATAAAGGCAGGGGAAAGTATGAGCAATATTTCCATTGATGAGCTGCGTAAGTCAAATTCCATGCTTGTTCACTAGTGATCAGATTCTTACCACGTTGTTAATTACCTGGAAAATCCAGATCTTGGATTGCCATGGATCAATATTATTTCGTCTTAAATATTGGTTATGAATAATTTGATTTATATCTGTTGCTTGCAGGTGAAGGATTATTTTAAGGAATTCTAAAAGGTGACTGCATTAATATATCTTTCTGCCTTTGTGAGCCGATGAAAAAAAATCATAATTTAACAAGCAATGATGTTGATTTCCAACTGTACTAGTGCATGCGCACTGATCAAGAAAGATGTGTGCTAGGCAATGTATATTATTTCTTCCTTTTAGTAATGTTTGCTTATCTCGCGCGCATTTATCTTTCTTTCCTATTGATATTTACTTTATCTTTGTAGTGACTTCAGGTGTCCTTCCTGTTTGAAACATTGATGTTGGGTCTGGATTTTGGTCATGGTAGAATGCACATTATTTGCATGCGCACACACTAAAAAGAAGAGAAGAGAACATCCCTATTTTTATAATTTTGTGACCTTCACTTTAAACTATGTGAGATCCACCTTCATTCTTTGAAGTATAAATGTATGCTAAGTACTTCTTCCCCTGTTCTTGTAAAGGCACACTACACGCAGATATGTGTGTGTATATCTGCAAATGAAATAATTACAAGGGCTCTCACAGATCTGTGATCTGTTTTAAGTTTGTAAATCTGTTGTACTTTTTTCTTGTTAGCCCTTCTTTTTTACATAATACTCAATTCCAGGTGTAGTTTACAAAAATGAAAAAATGAAGATTAATATGGAGTGCTTGTATTATATAAATTTTGAGAGGCATTGTTATTATCTACGCTAGTATCCTCTAAAGACTCGCGAGCATTTTAAAAATTCTCTTATTCTTCCCAAACCAAATTGACCTACTATAATTCACATAGGGGTGCGCCCTTCCAAATTGCTTTAAACCAAGGAAAAGTATATATATTGTTGTTTGGAATAAGAACACAAAGGACTTACACGTAAATGACGGAAATGAATCTAAAGCTCAATGTATTATATCTACCTCTTAACTTGCTCAACCTAACATCCTCTAACAATACTAACAAATGACTCGACTCATCAACCTCATTATCCCTCAGATTTCTAGGAAAATGTAGGTCCTAAGAAGAAGTTAAAGGCACAGGGGATGCTAGGAATAAGAAATAAGTTATTCCTTTGTTCCCAAAAGAGGATAGGTGGCTTAGGGTACTTTGTATTATGCTAACCATGTCCTCTACCAACAATGTAGCTTGTTCATGCTTCTCACTTGAATTTCATCGATCGTGAGAACTTCTAATAAACTCAAGTGATGAATTTCCAAGGGCTTCTGAAAATGATTCTAACAACTAAGTCTGCATTGCAGTTATTCTCTTGTAGTCCATATTTGCTTTTAATCAGTCGATACCACAAACATACTCTTTTATTTGGAAAAACACCACTACTTTCTAAGCAATACTTTGTTTCTTAAAGATATATTCCCGATACCCAACCCTCTGAACTCTTTGGGTGTACTACAACTTCCCAAGCTACTAAGTGTGTGTGAGTTTCGCCATCCACGTTATCCCATAGAAACTCTCTCATCCTTAAAAGCGAAAGATAATAGAAAGGTAAGTTTATCTCCTCTGGACAAAAATGTCTTCTTCCTCCCAACTTATTTTTTCATTATTTGGACATGACTTGTTCCCAAAAGGAAATTTTGAGAAGATTCTCGCCTAGAGGAACCCCTATATATGTAATAGGCCATAACCACATCATATTACACCAAAGTTGTGAAATTATTGATTATGCACATCACCATATTAATGTCTACCAAAGTACTTTTATCCATATTAATTTTTAGCCCAACCATGTTTCAAAAGGGTCCAAAATTTTGCCAATCCATCTTAAATGAGCCTCATTGCCATTGATAAAGATATGAGTATCGTCTATGAATTGCAAGTGAGCCTCCCAAACCTTTCTTTCCCCATAATCAATCCCTTGAGACATGCTCTTCACCTTGTTTATCAATTCACTCAAGTTGTCTACACTAAGTTAAACAAGAATGGTGAAAGAGGATCTCATTGTCTGAGGCCGCTCGAGCTCCAAAATTTTCCTCTAGGCCTATCGTTAGCCATGATCAAGAAACTGATTGATCTCAAACAACCATTTATCCACATCCTCCATCTGTCACCAAAATCATTTTTGTTGAAGATAAAATCTAGGAATTCCCAAGCTACATGGTAATAATAAGCCTCGGCAAAATCAATCTTAAAGACCAATCCTCTTTTGCCCCCAAATCTATAATCATCAACTACCTCGTTTGCTACAAAGTGTTAGGTTCAAAGTGTTCCTTCTCTACATAAAAACATTTTGTGAGTAATCGGTCATTCAGGAAAAACCTCCTTCAGCCGGAGAAAGAGAACATTTGCAATGATTTTGTATAAGCTTGTGATGAGACTGATTGGACGAAAATCCTTTACCTTGGTGGCTTCCATCTTTGGGATTAAACATATATAGGTCTCTTTGGTAACGTCATTATAAATACCATTGCCATAAACTCTTTGAAAACTCTAAAAATATCCCCCTTGATTTTATCTCATATATCTTTAGAAAATATAAAAAAGAAACTATCGAGACCAGGTCCTTTATTTCTACCACATAGAAACGCGACTCTTTGCTCTTCCTCCTTAGAAAATGAGCATTCATATATGGCACTAAGAGGTTTGGGGAATAGGCTACCAATGGAGAGTCTTGATAACCTAGCCACTCAAACTATCTTTCTCATAATTATTCCTGAAATACCCAATCACTTTCTCCCCGATGGGTTTTGTTTATGACAAAATGGTACCATCTTTCTCCAATTTGTTGATGTCATTTCTTACTTTCATGTAACAGGGGGTTGAATGAAAAAAATTGGAATCAACATCCTCTTTGGTAACCCGATTGACTTTCATTATTTGTCACAACATTGCTTCTCTTCTTACATTCATCTCTTCTAATGATACTTTTCATTCTTTTCTTTTCTCTAAAAATTTTGAAGATCACTCCTGAGACCCCTTCAATATGTGTAATTGATGTATTCAATTTTTAAACCCTACCCTCTCGAAATCAATATTTTCAAAAGACCTTCTTGTTCCACCCTTTCAATTTTCACTTAAGTGTCTTCAACTTGGTCATATAGGCGTATTCTGCCCAACCGGCCTGGTGAACTTCATCCCACCATCATTTGACATTCTTCTTAAAGATTTTGTTATGAAGCCAAACATTCTCAAATCTAAATGGTGTTGGCTCCTACTTAGAAATGTTTGTGTTCATAATTATGGTTGTGTGGTCTGGTCAATCTAAGCAAAGCTTTATATTTGACAAAAGGGAACTGTTTCATCCGTCATGTGGAGATTACAAAACATTCTAGCGCAAAGAACATCGGTTCAACCCTCGTATTCGACCAAGTGAACTTGTATTAAGTAAAGGAATCTTGTAAAGGTCAAACTCTATAATCAAAGTATTGAAATTCCTCATGATGTCTCCTTGCAATCTAACCACATTGAAATCATCCCCTAAGTAAACGTGCAAATAGTGTTCAGTGTTGCTAACTCATCCCACAAATCTGATCATGCCCTAGGCTTCTTAGGTTTCATAAATTGCTGTAAACCACCAATTAATGTTGTTTTCTTTTGTGATCATGACTGATATAGAAATCTCCCCTATCAAGTTGTCACTCATTTTTATTTTATTACAGGTCCTACGTCAGGAGGATATCCCATGACATGCTAATGGCCAAAAGTGGAATCCATTCCACAAATATGTTCTTTCAAATAATACCCACAAAACTTCTATCGATGGCACGCTATCTGAATTTTCCTTCTTGATTACCGATTTTATGATACTCTCTTTCTAGACCCATCCACGTATATTTTATGGAAGTATCTACATTAGGGACAATTTGAGCTCCACCATTATTTGAAATACCATTGTACTTTATGTCATATTATTAGGCCTTTTAATTCTCAAATTCCTTTCTTCTTTTCAGTAACGTCCCAAATTCATATTTGGAACAATACTACTTGTCACTTAATTAAAATATTTTTCAATATTTCAAAAAATGTTATTTTAAAAAAAAAGAAGTTTAATTGATAAATCATATGGCTGAAATAAACATAATATAACTTGTGTATAAATTTCATCACACAACATAAACAGTTTTGATAAAACAATTAAATTTTAAAACACTTGATTAATTGGAGAAGCCTACACAGTTGGAGTCGAAACCACGGTCAAGTTCATCTTTCCTAACCTCTTTACCTGAAAAGGTAAGGGTGAATGTTGGAAAACACTCCGTGGGCTAACTCTTTTACCCACAAGAGCACATACACATGAAAATATAACAATGATTCATTGCATATAAGCACATTGTACATTGAAGCACTTACACATGACTATAAATCATGAAAATCCTGTAATATGTATACTATATACTTATTATAGTACACGTAAGAGTACATCAATCTTGCTTGGGACGCGCTTTGTCCCGCTCGAGCACCATGAGTTTGGGAGCTACCGGAAGTGATCTTTCAATCAGAATTTTGTACGGGTCATACCTGCAAATCTTAGCCATATCCATATACAATGTTATCCGTATACCTTACACATTGTGCAACTTTACTGTGAATCTTGCAGATAAGATATCACATATGTATTTTAAACATTCTGTCCATAGAATC
The DNA here is from genome assembly GCA_028749325.2 of Caryopteris x clandonensis. Classification (NCBI taxonomy): domain Eukaryota; kingdom Viridiplantae; phylum Streptophyta; class Magnoliopsida; order Lamiales; family Lamiaceae; genus Caryopteris; species Caryopteris x clandonensis. The sequence continues at coordinate 3,478,661 of JAPYKT020000024.1, read as the reverse complement.
ATGTCATCAAACCATCATCATATCACATTTAGCATTCACAATACCAACACATATCATAGATAATTGCCATTTAATCATGCATATTTCTCTATGGGGTAATATAACAAACCACAACACACGCTTTGTGTGAGAGTATCACCCACCTCTTAAAGTAGCAGGGATGATATCTTCAATTATGCCTTGTACTAAACTCAAGGTCTCCAGAGCTCTTACAATAGGGATGGATTGTTTACTACTAACCCCTAAGTTAAATAAAATCTTAATCTATGAAATACTAAGATGTTACTGAATTTAAAAATAAATAAATTGACTTAAAACATTTTAAGAAGTGTAACGGGAACTAATATTTATAAAGATTGTCAAAACAAGCTTCTTTTAAAACTTAAGCACATTCTGATCTCGAAGTTCGTGCATAGTATATAAATACAAAAACTTCCTTTTTGTCAACACCAACTATAGATAATAAAATTTATGACATTTAGCCACTGATTTGAGTCCAATCAGACTTAAAACGAAGAATTTATGACTATTCGATGTATATTTTCAGTGCGCAACAAGGAATGAATATTTTATAATTTACAAACGATATGGAGGAACAAGATGAATTTTGAACTCTAGAAACTAGAATCATGTGAAAGTGTGCTATAAAATTTTTCATATCTTTTTTAAAAGATTTACTATTGATTTTGGATTTTTGAAATTGAAATAGTTGAAGCTGTAAATCCTACACAGCCGTAGAAAATAAATCATAACTCATAAAATATAAAGTGGATTGACTTGAAATTTATGAAATATGAATAACACCTATATGGACGACATATTAAAGGCTCTATCGGAGAATTCAAACGAACCCATAAACAATAACAACAACAACATCAATACTGCTCCACAAATAATCCAAGGCTCTATCGGAGAATTCAATGACTACCTCATTAGAAATTTCAACTACGTGATAGAGAAAAACATCATCAACTTCGAACGAATTAGATTGAACACGAACGGACACGATATGGAAATAATTAGCAAAATATCAATTTAGTTTTATCTTGCATTTTGTTCTTTTTTTATTTTATTTATGCACGGAATGTATTTTTTATGCTGTACACCTTTGTTTGTATTTAATAGAATTTCAATAATTATTTATCAAATAATTATTTTCAATTTTAAGTAAATTATTTATTTATTAAATTAATCTAATATAAAAAAAATTATAGGTTAAGTATGTCCACTAAAATATTTAATTATTATGCAATTTTATATAAATAAAATAATTAATAAGATATAAAATTAATAATGATGTAGGATAATTTGATAGTAGAACATATGAGAGCTTTTCCAACCGTCTGCATAAACCACTATTTTAGTGCAAAATCTGCATTCCTTCTCTAGCAGTCTACACTACTTTCTGCACTAAAAAAGGATATTTCATAATATTCCTTATATTTTATTTATTTATAATCTCTATTTTAATTATGTCATATTTGTTAAAACACATCATAATCTATAAACAATAATTTATATATATATATATAGCATTTTTACTTTTTATTTGTTAAATTATTTATATATAACAAAATACATATATTTATGCATTTTTATTAATTTTATTTTATAATGATAATTTTACGTGTAGTATTTTAAATTTTATTGCACTATTTATATTTGATTAAAATTACACCTTTTTTATTTTAAATTTTTTTATTAGATTTAATTAAAATAAATTTAAAATTAATTTAATCAAATTATTGGTGATATAAAATATATAATATTCAATAGAAAATATATAAACTAATTTTTCCGGTTAATTAAAGAAAACTAAAAAAAACAAAAAAAGTGGCGTGGACTTAAAGCAAAAAAAAAAAAAAAAAAGAAAAAAAAAACATCATAATGACGTGAGCTCCAGCGCACTGCTGGAGCTCGCAAATGTACTGCTACCACACCTCCAGCGCACTACTGGAGTTGCCCTGAATACTTATTTTTTGGGCAGTATGATTGAGGAGTTATATATTTAAAGATAGTAGATATTTAACTTTTAAAGTGATAGTGATGTGGCATCATAAACTTGTACCCAATAGGTATATGGTTGGAGATGCTCTAATGTTTATCACTATCTTCAAATATTTGTCATTTTCCATCTAAAGTACATGACTGCCAAATTTTATTATGATAACTAGTTTCGTATGATGCGTAATAGATTTTTCAATTAATATTTTTAAAGTTTTTTTTTTTTTTTTTTGGTTTTGTATTAATAGACATAAAAGATGATATTGAATAAAAGATGCATGTAAAATTTAGCAAAATTACAAATATAATAATTTATAATATGCTATATATATTGATGGGAATATGTTAGAAAATGCATATAATAAATTCTGAAGTACTTGATTTTACATAATATTAACAATTGAATTATTATGCTTATCTTCTATGTCATAAATCAAAATCTTCAATTCTTTTGTCAAGAAAAAACACTAGTTTCTTTAATAACTAAAGAAAAGTTTATAACCTTAGCAAAATAACAAATTCAATAATATACATAATATGCCGTATATATTGATGGGAATAGGTTAGAAAATGCACATTACAAATTTTGAAATAGTTTATTATATACAATATTAACAACTAAATGAGTGTGCCCTCCGCTTTGTCATGAATCAACCCTTATGCCTTTGCCATAAATAAACATTGGTTTCTTCAATATAATAGCAGCATGCGACGATAATGACTTTGCCTTTTGTTATGTATCGAATCATTAAAGAATATTGTCTATGCTAGAATTTAATTGTCAATCCAAATTTAAAAAAAAAAAAAGAACAAAACAAAGTGACATCAAATAGTCATTTGGAGTATTTTGTTAGAACAAATAATTTTGTCCACAATAAATTAAAAAGAGTGAGTCTACTGTGAAACAGTTGCACATGTCACACAATTTAAGGTATTACTTGTTTAACTATAAAATATTACGTGTTTAACTATAAAATATCGGTAACTAATCAGAAGTAATATACTTAAAAAGATTGTGATATTTTATAGTTAAATAAGTAATACTTTATAGTTAAATAAGTAATATATTAATCATGTCACACCTGCAACTGTTTTACAACAAATTTTGTGAAACATTAATGTATATATTTAAACTTCGGCGAAGCGCAATGCAACAATAAAGTGCTATACATAACATATAACATTTTAAATGTATACGCTTAGTAATGACCACATAATTCAGAAAAAGACAAAAAGATAATGTCGTAAGACAACAAAATCTTACAAGTCTTTAAGTATCAACAACTGCCTAAAACACGGGACATCAGTTACAGGCAATATTTTGTTTTTTGTTTCCCCCCCCCCCCCTTAAAATTATGTAGTGAACAGTTTTGATCCAAAGCAAATATAAAATAAAAATATATTACATCACATTTAAATAACTGTTATGTAATTTCGAACCTCAAACTCAATGTAAGGGTCGAGTTTATTATTTTTTTGAATTGGCTAAAAAACATAAGCGGGAAACTAAATATAGTTTCATAGTAATTTTGTTATTCATTAATTAGCTCATGAATTAGTATCTTAGGTTTGTACAAATAGAACCTTTAATTTTTAAAATATATCAAATAAGCCAATAGATCAAAAAGTTCTTGAAATTTAAATATACGACAAATAGGACCCTCATAAATATTAAATTAACTAAACAAGTTTTAAAAATAAATAATAAATCTAAAAAACAACAACTTAAATCATAAATATACTTAAATAAATTAATAAAGTAAAATTTATTAATAATTTAAATATAAAAAAGTTTGAGATGTACTCATGTTATGTTCTTATCTTTCCATCCCTCTATCATTTGATTAAAGACAAAATACTTTCTCCTATTGGAATTTCTAAATTAATATTTTTGTGATAATATATGTCATTTATACGACTCGATTTTTTTTCTATATATTTTTATATATTGTAAAAATTTATATGCACCAGATGCATTATACCTTGAAAAATGTAGTAATATTTTTCAAGTAAATAACTAATACTCCCTCCTATTCAAAATAAGCGACGTTTTAGAAGTTTTAAGCTTTTGCACAATTAGTGACGTCTTACTACTTTTAAAGTGAATATTAATGTTGTTTTTCTAATTTACTCTTAGTTTTTCTTGTAAATATACATGTATTGTATTTTTTTTACTACTAACCATTAATGATTCTTTCTCTTAATTAAGAGTATGCTAGGTATTTGATTTATTCATTGATATGTGTGCAAATGTCTAAAACGACACTTATTTTAGATAGGAGGAAGTACTTTTTAGTTAAACAAGTAATATTGTAGATCGGGTGCACCATATACCCGATGCATAGAGACTTACTCTTTATATATATATATATAAGTGCTTTATTCACAAATAATAATATGAACACCTAAAATGAATACCTGGTGAGCATTTGTTGTTGTCGCTATGATATAGCAAGTGTATTTTACATGGACAAATGTTCACGGATGTTCATTGTTAGAAAATTGGTTTATTAAATTGGTGTCAAACCTATTTTCACCGAGTTTTTAAGTAGTTAAATATTTAATTTTGGAGGAATTAAATAGCGTATAATTAATCCACATTCCGAGTACATTCTTTTAGTGAGTTGAATTTCTCAAAACCAATTTTCGGTGAATGAGAAAATGAATGTTTAAAGTTTATGATGTAATTAAATCATTTTCACAAACGGGTGACCAAGTGGAGCCACACATGCGCACGCGCTCGGCTCGTCTCAAACTGGGCCTCGATCGTGGTCCGTGGCCTTGGTCTTTGGGCTTCATCAGCCCGCACACACTTGGACAAACGGACGTCCAGGTTCATTTTTTCGTCATGAATTAATCTTCTGAAGTTATGAAAGTCATAATGGGGGAGCTACTTCTCCCCCACGGACCTGGACAGATGGATACCTGTACCCACCTGGACAAGTGGACGTCTAGGTTCATATAACTGTCAGGAGTTTATCTCCTAAAGTTATGAACGTTATAATGGAGGAGCACCTGGACAGGTGGATACCCGCACGTGCCTGGATAAGTGAATGATTGGGTTAATTGTAAATTCGGATACTTTAATTCTCGGTTGGATTTGATACCTATAAATAGGACCATATATGTATGCAAAAACAACCAACTGAATTTCATGCACTCCAAATTTTTGAAGATCATAGCATTTTATATGAGCACCCAGTTCTCATATAATTTTAGTTCGTTGGAGCTTTTGGTCTAGTGGTGTTACCGTCCAGAAGACAAAATTGTTTCATCTTTGGAAACGATACGTCAAATCGTGAACACTAACTGGGATGTATTCGTTTTGTGGAGAAATGTCTTCCTTAACTCAATTTCAAACCTTCCATTTATGTTCCTGTTCTAGCATCTTGAAGATTTCCCAGAGTCCAAGAGCTAGTATCACCACCCCCGTCTCTTCGGCATCCGAAAAAGAAGAAAAAGGAGTAACATCAATATTTATTCCTTTATTTTTATTTTTCGTTGTAAGCCATTGTTGGGTGTTATAATCAACAATCGCAAAACAAATACTACTTTCGTTCAACTTTTCTTTTCAACATCCTTAATGGCGAGTTCTTCAAGAGTCATTTCTTCTACCCAGAGTGAAAAATCCGAGAAGTTCATGGGCACTGACTTCAAAAGATGACAACAAAAGATGTCTTCTACCTCACCACTCTCAGCCTGGCGAAATTCCTAAAGGAGGATCCGTCTGTGGTGGCTGAAACAGAAACTGACGATGAAAAACACGCGGTGTATGATGCATGGCACCAAGGAAACTTCCTATATTGTAACAATGTGTAGAGTGCTGTGAAATCCTCCAAGGAGTTGTGGGATTCCTTGGAGAAGAAATACAAAGCTAAATATGCTGGCACAAAGAAATTCGTTGTTGGCAAATTTTTGGAGTTCCACAAGGTGGATTCCAGAAGGTTAATGAAACATGTTGAAGAGTTCCAAATGATCCTACACAATATAGCTGCTAAGGGAATGTCTCTTCCTGAAGTTTTCCAAGTTGCAGCTGTGATTGAGAAATTGCCTCCAAGCCAGAAGGACTTTAAGAGTTATCTCAAACACAAACGAAAGGAGGTGACTTTGGAGGATCTTATTTTCAAGCTCAAAATTGAGGATGATAATTGAAGGATCGACGCCAATCGACATGAGTCTCGGTGGAGGCCAAAGCTAACCAAACCATATGGCCAAAGACTGTCGCCAGCACAAGAAGAAGGGGAAACAACGTTCAAGTGCCAACATGGTAGAGAACAAAGAGCTCACCGACATGGACATGTCGGCGGTGGTGTTTGAAGCCAACATGGTAGATAATCCAAAGGAATGGTTTGTGGATATCAGTGCCACTTGCCATGTTTGTTCTTAAAAGAAGACATTCTCCTCCTATATCTCTTCTACTGAAATGAAGCTCCACATGGGGAACCTTTCTACCTCCAAAGTTGCGGGAGTTGGAAGCGTGGTGCTAAAGCAGACTTCTGGAAAGGAGTTCCAATTGAAGAATGTGTTGCATGTCCCAGACATATGCAATAATCTTCTCGTGTTCTGTCCTAGTTAACTATATGTTTAGGCTAATGTTTGAGTTTGAAAATTTTGTACTTAGCAAGTTTAGACAGTTCTTTGGTAGGGTTATCTTGATAAAGGTTTGTTCAAAATAAATATAATGGTTATACACCGTAATGGCGATAAGGATATGAGTAAAACTTCTACTTCTGTTTACATGCTTGAGTGCTCTAATTTGTGGCATATTAGATTAGGACATGTTAATCTAAATGCTACAATGATGGTTGGTAAATTTGGTTTTACTTGCAATACCTCAAATAAACTCACAAGAAAAATGTGTAAAAGCCAAAATGGCCAAGTTACGGTTTCATTCGGTTGAGAGGAGCACTTCACCTTTAGAATTAGTTCACAGTGATGTGTGCATTATAAAATTTGTGCAAACTAAATGTGGGAAAAAGTATTTTATTACTTTTGTTGATGACTGCACAAAATTTTGTTACGTTTATCTCTTAAGGAGTAAAGATGAAGTTATTGAAGCTTTTAAGCTCTACAAGAATGAAGTGGAAAAACAACTAAGCATCCAGATTAAATCAATTCGGAGTGATAGAGGTGGAGAATATGTAGCTTCGTTTGAACAGTTGTGCTCTGAATCGATTATAATTCATCAAATGACAACTCCATATTCGCCAAAGTCTAACAACGTTGCTGAACGCAAGAATTGTACTCTAAAAGAGATGATGAATGCTATGTTGATAAGCTCTGGTTTACCACAAAACATGTGGGGGAAAGCTATCCTAACGGCCAAAACATTCTTAATAAGATTCCACTAAAAGGTAAGGATGAAACTCCTTATGAAATGTGGAAGTATCGTAAACCATATTACAAATACCTCAAAATGTGGGGGTGTTTAGCTAAAGTTGAAGTGCCTGGTCCCAAACAAGTATGAATCGTACCTAAGACAGCAGATTGAATATTTCTGACCTATGCTCTCACCAGTAGTGCATATCGGTTTCTGTCCACAAATCTGAAATTCCTAATATGACAAAAGGCAATATGATAGAATCAAAGAATGCAATATTCTTTGAAAATGTATATCCTTATAAATAAATAAGAGGTGAGTTCTGAGAAAAGAACTCGTGAAGTTGCAACTAGTTCTACTCAAGAGAGTGAAGAACAAAAACAAAACAGAAGAGCTAAAATTGCTAAAACATTTGGTAATGACTTCATAACTTACGTTTTAGAAGATGAGCCAAAGACGGTAAAAGAAGCTCTGTCTATTCCAGATGCGCACACTGGAAAGAAGCTATAAATTAAAAAATTGATTCCATTATGCAAAATCATACTTGGGAGATGGTTGATCTCCCACGAGGTTTCAAGACCTTAGGATATAAATGAATCCTTAAAAGAAAATATAAAGCAGATGGAACAATTGAAAAGTTTAAAGCACGACTTGTAAAAAATGAGGATATAATTTCTTTGACACATATTCTCCTATGAGGAGAATAACATCCATTTGGGTGCTTATCTCGATTGTTGCTTGCACAATCTTGAAATTCACCAGATGGATGTAAAAATTGTGTTCTTAAATGACGAGTTGGAAAAACAAATCTATATGGATCAACCTGAAGGGTTTGTAGTAACTGGTTAAGAAATAAATGTATGCAAACTTGTTCAGTCACTATATAGGCTTAGGCAAGCTCCATAACAGTGGCATGTGAAATTTAATAACATGATATTGTCAAATGGTTTCAAAATCAATGAGTGTGACAAATGTGTATGTGTTAAAGGTACATCTACCTCATTTGTTATAATATGCTTCTACGTTGACGACATCTTAATCATGGGGAGCAGTCACGACGTAACCATTGGTACAGAATGTTTGTTGAAATGTAATTACGACATGAAAGATATGGGATTAGCCGATGTGATTCTCGGAATCAAAATTGAACAAATATATAAGGGAATTGTCTTGACACAATCTCAATACATTGAGAAAGTTCTTAAGAAGTTCAATGCTTATGATGGTCCACCGGCAAAGACACCCATGGAACTCAACGTGCATTTGAGTAAGAATAAAGGTGATCCCATGTCTCAATTTGAATATGCAAGGATTATAGGAAACTTAATATACATTACAAATTGTATGTGTCCTGATCTCGCATGCTCGGTAAACAAACTGAGCAAGTTTACGAGTAATTCAAATAAAAAGCATTGGAGAGCACTAATAAGGGTTTTTAAATACTTGAAGTACACCCTTAATTATGGGTTGAACTACACGAGATATCCTTCTATACTTGAAGAGTGCTGTGATGCAAATTGGATATCATACGCCAAATACTCCTTCTCCACTAGTGGAACGTTTTCACTATTGGAAGTAGAGCAATGTCGTGGAGATCGACTAAACAAACGTGTATAGCCCGGTCCACCATGGAATCTGAGTTCATAGCTTTGGACAAAGCTGAAGAAGAAGCATAATGGGTTCGTAATTTTCTTGAAGACATTCCATGTTGGAACAAGCCTGTGCCAACAGTAATGATACATTGTGATTGTCAAGCTACTATTGTAGGGCACATAGTAATATGTATAACGGTAAGTTTAGACACATTCATCGTACACATAATACCATAAGACATTTGATCTCAAGTGGTATAATATTGATTGATTATGTAAAGTTGAAAGATAATTTTGGCGAATCCACTCACAAAAGGGCTAAACCGAGATCAGATGAACAAATTGTTAGAGCGAATGGGTTTAAAATCATCATAGAAAGAATCGACATAATGGTAACCCAACATGTTGACTGGAGATCCCAAGAACTTGGTTCTATGGGAAAACTAAGCTATGAAGGTTCAGTTGGAACACTTGAAATTACTACCCTTCTCTAGAGAGCAATAACCAAGTGTTGAATCCTGCAAAGTTGCAGTGAGGTTAAGTCCTTTGACTTTTAATGATTTCTAAGCCTGGTTGAGGTAGAGTACGGAAAGATACTCAGGATAGGAGATCACCTATATAAGTGAGAAATGTGGACTGCTTCAAAGTAACACTTATGAATACAAAGAGGTTGTTCATGGCCAAAACGAACACAAACGTAAGAACAAAATATGTTGAGGCTTTGTTGTGTTAGTATTGTTGACTAGATATACATGAAGATGGAATAGTTCAAGGCATTACGTCCACTAAGCCGCTGATATATCCAATGGTTTTAACTATGGAGGGTTCAAAGCCACAAGCTACCTTTTCTTATGCAATAATGTGTCTCGAGGTCTGGGATGCGTGTCTGTATATACATATAAGCTTCAATTTCCACCCATGTGGGGGATTGTTAGAAATTGGTTTATTAAATAGGTATCAAACCTATTTTGACCAATTTTTTAAGTGATTAAATATTTAATTTTGAAGGAATTAAATAGCGTATAATTAATCTACATTTCGAGTAGATAAGTGTAGTTGGTTGAATTTCTCAAAACCAATTTTCGATGAGTGAGAAAATTAATGCTCAAAGTCTATGATGTAATTAAATAACTTTCACCAGCGGGTAACCAAGTGGGGCCGCACATGCGCACGCACTCGACTCGATCTCGAACTCAACTCGGCCTCGATCGTGGTCCGTGGCTTTGGGCTTTGTCAGCTCGGTTCAGTGGAGTCAAGTTTTGTCCGCATGCACTTGGACAAGGAGACATCCATGTTCATGTAACTATCAGGATTTAATCTGCTAAAGTTATGAATATCATAATGGGGAAGTAACCTTCAGGAGTTACTTCTCCCGCTCGTACCTAGACAGATGGATACCCGCATGTACCTGGACAAGTGGATGTCCAGGTTCATGTAACTATGAGGAGTTAATTTCCTGAAGTTATGAACGTCATAATGGGGAAGTAACCTCCGAGAGTTACTTCTCCCACATGCACCCTGGATAGGAGGATACTCGCACGCACCTGGACAAGTGAATTTCGAGGTTCATTGTAAATTGGAGACTTTGATTCCCGATTGGATTTGATACCTATAAATAAGACCATATCTGCATGCAAATACAACCACCTAAATTTCATGCACTCAAAATTTTCGAAGAACATAGCATTTTAGTGTGCACACAGTTCCCGCATAGTTCTAGTTCGCTGGAGCTTTTGGTCTAATGGTGCTACTACCTAGAAAACGGAAATCATTTCATCTTTGGGAATAATACGTCAAATCGTGAGCACTAGCCGGAATATATTCATTTTGCGGAGAGAGGTCTTCCTCGACTCGATTTCAAACATTCCATTTATGTTTCTGTTCTAGAATCTTGAAGCTTTCTCAGAGTTCAAAAGCAAATATCACCATCCTCATCTCTTTAACATCCGAGAAAAAAGAAAAAGGAGTAACAACTATAATTATTCCTTTCTTTTTATTTTTCATTATAAGTCATTGTTGGATGTTATAACCTACACTCATTTTAGATATACAAAATATTAGTGTTATAATATATATATATATATATATATAATGGAATCAAATTTTTAAAGTGGAATTGAGTAATAAAAGTCAAATTACCCGGTAGCTTTTGATTTAATTGAAGCGCGATCAGTGCAGTAAATGTTTGGCTGAAGTTCTCGGTCATATGTTCATATTGCCTTATATTCTTTTTCCTCATATATGTATGGCTGTAGTTCTCGGTCATATGTTCATATTGCCTTATATCCTTCCTCATATATGTATTGTACGTCAAGTAATTTATTGTATTACTTTTAAATTAAAGAAGTAAAATTGTTCACACGATTTTCATAACTTATCACAATTTTATATAGTTGGCTCAAATGAAACATCGATTTTATAAATATTATATTTAATAAAATAAATTACTTACAATTATTATTCACTGAAGCACGGTGCGTTCGTCAAGTTTTGCATCTATAAAACTGAGATATTATATTTATTTGGACAAAATCTTCGCTTAATTAAGTTGGAAAAGACAAGAAACGTTGTTATTGATACGGGATTTGGATTAGTGCAAAAGCCAAGCAACTTTCCCTTAATAGAATACGAGAACACACCGCAGTAGATAAAAGTTGTATGATAGTCACCAAAAGTGTGTATAAATAGACTTGCCCTATAATCTATCTCTCTCCATTTCCATTACAACTTTGAACACCCTTAACCCTAAAATGTTGCTACTTCTCCTACTCTTCCTCCTCCCTCTAATGCACTCCTCTGCACAAAACCAATGCCCCAAATGTGGCTCCATGGAAGTACCCTACCCCCTAAGCACAGGCCAGGACTGCGGCCTACCCGATTACGCGCTCTCCTGCAACAACGGCACCCTCGGCTTCGTCTCCGCCGACAACTTCTCCTACAAAGTCCTCAGCATCAGCCCCGACACCTCCCGACTCATAATCCAGCCACCTCTCATCGTGCAAGACACGTGCCTCTCATCTGATCTCGGCGTGAACGGGCTCAGAATAGACGATGCCTCCCCTTTCAACATATCCAAGGTCAATACGGTGATGCTGTTCCATTGTTCGGAGAACACTCTTTTGTCTCCTTTAAATTGTTCTTTGACTAGTCCTTGTCGGATATTTGAGGAGAAGGGGGAGCAGGGGATAGGGTGTCGGAATACGATTTGTTGCTCGTATTTAAAGGATGCGTCGATGACTTCGCGGAGAATAAGGATTAGGGTTGGAGGGTGCAGTGCTTACACTTCTGTTGTCGATTTTAGGCCTGATCAAAGTATTGATGAATGGAAGTTTGGGATTGAACTTCAATGGCTTCCTCCTCCTACATAGTTGATTTAGGGGTAATGTATTTGTTTGTTTACTTTCATACATGCGTACCTTAGGTTTGTTTTGTAATATTAATAATTATTAAAATTTTATTAATGGGCTGGCCCAATATTTGTTATACCTTAAACACAAGATATGGATCCCAACTCATAGGTGTAATTACATTTTCTATAATTTAATATCATATGAATTAGTTACAAAACTTCAAATTTATCTTTAATTATTTAAAACTATGAAATAAAGAAATACAAAGCAAGTATATATTATATTAAAACAATAACTACATGAAATTTATTTGTATGCTAGACGTATTTAAATTTATAAATATCTTGAAAATATTTTTATTATAAATTTATTTTAAAATTATAGATAATAATTTTAAAAAGTCTTAAAATCTGATAAATTATATAAAAAAAAATTGGTAATTGATTATGAAATTACAAAATCTAAAATTCTGAAAACTGAAAATTGAAAATAAAAGAGAAATTATTTTTAAAATACAAAATAATATTCCAAAAACTGATAAACATTATAAGAAAAAAATTCAGAAACATGAAAATTATAATTTTTCATATTTTTTTTTGATTTTGTAACATATGCATTTATAATTTTATTTTTTATGATTTCAAAATAAAATTTTCTAATTTCTAGCTTTCTTAATAAGTTGTTACACAAATTATTTTCTTTAATGATATGTAGATTTTCTTCTACATTTAATATTTTTTAAAAGTTCCCAATAGTGGGCCACAATAATTAAATCAACTGTCATATCAGGAATTCATGGCAAAAGATTGAAACTCTAATGAAAACTGAACTAAAATTGAAAATTAGAAAAAAAATAAAAAATCGTAAACCTATAAGACATATATTGGATTAAGCGCAAGTTAAAGAAAAACAAATAACCTCTTTGTTTCATAAAAATAAATAAATGCATAAATCAAGTACTTTTTTTTCCGAGCATATCTCCGTGATTCAAATTACTTTAAAAGTTTCTTAATAAGTTTTAAAATTAAGGACCTTATGATAAAAAAAAAATAATAAAAAATTATTATTACAAATTATCAAATGTATACATTTTGTAAAGAAAATATTGAAATTTATGTTTAGCTTGTTTGGTTCTTAAAATATGATACAAGAGCAAATAATATGTAGAAGCAAATTGTGAATTTTTATTTTGATCTAAATGGAGAATAAGCAAAGTGTCTAATATTTAAAATATTAGTGGGTATAATCGTCAATATATACATTTTACATAATTCTAATATATTGAACCAAACAACATATTACATATTAATATTGGATATTACGTATTGACTTTGCAAAACAAATATGAGATTGATCCATAATAGTGAATAACAAATTCTAATATTATGTATAACAAATTATCCTATCAAATAAAGCAAACGAGCCTTTATAGTTATGTTGTCAGATCCAGTTAGTTCGATTCAATGCCTCAAGTCTAATTTCCTATTTAACCCACCAAACAACATTATTATTTGCACTTTGGCCAAGTGATGTTCATATTAACAAGTATTCATTTCTAGTGTCATTTTGCTCAAGAAATATATGATTTTACTTTTGATAGTCTAATCAACTGATTAGATGGTAAAGTACAAAAAACACATATATGGTGGTCATTTAAATGTAAAGAAAATAAAATTTGTATGATAAAATTAGAATACAAGAATAATAAGAAAACATAATTTGAATAACAAATTATAGCTACCATAATAATAAATTAATGGCAAATTCGATCACATATTTAAGTAGAAGATAAAATATAAAATAAAATAAAAGATTTTGATGTGATTGATGGTCAATTGTTTTAGTTCACGCAGTAAATTCAGCCACGCAAGTTAGAGAGCCCTTGCACTGCATCAATAAAGTGAACAAGTTTTTGCATGCATAAATTACTAGTATTTCTTTTAAGTGCTATGTACGGGTTATATAAATATTTTTTGTAAATAAATTATTTTATAGTATTAAATAATAATAATAATAAATTATTCACTGTTTCTATATTGTCATTATTATTTTTTCGACCCATTTTTCTTCTCACAAATGAATTGTTAGATTTTTAGAAAATATTTTTATATTGCTAACCAATAGCAATCATTTTAATTTTTTATAAAAAGTTTGTTAATTATAACAAACAAAAAAAAATTAATTTTATGTTTAAAATTGATTAACTCCTATAAGATACTCAAACACACATGTGGTTGTTATGCAACCTTAAAATATGTGAATAACCCAAATAGTTCTTTAAATTAAATATTCAAACCAATATAAATATCTATATAACAGAGTTCATTAAAATACATCTGAATAAAACTTATCAATTTTTTTTTTCTTATTTAAATAATCCCATAATCTTTATGAAAAATATTTATTTTATTAGTTGTATATAATTAATCATATTTTAGCTTATACACATATAGATTTACTTCTCAATAAATTTAAGAATACAAAATCAAATAAAATAAACTGTTTAATTGTATTTAAAAAATAATAATATAATTATTATAAGAAAAAAATATATATATTTGGTTTCACAACTCAAACTCAATATTAATAGTCAACCCACAATAAAATATAAAATAATGAAGTTGAATTGTTGAACCAATACTAACCAAAACATCTTAAAATGCTCTTTTAGAGTGTGCTAAGTAAAAATGGAAAAACATAATCTCACATTTCACAGCCGCACGGTAGCAGTAAGGAAAATGAAGACACTTTCCAGGCTAAGATGACAAGGAATTAAAATTGAATGAAAAGAATAAGCAATCAAATCAGATGAATGAAGTCAGTGCAGTACCATTTACATTTGCAACCATCATTTTCTTGCGTAACCGTTACTAATCAAATTACCCCCAAAAAAAAGATTGCTCCCTATAATATCCTACCAATCTACCAAACCCACTAAATCACTTCCTACACAAATATAACTAAGGAAAATCAACCCACACTCACTATCTCACATACCAATATGTACCAACAGTCTCACCAGATTTAAGCACTCAGTGCAGCTCTAATTGGCTTTTTCCCGTTTTCCCTTCCATGGCGTCTTTCTTTCTATGGCAACTTGTGCACAGAATCGGGCCTTCCCGTGGCTTGGATGCAGGTGAGAAAAATGGGCCTGAGGTTGGGGGCTGATTGACTTGGCAGATAGCACATCTCAAGAGCCCAGAACTTGAATCCAGTGGGAAGTCATTCCCCAGCCTGCATGTAATTTAGTGGGCCGGTTAAGATAAGTTATTGTTCTACCAAACAAGCTATTAAAGAAAATAAAAAGAAACAAGGATTCACTAAATCCCAGTTGACCTCAAGTTACTTTTAGCCACTTGAGCCGCTTGGTCACTTTCAAAAGGCAATTATGTAATCATTCTGAAAACTTATTTTTTGCCTAATCTACTAACTAAACAAGTATATCGATGGAGTCGAGCACATTATTTTTAGCTTCAAATACTTCATCAATCTAAATTTAATTCATGTATCCTTGACAACTTGAGTATCAATGTTTTCCCTCTGTAACTATCAAACCATCTCATCCTCTTCTTAATCATAGGCATACCTCAAAGTGCTAAAATACATAAACAATGGCACCTGATTTACAATTACTAAAGGGCATTTTAATTAGGCTCTGAAAAATGTTCAACAAAGCCATTTTGTACTTCATTAGAGTTTCCAGTGGCAGGTCTATATGTTCAAGTGAAGATGGAGTTTGACAGACACATTCAGATTGAACATTTGTAAATCTTCAAGAATTATATGGTGGAGATCAGGATCAAAACATCCAACAACATCAATTTATCTTCAATTTATTTCATTTCATGTTGCCATCTGTCCTTCTCTGAAAGCTTTATCAGTTTTCAGAAATGTCAATGCAAGTGTATTTTTCAGTTAATATAACATAAGGGGCCTGTTAGGAACTCAAACCCAAGAACTACTTCTAAAGCACAGAAAATGACATTTCCAAGAATTTATATGCAAAATCTAACCAAACAAGCCCTTAATAATTTCAGTGTAATTTTCTGTAATCAACCACCAGAGTAAATGGTCCAACATTTGTCACCAAAACACATGACATATTTCCTATGGACCGTCCACTTGAGCCGCTTGGTCACTTTCAAAAGTAAATTATGTAATCATTCTGAAAACTTATTCAACTAAAGTTCCATGTCTAAGCATTCTAAACACAGTTATGCATATTTCTAACTACCATGTTGCTCAAATTGGGGGTAGTTATCTTGATATGTGATTGAATCTAGAGAGCACACCTTAAGTTCGCCTAGTAAATGTCCAAGTAATTGAAGTACACTTGTGAAAAATCAATGGTGAATAGAAGGAAAAGCAAAATCATAAGGGAAATAGAAGAAATCAAGTACTTTTAAGTATTTACCATCTTTTAGTCTCCTAATGGTAATCATGTGATGAACCATTCCCAGGTTAATATGCTGATACAGTAAAACGGGGGAATTATCATATTGCTAAAATATTAAAAACCATAGCTACTAGCATCACATTTCATGAGTCAAAACACCGGGAAAAAAAAAAGGGAGAAATATGTAGTTATTACTTAATGTCCACCAGCTATTTTAGGGAAAACAGCATAGAAAACGTGCTTCCAGAGTCTAGTCAGAATGCTTGGGCCATGCAAGTAATTCAGTCTAACACCCAAATAGGGAAGTTGAAACCGACCAAGAATGTTGCTAAACACCTGCTCTCAACTAAGATACTTATTGCCATGGACCTCTAAAAGTTTATTGTTGGACGAACAAAAGAGAGATTTTAAATGAGAATGAAACTAAGGATTAAATGAGGATAAATCTAAGGTACCTCTCAGCAAGCATTGCAGAACCCTCCTCAAATAATTCCTCCACAGCTCCAACCGCAGATAGCTTATTAGCTCCTTCGCTAGAGTTTTGGGACTTTTTCCCAAATATAAGTGAAAGAAGCAAATGTTGCTTCTTTCTAGGCGTAGGGGGCGGAACAGGACGTTCCAAAGGAATAATATCAACAACCAAGCAGGTTGTATCATCCTTCAAACCTCTTGACCTAAGGGCCTCCTGCATTATAAGGAGAATTTCCATAAATTTGAAGAACAGAACACTTGATTGCCATCAATCACAAATCAACAAATCTGATTCATGAAAGGATATACATACCTTAACAACTAACTTTGCAGCAAGGTCTGCAGGTACACCCCTGCAAGACTGAGCAGCAATATCAGAAGACAGAGCATCCCATATACCATCAGAGGCAATTATAAGTCTTCCCCCAACATTTGAAAGCTGACAACGAGAGTAAGAAATTACTCATTTTGGCACAATACTGTTAAAAGACGTTTAACCATATTTAAGGACGATAATATAGAAACCTTGACTTGCTTAACATGAGGGATCGGGACAATAAACTCGCCAACATCTGTATCACCAATTGACCTTGAAAGACACAATCCACCAGGCCAGCAACGTAATGGGCCAACCTGTATGTCCCAACCACAAAACATGCCACATTAAGAAAATATACCCATCGGTAACAAGTACCAACAAGTTAAATATAAGAGAAAACAAAATTACCCCATTCCCTCCATAAATATTAAGCCTTCGTACCGCACCACCACTTGCAGTTACACGTTCCCGTTCCTCGGCATTCTCTTCCAGGCGATGGTCAACTGTCAAAAGAGAAACAATACCTCCTTGGGTGTCCAATATGCAACGAGAATCTCCCACAGATGCAACAGTCACGGTACAGTCATCAATCACAACAAACGTAACAGTAGTTCCAGATGTCTCACCTGCCAGTTGTAGTAAACCACAAGAAACAAGATTAAGCAAAATGTAGAGTCAAAGGAGCGTCAAAGTAAAATCTAATCCGAAACTATTTTATACATGCCTTGCTGCTGAAACTCTATGTCGGTTTTCACAAACCCTGCCACTAATGCCCTAGGAAGGGCTTGAAGCCATTCTTCCCTACCAAGTGCTTGAGGAATAGCACTTAATACGTTGTTTAGCAAATTCTCTTTGGCAAATATTGCAGCTGATACGCCATTATGCCCATCAAAAATCTACCACAAGAAAATTCAGGAAAAAAAAATCAAGGTGGAAATCTAACATCGCATATTACAAATAATGGATAGTTAATCACATACTGCAAAAACTGAAAAAGATGTAGATGGATCGTCAGGAACCCTTTGACAATTCAGCTTGACCAGAAAACAGTCCTCTCCTTTCTTAGCCACAGCAGCCTGCCCATATTTCAGTGTAGGCTTCTCTACCTTCTCATTTCTCAACTCACGGCCAATCAAAGTCCCAAGGGTAATGGGCCGTTGTTTCTGCTTCATTTTGTATTCCTCTTTCTGACTCATTGCCAATCTTTGTCCCAGCATATCAGCAAACCTCATTTTCAAACCGTGATCCCCCAATCAGAACCTAAATTACAAAACATCTTTTACACGCAATTTGAAACAAGTGATTTAAAAAACTTCACTTCTCCACATAATCTACAACCAAAAACAATACATAATAACTGCACCAAGACATTATCTATGCACACAATCAAGGAAAAGAAGGGACAAATAAAAGGAATACAGAGATGCTTCAAAATAATGTATATCGATTCCATTAAACAGCAACAATGTCGTAATTTAAATGTAAACCGTAACCAATGTCTTCTGTAATCCATAAATAACTTATCTGCTAAAAAAACACACACACACACAAACACGCACACGTACATGAATAAATTGTGAAAAAGATATAAAATAAAAATAATCGACAGAAATAAGAGTAAAAATCTTGCGTGCATGTGGCTCAAAATTGGATAAAATTTTCTCCACATACATTCACCAGTAACAAATAGCAATGCGCTAAGAGTTCTTTAAAAAAATAAGGGAGAGAAAAAAAAACTGCATTATAACAAAAGAAACAAAAATAACATGAATCAAATGCAGAAGCTTACAGGGAAGACATTTGAGGAGATAAGTTGAAGTAGATCGACTAAAGGCTCGGCACTTGAAGTCTTGAACCTCTTAGAGAGAGAAATTAAGGAGTTTTTACTTATGGAATTAACGCAATGATTTGATTGGAATATATAAATGTTGAGAGAGAAAAGGATTGAGAGAGAGGGAGAGAAGTTTCAGGCGACTGGCCGCCGAATCCGAGTGATTTGTTACAATTAAGATATACTATGAGAAAAGATGTGTTCATCTGTTCCATTTTCGAATAATATCGCTTTTCTGTTTTATTTTTGAAACATATCCAATTTTAATTATTTTTTTATTATTGTTGGAAAAACCCACTGTCATTATCGTTCCGAGAAATGCCCGAATTATCCTCAATCAAAGAGAAAAATATATACACCCTCAATTTCAATTTTAAATTGCAGTGTGGTTTCACAAAATAAATTTTATTTTGATTTATCAATTAAGTAGTGTGTGACGTCACTAAGTTATTTTTGTATATTTTGTTGTTAAAATTTTTATCATTTAATATTAAAATATTAGTAAAAATTAATTATTATGTGTAATATCTAAATTTATAATTTTTACATTTGACTATAAATTTTTTAAAAATCAAATAAAATGTCATCAAGATATGAATTGATGACTTTTTCATTAATTCAAACTAGATCTCTACATCTATCTATATCTATATCTATCTATATCTATATCTATATATATATATTGATATATGTGTGTGATAATAAAATGAATGTTTTCAACTTTTTGTTTTTTTGCTTATGCTTCTGCCGCACTGAGAGAGGAAGACTTTCACTATCCATATTTCCATTTTTTTATATATATAATAAAGAAATTTATTAATTTTATTCAATAAAATTTAGATTTGCACTATATATATTTGGAAGATTTGAACTTTTGTAAATCATAAAATAATATTCATTTTTTATGCAAATTTGTTGGTATATAAATAGAAATATAGTAATAGCTTTATCAGAATCTATTAACATTAGTGGCATAAAAAAATTGTTATTATTTATTTTAATTGGATAATATTCGAGGAGCAATGAAGTCATAAATTCAGATATTAAGTATAATAATTATTATTTTGCTAATAGTTTCATGATAAATAATATATTTTTTAGTAATAAAATAATACAAAAATAACTTTCGTGTATTATATAGGCTCTCACACTAGTTGGATTAATAAAATTATAATTTAAAACTTAAATATTTGCATATCTGAATTGTTTTTTTTAAAGATTGCTAGAAAATAAAATAAAATTAACAGTTTATTTTTAAAAAAAACATCAAATATCTTCGAAATATGAATTCAATTTGTATTTATTCAATTAAGATTCAAACATATCAAATAAAAAAATTAAATTGTAACAAGAAATAAAAAAAAAAAAAAACTATTTTAACTTTCAATAATTTGATTTTAAACACATCAAATCTACTATAAATTCGGATATTGATTTTAATAGGGAATCTGGATATTGATTTAATGGTACCAAATGTGTTGCAAATCCAATGTTAATAATTAAAATCACATATTAAATATTGTAGACCAATTACCTTTAATCAGAATATTAATAAATAAATAATGTCATAAGTTATCCTATTTTACATTTTTTAGAAATGACATTTGGTGGGAAAATAAATTTAAAAAATGAATTTTGCATACATATATATATATATATATTAATTATTGTTGCCTTATGTAATGCTGTAATATATTCATATATATATATATATTATAATTTTAAGTAAATAAATAGTTAAAAATATTTAAAGTATTTATATATTATTGGTAAAACATATAAAAATATATAATTTTGTATGAGAAAATATATTCTCCTTGCCAAAATAAGAGGATTAACTCAAATAAAATATTTTAATTTAATCTAAATAAAATTAAAAATTAATTGTATTTTTTAATTAATAATTAATTTCAATATTGCAAGTATAAATTTTAAAATCATGAGAAGATGATTAGTTTAATATAGTATACGTGAAAGTGATTTTAAAATGAAAAGAGTTTTTTATTTTGAAAAATTGAGCAAAAAGTATTTATGAAAATAGAAGAAAATAAAATTGAACTAATTAAAACCTGTCATTTTCTAAAAGTAATTCTACTTTTGGAAAAAAAAATGAAAAAAAAAATATTTTTAGACTATTCTGTAATTATATTATTATATGTAAAAACTCCTGTGAAATGGTTGCACGTGTGACACGATGTAAAGTATTACTAGTTTAACTATAAAATATTATTTGTTTAACTATAAAGTATCACTATTTTTTAAGTGTATTACTTATGATTAGTTACCTTAAAAGATAGTGATAATTTATAGTTAAACAAGTAATACTTTATAATTATATAAATAATACCTTAAATCGTGTCCCACGTGCAACCGTTTTACAGTCAGTTGACTATTATATATATATATATATATAAGAATATATCAATAGGTGTTTGTGCATTGCATAAGTGTAATACCAATATATAATAATGAGTAGGTCTCCTGTGAAACGGTTGCACGTGTGACACGATTTAAGGTATTATTTATGTAATTATAAAGTATTACTTATTTAACTATAAAGTATCACAATTTTTAAAGATAACTAATCAGTAGTAATACACTTAAAAAAATAGTGATACTTTATAGTTAAACAAGTAATACCTTAAATCGTGTCACATGTGCAACCGTTTCACAGGAGTTTTTGCGTTCATTTTAATATATTTATAATATATTTATTGGTTCAGGATTTTCAGAAAATTTTATTATATTTGATTTAGTAATATTACAAGATTTGGAACATTGATTTTAACTTATCAATTCCACAATAATCTAATCATATATGTAACATATATTTTTTTCATTCCACAAATGGAGATTTTTTGGAAATGTTGTTATATTCCTAACCAATAAGCATTCATTTTAATATATTTATAATATATTTATATTTTCAGAATTTTCAGAAAATTTTGTTATATTTGATTTAGTAATATTGCAAGATTTGGAAAGTTGATTTTAACTTATCAAACTGATTGTTTGTATATGTAATATATCTCATATCTAAATATGCACCATGCCGATATGTATTCATCTATTGAACTGATTCCTAAATTTTTTAGCAATACCTAACTATTATTGAAATTAATTTTTATTATAAATAGTGTATCATTTTGTGTCGTCTACATTGTGCACTTTCACTATTCATATACATATTTTACCTTACTTTATTGATTTGTAATGTCGATTATTTTCAACTTTGTGAAAGATGTTCATCTGAAGAAAAAGATATTCATCCGAAGGAAAAGGATTGAGCTCTTAGACTTCATCTCGTTCGCGCTTACGATGTAACTACATTTGCGGACAAAAATTAGATCTTCAATTTTGAGTGTATTTTTAAGGATGAATATGTATCGTCAAGAAATAAATTTCATAATAAACATGAAAAAATGGGTATTATGAAACATGCAGTATTTAACATATTTAATCTTCATTATTTTTGCAAGATGATATTATTGTGGTCTAGCAAGTAGTCCACACATCAATAGCTTTAAAAACTATAATCTGAGAAAAAACTATATAGTATCTCTAATATCATGGTGTCAGCTGACGAATTTAAATTCAAAACAGCAAGTCATGAATATAAGTTCAATTTTTTATAGCAAAATAAAGGTTCACGAGTTTAGGGATCTGGTCTAGATATAGTTTTAATTATTTATAATTTTTCTATGTGCTATTCTAATGAGATATATTAATTCTTTTTGTTGATTTATAAGATGTGATTGGTCGAGTTTATGGGATGCATCCACCTAGATCCATGCCACTAAAGAGGCTCATGGAAATAACTTTTGAAGATCATGTAATTTAAATTTTCTAGATTATATAATTTATTATTTTTTTCAACTTAAATCTAAATGTAAGATTCAAAGTTATTGTTAATAGTGATATATTTTCTATTGTGTAGAAGGAATAATAAATTGACATTGAGTTTATTATGGTATATAATAATAAACTACAGTTTCTATATTTGTTATTTTCATTTTTCTCGCCATTTTTTCTTTCCACAAATGGAAAGATAGATTTTTAGGAAATGTTGTTATATTTTTAATTTTTTATATTTTTATTTGTTAATATTGGTAATTTTACTAATTTTATCAAAACTAATAAAAAAATTCATATATCTTCATAATTACTTGATTTTAACAAATCAATTATGAATTTGTGGCAAATTCGATGCTATATATAATAATAAAAAATGTTCAAATTGATATACCAATTTTCTTAATTTCAAAATAAAATACTAAATATTTGGTAATTTGATGATTGTATTTTATAAATAAAATTCACTAATTGTTCACATATGATTTTATATATAATATTTATATCCTTATTATAATTATGGTACATATATAAATTATTGAACAAAATTATATATATATTCTTTTTTTAAAATATTAGTTTTATATATTTTTAAAATTTAATAATAATATACTATAATAATATGTTCCTGCATCGCATGGAAGAACATAAAAATTATGTTATAGAATAAAGTTGTGATAAGAATTCTATTTTGAGAATTTATTCAATATTATTTAAAATTTCAATACACTCATTGTTAGTTTTTTCTTACATATACGAAGGATATCAAATATTAGAGTTAATTAAAACTATTCAAACCAACATAAGTATTTAAATATAATCCAACTCATCAAAAAAATGTTTAATAAAATTATGAATAAAAATTTATATTTTTCTTATTCAAATAAGAATATATTTTTCATTTTATGTTATTAAAATAGTTTATTAAATATTTTTATAACTAACTAAATTTTTGCTTATAATATACAGATATAAATTTATTTCTAGAATAAAAATCAAATAAAATTATATGTCATTGCTATATATGTGATATTAATGTCAAATTAAAAATTGAAAAGAAGACTAATTTGATGAATTATACGTAAAAAAAACAATTATAAACAAAAAAAATTATTTTAAAGAATTGGAAAATTGTTTGACAAAAACAAAAAACTAATAGAATATTAAAAACACAAAACTTGACTTCTAGACCAAGTACAACAATACATCTAATATTTACACCTCAGCACGAAGAAAGTTATTTCACAATTTTAATATTCATTTTACTTTAGTGTGTGCATATATAATAGATACATAGGTTTTTATTGAGTAAGTCTTTTATGCAATTAGTACTTTTTAGATAAATTAATAATATATTTAATAAAGAAGTCATAGTATTAAAAGATTAAAAACAATTCTTTTAGGGAAATAATTAAATTTATTGAAAAGAACAAGTAATGTCATTTCGGATAATTAGATGTTTGTCCGTGACATAAGATAGAATACAATTTGTTAGATTATATACTAATAATATACTTTATTTATATTGATGGCTATTTCCTTAAAATTTATCTCTAGTAAATAATAAGTAGAATGATTTTTCGAAGTGAATTTTAAAGCTCAAACCCAATATAAATTAGTTATCACAATATAATTCCTCAAACTCAATACAAATATTTCAATATACTAAAAAATATTGAGGCAAAATAGTAAACTACATAAATTAAGATTGTATAATACTATAATTTTATAGACAAAAAAATTACTATTCTTTATATATGAAGCTCAAGACCATTATGAATTTAATAAACTATTTATTTAAATTCATCATATAAAAATTATTTCTATAATTTAAGTACTATTTTGTTTAAATATACATAATAATAGTGTTAAATTAAAGATCACGAAAATATAATTAAATTTGATATATCATGCATAAAAAATGAATTTAAGATGAAAATATTATTTAAATTTTAAAACTTTAGTAAGAAATCAAAAAAGAAAAAAAGGAAAAAAGTTGAAGCAAACAAAAGTAGTGGATGGTTAGCAATAGTTTATTTTTCTTTTTTTATAGCAAACAATTAATAAACAAAGTTAGATATAAACACATGTCACTGAAATATTTTTTTAAAAATATCGAATTATTTATTGAAGAATTTTCACGTTCTTCCTTTTTTTATTAATGTTCTCTTTTTATATAATAGAAGAATACTTTTTTAGTAAATATTTTTAGGATAAGAATAATATTTTTTATAATTAAATAAATAATATTATACAAAAATGGTGATCATAGTACATGATGCACAAAGACATTTTTTTGCTTTAGTTTTGTAAGAAAAAATTAAATATTTCTTTTATTTTATCTTTCTTTTAATTTATATGATAACTTCACTTGATAAATGTATGATAGGAGAGTAATTAATAGATACATCTTTTCAAGTTATAGAAAATAAAGTAATATATATATATATATATGTATATGTATTATATGCGGTTTTATAACTACCGAGTATACTAGAATCTCACGTCATGTAATACACATCTAGTAATAATACATCGTTTATAAAAAAAAAAATTAAAAAAATATAATTAAATGAAAGCTCTATATTTTGAAAAATAATCTTTTCAATATTTAATATTTTTTCTTTAATAAAAATTTCTTTCAGTAATTTTTAGAAGGAGCTCAAAATCAATTCAACTAGTCTAACTTGTAGTATATGGAATCTAACTCAAATAATTAAAGATCGTAAAAAATTATTAAGAATATATGTGTCTAAACATATTATATATATATATATATATATTATTCAAATTTTCTTAAGAAAACATGCTAAACTGTAGGTTTGTAGCTACGAATGACAATAGGAAAGATCGGAACAAGTACTTGAAAACTCAAATCTACCCCACCTTTAAATGGGGTGGGTTGTGGTCGGGGACAACTCAGTGCAGGTTGAGCGTGGGACGTGGCGGCCCATTCTGACTTTAAATTTATTATTGCAATAATAATATATAATAAAATTAATAAAATTTTAATATAAAATCAAAATTTTAAATAAACATAAATAAATAATATTAAAAGCATGTTTATAAATTTATATTAATCTTCTAAAGATGTTGATATGAATTAAAATTTTAAATTACATCATGATATTGTATATTATATTATGTATATATGTAATATACAATAATAAAACTTTTATGTACGGGTCAGGCAGGCTGAAGAGGTATTCAGACCCGCCCCGTCCATTATAGTTCGTAGAGGTTGGATAATCCCAAACGAGACAAGACAAAGCGGATAAACTATTGGGTGGGCTAAATTGTTATCCCTATTTGCAGTTCCTTTCCGCAAACCCAAGCACGCATGTCATTAGATGTTGCACCCGCGACCACTTTTTTCTTTTTAGTACAAAATAATATATTAAGTTAGAAATATAGAAAATATTGAATTTTTACAATTATTAGATAATTTTATTATTATACTGGTATAGAAATAAATTTCTTTAATACGTATAAAATAATCTTAAAAAATATATAATTGGTTTTAGTAATATAGAGGATAGAATTTTTCATGTACCCTATTTGGTAGGATTAGTGTTATCCATTCGTTGCATGATTTTTATTTATAATAATATGTTAATAGTAATATAATTATGTATTGATATACAGGTAAAACAATGTTAAATATTAGCTTATTTATATTCAATTTAATAATATTGGCTTGAACAATCACAAATCATATTTAGTCTCTAAAAAGTAGAGATAATAAATCAAGTAATGCTGTTGTGTTCGGATTTCGTTTTGGTGCAGGGACTTGTATTTTTTATACTTCAACATATTTCTTTTCATAAAAATCTAATTAGATTAACAATTCACTTTGACACTATATATATATATATATATATATATATATATATACATAATCTGACATTAGCGTGACCTACACAAATTTGTCTCATTTTTACCGATTTATCTTTACATCAAAATTGTATCACCCAATTTTACCGAAACTGCATGACATATTATTTTGAATCTAAAATCTCTTTAAATTATATATCAATTTGTTGATGAATATTTTGAGAAAATACTCACTTTATAATGGAGATTATTGATTTAAATTATACTAATAAATTTTGTACAAAGAGATGTTGAGTTTTGCAAGATAGGTTTTCGAGAAAACTGACACGCGATTTGACTCACTCGATACATAAATAATAAGTGAAATGGGTTAGCAAATACTTTATATTGATGCATGAGAATATTATACTAGAGTTTGGTAGAAATATGTGTAGGGAATATAAAAATTTCTTTTATCCTTTTTACGTAGGATTTTACGTGCGCACATTTCCGATTGAAATTTAAAAAATCCTAGTTCTTTAATCCTCTAGAATTCGATACTTGTATTATTGTGACATTATAATTTTATTTGTATTATATTTATATTATTTATATTATGTGTGTAACATACTTATATTATTTAATATATGGAATTTTTATTACATAATTTATTAATACATAATTTTATAAATGAAGTACCAAACTACACCATATAACATAATCATGTTATGGCATTAGAATGAGGTTATAGAAATCAAATCCACCACCCCAAGACTCTACAAAATTCAGCCAACACACACACCCACATGCACTAAGTTTGTGCTAATTTTTGCATGCCCCATTAGTTAGGTTTAATTATTTTTTCTTATTGCATTTCAACTCCCAAATCCCTCTATAAATAGGACTACATCTCAGCCTTCAAACTTACACAAATACTTTCATAAAATTTGAAGAAACTCTCTTAAATTCTCTCTACATTTTGGTCTACACTTTTGGAAAAAGAAAAAGCAATTTTGGAGCTCCATTTCATCACCTTTTCAAGAAGATTTCAAGAAGTTTAGAAGAAAAGAAGGAGTAGCAATTGTGGTCTTCAATTCCTTACAAATTTTTCAAGAAACTCTTTTAGAGTTTTCTACTTAGAGAATTGAAGGTATAATAATTAAAATCTCACTTTTCTTTAAATTATGAGCATGTTTAGGTTGTAAATTTTCAATACATGTATGATTGAGGATGTTCCTCATAGGTCTAGGTTGGGTATTGATATTTTCTATAGAAATCATGCTTAGAACACCATTTATATGAATTATGTGGTTGATCGTCTTCTACTTGTCAAATCTACCCTAGTTTTTTATGTGATTTAATTTCGATACTTGTATGATGTTTTTAGATTTAATTTTTTTTATAGAATCTACACTGGGTTAAGATGTTCTGGTTCAAATTTCATAATTTTTGGACTATATTTTCTATTTTTACAAAAACAATCTTTTATGATTTCATGAAAATTTGAAATCACTCACTGCATGTCAGTTTTAAAAATTCTTATAAACTATTATACTTGGAATTTGATGATTCCTTTTTACTATGTTTAAATATATCATGTTAGGAGTCTATATTTAAAATTTGGGAATATTTGGAACACTGTGGAAGTTTTAGTGAATTTTGGAAGGAAACATGTCCAGCATGAACACCCATTGAAAAAGCCCCTATGTTTTTTATTTTGTAACTTTAAGTAGTTATCATTTTTCAAAATTGATTTACTATGTTAATACTGTAATTATGGACTTATATTAAAAATTTGAGAATGTTTGGAGATGTGTACAATTTATGGTGAATTTTACAAGTTAGATCAATCGGATGACCGATTTTGTAAAATTAAGCTAGAAACGTATTTTTTATAAAATTTTATGATTTATATTTTAAGAAACTGTTTTAACATGTTGTTATGTGGTGTTATGTGATGGATTATTAACATGCATGTTTAATTTCATAAATAAATAAGCTTTGTAGAATTTTTAATAGATTATTTGCTATAATAAGACATGTGACTAAATGATATGTGACATACTAGTTACTTGAAATCTTTGATTTAGTGTGGATTTGTGCAAATTGTTCTTAAATGTTTTATTTGTACAATGTTTTGAGTAGATGAATCCTATGACCTTAGTTAGAATAATTTTGGTTGATAAGTTAAAATTATGGAAATTGTTTAAGTGTGAACCGTATCGAGTGCAGTACAAGCAAGTTCGTGTTATCCTAGAGTTATCCCCGCACACCAACTAGATTAAGTGGGTAACTTTAAATATCTTGCACTAGTTAGATTGGTTGATATTTTGAATCTGGTGTTTCATTTGACCATTGGGTGGGGAAGTGGAAATAAAGGCCCACACCATCTATTAGTTATCCCACTAGGCTACTCCTCCGAGAGTTGTCTCATGATGCTATTTTAAAAATTTCAGGTCAGACGGCTGACGGAGATGAGTAGTTGCTTGCTTCCTTCCGGTGTTTTATCATTTTTGTGATACTTAAGTAAACTTATGAACTTGTAGTCTGTTTAAGTTAAAAATGTTGGCGTTTTGGATGCTACGTTTTGTACTAAGTTCTTTTTGGGCCGTTATATAGTGGTCGTTTGACTCAAAAATTATTGGTGAATACGAATCAAGTCTTTTAAAGAGCATCATATTGTGTAGCTTCCTTTTTAAAATGTGATATTTTGTTTAAACTTTAGTTTTTAAAACAAAAATTTACTTTGAAATCTTTTTATATCGCACAAAGTTCTTTTAAAACTCGTATTTTCTTTAAGTCTTTCGCTGGGTTTTGGTCAAATATAGTCTAAGTCTTACAGTGACAACCCGAATCTTGATTTTCAGACAGGGGACGTTACAAAAAATAATTCAATCAACCAATTAAAATACAAATTATTACAAGTAAACTAAATAAACTTAGTCTTCCAAAATAATTATTTTTCTCAAATAATTTCACTTTTTTGTTTATATGAAAAAATTTAAATATTAAAATATATCACAAATTAACTGAACAGAAAGTATTTTATATTAAAAAATAACAAACTTTTATATATGTGCACAATATGTGTAGAATAATTTACTTTCTCATTAGGATTGAAAAATGTACATAAGTGACATTTTTATTAATAATTAAAGCACATTATTACTAGAGACATTTTTGCTTTAATTATCACTGATTACACTTCCAATAAATTAATTATTTTGCTGACCTAATACCTGAAAATCACTTTAAAAAATAACAATTAGAACATTTCATCTCATTGAACAGAATGTTGTACATGTACAACAATCAAAATCCAACGTACTCAACAGAAAGATAGCAAAAACTCCCAAGACATTATTTCCTTATATCATGTTTTCCTCTTCTTGTACAGTGAAAGATTACAATTACAAGAACGTGTACAGATCAAAAAAAAAAAAAAAAAAAAGCTCATCAGTGGGACATTAAAAAAAAAACACTAAAATCACCACTGTAAATGGGAAAATAGAAACATGGCAATGAGAAGCGTTGCCATTTCTATGAGCACCTTTCAATCAATGAATACCTGTATGACTAATTCACAGGGAAAGGTGAGATAAAAAAAAGTCACATCCAAGGCAAAAGTTACCATATATACATATATAGGATATAATGAAGCCGAAGTTGTCCACACTATTGCAGCTCTCACTTTCCCATGGTTGGTTTTCGTTTCCCACCAGTCAAAGCTGGTTTCTTCCCAGCTTTCTGCAATGGTGAATGACTCCCATTTGAAACTCTCCTTGTTGGAGGTTGAGGAATGAGGCTCCTAAACAATAAGACAAAGTTAAAAGCATTAATGAGCAAGAATAATCAGGATCGAGAATAAAATCATATGCACGAATCTTTTTCATCAAGCAATCAAAGTTTCCTATACGGTGGTGTGGGGTTATGGTCCCTTTTTTAAGCTGAAAATAAAGTGAAAAAAAATGAAACGTATATGCATGCATTGTCAAGTGTAAATGTACTCATGTTTATTTTGTATTACATGATGTACTATCTTTAACTTAATGATTGAACTTCCATAATTTGTCCACGCTTAAGTTAATTTTTATCCACTCTTAAAGTATCAATTAACTGTATGGAGATGACAATATGAGAATGGATGTCAAAGAAGCTAAGTTATTCAAGCTTTTGCTTAAATGGCACATTTACCACCTAACCATGATTATAGCCAATCCCCTAGATGCTACACCCCCAGTGCATTCCACTGGGTGTACCTCCACCACTCATTTTGTACAAAACATTGCTCATTCACAAACAATCACACACACCTATGGGTGTGTGGAGAGTGAATAATAAATACATACCCGATGGAGTGGGTGTAGGACATACTTCAAAGATTATTACCTGACTTCTGGGCTCTTTGTCTGCTTTGAAGTAGGTTTCTGGGCTTTTGGTCCTCCTCCATTAGGCATTATATTGGATTTAGAAACATTGTTTTGCCATCCACAATCTAGCTCCAAAGAATCACTAGTTTCAGCTTCTAGGTCATCTGATTCATCAGTGCATCTACCCAAACTGTTTTCTAGACTCTTCCGTGTATTGGGAGAAGCTTTGTTAAACTGTTGTTCTGGGTAGACCTTGGAAGTGTTATACTTCAGCATATCCTTATCAGCCCAATCATCCATTGACCCCGTACTGCTAAGTGAAGGACAGGAAGGAGAGTCCATGAAGTCCTGAGGATCAAAGCTTTGCATTCTTGATACTGAAGAAGAGTCACTTTGTCCCTGCAGTTGAGTTCAAACTTTAACTTAAGAATATAAGGATTACCTGAATGATCATAGGATTTCCTTAATGCGTGAGCTTTCATTGTACTTCTTAGCTACCACCATGCATAAGCATTATTAACAGGATACAGGGACCGGTTTACTAAACTATTGAGTGAAAGGTGGAAACCCATAGATGTGATCTAGCTGAATATTGCATCATTTAAGCAGAGTAAATGTGACATTTCGTAGAGTATCAGTCCAAGTTATAAAGTTTAAAAGGCGAAAGTGATCTGAAAACTAGTGCTGACTTCTTCTCAGCTCAAATGCTCAATTAGTGTAATAATACTATATAATTCTGTTGGGAAACAAAAAACTATATATATATAGCTCTGGTTGATTTTCATACCCCTGCCCTACTGAAATCTCCAGTACTTTGGCATGATGGTGCTGGAGAAGATGCAAAAGATCCAACTGTTACTCTATCGGGGCTCATAAATCTGGATTGCTGAACGACTGATTCTCCTCTTTCTTTCCGTGATAAGGCTGCTTTAAGACTAGCTATCTGCATGTAAATTAGACATGGTAAGGGGAAAATTGCCTTTTAAAGGGTAAACAGGAACATACAAAAGGACTCAGACCTGTCCTTTTAGTTCTCTGACATCTGCACTATCCTTGTTTGATCGAGCAGCACCAAGCTCGACAGTTGAAACGCGTTCAGCAAACTTCAGGGTACTAACCGTTTCTCCAAGAGCATCAGGTTCTGGGCTTATGTGGACAAACATTAGAATCTTTGCTTGACCACCTATAAAACACAAGGACCAAGCCATTCCTTAGTGATAAGAGAGAGTGATAATGTACACAGGCAATGAAGCTCAGATCTTACCAAGTGAATCTTGTAGCAACTGTGTGAGCTTACTGTTCTTGTAAGGGACGTGTGATTGTTTTTGGGCAAGAGCGGATATTACATCACCTAAAGCAGATAGAGATCGATTGATATGTTGAGCCTCCTTCAATCTATCTCCAACTGCATCAATTTTATCAGCTCTGTCACTTCCTGCCAGGTCAACCAAATGCATACAACCACGAATAATTGAGCCCGATGTCAAATTTCTTCCCTGAACATGAACAGTGACGCAACTGCATAGACATTAATTCATGATCAGTTAAACATATCATAAATAAGTAATTAATTAATAGCACAGTGCATTGATCATATCCAACCATGAAGGTTCGAAAAAATCCCTGTCAAGATAAAGTTGGATATGCAATTCACTAAACTAAAACGACAAAATTGTTCTTCACATTTTCCCATTGAACATGCTGTCAAAAACATTCCTTAAGGGGTGTTTGTGCGATTTCTACATGTGACACAAAGCATATTACCAATAAAAGTTTTTATCAGCAGAATAATATATTTTTAAAATTGATGAGGATTTTGTATGTGTGTGTGTGTGTGTTTTGAGTTTTAAGGGGTGGTTAAGAGCAAGTTTACACTTCAAAGGTGCAGTGTAATTAACCCAAATGGAAATGATGTATTGAGTTACTTCCTTTCTTTCAACTAACGGTTATGAACATTACAAGCTCAAGGAAACATAAATCAGAATTCCTTAATCCTTTCCCATTTAAAGACAGAGAGAGAGAGAGAGAGAGGTGATGACTGAATGAAAAGCTGAACCTAGAAAAAGAGAACAAACTATACCTATGAGAGCGACTACTCCGATCATTCATTGAGGGAGAACCAACTGCACGATTTCTATGTCCAAGGTCCATCAAATTGATGACATCAGATGTTGATGCAACAGGTACAAGATTTGCATTTGGCACATTGATACCAGTCTGGGAACTGTTGCAAATTTCTAATTTGCTCACGAAATCAGGGAGAAGAATCATGAGTTAACAGGGAAAAGAAAAACACTAAGAAAGATAAAAATATGAGAGTTTGCTCCAAGGATTTTTTGTTAGTACCATCAGTCACAAGGAGATCTCTAACTTGCTCATTGTATATTTCCATCATCTGAACAGAGACATCATAGGAAATGCTGTCTTTTCTCTGTTCAGAGATAGAAAATAAATCGCTGAGTGCCCTGTAATTTACGCCTACGCTTTCTGGTGTGAGTTCTTTAGGTCCAGTCTGTGGATTGCAGGATAGACTGTCAGAGAGGCTCATCACACTGAACAGTAGGAACTCGAAACAACTTTGAAAAAATTAAAGAGAAATAATCTCTTACCAGGGTATATGTTTTTCCCGAACCATTTTGGCCATAAGCGAATATGCAAACATTATACCCATCAAGGACAGAGCGAATCAATGGCTGAGTGTCTGAAAACACTTGTTCTGCAAAAATGGAAGAAACAAAAGAGAGAAAGTGTTAATACTTCCAAAAAATCCTCTCAAGGGTAGCAATGGAAAAATATACAGAAAGGCTCACCTTGGCTTGCAGATGGACCAAAAACCCTGTTAAAAGTCAATAACTTCTTCCCTTTCCCATTTTTGGAAGGTGTGAGTATTGAGAGAGTATGTTCATCTATAGCTTCTGCACTGCTCAAACCAGCTGGCTGCCCAGGCAAAAAAGGTCGTATTCGGCAATATACTCTTATATTTCCTGTTAAATACATGCACATATACACATATTCATTATGTGTATACAATAGTCAACCATGCCTCTTAATATACAAGCTGATAGAGTTTTACCTTTGAGGTCTTGCACTTGATTGTATAGTTTGTGATTCTCCTCAAGAACCTTTTGGTACCGAGAAGCTGCATTAGCCAGCACACTCAAGTGTTGACCTGTCACCAGATGCTGTTAAGTTCTTCATTCTGTTAGTTTCAATGCAGGATATGACTAATAAATAAATACCTAGACTCAGGACTTCTTCTTGATACTTATTTCGTAGCAGATGCAGGTCCTCCTTTGTAGTATGAAGTGCATTTTTAATTTCCTACAAAACGAATTAAATGTTCTTATAAACTCCAAATTGCAGAGGAACTTTCTATTTTATTTTTCTCAGTTAATCTCTCTTGTGGATGACCTGTATGCTTCTTTGATGGTGTTCAACCAAGTGTTGGCGCTTCAAAGCAAGTTCTTTTGATTTTCTTAGATGGCGATCGGCCAAGTTTTGGCTCTTCAAATCAAGTTCTTTTGATTTGCTATCACAAATATCATTCTCAGACTGAAAATCTTCCATTATGTTCAAGGACTGCATAAAAACATAAGAAGTCAACCTATGTGTTTAAATTCTGTAAATATCATTAAAATGCTGAATTTGATCAGACCTCTACCTCCACATGGTTGTTGGAATTTGGAGCATCCATATCTCCTGAAGTCGGTCCTGTCTGTTGTACAAAAACAATGCAATGTGTTGAAGATCTGTAAGTATCACTATGCAGAATCTAAAGACAACTATACTTACATGTTCACCGGAACTTGGGACATCTATATCTCTCGAATCATTTTCAGCCTGTTGTACCCAAACAATGCAATGGGGTTAAGATATGTAAATTTCATTAAGATGTGGATCTTAATTTTTCTTTTTCATTTTGAGATGCAGAATTGAGTCAAACCTCTATCTCTAAAGTCGTTCTGGTCTGCTGAACCAACACAATGCAAGATAGGCATGTATCAATAAGATGCAGATTTTTTTATATAGTTTCAAGAGAATTAAGATGCGGAATTGAATCAGACCTCTATCTCTACATGCTCGATGGAACTTGGAGCATCCATATCTCTCAAAGTTGTTCCAGCCTGTCATACCAAAACAATGCAATGTCGTAAGATCTGTAAATATAATTAAGGCCCAGATTTTTTCCTATTCTTTTTAGAATTGAAGTGCAGAATTTAATCAGACCTCTGTCTCTATATGCTCTTTGGGACTTCGAACATCCAAATATCTCAAACTAGTTTCAGCCTATCATACAAAACAATGAAAAGCAGTACTCAAAATTCATTTCCTCTTCTCTGGGGTTTATTTTGACTAAGTTATTATAAGCATCACCATGTTGCATATGCCTAAGCATTGTCAAAGTAATCAACAGTTAAAACAATGAAAAGAGAGACGGGAATACAGAAGGTAGAGCCACAGTTTAAGTTCACCTGTTCATTGTGGGTTGCTAACCGATTTCCAAATTCTTCCATAACTTTACCTAGCATATTCTCCACAATCTACAAAAAATGAACAGCATGAGTTTCTTAGGAGCAAGAGAATATATGACTCAGGAGATATTTCTGATCAAAGAGTTCAGAAAAATGATAGTTGTTCTAGTGGTGATAGAGCATATCAAAGACAAACAGATAATTCCAAACATTCTAATGGTGATACTCCTGTCCAGAAAGGAAACTCTGATGACTTCAAAATCTTTGACATTTTCGCTTGCTCTTTTCTAATTTTTATTAATACAAGTCACTAAGTCTTCACATTCAAGCACATGATAACTTATTGTCATAAAAACTAACAGCCTTTGCAATCGATAAATGAAACTAGGTGCTTGCTATAATTCACAGTCGGGGGAGAATAAACAATATAGAAGCAAATGAACAGCTTCATTTCCTATTCTTTAGTCCTTTTGCTTATACACAAGCAGTTCTTCTATACTTTCCTTAAGCATTGTTCTTCACCAAATACTACTGAAGAGACCTTCTATTGAACAGGATGTTTAGAAAATGACAGACTAAGCAGCTCATAAACTCACCACAGGAATATCTTCAGGCGTCTTATCAGAAAGAAGTTGGCGAACAAACATGTGCAAGGAATTAGAGCTATCCTGTGATTTGAAGAGTGAAATCACTTTATTGCCTGTTGTTTAGAATATTAAAGAAAAAGGCAGAAATGGTAAATATAGGAGCAGTCAACGTACATACCATCTGATGAAGGTCCTGCTCAAGATCGCCATACGAGCTCTGGTCAATCAAAGAGCTATCAAGAGACTTGTCGACAGAAGATGAGTTTCTTGAGAGTGAATTCATAAACAGATCCGCATTTTTTCGGACAAACTGCTTGCCTGCTGAAGGGGGCTTCGAATTTCCACTGAATTTCCAAACTCCTTTTCCACCTCCTTCCTTCCAGTCATGGTACGATTTCAGGGCCAATACACAATTCACAATCCTCGAAGTCTTCCCTCCCTAATAATATTTTAATGTAAATGGTTTGATATCTGCTTTTTATCAATTAGTATAAAGTTAAACTAGATACCTGTTCCAGATCAGAAGCTTCAAAAGCTGGAATTCCCATTCCCTCCACGGAATCAAGAAAGTTCCTAACGTTTTCAAAGTATTGGAATGAACGAAGAGCGGCCCCATCAGGAACAATTATGCTATCAGAAGGCGCCTCAACTACCTAAAAGTAAACCACCAATCAAGCTGCAGCATGAGAGAGAGAGAGAGAGAGAGAGAGAGAGAGAGAGAGAGATGATCCCTACTTTTGGCACGGCGTCAGGCTGAACCTTGTTAAGTGCATTACAAAGTATAATCCCACTTCTCAAACCAAGTCTAAATTCTTCGTCAGAAGGCTGAGCCGGAAAATCTTTTCCGGCAACAACTCCGACCATCTTTCTTAACCATCCGACGGCATCATATCTTCTCAATGCTGCAACACAACTCTTTCAATCAAAATTAATCTCTACAATAATCATACCAACGATCATAAAATCTTAACCAACCTCGCAGAACATGGGATTTCACATTCCAATTACTTAGAAACAAAAATGCAGCACAATGCCCAAGATCAAACATATTATGCTAGGCGCAAAGCAGAATCAAACATTCTTCCGAAACAATCAATATCAGACATTGTAAGAAGTCATTAAGAATTATCAAGATAAAAAGAAGGGCATATCCATACAAGCTTCCTCTGCCTTTCGTGAGGCCAAATCAATGTCGCTCAGCCTCTTGCCTTGCTGTTGAAGCACATCCTCCACCACCAACGCCGCATCGATTTGCAACACTTCCTCCGCCATCAATGCTGCTTAAGCCACAAACAACCCCTCAGGAACTACTTGATTAAAAAGCTGTATTCCCCAAGGAATTGTTGAAGGTTCGAGAATCAATGCATGCCGCCCCGTACATGGATTCAAAAGCTCCGCATTCATATAATGGCGCAGAAATATTTGCACCAGAATAAAAATGTTGAGACACAATTTGTTGGAAGAAGAAGAAGAAGCGAGCAGAGGGAAGTTAAAGGAATGTGATTGATGAGAGAAAAAGAGAAACCGCCCAGAACTAAAATATAGAAATTGAAAATAAACAGAGTTGATTAGTTTTTTAATCATTATTTTCACAAGTTTGGTGCTACTTCAATGCCTTCCAAAGCTCTCTCCGAGCCGAAAGGCTCGGGATCCTGATGGTTTTTATTTAGATAATATATACATGTAATTATTCCTACACACACATGACACATACTCCCTATTATATATTTGAGAGGCGGAAGAGAGAGGAGAAAATGTAATATTTGTCTCTGTAAGCAAAATTAATTTTTATTTTTATATATGATCTGAACATTACCTAGTGTGGAAATTGAAAATTATATTATACAAATATATGCATGTAAATATTGTGATAATTGTGGATTAAGTAATATAAATTTCAGGTTCCTATAATTTAAAGATGACTGCCAAACAATTAATATGAACAAAAATGGTACCAAGCTATGATGTGTTTTATGTTGTATGAGTATGTATTCATTTTTTCCGTGTAATACATCATATTCTAGTTTTAAAATAATAAAAGACATGTAAATCCTATTCAACTCAATTACAATTCGCAGATAACAAGTAAATCACATGACATGTTGTGCTTGCACCTTGAGCGAATATTTAAATATGATATTTTTCAATAAAAAGTAATAATTTTTAGGCAAAATGTAATACTTCTTATAATTATTCAAAAAATATTATTTTTTACGATAAAAATATTATATGATAATAGTATCAAGTCTGCATTAATTGCATAGAAACATATTTTATGTTCAAAACAATGTTCTTTTAGGTTGAAAGCAAATACTATTTTTTCTATAAATTAGAAAGAAATATTTTCATTCTTCGATTTTTTAGATGATGATCTTTATATAATTTGATTAGAAATTAATGTAGTTTTTCATATTTTATTTTGTTATTAATCTCTTTTATTTTTATTCAAATTTTAAACATTACTAACCAAATATTTTATTAAAATTTTGAATTTCAGTTGAAGATGAATGGGTGGGGGCTTGAGAGTTACGGGTGGAGCTGCTGGAGTTGGAGGGTTACGATATGGGCTGGGGCTGGGGCCTGGGCCATCGAGTATAAGAAAATTATTATATTAAAAAAATATATTAATTTATCAAGTATAAATGACAAACAGATTTTACAATTTATACATAATCTATTTCTACTTTTTATATCGGTTTTCCACTTAATTGTTTACCAAAAAATAAAAATAATTCATACATATTAAAATGTGAATGTTACTTGTGTTGTGTGTAGGGAATACTTGCGTTTTATTTTACTGATTAATATTCCCTCTATCTTTTTTTTGTCCTTATAAGAGTGTATTAAAATTTTAAAATTTATTCAATTCGCGAAAATGATTGATTATAATTTTGTTGGAATTTGGTTATGGATTTTGACTTGTGCTTGAACAAATTTTTTATGCCTTTAATTTAATTTTAGATGAATTAAATATTGAAATATAAATCTACATCTCAAGTAGCTAAACGGAGTCATTTTAATTTCTTAAAATTAATTTTTGTTGAGTGAAATTGATGATTGAAGAAAGCCCAGTTAAATGGGTGCCTCAAAAAAAATTCTTCCTATAACTAATGAAGTTTTAATTAATTAGTATAATTAAATGTGGTTTATAAAATTCAATAACTTACACAAATGCGCTACCATTTAGAAAACATACACATGCACCTGGTTGGCCGGGCCAAGGCCTTAGCCTTGGTCTAGGTCCATGGGCGGGCTCGACTCAATCAAGCTTTGTAACTTACAAACACAAGTTTGGCTTGGGTGGTCCAAAATTCAATTGCAGTTGACATCTTGCATTAATTTTGATGGGTGGATGTCAAGGTTCATGGAAGAGGAAGTGAAAGGCTTTTGTTGGCTACATATATTATTAATGTGCAGAGAGTGGTCGTTAATTTATTAAACATGGATGATACATTAGAATCGTGATATTCACTACTTGACATTAAAATTTTCGTAGGAAGGAGCTATATAAATAGGTGTTTTAGGCTCCAACATTCACACCCACACCCACAAATAATAACATTGTTGATAATAATAATATGAGTTATTATTATTATTTCATAAAATAATGTTTCAAACTCATATCTTGATATATCCTTATATGATGTAATAACAACAATAATCTCTCTTTATACACATGAATCAAATCAAAGGTTGGCAAAAAGCAAACCATGTTTCCCCCTCCTTTGCTTTTGGTGGAGGCATGAAATGAAGCGTCGGCGGTCTGCATAATAAATCAGACTTTCAACATACAACTATCATTAGGAGACTACATCCAACTCTTTCGCCAACACAAAATATTAAGAAGTATGATGTCATTTTCATTTATAATATTATTAAATTATGTATATGCTATTTGTACAATAAAAATATTGGCTAATTTGACCATATATAGTGCTGTTTAAATTTTTTTTAAAATAATCTAATATTGTTTAATTTTTTTAAAATATAGTATTGTTTAAATTTATTAAAAAAATAGGTAAAATTGCCTTTCGACTGGATTTTTTTCTTTTTTCTTTAATCGTCTGTGCTACCGAAGGCAACTTCCTTTTATTTTTTTCTTAATCTTCTCTCTTTTTTTTTTTTTTTTTTTGTTTTTTTTACTTTTGTCAATTATGTGTATTTGTGCTTGTGTGTGTTTGTGTATGATGTGTGTGTGCGTGTGTGCAGTAGTA
The DNA here is from genome assembly GCA_028749325.2 of Caryopteris x clandonensis. Lineage (NCBI taxonomy): Eukaryota > Viridiplantae > Streptophyta > Magnoliopsida > Lamiales > Lamiaceae > Caryopteris > Caryopteris x clandonensis. The sequence continues at coordinate 3,438,070 of JAPYKT020000024.1, read as the reverse complement.
GTAGTAATAGTAATAATAATAATAATAATAATAATAATAATCATCATCATCATCATCACCACATAATAATATTAATAATTAATAAACAACAATGAAAATGAATTCTAACTCGCGTGTATATGTTTTTTACAGATCGTTTAAAAATATTCAAAATATTTTTTATTGATTAAAAATATGTAAATAAATATATTCCCTCCATCTAAAATATTAATTTGATATATTATACACAAAAGATGAATTGGAAAAAAATATTATTTCCTTATAATAATGGAAAAAAGTTAAAAGAATAAAAAAGAAAGAAAGAAAAACGAAATAAATCTCTAAATTTTCATATCCGTTACGTATGCAGCAAGTGCATATTGTATGGGCGCATGACATTCACCAACTAAATTTTTATATTTTAAATAAAAAATTATCAATATTATCTCCAAATTTGGAAACAGAAAAACAACAAGATTTTATTATTTATAAATTGTTGTGTTATTATATTAGTAATGGTATGGATATACATTTATTTATAGAATAAAATTAATATTTAAAAATAAATAAATTAATTAATGATGAAATCGGGCATAGTCATGATTATTTGATGGTACCAATAAATAAATGGCATAATGATGGTAGTAAGGTCGGTAATTAATTAGGAAGGTGGTGAATTTGTAAGGTGTAGTAATTGGTAATGGTAATGATTGTGAAGTTATAGATATTGCATGGTTTTTAATTCAAACAAAATAAAACACTTTCAAGAATTGGAGTATTAAATATATGTGATAGGGTGGGGGTATTAAAAAAGCAATTGATATGTTCCCTTCCATATTTAGCAAGTCATGTGTGGAAAGGCCTCCATTTATTTTATTCCAACTAAATCAAATAAGAAGCAAAATTATTTATTAGTTGCCATTTCCCCACCAATTCATTCTCTCCACATCCCTCTTTATCCTAATTCATTATCACTTTTTTTTTACGGAATTATTCATTATGGACATGTTTTATTATTTTTTATATGTAACAAAAACTATATTGTAAAAATAATTATAAATCCATAAATCATTAACCGCAAATCTACAAGGAATTTACATTCATTATAATTTTAGCCAATCACCTTAATTAATTTAACTAAACTACAAATTTCAAGTTTATCCTCCAATTTTATACTTGAATTCTTCAATTGAAATGCAATTTTAATAAGACTAGTATTGCTTCCATGCCACAGACAATTTATGATATATTTATAATATAATTTTGATTTAATTAATTTACAAGAATAAATATTTAAGAATATTCAAAATATTTTTATTTTACTGGGTAAGCAGATCAAATTGCAAAATTAGTTCTATAACTATATAATATTTGAAATTTTAGTCCTGTTCACATGTAAATTCGCAATTATGTCCCATAACAATTTCAATTTTGCAAATTTAGTTCTAATTTGGGTGTAAATTAGGAATTTTGTCATAATTTGACATGTTCATCTCGCGTGCCTTTTCTTCAAGCGAAACTTTTCTAACGTGTCTTTAAATTTACATACAACCTACAAAATAAATAAAAATAAAAATAAAACCATACAATAAAAGAAAATGCCACATAAACTTACAGGTTGTTCTTCTAAAGAAGACAACCCTTTTTTTGAAATTTCTTCTAAAGAAGACAACCATTTTTGTGAAATTATTTTAAATTTCTTTTGTTTATACGGTATTTTATTTTATTGTGTAATTTTTTCTTTTTTTTTTAAATTGTGTGGGAATATGAAAGCCACATCAAGTTTCACTGGAAAAAAGACAAGTACGTCACTTTTTCGGAAAAAATGCAAGCAAATGAGATGCATATGTCAAATTCCGACAAAATTTTCAATTTCCACCAAAATAAGGACTAAATTTGCAAAATTAAAATTTTTATGGGACATAATTGTGAATTTAAATTTGAATGGAACTAAAATTGCAAATGTCCTACAGTTGTTGGACTAATTTTACAATTCACTCGGGCAAGCACATGTAAAAATATAATTTTTTTATCAAAATATATATTCTCTCAGCTTCAAAATAAGAGTCTTTCTTTTTAAATATAAGTATTAATTATATATAAAAATTAAACTATCAATTAATATTTGTTTACAGTCAAAATTTAATACAAATGATAAACTACACAATAAACATTAGATTATAACCCTAATAATCAGTAAAAAGTATATATATTTCTCGCATCTAATATTCAATTTAATAAATTAAACAAAAAAATATAGTAAAAATAAAAAGTTTATTTGTATTTTAATAAATTAGAAAAACTATTAAGAAACAAGAAAACTAAATTTCTATTAATAATTGTCACATTATCATTTTAAAATATACAAAAAAAGTATATTTAATATATTAATATAGATTATGATGTATATTTAATTAGAGAAAATGAGGATGGTTAAGAGGTGGAGAGAGGAAATGTAGCGGGCCCACTGTCCATCTCTTAATTACAATAAATCAAAGTGCTAATAAAGCTCCAAGATTCGAGGGTCTACTTTGAAAAGTATTGCATTAATTAGTGCATAGAGTCCCACTTAGCCATAGCCTGCAAATGCAAATAGAATTTTTTTTTTCTTAATAGAAAAACAAAATAATAATTACAAATTTAATTGGGGTTCTCAATGATCCCACCTCTAAGAATCATGGTCTCTTTAATATCGCATAGAAATTTAAGAAATCCTGTATAAATTATCATCTGAACTAATATTTAGAGCTAAAAGTAGTTAAATTATTAAAGTTTTTCCTGAATAATTTCTTAAATTTAAAAAATATAAAACAAATATGACCTTCCTAAAGATCAAACAAATAAATAAATTTTAAAAAATATTAAGTATATCTAAAAATTAAGAAATCAAATCAAATCAAATTATTTTTAAATAAAACAAGAAATTAATCAAATCAAATTTCATATTTACTTTTATTATGAAAATTTAATAAAAATAATCTCAAATACCCTAATCTTATTTAAAATGGTGAATAATTGAAAATTAAAAAAAAACAAATAAAAACGTTAAAAATAGAAGCACCATTACTAAATAAAAATTTAAAAAGCGAGTCTCTTGTGTATCGGGTGTACCGTGCAACCACTTTACATTATTACTTATTTAAATAAAAAGTATTACTATTATTTTAAGGTAACAAATGAGTATTAATACTTTTCAAATAAATAAATAATATTATTTATTTAAACAATTAATACTGCAGATGAGATTGCACGGTGCACGATGAACAAAAATTCTTACGAAAATTAAAAAAACTAAATTATTAGTATGAATTTGATAGAGTTAGCAAAAGTAAACATCTAGTGTGGGCACATAAAGTACGATATTCTTTTTTCATGCATGCTATAAGCCTAGTTGTTACAAAGAGATAGATCCACAAGTACATATCTTATACTTTTACAATCAATTCCTCATATGTGTAATTCTTTTGTCCTCTATGATCCACCTTCTTCTACTATGTTCTCATGGCTTAATCCTCCACCCGACAAACCCATAACAATCCTAAAGATAACTTTACTTTTTAATATACTTGAGGAAATTGTCTATCATTTCTAACCTACATATATATAGCATGTCAAATCTTTACTCATCATCACAAAACTCTCAATCGAATTATTTCATAAATTTATATGAGATCGTTTTACAAAATATATTTTTATAAAATCGAACAATAATTTAATTTGTTCTTCTTATTCTCTTTTATTTTCACTAGTTTTTTTATTTGTTTAATTTTCACGGTTTTATTTTTGTCTTCAGTTATTTTTTTAATTTCTTGGAAGCTCGATCTCACATAAAATTATATGTATATCAGTCTCCCAAGACTGATTTTTAATTACAAAAGTAGGACTAAAAGAAGAAGTTGAAATGGCTACGTGAAGTTACAAAAATTGGTTTAATGAGTTAATGGCTTATAATTCATGAATGAAATGGAATCTAAATGCTTTAATTGGATTAGAGGTTTAATCTTTGTTATGGGACCAATTCTTTATTTAAATGTTTAACATAGAAAAGGCCAGATATAATTTTTTTTTTTTTTTTTTGAATAAATAATATCATACCAAACGACATTGCTAAATTATTATGCCCAATCTTCTTAATGGTACACTGAATCTAAAGTTTGGGATTAAATCTAAGAAAGGGAGACTTGTAAAAGAGCCTTCTCAAATGGGGATGTTTTTCTTTTTAAGGCAAAGGCCCCATTTATTTTTTATTTTTTATTTTCTTTTTTGAAGGATAATGACCATCTCTGCTTTTTCCATTGAAATTTGTAAACTATGATATGGTCCCCTAACATGCCTAAATCACTTGCTATTTATCAAGAAAATATAAAAATATAAAATATAAAATATAAAATTTCATAACTTTTTCTTGATAATTGGAGACTGATATGAAATTTTCTTGTAACTATTCTTTTAGCTTTATTAAAAGTCTAGAAAATAGAAATAAGTATAGAATGAGCTCAAAATAAACTTATATAATTTCAAGGCTCATATATATATATATATATAAACTATTGCTCTGTACATTTATATTGAGTATCTACTATATGATCACATCAAATTGATGCTCATGAGGTGTTTACTGTACATATTATTACATATATGTGTATTAAGGATAGCAACTTAGTCCCGTGTCATATGACACATTCCATTCTAACTCGGGGGATCCACACATTGTGATGAATACGACATAGGCGTGACAATAAAATTTAAAAAAATGAAAATAATGTTTATAACTTTTGTAGAAATAAAAATATATACATAAATATATAAATAAATAAGTAAGATAAAAAGATAAACAACAATGAAGATGGTTTATGATGGAAGGGGCTAGAAAATTATTGAAGACCCATTCCATCTCTGGGGATAATTTAGAATTTGCTTCAAACATAACAGTCCAAAACTGGGCTTGCACAGCCCATTAATAGTTTACTTTAGCAGATATTAGAAGATAATTGGGTTATCGTTTGGGTTTTAGCAATATGGCCCAAATAACTTGATAATTTTGTCGTTACTTTGGGCCGAGTCACTATAGCAGTTCATAATGCAAGTTGATCCAATTATAATGGGCTTTGTTTCTATTTGTGGGCTATGATGGGCTGAATTTAACTATTCATTTGAAATGTCTTAGGCCCGATTATTCCTATCAACTGCTATTTTGAGAATAGATACTCTAGTTTTGTTATAACAACCGCTTAATTACTCTTAAGAGTGAGTCTTGATTGCGGCACACCACACTCCATTTACAGTATTAAATGTTTACTTAAATTTAAGTATTACTATTTTTTTCAGATTATTATTAAATTAATAGTAATAGCTTTCAAGTAAACAATAATATATTTTAGTTAAATAAGTAATACTCCATTTCGTATTGCACGGTGAATGCATATAAACTTTTGCATACTTTTAATAGATTTATGAACTTATTTAGGATTACATAAATGATGCTAATAAACTGTTACTAAAAATATTCGAGGTTATTTAGTAAAATGTATAATAATCTTTTATATTAAAAAAATGTATAATAATCGATAACTTTGGATGTTATATACAAGATATTATGTGTTATAAACCTTTGAGATGAAACGTATAACAATCTATTATTTTGTAGTTTATTAAATATGAGAGTTTGTTGGGTACTAGTATTCATAAAATTCAATTCAAATCTAAAAAATGTGTTAAAAGCAAAAAGATATTGTGCCTACCTTGAGCCCCATCAATTTTGCGTTCAATTTTTGTTGCTAGGTGAGTAATACTTTTTAAATAAATTAATAATATTTTTTTTGAATAAATTATTAATATTACCCTATTATACCCTATTATCGAAAGCATTATTATTTAACCATAAATGACACTTTTGTATGCAAAAATATTATTATATAAGATATTATATCTTAAGTAAAAAGCCATACCTTTATAGTAAAAAGATATTATTGTTTAATTATAAATATTTTTTTTTTGTATCATTATAGAAGAGGAATACCGTGATCCGAACTTAAATCATTTGTACTGATTTAATTGTTCCACCGAAGAAAAAAGAAAGAGAGAAGAAATTACAAATTTCTCGTGTTTCTACTAGACATGCTAATTCGAATGTAATTTAATAATTAAATTGCACTTCTAACCGTTGTCTGTGTATGTATTATATGGGACCTTGTTTGCATTTGTAAATTGCACATGACAATTATATTAGACCTTGTATACATTTATGTTCCTAAGTATCCAATTTATGTTGGGTCCAACTCGATTGGGTAAAAAAAAACTATAAATATTATATATATATATATGATGAATGGTTTCCCCTCAAAGATGAGGATGCACATTTGATGAAGAACTGCTTACAGATAAGGTGTAGGCGGCTGTTTAGAATTATTGAGAACTCCTTCCGAGACCTGTGAAAATTAGTCGGAGGTGGTTCCAGCAAGAGGACTCCGACACTTAAGTTAGTGGCTGAACTTGTAATATTCAGGGAGAGAAATATATTCTATTTCTTGTAGCAATGTAACAATGTAATGAATCTCTTATTAAATGAGATATACCTTGCTTTTATACATTTGGGAGAAGGGCATTAATATCCTTTTACAAAAAAGGATGTCTGACAAATGACGACTATACTCAAACCCCGCAAAAAAGTAGGATTTGACACCTACTAGCAGGGATAATTATTGTAATATGCTCCTCTTGACAGATAAATCTATTAGTAGTACTAGCTTGGAAGAACTACCAAATTTTAGGGAATGATCAGAAATAGCGTTATAGTCCAACCCGATTACAGCAAATTGTTAAGCACATCCTTTCAATTCTACTCTACTTTGGAAAGTGACATAGGTAGAGGTGGCAATTCGGGCGGCCCGCATGGGCTGGGCGGGGCCTATGCAGACCAAGTGTTATGGTCGAGCTGGGCAACTAATTCAACGGGCCTATAAATTCATGGCCCAGCCTAGCCCACTTCGATTCGGTGGGCCAGCGGGCCAAAATGGTCCACCATCAAGTGGATCACAATTTCACAAATTTTTAATGCTACGTGACACATAGTTGCAAGTATTTAAACAATTTTTTTGTGCTATAAAATTGGCAACAATTTATAGTTATTGTACCTCTTAATTTTCATATCCTCGCACAAAAACAATGATAGAAATGAGTTTAACTTTAATTAATAAGGGTCTCAGCCATTCAACAACAAAATTTTAAAAAATAAAATAACGAACGGGCCGGCCCACGAGCCTGCGGTCCCAACAGGCCCGAGCCCGCCAAGCTCGTGAGTCGGAACGGGCCGAGCCATTTATGCCTGATTTTTTTCAGGCCTACTTTTTTGTGGCCCAACCCCCATAAGTGGCGGGTTTTTTCGAGTCAGGCCGGACTCAAATTGTCGGCTCTAGATATAGGAGGGCCTAAGACAAATATGATCTGCTCTGATTTGTTATGCTCTGGAAAGCATAGGAGGGCCTGGGACAGATCTAATTTGCTCTGCTCTGGAAAGCAACTTAGTTCTTCTTCGTTCTGATCAGCTCTATCTATGGGGTGTCTGGGTCACATCTGATGTTATTATGTCCTTTTATGCTTATTCTCTGATCAGCGCTACCATTACTTGGAGAGCTAATCTGAGCTCTTTAGCCATCCAGACTTTCAGTTTGATAGAGAATCATTTCTGACCTACTGATGGCCAGAATCTGGCCTGCCATATTTTAATAAATATAAATATAAATAATAATTATAATTATAAATTACCATTACACCCTCTAATTAAATTTGACTCCATAATATTTTCCTCCTTATTTCTTGGTTTCCCAACACGCTTCTTGAGCCTCACACTTACATATTTCAAGTTGTAATAATTATGTATATACATCAGCAAAGGAAAGAAGTAGATATAACTGAAAAGTCAACAATCCATTACTAACTTTCATTTAGAAGGTAATTCAATGGACAATCTAAATATAAACATAATTAGATCATCTTTCATACATGATATTTTTTGTTCCGATAGTGACCAAAATATATCCAACCATGATGATTCGTTGAACCATACACAAAGTACGTCGAGAGGTGAAACAAACGTAGTGGATTTTGAAATCAATAACACGTATTCATTGAAAAATATTAAGCTTGGTCCTCAACGAGGTATGATTTATTCAGACATTGAAGGGTTGTTTAGAGCTTACCAAGCACAAGAAGGTTTTTGTATTACAAAGAGAACAAATCGTAAAGTTGGTGATTTAGATTACAAATACTCGCTTATGGTGTGTGATAGGGCTCGACAAACAAAAACTAAATTAAATCCAAAAGAATAGGTTGTCTTGCTTGGATTAATACCATCAAGCAAGATAATGGAACTTAGATTGTTTAAAAAACAGTAGCATAACACAACCATTAACTATGTCCTGATATGTCGGTTTTAATGCTAGCTCATAGAAGTATGTCAATGAACATGAAATGACAATTAGAAGTGAACGACAATGCAGAATAAGGCCATGTAAGAACGTAAGATTAACTAAAGTTTCGGTTGGTGGCCGTCGTAATTTAAGGTGTCTTCCTAAAGACTATACGAACTACATAGAGAGTAGAAGGAGGTTGAGACTTGAATGTAGAGATGCAGGGCCTATTCGTAAGTTTTCCTTGAGGAAACAAAAGGACATGTACTTCTTCCACTTGATGGACATTGATGACGAGGGCAGGTTACGTAATGTGTTGTGGATTTATCCTCGAAGCAAAGCAACGTATGAAGAATTTCACGATGTATTGAGCTTTGATACAACATACCTCGTGAATAGATATAAGACGCATTTTGCAACAATGGTTGGTGTAAATCATCATGGCCAATCAATCTTGTTAGGATGTGCGTTGGTTAAACATGACGACGCTGAATATTTCAAGTGGCTTTTTTCGAACTGGTTGGAACCAATGGGTGGCATTCATCCTACATGTGTAATTACAGATCAATATGAGAGCATAAATATAGCCATTAGGTCATTGATTCCTAACACAATCCATCAATATTGCTTGTGGCATATCTTGTCTAAGCGGCCTCAAAAGTTCAAGTGGCTTCTGGAACTCAACAGAGCCATTATGAATTCAAAGGGATAGTTTATGATAGTATTATGGTTGAGACATTTTGAGTTGAAGTGGGATGAATTCTTGGAAAATCATCGACTTGAAAGTAATGATTAACTTCAAGATATGTTCAAGGAAAAAGAAAGTTCGGTGCTTGTTTATTTGAATCACATTTTTTGGGCTGATATGGTTTCCACTTAAAAAAGTGAGGGGATGCATGCTTATTTTGATGAATACATTCACTTGAGGTGTACATTCAAGCAATTTGTGGAATAGTATAAGGTAGCAACGACGGATAAGATTCATAAAGAGTTCATCGCTAATTATGGATCAAAAAGCAAAGTGACCAAGTGTTTGATATAATTTCCTTGGGAGAGACAGTTTCGAAGGGCATATACAAATAATATGTTCAGGAAAGTTCAAGATGAAACTACGCGTATGTTATATTGCCATATTGTGGAAGAAGAAATTGAAGAAAATCTTGCAGTTGAAAAATGCAAGGTGCTTGAGAGAAACATAGTTAATGACTTCTATGTGAAGGAGTTCACGTATACTATGGAGTATAGGCCTACTGGAGAATATCTTTTTTTGCAATTGGAAGAAATTTGAATTTACTGAAATCCTTTGTTATATTTTTAGAGTAAAGGGTAACAAAGATAAATTGTCTATTAATGAAAGGTACATGTTGGGTAGATGGAGGAAGGACGTGTATAGACAACATTCTAGTATATTTTTTGTTGGAGGTTATCCACACATGACAGATGATTACAAGAAGTTCCAAGAAGTGGAACGAATTTTCCAAGAGTGTATAGATGCTGCCATGGGTAGTGTGGGGAAGATGGATTTTATGAAAGAAAAGTTGTTTGAACTAAAGAATGATTTGCTTAACATGGGAGACACTATTAGTGTATCGGCAAAGACAAATGAGGATCAATTGTTTGGAGGTACCACATCATTGAATCTAGAAGTTGGTTGCCCTCGTGGAAGGCCCATGATCAATCGTTATGTTTCAACTATTGAAACAAATCATGGTCGAAGAGGTATGTGGAAGGCCCATGATCAATCGTTATGTTTCAACTACTGAAACAAATCATGGTCGAAGTGGTACAAGAGGAATGCATGGAAAGGATAATTCTGGATGAGGAAGGCGTGGTACGGGTAATTCTGGGCGAGGAAGGATGAGCTCAGTGTCTACGAATTCTCATTTTCTCATTTATATATTTAGAGTTGTTGGCAGACTTCTACTATTTTTGAATTTTTTTGTAAAGAGTTGTGTGTCTCATTATATATTCAGAGTTGTTGGCAGACTTTTACTATTTGTGAATTCATTAACATTTTGTAAAGAGTTGTGTGTGGAGAAGTGGAGATTTAATATTAATATGAGTGAGTAATTAAGAGAGCTAAATTTTGAGGGTATTTAATTAAAGAATTAGTTATCGTGCTAACAAACCGCACAAGTAAATATCTAATAAGAAGAACTTATGTTCTAATTTTTTGCCCAAATCACTCTAAGTAAACATGTAATATAAGAACAAATATGTATCCTATTGAACCTTATACCCTTCCATCGAAGTATACGCTCCAAAACTGTATTTACAATGAACAATAGGCTGGTTATTTTTTTCAAAACAACAATATTAACATTATTTCTTCCAGAACAATATGTTGTTTGAATAAAATTTAATTTCGATGCATTTTCTTGATATTTTGTACTTTATTTACAATAATAACGATTCCTCGCATATTATGTGCCTTTTTTTGCACAAAAAAATTACCATGAGCCAAATATATACTGTAAAATAAAACATAAATAGAAAAGGTTCTTACGCGTTACTCACCCGTCGTTTAAAATATTAATATATACATAATTTCTTCAAAACAAAACACAAAGACAACAAACAACAAAGGAAACCCTAATCTACCATAACATTCCCGCTCTTCTGATCGGTCCTCTAGGCATCCCCCATCCACCCTCTTCATGAGATAGACTATAAAATATTCATCTATTGCTGACGGTGTCCATTTTCTTAGTCCAGAAGAGAAGATCAAACGAAGCAAATGGAACTTCAATGGTTTGTAAGGAAACACGTAGAAAAAAATTGAAGGAAAAAATATAAAACACTAATAGTTGATCTTATGGAGTTTGTTCTTACCTAGGCAACCACACGTCCTCAACAGCGGCGACAAATGGCATTACGCACACCCCTCGAAAGATCCCAGTAAGCGAACATGAATTTAGCTCAACATCAATTGGATATATGTCATTCCCATTCCGAAAGTAGTCGAGAGGCGGCAACAATAATCCTTTGCAAGATAAAAGCATTTGAAACATCCACTCTCCTGTTGTAATGAACCAACATACGCAATAACGTTCTCTCCTCATCCTCTGATCATTGCCTTTGATTACGTATATCCAACAATTCGATATCAACCATTGCTTTTGCTTGATGGTTTAGGGTGTTTTGGAGAGAGAAAATAGGGAGAAGAAGAACATTTTTTTATATAAGCAGGGAACGTTAGTGACGACTTTAAATAGGCTCGATTGGTGAAGAAAAAGATTTGATCAATCTTGGAAGATATGTAATTAATGTTTGTGTGATGTTTAACCTTCCCATGCAGACAATGTCATAGTAAACGAAGAGTCGAAATGATTGTCTGAGAAGTCATTTGAACAGTAAAGAAGGGTTTCAGCCTCCCAAATGAATGAATGAACCTCCTAAATGAATGAATGAATCTAATGTCATATACTATACGTTGAAATATCATGAAACCATAAGTGATAAATTAATTAATGAATCTGTATAAATGTATTTTTAATTGATGTGCAAATACCATATATTATATCACATTAAATATTACTAAATTAGAAGGACATTCATAAATGATTTATTTATGTGCAAACTCTTTACTTAATGAATTAATGAATTGACAAAAATAACCTCCCAAATCCGTCTAGTCATATCACTAAATGAATTAATGAATGAATCTAATTAAATGTTTTCTTATCTGTAATTGATGTGCAAAAATAAATTAATTATCACTAAATGTTATTTATTTTCATGTAAAGATGTGCAAATTTATTTCATATACATATATAAATCACAAAATTATAAGAATAATCAACACAAAATTAATATATTTACATCCAACGGTTATAATACATTTTAATGCAAATATTTTAAACAAAAAACAATTAAAAACAACTACACTTTAGTCATCTCTATCTCCCCCATAAGTTGTTACTCTGTTCCCTCGATGGCTTACCAAGCCACCTATAATCGTAAACACAAAAGGAAAGATAAATCCAGTTCAAGTGCAGTGTGTACAACTCCCAAAATCAGATGAGATAGTCCAGCGGATGGAAAAGAGGTTCTTCAAACAGCTTAAACTGTTGCTTATACTTACTTTCCTAGAAAGATTAAAAAAAAACATAACTGAATTTAACAAATCATATAGAGATTTAAGCTAAACAAATAAATATTAAAACTAAAAGGATTTAACACATGAACGTGTTCGTTTACGTAGACACCCTCTGATGGTACAAATGAGTGGTGGTGACGGCATTGGTGAGCACGTCATGGTGGACACCAGGTCGTGCAATGAACCAGAGAAAGTCAACTTACCTATGGATTATGACTTGTAACTTTATTACTACATCTTTGGGGTGGATATAAGAACCATGAACAATAGAAAGTCTCCAAACAATACAGGGGATGATCCTCCGCATGTAGTAAGGATCGACGATGTTATGCCGCTGGCTACGCCGATGAATGAGTAAGACCAAATGTTGAGTTTCTTTAGTCGTCCAGTTTCTTAAACCAAACATATGGTGTTCTGGAATGGCATCCATTGTGCAAGAGTATTATGAGTGACTATTGAGATTTATGGAAAAAGAGGAGTGAACAATGACGCTCATAAATGATGATTTGATTGTGGTGAGTTGGAATCATTAATAATGATGGTTGAAGTGTTATCATATAATATACTCTTATTATATAGATTATCATATAATATAGTTTTATCATATGTATCATATACAATATTCTTATTATATAGATTATCATATAATATACTTTTATTATATAGAGTATCCTATAATATAGTGTTATCATATATATTATCATATAAAATATTCTTATTATATAGATTATCATATAAAATATTCTTATATAATATACTCTTAAATATAGTCTTATTATATAGATTATCATATAATATATTTTTATTATATATATTATCATAAAGGGGTAGTTTTATTAGTAAGTGCACCCTAATCAGTATACTAGTATCATGAGGCTGTAAACCTACAGAAGTGCTTAAATCATTACTAGATGGCAGATTTAACTCATAAATTGTGCATGAGTTGTATATTTACTTGAATAACAGTGCACATGAATTGAAAGGTTGTGGGATCTTCATTATAAATTGTGAACATCATCATGTTCAAGTACGTCACCATTTCAATAGAGGCACTTCAATACTTTCTTCTTAATCAATGTCTAATACACAAACAAAATCTCAAATCTCCAAGGAGTGGAGCGTTCCACTATCTCCAAGAAGTCTTCAATCTCTATTTAAACACAAGGAATCAACAAGATTTGATGAAGAAAGAGCTGGCGGAGCTGCTCAATAGGCTGGTGAAAGTTTGCGATGGTGAAGAACTGAGGAACATGATCCTCGAAGGAGAACCATTAGTTAAGGTCTATGAGATTTTTCTTGAAGCTCTGCAATCCATCGCCCAGAAACCGACAACAATTGCTACTAGTCCAAAAGAAGTGCCTGTTGTTGTCATTTAAGACTCCAGCTATAGTGCACTCTAAGTTGTTTAAATGTTGCAAAGATTTGTTTTAATGTTCTCCCTTTTGGTGCTCTAGTGCATATTCTCCCTTTTGTTGCTATAGTGCATGTTTCTTTTTATTTTTTTTATTTTTATATAATCGACTTTGTCAAAGTTCTAGTCCCTTATTTTACCACTCACATTTAGAATTAAATAGTGAATTTTCAAAACAAAATCTAAATGACAAAAAATACACATATTTAAGAAGATTAATATACACCATGTGACCATATATATTAAAAACATTAATTTACACCAGATATATTAAGAACATTAATTTACACCATAGATATATTAAAAACAATAATTTACACCAAATGTATTAAGAAAATTAATTTACCCATATATTATTAAATAAATTAATTAACAGACTTTTATTTTAAAATTGTATAAATTATTTCCGATATAGCTTTATATTATTTGTATTGAGTTCATGTTCTTTGGAATGGACTAATAATCTTATCTAAACCTTTATATGAGTTTATGAACTACAAGCAAACTGATCTTCAAAACAAATTTAATAGAAGAAAACTTCAATATATTCATGGAAAATAAATCATGCACACAATTAATATCGAATATAACAAAAAAATTCACTTTATAAACATAATTAAAATTAAAGCAATCAAACCAGAGATGCAACCAACCAAGAACAATTTAAAGTTTTTACATATGCGAATTTTCTTCGTGCAAGGAGGAGATCGAGAATCATTGTATTTTCCACTGCTCTTAGCCTCATCATTTGAATTCACATAAAAATCACATTCAAAACCAGCGTAGCTATCTTCAGGTTGTAAAGTAGTTGGTCGAAAATATGAATTATGTGCAAGAATAGCTTCATTCTCCATTTTATATGATGTATACAGGCTCTATTTAAATCAAAAACCATGAGGTGCACACTCTTGCCAACTACTATATATTTCGGCCCGCACCCCTTTGAAAACAATAGAATTTTTGTGGCCCCTTATTGTGATATCTCATCTCCATATATTTTTCGAATAAGAAGAAGAGAGCTGGTATTGGTTTAAATACAAATGAAAAGAAATTTTAACTTTAAACTATGAAGACGGATTGGTAATGAATTGTCATTAAAAAAATTCTTAGTAGTTGTAATTTGAAATCTTGAAAGTCTGAATCATTATTGATGATGAGAGAAAAACACACTTAAATTTTAAATTTAAATTGAATTACTTATTTCTGCTGGCCGAATTTTGACCACACATCTTTACCGAATATATATACACACAAATAATCTATAAATACTGCTCAATTTCATTAAAATTAGGATGGCCTCATTTCTAGAGTTCCACCAAGAGACAGGATAAGGGATAAGACCGTTGAATTTTTGGACGAATTGTGTACATTATATCTATATATATATATATATGTACATTCATAAATGCACAAAAATACGAATATGCGCATGTGTCTATTAGTACATGTTAATGCATTTCACTAAATTTAGTATGGACAAGATTATACTCTCTTCCTTCCCACCAACCAATAAAGAAAACATTAAAGATATTTTTTGTTCCAAAAAAAAATGTATTTAAGATGTCCAACTTAGTTGTTATATGAAATTTCAATAATATTTTTATGATAATTATATTTATGAGTCAAATATGATTGGACAATTCAAGATTAATAAATGAATAAAGAGAAATAATTAAAATTATAGTTTATAACAAATTGTAATTTTATTTGGCTAAATAAAAATGAAAAATTATTCATTATTTAAACATGACTTTTTTTTTTCTTTATTGTTTGGGACTGAGAGGTGATAACTAATAGTGAGTTTTATAAAGAGTTCAAAATTAAATCAACTAAATCGATACTTAATTCAAAATCTTTCATCAAAAGTTTGTTTGAATTTTTTTCGACAAAAATATTAAATAAATTTGAACATAATTTTATGAATGAAAAAAATTTTAAATTTAATTCAAGTTTGAGCACAATAATTGAAGTTCATTAAAATAGGTATAAAAATATCAAACTACTCAAAATCGACTCGATTTAATTCAAGTTCGTTCCATCCCGACTTAATCAATAATATTAAACAAGTTGTTCAAACATCATTTAAAAATCTAGATAATATTTCAAATATGAACAATAGTACGTTTAAGTCGTCTCAATTAATTCACAACTTTAGTTTCATATGAAGAATTAAATGAAACTCAGTTGATTGAACCAACCGTAACCTATACGAACGGGTGATCTACGATCAAATTCCAATGGTATCTCACCTCCGAGATTTACAATAATAATAATAATAAAAAAAGAGATAAAATAAAATAAAAAGGGAGGGGCATGCATGCTGTTACATGGGCCCTGTATCTGTGTAACCAGCTATTATTGCCGGGTGGATGAAATTCAGAAGGCAACTGGCGTGCCTGCCAGCCTCAGCAATCATAAAGTAAAACCAGGTTATTGTGATGAATCCAGACCTACTTTTATTGCAGCAACAATTTTGTTATACCCAGTGAAAGATCTATATAAACATGTCTGCAACTGTATGTATATGTTGAAGATGAATATTTATAACCTTAATTTCTTCAAAGTCAGTGGAGTATGCAGCAGATGAAAAGAGAGGGGCGGCAGGTCTCACATGTTTTTGGACATTTTGCTGAGGTTTTTGGTGAGGACAAATTTAATCACATCTTATCCCTTCACCCTCAAATCAAAACCTTCCTTTTGTTGGCTAGTGATGATTTGGGAGTTGGATTCTAAATAAGTGTGGGTGCCTCTCAACTTTAGTTGTATCTACCACTTTCTCCAAACAACAAATTAATTTTGACATTCAATATACATGTCTTACCTTTGAAAAAAAAAATATATGTTTCTCCTGTGTTAAAAATATTATTATTATTAAGTTTTTTTTTTTTTTTGTGATAAAAGTATTACTTCTTAATTGTAAATATATTAATCTTTGTGTTGAAAATATTAATGTTTAACTATAAAATATATTATTTTCTGTGTTGAAATACATTACTTCTTAATCATAAAAGTAATATTGCTTAACTATTATGATATTACTCTTATGTTGACATATATTACTATTTTAACGGTAAAAGGTGTTACTTTTCGTGTTGAAAGATACTACTTCTTAACCAAAAATGTATTATATTTTGTATTGAAAGATATTGTTGTTTAACTATAAATGTATTACCCACTTGTGTTACTAAAAGACATATTATTATTTAAATCTAAGAATATTACTATTTTTGTTGAAATGTATTAATTAATATTGCTTACCCATACATATATATTACTGTTTTGATTGTAGAGATTTTTTTTTTTTTTTTAAATTCTTTTTTAAAGGTTTTATTGATTAACCATAAAAGTTAGTTTACTTGTTAACATTGAAGTTATAACTTATTTATTTAAAATGTAACAATATTTTAATTTAATTTAAAAATATATACTATTAATTTATCATAAAAGTTTTACTTGTTTGATCTAAAATACATTACACAAATTTTCATAAAATTATAATTTTAGTGTTAATGATAAGTGATTATTATTTTGTTAATGGGGGTTTATGTAAGAAATTGAATATTGGGGGTACATTAATTTATGATATTATCAAATTTGTGGTAGTTGATATCTTGTTCTAATGGTAAGTTAAGTGCTCCATAAAATATACTGTGGTGTAGAGGCAAACAAAACATTGATTAGGCTTCTTGTCGCAGGTTCAAATCTCATTGTTTGTAAGAATTTCATTTTTTTGCTTTTTTCTCTCAATTTGATATATTATGAAAAAGTTGTCATATTTATTCCAAAAGCGGCTTGGCCTGCCTACTGCGGGTTCAAACTTCATAGTGTGCAGTTTGTGATTTTTTGGCGAATAGGATAGACTTAAATGTATAACTCATGTACGCACGTCTTCCATTTAAACAATAATACACTTATTTTGAATGGAGGATTACACCATACTTGATCCATTTTTCTATGACATTTGTGTATCTTGGACAGACTGCTGCTCTCATTACAAAGATTTGATGCCAATTACAATTGGTATGCTTTTCATACTATATTTATTTGTTTCCTACTTTATTGGTTAAGTCGAAATAATTATAAATTATTTGGAGAAGCTTGATTGCCTCTAGAGATTGTGACTTGAATTGGAACAGCCAACAAAAGTTGATGGAATGCCAAACATCAACTACTTAATCTAAGATTAATATCGATGTGTCGCAGGAGTGTTGGATTGAAATTTCTTGTGAGAGATGACCATAAGAGATGTACTTCACACTAAAATATGTTTTGTTATTTTATATTTTATTTTATTTCTTAACAAACAAATTCAGTAACACAACATAAATTTCTCGCTCGTCGCAAAACTAAAATAAATTTCACACATGTGTGAATAAAAAAAGAAATAAATTAATCTTGTACAAGGTTTCAGATGATGTAGGGTCATTGCCATGTAAATTACTTTTGTTCTCGAGAAAAAAGTTGAATATCACATCAGCTTTTATAAGACAATAAACCAACATTGTGGTGACACACCACACAAATCCCACTCCAAAAGAGTTGAACCAAATAAAATTTGTTAACATGTGAAAAAGAAAACTTGTTGTGTTTTGATCATCTACTACTTATTTGATGTCATTGTCTAAGGGACACACTATGACCCCAAATGGAGACTGAAATGCCTAAAATAACCCTACTTATTTCATTAACTAAATTAAGAGGTAGGAAAAAGCTAATAACTCGAAAACGAGAATGCTTCTGGAACTTATGAATGATTAAGGGACAATTAGGTCGGCAGCCACGCAATGTGTTTCACTACAACACCAGATTCCACCCAATGCATGTGATTGTACCTTAGCAGCTCCAGTACGAGTAGGGGCCATTTATGCAAGGACACTTGTCCTAATTATTTCCCATATGAAAATTATTCTAATGAATTATTTTTATATTACCAAATAAAATTATTTATGATAGTGAATTATAATTTTTTTTTCCTCTCTCCCATCAGTTGGAAAAACAGGTTGTATGAATCAATTTGTATAAACGTAGGGTCCTCCTACACCTACCTAATAGAGGCATTCATTTCCATGTGGAGTGTACAACAAATCATTAGCTCAAGAATTCAACAATTGCAGAGTTTTGTCAATTTTATTTCATATTTTACCAACTCTTCTGCTCTATTATAAATTGATATTTATTACTGATAAAATAAAATAAAATACGAGAAAAAATTAAATTTATATATAAGGTGAGGGTTGAAGGGGCAAGGACAATAGTAGCACAATCAGTTTGATGATCAGTAAATGCCCAGAAAACAGTGTAGTCCCCATTCTGCTGCTCTCAGCTGTAGGGTAGATGCAGGACAGAAAAATCAATAAAAGTCATATTTAAATGATTCCAAAAGTATGGGGAGGGTACTTAATATTTAATTCATATAAGGAAGGTTTATTTCTAAAATTATATTGGGCAGGTGATGTAGTAAGTTATATTGAAAATTCCAGCTTATATAATATGTCCTACTAATTTTCTTTTTCTTTTTTAAATGAAAAGTTCATATTGATATCTTATCAAAAAATTTAGTGCAATATCAGTATAAATAATACTACAATGAAATTTTAATTTACCAAAATTTATGTCGATACCTGTACAAATAACGTTTTATATCAAATTCATATTGCAAAAATATTTTTTGTTCCAAAAAAGTATATTTCAAAAGTCAAGATCAGTTAAAATTAAAAAATTATTTTATTCTTTACAAAAAAATTGATGTATGATACATAAGTGAATTCAACAAATAAAAAAAGTTGTATACGTGTAAATTTATAATTTTTAAAAAGTTGAAAAAATGAAATAAAAACTTGGAATGAAACCAAGTAGATGTATCCGGTTTTACTTCATTTGGATTGGAAATTTTTAAGAAGGAACATAAAATCTATAATAGCAAATCTCTATTGATTGTGTAGATCGATATTAATTTAAAAATCTATTACTTTTTTTTTTTTTAATTACAATGTCAAGGGAATTTGAATAAATTTATAATATTATATTTTCATCTCAAAATCTCGGGCCTAAATTAATTTGATTGGTCATTCATACACAAACCATCAAATCCTGAAGATTGGACTGGATTTAACATTAATTGAGATTCTATGGATTTAACATTAATTGAGATTCTTCTTACTTTCTGAAGATTGGACTGGATTTAACATTAATTGAGATTCTTCTGAAGATTGGACTGGATTTAACATTAATTGAGATTCTTACTATATTACTGTTAGTCATCACTAATTTGCAGCTGCTACTACTACAGTAACATAAGATTTATCATTCCCAATTATATGTTTTTTTACCCATTCAAGCTATTTAATGAAACAAATACTCTGTCATGAACGTTTGTAAATAGTGATGGATGAAATTAGTACATAATATTGTGTTTCCACATCCAAAAGAATGGATTGTTGGTAATAATAAACACTTCACAATTAATTGTCTCTATACAAATCCCATTCATGATTCTTATTTGAACATCTTAATTACCTAGAAGAAACAGTTTTGAAAGCTCTGGCAAATCCATTCATGGCGCCATAGCTCTTCGAACTGAACCCCAAACACCCCAACAATCCTTGCCTGTACGGCAAGAATGTCTTCTTCCTCATCTCCTCCGCCTGCGCCCTCTTTGCTGTATAATGAAGTTCATGTGCCGACGGTGAAATCCCCCTTCTTTTACCACCCTCCTTTCTGTTTACCGCCTTCTTTTTACCCTCTGCAACTTGCTCTTTCACCTTGCCGCCGCTGCCCGTTAATGGCGCCATTTTCTTATCCTTCACTGGCGAAAATGATATGGAGCCCCAGAACTTGTGCCCCTCGTTTCTTCCTTCGCTCTTGCTTCTGTACAGAAACTCCTTCAAGAAAACCCACCTCTTTGAACTCCTCCCCGCCGACGACGACCTCGACGGGCACGGCGTCGCCTCGTCTGACCCCTTTTCTTCTTCTGTATTGTCGGCGGCGTCGGTGGTTCCTGGAGATTTCTCGCCGTGGGTATTGCAGTCGTCGGCTTCCCAGTGGGACGACGTCGTTGGGCTTCGCATTGGCGACATGGATCTGGTCCTCCGGCGGAGGGATCCGGCGCGGAACTTCAACTCCCTGCCGCGGGCGAATGTTTGGTCATCCTCTACGACGTCGTCAGATTCGATCAGAGGGCCGAGAAGCTGAGGGCGCTGGAGGTGAGCTGAGAGTTTCATGGGTCGGATCTGGCCGTTGAAGAATAACTCGTCGGCGGAGGTCATGGATTCAGGGGAGGCGGCGGCAGTGGAAGGGAGCGTGGCGGAGAAATCGAACTCGAACGAGGTATTAGAGTCCGGGGGTGCGGCGGCGACGGCGGAAGGGTAGGATTTGAGAGCTGTTTTGGAGAGCACAAAATGCATGGGACTAGCAGGGGCACTGTAGTAAAATCCGGCGAGGGTGGTGCCGCGGCCGGGGCTGGAAGGAGCACTGACGTAGGGAGTGGAGCAGCAGCTGTCCATGTCGTCGGGAAATTCTTCTTCTACGGCGGCGGTGGCTGTGGGATTATCGAGATCTTCTTCCATTTTTCTTTAATTTTTGGGAAGAGGTGTAGAGTGTAGTGATACTTGTTTATAGTAAAAAATGATTCGGTTAAGAAATGGTGTATGAATGTAGAAATTTATATAGTCGAGCTCCCACGTGCTATGTCAATCAATGCTCCGCACCAAAAATTGTAATATTTCAATTTGCACTCTCAATATATTTTTATACCATATAATAATTTCGTACAAAGATAAATATGAATGTAATGATTTAAATAAAAAAGGGCATCTTAATTTAAACTCCTTTTATTTTTTACTCATGCCAAAGTCTGCATATCAAGAAATATTATTAGTTAAATTAAATACTACAATATCTTATTATTTCAAAATCCAATTATTTTATGATATATATATTTTAACCATTTGGACTAAATATATATATAAACAAAAATTAATACAAACATTGATAATAATTTCGTTAATGGGTTTATACACCATTATACTAGTTATTGAATTTAACACGATGCATTAAAGAAAATTATTTATTTGACATAATAAATAGAAATCTATAAGAACTTTAAAATAATAAATTTATTTTCCTATTAATTTAAAAATAGAGATTATTTTTGGTTCACAAAATACACAATACTTGATATTATATATATATATATATATATGACTTGTTTGAGATATTGCAAATGTATTTTTTTAAAAGTTTGTAATTTGCACTTAATATAGTACAACTGTGAAGTTTACAAATTTTGTAAGACTTTCTTACGTACAAAATTGTTGGTTGATCTAATTTTTTCATTATTCTTTTCAAATAAAAGAATTTTCAATTCCCCTTTTTTTGGTTATTATACATATAATTTGATCATGATTGAGAACACATTTCTTCAAAAGATGTCCAACATGAGAAATTGATTGACATTGACTATTGTTGATCATTATTGCATAAGAAACAATAAACGAGAACTATACTATTTCCTTTGAAACCTAAATGAAAGTTTAACATGATGGAGTTAAAGTCAACCTAGAAATCAACACTTTGTGCCTTGCAATTTGCTCCCAATGAGAACTTTTGCTTGACTAACATTACCGTCAAGAATTGACCCAAGCTATTACCATAATCGAAGTACCAACTTTCAAATTTGTCTCGTGGTTGGATACACCTGAACTTCTAATTGAAATATGATTTGCATGGTCTCATATGTTCTGCACTTTCCAGCAGTGAAGGAAGACTTATGGATTCAACAACTTCATTTGTAGGAGAAGGTAAGATGAATCATCAGTTGTTTTTCCAAATGATGGCTATGCGCCTTTTTAACAATATCTTCAATTGGATCGCCATTAATATCGAGCAATATGTCATCTAGAATGCAACTTCTCTTATGCGAGCCTCCAAGCATTCCACCACCTATTCTGGCATTATGCAAATAACTTAAATTCAGAACTATTGATCTAATCCTAGTTTCTAAAGCCTCGCGTTCTTTCTAAGTCAAATTACTTTGCAATCCCTCCACAAATCTAAAGAACTAATAATGGGATAAGTTATATCTTGCCTAGATACTTTTGGAATGATGGGTAAATATGTCAAAAGTCTCCACCCAAAACTATGACCTCCAAAAGTCATTGAAAAGCCACGTAGATTAACATCACTCATTATATATTTCAATGTTCTATTTAAAGGCTTAAAAATGTTTATGAACCATAGAAGCTTCATCCTATATTATGAGTTTGGATCTCACAATTAGTTGTGCAAGTGGTGTACCTTTATCTATATTGAAATGAGTATTCTTGGTCAACTTAAAAAGAATTTTAAATCGAGAACGAAGAATTCTTCCTCCTGGCAACAATATCGATGCTACTCCACTTGAAACATCATTTAGTACAATATTTTATTTTGATCTTATGGTTGTAGAAAGAATCCTCATATAAAGTTCTTACTAGTTCAATTGTAACCATATACAAAAAAAGATACAAGCTTTATTATTTTCGATTGAATCCATCATAGTGTTATAAATATGTAATTGTTCATCTGTCAGATTGCACATTATAGAATTATGCACTTAAAGCAGAGTTTTATGATCATATTGTAGTTCACCATGAATATATTTCTTTTGATAAAAGTTTGATTGTTGGACATTAGGAACATGCATGGATGATAATCTTTCAAACTTTTCCACATTTTCTCAACCAACTTATTGATTTCCAACAAAATAATACATTTTAATTCATCTTCACTCTATTACAACTCTAAGAACATAAAACTAAAGTATAAAATTATTTAAATAAGTACATTAAATACACCAACCATTTTGTGAGAAATGAATTGCATCACTGATAATTTTGGTGATCTTGGTATTCATTATATATAATGAACTTTACACTTGGTGTACAAGGAAATAGAATAAAAATATATACAAGGGATACAAAATAATAGAAATTAATACATAATCAAGCATAGTCAATACTATCCTTAATAAGAATAACAGAAGTTAATACAGAATTAAACTAGTCAATAATATCCTTAATATCCCCCTCAAGCTGTGTGAGGGGTGACAACCAACGTAAAGCTTGGACCGAAGAAACTCGAAAGATGGACGAGAGAGACTTTTCGTGAAAATATCCATGAGTTGAAGATGAGACGGGACAAATTGGGTAGAGAGCTTCCTGGCAGAGATGAGTTCGCACACAAAGTGACAATCGATGTCAATGTGCTTTTCCCGTTTGTGGGCCACAGGATTTTGACTTTAAAATATTGCACTTTTGTTATCTCATAGAAGGATAACAACTCACAAGGCAGTGCTCATAGCTCACGCAAGAGGTGCGTGAGCCAGACAATCTCTAAAGCTGCATTAGCAAGTGCCCTGTATTCTGATTCACAACTTAAACGGGCCACAGTGGACTACTTCTTTGCACTCCAAGAAAAAATATTACATCCCAAGAAGATAGAATAACCGTAAATGGAACAACGCATCTCCACACAACGAGCCCAATCAGCATCAGAGTACCCAATAATGGCAGAGTTAAGAAGAGAAAAAAATACAAACCAAAGTGGATAGTGCCCTTCACATAACGAAGAATGCGCTGAACAGCCAGAAAATGATCCTTTGTTGGTGATTGAAGAAACTGGCTAACCATATTTACAGCATACAATAAGTCTGGACGAGTAATGGTGAGTACTAGAGAGCGCCCACAAGAGCTTGATAGAGAGTTGGATCATGAAATGAGGGACCTGAATTGACAAAGGATTCCTTAGCAGCTAAGGGAGTAGCAACCAGCTTGGAGTCCAAGAGCTAAGAAAGCTCCAAAATATCACGGGCATACTTGGCTTAACCAACAAAAAAGACCTGTGAAAGTATATGAAACTACGAGCCCAAGAAAGTAGTTAAGTTTTCCAAGGTTTGTGACAGCAAATTCAAAGTGAGTACGATCAATAAACCGTCGGAGCAAACTAGGGTCATTGCCAGTAACAATAATATTATCTACATAAAGCACTAGATAAATAATAGAGGTACCTTAATGTAAATAAAATAACGACGAGTCAGATCGACTGGGAAGGAAACCAAGACTTAATAGGTACGAACTGAAGCGTTGGAACCAGGCCAAAAGGGCTTCACGAAGACCATAAAGCGCCTTCTTCAAACGACATACATGATCAGGAAATCGAGGATCCACAAAACTGGAAGGTTGAGCCATGAAAACTGGTTTCTGCAAAATTCCATTCAGGAAAGCATTTTTTATTTCCAACTATTGAAGGGACCAGCCGTGGTGGACAGAGAGAGCCAAAATAACCCAAACAATAGCAGCCTTAACAACACAGGACTGAAGGTATGACCAAAATCCAAGCCAAGAAACTGAGTGAATCCCTGAGCGACCAATCGAGCTATATGATGCTCAAAAGAACCATCCGAGCAAAATTTTGTTCGAAAAATCCACTTTGAACCAACAATATTCGTGTTAGAGGGACGCGGGACCAAATCCCATGTAGAATTTGACTGTAGTGCATCAATTTTGAGTTGCATGGCGGAGAGCCAAGCAGGAGACTTCATGGCAGTCCGAAATCCTTAAGGCTCAGAGGCAACAGTCAGAGCAGACAATAAATGTGTAGTTGCAATATTAACTGGGTATTTAGTTTTGAAGATCCCCAATTTGGCCCGCGTCTGCATGGATGAGAAGGCCCCAGAGGCACGGGGGCCGATAGAGGAGAGGAACTCGGAGGGTCTAAAGTAGGAGGCAGCGCAAGTGGAGGAAGAGACTCTAGAGGGGACAAACAAATACAACAAGGGTCATGCGGTACCGATGAATGAGCACAGGTGGCGGTACCGATGGAAAAACAAGCAGCGAAGGACCATTCTCTAAAAAACAAGAAACATCTTACAAGGATGAAGATTGTAATGGAGATGAACTGGAGAACAAAAAGCACAACTCATCAAATCGGCCATGGTGAGTGATGAACACATGCCCAGAATCAAGATCGAGACACCCAAAACCCTTGTAAAAACTGTTGTACCCTATAAATACACAAGGGCGACTACGAGGCAGAAGTTTATTAGCAAAATAGTCATGAAGATAAGGAAACACATGACAATCAAATGGCTTAAAGTTAGCATAATTCGGCACAACATCAAACAAGATTTGAAATAGTGATTTGTTCAACAAGACAAGGGTGGGAATCCAATTAATGATGAAAACAACAGTAGCAAATGTATCAAACCTATAGCAGGCAGATACATGAGCATGAAACATCATAGATAAATCCGATTAAAAAATGTGACGACACTTGCGCTTGGTACGACCATTTTGCTATGGCGTATATGGACAAGAAATCTGATGTTGAATGCCATGCAAATCAAAATAGGAATGCATGCGAGAGTTAACAAATTATGTTCCTCCATCACTCTGGAAAACCTTGAGAGAACTAGAAAACTGGTTGCTAGCAAACTTATGAAATCGAACAAAAACATCAAACACTTCATATTTCACATGTAATGGATAAATCCACAAAAATCATGAAAAATCATCAATAAATACCACATAGTAGCGATAACCCTCAACTGAGGTAACAGGTGTCGGACCCCACAAATCACAATGAACTAAATCAAACATTTTATTAGCACGTTTTTCATTTAGATTAAAAGGCAAACGTTTGCTTTAACCAATTGACATGAAGTGCATAGATTAGGAATATGTAAAATAGACGTAATCGACAAATGTCCTAACTGATTTAGAGTAGAAATAGTAGAGAAAGGGACATGTCCCAATCTCAAGTGCCATAAATCAAAAAAAGCCTTCAGACCAACAGAGCAAAGAGCAACAACTAGTGCAGGATTCCCTCGTTCCAATACATACAACCCCTTATCACAGCGCCCTCAAGCCAGAATATGCTTGATCACTTGATTCTGAATTTCAATGGTCTTATCAGAAAAAACAACATTGATAGGATAATTCTTTGTGAGTTTGCTAATAGATAATACATTCTTAGATAAATCAGGCACCACCAACACGTTAAGTAATCAGACATCAGAATTTAAAGTATGATTGCCAACATGAGAAATTAACAAAGATTGGCCATTTCTCACAACCACACGATTCTTACCAGAATAGGATGAAATAGAGTCCAAAGAGAAGTCCTGAGGTGTCATGTGGGCAGAAGCGCCTGAGTTAACGTACAAATCAGATGTAGGAGCAGAAATGTTGCATGAAGCATTAAAGGCTTAAGCAAGCTGCACTGTGGAAGGAATAGAAGCTCGAAGCTGCAGATATTGGGAACATTTATCGGCACAATGATATCCATGACAAATATGACGACAAGGAACGTAAGGTCTACAACCTCCACTACCACCGGAAGATCCACCACCATGGCCAGCGGAGGAATGTTCAGATCGGCTACCCTGATGAGTACCATTATTTACACGATTACCATGGTGCTGAAAATAATTACCATGACTACCTTGGGGCTGACCTCCGGTGTTACATTGCTACCGGTCAGTAGCAAGAAAAAAGGCAGGCGGTGATGGAGCAGTCTCAACTACACTAGTGAAGATATCAAACTGTTGCATCTGATGCAGCAGATCGCAAAAGAACGGCGTGAGAACAACAACTCCTCGTGTAATTGATTGGCACAAGAGGTAGATGAATGGGAAATGTTGGTTTAAGAGCAATCCATGTTGCAGGGGACGTTGTACAACCCATAACCTTTGCCATGGATTCCTCAATTAATGTGGAGAAGATCACACTGAGGATTCTGGTATCCTTCGTGCACCATGATGCGTAGGAAGGATTGGGAGTGTCGATGCCGGCCATGGAGATAGTAGGTGGCGGCGCATCCGAGGAGCCATCGACAAAACATAACAAATCAAAACTTGAGAGGGCTACATACATCTGTTGACGCCATAGCAAGTAGTTAGATGAGGACAACTTCAGCGAAATCAGATGATGGAGAGATGTGACAGGAACGGGTTCAGGGGTACGTAGTAGAGCAGCCATGATAGAGATGGAAGAGAGAAAGATCGGAAGGGACGAGTAAGATCATCTAATATGGAGCCGTGAGGGTAGTTAGGATTTAGGCATGAAGAAAGACTAGGGTTTAATGGTGAAATGCTGATACCATGTGATAAAAGGAATTGTATCACCGATAATTTTGGTGATCTTGGTATTCACTTATATATAATGAAGTTTACACTTGGTGTACAAGGAAATAAAACAAAAAGATATACAAGAGATACAGAATAATAGAAATTAATACAGAATCAAGCATAGTCAATATTATTCTTAATAAAAATAATAAAAATTAATAGGAAATCAAGCCTAGTCAATACTATCCTTACTACATTTGGTAACTATTATATTTGAAAAATAAAATAAATCAATTAATATCTTCATTTCTTAAATGATTATGTTGTAGTAAAAAAATGTGTTCAATAAATATATACATCTATCCCTTATTTCATCAGGTCAACTTATGCAAATTAATGAAAGAAATATCACAAAAAATTCTATGAAAGAATGGCCAAATGTTCAATTACTTGCTTCATCGATCCCATCAATACACTTTATATCGTTTTCATGTAACCCTGAAGAATAACATGTATCACCATATGAATTATACTGAATTTTTTTAGGTTTCATCACTGTTGGCACAGACTTGTTCCAACTGGAATGTCTTCAAGAAAATTATGAAACTATTCTGCTTCTTTTGCAACTTTATCCAAAGCTATGAGCTTTGATTTTATGGTGGACCGGGCTATACATGTTTGTTTAGTCGATCTCTATGACACTGTTGCACTCCCAATGGTGAACACATATCCACTAGTGGAGAAGGAGTTTTTGGTGTCTGATATCCAATTTGCATCACAACCCCTTCAAGTACAGATGGATATATCGTATAGTTCAACCCATAATTAAGGGTGTACTTCAAGTATCTTAAAATCCTTATTTTCGTTACTTGGATTGCTCGTAAACCTACTCAATTCTTACTCAAGTGCACATTGAGTTCTATGAGTGTCTTTGCCGGTGGACCAACAGTATACTCGAATACTGCACAACAGTATTGAAGTCATATTTTTTAAAAGAATTTTTTTTTTATTTAAAAGTTATAAACAAGGTATGCGAAAATTAAGATTTTTTTTTTTTATTAGAGATATCTACAACCAGTATAAGATTTGGTCAAACACATTTCATATCGACAATATTATAACTTACAAAAGAGTAAAAAGAAATAAAATTTTGAAGTGTCATTGAACAAAAAATGAAAATAAAAACAATAATATTTTATTATATAGATATATATATATATTGTGTATATGATGCATATTACATCATATTTACAATAATAAATTTGCACAAAATTTGAATTTTGTCGCTCATGAAATATCACCGAATATCAGTAATTAATATATTTTGTAGTACACGTTTTCTTTTTGTCGCTAAAGTTAATAGATTTTGTAAACATATTAATATATTTTTAATTATACACCAACAAATCTATTTCAAATATGAATATTATTTTATAATTTAAAAAATTTCAGATTTTCCAAACATATCTAGTGTATATCCAAATTTTATTGAATAAAATTAATAATATATATATATATGCAAAAATAAAAACCACATTTAAGCGAAAAAATAAAACTGAAAAAAGTTATTTTACTTATATATATATATACATATATATAGATATGAAATTATCTGTAGAATAAAAGTAAGATTAAACAATAAAATTTATTTAATAATCTTATTATAAGAAATTATTTAACTAATTTTTACCATCCGAGTCAATATAAATAGTCCAGTTCACAATAAAAAATTAAATTTAACCCAAAAAACAAATAATTACATAATTGTATTTTTGTAATCTAATATCTTATTTTAATATATGTAATATGAGGTGATATCAAGGATTATGAAAAGAATATTAATATGTTATATATATATATATATATATATATATAAACGGATTATGAGAAAATAAGTTATTTGCAGTTTGAAAAATTGGTAAATATTTTTTATGTAAAAAATCGATCGATGTGACAGCACAACTATGATGAAGTGATGAACAATCATATTAATTGCAACTACAAAATAGTCCATCACATAGGAATGACAATGAGGTGAGTATAGTTTTCCCCATTATGCGCCCCACAAGACACCCCACATCTATCTGTCTACCTGTTGAGTTCAGTTACTTTGTTCAATATTTTTTTTTTTTACTTTATATTTTTTTCTCATTCTTGTCAATATTCTTTAATATATTTAAAATTGAAATATAGCTGGAACAAGTAAATAAATAAGAACATAATTAAAATTGGGAGAAGAGAATTGAGACCAGGTGGGTTCTGGAAGTGTGGGGCAATGGGAGTCGGGCAAAATGAGAGAGTAAAATATAGAGTAAATGTTAAAGTAAATTAGTAAGTTATAATGATTGAAGTATTATTATTATTATAATAAATTTATTCTATAAAAAAGTTAATATGTGTAATATATATAGGCATGCACCCGTTTTGAAATCATTAATGCTCATTCGATCGAATTTTTATTTGTCCAAACAAAGCAGAAAAAGTTAAAGGTGACAAAATTGATCTAGCTCAATGGATCGGCCTGACAAGCCCTATATTTAGTTGGATCTAACTATATAATTTTAGGTTCAAAATATTATTTTGTTTATTGGGCCTGACCCAATGTCGTCATGGGCCAGCCCGTTGAATTTAATATACTTTAAGGGTGTTGAGTTAGATTGGAGCTCAAGAGTTAGTTGCTTGATGAAATTTCAGGTTGAATCGGATCATCAACTTGCAGGCTTGGGTCGAACTGAATTTAAATTTAAATTCAAATTTAAATTTAATTTATTCATTTATTCAGAATTAGGCCGGAAATGAAAAAAATTATATATTTTTTTGTTATGGCTTTAGTACATTTATAAATATGATTTAGTGGAAATAAATCCAACAAAGTCAAAAAAATGAAATAAGATTATACCAAGATAAAAGCAAAAATAAAGAATAAACAACAAAAAAAGCGCGAAAACACGGTGCGGTGCAGGTGAGGAGGTGGAGCCCCCCCTGTCTTTAAATGGCATTGACCCATATTCCCTGCCTCTTCACCTTTTCAATTCTTTTCATGCTAATTTTTTTAATTTGTTTTTTCATATCGAAAGCTACACAACATTTGTCTGGGGAATTGTAAAATTCTTAATTACGGAAAGTCAATTATAGCCTCAGGTTTCATTGATTAACTTCTCATCCATTTATTATGCTTTACTAAACTTTTTAAATTTCAGATATTCTTTTACCAAATCCATTATATATATTGTTATAACAGGAACGATTATTGATCCTTTTTGTCTATAAATGAGATGCATTTAGCTGGATTCATCTAGAAGAATCAATTCAAATACAGATGGCACAAAAATATTTATAACTCCTTCAATATTTTACATGTATCAAAATGTATACGACCATTAAGATCTATCTAGGAGAATAGTCACAATTGTTTTCTTTATATGTGTCTTGCATAATTAATTATTGAAACATATCTTTCACTTTCTCTCTCCTATTTTATTTTTTACTAAAATTTAAATAATTTTTTTTTTGTTTTAAATCTGTTTTTAACATTAATGTATATTTTTTTATAATTATTAATTTGACACTAATATTATATATATTAAAATAAATAATGATATTTAAAGTATGAAATATAATTTTTATGGATGAAATATATTTTCTTAAGTAAAATTTTGATATATGTGTTTGTTTTAAATAAATAGTATATTCATTTTATATGAATTTAATCTTTAAAATATAAAAAATTATAAAAATAAAAATATTATACTATTAATTTATTTAATATTATAATATTTTAAACCTCAATATTTAGTATGTTCAAATATTTATATTTAGTTCGAGGATAATAACAAATTTACTTCAAAAGATCGTATAATTTATTATTTAATAAACAAAAATACAAAATTTAATTTAATATAACAAACTATATTCAAGTTGAAATATTTATATAAATATAATTGATATAAAATAATAAGTTATGCATATTTTTATTATTATAATAACAACAACAACAACAATAATAATAATCTTCGCTATTTTATTTCACTAATATACGACTTGCAAGTGCACGAGCAATTTATAGTAAATTATAGTGAGATCAGGTATCTTATCCACATGACTGTCTATAGTAAAATCAACTAAGTAATCATCTATAATATTATCCTTTATCGTAGGAATTGAATATTGAGATTGATTTTATAAACTAAAATAAAACAAATAAAGAGTAGAAATCAAGATAACAAATCAACATCAATTAACCAAGACGATTCAAAGATTAAATGGATTTTAGGGACATGTATTTATATGGTTCATATGAGTTCCTTTAATGTATCAAATCATCTTTAATTCCTATATTCGTAAGAGAATCACTAATATAATTGGATCATCTCTCTCGAGTTAGATCCAAAAGTAGATTAGACCTCATTGATCATCTCTCGATATCACAGTATTATCTAACTCCCAATTGTTCTTAGGATTTATTCTCATTATAAGACATCAATTTTGTTATACATTCATAATCCGTTAATCAATTACTCCCTCTTGGGTTATAATTAATTAACTATACATATGCAATTATTCGCCACACAATTTCATACGACATTCAAATAAAGGAAGCATAAGCGAATATAGAAAATAATATCATTAAGGCAATATATTGATAATCATGGCTAACATATATGAATAAACAAAAAAAGAGGACCCGCGACCTCATAGAAATCTCCTACCATGAGGCTAGCTAACCAATTTATGTAGAATTTGAAACTCTATTATCTTATATCAATATATTGAGCAGGCTTAGAAAAATATTAAAATACCACTCATCTATTTTAATTGTTTGAATCATTTACAATTACTTTATAATATAGATAAATTACAATTGTAAACACTAATAAAAATAAAATTTTATATTTTTCTTAAAATTCAATATAATTAAAAATAAAATTATTTACATAAAAAAATTAATATACTTATTACTTTGTGAATTTATATTTTGTCGGTATGTATAAAAATTCATTCCTATAAATTATTATCTGTTAAAATTCAAAACTTCAAACGTTATGATAGAATTTTCTTTAACTAAACAAATAATATTATTACATTTAAATAATATCACTTTAGCTTTTAGCATTATTACTCATTTTCTTAAAATATATTAATTTAAAACTAATATTAAAATATAAAATGATTAATTGTTTGAAAATTAAAATTTTAGTAAGTATTCTAAAAATTTATTAGGTAATATTTATTTATTTACTGTAAATAGATGATAAATTTTATTTTTTTCTTTGTTTGAAAATTCACATATTTATATATGTGTATTGAACTAAAAAAATTGTTCAAAATCTTACTACTTATTTTTTTTAAAGAACAAACACATGATTATTTATATTGATATACTTATTAGTTGTGAATTTATTTATATTATTTGTTGATAGTTATTAAAATACCTTTTATAAATTATTATTCCTTAAAATTCTAAACTTCACACGTTGTGATAGAATTTTTTAATTGAACAAATAAATATTATTACATTTAAATAATATTACTTTATATTTTAATAGTATTACTCATTTTGTTAAACTATATTAATTTAAAACTAATATTAAAATATAAAATGATTAATTGTATTAAAAATTAAAATTTTAGTAAGTTTTCTAAGAAGTTATTAGGTAATATTTACTTATTTACTATAAATAGATGATAAAAATTTCTTTTAGACTACTTTGTTATTATATTAGTATAGATTCAATTCAAATTAAACTACAAAATTGTTCAATATTACTTGTTTAACTGAAAGGTATTATTTGTTCAGCTAAAAAGTATTATTGTGTTAACTAAAAAGTATTTCTCGTAATATTTATTTATTCAGTGTAAATCGATGATACATTATGATGTATTACTATTTTTTTCAATTTAACAAATAAGTAGTAATACCTTTTGAATAATAAGGTAATACCTTTTGAATAAGAAAGTAATACTTTTTCAATAAGAAAGTAATACTCGTAATATTCGACAAAAGATACAATCCTAGACATCTTGGGATTAACAAATACACATTATTCCCCCCACTATAAAATATTTCTTAGAATTTAACAAGGAGTAATGTATTTATTTCTTTTAAAAAAATAAGAAGTAATACATTTTGAATAGAAAATAATACATTTTGAATACGAAGGTAATACATTTTCAATAAGGAAGTAAAACTGATAATATTCGACAAAAGCAATAATCCTACATCTTCTGATTAACAAATAGACATTATTCCCTCCACTATAAAATATTTCCTAGAAATTAAAAAGTAGTCATGTGCTTGTTTCTTTAAAAAAAAAAAAAGTAGTAATACATTTTGAATAAGAAGATAATATCTTTTGAATAAGAAAGTAATACATTTTCAATAAGAACGTAATACTGTTAATATTCGATAAAAGCAAGAATCCTAGTGATTTTAGATTAACAAATACATATCATTCCTCCACTATAAAATATATCATAAAATTCAACAAGCAGTTGTGTTTTTTTTTTTTAATAAGTAGCAATACCTTTTGAATCAGAAAGTAATACCTTTTGAATAAGAAAGTAATAAATTTTCAATAAGAAAGTAATATTGTCAATATTTGACAAAAGCGAGAATCCTAGACATTTTTAGATTAACTAATACACGTCATTCGCCACTATAAAATATCATAGAATTTAACAGGCAGTCGTGTATTTGTTTGTTTTTTTTAAATAGTAGTAATATCTTTTGAATAAGAAAGTAGTGCCTTTTTTTAATAAAAAAGTAATACCTTTCAATAAGAAAGTAATACTGTTAATATTTGAAAAAAGCGATAATCCCATACATCTTCAGATCAACAAATACACACATCATGCCCCACATAAAATATACTCTGAAATTTAACAAGCAGTCATGTATTTGTTTCTTTTAAGAAATAAGTAATAACATTGAGCATTTTTTTTTTGGTTCAATTTCTAAACACATATGTAAATATGTGATTTTTCAAACAAAGAAAAAAGTAAATTAATTAATTAGGATTTCATTCATATTTTAAAATAATTTATCTACTAATTTAATAAATATTCTAATACATATTTTTATGGAGACATCAAAATTAATTTGAAATTAATTTCACAATTTAATTCTACAAATTAATCTATTAGGATGTAATGATATTTTATTTTGTTTGTATATTATAAATATAATATTAATTTTTAAATTTAATTAAAAAATTAATTTTACTTTCAAATTAATATATTTTTAGAAAATGAGTAATATTATTAAAAAATAAAGTAATATTATTTAAATGTAATAATATTATTTCTTTAGCTAAATTATTTTTATCACAATGTGTGAAGTTTATACTTTTAAGAGATAATAATTTATAGGAATGAATTTTTATACCTATCAACAAAATATATAAATAAATTTACAAACTAGTAAAATCATTTTTTATGTAAATAATTTTATTTTTAAATATATTGAATTTTATTTCTATTAGTGATTACAATTACAATCTATCTATATTGTATAATAATTATAAACAATTCAAAAAATTAAATAATTTTGTGGTATTTTAATATTTTTATAAGCCAACCCAATTTATTAATACAACATAATAGAGTTACAAAGTTATTATAATTGGTAAGGCTAGCCTCTGTTTCAAACACAGGCCCCTCAACTTACGGAGGGACCACATGCCAATTGGACTGCAAGATCAATTAGTTTAATTTGTCAACTATTTAATATAAATAAAATAAATAACGTAAAAAGGAAAAAGACCCTCGGTTTTTACAATTTAATTTAAAGAGATGTTACTGTAATAACTACTATGTTCTCACGTGCGATGTATAAATATATTATAATATTATTAAATTTCAGAAATACATAAAATTAATATTTTTAAAATATAAATATATATAATTATGTTCAATAATTTATATATGTACCATGCTTATAATAAAAATATAAATATGATATATAAAATTATATGTGAATGCTAATTAATTTTATTTATAAAATACAATTATTAAATTATCAAATATATAGTATTTTCTTTTAAAATCAAGAAAATTGAATAAAATTTGGTATATCAATATGAACATTTTTTATTATTATATATAACATCGAATCTGCCATAAGTTCATAATTGATTTGTTAAAATCAAGTAATTATTAAGATATATGAATTTTTTATTTATTTTTTATAAAATTAGTAACATTATCAATATTAATAAATAAAAATATAAAAAATTAAAATAAATGTTTATTGGTTAGCACTATAACAATATTTCCTAAAAAAATGTTTTTTCATTTGTGAAAAGAAAAATACGCGGAAAAAATAATAATAACAAATATAGAAACAGTCAGTTTACTATTTTATATATATATATATTAAATTACATTTTTTATTATATGTATATTCAATATCATGTTAGATACAAAATAAACTATGTTCTTAGAACAGTTATACAAAATTGTAATTCTTAGAGCAATTAAAATAATTTCTCGAAAATAATAGACAAAATGCATATCAAGGTCCTTCAACTATTTATGAATATTTGAAAAGGTTCTTAGACATATTAAAATGTTTGAAAAGTTCTTAAATTATGAACTGTGCAAGTCCCAGAGTGTTTGTTTACACTAAAAATATTTATTATAGAAGAACTTAGGCATAACATTTTTCATAGTTAAGGTAACTTTTCAAATTTTAGTTAATAATTTAAGAATTATTTCAAATATTTATAAATAACTCAATGACTTTCTTAAAAATTTGTGCATAGTTTAGGTACGTTTTCAAATAATTCTATAATTCAGAAATCTTAAAAATATTTATGAATAGTTTAAGAATCTTAAAGATACATTTTGCCAAAATAATATGAAATCTGTGTGGATAAACGAGTTAGCATATTTCAAATGATATTATGATTTTCGCAAATTACAAGCAGTGCTAATATTTTAAAATAATAATATCAAATATTATTTATTAGTAATAATAGTGATTTTAATAATAATAATTATAAATTGAAAAGACCTCAAGGCGGGGAGTAGGTGCACTAGAAGTAGGATATTCGTAACCCTTTAACATAGGATTCAGACGGGCAGGGACAGGGCGGGGCAGCCTTGTTCATAATTAATTAATCATTGGTTTAATAGAATACTTCTTTTATTGTTACCTTATAACTAAGTGTCCAAATTTCCTTTAGAAAAGGGATTAGTTAAATTAGTTGTCAGTGTACCTCCAATCAACACCTTACTTTTTTAATCTTTGCGTATACTCAGCACTTTAGAATTTTTATTTTTTCTAATATAGGAACTCAAACTTTATATTTTGTTAAAATTGAAAGAAGTATTTATAAATGTAATGGTGGATGAATGAAACTACAAATATTTTGATGAAATTATAAGTATAATATAAATTACTTAAAGATGAATGACATACAAAAGAACCAAAATCAAATACTTGATTCATAGGTTGCATTTGCTATGCAAGGATTTAGATTTATTGGCTTTCAATCCGCCAAGGAGTGCATTTTAATTTCATCAAAATATCAAATAGAAAATTAATTTTAACTTAAAATGAAGGATTTTAAAGTTGATGGTAATCTGAACTGTTGAATTGTATAAAAAATTAAAGATAAAAGACTTCTGACACGTGAAAAGATAACAACTATTCAATTATAATATAAGATTATAATATAAGGATTAGTTGTCGAATAAATAAGGACCAAGTTAGATTTGAGAAAACCGGTTAAACCAAAGAAGATGAGGAAGAGAAATAAAGCTAAGAACATTTACAAGATGGCACTTCATACACCACGCATCCTGTAAAAATGTGAAGAGGCCCATACCCACTCCACCCTCCCCCCCAAACCCCAATTCATTTTAGTAGGGAAAGAAATCTCTTATATTATTGATTTTCGAGTACACTTACATAATTGATCATATAAACTTACACAATTGAAATTTAAATGATTGACTTTCATGTAAACTTACACAATTGAAACTTAAATGATTGACTTTCATGTAAACTTAAACAATTTGTTATATAAACTTACACAATTGGTTGTACATCTGCACAGTAAAGGTATTTTAAAAACTGTGTTAAAAAATTTCCTTACAAATTTTGGTAATAGAAAGCTCCTTATCCTCTAAGTGGGCACAGCATGAATCTAGGCTTACCAACAAGGATAGCATAGAATTTCAAGGTAATCAATTTGGTAAAGACCATAAATTCAAGATCATCGTACTAAGAAATGTAAGAAAATGAGAGTGCAATCCCATTATGTCAATTGGACCCAGAATACAATGGTATGACCAGACTTATCATGCTTCTTCAATTTGGGCTTCAATGATTTGTCATAATTCTTGACACAAAAACCATAAGTCAGAAAGAATCATAGAATCAAGAGTAGCCATCAACTTCCCAAATCAGCCACACAACTAACTAATTTTAGAACAAGAACTCATCAATCAATTCATCTACTAGAGAAGTTAGAATTCTATCTGCTACATCTATACCTTCTTCAAACGCCTCAATTTCAAAATCTATCCATTTCCCGCTCTTCGAGCTCATATCCTTGTCAACAAGCTCATCCACCATCAACTCCTCAGTATTTTTCAAGTTTGATATTTCTCTATACAAGTCATCGGCTAGCCATTGTCTTCGATTCATTGCTGTCATCTGCTTGGCCCAGAATTTGCAACCACTAGCAAGAAGAGGCCCACATCTCACTTCCAAGCTTTCACATACACAGTCAAACAATACCCTACGTTCCAGCACATGCTCTTCCATGACTTTGTACGAATCCATTTTTTGATTCTCTAGCTGATCAAAGAGGTCAGGAGCAATGATTCTGTGGGCTTGGCCCAGAGAAAACTCTTCCAATAGCAATTCGGTGTGCTTAAATATATCTCCGATATATTTTAGTTCCCAGTTAGAAGAATCTTTTGAATCTGTTGCATATAAGGTGGATGAAACAGTTTCGGATATAGTTCCAACAGAGAGTGATGAAGCAGTATCTGATATCTCCATTTCACCTTCTGGTAGGTGCAATTTCCTAGTAGAGCTGCTATTCACCCCTTCAATGGATTCAAGTGACAAACATGCCAAGCGACCTGGAATGTCAGTATATCAATGAGAATCTGAATACATAACCTAAGTGCAATTATTCTCTACTTCACTATAACTTAACTTAAGCATGGCCAACCAAACCCTTTTAGGTAAAAACATTAATGTCCATAATCTATTTGAGGGAGTCAAACTCAGTCAATGAAGCCCATGAGATTACTAACCGTTCCAGCTCTTGGCACATGATGCAGAGATTATATTTATCAATTTTTAATCACATAAGTTTTAAACTAACATCAGCTGCACTTTGTTTTCATTGGACATGATTGTGGACGTGTTGCCAAGTGTACAGCATTAAAGCTTCTGGCCCAAGGTTACCATCAGATAATATTTTCTTGAAATTCAAACCCAGTAACACAATTTTTAATAAAATCAAGTTCATTTCCAAGAGAAAATGAATCTAAAGAATGAATGGAGGATGATTGGTATTTTACCATCAGCATTCAAGCTTCTGCCAACATCAAACGAGTCAGAACTAGCCCCTGACAACGAAGGCTGACTTGAAGCGGACCCTTGAAAATGAAGATATCTCTGATAAGCAATGCTGTTATTATCACCATCCCCTTCAAAGTATTCTAGTCCCTGAAAAAAAGAAATTGAGTAAACCATACTAGCACTGCGAATACAAATTGCATAGAATAATCGATTATTAAAATAAAGATTGAACAAGAAATGACCAATGAACGAATTGAGAATATGATTTACATGAATAATATATGGGATTGGAATTCTGAAGGGGCCAATAATTATAGCCCAGAGGACACTTAGTTATCTATTAGCCAACATATTTTTTTTATGAAGATCCAATATATAATTATATGACTCATCATCTCGTAGTTGATTAAAGAAAGACCCAAATTGACATCATTTCATTTCTGAGATGATTCCAACCCTATTCTTAGTGTTCTCAAGAAAATTATTTTATAAGGGGCTAAGGGTGATGGGCTTTCAATTGTTTTACTTTTCACTATTTGGTGTGAAATACACATATCAGCTCAGACAATCACTGGAAATACAAAATAGTGCATAAGACTAGTGCAAGAAATCAGGAAGCATACAGAAAATGCAAGCGATGATACTGACTTGCCAAAATGCAAGTTCCTTCATATTTAAAATATGTTCCCCCCTAATATATACTACTACGCAGTTTTCTTCAAAGTTTCCCACCCAAGGTCACAGTTTTTATTGTTCGATGTCTAAGGCTACCAGAAAAAGGCTAAAACAGAACAACGCTTCGATGCATAACAAGAGGTCAGCTAAAGAAGACACTTAGAACAGTGAAGTACCTTGCTTTCTTTCTCAGGCTGAAGCCAAAGTTTGTTAAAGGAAGCACAATCAGAGGCATTCTGGATTTCCTGTTTACTTTTGCATATATCATTATCCATCGGCAGGGACTTTATTAAGTTGACAGTAGTATCCATGTTACCGTAGTTGTTGGCAGAACTGGACGCAGAACATGATTCTGACATGTCTTTCTGGGAAAACTCAACCCTAGAAGTCAATTCTTTTAGTTTTTGTTCCAAAAGCACACTCAAAGCATCACCACCAATAACATTTGACCCTGATGATGATACAGCCGTCCTTAATTCCGATTCACATGCAAAAGGATCAAAACTGAGAGAAGATGAGCTAGTTTCTTCCAAGAGTCTGCTCCGCGAATTGGAACCAACAGGCTTTTTGATGGGAGACGTAAATGTGAATGACACTACATCAAGATTATTGTTCTGTTCAATTCCTTCCCATTTAGAATCACCTTCAAAGGCAACGTTACATTTTACAGATTTTTCATCTTTCATAACCGTTGGTTTTTGGGCAACAGTTCCCCCAGAGTGCCTGCTCCCACTGACAGGCGGTCTCTTTTTTGAGGTTGTCTTTGTTTTTGATGAAGAAACCTCTTTTCCAGGATCAGCAGCCACAAAGTTTGTCTTTCTGGAGGTAACAACATTATTGACAACATTCTTATTAACTGTCCTATTAGTCCGACCCTGGGCATTATTGGCGGACAGATTTGACTCTTTTCTCTCCCTTTGTTGGGAACAAGAAGATTCAAAATTCTCTTCATATTTGGCGGATGCACAATTCTGCTTCTGATTATTCAGCCTCAGCACGTCTGAGGGCCTTCTTGATGAACTTTGCTTTTCCACTTTCTTCTGTGTATATGCTAGATCACTAGAGATACAACTAGGTTTGATATCATTATGTTCTTTCTTCTTCTCAGAACTTCTGTGGCCAACTGAAGGCGACACGTCTCTTTTCTGAATGTTGGTTTTTGCCTGTACTGCAAGGGAGACTGACTTTTCCTTGCTCTTTAATCTTTGAGAACTAGCTTTTTTGGATTCTTCAGGACCCTTATACAGATAACTGTCTTCTAGTTGGCCTTTACACCTAGCATTAAGTTGTTTCTTGATATTCTTGGAATTTTCCTCTTTCCCTTTTTGGGATGCATCACCTGATCGAGATGATCGCTGAGCAGCTTCCATCTTTTCCTTCAAATCCCGAACTCTCAATGGCATAGAAGGCGACCCAAGTGATGGAAAGCTACTTTTAGTGGCTGATCGTGGACTCTGCTCAATGATTCTGGAAGCTGCCTCAATTATGTATGCGGCATTTTTAGGTGGAACAAATCCAGGACTTTTGATCGGAGATAGGAGCCGGTGGTGAGTGACAGAAATGGGCTTAGCAGATTTGGGAGGCAATACCTCTGTTTGAAATCTCTCTAAAGATCGGTTAGGTTGCTTCTGCAGCCTCATGTCCAACGGATTCCTACTTAATCCGTCCAATTTGTTTCGCACACTCTCAAAGATTACAATATCATGTTCAGTTTGAAATGCAGGAGCAGCCACTATGTAACTAGAATCTCTGAACGAGTGAGACTCGGTAAATGGGGCAAAGCTAGGTTCATTAGCACTAGAAGTAGGCAATGAATCCAGTCCCATAAGACGTGCCACAACCCCAGGGGGTTTTGTTCCATATTCTGAGTCACCACTTGCTGATGAAGGATAGCGATAATCGTTGTGACCTGTGCCATTTGGAGGAAATCCCTTCTCAAGTCCCTTCATACAGAAAGGCATAAAGGTCAATACAGCAAGCTTATAGGGCTAACTATCAGAGAAGAAAATTCAAGAGAAATACCAGCTGATGCCGTGCAATGACCGAACCATGATAATTCTGTTTTCCTTGGTTTGAAGAACTCTCTGCATCACAAGACACATTAAGGGGATAGATAAAAGAAGAGGGCTGAAACATAAGAAATGTCACTACCGTACTCGGTGAGGAAAAATTTACCAGGTAATTCAGATTTGCTTGAGAAGAGCTTCTTCCGAGATTTACCATTCCAATCGAACAACTGAAAAAAGCCTCCCTTTACCCCTCGCTTTTCAACCTCCATTTTATTAATTAATTCCTCAAAAATTCTTTACAGAAACACCAGAGAAGTCAAGTGACACCCATCTGCTGCAATGCAAACAGATTTTAATCAAGCTTCACTCTAAGGAACTCAACAAATTAAAAATTGGATAAAAAAAACCCAGAATAAATTATTATAACTGCTTTGACAGCTAAAAAAAATGAGACCCATATGCAAAGACTGACGAAACCCTAAGACAGAATTCCACAGAACAAAATGCATATATAAATGTACAAAATCTTTAGAACATTTGGCGCATCACTAAAAGCATAAATAACTGAGCCTTAAATCACAATTTGATACCTAGATCACCCTACACAGATCAAGCAGAAAACCCATTTCCCATAAATCCCCAAATTCAAGAACAGCACACACACACACACACACACACACACACACAAACACGTCAACAAATTTAAGAAAACAAAGAAAACTCACTTTCTATAAAAACACAATAAACACGCAAAACCAAATGGTCAAACCACTTGTTACCACAATCAATTCCACCACTTAAAATACTACTATGTCTCTAGTGGTATTTAGCGCGCGTCTATACGAGCATATATGCATACAAAATAGCTACATTGAACTGGGCAGGCCTAAATCACATTATATTATATAAAAAGAAAGCCGGAGTACGCATACACACCTGTAATGTCCACAGTCAAAATATATACATCAGTAAATGTAAAGAAGACTCGGTATCAAGCTCTTATCCTTCTTGCCAGAAACAGCAGCGGTAATAAAGAAGTAAA
Organism: Caryopteris x clandonensis; assembly: GCA_028749325.2. Taxonomy (NCBI): domain Eukaryota; kingdom Viridiplantae; phylum Streptophyta; class Magnoliopsida; order Lamiales; family Lamiaceae; genus Caryopteris; species Caryopteris x clandonensis. The sequence goes on along the minus strand of JAPYKT020000024.1, from coordinate 3,394,798 downwards.
ATATATGGGTGCGGAAGAAAGATCTATGGTGTTTAACAAGACGTCGATGTGGATTTTGAATTTCGATCTCGCAATGCAGGGGGGGGGGGGGAGAGAGAGAGAGAGAGAGAGAGATTTGAAAAAGAAATGGTGAAAAGATGTGTTAGTGTATGGGAAATGTTGTTGGGAACAAAGGGAAGTGTAGAGTCACACTCGGCACCGTTACGTATTGGAGTATTGAATATGGATGGATTTAAGCCATGGCCATGGCCATGGTACATTCAATTCAAACGAATTTAATAATACTTCAATACTCAAAAAGAGAAATAATTCAATGAAAATCCTAAGAACAATAATTCCATGTACAGAGTTTCACATGCTTTGTTTCAGGAAAATTATTTGAAGCCCTAAAATCATTTCTCATGTAGACAAGTGAAAGAAGCAACAAATATGCCCACTTTAGCTTTTTAGCATGCCAAAGATAAATGTATTTTGGGCGTGTTAATCTTTGTTAGAAAATAATAATAATTGTATGATTAAAAACAAATATATATTTTAGATTTATTAAAATTATGTGAGTTGGAAATTATGTGTTTAATATATGCAACGTGAAACAACTGTATCTTTTGTCCTATCTATAATAGAGAGAGAGAGAGAGAATTAATTTCATGTTTAATACGTAGAATGTCAACTATTTTTTCGATAACATCGATGCAAGGGCGGTAAAAGTTATTTGAATTTGAAAATTTCATATTCACCACATACACGTGATCCAGATAATATTGACAAAAAAGATGACAACGAATTTTAGGTATGTTAAAGTTATTTTACTTTGGAATCGCATATGCATACGTACAAAATAGGGCAGCAATAGCTTCCAATAACATTGATAACAGAGATGACGGTAGAGTTTTATTTGTTAAAATTATTTTAAATTTGAAATTTCATAATTAATACCAGTAAAAAAATAGTTGTCAATACCATCAAAAATTGGGAGGAGACAAATTTGGATTTGCTGAAGTTAGCCATACACATAAGCGATCAATAATTTTCGATAATATCAATGTGAGAGATAATAAAAAAAAAAAATTAGACATGTTGAAAATATTTGAATTGTAAGTACTACTAGATATTTGCTCGTGTAATACATAAAATATAATATATTTTATTATATTAATAATACTTGATAAATTATATAATCATTACTATAAAATATATAAAGTCATAATTTACAAAAATATTATTTGCTTTGAAATATAGTTTTTAATGTTATATTATACTGTAATTTTATAAACAATTACCTCTATCAAATAATAAATTGCACGATATTTTAATGTAATTTTTTTGGTGTAAACCCGATACAAATTGTCTATCACACTATAGTTTTTCAAATTCAGTAAAAATATTTCAACTCACTAAAAACTATTAGGTAAAACAATAAATTATATTTAAATTATATAATATTTTATTTTGATAAAGAAAGTTTTAATATTATTTTTATAGTTGTAGTTTAAATCCACATAAGAATTTAATCAACTATTATGTATTCATGTATTCTACTTAATATAAAAGAAATAAAAGAAAAACTCCTAAAAATATGTTAAAGGACACATGTCACTTCAAGAAATATTCTTCATTTATACTTAAAAAAATATTATTCTTAAAATTATATGTAAGAAAATTTTATTATAATATTTTTTTCTAACTAAAATTTTATAATTCAAATAATTTTTTGTTACAAATGCTTCTTTAAATATGATATATTGTATTAATCATCATTTTGCAATTATTAATTTGATACCAATGTTGTACATATCAAAATAAAATATTATATTTAAAATATTAAATAAATGTTTTACAATTTTATTTAAAATATGTGTTACATTTGAATAAAAAATTTGATTAAATTCTTATATGAATTTGAGACAATGTAAAAAAATATAAAATATTTTTATTAAATAAAAATAATAAATATTTTTATAAAATAAAATTATTATACCATTCAAATATATAATTAGTTTTTCATTTTAATATTTTTAACTAATTTTAAATATTTGTATTCACTTTGAGAAATTATAATGGGTTGGATTGAGTTTAAATTTTAAAATTCACTTCGTCGTGTAATTTATTATTTACTAGATAAAACTTTTGAAAGAATGATGCACTAGATATATGAAACTATATTTCAAATTAATTTGAGCTAAACTTTAAGATTTTTAATTTCTTATATCTACTACATATTGAAAATGTTATTTGATATTTGATTTTATAAGCAGAAAAATATATATAAAGAAAAATAAAAACACACAAAATGTAATTAGAAAATGCAGTATTTTAATTCTTATTATAATCATTACTTAATATAAAAGCCAAAAAATAGAAATGTATATTTTCTCTTGACAAACGTCTTCACAAATAATTGACATGTGTCTTCTATACATTTTTTCTCTCTCTTTTTTATTTGTATTTTCACTAAAATTAAAAAAATCAAAAAAAAAATTTTGTTTTAATTCCGTTTTTAAATGACATCAAATTAATCTTCATTTTGTGATCTTTAATTTAACATCAATATTGTATATATTGAAATAAATAATTATATTTAAAGTATGAAATATAGTTTTTTATGAAATGAATATTATTTCTTAAATTTTAATATATATGATGGATTTGAATAATAGTACATCAAACTTTGAAATAGATTTAAGCTATATATATATATATATAATTTTTTATAAAAATATAAATATTATAATATTTAATTTATATGATATTATAATATATTGTTTAACCCAATAGATTTTAGTAAATTAAAATATTTATTTTATTTACTTAATATAATATATATAGTTTGAATATTCAAACTAATAAATTGATCAATTTTTAAATTAAACTATTTTAAATTTATATTTACAAATATATTGACTTATTAACTCTGTGAATGTTTTTATAAATTGTATATATATTTTAAGTTAAGTTTCACTATATATTTTATTTATTTATTTGACCTTGAGATTTTGAAATATATATTTACTTACACTATATTTTAATTTACTATGGTCATGAGTACAAAACATACACAAAAAAGTTTAAATGCAATCAAATATTTTGTTGTTTTAAATTATAAGTTGATTTTAAAAGTTGGTACTCCGGTTAAATTATTGAGAAACAAAGATCCAATTTAGAATTATGTAACAAATTAAGGTTAATTCTTACCAAACTTAGGCGTCATGTATTCGAATAAAATATAATGAAATGGAACTAATGCAATGTGTAGGGTATTAATCCTAATGTAGTTGTTTATACCATCACATCCAAAAATACTTTTCATTTTTCAATATATACAAATTCCACTTATACTTAAACTCAATCACTATCTAATGTTGGTGTCTTTCTTTGTAAAATTGTTTTTAGTCACAGATAATTATATGTTGCATTATCAAGAGTTACAAATTGACATGTTGTGAAGATTTTTATTAGTGACGAAGAGTAAATATATAGTAATTCTACAATCAATATTCTATATACGATAGCTTCTCATAATTTATAGTTTGCAATTTATTAAAAAATTGAGTTTTTAGTATCTTTTTACCTCCTTATATTGTGATCTATTTCTTTTTTTATTCTTATCATTTAAATATATTTTAATCACATATCAATTAATTTATGTATTTATATGAATAATAATAATAATAATAATAATAATAATAATAATAATAATAATAATAATAATAGTATATCATTTATTTTGATGCTAATACTTAATATATTCTAAGTCATGCATCGCACGGACGGACATCTAGTAAAACGTAAATAATTCAACCCATTAAAAGAATTATTCCACCATTTAGATATATTTTTTTATATATGCAATATTGATGTTAAATTAAAAATCACGAAAATATAGTTAATTTGATATTTTATATGTACAAAATAAATTTGAAACAAAAGAATATTTAAATTCAAGAAATTTAATTAGAAATCCAAACATATATACTAAAATAAAAATAAATAATTCAACCAAAACAATATTCCATATTTTAGATATACTATTTGTTATAATATATGCAATATGCAATATATATATATATATATAATAGCAGAAGTTCATCTATTTATAGTAACACATGTTTTTTCCGCATTTTTACTCAAAAAAATAGTAATATTAATTTTTTTATTTTATTAATTTTTATATTTATTATAATATTAAGAATGACTGTTGTTACGATTTTTTAGAGAATACCGTGATTTGCTAGAATAATAGTTGTTGTGAAGATTTTTAGGAAATCCCGTGATTTATTTTATAGTAAATATGGCATACAATAATATAATATATAATATATAATATATATATATATTTATCAATATATTTAGAATACCAATATGTACAAATCTGTTGAACTGATTTATAGATTTTTCAGCAATACCTATCTATTAAACTAAATGTTCGTATATATAATGTATCTCATATCTAAATAATCTGCACCGTAGAATGATCATATCTACCAATCTATTGAACTCATTCCTAAATTTTTCTGCGATACCTATTTATTGAACTGAATTTTTAGTATAAATAGTATATCATTTTGTGTCGTCTACATTGTGCACTACTATTCATATATTTTTTGACATATTTTAAATTTTCTAGATTATATAATACAATATATAATATATTAATTATTGTGGAATTTTGATGCTATGTATAATAATAAAAAAATATTAACATTGATATGCTAGATTTTATTTAATTTTCTTGATTTCAAAATAAAATACTATATATATTTAGTAATTTGATTGTTGTATTTTATAAATAAAATTAGTTAATGTTCACATATGATTTTATATATAATATTTATATCATTATTATACTCATGGTACATATATAAATTATTGAACATAATTTTATATATTTTTAAAAATACTAATTTTATAAATTTCTGAAATTTAATAATATTATATTATAATAATGTGTACGTGCATCATACGGGAGAACATACTAGTTAGTCTTAAATTGAAGATCACAAGGAGAGAATTAATTTGACATATCATATAAAAGATTAAATTTAAAATGAAAAAGCTATGTGAATTTTAAAGAGAAAAGAAAAAAAATGTGAAGAAGAGCAATTTTATTTATTTATTTTAAGTAAAACAAATAATTAATAATAATTTGACAGAGATACATGTCATTTAATTAAGAAGAGAAATATTAAAATAATATTCAATGTTCTTCTTTTATATAATAGAAGGATAGAATGATAGTATTTTTATAATACATGATATATGACGACAAATATTAGATAGTTGAAGTTATTAAATTGAAATTTCAAATTTAAAGAAACAACATAAAAAAATGAGAATATTGATAATTTATTTAATAATTGAAGTCTAATTTTAAGTTTTAAGTTTTAAATATTTGAAATTGAAATTTCATAATTAATACCTACAAAAAAATAGTTGTCAATGCAACAAGAAATTGAGATTAGACAAATTTAGATTCGTTGAAATTAGCCATACACGTAAGACATTAATAGTTTTCAATAATAGTTGTATGATTAAAAACAAATACATTATTTAATATATACAATGTGAAACAACTGTAATCTTTTGTACTATAGATAGTAGAGTGAGGGATAATTTTTTTGTTGCGTTGAAATTATTTGAATAAATTTCATATTTAATCCGTAGAATGCCAACTGTTTTTTCGATAAGATCAATGCAAGGGCCGTAAAAGTTACTTAAATTTGAAATTTCATTTTCACCACATACACGTGATCCAGATAATATCGACAAAAAAGGATGACAACAAATTTTAGGTATGTTAAAGTTATTTCACTTTGAAATCACATATGAATACGTACAAAATAGGGCAGCAATAGCTTCCAATAACATTGATAACAAAGATGACGATAGAGTTTTATTTGCTAAAATTATTTTAAATTTGAAATTTCATAATTAATACCAGCAAAAAATAGTTGTCAATACCATCGAGAATTGGGATGAGACAAATTTGGATTCGCTGAAGTTAGCCATCATTAATTTTCGATAATATCGATGTGTGAGATGATAAAAAAATTAGACATGTTGAAAATATTTGAATTGTAAGTACTACTTAGATGTACGTCCGTGCAATGCACATGATATAATATATTTTATTATATTAATAATATTTGATAAATTATATTATTATTACTATAAAATGTACATAAGTCATAATTTATATAAATATTATTTGCTTTGAAATATAGTTTTCTTTATGTTATATAGTACTGTTATTTCTAACTAATTATTTCTACTAAATAATAAATTGTAAGATATTTTAATGTAAATTTTAGAGTGTAAACGCAATACAAATTTTCTATCACTCTATAATTCTTCAAATTCAATACAAATATTTCAACTCACTGAAAAATATTAGGTGAAACAATAAATTATATTTAAACTATATAATATTTTATTTTAAAATATTTAATATTTTTATATTTTAGTTTAAATCCATATAAGACTTTAATCAACTATTTATTCATATATTAAAAATAAAGAATTCAACCCATAAAAAGAAATATTCCAGATTTTAGATATAATATTTTGTTATATATGTAATATTAGTGTTAAATTACTGATCAGAAAAATATTGTTAATTTGATATTTTATCCATGCAAAATAAATTTGAAGAACGAATATTTTAATTTTAAAATTTTAATAAGAAATCCAAACATATATACTAAAATAAAAATATATAATTTAACCAAAAAATGTTTCATATTTTAGATATACTATTTGTCATAATATATGCAATATTAGTGTTAAATTAAAGATCACAAGAAAAGAATTAATGTGACATATTATACATAAAAATTAAATTTAAAATGAAAAGGCTATGTGAATTTTAAAGAGAAAATGAAAAAAAAAAAAAGTTGTTGAAGAAGAGTGGTTTTATTTAATTATTTTAAGTAAAACAAATAATTAATAATAATTTGATAGAGACATATGTTATTTAATCAAAGAAGACATATGTCAAAATAATATTCATTGTTCTTTTTTTATATAATAGAAGGACAGAAGAATAGTATTTTATTTTTATTTTTTATAATACAGGATATATATATATAAGGATAAATATTAGATAGTTGAAGTTATTTCAAATTTAAAGAAACAACATCAACAATGAGGATATGGATAATTTTTTTAATTGAATTTTAATTTTTACATTAAATACATACACAATCAGTGAATAGTAGTTTTCGAAAATATTAATAACAAGGATGATGCTAAATTTTAAATGGGTTGAATGCATGGCCTCACCAACAATAGTTTAATAAACAACAAGTTTAACTAGATTTATTAACTCAGCTTTAAGAATTAGGTAAGAATGAGTTTATTATAACTTTAACAAAAAAGAAAAAAGAAAAAAACATCGATAACAACAATGATGATAGAGTTATAATTTTCAAAGTTATTTGAATTTGAAATTTCATAATTAATACCTACAAAAAAATAGTTGTCAATACAAAAAAATTTGAGACGAGACAAATTTAGATTCGCTAAAGTTACTCATACACATAACCCATCAATAGTTTTCGATAATATCGTTATTGGAGATGATAAGAAATCTAGACATGTTGAAAGTATTTAAATTTTAAGTTTTATATTTCATCCAAATAACATAAATCAACATAGTTTTTGATATATATGATTATGATACATCTTAGATAGTTGAAGTTAATTGAAATTGAATTCTCAAATTTAAAGAGTAGTTTTCAACAATATCGACAACAAGGGTAGCAATAGTTTTTTTTTTTTTCTTTTTTTTTTATATATAATTTGAATTCCAAATTTTATATTTAATACATACAGCGTCAACGAATACTGATTTTCGACAACATCAATAACAAAAATAATGATAAATTTTAAATAGGTCGAAGTTGTTTGATTTTCAAATTTCACACTCAAAGTGTCACAATATATGCATAAATGTTATATATTTTCAATATAATTTTAAATTAATTTTGTATTTTAATTTTGTATATTAATTCTATGTGTGAAAATTAATTTCTTTGTTATCAGATATATTTTTTAAACTTTATTTATACTCCTTTTTTATATGATAGGTTAGTTAAAGTTTTGATATCTTTCTTTTTTATATGTTTGTTAAAATTTTGACTTCTTAATTTTTATATGATATATTTCTTAAATTCTCATATTCAATGCAATTTGAATGGTGCACAATATGTTTATTAAAAATCCATTTTTTGCAATATAGAGATCATACGCGTTTTGTTAATCATTGTATGAGATTATTTTTTAATTGGTAAGATAATAAATAAAACATCTTCCTTTATTTATGCAAATCTTGTTTATTAAAAAAAAAATCACATTATAGAGGTAAAAACATAATGAACACTTTGAACATTAAATAAAATATAAAAAAATGATCTTCAATGAGAATTGTTAAATCAAATAGTTAATAATCCAAAATATCTCTTTCAAAATCGTATTATAAAAATAAAAAAATATATAAAAACTTCAAAAAAGAGCAGAAAGTGATATTAAGATATATCATGATGATACATGGTATTGAAAAAACAGAAAATTTAGCAATATTTTTTTAAATAGTTTTTCACAATCAAATATTTAATAAAAAAAAAACAATGCATTAGAAAATCCTAGGTTTTTTTTTTTTGGAGATTTAACAATTCTACATGAAGATCATTTTTTTTTATTAAATCTTTGATTGTGAAACATAGGATTTTCTAATCTTTGAAAAAAAAAAAAGGATTTTCTAATGCATTATTTTTTTATTAAATCTTTGATTGTAAAAAAAACTACGTAAAAAAAATATTACTATATTTTCTCTTTGTTTAATATCATATATCATCATCGATATATCTTAATATCACTTTATGCTCTTTTATGAAGTTTTTATATATATTTTTATTTTTATAATACAATTTTGAAAGAGATATGTTAGATTATTAAATATTTGATTTAACAATTGAAGATCATTTTTTATATTTTATTTAGGTTCAATGTGTTCATTATTGCATTAAAAGAATATAAAATACCATTAATAATATTGGATTAATATTTCTTAAATAAATTCAAATTTCGATATAATTTTCAAAAATATATCAATTCAGATATACGGTTATTGAATTTTTATATAGTGATTTATTAGTCAAGTACAAGTATCCAAACTGTATTTGAATCCTAAGTAGATAAATCCAAATCAAATACCTATATGCAGGGGCGGATCTATATTCAAAATTTAATTGTGATATATATATATATATAGATATATAGGTAGCATTAAGATGCATAAAGTGTTTGTTTAATCTAACTATTTGTATTCATTATTATTATCAATCAGTGAGGCTATGTTCGAATCTAGTGTACCATTCAATTTAATATTTTTATAAATTTTTGGTTCGATTTTAAGAACTAATATCACAAACAAATTTTGAACCAAAGACATTGATTTAACTTAATAAGACACTAACAAATAAGTTAATAGGTAAATAGTTTATATTAGATTTGTTGTCAAATTAAAGTTTAATTTGTTGTAGTAAATTACTTTTCTCTATATCTATGTGTTCCTCACCAATAGTTTTTACTCCATTATTTTATTAATTCTATAACATATAGTAAATTATTTTTCTGGGCAATATATATTTGAGATCCTTGTCAATTTTTTTTTTTTTTTAAATGTTACTATTTTTTTATTTGTAAATTATGCCTGGTATGGATTTAAGTACCTCCTTTTAAAAAAAATATATATTTGTTACTGTTTATTTTAATATGACATTTTTTTAAATGAAAAATATTAAATAATATTTTGATCAACTATCGTACCCCATTTTTAAATTTATGGATACGCCATTGCCTATATGGCTTAATTACATAAAAATTTATGACATTTATGTCAATTATCAATTGCAACATAATATTCCACCACTTTTAAAGTTTTTTCAATTCAATATACGTGGGTCAATTTCAAACTCTAATTGACGGTGCATAGTCCTGAGTTCATATTTTAGACTCCATTGTTGTACACGTGGCATAAGTTAAATTTTTGAGTTATATAAAAATTCACGACACTTGGTCAATTATTATTTGCAATATATCGTTTAAAATTTCAACATAAAAACAAATAACCTTTTTTTCTTTTATCCACCGCAAATGTGTCAATTTTGATCTACAATTGATGAGTGGAGGCCAAAGTTCATATTCACATGTTGAATATATTATTATTATTATTATTATTATTATTATTTATTTTATTTTTTGAACTCTAACTAATCAAATAAAACAAGGACGATCATCAACCTCTGTAAATGTTTTTTTCTCAATACATGTTAGTTACGCATCTTTGAAAAACACTTTAGTTTAATATGGTATCATTGTTGTACTATTAATATCAAATTGATGCATAATAAATAATATTATTTTAATGCTTCTATAGTAATTTAATTTTCAATATAATATAATATATAAAGAATACTTATGAGTGCCAAAAAAATGTAGAGATTAATGACGGTGATTGCTTAGGTCATGCAAAATTCGCTTAGTTTTTCCTTAAATAAACAATGACGTTTTAATTTGCTTGAGTTTTAAAATAAAAATAAAACATCAATTTATTCAATGTATATACACAAGTTGGAGTCAACTCCTCCTCAGGATTTAGGGCCTAAAATTAGCCTATATGCATCCAACTAAAAAAAAATTACAAAGATGATTTACTTTTTCTTGTTGTGTTTGAAATATTATATTGTAATTGATGATTGATCAAAATTTAATAAATTTTCATGTAATTAAGTCTTCCTATTTTCATGATTTTTTATTTGATTTTTTAAAAATAAACTCATAATTTTATTTCATTTTCTAGCAAAGTTTTCCAAACCACATAATTCAGATTCTAAATTATTGGATTTTTGAATTATTATTTTATTAATCCAATACAAATCTCCACATTGGATTAGAATATTTAATAGATAAATTCAAATTCTATTTTTTATTTCAAAGATAGTCGATTTGAATTTTGTAAATAAATTCATAATCAAATATATTGGGTTGTTTTGCAACATATTAAAAATTATAAATTTAAATATTACATATAATTATTATTTTTACTAATATTTTTAATAAATAACATATTTTAGTAATAAATCATATACAAAAATAATTTCCGCACATCGCATGAGTTCTGACACAAGTATTGATGAAAGGAGAATATTTTATGACTTAAAAACTAGCTATGGAGGATCTGTTTTGATATTATCTTTTATTGTTGTCTTGTCAATATGCATGCGCGATTTGTTATATATTTACTCGTATATAATAATTATAGTCATATAAGAAAATAAAACAAAATGTTTTTTAAATATAAAATTATAAATTATTTTATAAATTTCTATTTAGTACGTAAAAAAGTGGATTAGAAATGTAAGAAAGTATTTGTGTCTTAGGATATCGGAAAACATTAAAAAATGTTACAAAAACACAATCGATCATTAGATTTTCTCAGTCCTTACATGCACGTGGACAGCACAAGCATATTTGTTTTGATTAGGTATAGTATTGTTGATATTTGTGATAACATTTCTTATATTTGTTGTAGATTACAATATTTTGATTCTAATTGGAATAGTTTGAGAAAAATGGTAAAAGTAGTGTGATATGTTGTATCAATTTGTGCTTGAAAGTTTAGAGTTTAATAGATAAACAATTAGTTATATTATAGACTTTTTTCTCCAACACCTTTTAAAAATAAATGCTTATTTAAACCCAAATATTTTAAAATAGATATGAACCAAGAAAATTTAAAATATGTAATCTACTTCTTGCTTTCATAGAAAATAATGTAGCAAGGTAAATGAGAAATAAATGGATTAGGGTTATGTTTAGTGTGTTTTTATTTAAAATAATTTATATATTGTTGTTGTTGTTGTTGTTATTATTATTATTATTATATCCCTACTTCTTGAGACATGTTGCTATGAATGACCGTATTCCTCTTTGTCTTGGGATGGGAAATTATCCCTTTTGTTATCGGAGATACAAGGGCAGGGCTTGGTCATTTGATGTGGCTGACCTGGATATTATATTCCTAACATTATCTAATCAATTTAATTAAAATTAATAACATTTTTAATTTATTATGTAAAATAAAAGAAATAACTAATAAAAACTTTTGTATTTAAACAATAATAATATAAATATATAATTTGACCAAATATCACATCTAACTTAAATTTGACATAAGGGCAATTTATAACATAATAGATTTTTTTGGGCCGTATTTGTCCGTGCCACCTAAAGTCTAAGGTAACACTTTTATTAGTCACTTGTATCACTTGAGATAAGTGCTACAATAAATCATTAAATGTAACACTTTATAACACTTACAAAATGTTACTCAAATTAACAATCAAACCATCTCATCCAACCAATTTTTTAGGTAATTCATAATGCATATATATATGTGTGTGTGTTTGTATACATACTAATTATAAATTGTTTGTACATGAATGTAATCTTTCACATAATTATTAAAATATATAACTAAATAATTTTATTTAAATTTTATATAAGTATATGATCTTTAACAAATAGTCCTTATTATACCTACTTTTTAATTTGGATTATATGTAATATTTAATATAAATTATTTATGATATCTAACAATCTTTTATAGTACAATCTTCAATAGATATAATTAAAAATTATATATAAATAAAAATATATGTATTTTTCAAATATTGCATATATTAGTTTTACTTAAAAGAAATATTCTCATAAGTTTCTCTTACAAAAGAATTGTTTCATTAATTAATAAGCGAATAATTAGAAAATGTGTTGTCTAAAAAATATTACTTATACAAAAGTGTTACATAAAAGTATTTTTTATTTATATCTATTAGATGTAAGTGTTACATATTCATTAAGTGTTACGAAAAGTGGTACTTAAAAATTGTTAATAAATAAAAAGTGTTACATATGATAAAATTAATATAAATATTAAAATTATAAATTAATAAGGTAGGGATGTCCTAATAAGTAATATATGCGATAAAGACTAGTAACCATATACTGTTGCTTACTTTGGTTATAAATAAGGTGGAATTATATAGTGATGAAACTATAGTCTGAAGAAGACGTGTTATGTAATTAATGTGTATAACAAATAAAATAATTCTGAGTTACGGTACTCCTGTCCTGAGTCACCACATAAATCCTCTAGTAGCTTTTTCCTATTTTCTTTGGCATTAATTTGAAGGTTGCAGTGCACAATGCATGGAGGTATTTATTTTGGGGATAATATTGAATTCTGATAAAACCTATGGATGAAAAATATAATTTTATTTTATCAAAAGTTGTGTCAATCCCAAATATTTAGGATAAAATTATATTTTTCATCCATCATAAATAATTATTTATAAAACACACAGCCCATAAAAAGAAATTGAATAATGTTATTACAAAATTAGATATTTTTTTGACAATCACATATTTTTTTAATAAAATAATTAATTGATTAATTTTACATAATTAATCCATTTATACTTTTGTTAGTATGATATATATTTACTTATTGAATAAATTTAATTATAAATAAAATAAAATAATTGAATTGACTAATAGGGCTTTTAGAAAATATCTTTAACTAATTTTTATTTACAACTCAAATTCAATATAAATAGTTCAACCCACAAAAATAGGTAAATCTAACATAAATAACATATTATCAAATAACTGAAATTTTTAATTTAATATCTCATTTTTATTATATATATATATGATATGATTGTTAAATTACAAATTGTGAAAATGATTAATTTGATATATTATACGTAATAAATTATACATTTAAAATATTTGTAGTTTACAAAAATGAAAACAAGTATTAAAAGATAAGAAGAGAAACAATAAAATTGGATGGTAACACCACAAAAATTTGCGCGGACAAGGATAGCCGAGACTATGCTATTGGCATGTATCATTACCACATTATTCATAATAATATATTTTTTTATTTTTTTCTTTCTTAACATATGTCCTCATTATTTATGGACAGATATATTCATCTCTCTTTATTTTTTATTTTTCACTGAAATTTATTAATTCAAATATTTTGTTCGTTTTAAACCTATTTTTGACATATGATATATCAAATTAACCCTCTTTTCATAATCTTTAATTTCACATCAATATTGCATATTTTATAATAGATAATTATATTTAAACTATGCTATATATATTTTTATGGATAGTATATAGTTTTTTTATGAATTTAATTATTTATTTTTATTTTGATATATGTGTTGAATTTGAATAAATATTATATCATTGTTTATATGAATTTGATCTAAAAATACAAATATTTTTTATAAAAATAAAATAAAATATTATTTAATTTGTATAATATTATAATTTATCGTTCCACCATAATAGGTTTTCGTAAGTTGAATATTTTGTTAATAGGTTTTCATAAGTTGAATATTTTGTATTGAGTTGATTACATTCTCAAATTGACTTCAAAAAGTCGTCCAATTTATTATTTAATAAAGATAATTTTTAAGAGAATGACAATGTAATATAATATAAAGAAATCAAATCGCATAATATCTATAGAAATACAATTGACATAAATAATTATAATGTAGATTTTTATAACAATAATATACTTTTATCATATATTATACCCCGTATATTGCACTGATGACCATTTAGTAATCTCTAGAAAGCGAAAAGAAAAGTGAAAATAAAAGAAATAACAACAAATAAGAGAATTCAATAATATACGTACGATGCACAGATTAGAATATATTAAGCATCGATATCACAATAAATGATATATTATTATTATAATTTATATATACATAAATTAAATGATATATGATTAAAAAAATATTTAAATGATAAGAATAAAAAAGAGAAATAGATCGTGATATAAAATAAATGAGGTAAAAAGATACTAAGAACTCAATTTTTTAATAAATTACAAACTATAAATTATGAGAAACCATTCATATACAATATTGATTGTTGAATTGCTATATATTTACTCTTCACAACAAATGAAAATCTTCACAACATATCATTTCGTGACTTTTGGTAATGTAACATCTACTTGTTTGTGAATGTTATATTGATGACCCAATAATATATTTCTCTAAGCCAATTCAAACCCATGACAACCCTAGGTCAACTCCCTTATATATATATATATGTGTGTGTGTGTGTGTGTGTGTGTGAGATAATACTCATTAGTCTACATATACGATCTAAGAGAGTGATAATGACTTACCGAGTTTTGAGTGTGGTTAGGATTGAACATTATCGTAATACTGATCAATAACGACAATACCCAACAGTGGTATTAGAACCACGGTTATGTCGAGACGAAGCTCTCATGTTATTTGGAATACTATTCACGGGACAATACCCTCCTACTCTCGTGTAGACGAGGGGGACTTTGTAGCAAGTACACCTGTGTGTAAGCCCGCTACCCCCTTTGATGCAGCCGGCTCGGGACCTCGTCAGGTGTATTTTGAGACCCTTACCGTAGGGTCTCGCTCTGATAAAGAGGCTGATACTCTTTTACATTTCAGAATAGACACCGTGGGATTCGATATAAGATTGATATTTGTCGCTAGTAGAATCCATCAGTGTGATTGTTATTTTTGAAACATCACGTAAAAAAGTTTAACCTAGAGTAAACAAAAAAAAAATTAAAAAAATTGCTTTTGAGGAAAACCTTGTTAGTTTTGAAAAATTAAGTCAAATTATTAACATTTTCAATGTAAATAAAAAAATGTTATTTATGATGGAAAAATGTTACTTTCCAAGGAAAATAATAATTTAAAAATCACAACAAATTTTGCAAATTTTCGGTATAAACAAAAAGCATTGCCTTTTGAGAAAAACAATATTCTTCCAAACATTACAACAAATTTTGAACATTATTAGCATAAATAAAAACCTATTACTTTGAAGGGAAAAAAAAAAACATTACTTCTAAGAATATAGTTTTTCTTTTTTTTTTCTTTTTCTTTTTTTTTTTAACATCACAGCAAATGTTGAACATTTTCAGAGGAAACAAAACATTATTACTTTTGACATATCACATCAAAATTGAACATGTTACTTTTGAGCAAAATTATTAGGGCCCGTTTACTTTAGTTGTTAGGATTAGTTAGGATAGAATAGGGATTGGGACTAAATGTGGGATAAGGATAATTTCTTATTTTTAATCCCGTGTTTACTTCGTAGGATAACTGTAGTTTTCGAAGGATAATTATATCCTATCAGCTGTTTACATTGTGGGATAAAGTTGGATAACTCTGAAATTACTGAATTGCCCTTAATATATGGTATTAGAAACCCTACTCCCCCAAACTTCCGCCCAGGCAGTTTTCAAACCCCCGCAGCCACTCATTCTCCCACCGGTCTCCGCTCCCCGCTGCCGCTGCCGCTGCAACCCCACTGCTCCTCGCTGCTCGGTCGCCGATTCGTCGTTACTCAGCGACATCTGGAAGCGTATTTTTTGTGTTTTTTGTGAGGTTAGCCTTTAGAAGTAGTGATTTTGTAGTTAAAAATGTGGTAATTAATTGTGTGATGGACACCGCATTATTTTGAGGATTTACATGTTACGTTTGGATTTGTTGATGTCGATTCTTCGTTGTTTTCGAATACATATTTTATTTTGCTTATTGTAAAATTATGATGGTTTATTTTTGTGCGTAGGATGGATCTTGCCCTCAATAGTGAAGGTGTGAGAGATGAAGAGATTTTTATTTTCTTAACTGAGTTAATGAATGCGTGTTTTGGTTACATGACCTTCATCAATATCTTTTTAATGCATAGAAGTCACGGTATTTCAAGTGAAGTACGTGCACATCTTCGTGAACGATATAGTTTGATTAGTAGAATTTCTATGCAAATAAAATATTTGCGTATTGTTATTGGAATTTCTGATGAGGACTGCATAAATCATTTGAGGATGAATAGGGCGGCCTTTTCGCAATTGTGTCATCTTTTGCAACATTCCAGTGGGCTGCGAACAAGTAGAAACAATAGCATAGTAGAGCAGGTTGCCATGTTTTTGGCTATAATTGGACATCACACAAAAAATCGTATCTTGAAATCTCAGTATAAGAGATCTGGGCGTACTGTTACCACACATTTTCACAAAGTCTTAAATGTTATAATCAGACTACACTCATTACTGCTAGTAACCCGGAGCCAATCGATGATGACTGTAAAAATAATCGTTGGAAGTTTTTCAAGGTAAATTAATACCCAATGTTGTATACTTCATTACTCTATCTTACATAATTCAATGGTATTGAAAGATTCCATGTTTCAGGGTTGTTTAGGTGCACTAGATGGAACATATGTCAATGTGACTGTGCCAAAATCTGATAGGCCTCGTTATCGAAATAGAAAAGGGAACGTTTCGGTAAATGTCTTGGGTGTTTGTGACTTTAACATGAATTTCATATATGTGTTGGCTGGTTGGGAAGGAAGTGCAGCGGACTCACGGGTGTTGAGAGATGCAATAAGTAGAAACAATGGATTGCGCGTTCCTAGAGGTAGTATATAATGTGACATGCACATAATTTCATAACGTTTATTACATACAGTTTTGAATCTAATTCGATACATGGTTGTTTTTTTAAGGTAACTATTACCTGTGCGATTCTGGATACACAAACAGCGAAGGCTTTCTGACTCCATATCGAGGAGTTAGGTACCATCTCCATGAGTGTGGGGGGGGGGACATCAGCCCCACAAAATAAGAATGAGTATTTCAATATGAAGCATTCCAAGGCCTGAAACGTGATTGAAAGATCATTTGGATTGCTAAAAAAAAGATGGGCCATTCTCCGTAGCCCGGCCTTTTACCCGATAAAAGTGCAGAATCGTATTATTTTGGCGTGTTGCCTATTACATAATTTCATAAGAACAACTATGGCAATAGATCCGTTAGAAGCCGATCTACCTAATATTGTCGTGACTGATGATGCTGATGACTACATTGATGACATTAATGCACAGAAGAGTGGTCGAATTGGAGAGATGAATTAGCAAATTCTATGTACAATGAGTGGAGACTACGCAGTGAATATTAGTGTAGCTTCTTATTTCCATGAGTGACTTGTTAATGACATTGTATGACTTTTTTTATTGTGCTTTCATTGTGAACTACGTTACTTGTATTCATTTTATGAACGGGGTATTTACCTCATTTCTCTTAAACACTGAAGTCATTGATTAGTTTTGTTGGTGTGTTATTTTTTTTACTTGACATGATTGTTAGTATGTGTGCGAAATTATTGGTTTATGAATGAGTCCACATTTTATACACGTTGCTTCTGTGTAGGCTTCATGGATCCCGATTGCAGTAGTCGAGGAGATACCTCAGTCTCACAAAACAGCAGGGACCGTCGTCGAGTCTGGTCACCAAGGGAGGAACAATTACTGATTCTGGCACTGAAAAAGATCATTCAGGAAGGGTGGAAGTGCGAAAATGGTTTTCGTAGTGGTTATCTTGGTGCACTTGAGAGGGTCATGCGCAGGATGCTTCCTGAGTCTAATATTCATGCTGAACCACACATAAGTTCCAAGATACATGTTTGGAAGAAAAACCATGGGAGTCTGCAATGTATGTTGAGCCGATCTGGATTCGCTTGGAGTGCTAAGTCTGGAATGATACTTGTTGAAAGTGACTCTGTTTGGGACGAGTATTGTAAGGTTAGAATCTGTCGTTGAAAGTTACGACACACATTATACTTCTTCCTTTTATTTTAATAACTATGAATCGAGTATGTTGAATTGTGGAATATTAATACCCATACTTGTATGCTTCTGTAGACGGACACGTAAGGTAAGAAAATGCGGTACAAGTCATACAAGATGTACCCTGAGTGGTGTGAGATATTTGGATCTGATAGAGCAACCGGCGCTCTGGCCGAGGATTGCCATGCTGCTGATGAAATAAAATTGGAGGTTGATGAAGATAATGCCACTGCCAATCTATTGAATATGGATATGTCTACCGACAATGAGATTAACTCTCCACAAACACCATCAGACAACTCCACGGGTAAGAAAGGAAAGGGTCGCAAAAGGAAGTCTACTGACACGATGGGTGAGGAGATGGTGAATCTGATGACCAGGTTCTGTGATCGCACCGATGAAAGACTAGGTGAAATTGCCCAACATATAGGCCATGAGTTTAAGATGTCTAAGAAACGCGAAGCGGTCCATGAAGCATTGGGTAAGTTGGGTGTTTTGGATCCTGAGCAACAAATAACTGTTGCTAAGATTTTGGTGAACAACAACAAAGATCTGGAACTATTCTGCAGCCTCCCTGATGCTGACAAATCTCGTATGGTGCTAATGATGTTGTCGGGCCGTCTTTAAGCATTATTGATAGAAGATATAGCTGTATTTTGGAAGTGTCTTCGAACTTGTTGGATTTGTGTTATTTGAAAGGCAGCTTGTTATTTCATACAATATGGCTGTCAAGTTGTAATATTTTGTATGATTTGTTTGGTTGTACTCCTACCTCAATCAGGATTTGGAAGTGTATTGCTCAACGCTTTAACAGAATTAGTCGGTGTAATTTTTGGTTGAATAATTAGATGTTCGTATATGTTTGTGCACATGTGGGAGTCTTGAACAAAATTTTGTGTGAACACCCCATAATGCCCTTTACAACTAATCAAAAAACATAATCAAGGCATAATTTGTTTATCCCAAACACTGTGGACTAACGCACTTTTTACAAAGAACTTATACAAAAACAGGGTCTGAAAGGAAAGGCAACCAAAGTATCCGATGCTTTCATTGTGTTCATGCTAAGAGTCCTGTACATGCTCAAAAAAAAAAGACTACCTACCTGCTCATGCACAGAGGCCTGTCACAAGCAAAGTATCCGATGATGACAGTCGTCTAATACAATCTAATTACTTTGATATCACACAAAACCCTATCCTTACAGCTTGTCATGATGTCATAAATAATATCCTATCATATTCATAAATAAATACAAGCAAGTTGTGTGGAATCAATATTTGCCTTACAAAGACTCATAACCAAAGTAAAAGTAATTGGCTGTACTTAGAAATGAGGCTTGGAGTGCACAAATTTGAAGTCAGGCTAAAACAGAATTGAACCATCACAAGCACCATGCACACAGATCATCTTGTTTACAAATTTCGGTGAACATATGTGCAGTTATCTTCATCATTGGCAAATATTTTCTCCGTATTAGAGAGTACAATAAATAACAAATCCTGGAAGTGAAGCTCAAAATTTGAAGATAGAAGTTAAAGGTTGAAAACACACATTCATGCATGTATCGTATATCCCACGAAAGGCAACAAACAGGCAACTCGTGTCACAAGAAGCACTTTATAATGAGTGGACCGCTGTCAACACATTAAAACCTATCAACTCACAAACCCTGGTCATAAATTAAGATACATAATTAAGTACCAGAAACTCAGGATACAGTATATTTTGTCCGGGAATTTTCATAGCACCTGCCTCAACCTTATTCCCCTCTAAAGTATTGTAGAACTAAAGTACCAGACAAGAATACAAAAATGAGCGACATGATAACTGAACTCACCAATTCGGGAATGCAAAATATGTATTCCTAAAACTTCCTACATTACATACTCCACATTACATCATGACCCAGATTACAGAGTTGTTTCCAATTCCATCAAGAGAAATGTGCAAACAAATCATTATGCCGTAATGCAAAATTGTTTTAATACACAACATAATTATGCATTATAAAAATATTTAATTTCATAAATCGTGTGTCGGAAAACCTCGGCCTGGTTACCTGAAAATCAAAAAAATATTCAGTACTTATCCCACAAACACACCTCACTCGGCAATTGTATTACACCACA
Source organism: Caryopteris x clandonensis (assembly GCA_028749325.2). Taxonomy (NCBI): domain Eukaryota; kingdom Viridiplantae; phylum Streptophyta; class Magnoliopsida; order Lamiales; family Lamiaceae; genus Caryopteris; species Caryopteris x clandonensis. The sequence continues at coordinate 3,373,892 of JAPYKT020000024.1, read as the reverse complement.
TAATTTAAAATACATAAAAATAAATAACAAAAGCCACAACCACTTTTGAAGCCTCCGACTAAGAAATAGGGATCTGAAAAATTAGAAAAGAAGAAAATACCGTATATACCACAAAGCTGGGGCTCCATACCTGTAGCTAATCTAAACAGAATCGGAAACTTGGAAGGTGAAGAAGGAGAGAATAGGATGCCAACCTCCTTCACATTCCGAGAAAGCTCTCCCCTCATCTTCATCCTCCTCCTCAAAGGAAAGCGACGGCCGACCGTTCGGGGAAGAAGGCACAGCCGACCGAACCACACGACGGTCACCGGCGTGCGGTGGCAAGAGTCGTCTGGTCAGCAACGGTGGCCGAAGGATTCAGCGACGGAAAATTGCGAGGATGAAATTGAGGGTTTCCTGAGCTAAAATAGGATATATATATACAAGGACACTTTTGTAATAACAAATTTTCAGAGGGGTAAAATCGTTATTTGCTTTTCCTTATCCCATGGGATAATTTTTATCCCTGGGTATATGGCCGGATTACAATCCGCCATTTTATCCCGAGATTAGTCATTTATCCCGGGTCGACTGGATTGACCCGGGATATAATCCTACGAAGTAAACACCGAATAAACCAGGACTAATTCCAGTAATCCAGGTTTATCCGGCCAAGTAAACAGGCCCTTAGAGTTTGATCGTAGGCTAAAATTTTCTTTTGAGTATTTGATTTTCTTTTTTCTTCAAATTCTTATTTTGTACAACTATATAAAGTTTGAAAAAGTGTAGAAAACTTCTTATTAGTTAATAAATTGATAATATGGACCAAGTCATCACTCAAATAATGGAGAAAGTGGATACTTGGTTAATTCACAGAGTTGTGAAGTGATTTTAGTGGAGTATAACCAACCAATTATGGATATATTGGGGGAGTGACAAACATGGACATCAAAAATACAATCTAAGATATTTAACAACCTATAAATATGGACACAACTTTGGATGGAAGCATGAATTCAGAAGATCAAGTCAGCGGTCTGACTTGCTACATGTCCCGTAGAGTCTTAGCATCACATATGCTATAACATCTTTCGTAGAGTTTTGTATAGAAGTTTACTTCTATTTGTTTCATATCAGTTTTTAGAGAATTAAAAATGTAACGTTTTGTAAGTTCATTTTTCTGTTGTTTTTATGCTCTTATATTCAATCCTTGAAATCAAGAACATTAAGAGTCCATAAGTTAGATATTTTTTATTCTTTTTGTAATCACTCCATCATATTACTAAATTCATATTCATAACAAATTGAAAACTCGCCGTATCTTCTTGCCAAATGCAAGTCACGTGAAGTGGTCCTGGCAGACTTTTCAATTTTCTTGTAAAAGTTTGATAGAAATGGATAATATTTTGTATATACTGAACAAATTTAAAAATATAAATTCAGAAATGACAGAAATTGAAGGGAAGATGCTGCAAATATTAATTATTTTTACAACTATAAATAAGGTATTGTAATTTTTCCATAAATAAAATTACACAACACCATGTTAAGTGGAACATAGATCATATGTTATATTTTGGTGTTTCATTCTGTATTACACAATAACTACCTTATGTCAATTTTAAATCTTCTCATTATATCAAGTTTGTTTGGCGTAATGCAAATTTGGTGGTGCATAATATTAATAGAGCTTGTTCACATTTTTAGAGCCTTTATTGAATCTCCTAATTTTATGGAAGACATTCTCCATATTAAGTTACATAACTAATTAACTTATGACGTTGATTTAACAGAGAATTCTGAGTTATCGGTGGAGGGCTATGGGTGTATCTAGCATATGTTTGTTTAATTACATAATATTCTTCCTATGTAACTATTCATAACTCCTTTGATTATGGTTGCCTATTATGATATAATGTGGCACAAGCTCCTTTGATTGTGCACAATTTCTTGGTGAAGCTCATGCTTCCCCACCTGCATCATTGGTGAGGCACTAAGGCCCCTCTTCATGCATAATTTTGTGCTAAATTTCAAAACTGTACACCATCAAATGTGTAATTGTGGGGCAACCATTTTCAGATCCTGTTTAATCAATCATTTTGCTACTATTCTTTATTCTCAACCCACCATCTCCAACATAATATAATTACTCTATTATTATTTATAAAATAAAACCATCTAAAAAAATAAAATAGCATGTCATAATTTTATTTTAAAAATAATGTTAATATATAACTCAGATGTAGTTTGTTAAATAACATATAATTACACCCAGATTTATATTGGATATGTATAGTAAATTGTGCCTGTGCATTTCGTCTATATGGTAATTTTTTCATTAAGATTACACATGTAGAGAAGTTCAATCTCATAGAGTTTGTAAATAAAACTTTTTTTTGTTTTTTTCTGTTACTGATATGTTGATAATTTAGATCACATGTAATGACATTTGATATTTGATCATCAATTACAAAATTATATTTTTATCAATATATGTCATTTGTGTATTAAGTTAAAATATAATACAAGATTAAAAGAGCACACAAAATGTGGACCAACAAAGTAATTGGCTTCCAAAAAAACAATGGATTGAGAGGGTGAGGTTAGACAAAATCCTTATATATATATAGAAGTGTAGAAATAGGGCCTGAGCGAGCGTCGACCACGGAATTCAGTTATACAACTTATATTGTTTAAATTTTTATTTGTTTGAATGTTTAAAATTGGTAGGGATTACATAGGTAAATCTTAAATTGAGGAAGAGGAATTAATTAGTGGGGAAAGAGGAGCAGTTATAATGATACCAAATGGCAGGCTGTTAGCATGTGCTCTTGGTCAACATTATTGTTCAAATCTATTTGGCTCTTTCTCTCTCATCTTCGGCCCCATAAGATTCTGCCCACCACAAATTTAGCAATACCACACCCTTCCCAAAAAAATTAAAAAAATAAAATAAAAGAAAAAGAAAACCTTATATGCTACAGTTGTCGTATCAACATATGTGCAACAGCGCCCATCCTAAATTTTGTTAAAAATACACGAATCATTCTTATTCGACCGTAGAATGCGCAGGATTTCTACACATAATATTAAATATAAAAGAAGTATTTTTAGAAAAAAAATGTAATACGTTTGAAAACTGTTAAAAAATATTAGCAAATAAAAAAAAATTTAATAAAACAGATTACTTAATCATAAATAAATAATACTTTTAAAAAAATATTACTTTACACATAAAAAGATTATGTACCCATGGGGCAAATCCGTGGATTGTATTTTAGTCAAGTACGTTTTTGTGGGTTTCATGGGAAACTCATTAAAAAAATGAGGAATAAATCCTTATATATTAGGTAGATGTAGAACTAAGACCTGCTCATTTTTGTTTCAGGGTAGGGTGGGGTCAAACTGCTTAAACTTGTATGTCGTCAAATTCATAGCAAGATTATTTAAAGTAGTAAGATAGGATCAAAAGAGGTTTCATCTAAATGGGATCATGGGAAAGATCTATAGATACATTATTTAAAATAATAATAACAACAAATTAATGGAGAAAATGGTATAATATGAAGCAGTCCTGATCATGAAGCTAAGTTGAGGCAATTGTCACAAGGATTAGAACCATTTTTGCAGGCATTCCTGTCAAAGGATTCTCCAAAGTGTTGGAGTAAAGCTTGCCTACGGCATTCATCCTGCAACAGTCCATTTTTTGCTTTTAAACATGAAAGTTACAGATTTATCATATGTAAGAGCATACAGATTATAGCTGTACCTTAAGTTCACAATACTTCTGCATTTTTCGAGCTTGCTCCATTGCACGCTTGAAGCTTTCGCTTTTACCACTTTGTCCGCTCCTAAGCATGCATACTACCCGACTGAAATCCTTCTTCTGGTAGAGAAGAACACATGTGGAAGACAGATTATCTCGTCCTGCCCTTCCAGATTCCTGATAGTAGCTCTCAATTGATTTGGACATGGTGTTGTGAATCACAAAACGCTGAAATATACCAAGTCAGTAAATTTTTTGGCTCTAATTGATGATTTCATAGTAAAACAACATTCGTAGTTTAATTATTTGGATGATGCAACAATTCAAGGGCTTGACATAATACACAGGTACTTAGGTTAGTGTAATTTGGAAAGTAATGTCTAAAGCTTACATGCATCTGTCATTTTTGTTTACCTGTATTTGAAACTTTGGAATTAATTGACTGTTTGAAATATGTAATTTATACATTAGCTAGACTTACAACATCAGGTTTGTCGATTCCCATCCCAAAAGCTATAGTAGCGCAAACAACATGGGCTTCTCCACTATGCCATTTTTGCTGAACTGCAACCCTCTGACGGGCAGCCAAACCAGCATGGTAATAAACGGCTTTGATCTTCAATTTCTCATTCAAAAACTTTGAAACCTCCACACATTCATTTTTTGAAAGGCAGTATACAATTCCGCACAAACTTTTGAATCGATCCATCAGTAATTTCCCAAGCTGCTTGAGTGGTTCTTTTGTTTTTCCCATCACTTCATACTTTAAGTTTGGCCTATCAAAACTTGTTTCGAGCACCATTGCATGGGGGATTCTTAATGAGCTTAAGATATCCTGCAGATATAAATTGTCCGTTGGAGCTTTAAAAGGAAAATTGAAGGTACTTCCAGATAATATCCAAGAACCAATAGAGTACCTTCTGAACCATCTGGGTTGCAGTGGCAGTTAAAGCCATCAAAGGAACATTTGGGAAATTCTGCTTGAGGCATCCTAATACTCTATAATCGGGACGAAAGTCATGGCCCCACTGGCTGAGAAATGTGCAAAGAGATGATGAAATATGAATCATCTTCAACTAGCAATATAAGTTAATCAGCTATAATGTCATTGTTGGATTCACAAACATGCAGCAGATGCTCTACGAACACAAGAATAGGACAGTTGCACTTGTATAGTAATTATCTTGATTTTGTATTTCTCAAAATTTCCCATTCTTTTTCTATCCAACTTCTTCAACATGCTAGTACTCATCTCCAGCAAATCTCAAAGAATTTCATACCTAAGACAATGAGCTTCATCGATAACAAATCCTGATAATTGTCCCTGAAACAGAGATACTAATATTGAACATTCAGAATCATGAAGGAAGCACCACCAGACTTGAAAGTGCTAATCATCAAATTTCAATGTTTCAATATTAGTAAGAACATACCTTCATGTGAAGACATTTTAGGGTCTCTTGAAATGACAAATTTCCAGCAACCCTTTCTGGAGTTACATACAGAAGTTTACATGAAGGCTTATCTTTCCTAGAACATTCAAATAACACTGAAACTTAAAAAGATGGAACGACAATTAAGAAGCAATCCATATAAAAATGATTTCATAAAAACAGTAACCTTAATTGTGACAAACTGACATGCTTTAAAATGTTCATCTCCAGTCACAAACAGGGTTAATTAAATCTCATTGAAAGAAAATCTTGAAAAATATTCAGTATTGGGATCATTTGGCTCCAAGATGTAAAGCAAATAGAGAAATGTTTTATATGAATGCTGATGTTTGCCAGAACATGGAGGTGCTAGCTTGCTTCAGGTAAAGTAAAAACAAAGAATCATTAGGTTTCCTCTAAATAGATGGTGGAAAATGACCATTTTCCAATTTATCATCCTGTCAATGCAGGAAGTAGGGATCATTAAATCCGCTATCATAGTTGCAAGGGATAGCAAAAATGATGATGACATGCATCGTCAATACATAATGATCTTCTGTAACCAGAAATGGTTCATACTCCTTTTAAGAATAAAAATTGATTACTGGATTGTTCTGGGAGATTGATTTTCTAAGAAATTGGGAGATTGATTTTCAAGGTTTATAGAAGAAATTGGCTTTGGTATCATAGTCACAAGTTGAGAGGAGTTTATGACAGGAGAAGGGATTTATAAAAAAAAATTACATCAATACATATGGAGAAAAACCGACATTACCTTAATTCTTGAAGTATGGCGGCTGCTTGTGATGGCTTCTGCTGAGAATTTAAGAAAGTTGCTGGTATTCCGAATTTGAGATTCAGTGTGACGATCTGATCTTGAATAAGGGAAAGAAGTGGAGATATAACAATTGCAACCCCTGGCTGGAGAATGGCTGGAAGCTGCATATAGCACACCCAAGTAAGAAAATAAAGAGAGAATTATGTACCTAGTCAATATAAGCCTCCACCAGTACATTGTGTTAATTCTTAGTCCTTGAGCCGAACATTCTAAAGTGTGAAATAATGTTAGTATCATACAATTTAGGTATAAAACTTTGAGATCTAAAACAAAGTGAGGGCTGCAACCGCCTCGGTTGAACTTTCTTTTGCTGAACAAAGTGTTTGATGTATTTTTTAACTTGTACATAAAAATAATAATTTGACGCAAGTGTTAACCTTGAACATACATAAAATTTTCATACCAAATGGATTTAGTTCCAAATTGATTATAATAAAACGACTCTCCACTAACTGATATCAGGACTTGACTATAACACCGTACTTCCAAACCATTCAAAGTTTATACACCAAAACGTTCTCAAAAGCTAAGAATGAAAGGACAACCAAGAATCTGGTTCCTAGTAAATCATATGGCCAAGGTGTTGACTAAAATTTTAACCATATGGGATTCTATGAAGATGGCTAGACTTTTAACCATATGGAATGCAATTAAGACAGCCAGCTAAAAAAATGATACTAATATAATGTGCGTCAAGGTCTCTCACATGCATGAATAGTTTCATTCTTTTTTTTTTTTTTTTTTTTTTTTTTAATTAAACAAACAACCACCCAAAGGGTGAGGGATTGAGGCGGGATCCCCAACCTGTATTTAGCAAATCTGGAAAACCCAAAGAACATTAAGTCAGGCCAAAAGCACCCCGACCCAGTGGCCAATCAAGCATTTTCAGTGATGAAAGAAAAGAAGAAAGAATTAATAAAGAAAAAAGCAAAGAAAACTCCAATTCCAATTAAAAAAGGCCCTCACCCGTTATAGTCATTATTATGTGTGTACAGTACAATTCTAAGTGAAAGGTTATTTTTTCCTTGACAAAGAAAAGAGATAGGCTATATTCTAGAAACGAGCAACGGAAAATGATCATCCCAAACAAAACTAGTTAAATTCACATGAGGAAGCCATACTAGTTAACTAAATGAATTAAGATACCTGATGGACTCATAAATTAGTAATTTTTCAAACAGAAACTAACGTGACAAAATGATTTAACATTTATTCCATCAAGGGAATCTGAGATAGAAGAGACGGTCTGCTCCACCGTGACTAACCTGGTAACAAAGGCTTTTACCACCTCCGGTGGGCATAAGAACAAAACAATCACGCTTAGCATGAAAAGCTTTACATATCTGATGTTGTAATGGTCGGAAGTTCCTATTCCCAAATACAACAACATTTGCCAATTCAAAATCATCCAATTTTTGTAGCTCATCAAATGTGAGAGTCCCACGTATATCTTCATATGCACTGGAGTGCCATGTTCCATGGGAAACTGATGAACCTGAACTTCGAGTAGGACCACCCCTGTAGGCCTTAAGTAACAATAGCGTATTAGTACTCTAAGAGTAAAACAATATCAAAGCACTTGTTCATCTTCTTCCTGGGGATGGAGGAAGAGATTCTGAAGCAACTAAAAAGCATGCTAAAATCCACTAGCATGTCTAAGTATATTTCTATCATTATGACCCAGCCACAAACAGTCTGAGAAATACTACAAGCATCTATATAAGATTCTGATATAATGTAATGCTGCGAACTGAGCATGTAGATTTGTGCAGCCCTAAAGCAACAGGCAGATAAATTATTATAGTAACTAAATCCTTACAGAGATTGATGGAGGTTTTATCGAACTTGGAGATGGCGCATGACCATTGCCATCAATAGAAATATTAGAGGAAGATGTTGCATGTGTTCTGGCAATATTTTCCTGAGCCTCCACATCTTCACTTGAAGAATCCAAATGCATGATGTTTTGATGTTTCTGAGATTCAGGAGAATCTTCTATGACATGAATTTGGCTTCTTCTTTCTGTAACATCTGAATCGTAACTCTGGAGGATATCCTTGTCCAGAATTTCAGTCAAAGCACCACATGCTTCTGACTCCATGGCTTGCACATCATCCCAGTCCTCAGTGTCTTGCATTGATTCAGCAAGCGACGCCAGAAAGTCATCACCACAGTGCTCCACAGTGATGAAATCCCGTCCATCATCACCTTACAATAAGAATATAGTAACACTCATAAATCATGAATCCTTGCAACCAAGGACACCATGGGTTCTTCTTAACTCTCAAATTCATTTTAGGCATGCCTATGCAAGTTGTGAATGTTAAAATTGATTGAATGCAACTATTAAATTCCAGAAGTAAATATGAACAATGAGAAATAGTACATCGTCTGTCCAATTTCAGAGTTTTAAGAATATTTCACTCCAATATTTGAACAAAAAGTAACATACAATGCATTCCTCAAATATGCAAACCGGACCTTTTGAGTAACAGTCTAGAAGATATCATGAAAATCGAACATTTTCGGCTTCAAGATGTAAGGAAGAAGACAAAGAAAATAAAACTAGAACGTTGTTCTTTTTCATTACTACTAGGATAAGTGGGTAACGGTTTTGAACAATTTCTAGCAGACATGTGGTAGTTCAGGAAAGAATTCCCTGAAGTCCTATGACTGACAGTTAAGCAAGATTTAGCATTTAACTAGGTAATATCTTCAACATTTGAGTAGACTTTTAGATGTTATAGGTGGCAAAAGATATATTCAGTAAGCCTGACTTAATGCTGGTACATAATGTTGACGCTAGAAAGGATGCTCTACAGAGACAGTTTATCAACAACTTCAAAAATGCACATAAATCTTGGTAAGTTAAGCTCTAAAGCTTTGCTACTTTTATCACTCATTTCAGTCAATGAAGTACTTGTCCTTACAATATGTTTGTGCTCATAGCAAATCCTTGCAACAACATTGTGGGATAAGCCAATGATTGATTCATATTAAGAAAACAATCCATATGCCTATACTGTCCATTTCTTTTCAACAATCATACCCATCAATTTGGAATATCACATGTTTGGTACCATAAGAAACGCTGGTTAAGTACATGCACACTTGGCCCCATAACTTCAAAAAAAGTCCCAAAATAAGGATTTCAGTTGTTATGGAACATCATCTGTCATAGGCGATTACGGTATAAACTTTCGGTGAAAATTGGGCATATTTAATATAAGTATCAGATTTCCTAGTTATCCAGACAATAATACAATTTTCAGATTATTTTAAGAACATCAAAGTTTCCTCCCAGTTTCCCAACATTCCGTTGGACTTTGAAATTTCCTAAAATCTCACCAGAATTTTGGATAAAACAGGACATTGTAAACTTTTAAAGAATACCCATCATCATAAATTCAATCATGAAATAATCCTTACAATTATTCAATCATACCAGAACAATGAAAAAAAAAAAAAAAAAAACTTATCAAAAGGTAGACTAATAACAGTTAAACGTTACTGGGCAAGTATTATTAAAACTTCCATTGTAAGGGAGCCTGATTTTGAAATAACATATATAAAAGGAAATGATAGTCGTATATTCATGATCAAGGGTACAAGTTCTACATATGATGAGAGTTTTGAAGAAACGCTACTTCATTTGAATAGATCCCAACCATACTTGTTGGAGGCGCGAAGCACAAAGAGGTGCAAGGTGTTCTAGCGCCCGAGGCGCAAGGCGCACGCCTCTTGGACATACACAAAAATTCTCATACAAACATGAAGAATAACTAAAATAAAGAGAAATCTTTCATTTTTAAGCTAAAATAAACATCAAACAAGTCACAATATCTTAAAAAAGACAAGAAAGGAGAAAGTATTCATAATACTTGAAATTTGAAAAATCAAGCATCAAACACAAAATAAATAAACAAACTAACCATCACTATGATAATCCTCGTCCTCCTACCCATCATCATCATCGTCATCAAATGTTCTTCATATTCAGTTTCTTCTTCACTCTCCCTCCTCTGCCTTTTTTTAATTTTTTCTAAGTTTCTAACTCAAAACCCTAGCTATCTTAAGGACAAAAAACTGAGAAATATATAAAAAAGGTTTTTTTTTTTCTTCTTTAAATAAAAAACACATAATTTTTTTTAGAAAGTGCTGAGCATCTGGGATAAAAAGGCGCACCCTGGGCATACTTGCGGAGTCACTGGAGGTGCTTAAAGGTGCACGCCTTTTGAACCGTGCCCGCCTCCACCATGCTGATAGAGTAAAGACAGGGGATACGACTAATAAAACTGTAAACAGAAGTAGATAATCCTCAAAGAGGCCCCAGAGGCGTAGCTCTGCCACAACTAATGTTGTTAATCCCTATTGTTCCTGATGCCCCAAAACTAGGGTACGCTGTAGGCATATAGATATATGATAAATAAGGCCCATGCACAAAGCCCATAATAATAAATACTACTCAGCATCCTTTAAGTAAAAGGATTAAATAATTAATTAAGCAACTCCAATGAGCCCATCGGCTTGGCCCGGAAGTTGCAAACTTGCGTGACTAGTGGCCGCACGTTGCTAACACATGCAAAGGCACAATCCCCCTAAATCTATGCGCCTTGGGCGTGGCTCCAACAAGTACGATCCCAACAATTAATAACTAAAAGAGATGTAAAGATTCTCACTAACTGATACGGAAACTGGAAGTACTCATCGTCATTTACTGATCATTTCAAAATGATGTATATTGGTACAGAACCAAACTTTATTACTTATAGATGATGCTAAATAACAATGAATACCCAAAGAATTAGGACTTGCTGAATCCAGTATTATGCCAGTCATATGCACATACTTGGCCTAAATGGTAGTGATGATCAATAAGCACCCAAATGCATTCTTTAAGACACTACACACGCATATTTCATGCTTTTTTAAATGGTTAATTCTATCACACTGCTTGTGGTTTGTACCGATATAGTTGTTATGTTACTCCCATTTTTTTTTTGCAAAAACAGACTTGTAATCATATCATTTAACAGAACTGCTAGGTAGGAATGTCCATCAAATTCCCAGATTGGCTGAATATGGGAATGATCGTGGGTATCTAATATCATATGAGCCAATGTGGATATTGAGGAGCCATCAAATCCTAAGACTCCTAGTATACTCTGTATATCCAATACTTTTTAGTCTGAAGCATTCATTACATCTAAAACATTAAAAGATTGATTCAGCACATCCAATTATTTCTAAAATGAAATTGCTAATTTGAATATCATAAAAAATCTTTCCGGTATTGCCATAATTAAGAAGTCAGAAATATTCAGGAATGCACGATATGTCATACATTGCATACCATAAATATGGTCGTTAAGTGGCGAGTTCAGCAATTCTCAGAACTCCTAAAATGCGGCATTGTATAAGGTCGCTTGGATTAACGGGCTAAATTTGCAATTCTACCTCAAAAATCAGATAGAAGATTTCTATCACATAATTCGTTCATCAACTGAAACTGATAATAACAGAAAAGCAGAAGCTAGGGTTTGGGCCGCAAAACGGAAAGGGTAAACTCACCATATAGTTGAACAAGGCGATCCAAGCACTTGTTCGCAGACTCCTCATCGAATCCGAATTCCAAAGCCAAGCTAATCAATCTCGCCTTCTCCAACTCCAAGTCGTGATCGTCCATTTCTTTAATTGTTTAACGGGGAATATTTCTTCGGCCGGGCAGCCTACGATGAACTTTCCCGCGCTTTCACTGATTACTGAACGAAACAGCGGGGTTTTGCATTATAAGGAGTTCCGGGACGCTGTCGTTTCAGTAAAATGAATCTATTCAAACTTTGGGGTTTTCAAATGAATATATTTGTGGGCCTTTTGTATATAAAACTCAAACCCGTGAAAAGGAAAAAGATCGGCCGACTCATTACAAATAGTGACTGTTTATTAAACATTTTTTTTTAATAGACCCACCAAATTTTCTGTATAAAAATGACCTCTAATGAATATATTAAAATATATCTATCTATACTGAATAAGTCGTGAGAATATTTCTCTTTGTTTTGACCCATATCTAGACATGGGCAGTTTTTCGGCTTCGGTTTTAATTTTACGGTTTTTTTTTTAATTAACAACTTTCAAAAATATTTTTTGGTGTTTTGAATTTGATTATCTAAGAGATTGAATTGAATATATAGTTAATTTAACTAAAACAATTACATTTAAAAAAAATTACAATAATCAAAACTTAACTTTACAACTTATAATAAAATTACAAAAAAAATGGAAAAGTTACAACAAAAAATTAACTTACCTAAAAACATTTACTTCTTTTAACAAGAAATTACAACTTTACAAGTTTTCAATTACAACTTATTAAAAAAAAAAAACTTGAGCTTAACTATAAATTAGAAATTAAAATTTAATTTCTAATTTAGAATTAAGTTGCCTACGTTTTCTCATAGTTAAGGAATCAAAGTCGACGTAGTTCTCTTACTTTCTTGTAATGTACCTTGATGCTTGAGAAGTGTCATGACTCAATCACTTCCGGATGTGGTCGAATACTCGTTTCCATCTTCATCCTCATCCTCTTCATCAAAATTTGCTTCTTGTTTTCTTACCTCGGCGTTTGACCAATTATTAAGTAAAGCTTGATTTTCTAGATTTTTCACCTTTAAATTGGATCTTCGAAGATCCAAAATGTAACCGCCAGTGCTAAATGCTTGTTCAACCGAGACGGGGGATGCCGGGCATGCAAATATTTCCTTTGCCATTAGTGATAAAATAGGAAAGTTTTTTTGCTCTTCGGGACCACCATCTCAAAAGCTCGTTAGGTGTATCAAATCCAAGTTCTTCAAAAGTAGTAGATAGATAATTATCTAATTCTTGATAAAGACTATTACTCTTAGTTTTTTTAATTTTCTAATATCATAAAACCTATAATATTGATTAAGGTGTTCACAGTTCGGATCTTGATGATGTTCGGTGACCGCTTTCACTATTGAAATTATCACCATAATAAATTTTATATTCTTTAAAACAATTATAAAGTAATTGTTTTGTGTTACCTACAATTATATGCAGATTAGGAGTGTCATCATCCTTAACCGGAAATAATGCATCATAATACATTTTTAGTAATTCTTCTAAACCATCTTCTCTAATTCTAGGATCTAAAAGTTTTGTAATTAAAAATAAATCAGGAATTTCTTGATAATACTTTAACTATTTACTTCTCATGCTTGCAATGCAATTTTGTAAAGTGTCATGCGAATAATATGATTGTAAAATAAGTGCAATTTTAACATAATGATCTATAACTAAAGGAGAAGTGGAATAGTAACATCCGGATAATTCTTTCGTTACATCTTTAAAAACTTTCAAAAGAGACATTAATTCAACACATTTATCCCATGAACTTGAAAATAAAGGAATGCCTAATTGTTCTTGTGAAAAAAATGTACATAATTCATTTCTAACCTCATAAGAAGAATTCAACATTTTATATGTTGAATTCCAACGATTAGGCACATCTTTAGGGATTTTTTTGGGTGCACTCATACCATATGCTTTACAAAATCTTCTCCATTTTTTGCATAAAGTTGCATATCTAGCTAAATGTTCAATTGCTAATCTAATAGGACCTATATGCTTTAAAATGTTCCATGCCATCTTGTACACACAAATTTAAAACATGACACATGCATCTAATGTGAAAAAATCTATCCTTAAATGATGGTTGATAAATTTGAATTACTAATGGCAAACTAGCAGTATTAGCACTAGCATTGTCAAATGAAATTGAAATTTTTTTTGTAACTAAATTATATTCTTGCAAAATAGTGTGAATTTTATGAGAAATATCTGGGGCCCCGTGTGTTTGATCAAATTCTCTATATGCAAGTAATCTTTTTTGCATTGTCCATGAATTATCTATCAAATGACAAGTAAATCCTAAAAAACTATGTACTCTCCAATGATCCGTCCAAATGTCTGCACAAATTAAAATTTTTTGTTGTAAAGAATTAAATATATCAATTAAAGACAGCTTAAATTCACCTACATTTTTTCAATATCATGAACTAATGTTCTACGTGAAACACCGGATGTTTGAGGGTTTAGTGATAGTGACACATAATTTGTAAACAAATCATTTTCAGCAGTATTAAAAGCTAAAGACACGCTACAAACCATTTTTGATAAATATTTTCTTATTGTTGGTTCGGAATATTTAAATAAAGAAGCCGTACCTTGTTATTCATCGGTGAATCCTCCACGAGGTATTTGTGTTTGACGCCGATCGTTTCAACTTTGTCCAGATGGTGACGTTGCAAATGTTTTTTGAGCGTGCCATAACCTCTTCCTTTTAAAAAAACATATTCCACCCCGCAATAGTTGCAAATTGCTTTATTATTTTGCATATCTCTTTTGAAGTGAACGGCAAAGATATCCGATCTTAGTGCCTCATCTCGTCCACTTTGAGTTTTTTGCGTACTTTGACTTTGACTCTCTTGAGTTGGAAGACGTTCTTCTTCGGTAGATTCGTTTTGTGAAACTAAATTGATAATCATAATAAATTATTAATCATAGATAGTTGAGAGAGATATTTAAAATAAAAAGTATAAAATAATATTTAAGAGCGATATCTTAGAAAATAAACACAAACCTAATTGAGCTTGAAAATCTTCTTGCCGCTCGATCGGAATTTCAATATCTTCACCATCAAGATTAAGATACCTTGAAACCAAAGAAGATGGTGGTGGTAATCCGGTTCCGGCACTTGTACTCGTCGGCATAGGCGATTTTTCTTTTGCTTGTCGAGATGAAGAAGATGATCCTCTACCTCCACGTCCTCTTTGGCTTGAGCTCGACATTTTGAGAGAGATTGAGAAAGATGACAAGATAAAGATAATTAAGAGAGGTTGAGAAAAATGACAAGATAATCGGGAGAGATTGAGAGAGATTGAGAAAGATAATAAGATAATCGGGAGAGATTGAGGGAGAGTAAGAAAGATACAAGATAATCAGGAGAGATTGAGGGGGATCACAAGATAATTGAGAGAGATTGGGGGAGATTGAGAAAGATGTCGGGAGAGATTGAGAGAGATCACAAGATAATTGAGAGAGATTGAGAGATATTAGATATTGTAAAATAAAATGAGTAGGGAGGGGGTATTTATAGGAAAAAAATAAATCAAAAGAGCTATTGGAACCGCCGGTTCTTGGTTTCGGTTCGGAACCGGCAGTTCCCAACGGTTATTCCATCTCAGCCGTTGAAGATCAACGGCTATTTAATCTCAGTCGTTGACCTCCAACGGCTATAATTTTCAAATTCAATCTGGAACCAAACCGGAACCGAAAGCGCCGATTTCAGTTCCAAAAAATTGAGAACCGGAACCGAACCGTTACTCCGATGATTTCAGTTCTGGTTTGGAACCGAAACCGGGTCAACAGTTGAACCGAACCGTTGACCGGCGGTTCCGATTCCAAACCGAAACCGTGCCATGTCTACCCATATCTCTACATATAATTCAAAAGTGTCTCTTATATAACTTTTTTCTCTTTTTTCTGTTTGTTTTTTTTAAAATATATTTTTAATATATAATATATTAAATTAATTTTTTTTTTCTGACATCAATATTATATATATTGAATAAATAATTGTATTTAA
This sequence comes from Caryopteris x clandonensis, assembly GCA_028749325.2. Lineage (NCBI taxonomy): Eukaryota > Viridiplantae > Streptophyta > Magnoliopsida > Lamiales > Lamiaceae > Caryopteris > Caryopteris x clandonensis. The sequence goes on along the minus strand of JAPYKT020000024.1, from coordinate 3,358,209 downwards.
AGTATGAATATTTTTTTATGAATTTGAATATTATTTTTTAAATTTTGATGTATATATATAATGGATTTGAATAAATAGTATATCAAATTTTTAAATATATTTAAACTAAATATATATATTTATAAAAATAAAAATATTATAATTTAAATTTGTATAATATTATGATTCATTATTTAACTCATTAGTTCATAATAAATTAAAATATTTATTTGCAAATTTAAGAACAATTCAATATTTACTTCAAAATATCGTATAATTTATTATTTAATAAATTTAATTTAAAAAAAATAAAAATACAATGTAATAGAACAAGATATATTCTAAATTAAATAATATTTATATAATTAATATAAACATTAGGTTATGTATATTTTTATAATAATAAATATAATTTTACTATAAATTTTTAATATAATAAAATAAATTATATTCGGTAACGAACATCTAGATTAAGCTAAAGGTGAGTATACAATTTTCAACCACCCGCTTCTGTTCCTATTCTCCCTTCTCCTTCCTTCTGCTCTCTTCTTTTCCACTAAACCCTAATTCACCATACATCTCCAAAAAATGAAAATAATAATAATAATAATAATAATAATAATAATAATAATAATAATCTAAAAATTGTACAAATATCAATGATACCAAGAGCCGGAGAGAAATTAATAAATTTCTCCACATTTCATTGAGTTTTTCATAATAATTTTTCTGAAAAATACAATGGTCAACAAAATATAATCAAATAGTGTTCGTCAATCAACATCAATCAAACAAGATCTCTGAGAGTTGCACGCTGCACGCACTTGTAAGCGTTCAATGAATATTAGTGGAACTACTCAAAATACACAAATTATTCAATACAATAATATTTAACAAACAAGTATATGTTCATCGAACCAACGACCATTTGTCCTAAAAGAAACAGCAATGGTAAAAAAAAGAAAAGAATAAATACTGATTCAATCATTTTCAGTATTGTGCGGTATCAAAGGAAAAAACAGTACAGAACAAGAAAGTTCCATTATATTGCAGTGAGGCAACAGTAGAATCTGTCTCCCCATTAATTTGGAACAAAGAGTGTGTCTGGAAATGCAGCAAGGGCAGTCAAAACTTGGGCAGAATGGTTGTAATTCATTCTAAATTAAGAATGTCACCGATGCACGATTTACTCAGATTTAAATCCTTATAGAAAAAACGCATTGATCCTTTCTTAAAATAGCACCCGCAGCGGAATAGCTCCACACCCGCGGGCACAACATATTATTTTGTTAGTTAAAGTTAATATTTTTTTAATAATTCTATAAAATATTATTTTTTCACTGTAAAAGTATTATTTTTTTAAAGGTATTATTTTTTATTTGATTAATTATATAAAAAAATATAGCTAAAAATATTTATTATTTGAATTCACCATGACAGTATTGTGTTTTATAAAAAATCTATGATCTTTTATTTAGGAAAAAGGAAAATAAAATATAGTAAAAACATAATATAATATTTTCGATATATTTAAATAATCTAAAATGTATTAGTTTCAAATACAAAGAAATAGTTTTACCAAACAAGCACATAATGTGCACATGTTTAATCGAATTTGAATTTGATCCAACTTTTTGACCACATAACTATTGCCTAAAATTTTGTGCTAAACTGATGTTTCAACGAGAAATTCCATCATATTTGATTTTCTAATTAGCTCACAGGGCTTGTAGAGATTGAGGGGGAGAGAGAGAGAGAGAGAGAGAGAGAGATTAAAAAAAAAGAGAGATGAGTCTCAACAAAATCTAGGAACATATATAAGTTAAATAAATATGTTTAGAAACAAAGATATAAGAAAAGCCTATATTGTTTACTATACTGTTAGTTCTAGAAACATCAATCTCATCAATATATGTATTCTTGATTGATCAAAATTTCATCATCTTTTCTCAAATTACTTCTTTAACCAACAAGCAAAGCATCAGAAATAAAGATACTTTAAATCCTTTCGAATTATAAATGAAAACCAATAAGAAAGATGAAAGTTGTTCAATTTTGCCTTTTAGGATCCATGCACAATTTTAGAGCACGTTTTCTTGATCCAATGCAACCCTTTCTTCCAGCCCTTCTTGATCTTCCCTTCTACCGTATACATCTTGTATTTCGCAATCCTCTTCTTTCTTTTCAACTCCGCATCACTATACCACGGTCGTGAAACCGACTGTGTTTTTCGATTGAAATCATTATACGTTGAAATTTGAGTATCCAATGCTCCATTCTCCATCTTAGCCAAGCCCTTCGGTTCTATCCCTCTCCCTTCCTTTCTCTCTCTATCTGTATTTGTAGAGAGAGAAGAGAGAAAAGGGATTTGAGGTTTTGCCTCTATAGTTCTAAAGGTGAATGACCCTTGATTTAGGATGGATGCAATGTTAGATTCATAGTTATGGGGATTTCTATTTCTTTTGATTTAGTTTTTGGGAAGTGGAAAAAGATTATTATTGTTTGACTTGCACCATTGTGCATGGGAGGTATAAGAACGGGCAAATAAAAAGCTTGGATTGGATGACTAGGAGGAAAAGAAGTAAGAGAAGAATGTGGTGTGCCACTAAACTTTGACATAGAACAAAGACTCTCAAAGACTTGACATAAAAATAGAAATATATATAATGTTAAAATGTTTTTTCCACAAAGCAACCACAACTTGCTTGGGGGTTGATATAATGTAAAACTGAAAGGTCGAATTTATATTCAATTGATTACATTTATAAAACTTTATAAACTTAACATATATTCATGTTCACCCTATGTATTGATAAGATGTAAGTTACTAAAATATTTCTCAAGTGATGGATATTATGTGGGGTGTATATGTTTTATTGAAAATTAGTGACTGAAAACATTCTAAATACATACATACTTACCCATGAGAATGTGCATCCCAAATACACTTTATTACAGTTATAGAAGCTGAGCATTTAAAAGTGAAAACGGGAAGGAAATGTAGAGAAATGGTAAATTATTTCATCCCTCCCATCTTAAGGGTGTGAGTTGAAACAACTAATGAGATGCTCAAAATCAACCCCAAAAAAGATCAAACTCAGCTCAAATGTAATCGAGTTCGAGTTCACTAGTATTTACAAGCTCGGGAGCCCAACCGAGCTTTAAAGAAAATTAATATTTTACCGTTAATATTATATTTATTTACTAATATATCCTAACTGCAATTAAATCAAAATAATAAAAATAAAAAACTAACATCATAAAACCTTTTTTCATTTTATAAAATATTATATAAGTTATTGAATCAAGCTCAAGCTTATCAAGTAATCCATCCTCTGCTAGTTTACACCCCTCGTACAGTCCATGTTGGTTTTCCACACAGATTACTGAGCAATGGGTCGCTTTTTCTCAAGAAGCAGAGTAACTTAGAACTAACAAAAAGCAGCAACATACTCAATCTAATTATACTAGCAATTTGTTCCCAACTATTTGTTTTTAAGAAAAGAAAAATAAAGTTTTATTTTTATTTACACACACCAAACAGTCAAAATCAGCCCCAGCATTCGACCGGTGCTAATCTCCCCATACGAAAACCCTGTCTGCATCATTATAAACTTATAAAGGGGCCAAAAGCAAGATCTGATACAACTTATTAGTAGGCACAGGTAGCCCCATTGACACGTATTGATCTGGTGTGGATATGAACAGATGCTGAATGTGATTACCTACCACTGTATTTTGTAACAAATTGGTATCCAGTCTTTGGTTTTATCTTATCAGTTGCCAAATCTTTTAATATCGAACATTATCGGTTTTATCCGGCATCTAAACTGGAGAAATTATGTGTAAGCTAACTACTTTCACATTTTCAGACTTAGTACCCAAGTTTAGATTAATGAAACTTTGTTACAGAATGAGTACAAAGGTACGTAGCAACAAATATAATTTAGCTCATTTTAGTTGCTGGATAAACCACCTATGAGACTTCAAAATTTGCTGATGAAATTAAAAGTCAGATACCAAAAACTCATGATGTAAAAATAGTTAACGACAAGTATAATTTACCCCTGAATTTGCACAGACCTTTCAGAAAATAAGACAGCTCAGGCTATGTCAATTTTACAGCAGCATTGCAGCAAATAGAATTAAGTGAAATCCTAAAAAATCTCCTGAGAACTAGTCCAAATACTTTAATGAAAATTGATGTATGATCAAGCGCTAGTTACTCAGGCAGTTTGAATGATAAATGGTCTGGAGCCTCGAGGTTTCCATATTTTTAGTACTGAACCCTTTTTCCACTTACTGGCTTGACAACTGCTATTAAAACAAAATTTCACTTTTCTTCCAATGCATCAAGATTCAACAAGCATGTACACAGCATAAAATCTGATCAAAAGCTGATATATAAAATGAAAAGGGACAAGGACCAAAAGAGACTCTGTTTTGTTACAGTGTAATCTCATCATTATCCACACACTTCTTTTCATCCGGATGTTCATTAAAATATTATAGTAATCTGCTAAGTTCACAATCTATTTCTGAAATCTGGCCAATCAAACACATGCTCGATATAACATGTGCCTTGACTCTTATAACAACACATATTAAACCCAGAGAGGCATGACATATCCAACTGTACTCAACGAGTGGTGATGGAATAAAAACAAGAAAGAAGCAGTACTTTACCTTATCCCAATGGCATTCCTACTAAGAACCTGCATGCTGGACTTGAACAAACTGCTTGCATGGCCTGACATCCTTTTTTCCATGATTCCGTAAACCATTAACCGGCTAAGAAACTATTAAATCTCAGTTTATAAATATATAAAAAGACATAGGAAAAGCCAATGGAGTGAATGGACCATATGACATGGTCATAACAAGAGTATTGTTATGCCACTAACTGCAGCATAAAATTAAATAGGTAGCTGCCTCTGACAGATCTGTAATACAGAAAATAAATAAATAAATAAATAAATAATAAAAAAATAGTGTATCATAAATCTTCTAGATAAATATAACTTAAGCAAGCAGGTGAAGTGAAGTCAGCAAACAAATATAGCCAGCTAATATGTCCTAAAAGAGCACATTGGTTATACTCAATAGAACAGGAATTATATTTGTGTATAAAGAATAATTGTGACCAACTGTTCTACTAAACTTGGACATGTGTTATAATGACTATGACTATGCTTACATATAAAGAATAATTGTTATAGTGCAAAAGTATAAGCAGCATGGAGGTGTTGAACTCGGATTCCATGCAATTCTTGAGCTATTGACAGATTTCGGGCTTCAATTTACTGCCTGGCCATCAAGAAATGCTTAAAGCAACTAGAATAGATAAGTTCTTTCCAACAACCTGCAAAACCGCATGCAAAACACAAATATGATTGGTGGAATGACAATAAAATAGGATTTCAATTAAATCATGTTAACATGACTAGCATTACCATCCTAAATTGCTCCAATTCTTTCTCCAGTGATACATTGATATCCCCAGTTGATTGGCGTGTAATGTCAGCTAATGGTTGTACGATGCCTGTAGCACAGTTTACCCCCTCACCCTCACTGAGTACCTGAATATGACTTGCATCATTGAAACATTAACTGGAAATAAATTCATACTCTACTCATATTCTCTAGGGAACATTTCAGTACTGTAAAATGGATAATAAAAAATCCGTCAGCAGTCCACCCACTACAACAACTTCAGCATGGCAGACAGCAGACTAATAGGAAAGCAGCTGTCTGAGACTAATTCCAGTAAGCCTATGCTTTTCCATGAAATAAAACACCTCCGGGCCATCAAGAAACCCCTAAAGGATGAGTCTTTTCCTCAAGGCTTCCAACTCAATGTGTTGGGCTTGTATAAAGTTATTGCTTATATTGGTTAGATGGCAAAGCAATTCATTTGGCAAAACCAAATATCCACCCTGTCAAACCCTACAAGGAGTTGAACTCAGACCCTAGCTGATTTCAACTCCACCTGGGATCCTCACCACCCCAGTCCTACAACCTCATCTTGAACTTGGTAGACCTACTAGAACCATTTTAAACTTAGGAAATATATTAAAAATTAACAATAACATTCAAAGTAAGAAAAATACTGTTACAAGAAAAGAATCACCTATCAGTAGCTGCATGCTTTTTTTTTTTTTTCCTGAAACTTCAATTTTATAAACATTATTTTGTACTTCCGATTATAAATAAATTCTGATAATTCTTTTCATTTTTATGTTAGTTCCTACAATATCGTGCCTAAGATTGAAATGTAAGCATGTATGCTAAAAAATAAATATTTTCACAAACGAACATATGATTAAACAATTGTAGGTCCGCGTCAATTTACTTTAACTATCACCCTTCTGTAGGCACAAGGGAAGGACTGATCTAGGCCTACTGTAGCGCTGAAAAAATCCATTGTATCACAGGTCTGGAAAGTCACTAGCTATATATATTGAAAACCATATTCTCAATCACTAGAGGCTCAAACCTACCAGTCCCCCATCCCATCTCTATTCTACCTTGTAACATTCAGAGAATACCCTGAGTTACCTTAGGAAAGTGTGTGGTCTGCAAGTTGTATGCAGGAATCAGATCATTATAAAAATGTCAAGGCAACAGGGGCTATAGCTCCATCAAAGCCTAAAGTAATATCCGGTGGTAGGAAAGATAAAAGTGGTTTATGGAAGAGGCTCCTGAATGATGGTAACTAGGCTACACTAAATTGCTACAATCCAGCTCAGGAGAGTCCAAACCCAGAGAAAATCTTTGATGCAGTCTCCCTTCCACGAGTGCCTTCACTAAATTTAATTCAAATTAAAGCTCGATTAGTTCAACTATTATTTACATACTTTCTTTAGCAATTGGTGGAAGGGAATGTAAAGCTCGGTTCATAAGGAGAAGATCGAGTTCTATATCCACGTAGCATCTAATTTGTGCATCAAATTACAGATGTTTGCTTCCAATCCTCTTTTCATTTTATTAGTGTGACAACAGTGCAAGAAGAAACTATGCAGGCATCAGGATGATAATAAGACGAGCAAAGTCAAAGAAACATAATGTGAACCCTGCAAAATTTGACAGAGGATGAAGCATTATTCCTCAATTTGGCCAATCACATATGAAATGATTGTCACAAACAAAAAGAAATGATGATAGACAAGGAAAAAGTTGGAAATTCATTAGATATAAGTAAAGCCGACATCTTGGTTACAGAAGTAAAAGCAGGCTAAAAACATAAAATTCAGAAAGAAAAAAAATCTCCATCAGAAATGAATGGAAGTTTAAGGTGAGCCGGCATCAAAACAAGAAAGTAGGAAACTTCACCGTAAGAGATTACATTCACACACACACACACTTCACACACATATATAGTGTAGGTTCGGACATGTTAACTTACTGATTTAGCAGATTTAGTACTATTCTAAATTTGATTAAAGATCCATTTTAGTCGATCGACTTCAATAGACCAATTCCAGGCCCTTAATACATTTTAAGCAGGTATCTGCATGATACACCTTCCTTACTGGGACAAACCTAATTAACTAGGTTTTATGTGGACAATGCTCCCAAAAATTATCTCACCATTTCCCTTCTCTTACTTGAGTGGAATTCAGGGAATGCTCTTCTTAGCTATAAGCAGTAAATAGGAGATATTCATGAAAGTAATCAAACAATCTATCTACCAAAAGTAAAAACTGAGATCATCAGCAGCACATTGTTCTTAGTAAGGTTTAAATCAAACCCTAACATAAACAAACCTCATGATGTGCAATCTCAAGGGCCAAGTGACAATCCTTACCAGCAGAATCACATGATGCGACCGAAATGCCTACCTCAAAATTTAATATATGTAGCAATTGAAAGGCAGAATCATCTCCAATACTCTCTCCATCCGACAAAAAGAGTCTTGTTTTAGTTATAGAAACAGGACTCTTTTGTGGGACAGAGAGAGCATAAATGAAGGACTTTAAAATTGCTGCACTGCCATTGAGCCACTTATAGGCCCCCAGAATTAAGTGAAGATTTTACAGGAGCCATGTTAGAGATTTGTCTTTAGATTCCAGAATCCAAGTGGAACTGAAGAGAGTATTAACCTCCCCCCCCCCCACCAATAAGGTTTATAAAATATGAAGCTTTCTTATAATAAACATGGCAAGGAAATAGCATGCCTAAATATAATGATAATTAACCATATATTTTTTTTTTCATATCCCTTCTATTGCATATCCAATTCTCATATTCCAGGATTTATAACTTTCATACCATAAGGAGCATAAAATATTAAATGCCAGAAAGAGGGGGATAAATGTATATAGATAATTACCAATTTGAAGCCCTCAGGAGATGATAGAAATTCCATGAATTGAAAATTCACAGGAAGATATAGTTGCACCACATGAGATACCCGCATAATTGTACAGAGAGTTCTGAATTTCTGCACCAAAAACTCAAGAAAGTAAACAAACAGGAATATATCACAAACCAAAAATAGATGATTTATCATGGACACACAGATGGATACCTCTTTAGAAGATCCCTCAAGAACATCTCCTTTTGGATATTTTTTTCTATGATACCTTACAAGCAGTGCAATTAGCTGAAAGCTTTGAACTGTCACTAACATTTAGAAAAAAAAGGACCATAGAAAATTCCAAAAAGTAATGTATAAATTACAGAAAAATTAAAATACCTTGATCTCTTCCTTCGTATAACCACTGAGATGATCCCCATTCTGAAAGGAAGAGACGGTTTGCCAAAATAAGAAAACCAAATAAAAAGTCAAAGAACCACAATATTCAAATTCCTACTGCAGGAACATTTGAAATTCATTGTTATCTAGCCGATACAGATGGGGCAGAATACTACAATGAATAAAAAATGATAGTTCTAAATTCAAACAAAATAGTGAATGCTTCAGTCACCAAGGTGATTCCAATATACAGTACAACACTGCCATGACTTGTTAAAAATTGAAGAGTTCTTCCAACACAGTAGATAAACTAGGGCATAGCAAAAAGGCTAAATGCATTTACCACTATAACACGATAAGACTGCTTATGATAACCCTTTTTGCCAGTATACAGGCCAATATTGTGAAGCAAGCAAGCAGCACCAAGGAATTCAAGATCATTCTCATCCAAGGATACTGAGAGCTCATCATCAATATGAACTTCATCCAATTTTCTTAAACCTTCAAAAATCTCCTGCACAATCCGACTTAATAAACAATAGGATACGAGGTCAGACACCAAAATCTTTACTAAATTTGTTCTCTATACCCTTGCAATGTCTGCACACATCATAGCAGCCTTCATCCTCTTCTTATTATTAAACCTTGATGCTAAACTAACAACTGACCTCCATCTAGCATTTGCATTCAAATCAAAATCATCAAAGACGTGCCCCAACATCTCTGTAATCACCCCTTCCCCTAATGCATACCCTGAGACCTGTATCTCTTCAATCCCAAGCCTCTCAAATATCTCATCAAGTAGAACAGTTCCTGCTAAAATGAATGCAGCTCGACTCTTGAAGAACTCCATCCTTTTAATCAACCCCTCCGTTTCCTTTTCATCGTAACATAAACTCTCCGTTAAAGACCTTAGCTCATGCCTGGTAAATCTCCACTCCCTTTTAACAAATTCCTCAAAAACGCCAACATTTTCTTCTACCTTAAGCGCGTAACCTTTGCACACGGCCTTTTCAATAGCCTTAATCGTACCCGATGATCCTATCACGGCATCTAGTTGTAACTCATTAATTCTTTCGATCAATCCAGAGGTTTCTAGTTCATGTCGAATATGTTCTCGCATTTTCACAAAATCGGCGAACTCCTGAGTTAAAGTGACATGCCCTAGTCTCAGTGACTTAGAAAACAGAACTTTGCCGTTAGACCCCACGGTAAACTCAGTCGATCCGCCGCCGATATCAATAGTAAGAACCGTAGAGGTGAAAACAGGGAAGAACTGTAGAACTCCAAGGTAAATGAGGCGCGCCTCTTCAGCGCCGGAGATAATTTCTACTTGGAGTCCTAGGGTTTCTTTGATAGTTTCAATAAAATGTGATTTGTTGGAAGCTTCGCGAACAGCTGACGTAGCGACAAGGCGAAAGTGGGAAGGATGAAGGCGGTGGGAGTGAAGGTAATGCTGGAAATTCCGAAGAGCGGAGACTGCACGGTCGAGAGACGCCGGGGAGATTGTGGCGGCGGAGGAGGTGGAAGTGGTGTCGAGGCCGAGTAGGACTGGTTCTTTGAGGCGGTTGAGGGAGAGAAACCGTCCAGATGATGGGTCGATGCGGATGATTGTGAGTTTGAAGGAGTTTGTTCCCATATCCACGGCGGCGAAGAGGCTGCTGTCGGTGGTGGCGGGTGGCGTAGCTTGGGGACCGAAAGACATGTTTGAAAAGAAATTGTTGCGCTGGTTATGGCATATTTTTCTCCTTTGTTTTATGTATAAGTGTATCCCTACCTGTACTATTAAAACAAAAAAAATGATGGGAGCTGCTATACACACCATCAAAAATGCTAAACACACCACACCATCAAAAATGATAAAAAAGGACATTAACAAAATTATCAAAATAACCCTCAAAATTTAAAAAAAAAAAATTGGCCAAAGCTGATTTTAAACCCTCAAACACACCAAACTCTCAAACCCTAAAAATTTTAAATCCAAAAATTGATTTATTCACCATATTTTTTTCCTATATTCATGGACAATCAACAAGTACATCTAAAATCGGTAAGTTTTGGAATGTTTTATTATACTACATTGTGTTTGATCCTTCATTTTCTGTCAAAACCGAAATCTGCGTCGCGTAGCAGAAATTTCGGGTGCGTTCGGCCTGTATCAGCCGAACGTAAGCCTAAACGTTCGGCCAATACCAACCGAACACATTATGTAACGTTCGGCGTCTGAAGGCCGAACACATTATGTAACGTTCGGCTACCCACGGCCGAACACTTCGTGTTGTGTTCGGCTGATACAGGCCGAACGCATGTTCGGCTGTTCTAAGCTGAACACGGATTGTCTTGTACTTTTTTTGGTTGTTTTCTGATTCATTTAATTTTATTTTCAGGAGACCTCAAGAACAAGTGCTTTTATTTTAGATAACAACGAGGTGGTTGTTGATTATGAAGATGTGTTTAATACAATGGATTTGTTCGAATCACGAGAAAATTTGATTTCTTGGGTCCGTGAAAAGGCTATCCCATTAGGCATGGTAGTTGTTGTGATGAGGTCAGAAATCGGAGATGAATGCAGACGACCTCGTTTGTGGTTAGGATGCGAACGAGGGGGTAAATATCGGCCACCGAAAAAAAAAACAGAGCAAAGAGAAAAATGAAAATCAAGAAACAAATGAATGTGGAAGAGAATTGGAAGAGGTAGAGAATAAAACAATTGAGAATCGTCGTCGCGGAACCAAGAAATGCGATTGTCCATTTCGTCTAAAAGGAACATACTACAAAGAGACTGATGCATGGGCCTTGGAGGTCATTTGTGGTTCGCATAATCACGAGATGGCAAGATATTTAGAGGGTCACTCTTTTGCTGGCCGTTTAACTACGGATGAGGTGAAATTGGTGTCTGATCTATCTACGGGTAATAGCCGGCCTAGGGACATATTGTTTACGTTGCAGAAGAGGTATACAGAAAATAAATCTACGATAAAGACTATCTACAATATTCGACAGAAGAACAGACTAGTCGAACACTGTGGCAGGTCACAACTGCAATATCTCATGGGCAAACTTAAGGAGAAAGATTTTTTCTTCCATACTAGGCGGTGTGAGCAAACAGATGCTGTGAGAGATATGTTTTGGGCCCATCCGACAAGTGTGAAGTTGCTCCGGGCCTTTCCAAATGTCTTGTTAATGGATTGTACATACAAAACAAACCGGTACAAACTACCGTTTTTAGAAATTGTCGGGGTGACTTCCACAAACATGACATTTTCAGTTGCATGTGCCTATCTAGAATCCGAGAAGGAGGATAATTACTTATGGGCATGCAATGTCCTTAAAGATTTGATGGACCAATCCAGCCTACCGAAAATATTTGTAACCGACCGAGAGCTTGCACTGATAAATGCAATCGAGATAACGTTTCCTAGTTCTCATCATTTGCTATGTCGGTGGCACATCAACAGAAATGTGATGCATAAATGCAAGAAATACTTTAGCACAAAGGAACAATGGAATTCGTTTTACTGCAGCTGGAATTCGTTGATTTTTGCCGAATCAGAGCACAGGTTCGAAGAGTTGCTGCAGCGGTTTCAGAATGATTTTTCCTATAAAAAAGAGGCTGTGAAATATGTTTTGGACAATTGGATAAGTGGATATAAGGAGCGATTTGTTTCTTGTTGGGTGAACAACTTGATGCATTTTGAAAATACCACAACAAATAGGTATTAAATAATCATTCATCATTTATATGCTATATTATTATCTTATTTCTGTATATTGTTATATATGTTATATGATCATTAATATTTTTTTCTCCATATAGGGCGGAGGGCCATCATGCAAAGTTGAAAAAACAACTTCAATCGAGTACAGGCACTTTTGAAACGTGTTGGGAAAAAAATTTCATCCTTCTCGAAACATCGCATAATGCAATCAAAAGTTCGTTCGAGAAGAGCATAAATATAGTCCAACATAGGTACTCATCTCCTGTATTCCAAATGTTAAGGGGTATGGTTTCTATCTCTGCTTTGGATATGATTTTGGATGAAATGGTTGGTATTGGAGAAGATGGCATCGATCCTTTATTATGTGGGTGTATTTTGCGAAAAACTTGTGGTCTTCCATGTGCTCACGAGCTATCTGAATATGTTCGGGAGAATATGCCTATCCCACTAGATAGAGTTGACCGATTTTGGAGAAAGCTTGACATGGAACCTGTGGATGAAGTCAATAAAAATATATCGGATGACATAAAAAATTCTTTCAAGAAGACACTTGATGAAATTGTCAATCAATTTGAGGGTGCACATGATGAATCACAGAAGTTGTTAATGTTGAAGAGGTTGAGAGAGTTTACACACCCAACAACTTCATCCCTCATTGAACCACAAGTCCAACTACGTACGCGTGGACGTCCTGCCAAAACAAAAGCAAAAAAGAACACCCCCACAAAAAAAGATCCAAGTGCTTTTGAGTATGTTCAATCCATCCACGACAGTTGTTCGCCAGGGGAAGAACCAATTTTCATAAGCGGAGAAAACGTGTCCAGTGCTAATATTAGTTCCACTCGACGAGAAAAACAAAAGGTACTTATGAAGTATAAACAAAATTTGTGGTTTTTTCTTTCTCTTTGCCGTCCTAATCAATGATAACTGTATGATATCCAGGTGGTTCGACGTGCAAGTAATGTTCTTCCCACAAACAAGCATATTGAATTTTTTGAAGACATTCCACATATCTTTCGGCCATATGTTTGTGGGACTAAGAATGTTAGAGGAGACGGGCACTGTGGATTTCGTGCAATTGCCGAGCTAATGAACTATGGGGAAGACTCGTGGTCTAGAGTTCGTTGTGACTTGATCCATGAATTACAACAATTTGGAGAAATGTATGCACCCATATTCAAGGAGCACGGACGTGTTGGGGAAGTTGAAGATGCATTACACTGTTTTGAGGAGAGAGCCCCTAGACGACACTGGCTTGATATCCCTGATATGGGGCACATCATTGCAACTGTCTACAACGTAGCACTTGTCGTGCTAACACAGATTGCAAACTATACTTTCCTTCCCCTGAGGACTGCAAACCCAGAAGATCCGAAGCTTATTTGCATAGCTTTGGTAGATCAAAGCACGCATTTTTGCGCGGTAAAATTATTTTCTTATTATTACATTTTCTTATGATTTACAATTTTTCAGAGAAATTTTTCTTATACATGCAATGTGACAGGTCTCATTAAGCTCTGGATGCCCGTTGCCTCCTGTTCTGTATGCATGGCGTGAACATCGTAGTGCATGTGCTGCTGGATGGGAGATATTCTATAGAAGTCGTTTTCAAATGTATAATGCCATTTGTTTACGAAATAACTGATATGTACTTTTTTTTTTAAATTGTTGAATATTATTTATTTTACATCTTCTATAAATCATATGATGAAATTATTGAAATTGCAAACTATGTTATTTACAGAATGTACAAAATCCATAAAAAACGAAGTGTCAGGGCGTTCGGCCAACACTGGCCGAACGGATCACAATACGTTCGGCCAGTGCTGTATACCATGTTCAGCCAGCACTGGCCGAACGTGTTGTGATCCGTTCGGCCAGTGTTGGCCTAACGCCCTGAAACTTCGTGTTATACATTCTGTTTTTTCGGGTTTCTGTTTTTTTCGGGTTATGTATTTTGTACGTTAAGTTTTTTTTTCAACGAATGCAAAAATCAAGCTTAGTGTAGGCAAACAGAGTATCGAGCAAACATTAAAATTATAATTTAAAAATATTATGGACACCGAATAAAATAATAATTTAACATTCAAATGTAGAAAATTTTAATGTCATACATATATGTTTACAAAATCACTACTCTACTCATCGGAGTCACCCCCCTCATCCACCGTGAGACCCTCGAGTATTCTTGTAGCCTCCTCGACTCTAGGCATCACGTAATCCATCGATAGCTGCGGATCCTGGGCTGTCCACATGCGAACCAGTGGGTGAAGAATATTCCGGGCGTCATGGAATCGAGCCCACATTTGACTAGGGTTCGCATCAGTCGGAAAATGCCGTGCTGCAGATATACGCTCGGGGTTTTGGACTTGTGGATGGGAGAATGTACGGTACCAGTCCATATACTCTGGTACCGTCTCCCATGCTGGCTGTGCAAGTCTCCCCCGTCGCTGGATAGACAAAACGTGGCTATCCCAGGAGAGAAACATGGATCCAAGCACCCCCCATGCAAGTACATACTGACCGGGCATTTTTCCTCTTCTTGCCAGCACTGGATCCAATGGAGGCAACGGGATATGCTGGACATGGCCGAACTGCCTCAACACTCGATCGGGGTGGTATGGTTCGACAATGTCCAACGCCCTTATGCAGCCATGATAAAACGTCACTTCAGGACGTTCGAATCGATCACGTACTTGCTGATAAGGATCCCAGATGACCTACGTATTGAATTGTTTATGTTATATATTTGAAAAATACATGTATTTGTGAAAAAAGAATTAAAAAGACCCTTACTTCGTGTGGTTGGAGTGAATCCAACCACTCCCTGCACGCCTGCAAACCCAAAGTGTTGGGTCCACCTTGCCCGTGCTGTGCCCATCGCATGGCTAGTGGAAATCTCGGATCGTACTCCACATTAAATTGAGGTCGTGGGCTCGTCGGGAAGTGCTCGTAAATCCATGCCTACATATATACAAATGTAAGGGTACAACATATTAAAAATTGTAACATAACGTAAAAGTAAATAATTTCCAAAGAATGACGTACCTCCAGTAATGTAAGATATCCAGCGATTTGCTTTACTCCCGCCCTTGATGCGGAGCCTAACTGCCTATAAAGATAGGTAAGGGCAGCAGCACCCCATGCAAATTCCCGGACGACGCTCGTGTCTTCCAGCAGCTTCAGATAGCCAGCAGAGATCCGAGTACCACTTTTGTCGGAAAATATGGTACACCCAAGGATATAAAGTATATAGGCTCGAGCTGCCTTCTCTGCAGCTCGTCTCTGCGTAATCTGAACGCTGTCCGAGAAAGTGCTACGAAGCCACTCTAGCTTCACAGACTGCCCTCTCTTGTCATTGAGGGCCAATACGGCATCCTCAACTGACACACCCAACAACCGATGTATCAGTGCAGGCGAGAATTCTGCAGGATCGTCTTCCACCTGCACTGGCTGCCCAACCACAGAAAGACCGAGTAAAGACGACACATCATCTAATGTGATCGTCATCTCACCAAAGGGTAGGTGGAAAGTGTTGGTCTCCGGCTGCCACCGTTCGACGAATGCAGAAATGAGGTTCCGGTTGGGAGCTCTGTAGGATATCTTGCTCAAATTGTGAAGCCCGGACCGCTTCACATACGACCTCCAGACTCGGGTCGTCTTGTCCTCGGGATACACCCATCGAAGAAGCTTCAAAGTGTGGCAGAGGCATTTTAAAATGCCTCTCTCATTGCCATTCCACACGTCGGTGGCTACGTGTGTTTTGAAGCTTCGCAGTAATGACGGATCGTAGGGGCCGCCGGGAAATGGGCCCATCAATAACTCGTTCTGCTCGACTTGCCTCACTTGTTCTTGAGGCATTTCGGCATATTCCTCCTCCTGTTCTTCCGGCACGTGAGAAGGACCCACCTCTTGCTGGGCAGCCCGTAATCGTCTATTTGAAGCGGTAGGCCGTCTTCTCCTTCTTTCGTAAACTATAACATAAGATAATTAAAATGTTAACATACATACGTTGCAAAAAAAAAATTAAAAAAACAGCAGGCTGTTCGGCCAACCCTGGCCGAACGCCTGCGATTCTCGCGACAGAAATATATTAATTGAAATCTCGGAATTGCGGCACATTACCTGGAGTTTCGCGTTCGGCGTCCATTGCCTCCTACGGTGAATGTGTTTGTGCACTTCGGGATGGTGGAGGGGAAGGGTTTTCGCGTGGGAGAGGTGTTCGGCGGATGGATTGGTTTTTGCGTAGGGTTCCTGTCGGCGGATGGAGAGGAAGGCTTTTGAATTTTTTGAAAGGTGAAGGGTATTTTTGGTATTTTTGTGGTGTGTTTAGTAATTTTGAATTTTTAAATGTAGTGTTGTGTGGTATGTTTAGTAAATGTGGTGTGTTTAGAAATTTAGGCGGTGTGGTTAGATTATGCCAAAAATGATAGGATGATACATAATTAGGGGCATAGTAGACATGATAGGAGGATAAAACATACAACCAAGGGATCGGTGGACAATCTTGGGAGGGCTCTTCAGAAAAACTCTAGTAAAGGCTGGCCTAAGTTCGTGAAGGATGGTGGTTTGGAGGAGTTTTAAGTACTGCACTGTTTTAATATGATTCTGCCAATAGTTGGGAGGATGAAATCTATATTAAGAAGAAGAGTTGTTTCTGCTGAAACATTTAAATAATTTACAATATTTTTATAATGGAGAGCCATTTTACATTCTCACCATGAATGAACCGGATTGCACATTGATCAAGGATATTTGAAATATTTTTTTGATTTTTGTACATCCCTTTTAGAAAAAGACAAAAAATCTAGAACTAAAAATATAATTGAGAATTGAAAAGATCTCTTTTCGTGTTCCTTTTGTATTTGATGTGTTCTCAATTCTCATATTCTAGTCTATTTATAGACATTCGCTTAAAGAGTCATAATCTTCTTAAGTATATTTATGGGTTTAGAATTCTTAATCTTCATGTGTTAGGCATATCTCCTTGTCGGTTTAGGAATTTTAATCTCCATGTGTTGCACTTATCTTCAAAACTAGACCTTTTGGATGTCTTATTGGCCTTTCATTAATTCCTAAATTTAAAAGACTTCTCCCAATTAATTATTTAAGCCTCTAGCATTATTCGGGCCTAATTAATTATTTGTCCAACAAATAAAAATAGTCCAATAACTAATTATCTCCATTATCATTTAATTACTTAGACTCGAATAATTAATTTGTCGAACAAATTTTATTTAGCCTAATAGTTAATTAATCAAATTAATTAATTTTCTCAGTTTCAACATATCAAAATTTGGTTATACATCTGACCCTTTAGGTTCTTCATTTCACCTAGTCCAAGAGCAAGCATTCTAATTGCAAAATTAATTAGTTCAATTAATTAATCACATTGAATTTCTTCAATCCTTAGATACGCAAGTCATTCATTCATTAATGTCCAGCAAACACTACTAGAGGGTTTCATAGGCAAAAGATAAATTCAACATATGAACCTTTCATCCGTAGTTACCGTGCAGTTTATTTGCTCAATTCTCCGATTAATTTCTATGGTTTGGTCATTTAATATGGACCCATTATTGACATTAATATTTATAATAATCCTCACATACTCCGTTGACTCATAACGAGATCATATCTCTTATATTCTGTCTGGGTGCTTCGCACAAAATTTATTTGGATATGATGAGTGTAGAAAATATAGAGAAACAATATTACTTTACGGGCCACCGAATTTTATCTTGCCGCTACGCTGATCTTAAATATAGTTCCACCATAACTAACGGGGCTCTGTTTGGCCTTTCAAGAGAGGTGTAATATACGGTTTCTTTCATGCAGGACCACATGCATGTATACAGTCTAAGAATCTCAAATTTCCCTTTGCCACTACGGCTACCAAATGGTTTGAGTTATGATGCAAGATCAGTCAATGTGATGGTTTGGGATGAACATCACATCCACTAGTCTACGTGTTGTCTCAGTATCGATATTCATGGAACGAGATATCCACTCTCTGAGTGATGTGAGTGCAAGCTTATCTGAATCATATGATACCACTTCTCGTAGATTCTACAACTTGAAAAACATTTATGATGTCAACCACCGAAACTTATTCAATGACTACCAAGTCATGTGTGATCAAGTCTCTTAGTTACTAAGATAATGTGATTTCAATATCATATAATATGTAAACACAAATAAATATAATTAAAATTTTTTAAACTTTTATTATATTTAAAATATTTAAAATATATCTTTTAGATCAATTTAGCAGTTGGCTGGTAGGATGTAAAGACATGAAGTGGAATATAAAATATTGGGTATGAGATCATTGGTGGGTTTGGGTACTAGTTTAAGTTTCAATTTTGGGTAGTAAAAGTATCAGCAGTGGTGTATTTAACATATATTTAATGGTTGGATAAATATTAAATGGAGAGAGGAAGTAAAATATTAAATGGAGAGAGAAAGTAAAATTCATAACTGCTAGACAATTTTTTTCTTTCTATTTATTGAAACTACTTAATTTAAGAAAAGATATACCCTCAATCTCTATAAACACCTTATTTTTATTTATTATCTATACATCATATTCTTTTTTTTTTTTCACTATTTTTCTTAATTCTCTTTTATTTTCAAGCTCTCTTTTCAATTGCTAATTTTTATCCAAAATGGATAAAAACAACAAATTCAATTTCAATAATTCATTTCAAAAATCTCAAAATGTGGATAAGATGAATCATCCCCAAATTCTTAATTTCCTCCAAATTTTTTATATTCTCAATTCAATCTTCCAACTCAATTTCATCCACAAAATTTTCAATTCGGTAGTCAGTTTCTGGAATATGGAGAATTATCCAAATTTCGCCTCTACTCTTGAAATTTTTGCCAAAGTCGCTCAATTTCATAATCTCATGCTGGAAAATATTGGGCAAAATGCAAGCAATTAGTTTGGGAAGCAATCACAAATGTTTGAATTTTCTACTTCATAATCAACAAGCAAGTCATGTAGATTTACTATGGGTGAAGTAGCACCATCTTCAATCCCAGAGATACAACTCTCAGATCATGAGTCACTCATTTTAGTGGAAAGTATGGATTGGGCAGTTGTCGGGGCAAAGGGAAAGAAAGATCAAACTGCTTGGACAAAGGAAGATGATCTACACCTAACAAACGCATTCTGCACTATATCCGATGACCCAGTCATCGGCAATAACCAGAAGGAGGCAACTTTTTGGAATTGTGTTGCTTCATACTACAACGAACATAAATCTGACAGTCAACCAACACGTACGCCATCCATCTTGAGATCACACTAGCATTATATTAAGCTGTTTGTGAAGATATTTAACGCTTGTTACACTAGCGTAGACAATTCATAGAGAATCGGATGCAACAATGAGTATATATATAAAAGGGCAGTGCAAAGTATCGTTTAGAGGGGAACCTACCTTTTAAACTTGGTCATGTGTGGAAGATTGTCAAACATCCTCCAGCATTCAAATCACAGTTTGATGATGACTATATTTGCACGAAGAAGACAAGAACATCTGAATCGGGAGCGAGCAACACTTCTTCCACACAAGACACATCTGTTGATTTTAAATGAAGAAATATGTCCGATTGGACAAAAGGACGCAAAAAGAAAAGCAAAGAAAAAGACAATTGCGTCAGCCAGTGGTGACGATGAAGATGGAAACAATGATATAAGAAGACGTACGACAATATTGTAAAAAGTTTGGTTGAGTTTATGCACGAAAAAGACCAAACTTGAAACTAGGAAGGCTCAACTTGAAGCTAAGAAGGAGAAGATGTAGATGAGGCAATGCGAAGTTCTACAAAAGGACATAAGCAATATGACACCTGGCCAACATTTCTGTCATGACAAATTGTGTGAAAAAATTATGGAGAAATGAAACTCATCATCTTAAGTCATTTCATTTAGTAGTTGATGTCATTTAATATAGTGGCAATGTTTCTATTAATGTTATAAATGTTTCTATTAATGTAATAAATATTTTTATTAATGTAGAAATATTTCTATAGTATATTTTTCCACCTCATTGTCCACATGTATGACAAAATTCAACATATACTAAACTAGACGTTTCATAAATAGCCGTTGAAAAAGTAGTCATTGAAAACTAGTCGTTGCAAACTAAGAGACTTATATATATGAGTAATGGGTTGCATCTTCATTTCATTCTCAAGCCTTGTTTCTTCATATACACAAAGATAACTTGTAGTTACACAAAATGGCTTAATATTCAAATAGTTTCAGCTCATCCAGTGACCTTGCATATGAAGGCAATGATTTGGAGCTAGATTTGATGTCAACAATACTTTTAGAAAATCAACTAATGGGGGAATATGAACGAAGGTGCCTCCAAATGAGGCGTCGAAGTAGAAGGTACATTGAAAGGAAACGTGAAGTCGAACATGAGAGGCTAGTGAATGATTATTTCATTAAGGTCCCGGTGTATCCCGACCACATATTCCGACGACGATTCCGAATGCGTAAAGACTTATTTCTCCGTATAGTGAGTGCACTTGAGAATCACTCACAATATTTTCAGCATAGACTCGATGCAACTTATAGAAGAGGTCTGTCACTACTACAAAAATTAACATCGACTATTCGTCAACTAACCTATGGAGTCCGAGCCAATCATCTTGATGAGTATCTACGAATGGGATAATCAACAACGGTTGATTGCCTTTCCAAATTTTGTCAAAATGTGGTAGAAATTTGGGCAGTCATTACTTAAGAAGGCCAAATGCAACTGACATCCAACGTCTTATTCAAATGCATGAGATGTAACTGATTGTACGCACAAAGAGTGGAAAAATTGTCTTGTTGCTTGGAAATATTTGTTTACAAGAGGACACGATGTTCCTACAATTGTGCTGGAAGCGGTCGTGTCTTAAAACTTATGGATCTGTCACGCCTTTTTTGGTTTCGCTAGATCAAACAATGATTTCAACGTGTTGTATGAATCACCATTATTCAACAATGTGCTGTAAGAAAATGCACCCGAGGTTAATTTCATGCAAACGGAACACAATATATGAAGGGATACTATTTAACAGATGAAATCTATCAACCACATCGATGTAATGAAAGTGAAGGACCTACGATAATGACGGAACATCCTGAATAATTGACCCGTTTGCCAAGGAGAGTCTTGCGAAATCTTCCCTCTTTGCTTTTTTATGGTGGTGGATGATTCTTCCATTACAGGAACATTCGAAAGTCTTACTCAGAGGAGGTAGGGTCAAAGACCTATCGGGTGTCAAGTTTCATTGTATTAGAGGCATCTGGGATCTAACGGGAATTCCTGATCGCAGGAAAGGCATATCCAAATATGGTGCGAAAAAACCCAAATAAAAGTGAAGAGTTGTAGACAACAACGCTCAAGCTTGAGACTAGCGATCTTGGGCCTCTCAGCTGTTCTCAGCACTCTCTATTAAGGAATCTACGACGCTTCCCTTTTGAGTCAAGGCCTGTGTCTCATTTATTTCGTATGTCAGGTTGAAGTATTACAGCAGTCAAGCATGTTCATCTTTTGAAACTTCGAATGTTAGAAGGAGCGAAATTAATAGGGGTTGGGGTTGGTATAAAGATACCAAAGCGCGACTACTCCTAAGTAGCCCCCTTTTAGCCCTGTTTGCATAGCAAACTCAATGGGTGTTGCTCAAGAGGTTTGGTCCTTCAACCTATCTATCATTTAGTCAGTCCGACCCAGAGTAGTCTTTGCCCAAAGCTCCCTAGCCAATGAGTTCTAACAGTTCTCTGCCTACGAAAAATGATCACACCCAACTAAATAGGCAGATAGCTAGAGGAAATGCATTTCAGGTACATCAATTAGTAGGTATTAGAGGATTAATGTCGAACCCTCAAGGACACATTATTGATTTCCCATTCAAATCAATTTATGCGAATGGACTACTTTCGTGAAGTCTTTTCCATGCCCTGACAATATGAAAAGAATTTTGTTTAAGGAAATGTAAGAGGCTGCAAGCAAAGATATTGAACGAGCTTTCGGGCTGCTCCAAGCTCGATGGGCAATTATTAGAGGTCCAACTTGATATTTGTCTAAAATTTATTATGTTAACATGCATGATTTTTTCACAATATGATTTTTGAGAATGAGGGAGATATGGTTACTAATTTTCCCAACGATGAAAGTGATGAGCCCGCACAATTCGTCCAAGGCCCAAATCCTAAATTTCAAGATTTTTTCCGATGAAATTCTGAGCTACGTAACAGCAACATACATCACCAACTTCAGACCGACTTGGTTGAGCATATATGGGCACACTACAACAACAATTAATGAATTAGTGTTTTAATTTGAATGTTGTGCTTTTAATTTTATGGTTGCACTTATTAATTTTTTAATTTTCAAAATCTATTAATAAAATATTTTATTTTGATTTTCGTGTTTTTTATTTGTTAATTAAGTGTATAATGAACATTATATTTATTGTAATATTTTTGATAAATAATATCATTATTTATATATTTTAATTATTTATAATATAAAATAAAATAGAATATGGGGCCATAAAATGTATTGAATATATATGGATGGATAATGAATAGAAAAATATGTTTAATAAATTGTGTGTATAAAAAAGGATGATGTAGAGATGATATGGTTCTAAGTTTACAACCCATGTACAAGTGAGAGAGGGGACGTGGGGGGTGTTATTTGCAGCAAATTGAGTTTGGTGCAGCGCAAAAGCCTACGCCTACCACAACCCCACTAATAATTTTTTTTTTCATTTTTCGGCTAGCATTGTTTTAACTTTTTTTGGTTGTTGAAAATGGATGTTTGTTTTGTTTATTTTTCTTTTCTTTTCTTTTTGTCTTCACATTGGTTTTTTTAATCTTTTTTGTCGGACCTATTGTCTCATTTTTCAAAAAGTTATTAAATTATTTATTTCTTAAATTAATATAATAAATAATTTATAAATTATTATGTCAGTTAAAATAGTAATTATATAAATTAAATTATTAATAAAAATAGTAAATTAATAAAAATAAATGAGGGTTTGATAGTGTTACCTATGAATAGTTACTTTCTGAATAGTGTGATTGGGAGATATATGTTTAAAAATAATGGGAATTTAACTTTTAAGGTGGAATTACTGTAAGGTAATAAACTTGTACCTAGTGGGTGTCTTACTTATATGTATCAGTGAGTGCTTTGCCTGCATTATCATAGTTGGAAAATTTTCCTTGAAATTGTAGGAATGTGTTAAGCCTTAGATGAAAAAATCAATATATATATATATATATAAATTTTTATTGGGATGTTTTTATATGCTTTGATGTCTCCAAGTTTGTTTACTAAAGTAAGATTATCCACTTTGTTATGAAATGCTTTGATTTCATATTTTGTAAAATGTGTTTATGACAGTGAACGTGGTAAAGGGTAGGAGCTGCTGAGCTTCTCAAGGAAATAATAATCACTGGATGCATCAAATATGAATAGAATATCTTTGTTGTTTTTCGGCACCAAAGGGTAAAATGACATCATATTGTTTATTTTACTAATCTTGTAGTATGTTGGTAAATCTTGTGGCGGAAAATATTGGGGGGATTTGACAATATATTGTGGTTTCCAATTGTTTTTTAATAAACTATAGTTCTGGGGAGCTCTTTAGAAAAAGAAGTAAAGTCGCTGGCGGGGCAGACGACTGTCAAAGAAAAGAGGCGCCTATCCTATAGGCCACAATTTTTTATTTTTTAATTTTTTTTAATTGTAGTCGCCTATTTTATAGGCGACACTCTTTTTATTTGGCCAGCCTAGGACAGTGAAGCCTCCAGATATGCTCTTCAGACCTTCACATGCTGCCTTCAACACCAAAGCTGCCTGCTCTTCCGATCTTCACCTGCTACCTTCACCACCAAAGCTGACAACAACATTCAGACTTTGACCTTCAGCCTTTCACCACCATAGCTGCCATGCTGAGTTCTCAGCTGCCAGCCATCACTCAGCTACACAAAATCTATCATGTGCAGTAAAATAACAATAAATGATGTTAAATGCTGCCAATAAAATTAATATTAAAATAAAAATAAAAATAGATGACAAAATAAATGTGAGCATGCATGCATGCAAATTTGCAGCTCATTTCCAACTTGCACATTATCTTTTCAAGCAATTTGAGTTTATTTCGCCCATCATTTTCAGTAATTTAAGTGCATTTTTTCATACTTTTGTGTGTGTATGTGTGTGTTTAGGGTGTGCTGTGTGTGTGAGTGTGTGTTGTGTGCATGTTCTCTGTGTGTGCATGTGTTGTATGATGTGTGTGTGGGTGTGATGTGTGTGTTCGCGTTTTGTGTGTGGGTGATATGTGTGCATTTTGTGTGTTGTGTGTGGGTGTGGTTGTGTTGTGTGCTATGTGTTGTGTGTGTGGTTGTGGTTGTGTTGTGTGCTATGTGTTGTGTGTGTGGGTGTGATGTGTGTGTGTTTGTTTTGTGTGTTGTGTGCTTTGTGGGTGTGGTGTGTGTGTTTGTGTGTGCGTTTTGTGTGTTGTGAGTAGGTGCGGGTGTGTTGTGTGTGTGTGTGTTGTGTGATGTGTGCTCTCTGTGTGTGTCTGTGTATGTGTTATGTGTTGTGTGTCTGTTCTGGTGTGTGTTGTGTGTGTATTCTAGTGTGTACTGTGTTTGTGGTGTGTGTTTTGTGGTATTTAGTTCGTAGTTTAAATTTTAGGTGAAGTATGTTTGTTTCTTTTATTTTCTTATTATTTCATATAGGAGTTTTGGAAATTGTTGTTGTCGTAAATTTGTTGCTACTAATTATATTTTTTTATTATTTCATATAGGAGCTTTATATATTGTTGTTGTTATAAATTTATCATTAATTATTTTATTTTCTTATTATTTCATGTAGGAGTTTTGGGAATTGTTGTTGTTGTGTATTTATCATAACCATCAAATTATTGCCTCTGCATTGGAATATTGCTTCAATTCAATATTAGGTTTGAATTTTATTAATTTATTAGTTGAATTTGATTTTATTATACTTAGTAAATGTATTGTTTAATATTACCTTATATGCAAAAAATTAGTTAATTCCATATATTAAGTTCACATTTCATTTTAATGTTACTATATTTTTATTATTTAAGATATGGAGACTTCAAACAATGTTGGTATTGTCATTTATGTTGGGGATAATAGCAATGGTCCACCTTTTTGCACAACAAGAGTATCACGCGACATCGCATATTCTGGGTTGGTATCAAAACTCTTTGAATTGACATGGATCGATAGCAATGGATATAAATTAAACATATATGCCTCACTATATGCAAACACCATATATCATCATATACCAACCAACAACGATTATAATTTGTGAATTTTTTTTCACCAAATGTGGATAACCAATATGTAGAATTTCATATTTATCAAAATAAATTACAGGATAATGCTTTCTTAGACATTCTCCCAAGCAATAAGTATTATCTATGCTTCTTACTTAAGAGGTGATGGCATCAATAATTCAGTACTCGCCACGCAAGACCTTACAAATATTGGTGGAATGTCAAGGTCCAATAATGGCAAAGTTCCAACTGAAAGAGAAAATGCTTACACAGAGGATCACCCACATCATCCATTGATTGTCAATTTTGGTGTCAATGAACTAGAAGATTCTGCCTGAAGAAAATGGGTTGTTTAGTGAATGAGATGAAGATATGGTGGATATTGGTGATATTCAAACTATGTATTGTCCAAATCAAGAAGATATGGTGGATATTGATGATATTCAAACTATGTATTTCACAAATCAATAGAGACCATCATCCAATCAACAACCACCACTTCCATCAAATCCTCAGAGATATTCCACGCATCCAACTATCCCGTTCAATATATGCATCGTCTCATAAATTGCTTGTGGACTCATTTGATATACCAAAGTAGTTTAGATTTTATGATGCTACTAAAGGAGTACTCACAAAATGAATGGTTTTCAAAGATAAGAAGAATTTGCGGTCTGTGGTGAAAGACTTTTCAACTCGTATAGCGAGGCGTGAGTATCGAGTAAAGAAAAGTATACCTCGAATATGGAAAGTTAAATGTAAAAATAGTTGTGAGACTACATATTTCAACTGGTGGTTGTGTGCAGGATATAAACACAAGATTGATATGTTGGAAATCACTAAGACGTACACAGATGTTGCATTATCGAGTCATATCCTTATTATATTGTATGAGATTTTATGGTGTTTGCAGATGTGATAATTTTATACTTAACCAATCATTAATCACCGCACCGGTTGAGAGGTGGCGGCCCGGGACCCATACATTTAATTTTAGGTATGGAGAGGTGACCGTGACATTACAAGATGACGTCGCATTTATTTGGGGCCAACCAATTGATGGTGAGGTCGTTATAAGTCAAAATACTACATCTGGAAGGTCATATTGGACTACACATTTTCGGGTGCTTCTCGGATGAGATCCTAATGTAGAAGACTTAAAAGGGTCAAGATTTTCACTTTTAACATTAGGTAGACATCTAAGCATGCACCCAGGACAGATACCACCCATGTGGATACGCCTTGATTTTGTTAGGATCCATAATGTGCCCGGATACTTCGGGTAATATAGGATCATTATTATATTTGACTCAACTAGAAAATATTGATGACTGTTGTAAATTCTGTTAGGGTTCATCTATATTAGGTTATTTGTACTATTAGTTGTGTACAACAGCATATAGAGGTCGTACGCATTTTGGCGAGTCAATGCAACTATTGCAGGTAAATTATCTATATTGCAGAATCTCAATTTGTTATATAAATCATTGAGAAACATCATATATAATATTTAATAAATTATACAAAATAATAAAATAAAAATCTATTAAAAATAGTTATCAAAATACAATCTTGGTTTAGCAATATTTTTTCATTTTAAAATAAAACAAAATTAAAATATTACTATATATATAATATTTAATAAATTATATAAATTAATAAAATAAAAATTATTAAAAAATGTCAATGGTATACAAAAGTGTGGTAAAAACTGTTGTCTTTTAATTACATAAAAATTGTCCAAAAGTGTAGTCTTCTTGCAGTTCTCACGCTATTAGACAATACATGAAATATAACTGTTGTAACAAAAGCGTTATCGTTGTGCGAAAAATGCTTAAGACAACAGTCATAAAAAAATATTGTCTTTAAGGGATAAATTATTGTCGTTGTGCGTATAATTAAGCAAAAAGACAACACTTCTATGAAACTTTGTTGTAAAACATTAAACGAAAACACAAATAACTAAATAGCATTGTCTTTATAGGTTGTCTATTAGCAATTTTCTTGTAGTGATCGTATTTATTTGGGGCCAACCATTTTATGGAGATGTCGTTATAAGTCAAAATACTACATCTGGAAGGTCATATTGGACTACACATTGCCGGGTGCTTATTGGATGAGATCCTAATGCAGAAGACTTAAAAGGGTCAAGATTTTCACTTTTAGCATTAGGTAGACATCTAAGTATGCACCTGGGACATATAACACCCTACAACATCATGTTGTGCAATATGCACATTGATGTGCCTTGATTTTGTTAGGATTCATAATGTGTCTTGATACTTCGGGTAATATGGGATCAACCACACACATAATACACATACCACACACATAAACACACAGTACAACCACACAACACAAACACACACACAACATAAACACACCACAATTGACTTGTCGCCTATGCTATAGGTGAGATTAAAAAAAAAAAAGTATGCCGCCTATGGTGTAGGTGACTAAAAAATTGAATGTCGACTACCACACAAGCGACGTTACTTAAATTTTTAAGTCTCTTCAATAATACTACAAATGGTGAAAAAAATTTGAAACTACTGCAATGTATCAAATCCCCCAAAAGATTTTCCATCAAACTTCATAATAGAATTTACAACTTTTACATGCAATCGTCAACTACTGAAACAATGGCTTTAGATCTTATATTCATTTGAAAGATTGGGGAACATTTTACTCCATTTTACTTTGTCAAAGGATTTGGAAGACACCATTTACAAAATTCATGATAATTGGAGCATTAAGTTGAGGTGGGTTGAATTTGTTGAAGAAAATCACTCAAAAATATGATTTCATGATTTACTTATATGATGATAACAACATTTTTTATGTCAATATTTTTAACTCTACTTGTTACAAAGAATGTTGCCTTACTATGTGAATTAAGAAAGACAAATACCATGCTTACAAATTAGATATACTTCACACACATTTTAAATGCTAATGCTAGTATAAAGAAATATCCTCATTAGCGTTTCCCCCCTCTAGGAATCTATTAACTCAAAATCACATAAAACTCATATAATAACCTTGTGGAGAATTACATTGTTAATGAAAACTAAGATAGCATGCAAACTAATCACACTAGCATGATCCTCCTAGAAACATTATAAGCTATATAGAAATGACAAATTAAGACAATAAGTTGGATGTATGTGGTGTATTAGAAATGGTTAAATAAAAGTCAAAATAAGAGTTATACTCTGATCTGTAAGAAGAAATTGTACTAGTCCATTGCACAAGTGCCTGCAGATCAATTTTGATGTGATCCATTCCCTGATACCACCCTGATGGGATCTATGCAAAAAATAAAAGATAGTTTGTTGGTAAAGACAAAGGATATTTTTTTTTTCAAGGTGGAGTTTGTTGGAATTTGTGCCAAAAAATAAAAGACGGATTGTCCCACATCTCTCTTAAAACAAACTTTTAGGATTTGTGACCAAACATACAGATATTTTGTTGCAAATCGTTTATAAAAAAACCTGACCCCTTGAAGTTATTTAAGGAGCACATTAGTGTATGTTTCAAGTACACCAATTAAATACACCTTAATCTTTGTATTTAATTATTCTTAAATTTTTTCTTGTATTCTTTAGTATAGAGTTGACTTGACTTTAGTATAGAGAGTTGGAAGAAAGGTGTGAATTAGTTAGAGGTTTGTAAGGGTGAGGTGGGTTTAGTGTCGCGAGAGAGAGGGTCTGTCTGATTGTAATGCTTTTCATACAATAAAATTGTTCTCTGTGTGGGTTCTGGTTTTTCCTCCAAATTTGGAGTTGTCACGTAAATTCTTGTGTTGTGACTTGTTGTTATTTCTGTCTTATATCTCAATTATTTATTTACTTATCCCTGTGGTCGAATGTGGGATGCGGGGAGGATTTTATTCATAACAAGTGTTTCAAGAGCGATGTGAGATAAGTCGTCTTTATTTGTTGGTACAAATTCCAGCAAACTTCACTTTGAAAAAAATAAAAGAATATCCATTTTCTTTACCAATAAACCATCTTTTATTTTTTGCACAGATCCCAACAAAATCCACCTTAACAAAAATAAAAGATTATTCATTGTATTTACCGACAAACCAAATTTTATTTTTAACACAGATCTCAACACACCCGACCCATGTGTCGAGCCCTCTCGAAAGAGCCCAATGTGGTAAAGTGCGACATGCGCATGATCGTACGAGCTTAGATGGTTCTTCATCCGTCCCATCCTCGTAGCCAATTGGGGATGGTTCTTCATCCCATCCTCGTAGCCAATTGGGTTAGCCATAAGGCTCGCACAAAATATCATTATGTTGTATAATAGGAGGAGCGCACTTAATTACTCCTTCTCAAAGTGATCATACTAATAAGGTGAATAATTTTTTTTATTAATTTTTTATATGAGATGTGGGTTTCCATATCTTCCTCTTTTTTATTATTTTCCAAGTTTAAGTTGTTTTAAGTCGAAATCAAGAAAGAAACTCATCAATTTTTTGGGTGATGAAAATTTAAAAATTAACATCATTTCTTTTCTTTTTAAATTATTTTTTTATATATTTTAAAGCGTAGGCAATTTTTTGTTCTTTTTTTATGCATAAGGTAATAAATTAATCATTTTCATGATTTATAATTTTATATCTATATATCATTTATTAAAATAAAATATTAAATTTAAAATATGCAATTGTGTGTTGGTTGATTATATTTTATTATTTAAGAAAAATCTTTAATTAATTTTTTCATGTTTTCAAAACAAAAAGTTATTCAATTAATTTTCTTTTATTTTAAAATTAAATATAATTTTTTTTTATAACTATCAACATCACACGAATCATGTATCGCACAATAACAAATCTTATATAATATAACAATTGTGCCGCAGAAAGACCCTTCCAAAATTATTATTTGAAGAACATTTTGAGAGAAGAACTCATGAAATACAATGTAGTTTGTGTGCGGGCAGAAAATGTGTCCAATTTCAAAGGTCATATAACATGACTATATTTTATTATAGAAGTGGAACTTTTATTTTGGGGCGGAGGGCACGTATATATTATATAATTTTTTTATATATTTTTATTAGTAAAATAATAAATTTTTAAATATTTTAAAATATAATTCACTCAAAATATTTTAAATATATTACAAATCGAAATATTATAATAATAACCCATTCTTTATTTTAATGGGCTCAGCTATATCATTGATCCAAGAACAATACTTACACGGTTAATCTACCAAATTGGCAAGCTTAAGGTAAAATGTAATTATATTGAGACCCTAAAAGCCCGTTTAGGTCGTAATTCATTTTAGACTAGCTTAATTCTTGTGGCACTTTCTTATAAAAATTAAAATAAATAAAAAAACGTGGCAGTTTATGAAATTTATTCTCCACTTTATATTTTTGTATAATTTGAGGATATTCAAATAATTTTGACACTGACAAATACAAAAAATACAAAAAAAGCAAAAAGTCAGTGATCATTGGAGATTGTATCCTAATTGTATATTTACTTGGATACGATGTAGAGGTTAGTTTGAAATGACTTAATATGTTAAAAGTCAAAATAAAAGTTAATTTTTTTCTTTATGAAATAAAATTGCCCATATTTAATGCTTTAAGTTTACGGTAATTATTTTTACAATAAAACAACTTTCAAACTAAATGATTCACATTCTACGATCTACAATAATCATCACTAAAATACTACAACTTTTAGAATTTAAGAATTACAGTATAATGATAGTAAAACTTATCTATTAACCATTCGATATTTCATAATTTAGATGATAAGAACAAAATATGTTAAAGAGTATAAGCTGTGTGAAGTGACTTGAGAATAATTATAATATTTATTTATATAAATTAAATAATTGTGGTGTTTTTTTGGAAAAAAGGTACTGCTTGCATTGGGTGAATCTGGGTCGCCATTTTGCATTGCTTCGTTGGGCCCGTGCCTTGATTACATTGATTCCGTATGCTTTTCATGATCCGCGCTCTGGACCCAACCCAAACTGTTAGATCCACAAGTCAAGACAATGTGGCCGCCCATTCCATGATCTGATCTTTTTTGCGCACAACATGACTGAGTCATTATACTACCCGAGCTGCTTGATCATGCGTCAACCCTTGAAAACTGATTTGATCCGCCAAATTTTAAAATTCCTCAGCTTATCATTACAATACGCACGTGCGGAAGTGCCCAATTGGACAAGTACAATGTGCTATCTCGAATGGTGCTTCATATAGAGTATGAGAGAAGATGATTATCTCATTAAGTAATGTATGAATATATGCAAATTACAATCAATCCAATACAATTGGGAAAACGATGTTGGACAAAATACATTCAAGAAAATACAAAGTTAAAGCTACATATATATATCCATAATACACCACCTCAAGATGGAGCACGGATTGTGAGTCCAATCTTGTCCATAAGCAGTTGAAGACGATGAAGAGAGAGAGGCTTTGTGAGGGCATCTGCAAGCTGATCAGCTGAAGAAACATGGGATACCCGAATAGTGGAAGCCTTCACCAAGGCACAAACAAAGTGATAGTCAATGGCAATGTGCTTCATTCGTGAGTGAAAACAGGATTGGAGCAGAGATAAGTAGCACCAACGTTGTCACAGTAGATTACCGGAGTAGACGAGATTGGAACGTGGAGTTTCGTAAGAATCGAGCGCGTCCATTGGAGCTCAGCAGCAGGGCAGCAATGGAGCAATATTCAGCTTCAGTGGAAGAGCGAGCAACTGACAGTTGTTTCCTAGAAGACCATGAAATAGAGTTGGAGCCCAAAAAGATAACATAAGCACTAGTGAAAGTACGGTCATCATAGTCACTGGCTCAGTCTGCATCCAAGAAACAGAAGAGATAGAGGAGAATCACGTCTCAATGTGATGCTGGAATCACGTGTGCCATTTAAGTATCGAAATAGTTGTTTGACTACACCCTAGTGACATTCCGTAGAAGCATGCATGAATTGAGAAAGTTTATTAATAACAAAGACAATGTCAAGCTATGTAAATGAAAGATACTGAAGACGGCCTAGAGCTCGGCGATAAGAAGAAGCATCAACAGACTTAGAGCCGTCATGCAAGGAAATAGTAGCTCCAGTGGCAAGAGGAGTATGAACTGGCTTGGCATTAAGCATGTTATACTTAGAAAGCAGAAAGCACGAGGAAGATATACGTAGAACCTCAATGCCTAAGAAGTAAGATAGAGGACCCAAATCCTTAACTGAGAAGGTTGAGGAAAGAGCAGTAACAATTGAGTTTATGAAGACATTATTATTCCCAGTGAGAATAAGATAGTCAACGTAAATGAGAAAGTAGGCAAGTACTCCATCACGGTGGTATACGAAAAGAGATTCATCTAACTTGGTGTGAGAGAAGCCAAGTGAAGCCAAGAATTGGTGAAGAGAGTTGTACCACGTTCTTGGAGCTTGTTTCAGTCCATATATAGATTTTTGAAGTTTGCAGATATAGGATGGGAAGTTTTTGTCAATGAAGTTAGGAGGCTGTGACATATAGACCTCATCAGCCAAAGTACAGTGTAAGAACGCATTATTAACATCAAACTGATGTAAGGGCCAATCGCAAGAGACAACAAGACTAATAACCAATCGAATTGTGGCAGGCTTGACAACAGGGCTAAAAGTTTCACTATAATCTATGCCAGGACGCTAATGGAAACCCTCTGCTACTAACCGAGCTTTAAACTTTTCAACAGAACCATCGGGCTTTCGTTTGATACGAAATACCCATTTGCACCCAATAACATTCTGAGGGGAATCTGGAGGAACAAGATCCCACCTGCCATTTTTCAGTAAAGTAGTGAACTAAGCAGACATTGCATCACGCCAATGAGTATCAGAGAGAGCCTGAGTGACAGTGTTAGGCTCAATATCAGAATGAACAACTGAAGATAGACCATACCTCAAATTTGGTTTAAAAATATTGTTCTGGGCACGAGTTACCATCGGGTGCCGAATAGCAGGAACATATGAAGGATTGGGCAAAAGGGGCGGAACAACTGCTGGCGGGGCCATCGGAACAGGTGGTGGTAAGGGAATGGTATCAATCGTAGGTAGATTAGGGGTGGGTAAGGAGGGTGGTTTGGCTGCAAAAGGAAACGGATCTTCAACAAAATCAACATGTCGAGAAGTGTAGATTTTGTTGGAGATCAGATCGAGACATAGGTAAGCACTTTGATTGAGAGAGTATCCAACAAAGATACAGGGAGAGGGACGTGTGTCCAGCTTATGTGAAGAGTAAGGTCGAAGCCATGGATAATACAAACAGCCGAACACACGAAGTTTGATTATATTAGGGGTGTGATTAAATAATTTTTCAAAGGATGAAGTCATGGAAAGATCTACTTTTGGAAGACGATTAATGAGATAGGTGGCAGCAGACATGGCAAATGGCCAGTAGGACAATGGCATTGAGGACAGATGAAGCATGGTAATACCAGTGTCAACAATGTGACGATGACGACGCTCAACACTTCCATTATGTTCAGGTATGTGAGGTGGAGTGGTGAGATGTGTGATCCCATGAGATGTCAAAAATGGACGCAAAGCAAGAAACTCCCCCCATTATCGGTATATAATGTGATGAATTTGTGATTAAGGAAATTTTCAACTAAAGCTTTAAAAGTCGTTAAAGTATGAAACACATCAGATTTCCTTTTGAGAGGATATAACCACACATATTTTGTAAAATGATCCACAAAAATCACATAGTATTTGTAACCATCAAATGAAAGCACATGCGACATCCATACATCCAAAAAAAAAATTCAAGTGGCATACATGCAGTAAGAGAGGAATCAGAAAATGGCAGTTTATGTGACTTTACGCATTTGCAAGAATTGCATTAAAATGATAAAGTTTTAGGTACGGGTAACTGATAACTAGTAATAACAAAATTAAGAATTCTTAGGGAGAGATGACCAAGTCTGGCATGCCAGGTCGAAGAGGATTGTTTGACACAGGACAAAGCAGAAGATGAAGCAGCAGTTGGCCATATGTATAGCCCGTTAATGTGGAGACCGCGTAGGCGAGTGTCCCCCTTTGTCCGATCCTTCACATGAAAATCACAATCAGAGAACACCACCACCATATTATTATCAGTACACGGGTGAGAGACTGATAATAAATTATGAGACATATCCAGAACATGCAAGGATTGATTAAATAACAGTCCAGAACTATTCTCAAAATTTAAACGTCCAATATGAGCAATGCGTAAACTTAAGTCATTACCGATTACTACCCCATCATCACCATGGTAGGGAGAGTGAAGACTGAGATTGGCAAGGTCAGTAGTTACGTGATGCGATGCACCAGAGTCTAGATTCCAATCAGAGGGTAAGGGATGAGAGCATGTTGTGTGAGCCAAAGCCAGAGAGTATGCTGGCCGAGGAGGGGCTGTGCAATGCGCTGCTGCTTGGGTTAGAGCAGTAAATTGAGGATCCCTACAATAACGGGCCGAATGGCCATGCTCTTGGCATAGTTGACATCGACCCTGGTAGGGTCGACGCGAGCCAGATTGTTGAGATTGAGAAGAAGATTAAACCAGGTGATAAACCACCAATGAAGGGGAGCCAGATTTGGATTTGGTCTTCCATTTCTCATTCATGGAGGAAGGACCACTGTTCTGACCTGCAAAAAAAGTCGTCACTGACTGAGAGGAAGAAGTAAATAAACGAACCCATAATTGTGCTTCAGTGGTGAGGAGTTTCTCGTGCAACTCGTCAAATAAGATTTCACGAGCTTGTACATTCGATATTTCTTTGTAGGATTCATCCAGGCCATTCAAGATTTTTAGCGCAAGATCCTCCGGGTCAATGGTAACACCAAAAAGAGCAAGTTCATCTACAACCCCTTTCTTTTACCCTTCTCTGGATTGTGAATTTTTTGTTTGAGTTTAATAATATGACCCCAAGATAGCCGGCCGTATGTGTTAGCCAGAATATCATAAACAGATTTGGATGTCGTAGCACTCGCAATGAAGGGTCCTGTTAGAAGAGTACGAAACTAGAAAGCCCACGCCATGTAATTGGACGACGTGAGTTTTAGCGGCGCATGTTGCACGATGTTAAATGCAACCAGTGTGTTGCCTGTCGAAGCAGTGGGGTTGGGCATGGAGGTTGCCATGGATTGGAAATTGTTATCTAATTAAGTAATTTATGAATATATACAAATTATAATCAACCCAATACAATTGAGAAAACAATGTGGAACAAAATACATTCAAGATATACAAAATTAAAACTATATATATACGTCCATAATACTTCACACCTACCTTATAGTTTTTTGAGTTAGCTATTTGACCAGCTCAAAACACAACTAGGTTTCTTAATTAAAAAATAAATAAAAATGCATTTGATTATTCCTCTCATCTAACAAGGTGTACACCTTTTGATCACTTTACCTATGCCAAATGTATTTTTTAACATCTCACCAATTTCAATTATTTTTAAGTTACATTGTTAGCTTTAGATATTAATTTCTTATTCATTTAAAATTGAATTTGAGAATATAAATACTTTAATTTCATCTACCTAGAATATAAATATTAATTTTTCTACTTATTTTATTTTTCTTAAATGTTACTTTAATTTAAAATTGCTCAAAAATTAATTATTACAAACCTTATTAAGCTAATTTCTAACATTAACTATTTCCACCATTAAAAAGAAGAAGACGAAGCATGTTTATGCAATACACAACCATCGATTCTTGGGTCAACCAAACAAAAGTAGAACTTATTGTCATAAGGTAATAACAACATTTCAACTAATAACCAATTTTAATTTTTCAATAAATATTTGTAAGAAAATATAGAAATATGACACTTTTTTTAAGGAATTATATATTTATTTGATTCATTTATTAAAAAACTAGTATTTCTTCCAAGTTGTACAATCTATAATATTTATTATAATATAATAGTGAAATGATCTAAAAGTAGTATAATATGTTTTTGTATATCGGTGAAACAATGTTAATTATTTAAATAATTTTTATTACTTAAGTCTTATATATTAAAATTAATAATAATGACATGACTCAGTCACCGTCATATTTAGTATTATAAGAATAAAGTTGATAAATCTTATTTTTATGTTGTGTTCGTATTATATTATTGTATTTTGTGGTATCTAATTTATTTTAGAATAACATAAAATACTTATATAATTTTAACTTAAAGTGAAAAATGTATTATTACATCATATTATTGGATATTGCTTAATAACTTTTAATTGAATTTGTATGATAAATTTGATTTGTTCGTTTCTTCGTAAACCAAATTAGTCCATTGAATTTTATTTCCAAATTATTTTCTAAGACAAACAAACAAATGAGATTTTATTGAAATCAAATATCAAAGCTATTGTAATGATACTATTTTGATTAACACAGTCAGTTGTTATTAATGAACTCATTTACACAAATAAATAATTATAGCTAAACATTTTTGGACTTGTAATGTTTTTGGTTATCACAATTTTTTTTCATGAAACCCATCAAATTGTGTCATTTTTCCCCAAATTTTTCTCACAACAAAATTATTCATTCAACTCAAAAATTATTATTATACAGAAAAAAGGTAAAAGTAAACCAAATAATCTTAGTTCTTTCAAAAAATTATATTTATTAAATAGTCTCGTATTTTTATTTTATATGAAATATTTCACAATTACCTTAATAAAAATACTTTATATTTAAAATTTTATATTTTATTTTATATATGAAAAATGGATGTCAAAATGAAAATGGTAAAATAAGATTAATTTGATATATGTTATGTCAAAACAAAGTTGAGACAAAAATGCTATGAATGTTTAAAATTCGGGTTAAGAAAAAAACAAAAAATCGATTGGACTACTCAATAACACAAAATCTAAAGATCTTACTTGCGCTTTTAGCACGTGAAGTGCATACGCTAATTGTGCTCGCGCGTGAAGTAAACTGGATAAAAAAATGATATGAGATTAATTTTTCCAAGTGGGGCGAATGCAGGTGAATCTAATCCAAAGTTTAAGAAAAAGTTTTAGGTGTGAAGTATTTGTATAGTGGTGGTAGATCAAAGATAAAGGAAATAGCGAAGTCTCCAAGAATATTGAAGCAGACATGCATTATTTTCCTAGAAAATGCCTGTCCGAAATTTGATGGTTAATAAGATGGAGAACTTCACTATTTTCAGTAATAGAATCTTCACCTCAATTTCCCACACTTTCACTCCAAACCTCAACATCTACTTTCAAAATGGAACATACCAAAAACAATTATGCAAACTATTTTGTCGTGTCAAACTAAGAATTGTGTTTCCACTATACAAAAACATAATTTTTAATTTAAATTTATTGTATACAATATTTAATTTATTTTCAAATTCAAATCTTAATCTTAATTATAAATAGATCTATATATTTATATTTAATAATGATAATAATCTCACCTAGTCCATCTGGATCTCGGTTGTCATCCTTTTAACTTTAGGTACGATCTATATTGACAAACCAAATAAGTAATACCAGAAAATGCTAAGAATGTTGTAAATAAACAACAAAGTCGCAAAATCCAAATCAATCCTGGCGGCCACCGTACCACGTGGACTACTTACTGCCATTGTCTGAACTCTTTTCTTGGTAAATTCTGGCAATTGCATTGAAACCCTTTAAAAGTAAGTTTTAATTTAAAAAAAAAAAATCAAAACAGAGAGGAAAATGTTATTATATTGTCAATTCCATTGGAAAGAATCTATTTTGCGCAAAAAATAAAAAATCAAAATTCAACCAAATTTTACAGGTCAAAAACCACTATTCTCAAATAATAAAATTGCCATAATGGAATGTCAGTGGAACAGAATCAGTAAGTAGACAAACTTAGAACTCCCACTTAATCCCAGACCCCTCTATTATCTATGGCCGGACCTTTTATTTGTTGGAAGATTATTAATTTTTAGAGTGTGTACAATTCTATACTTAAACGCTAGAAATTAGTGTTTGAATTTTGGTGGTAGCTCTTAATATTATTTATATGGGTGCTCGATTTCTAAAAATATAATGTGTTGGGCAATCTTTATTATGGCAACTTAAATGCAGGATGGTGTGAAATTGTTAGCAGTTGAATGTATTTTGGTAGCACGCCACCCCTCTCCTGGCCCACAACTTTTTTTGATTAGAACTTGAGTGTTTTGAAAAGGAAGAAGAGTTTTGAAGTCATAAACAATAATTTCTCTAGATCAAGTAATGTCATTAAATTTTTTTTTATCTACAAATTAAAAAGTTTATCAATTTCGAAAACTCTAATCATAACACCGCCATAAGAAATTAAATTATATTTGATTTTTATACTTGTTGTCCATTATAAACATATCTCTAGAGAAATGCTTCATTTTCTTTTTTTAGTTTGTGTATTAAAAATTTTGAAATTTTGAGGAGAGGTGTCACCTCAAACCGACTTCTTTCTAGTTGAGTCTAGAAGATCCTACTATTCCAATGATGATTTTATTCCAATAATGGTTTGAGTCCAATTTTAAAAAAAATTCAATAAAGAGCTTAATATGTTTGTTTTCATTTTCTATTTTTATTTATCTTTATAACCTTGCAAGCTACTATATAATAATAATAATAATAATAATAAACTGATTATTTTTATAATTGTTATTATTCTTTTTTTAGCTCATTTTTTTCACAAATGGAAAGATGGATTTAAGTTGTTATATTGCTAACAAATAAACATTCATTTTAATTTGTTATATTTTTATTTGTTAACATTGGTAATTTTACTAATTTTATCAAAACTAATAAAAAAATTCATATATCTTCATTATTACTTGATTTTACCCAAATCAATTATGAATTTGTAACAGATTCGATGTTATATATAATAATAAAAAATGTCCATATTAATATACTATATTTTATTCAATTTTATTGATTTCTAAAGAAAATACTATTTATTTGGTAATTTTATGATTGTATTTTATAAATAAAATTAATTAATGTTCACATATGATTTTATATATAATATTTATATCCTTATTATAATTATGCTACATATATAAATTATTGAATATAATTATATATATATTTTAAAAATATTAATTTTATCTATTTTTAAATTTTAATAATATTATACTATAATAATATATACGTGCATCGCACGAAAAAACATACATATTGAATATTATATCGAACAAAAAAAATCTAAAGTTTATTTAAAAAATTCTGCAAAGATTCAAACATGAGTAGGCCTATTGCTTTTTGCATCCACGAGGAACAACTTAAAAAAACAAAAAGGCTCCGAGGGAATGTAAAGCAAGTACCACATGGCCCACTCCTTGAACACATTTTTTCATCTTAACACGCCACACTCTTTGTCCGTCCGACGTGTAATCTTGTCGTCCACCTCTCTCACCATTGAATTCTCCGATGAGTCCATAATCCCGCGTAAGTTTACAGAACACTGATGTCGTAGCATTTTATCTAAAATAAAATAATAATTTTTTTAATTTATATATATAAAGTTTTCTGTATAAGAAATTAATGAGTGATTGCTAGTTTATAATTTCAAGGTTCAGAATAGATTAGTTTAAAAGTGAAAGAGTTTCTTTTAAATTTGATCTTGTTAGAAAGAAGAGAAAACCAGACAAAGAATTATGTATTTATTTGTCAATTAATTTGTAATTTAGCATTTCAATAAGTTATGTTTTAGTTGTTACTGTTTTACTTTATCAATTTCGTATCCTCTTTATAAAACACAGTTAAATATAATTTAATTTATTTTTTATATAACACACATAAATAAACTTTAATCTTTATCTGTATATTTTATTCAAGCAAAGTAATCAATATTATTTATAATATTAAAGATCTTATAGAAAATGAAACTTGGATATCCAGTGTTTGTCATGACCATGTCTAGACAGGAATGATTTTTTCCCTTTGCCTAATAATATTTGTTGCTAGAAAAGTTTAATCCAGGGAGAAAAAAAAAACAATTCCGGCTGCAGAGTTTGTGGGTTCATACTTAAAATAATGAAATATATTGGAGGCTCTATTTCTTCTGTTGTAAATCATCTTATAAATACTTGGGCTTGACTTATATGGTTAGAGTATTTTTTTTTTTTTGGGTTAATTATAGATGAAGCTTCGTACGTAGCTTCCCGTAACAGTAGTCCACCATAAGGCTATTTAAGCAGGCTATGGTTAATATTGTCTGCCTTATAATACTTTGCTACATTCGTTTTCCTTTTGAGTAGTTAGCTTCTGCATTTTTGGTTTAATTAATTTTGATGGTGCCGAAACGGCAGCTTGGGGAGGGGGCTGAGGCAGAGTTCGGACTTCCGAATAAACGCCGGCATTTACTTTCAACGTGCGTTCACTACTAATCTTATTTTGAAACGAAGGGAATAATTCAATATATATATATATATATATTTTAATATTACTTGTGCAATTTTCTTGGTCTTACTTAATTTTATGGAGTGGGATTTTGGCAGTATATTCCGGGGGGTGAGTAGTGCTCGGTCCCTGCAAGACTATATGCCCAGCTTGGAATCCATCATTCGGAAATGGGTATGGTATCTGTACCTTTTCTTCTTCAATATATTTAATTTGTGGCTTTTTACAAGTTGTATTTATTTCCCATTAGTTTTATATAAGGCTTGGTAAAGTGTAAATATGTTGTTTTGAACACATGGTCTTCTTTTAAGCTAGCCCAGATTCCAGATTTATTTATTGTGGTATTTGAGTCTTAAGTTTGTTGGGGACTCGGGATTAGTGGCTTTAGGCCTCCGCCCACTTGCACAACATGAACATCCCTTCTTTTTCTTATGCTAATTATATGTTTGAATCTATATATTATTATAGTATAATATTGTTAAATTTCATAAATATATATAATTATATTCAATAATTTATATATGTATTATGACTATAATAAAGATATAAATATTATTATATATAACATCAAATTTGTCACAAATTCATAATTGATTTGTTAAAATTAAGTAATTATGAAGATATATAATTTTTTTATTAATTTTGATAAAATTAGTGATATTACCAATATTAACAAATAAAAATATAAAAATTAAAATAAATACATTGGTTAGCAATATAAGAACATTTCCTAAAAGTCCGTCTTTCTTTTTGTTAAAAACAATAAGCGGAAAAAATGATAATAACAAATATAAAAACAATCAGTTTATTATATATACATATATATATATATATGTATATATATATGTATATATATATATACATATATATACATATATATATATATATATATACCACGGCGCTCCAACAAAAAAAGATCTCCAAACTATTTTTCTTTTTTGAGATTATTTTAACTTAGATTATGCATTTATACTTAGAAGTACTTTTCATTTGAAGAATTGCACTTTTGATATATTTCTTTAGTTCACGTTCCTATATATAACAAACTTGGCATGTCACTTGAAAGCCTAATAGTTCATAAAATAAGGG
Organism: Caryopteris x clandonensis; assembly: GCA_028749325.2. Lineage (NCBI taxonomy): Eukaryota > Viridiplantae > Streptophyta > Magnoliopsida > Lamiales > Lamiaceae > Caryopteris > Caryopteris x clandonensis. Next base: position 3,315,967 of record JAPYKT020000024.1, on the reverse strand, counting down.
TCTCACGCCGTGTCACTTGTGTATTTATTGCAATTTGTTTCATACTTATACATGAGCGATTTGCAAGAGTATTCATAGTTATGTCGACTGAATATTTCATGCAACTTATATTCAATAGTTTATCTCAACTTATTTGTAGATACTCTCTTCAATTTGTTGTTGAATGTCCTTTTTGATACATAAGTGGTTGTGTTTCTTTATACTTAATTGATTTTAAAATTTTATTGTCATTTGATAGGTGAAAGAAGAGGTGGATCGTGCACTCGACTTCTTTCTGAGGTAAGTTTTTATCCATTTTCTTGTTATATGCATTTATCATTTCTGTAATTGATTGTTTGTATTATGATGACATCATCATCTATGCGATTATTCAAGCTCATGTTTTAATTATAACCATGATCAACAATTGTCTTTATTAACAAATTTGGTCAAATATAGTGAAAATTTTGTTCATATCTCTTTTAGATCTTCCAACGGTCAAGTTGAAAGCATAAGATCAAGGAATCTGCAGTTGCAGTTTCTCAACAGCTTGTCCCACACAATATTTACAGGCAAAAGGATTGTGTCTGAGGACACAGGTCCTATAAAACTTGCACTATTTGATTGTGCTTCTGGAAAAATAGTAACAACGGGTTCTTATTCTACAATAAAAGTGGATACCCTCGTTCTTGATGGTGACTTTATTCCCGACTGTGGGGAAGACAGGTTGGAGAAAGACTTTGATAGCAAAGTTGTGCAAACTAGACGAGGGAAAAAACCATTGATAGCTGGAGAGGCAACAATTTTCTTAAAGGATGGAATAGGTTATATTAGCGACGTTAGCTTCACTGATAACTCAAGTTGGACTAGAAGCGGTAGATTTCGATTGGGAGTCAAAGCGCATTCTAGTTTTGATGAAACAAACATCAGAGAAGGAATAAGTAACTCATTCAAAGTTAAAGATCACCGTGGAGAGTGTAAGTGTTTTTTCTAGTTTACTTTGTTTTTTTATTATTATTTGGTTTTCTCAATTCCTGAAACTTATGACTTTTTCTTCCTCTCAATTCAAACAAAATATTTATAATCTTGAAACATTTAGTTATGATTTATTGTCTTAGCTTACAAGAAGCATTATCCGCCCTCTTTGGATGATGATGTATGGCGGTTGGTGAAGATTGCTAAAGATGGAGCATCTCATAACCTATTGACCCAATTTGGTATTTCAAGTGTTCAAAATTTTTTGAGGTCATACAACATAAATCAACGTTCATTACGTGCTGTAAGATTTTACTTGTCCACATTGTATAATACTTTGTCCCAAAAAAGTTTGGTTTATTTTTTGACAACTTTTTATTCATGAATTATCTAATAAGATTTGTTATGTGTGTAGGTATTATGTAATGTCTCAGACAAAAAATGGGAAACAATCATAAAACATGCTACAACTTGTATTTTGGATGATAAGAAGTATATTTACAGAACTGCAGAAGGGACATTGCTAGTGTTCAACTCAATATACAAGATTGTTGGAGTGACCATTGATGGGCAGACTTATCATTCTTGCGATAGTCTTAATAGTTATCAAATGGTTAGCATCTTTATTTTATCTATTCATTTTTTAAATCAACATTATTTGGCCAAGTCTTGTACTAGATTATCATCTAATATGATTTTGTGGTAGAAAATGGTGGAAGACATCAAGCAACACGCTTACGAAAACATTGACAATTGGATACATTTTGAAGTTGGTCCTAACATCAGTCCCCAAAATGCAAATTTCCATGCTAAACAAGGTCAATGAACTATCAAATTTGTCAAATTTATCTTGAACCTTATAAAATATTATTATAATTACTCAAAATTTTGAATAACCTTTTTTAACAAATCAACTAGGAATGCAGATGAATACTTATATTCCAACAATTTCAGATTCTTATAGTGAAGTGGTGCAACAAGATAATAACTCATTTGAGCTGGGGGAAAGTTCACAAATACAAGGGCTTAATCTAACATTCAACAACTTTAGGATGAATGATAGTTCTGAAAGATTCTATGTGGGAGAACAAAGTTGGGCTGTAGGGGACAAAGACGTGGATCCACAAGTATCACTTCAAGATTTCATAGTGGATCAAAACTTTTGAGGTAGAGTTATCTACATCGATAAAGAATATTTTGTTTCTTGTTATCAAATTAAAAAAATTAGTATTATTTCTTCTGATTCTGGAATCTTGTATCCCCAGGAATAGTAGCAAAAAACAAAGTTGTGTGAGCTTCAAGAGTTCGATGATTCGTTGGATGTAATATGTCTGCAAGCAAATGGTAAAAAATGTTACAAATATATCTATATATGTAACTTTCCTAATTAGTTTCTTTCCCCCATTTCAAGATCTTTCTGCCCTGTAGAAAAGAAAATTTGTACATTTCTGGTTTCTAGTAAAGAAAAAGTCATTCCAGAGACTTCTATGCAACACTATGTTCAACAATCTTTGTGTAAGAGCTGCTAATGAAGACCACAAGAACGAGTGTTGCATAGAATTCTTTGAGTTATGTCAACAAACAATGCTAGGATGAAGTTTTTTTTTTTTTTTTTTGTAATAATCTTGTTTCATTTGTATGTATGTTTGTTGTATTATGCATCACATTAAGTGTTTGGTGATTGTTCAATTGTACTATTGGTTTGGTCTATCTACCTTAAGGTCAATTTCAATTTCACAAAAATATAAGAACAATAACAACTATGACGAAAAGAATTGGTCGAATAAATTCTTGTCAAATCCTCTAATTTTTTATTTTTGCTCTTCCTCTAACGAATTTATTTAGACAAAGTTATTTCAATCTTATATATATATATATATTTATACACACATATGCATATATTTTATTCTAATGAGTTTATTCGTGAAGGAGAAACCAAGTATTCAAATTTCTGACTATTTGAAATTCAAATATTTTACATCATGAAATTCACACAAATGAAAGTGACCTCTCTAAACCGGTTAAAGGTTTGCCTCGCATTCACCAAAATAATCCAAATTAGTAAATTCTAAATAAGTTGACATAGACTGTCTATGTCCTTACTAACATGTTAGTTCTAAGCTTAGACTTGTTTGTATCATTTCATTGGATTGCAAAATGAGGCACATGCAATATACAATTAGGGATAATGACATGGATCCATTCATCTGCAAGATGAGTAAAAAAAGTATAAAATCATTGAGTCAATAAAAATTTATATCCTGTACATATGTTTTTATCATAATCTTTTGATTAAATATGATATATTATGAATTCATTAAAAATAAATAATTAAAATAATGATAATGAATTTGCTATCATGAGCTCTTCAAATTCTTCCATGTTAACAAATTTGAAAGTATCTACTAGTGGAAGAGGATGGACTCCAAATTATCACAACCAATTATTAAGCTTTAGAAAACTTGATTATTAAAGCAATGTGGATAACACATGCTTAAGAAAATGAAAATAGGGTAATGATGATGTATCATGTAATTATGTTAAGGTATTTTTATTGTGTACTTTGTGTATTAATACATCTTAATTTTTAAGTGGTGGAATTTGGCTAGATAAATATGGAGGGGCCCACTACAATTTTGTCAACATGTGTTTAGTACCCTTATTTTTCACATGGCTCTTATTCTCCCGCTTATTTACTTGATGTTGTGCAACGTTCAACTGATAATTGGAGAGATTTAATAAATGATAGGATTAGTTGGCATATAGTGGCCCATAGTTTGTCGTGTTTGATACATGTTTAGATTCATAATAAATCAGACTCAATCCCTCGTTTACTATCTATATATTTAAATGTGGATAAGTGGTAACTCAATTAAGTGCATTTATTATTAGCAAATATTAAATTATCTAAGCTAATTCAATACGATCAAGTTATGCGCTTGAGGCACAAAATTCTCACAATTTCGCTCAATACTCAACTGGAGAAATAAGAAATACAAATAATAATAAACCCAAATTCTCAAGAAAAATAAAGAAAAACAAAACCTGAGAAACAGTAAGGCATGAAGGATTTCGAGGAAACCCATCATTTTTAGCAATTACATCATGAGTAGAAATAAAGATGATTGAAGACAAACGAATGCCTCCCAAACAAGACAACTTAGTCATGTTGCATATTTTGTTAATACTAAAATAGAGTTTGATAGGTAAGTGTAATTATATTAAACCATCAATCAACTGTAAACAAAATAGAGGAAGATAAAATTTATCAACCATGGTAGCAAATGAACAGAAATAACTTTGCCATAATTGCCCCCAAAATTATTATCATCACAATGCGATACATATCAAATAAAACTTTTAGGGACCTACAAATGAAAACCAAACACTAGAAAAAAATTGAACAAAAAAGACAGGGAAATTTATGCTTAAAAACTTCGATGGTGGATTTTTTAGTCTTGGGGTCGTCAGACTAAGACTCAAATTTAGATCCAAGGTCTTCTTCCTTCTCTAATGAGGGGGTCGCTCGCTACTAGGGGTTCATGGTGATGTTGGGCTTTCTTAAGTGTTGCTAGAGTTGAAGACATCGTATTTCTTGAAAGTAGCTTTAACTCGGCATCAGAATCAGAATCTTGAGAACCAACTTCTCTTGATATGGCTTCCACATCTTCTTCCTCCTTGCGAGACTACAATTAGGACTCAACGGGGTTTTCAGGCACGCGATTCATATCCATCTTTCTCGAGAGTGAATTGATAAAAAGTAGGGAGGTGAAATTTCAAAATAAAAATCTAGAGTTCCTAGGGAGGGATGGACAACTATAATAAATGTATTTTAGTCATTTGGCGTTGCTTACCCCATGAGACAAAAAGAGTCCAAGGGCATGTAGCTGGACAATGAAGGGCCATAAGAATGTTCAATACTGAAATTCAAAAGAAAGGAAGAAAACAAGCAACATGGGAAGTACTCAAAGAGGTATAAAACCTTGTGACTAATAAGTGTTCCAACTTTTTTCTATTAATCATTAATTTTTATGTCTCCAATGTAGATCCCAATTCAACCTGATTCTAAACAATGTGGTTTTTATGTAATGCGGTACATGGGACAATTACTTGATGAAGATGCAAATGCAGATATGATTTCGCTCCGGCCAATTGTAATAATTTTCTATCTTTTTACAAATTTTGATATTGCAGAATTAGTCATCGGTTTACTTATAATTAATATCTTTTGTCATACAGTTCGCACAGACGAAGGGATACTCTCTAATTGATATTGATGAAGTCTGTACGGAATGGGCAGAATGTGTTCAAGAACATATATATGAGTAGTGACATTTATCTTTAATTAGTTTGTGACTTTTAGAAGTGACTATTGTAATCATTAAATTGGATACTTTGTTTTTATGTTTTAGGATTATGTTGATATTTTTTGTGGACTAAGTACATTTTGTAGCAATGTTTATTAGTTTATAAATTTGGATATATTCGTTTTTTTTTAAGTTTTGATATATAATAATTACAATAAAAAAGATTCAAAATAAAAAAAATATTGTAAAAAAAAAAAGCAAATAACAACAATTCTGAAATACAACAGTAACAAAAAACTGTTGTTGTAACATTTTTACGTAAATTGTAAAAGACAACGGTTATAAACCGTTGTCTTTTTGTATAAAAGACAACGGAAAAAATCCGTTGTCTTTTAGCGTTGTCTTTTTAAAAAAAGACAACGGTTAGCGCCACCTTTAACAACGATGGATTCAACAACAGTCATAAAGTTTAAAGACAACGGAAAAAATCCGTTGTCTATTAGCATTTTTCTTGTAGTGATTCTTTAGGGAGTCAAAACTTGATGTGACTAAACTAATAAAAAATATCTTTCTATATTTTGTTGGGTGGGTCCGACAGAAAAAAATAATAGATGGCGTATGGTATTTTTCGACCCTAATTTTGAAGGATAGTTGAACGAGTGACTCATGAATGCTGGTGGATCGGATGAGCCAATAACTTGAATGAATTTGGTATTTTCTTATTTTTATAGCAAGAATGACAATCTTACCTTATCTTCACCATGATACATAATCCAAGTTCTTATGGCAGAGTACGAGAAGATTGATATTATCATATTGATAATAGTGGAAATGGAAACTAATATGTATTACATTGTAAGTTTATTATTTATTTTATTAAGGCTTAATTAAAAATTATATTTGATGTGAATAACAATAAATATGTAATTATAATATATTTTATTAGTTATATAGAAAAAAAAAATGAGTGAATAATATTTGAAAAGTTCTTATATATTAGATATTCATATATTGTAACTAATAAATATTAATTCAAATAATAAAATTTTCAAAATATTTATAATATAAAAGTTTTAAATAACATATTTAGTATGTTGTTTATTAAAAAAATTATTTTCCTAAATTTTGAAACATATATTATAACACATTATTTCATATTGTGAAATCTATAACATTTAACTTTGTTGTAATTACTTCTAATACTAATCATTAATTATAAACACGTGAATTTTACAAATTTCAAAAAAAGTAATAAAATAAAATAATTTTATTATAATAATAATTAAATGAACAGACATACGAAATTATTAAAAACAATCCATTCAATTATATCAGTACATAATTTTTAATTATAATCACTATTATACAAAAATAATATTGCAAATATATGAATTAGGAGAGTATATTTGTAAACTATCAAAAGTAACGAAACGTGAAAAAGAAGGTCGATGGACAATCGCCAGGATATTTCTCAGGAACCTTTGGTCCAGCGCCCAATGGAAAATCTGACTTAATTCTTATATATATTTTTTTAATATCCTTTTCATAATACTATAATAAATGATTCACCCTTCTATCATGAAATAATAAAACTTTTATTTCTGTAGAAAGAAGAAATGCGATTTTCTCATGGGAGGATAAAAAAGTAATTGACGAAATAACAAAATTTATAAATTAGAAAATTGGTGGGTCCGGTCCACCGACACAAAGACGGTGGTCCCTACAGTATATAAGTCAAAGTTAATACAGCATTTTTATAAAAGTCACGTTTTTATTAACTCAAGATTGACTTATTCCTCCACATTTTCCTCTTATTCTGTGAATCTATATTTCTTTTATTTCGGCCGCTTCAAAATAAGAAGTTTATTTTTAAATGTATTTAGCTAAATATAAAAATTTATATATACTTAACTTGTAACTTATTCATAGAATTAAAATATTTTATTTTTAACTTTAACTAATAAAATAAAATTTTAATCTGAAATAAAAAAAATTATTTTTTTCTTATTTTAAAGGGGAAAGTAATTGTTAAAAGGTGAGATATTCCAATATTTAAATTGTCTGAAAAGAAAATAAAAATAAATATTTACCATTATAATTGTTCACCAACCCCGTTCAGTTCCTGTTTCTTGGCTCGGTCGCAATCTTGTTTCGTTAGATTTCTGTTTAGCTCCTCACACACTCATCCAATGTGGTTGGTCTTTTTCTTCCAAAATTTAACGCAATTCACGTAGTTTCTTGTCTTTTTGCAGCAATTTCACCTCTCAATTTGCCAATTTCACCTAGGGTTTTCCCTTCGACGAACGCATTCAACCTGGATTCGGCGAATATGGAAGCTTCTTCTTTTCAATTTGTTCACAATTTCTTCTTGCTTTTAATTTCCCCCCATTTGTAGGGTTTCTTTTCATAACCGCTGCGAATCTGTGAGATCGTTTCCATTCATCCCTCCCTTTGATTGGATTCAGATTCAGCTCAAATCCGAGTGGGTTTCTTAAAATCACTTTAAAAATTCAAAAAATTCCGCGCTAATGGCTTTGATCCGATTGGAGGCGTCTAAGCCACACTATGCAACCAGCAGTCTGGTGATTGGCTATGCTCTCTGTTCCAGCTTGCTTGCTGTTATCAACAAATTTGCCATTACCAAGTTTAACTACCCTGGGCTGCTCACTGCTCTTCAATACTTAACCTCAGCCGTTGGTGTTTGGCTTCTTGGGAAATTCGGGTTCTTGCACCACGATCCCTTCACTGTAGAAACAGCTAAGAAATTCTTGCCTGCAGCATTAGTTTTTTACTTGGCGATTTTCACGAATACGAATCTCCTTCGTCATGCCAATGTCGACACTTTTATAGTTTTCAGATCTTTAACCCCCCTTCTTGTGGCTGTTGCCGATACTGCGTTCAGAAAACAGCCTTGCCCTTCAAAACTGACATTCCTCTCTCTAGTGATCATTCTTGGGGGTGCCGTTGGTTATGTAGCTACAGATAATGGCTTTACATTGACTGCGTATTCATGGGCTTTGGCATATTTGGTGACTATAACAACAGAAATGGTCTACATCAAGCACATGGTGACTAATCTTGGATTGAACACTTGGGGATTTGTGTTCTACAATAACCTGTTGTCCTTAATGATGGCGCCCTTCTTTTGGGTTATGACAGGGGAGTATGTTGATGTGTTTGCAGCAATAGCATCATCTAGCGGTGGAGATTTGTTTGAGCCTGTTGCATTCACTGCGGTGTCTTTATCTTGTGTGTTTGGGTTGCTTATCAGTTTCTTCGGGTTTGCAGCCAGGAAGGCTATCTCTGCAACTGCATTTACAGTTACAGGGGTGGTGAACAAGTTCTTGACTGTGGCCATTAACGTTTTGATTTGGGATAAGCATGCCACTCCTTTTGGTTTGGTGTGTTTGCTCTTGACTATTGCTGGAGGGGTTCTCTATCAGCAGTCTGTCACTGGAGGAGTTGGGACTGGTTCAAACCAGAGGGAGTCCAAGCCAATGGACAGTAAAATTGATGAAGACGCTGATAGTGATGAAGAAGAAGGCATTTCTGGTAAAATTTCTGGTGTATGAGCTTTTTTTGTTTCGGCATTAGCTAAAATGGAGGATGCTCCTTATTGCATACAGTCCGAGAGGTCCGCGACCCGAGTATTTCCACTATTAATACCAGAATTTTTTGTTTGTGGAATGCTTATTTCTGTGCATTAATTACTATCTGGATTCAGCATGTCTTTTAATTTGTAATGGGTCAAACTTTTACCATACGAATCAATGCAGAGGATTAGTTGAACCTATGTTGTCATGCTTTTTTTTGTTGTTGCCTGTTTGGTTGAGTTTTACGCATTTAATTGGCAAATTCACCTATGGGGAAGGATGCTGTATTCTCCTTGGCCTGTGCTTTATTCCATTATGTTCATTGTTGTCTACTTCTTTTCTACTCTAGATAAGTTTTCTTTTTCTGTGAGTTGTCATACAAGGGCGCCTTGCAGTCATAAAGCCCAAGAGGTCCAGGACCTGAGTATTTCCATTATTTATCCCAGAATTTTATGTTTGTGGAATGCTTTATTTTTCTGCATTTATCACTATCTAAATTTAGCATGTTGTTTAATTTGTAATAGCTAAATCTTTTACCATATGAATCAATGCAGTGGATTAGTTGAACCTATGTTGTCATGCATTTTGTTGTTGCCTGTTTGGTTGAATTTTGCAAATTTAGTTGGCAAATTCACCTTTTGGGAAGGATGCTGATTTCCTTTTAGCCCTTGTTTTATTCAATTATGTTTCAATGTTTCCTAATTCTTTTCTACTCTAGATATGTTTTATTTTCAGTGAATCCCCTTACAGGGGCGCCTTGCAGTCAGACGAACTATAGCCGTTGTTGGGAAATCTTATAGGATGGAGATAAAATTATCTCTAAACTCTCCTTGTTAAGTTCCTAGCAGTTGCAAAGTGAAAATTACTGTGGTATCAAGTATCGGCCTAACTGAAATAGGCTACGGCTTTATGCTTATACTAACAAACTAGCTGTTCCCTGAACAGCTTGCCCCTCTACATTATGCATGGTGTGGACACAAGTAGTCACCTTCTGTTGCTTTAATCACTTTTTCACTAAAACCTAGAGTCAAAATTAACTTGGTTGCTTCTTAGAAATGAAATGAAAAAAAAAAAAAATAGCTGTAAATTGAACGTTTAATTGGTTGAATAATGTATATAGCTCAAATTGTGTGCATTCTAGTGGACAATTTACTACATAAATTTGCTTTTCCATATTTATTTTTGAGCTCTTGTTGGATGGTTTCTTTTATGCTTCACAGACTAAATGAATGCAAATGCCATTGCAACACTCATGTTTGAAGACTTTCTCCATTTAAAGATGATATATCTCTTTGAAGACTTCCCTCATTTAAATATGATATATATGTTTGAAGACTTTCTTCATTTAGTAGAATCTATGGTTTTTAACCTATTAATTATCAGTTACATTTACTAAATCAGCACGAGAAAATGGAAGAATTAATTTGATGGCATTTCTTCCCACTCAATTAAGACTTCCCTGTTTGTATTCCTTGATCAAGTTCTGTGTACTATTCAAGTTTACAATAATTTTTATGCATTTTGCAGTAATTATTTCTGATGGATGTGGAGAAAATATTTTCCGTAAATGACCTTTTCTTTTGGAATTTAAAATCTTCTGGCCCTAACCAAAAGAATAAAGAAAAGAAAGAAGAAAGTTGTGTTCTTAATTTCTTCCAGTTCAGTGCTCCCTGTTTTCCAAGCTCCATGAAGAAGCATTTTCTTGTTTGATAATAGGAATGTGCTAACTTGATTGATAGATGTGCTTGTGCGTGACAAAGAAAGTTGAAGTGAGAGCGAAATATGTTTTATGTAATGTGATATAGTAAATACTTAATGATCTGTGTGGTCCATGGGACGCCTCTACCTTCTGAAATCTATTTCCTGCTGCTAGATATTTCAAGATCATCAATTAAGAATGAAGGGGGAGAAAAGGAAGAAAAGAAAAGGATCATCAATTGGAGTTAAGGCAACTTTCAAATTCGCAACTGGACAATAAAAGAATATTTCAAAGAGAGAATAAGGAATTTGTTTATAATGGGTATGCTTTACTGTTGACTTTGCTTTGGGGTGCTCTTGTTTGTGAATTGAGATGAGTCACATTTATGACTGGCTGTTAATTAGCTATATGTACTGCAATCTATTGTATGCTTTGTTGTCTGACTATGTACTTATTCCTTAAGGTTTATTTGTGCTTTCTTTTTATGTGTCATAGCGACCTAATTAATTGCTAAACTCTCTTTGCCCTGTAGTTACTTATTCCCTCATTAGAAATGTTTAGACTTCCTTGTGAAGTTTTCGCCCTGTTTGATCAATATTGATTCAAAGTTTGGACTTTGCAAATAACAATTATTGTTGTTGCCCCTTTGCTAATGAAGTTACACAGGTAGGGTAATGCATGATTCTATGAAATGTAAAACTAGGAGATGGTCAGCCTGTGAGCATGTTACGATTGTGTTGTCTTAGCAATTTGCACAGGCTAACAGAGATTATTTGAGCATCAGATTAGCTGATCAAATTTCAGCTTTTATGTGGTGCACACAGGTTTTCATTTTTAGCATGTGACTGGTGGTGGGTAGTACACCCCAAATTGTCTAATAGCGAACGATAGAACCTGCACGGAATTGCTTCTAGCAATTAGTTTGCCCAAGTCTGATGGTGTCTTGTTATTAGTTCATGATCGCCTGATGATGAGCTGCTTATTCTTGCTTTCTGTGTGAATAAGTGTGGCAAAAAAGCCCAGTGCATGTGCATCAGGTGTAGATTGGAACACCTCTTAGTTACAATTAGGTTGACAGAGGTGTTGCAGCTAGTGATCAACATGCAGAATCTGTGATACATATTTTGAGGGGGACTAAAGCTTTTTATTGAACAATAAAGGAAGCTATTTCACTCTGGTTTTTGTTTTTGGGATTATACATAATTACACACAATGCCCTCATGAACGCGTGTAATAAAAGTGTCAAATAGTGCATCTGGACGCGTGTAATAAAAGTGTCGAATAGTGCATCTGGAGAGATACACCACGTGTCTCATAATCACTCGAACTGAGGAAGTGTATAATAAAAGTGCTGAATAGTGCATCTGGTGAAATACACCACGTGTTTCAAAGTCACTCGAACTCAAGACCGTTGGTTATAGAAAATAGGCATTTGTACCCGTTAAAGTAGGCATCCGTACCAGTTAAAGTGTTAGTTGGAGATGATAGGCATTCGTACCACTTAAACCAATCCACTCCAATTAACGATCAGCAGTTAATAAACGGCATCAATTCTTAGTAAAAACTAGTATGGTCGAGTTTAGGGCCATATCCTTATTTTATGACTGCAAAACTGTAGCTCTGTGAAGCAGAGCCCAGCCCATTACCAAATATGACTTCAAATCGCACTAGTTTATGCACTATTCCACACCTTTTGTGCTTAATTTAATGACCTGCCATGTCTGAAAAGGAGAGCAACTTAGTGCATAACAAAAGAAGCCCATTTCATTTACACTTCCTTTTTCCTATTCCCAACCCAAAAGAAGGACAAAAGGAACTTCTAAAACCCCCCCAAAACTACTTCTTTTGACACTACAATTCCTAAACATCAACAAAGGAAGGGCTTTTGATTTTGAGCTTCCTCATCCCCTACCCTAAAATATATGCTCCCCCACCCCACCTCTCTCATAATATGTGCCTTCTAAGCAAACACCGCACCACAAGAAAGAGCCATCAAAAGAAGGGCAGCTCTCTCCACCTCACCCCATTGCCTTGGACTTCTCTGCTTCTTCACTGGTGATCTCTGCTCCTCCACTTCCTTCCCCTGAGGCATCAAATTCACTTTTAATGCATCCCTTAGTTTCGAATTCCTTGCTTTCCCCTTCTTCACTTCGTTCTTGCAGCTGCCGGTCGTGGAGGCCGCGGGAGAGGGCCGCTTCTTTCTGTATCTAATCCCACAAGCATTACAGAGCGACTGCAAAGAGAAACGGGAAAGAAAATTCAGATTCTAGTTCAGGAGAAAACCCATTTGATCGAAATCTTTTTTTCAGAAAATCAAGACCTTGGGGCCTGAAGGACCGCTCCTCCACAGAGGCGTCTTCGTGGTTCTGCAATCGGAGCAACACTTCTTCGTCTCCAGTCCGATCGTTTCTTCCGATGATAAACCCTCTTCCTGTGAGGACAGAAACAGAATAGCTTAGCGAAGAAACTCCGATTAAAGATCAATAATCCTATCATGCATGAAATTAGATTTTAGTTTTGTCACCTTTTGGCTAGATTCCATAACTTTTGATCTCAATGTGATCTTCCAGAGAGAAAGAATATTTGACAATTAATGTTGGGGAGTACAAATTCGCTGCTGGGATCACATGTTTTGTTGAAGAAGGCGAGCAACAAAATGAGGGATTTTCTTGGGAAGCAAAGAGAGAGAGAGAGGGGGGCGCAGAAAACCCAGAAAGCAGAAAAAAAGACGGCGAGGTGAGCAGTATGATCGAGAGAGAGAATAGAGGCAACCGACATTCGAAGGTGGCACCGAGCAAAAATCGAACCCTAATTGCGAAATGACGGAAAAGGGCCTGAGTTAAGTTTTCCGATGACACAATCCCCGCCAAAAAGCGTAAAAAATGTATGGAAAAGAGGCGCGCAGTCCCCACGTGTCACCTTGCATGCACTGCTCCTCATTTCTTCCGAAATTATCACTGGCACCACTTCTTTCTCTGCCAACCTGGAATTTCTAAAATTAAAAAAAAAAATATATATATATATATATGTGTGTGTGTGTGTGTATTTTTTTGTTTTCAATTTCTGAATTTATTTTCTTACTTTAAGTTCCTTTTATTGTTATTTTCTTTACTTTTATGTCATTTACTTCATGATTTTATACGTTTAATTATTGCACTTTTATTTCCCTTGCCATTTTATCTTTTGTACTTTTTTTTATTTGTTTTATAATTATAACTAGAGTTCGGAATTATGATTTTTAATTAAAATGTGGAAAGTGGTAAATATTCAAAGAAATTGTGATGAGCTTTCATAGATGTTGATATTATGTGATGTTTAAAGAGTTGTATATTTAAAATTAGGATGGTTAGCAAACATGCCGTTTGATTAAAAAGATTATGTTTTGAGTTTGGTAAGAGTCTATTTATGTACATATTTTTTAGTTTGTTTGATATATGATTGAAATAACTCATTTTTAGTTCACGAGCAGGTTTGTTTGCAAACAAACTCCTTTTATTTGTTAATTATTAAAATTAATGGTTATAATCATAAGTAATAATATAAAAATAATTTTAATTATAATTATATGTACTTTTAAAATTTTAAGTTATCTCATATATAAGAATATTTTGTTTGATCGATTTTGTTCAAGAACAAAAATGTTCACAAACTTTCTACAAATGTGTTTTACACAAACAAAATTGATAAGCAAACAAACACAAACACGTACATAAATTTTCAAAATTAATGACCACGAACATAAATAAAATTTAAATGAACATAACCTAGACAATTTTATACATGGACTTAATTCGATTGTTTGCCCCCTATGTAAAACATGAAATGTAACAAATAATTAACGCTGAATTTTATTGATCGAGTTTGTTGCATGCGAGCTGTAGGTGATTACATTTTTTCTTTTTTTTCTTTTTTTGCAAGTTAATGCTAAAAGATCTCCCAAGATAAAGGAGCTGTTATTATCTCATATGCACCTTATTTATAGTGCACAAATTGGTGGATCAAAGGATTATCATTACAATTCATTGTTCACTTATGTCTCGTTAATGGTAGTAGATTGTTGCATTTATACCACTTGTAATTCATGCATTGGTGTTATCAGATTCATTATTGGAGGTCATGAATTTTCAAGTTTATACCACTTGTAATTCATGCATTGATGTTATCAAATGTATTATCAGTCGTTGGTCACGTATCTAGATCAGCCGTTGGTCATCAAAGTATTTGAGTGATACAATGATTTGGTTGATGGGCCCTATCCCCTTTCTGACGAGTCAGTGACTTTTGACACTTGGTTGCACATAATCTTGACTTTTGTCCTTCACTCGTGCAGCTGAACTGACTGATAATTTTGAACTGCATATACCCGACATGTGACCGTTTATTAGGATTCATATGTTTGACGTGTGATCAATCATTTATTTCACGTGTGGTGTACATAATGTTCGTTACTAACAAGTTTCATTGATGATAATAGTTCATTGTCGTTTTTAAAACTTCAACTTGTTGAATGGATACGTGATATCTCTTTATGTAACTTTGTCCACCTTAATTCTTTTAACGAAGTAATATCCACACCTTAAATTCTTTTAACAAACTAATATCCACGCAACAAGTATTCTGAAACTTGCTTTTATGACTTCATTTAAAATCAACTTTGCTCTCAAACTTTCATTCAATACATATCAATATTAGTGATAATAATTATAAGAAAAATAAAATTTAGTTATAATAGTTATAAGAAAAATAAAATTTTTGATGTTTTGATATAATCGTCAATTTTAAATCAATAGTCTAGCAATAATTTGGCTTGTTGACTACAATTTAAGCAAATACTTTTGGATAATCAAAAGAAGCTCGTAAATATTTGGAAGGCACATAAATTTTATTTTAAGTGTACAAAAGGTTGATTTTTTGTTCTTTCTAAAATTCTACAGAAGGTTTCAATAATACTAAATCAAATGAACTATATACATTGAATATAATATTTGCTATTCCCAAATATTCATACACATACAACATGCAGTATATATTTATAAAACTGCATGGTGTATATATATATATTGCACTCTATATGCAGAATTTAAACAGATTTGTATAATTGTATGCCTTTCATGTCAATGCATACATCGACTAATTTTAGCTATAATGACTAATTGGGCAAGATTATATCTAGTTAGACAGATTATGGCAAATTTTACAATTTTAAATAATTAATTTTTTTTGAAGAAATTTTAAATGATTATTAATCTAATAAAATGTTGCAAAACATTAAGACATTCTACTATTCAACCTGCTTAATGGTCCATCCATCAATTTCTTTGGTTTGTCCAAATATGTGAAAGACAAGGCACTAAGATGGTCCACATTTATGTTTTCTCTTGTCACGTACTAAAGGTAAAATCCCACTTAATCATGGTTATAAAGATTTCAAATGTAATTATATAAAGAAATAATTTAAACATCTTTAGCCAATAAAAGATAATTATTTATGTAAAATCTTACCATCCTCGTATGAATTCAATCCCACATCTTTAGCCACTTCTTCATATCATCTCTTTTTTCTCCTACCTCCTTTTGATTTATCTTTTAACATTCAATTTATTTACTTCATCCTCATCTGAACATTAAATTTACAAATGTATCAATATTAATTCAAATATTTTTTAACTCCTAATTTGAAAATTGAAAAATAAAATAAAATTGTGAACAAATGGTTGCACATACTTACCTATATATAACACCACTTCTTTGCATTTGTCATCTTGAATGTCTTTTTTTTTTTTTTTTTTTTTTTTTAATTTTAATTCTTCATTCTACATGTCATTACTAGCACCATATACACCATCATAACCTGAATGTTGCCATGCTATATCATTAGCACCATCTTTATTGTCGTCCTCCCAAATTGACTGTCTTCTACTCTTGAAATTAAAAAATAAAATTTCAACAATTAGTCATTTGAATATAAATTGATTTGATCATATATTTATTGTGTTGAGAGTAACAATATCTACTAGACCTACACAGTCTTCACTATGATCATTATTGTCCTCATGATCATTTGTCTTTAACGTCAATTTCTATTTTGTTTTTTGTTGGTTACCAAAGCTAGCAATTGGTACATCTATTTGCTTAACGCCTCAAATTTCTTGATTTCCTCAAATTTTGTATCCATCATCTTTGAAATATGATTTTATATAGAAGAGTTAGATTCATTTGAGCTTCAGCTGAGCCACAATAGGATGTAGACGCATTGTCAACATCATCTTTAAATATGTCAACCCTTGAATCTTCATTATCTTCTAGTTCAATCATTTGATGCCATATCACCTATTTCAACCTCTGTAGGCTCTAGTTTGGGCTCTAGTTTACGTTTCACCTTATGCTGCATGTGTGAACAAGTCTAATTTTTAAAATAAAATATATTACATATTAAAATATACCATAATTATAGATGATTTTTTTTTTTTATATTTTATTCTTATATATGCAATATGGATATCAAATTAAAGATTATGAAAAATTATTAATTTAATATATTTTTCATAAAAAGAAAAGTAAAGTTGAGATGAAAAAGTTATAAGTCTTTGAAATTCAAGTAGAAAAAAATATAATTGGACAATAAAATTTCTAAAAATAAAAAGTTAATTTTAAACAAAAAAGTAGCATTGCTGTAAATTAGTCCACCTATTCTACTTTTATATAATTATTCTTTTATTTCCTACCACAGTTTACATCACTTTTATGATAATTAGTGTGGAGGTGATGTCTTAGCCCTCAATGTTATTTCTTCCTGGTAGAGGTCATCCATAATTTCAGTTCAATTACTTTGAGGATTCATCAATTACTTTTACATAGAAACTCTACTGCTTTACTGGAGAATTAAGCAGCTATTTAACAAACTCTTTTTCTAATTTATTATTTTCAGCGTAAAAAAAAAATAAAAAAATTTGACAAGGTGATCTTTATGAGTCTCATAAATTATCTGAACACATCCATTTTGCATAAATAAGAAAATTAGAGAAATTATACACTTCACCTCAGGGCCAAATTTAATGAGCTTTTTATGCAACACTTCCTAGAATTTTTTTTGTTTTTTTTTAATATATTTGATCAAATATGATACATGCATTAATATATATACACGCATACCAGAGTTTCTCTAAATTTAGCATTTAGGACTTTTCACGAAGTCAAATGCAACGATCAAAGAGCGAAAATAGCTATCTAACAAATCTTTATGTATGAAAATATAGTGAACCTCAAAATACAAAAATGAGCAATTCAATGTGTAAATGTGAAGCTAGGCTGAAATAAAAATGCAATTGCTGCAAAACTTTAGTGGTAGGATTCCGGCGTGGACTAATTTTGGGTGAGTCTCATTCAATTCTCCCTTTTATATCTTTCTCTTCCCTTTAATTCTTTCTTTTTTTACATAAGAATAAAGTCATTTTAAGAGAGAATATAATTGTAGGGCTATTTTATAATTTTTTTAAAAAAAGTTTTTAATTTTTTTTTTTTGTTTGTTTGAAAGTAAAATAAAATTTAAGTAAATATTTATGTCCATTAATTAATTAGAAAGGTCACAGAAAGATACAAAAACTGTGTACATATTAGTCCACGAGCGAGCTCCAATCCAACCTGAGATGGATCCACTATTTACACCTCGTGAATCAAGCTGCTCCAATCCAATATAATGCACTTCATTAGTGAAATAGGATAAATTTAGCCCACTTATTATGTGGGCTCAGATAGACGGAAAACATGGGCCGGCACAGCCAGGCCCGACTCCTCGTAACACCCACCACAAAAAGGTATGACCCGAAGTCCGTCTTAACCCGCTAACACCCACTCACCAAAGGTAAGGACCCGAAGACAGTTTTATAAGCCGAAACCCTAACATTTTCTTCTGATTTCATTTCTCTTCTGCGGAGCTATGGCGGTGGAGACGGCGCAACCGAGTAAGCTCCGATGGGGAGAGCTGGAGGAAGACGATGGAGAGGATTTGGATTTCCTTTTGCCGCCGAAGCAGGTGCTCGGTCCCGACGAGAACGGGATAAAAAAGGTGATTGAGTACAAGTTCAATGATGAAGGAAATAAGGTAAAAATCACCACCACCACTCGCATCCGCAAATTGGCCAACGCCCGACTAAGCAAGCGCGCCATCGAGCGCCGCTCATGGCCGAAGTTCGGAGACGCCGTGCACGAGGATGTCGGCAGCCGCCTCACCATGGTTTCCACTGAAGAGATCCTTCTCGAACGCCCACGCGCTCCTGGTAAAATCGCCGCTGCTTATATTTATTTATTGTATTTTTTTCGATCTATTCGTTGTGTAATGCTGCCATGCTGCCTAATCTTCTTGTTATCACTTTACTATTCATATGTGATGGATAAATCTTTTTTCACTAATCATGGTTGAGCGTGCGTATATTGATGTATGTTAGAAAAATAGATTAATTCATTCATTTATATATCTCCGATTCAATTTCACTTTTATGGCTCATTTTCTGCATTCATATAGCTGATTATGTCTAATTTTGAGATCTTCGTGATGGTGAATCGGGAATTACAATGATCTGTCATGAGGGTTTTGTTATAGTTTTTTGGAGAAATTGTGGAATGAGTTAAGTAAATTATGGGATTGCATTGGTGTTGGTTTGTCTTATTTATTGTGATGTAAATTTGAGCATGGAGATGTCAAGGATGGATCCTAATATATCTAGCTTCTCCTTATATTTCTTGATATTCTCTTTTTTTACTTGATATTCTCCTTTAGAATTTTTAGTGTTGCTTTGATAGAAATTAAGGATTGATATAATTGTTTTTTTTTTAGCAATATTTCCTGTTAACTTCTAGCTCAGGAATGTTCGGAGAGGTCAGTATGGGGTTGATTTTATTTATTTTTTGCTGTCTCCAAATGCTGATCTTCTCATAATTGATTTATGGGGTTCATAGATCTCATATTGCTTTTATTTTTACTAACAATGATAATGCACCAGACGTGGTATGTGAAGTTTAGGTTTTCTTCTAGGCTTCGCTAGCCCTGTAAAATACTGCTCACTATCTATGTCAAATCCATAAACTAGGTCTGGTGGCAATTTTGGTGCCTTAAAAAGATGCTCTTATATGTAAATGGACTGCTTAATGAGACTTTTCCAAGCTCATGATTGCACATTTGTTTACTCATACTTGTTTGGTAATGTTTATCCATGAATTTGGACTGATGTGATCGAAATTTAGTTCCTGTCCAGTCTGCTGGTCCAAGTTATCATAAATCTGTGAATATGTTTCTGTTTAGTTCTGTACTCATGCGTTTATGCTTATTGTTCCCCAAGTTCGTGTTGTATTTTGCATGTATCTATTTTTTTACAGTCACTATTTATGTAATCGGTTTCACTTTACAGGTAGTAAGCAAGAGGAGACTAAGGTTGCTGGAGATCCTTTAGCTGCTATGGGGAAAGGAGGAGCTGTACTCATGGTATGTAGGAACTGTGGAAAGAAAGGTGAGCATTGGACCTCAAGGTGTCCTTACAAGGATCTTGCCCAACCGAGTGAGACCTTCATTGATAAGCCCCCAACAGAAGCCAATGCCCCAGGAGGTACTACAAAGGGGGCTTATGTCCCTCCTAGCATGAGAGGAGGTGCTCCGGAGAGGAGTGGTACTGACATGAGGCGGAGGAACGAAGAGAACTCCGTCAGGGTCACCAACCTTTCGGAAGACACCAGAGAGCCTGACTTGCTGGAGCTTTTCCGTCCATTTGGTTCTGTGAGCCGGGTGTATGTGGCTATTGATCAGAAGACTGGGACGAGCAGAGGCTTTGGGTTCGTCAACTTTGTCAACAGAGATGATGCGGAGAGAGCTATCAATAAACTTAATGGGTATGGTTATGATAATCTCATCCTTAGAGTTGAATGGGCTGCTCCTAGGGCGAACTAGTTTCTTGAATAAGTAATTTGATATTTTCTAATTAAATTGGATATGTGGTGGTGTTGAATATTTGCAACTGTTATGTGCCTGGCCTTGTCATCTTGCACTAAAAGCTTTTACTTGGTAATTTACATGATGGGTTTTGTTTGAGATGGTTTTTTGGTGTCTATATATATGATTTGTTGAGTCTATTTTGTTTTGATAGATGTGAATAATGTTGAATGCAAGCTGCTCCAAATTATTTGTTTTTTTGTTTGATTCAAGGGAACTCAAATCAGGTTTTGATAAGCTCTTTCAAATCCTTGTGACTGACAGTTTCTTTGATTTAGACCTGGGAATTGGGATATGCTCACATACAGCTATCTTTAATTTGATACTCTCTGATGTTCAGGAGTTTCTACTCAATAGGTTTTTTTTTTCAATTGTTGTTATTAAAATTTATTTTTTTATATTAATGTTCAGTAAAATATAATATTATATATATATGTATATATTTATGTATATATATTTTTAAAATATATATAATAAAATATGATTTTAAAAAGTAAAATAATATAATGTTATTTAAGATAATAAAAAATTATTTAAATTAAAGAATAATTTTTAATTATTAATATGTATAATTTTATTTTCTGAAAAATATATATATATATATATAATTTTTAAGAATACATAAATATATATATATATACATATAAATAATTAAAAAAATAAAAAAATGTCACCCACACTGACGTTTTAAAGAAACATTAGTGGGGTCGACGTTTATTTTTTTATTATATATATATATAATTTATATTATAAATATATATTAAGTTATATAAATCTAAAAAGTAAAATAATATAATGTTATTTAAGATAATTAAAAAAATTATTTTAATTAAAGAATAATTTTTTATTATTAATATGTATAAATTTATTTCTTGAAAAAAAAAATATATATATATATTTTTAATAATACATAAATATATACACACAAAAATAATAAAAAAAGAAAAAAAAATTGTCACCCACACTGACGCTTTAAGGAAACGTTAGTGTGGGTGACGTTTATTTTTTCTAATATGTTTGAATATATATATATATATTATTTCATATATATTCTGAATATATAATATATATTTTATTTGTTAGGTAAATATATATATATATAGAAATGTATGTATATATATTTTAAATAAATATATATATTAAGTTATTTTTATTTATTTTTTTATATATATAATATATATTATTTAATATATATATTCTGAATATATATATATATTTTTATTAGTTAAGTAAATATATATATATATATAAATTTATGCATATATATTTTATAAAAATATATATTAAATTATAATTTTAAAAAATAAAATATTATAATGTTATTTAAGTTAATAAAATAATTATTTAAATTAAAGAATAATTTTTAATTATTATTAATTTTATTTTTTGAAAAAAAATAATATACAATCATTAATTATATATATAAAATTAAATTTTAAATAAATAATTTTAATAAATAAATTAGTTTAGATAATATATATATATATATATATATATATATAAATTAGTTAATATATACATAGCCCAATAAACACAAGTCTATAACCACTAGAGCAAATTCTATATTTGATCTTTATATGATATAATTATATTTATATAATATAAATTTAAAATATAAAACAATATATTTATAATAATTTATATTATTAATTATATAATTATATAAAACTAATTTGTTTATATAAAATTCAAAATATAAAACTAATTTGTTTATTAAAATTATTTATTTAAAATTTCATTATATATATAATTAATGATTGTATTTTTTTTTCAGAAAATTAAATTACAATTAATAATAATTAAAAATTATTCTTTAATTTAAATAATTTTTTTATTATTTTAAATAACATTCTAATATTTTACTTTTTAAAATTATAATTTAATATATATTTTTATAAAATATGTATACATAAATTTATATATATATATATTTACTTAACTAATGAAAAAAAAAAATATATATATATATATATATTCAGAATATATATTTATAATATATATATATATTATGTATATAACATATATTTAAAAAAACAGAAGAACGTCATCGCAACTGACGATTTTTTAAAACGTCAGTCCAGCTGACGATTTTTATTTTTATTTTTCTTTTTTTAATTTTTTTGTATATATATATTTATGTATTATTAAAAGATATATATATTATTTTTTTCTTCAGAAAATGATATTACAAATAATTATAATTAAAAATTATTTTTTAATTTAAATAATATTTTTAATTATCTTATATAACATTATAATATTTTATTTGTTAAAATTATAATTTAATATATATTTTTATAAAATATATTTACATAAATTTCTATATGTATATACATTTACTTAATTGGTTTTTCAGCATTATTTTTACATATATAATTATTCAGAATATATATATATATTTATATATTTATAATATATATTATATGTATTAAAAATTAAATAAAAATAACTTAATATATATTTATATAAAATATGTATACATAAATGTCTATATATATATTCACTTAACAAATAATATATATATATATATATATTTATAGTACATATTATATATATAAACATATTAGAAAAAAATCAAATAAACGTCACCCACACTAACGTTTCTTTAAAACGTCAGTGTGGGTGATGATTTTTTATTTTTTTATTATTTGTGTGTATATATATTTATGTATTATTAAATATATATATATATATATTTTTTTTTTCAGTAAATAAAATTATACATATTAATAATTAAAAATTATTCTTTAATAAAATAATTTTTTTAATTATCTTAAATAACATTATATTATTTTATTTTTTAAATTTATATAACTTAATATATATTTATATAAAATATATATACATAAATTTCTATATATATATATATTTACGTAACAAATAAAAATTATATATATATATATATATTGAGAATACATATTTATAATATAAATTATATATATAGATTAAAAAAAATAAACGTCGACCTCAAAGACGTCAGTGTGGGTGATGTTTTTTTAACTTTTTTTAATCATATATATATATTTATGTATTATTAAAAACTCTATATATATATTTTTTCCAGGAAATAAAATTATACATATTAATAATTAAAAAATATTCTTTAATTTTAATAATATTTTTATTATCTTAAATAAATTATATAATTTTACTTTTTAAAATTATATTTTATTATATATATTTTAAAAATATATATACATAAATTTATACATATATATAAATATAATATTATATTTTTACTGAACATAAATAAAAAAAATAATTTTTAATAATACAACAATTAAAAACAAAAAATTATATATAGATAGATATATATTGTATATATAAGATATTTGTCTGCTTTTATTATATATATATATATATATATTGGCGGTGTGTGTATATATATACATAGCATTATATGTGTGTGTGTATATATATGCGGATGCATGTGTATGTATGTAATGCAAAGGAGGAGGGAGGTGCATATATATATATATATATATATATTTGAAATTAAAAACGTCAGCCCCCGTGATGTTTTATCTAAAAAAGGTCACCCGCACTAATGTTTTACCTATTTTTTAAAACTGTTCCAAATTATGTTTATTTTGTAAATTTTTTTTTGTATTATTTAATAAAAAAAACCCTACTCAATAGGTGTCATAATTACTTTTTATGTTTTTTCTACTTGCAAAACAGCCTAAAGAATTATATATTTACATCGTTAGATATGCAAAATGTAGATCAAACGTTAAGGTGATGTTTGTAATCTACCAAGTTTGTATCTTTCTCTTTTAACTCTTATGACAATTTTAGGTTGGGTAAAATGTATTTTAAAATCCTTCAACTATTTATGAATATGAGAAAAAAGGTATGAAAATATATATAAGATTAAGTTGTGGAACCAAAGGATAGTCAGTCGTACAAGGAAACGAAATACAAAAAGTTATTAGAAGCTACTAATTAGAAATAGATGTAATCAAGACAAAATTTCTCAAAACTTTTAAATAAAGTTAAAGATCCCTACAAAATTGTACAAATATAGGAATATTAAATTAATGGTCAACAAGCAAAACACACCACAGAAAAAATAACTAATATATTAGAAAGTCAATTTGATTTTATGAGAATTAGATCTATAATGAAAGCTATATATTAATATGCAAAAAACATGTAAGATTACAACAAACTAAACTGGATAAAAGGCAACATTACTAAACACACCCTATGAGATGCAACTTGTGATGGTTGCTTTGAATATAATACAACAAGATTCATTAACTAGAATAATATGCAACGAAATTCATGATTTGTAGAGTTGATCATTTTCCACGTCACTGGTCAATTATTTGTCTCTAAGTCTTTCTCTCAAATTAATGAAATTTATCTTTCAACCACAATTGTATTTAATAAGGACGGACAGAGGAAAGTGAGCAGAAAACGTAAACACCAAAATTATGATTTTTTACGTTTTTAATGTAAATAATAATTTGAAATAATGTTGCTATTTTTGAGTATGATTACTATAATTTTAATTCACATAAGAATTTACATAGTTATGCACATATATCCATATTGTATTTTAAGTATTTTTTAAATTTACTTTTTTTGTAATGTCTTAGATTAATCTTAAGAACAAATACATCACTTCTTTTTACTAAAATTATAAATAGTAGAAACTTATCAATTCACCTACTTAAAATAAGAAAAATTATTCTATGCCCAAAACTTAAAAATATAATTTTTTTATCCATATTTATGATTTATTGACAAACGTAGCCTTATTTATTCTTCTCTCTCCTCTCTCTTTCCTTTCTCAACTTTCTCGTGAATATCGATTTCTCTCGTGAAATTCAATCGTGAACACAAATTGTTGGCCCTTTGACGGACTTGTTGACAAAAGATCAGAAGTGGGAATGGACAGTTGCGTGCAAGAAGGCCTTCGAGACCTTAAAACTGGCCATCTCTTCGAAGCCCATTCTCAAACTTCTGGAGTTTGACAAACCTTTTGAAGTATATGTTGATGCTTCTGATCGTACTCTTGGCGGGGTGTTGGTTCAAGACAAGTACCCCATTGCCTTTGAAAGCCGGAAATTCAAAGATGTTGAAGTGCGGTATAGCACCCATGAGAAAGAGATGACGACAGTGATTCATTGCCTGGAGGCTTGGAAACACTATTTACTTGGCACAAAATTCATTGTTGTTACTGATAATGTTGCTAGCACTTATTTCAGGATTAAAAAGAAATTGTCCCCAAAGCAGGCCCGTTGGCAGGAGTATTTGGGCGAATATGACTTTGAATGGGTACACCAACCAGGCCAGCACAATGAAGTGGCAAATGCCTTAAGTCGGAAAGTGGTGGAAGAATATGTTGCTGCCTTGACTCTGATTGAGTTAGATTTCTTGGAGAAAATCTGGGAGGCATCCCAAAATGATGTCGTTTACTTGAAGTTAGTGGAAGAGGTGAAAGCTGGTCACCTAAGGAAATATTGGCTGGATGACGGGTTGCTCTATGCAAAGGATGGAAGGGAATATGTCTCGGGCAGTTCACTAAGGAGACAACTCTTGAGGGAAACTCACGACCCTCAATGGGCTGGACATCCAGGAGTTGAGAGGATGCTGGCATTGCTATTCTGTCGATGTTATTGGCCAAAGATGGAGAACGATATTGAGGCATGCGTTCGTACTTGCCTTGTGTGCCAACAAGACAAACTAGAAAGGAAGAAGGAAGCTGATCTATTGTAGCCTTTACCTATCCCCGAAAGACCATTCTAGTCCGTGTTCGTAGACTTCATTTCGGGATTCCTGAAGGTGGAGGGTAATGCATCCATTTTCGTGGTGGTTGACGGTTTTTCAAGTATGGTATTTTTATTGCTGTGCCTAATGCTTGCCTTACTGAAGTTGCTGCTGACTTATTCTTTTTATATGTAGTCAAATATTTTGGTATTTCGGAGGACATAATCAGTGACAGGGACTCCCGTTTCATGGGTTGCTTTTGGACAATCTTGTTCAATATGATGGGAACATAATTAAAATTCTCTACAACTAATCACTCGCAGATGAACGGGCAAACATAACTTATGAATCAATTGTTGGACAGCAAGTCAAAAAGATTGGGTGGGCCTGATGGACATGACATAGTTTTGTTACAATTTGCACAAAGCCTCGGCCACAGGGATGAGTACGTTCGAGATTTTGTATGGACAACAACCCATGCTTCCCACGAGATTGCGGTCTAGCAAACGGGTGGATATTGCCCTGCTGCTTATCGTTTTGCTCGTTCACAATAGGAGTTGCTTGATGAAGCCAAAGATAGCTTGGGGAAGGCTCAAAGACGGATGAAGAAATATGTTGATTAAGGTCGGAGGCATGTGGAGTTTGCTCTTGGTGAGCAAGTCCTGTTAAAATTAACTCCATAGATTTGGAAGAAAATCTCTTCCAAAACAGTGCATCGGTGATTAATTCAAAAGTATGACGGACCCTTTGAAATCATTAAGAAAGTTGGAAATGTGGCATACCGGTTGAAGCTGCCGGATCGGTTGAAGGTTCATCCAACATTCAATGTCTCATTTTTGAAGAAGTATCATGAGGACTTGCTGGATTCCTTAAGAAAACAGGCTAGGCGTGCCCCGCCTGTTATTAGACAACAATTTTTCAAGGAGGTGTGCAACATCCTGGATCACTGGACCCAAGGCCAAAGCAAGAAAAATCGAAGGACGGATTACTTGGTGCAGTGGCAGGGTGAATCCAGGGTAGATGCTACATGAGAAAGAGATGTTAACTTATGTTAATTTGAAAAATTTATTGCAGGTTATTGGAAGGAAAAAGGAGAAGGTCCACCTCAACGAGGAAGTTGAGTAGCTCCGATGGGGGCGGTTTGTTAGCCCCTGAGATGCTAAAAGCCTTAGCACGGCGCATCCTGCGTGCCAAGGCTAAAAAAAGGTGTTGGCGTGTAACAACACCTAACGGGATGTGGGCACTCGGCGCACAAAGCTTGCCAAATATGTGGCCAGGGGCCTAGCGGGTTGCGGACCTAAGCATAAAGGCTGGGAATATGCGGGCACGGTGAGTTGGGGAGTTGAGGGCACTGATCGATTAAGGCATTGGCACGCATGCACAAGCCAAGTGTCCACATGTTGAGGGGCGCGCCTAGCAGACGGAGGGCATGTCTGGCGCGCTGGGCGGGTATGTTGACACGCGGGACCAAGTGCAGGCAAAGACGGGGCGCGCGCACAAGCCTCCCTGGTGGTGGTAGTTGCAAGGTAGTTGGCCGAAATCCTGAAATTGGGGGAAGGCAGTTGACAACTGCCCATTGATGTGGGCATCCTGTATGTATGACACTTGGCTCCGGTGGCAGTGCTGGCTGTTAATTGGTTTTGTTTCCTAAGTGGTGGGGAATGTCCACCACACTAGTTCAGACTGCCTTTGTTTATTTAAGTCCGTGGCTAGAGTTGCACGAAATCAAGTAATTTTGTGTGCAAGCCTAAGCCAAATTGCTTGTACGAATTGTGGAAGTAATACCGTATCTTGCGTGCGTTTATTGTTGCTTACATATTGTGCTAGTTGCTCGCTTAAACACATTACAAACAAAACTAAACACAAGAGTTTGGTGAGGAAGTGAAAGACTGACTAATTGTTGGGGCAATTAAGCCGCACAACGGGTGAAAAAATCTCTCACGATTTCAGCCGTGACAGCTGCCATTATGGGCACCAAATCATTTAGCAAAAAGAAAATTGGACTTGAATCATCAACTAAAAGCTAAAAAAACAAATATACTTATTTTCAGTAAATATTATATCTCGATTTACATATTGTCTATCGTGATGGATATCGGCCTCCAGAATTATGTCATTGCAAAAAAATAAATTTGGTAAAAATCATATTTGGTAAATAAAGAGTGTGTGTGCAAGTTATGGGGCCCCGAAAAGCATGGGTCGGATGTCATGATCCGCACTTTTCGGGTGGTTTTCTGCAGCAGCCTCTCTTTCAATTTTCAACTTCTTTTTTCATTTATCCATTTTTTGAAAGATCTTTTTTGTCAATTGCCCAAAAGAAGAAAAGAAAAAATCTGAGAGCACAATTTTTTCGCTTCACGTCTACTCAACTGTTTCCCCCAAAAACATTATTTTCTCGCTCACAATTCACTCATTCATTTCCTTTCTTCATATACAGATAGATTAGTGAACAGATTTCAAGTGAATGCTTCACATTTCGAGCAATACCCATCAGGCATGCTTCATTTTCCCGTTTCTTCCTTTCCTTTGATTTTTTTCTGCACTTTTCGCTTTCGTTATGGGATCTTAATCCCTTCTTATGGCGTTTGAAGATGAGTTTTTAGTTTACGTGTCTTTGTTGTGTTAAAGCATGGCCGCGTTTCCTTTTTCTCGGTCGAACTTATAAGTTGGCGGAGCTGGTTTCCATTCCCTTCTTTTTGGTGCCCTTTTTTGGGCTATATCCATTTCTAAATAGTTGTGGGTTTGAAAAGATTAATTTTTTTTATTCAACAGAAGATATTTTGGAGGGGTGGGTTGAAAGTTGAAGTCATGGATTTCTGCCATTCTTGTGGTTGACTTGATACCTGTTTTTGCACATCCCATTGCTATGTTTGTTCCATATTTTGATTCTTGTTAGTGTAAAATAATTAAGTTCGGAATATATTAGTCTGTGATGCCAATTTGGTTTGTGAAATGCAGATTTTCTTTCTACCTCATCAAAACAGTGGCCACTGTTATAATTCTGGTTTCATACTTCTTAATTGGCTATATCAGACTGATGTTAGCTATATATTTGATCCCAGAGCTACAGTTTTTGGTAGCTGTAATATGCTTAGACACAATTATTCTTGTTCAGGAAATATTCCAAGACCTAGTTATCCAAGGGAGAGAGCGTGTTCGAAATTTGCTTTGCATCACTCAAATGTGATCCTTATATGATCTTATGAACAAAAATTCAAAGACTGAGGTTTTCTTTTTTTAAAGTGGATTTATCTGCATTCTACAAATATAGCTAATATTTCTGTTGGCTGGAAACTTGAAAATTATGTATTAGAGACATGGAGGCCCAAATGTAATTAACTACCTTTTTTCACGAGTGCATCTTGGTGAGGTTTATAAATGGTTAACTTTCTTGATAGAAGAACTTTGTGGTTGGTGCTATGGATGAGTAGATGCGGAACACTATGCTCAAAGGTGTACTTTACTAATATCTGAACGCATAATTTCAAGATATTGAGGTAGGGATGTAAAAAACCAGTTCTTCTGATGAAATAAAAGTGCTTGTAAATTTTTCTAGGGATTCAGTGTTGGGTACTGATGATTATTTTTTGTGTTGGTCCAGTTAGTGTAAGTGAAGTCTAGTGTAGAATATTTATGTTTTTGCCCTTAGGTTTGGGCCGTTTGGCAGAGGATTCAGGATGAGAAATTTATGACTAAATAAGGAGACTTGTTTAGTGTCTTCTGTTGCCTTGTTTAATATTGCGTTTGGTATTTCCTTGTTTTTCCTTTACATTGGTTATATGATGTCTTGGTTGATCATTCATTATTTTATAAAAAAACTTTTTTTTTAATCTTTCTTTTTCTCACTTTCAAGGTGTTTTAACATTTTGAGAAATACAAAGTTTTCAGTTGCTAATTCTTCTGTTTTTTTGCTCTAGTATCATAATTTAGAGCACCTTTTCAATGTTGGACATGTTTGTTGTGATATGACGATTAAAAGCTTTTCATAATAGTTGTGAATGGAATATGAGAAGTATTTACTATTCTGAAGATACATTATAATGGATTCTCTCGTGCTGTGCCTTTATATAGCATCCTCTGCGCTGCAGGCCAAGACATTTTATTTGTTCACAGCTTTAGATCTAGCAGTGGTCATTCTTTGGTTTTTGGATGAAAACATCTGCAATGTGCTTCTCTCTCTTGCAATTTCCCCGATGCAGAATTCATTCATTAGCTAATTTTTGGTGGGAGAGTTTTCATAAGTTAGGCAGAAAGAATGGAGGCAGTACTAGTTGCAGAATCATTTGTGCAAACAACTATGATCCTGAAGGAGGATACAGCAGAAGATGGACAAGACGAACTGTACATTCAAAAACCGGAGAAAAGAATGAGAGCTTAACTAGCAACACGAGTATCAGGAATGAGATCATCCCCAAAAGTAGCAGTGACCTCAGCAGTTGTAAATTAGAAACAACTAAGATACAAAAGAGCAGGAAAATAAGTATCAGAAACAAGATTGTTTCTAAAAGTACAAGTACAAATATTAATACATATAATATAGAAGAAGCAACAGGAGTAGATACGGATGAGTATTATGCTGACTTGGCAAAACTCGCAACTATTATTTGTTTCGATATCGAAACCACCGGGTTTAGCAGAGAAAAAGATAGGATAATTGAATTTGGATGCCAAGATCTTCGAGGAGGTGAAAACAGCACTTTGCAGACGCTGGTGAATCCGGAACGCAGCGTGCCTAACGAACAAATTCATGGAATCTCTGCCCAAATGGTCAACAGAAATGATGTACCCAGGTAATGTTCACTTTCAGACAATAGCTACACTTATTGATAAATCATATGGTGAAGTTAAAAACAGTTGTTATCATTGTGCGAATGGAATTTAGGCTGGTTTGAATGATATATCTCTTAAATCTGTGATGCCAAGAACACTTATAATCATTGTATTAAATGTAGTAGAAGCTAGTTTTATAGATATCTTTGAAATTTTCATGCTAAAATTCCAAGGGAATCTACTTGGTCATATCTTCAACCACTATCTTTTTTTAAGCCATTTGGTTGCATCATTGGTCTGTATGTCTGTTCCTTCTGTGTCTGCATTGCTCTATCACATAAATTTCATTGCGTTATGGTTGTATCAACTTATAATTGATCTGAAATGTCCCTCTTCATGTTTCTGTGAGTTTAGTTCTTTTTAGGGTGAATATTACAAGACTACCTTTGAGGTTTGACCTTTTTTCAGAGAAAGCTCTACTACGCTATTTAAATTTTATTTACCCCGTTGAGTTACTACAGACACTCCATTGCAGTTTGTAGTTTCTTACAAAACCCCACTCAATTGGTTCAATTTGGAAAATGGTAACGCATTTCAATGGAGGCATTTGTATTGCAATCTTTGTTAAGTTTTTCCCCTGTTAAATAGGTGAAACCTCAAGAGTAGCTTTTGTAATTATCTATTTTTTGTTTTTTTCTGAATAAACATACGCACAAAGTCTTAATATAGATTGCCTTTGCAGGATGAAGGACTTTATCCCTATTTTACTTGAATATGTAAGGAGCCGTCAGATACCTGGTGGAGTTGTTGTATTGGTTTCTCATAATGGCCGAACCTTTGATGTCCCCTTTTTGAAAAATGAATTTAGTCGCTGCTCTTATGAGATTCCTGCGGATTGGCTGTTTGCCGACACTCTTCCACTGGCTCGTGCAGTGATGAAGGCTAAAGGTCTCTCTCTCTCTCTCTCTCTCTCTCTTGCTCTCTCATTATCCTTTCATATCTGCATATAGAAAGTGATTATGGACTTAGGCGATGTTTGGTTATCAGGATCAAAAGTTGGTTCAAAGGTATCATTGCAAGCCCTGCGGGAGCATTATGGCATTCCGTTGATTGGGCCAGCACATAGAGCCCTATCGGACGTACACTCATTAGCATTGGTTCTCCAGAGGCTGACATATGACCTTAAACTGCCAATATCTGGTCTGATTCAAGCCTCCTTCAAGTAGTTTGTTGTACTCATTCTTTGGAATGATATTATTTTCTTGTTTTAAAGTTCAAAATAGATGGCAACTTAGCAAGTAGAGTTTATGAGGTGTGGCTACTAAGCCTTAACTCCTTGCATTCTGTAATTTAGTGAATGGGGGAGGCTTTGAAGCATGTTGAAACTGCCTAACTGGGGATTACGTTTATGTACCCTATGCATTTAAAGGATAGATTATTTTGGTCTGAAATTCCCAATCACCATGGCCTCTATTACATTTACATAAATTTTAGTGATTTACTAAAGATAATCAAAGAATGACTAAAGATTATGGTCGTCAAATGGGGTCCTCAACAACAATCTCACTAACGTTAAGGAAAGTATTTAGGGTTAATGCTGCACTTGATATAAAAATTAATGTGGAACAATGACAATGTACAACAATTGAAGGAAGTGACATTTGTGTTTGATATATATATATATATATATATATATATATCCAAAGATGTAAAAAGGTACAAGATTGTCCATTTTACCCTTACGTAATTTAACCTATCCCCTCGAAGAAAAAATTATAAAAACGCACGTATATCTGCAGAGAAAAATTACACATAAACAATGCATGAAGAATCCCTCATAATCATTCATAATGACTCATCACCACAAAAACAATTTATTAAGTGAAGTAATAAACGGGTCGAGTTTGTTATTTGTATTGTTACTTGATTCATCTTTGAAATTTATATTATTTCATCTCTTTATTTTTCATTCGGTGTGCATAACCACCAACTGAAAGCGATGCCTATTTTGAGACACTCCTCTTCAACATAATGAGTGGAGAGGAAATCGAGCAAAAAAAAAAAAAAAAAAAGAGAGGAAAAAATAGTAGCTGGGCTTTCTGTGTTTGTGTGTGTGCTGACGGTAGAGTTTGAAGGGTTTAGTGGGCAGAAAAGAAAAGAAAACATGGGAGGAAGGAAGCAGAGGGACAAAGGAGAATCTCGTCATTTTCTGTCATAATCTTGGCTGCTGTTGCAACATGGAATCTGCATCAAACCTCCTGCGCCAGAGATCTGTTTAGTAATGGGACATAACTTGTTTAAATTTTTTATTTGAAAGAAAGAATTAGTGAGAATCCATGTATTCTAGAGTGACTAAGTCATTTGTGAATTAGTGGTCACTTCGGATTCATATTTAGATATGGGTATGTGCATGTGGCTGTCAGCAAATAAAAATTGAATATTAGTAAGTAGAGATTTGATGGGCAAAGGTATGTTTTGAATCCCGTTCAGGAGTCAGGAGTCAGGAGAAACAATGCCACTATTTATTCAAGCGTATGTATATTGCGTGAATCATGAACAAGTAGAGTTTGGACCTTCTACAATGATCCATCACTCTTTCTTTTCCCACCACTCAACAATGAATCCTTACAAACACTTACATTCTCGACAAACTACAAAATCTTCCTGGTGGAAAAAGAATCAATATCAAGTCTTCCAGACTGTACAAAATACCTTGGACGCATATTTATACCCCCACCCGGAAGAAAGAGAATGAGAAACGGAACAAACTGAATTTCACCTCTTGCCTCTTTCACTGTGTAAGATATCTGAACCATGGCTCGAGTGTACGCCAGTCGCTGGGAGGGTCAGAATCATATGAACTGTGCAGGAAGATGCTATGAATGTAGCTTAGAAGATTATCTCCTTCAAAATTAAGAGAACTAACATGACGAAGCACATCATAACAAGAACAGTGGCGCACATAACCATGCCACCTTGTTTTTGACTTCTCTCTGCCTGCAATTTCATCCATTTCAACACAAACTCAACCACAAATCCATAACAAAAAGGAAGCCCACCAAAAAACCAAATAATGTAATTTTCACAATAATAAAGGATGTTAAGGAAAAAAAAAAACAGTGTGGACCTTCTCAAGCTGTTTCAAACCATCTTCAACTGAGGCTGCAACATTTGTTATATTGTGATCGATCCTGTCAACAATGGTTCCCTGTTTGGAGCCAAAAACATTTAACCAAAATTCAAATAATTTACAGAACTATCTATTTAAAATGTCATATAACATCCAACCTGATCAATAACCAAAACTGACAAATCCTTCATGATTTGAGCAAGGTCATTGACTGATTCCACCACCTGGATCCAACAAAAATGCCATAAGAAAATTAAACATCTGGTTATCTGGAGGATTCAAAATCTAAACTTTAAAACTCACCTGTTGAATTTCTCTCTCCCTTTCTGCAGTGATTGCCTCGTTCTTCTTTAGTTTGGCCATTTGATGTTCATTGAACCCCTTGAACATAGTGAGGTTTGCAACAAATTTGAGGTTAATGCACACATACATGACATAAATGTAGAATATTTTATTTCAAGTGATAATGATCGTACAAAAGCCACTTCGACAGTGAAAGAAACCAAAGAGCATCCCCTAGAAAGAGATGGAAAATCTACTATGTGAAATACTGAAATTACTGGTGGACATGATGGAAGATTTACTTCACAAAGCTGATCCAATCATCAGTTACTTGGTCATGAAGAACTGTCTTATTAGTTCACAGTGATCCATATATGAATAGTATATCTCCATGGGCTAGGCCCACTACCCATTATAGATAAAATCAGTTTGTTATTTTTTTATGTATAAAAAACTAAGGTTATACAGAGATATTTATTTGTTTTGTTGGAATGTTATATCCACGTACAGTTGAGAAGCAGTTATGATTGGGTCAAATACCAAGCTTGAGGTTGGAAATTCTAAGTATGGTTGCCATTCAAGTAACATGTAATGAATTTTACAAGCAGTGAATTTTTGGATTTGAAGGTACTTTTGGGAGTACTCAGTTCAGGTCTTTTACTACAGCTCATATTGTAAAACAAGAAAACTGATACTTCTATTTGCACCCTGATTTTAGTGATTCTATGTCCAATAACCAAATGTAAAAAATATGGAATAGCTTCATCACTATTGAAAACAGCTCTATGGGAAAATGTGTATACACACACCACACATGGAATAGCTTCGTCGATATTGAAAACAGCTCTAAGGGAAAATGTGTATACACACACCACACATATAATATATTTATGTGTGTGTTTGTGTGTTCGCGCATACCTTTCATCCACTTACCCAGCCCAAGCAAGAAATTAAATTAAAGTTTGTGTCGAAACCAAAAGAGGAATCCACATACCATGTCATCCAAATCATCATCCTCCCTCTTAGAATTGCCCCCGTTTAAATTCATTTCCAAGTCAACCCCATCAGGGCCCTGCACAAAATGAGAGGACTTTAAAACTTTGAAATAAAAGAGCATCAAGATCTGATCAGGCTGGCAGCTGCTCAATCACCAATATGGCAGCATTATGCAGCTCAGAAGGTTTGACATAAAAGAGAACTCATCGAATTACAAAGAAGAAGTGCATCATGTCATTGAAACAGAACTTGACATCGTATATTGGAATTTTCATTTAGTTAAATGGAACGCATAAGGAGATTATACCTCTTTCTGCTGCCGAAGTCGTTTCAAATATGTGGACTGTTTCTTACGTAGCTCCATTGAGAGAGTCTGAAGGTCAGTAGCTAAAGAACGCTGTCAAAGAAATTACACAGTCCAAGTCACAATCTTCTATAAGTATAATGAAGACCAAAACAACTCAGCAATATTCCAGATACAACCCTTAGTTCACATGTGGAAATACAGATCTATGAATAATGAAGAGCCACGGCAGACTCTGCTTAATTTTTGCAACTCAAGAGTGCAGTTCAGACAGTGATAGAAGAAGTCCAGTAAAAGGGAAACTAGATGAGGACTAGATGCACATCAGTTAGGCTCGCTCCACATTCTCATTGAAGATTTAAATACCTTGATAAATTCCTAAGTTCATAACAGATGTGCAATAATCACAACATATCACTGTCCCTTTGGCTTGCGTCAGAAATTAATTTTATAAAATATGCTTAGTTATATAGTTTCAGTACATTACTACTACCAGAGCTGTTAGTATTTCTATACAATTCAGGATATGGAAGCTTATGGCAATTGCTTGGTTACACATAATTCAGGAAATAAGATTATGACAATTGCTTATAGTTACAGACAATTCTGGAAATAAAAGAGTATACATTATACCTGGACATTTTTCCTGATATTTGAATCCTCTGAAGGCCCACCAGCAGAGAGTCTTTGTAATCTTTTCTCAGAGTTTTTTAAAAGATCAGTTATCTCCTGTGTAAGTGCCTCAATACGGCGTTGATCCTCTTTACCATCTCCAAATGAAGGCATTAAAGCCTTGGCATGAGCCTTCGCTAACTCAGCCATCTTTCCCCTCACGCGTTGTATATTAGCTGCAATTTCTTCAGATACATCAACCCAAGCTGGAGGTAAACCTATTGCAACTGTTCCCCTACTGTTGAAAGAAAAAGCCTCAGGCCAGGTGCAAAAGGTTCTAAGCTTATAACAACACAGAGGAACTATTGGATCAGACTGAATAAAAGCTGTATCATGGAAATGAAATGCAAGGACTCAATCAATCAGTTAATGACATTTCTTCATATCCTTTGCTTATTTCTCTTTGTTACTTTCTAGTCTTAGTAAAGTGTTTATTTTTATTCTGTATGCCAAGACAATATCAAGCTCTCTTAAGTCTTTTAAAGCAAAAATCCCATCCCTTTTAGAACCATATAACATAATGTTTTGGTGCCGCATACTTGTACTACGAAATACATTCTATACCTCCTGCCCTACAATAGAACCAACTCTGCATATGGTATTATTTTGGATGTTTTAGGAGTATATCCTGGGGAAATGCAATTTAAGATAGTGACTGAGGAATGCCAAGGGAAAAAGACTGTGTTTGGATTGTTATGTGATGGGTTTTCATGGAAACTTCATAAGATGGACTAATTTTGCACTGGAAGTGCCTTTGCATAAACCTTATGATGTTGAATAAGCTTTTATAGTACTCTACTAGGTCTTCATTCAAGATAATGATTGAAGAATATATACTTCATATTGCATAGAATAAGTATGTTATGTGATACTAAAGAATCACACACAAACCCATAAAATGCTCACAATATATTTAAATATTCAATTGTAATGATTGAAAAATATAATAATATGATTCTTATCAGAAAAATATAATAAGATGTGAAATGAAATTGGAGAAAATGAATATTCATTAAGATCATCTGGGGAATAAATATGTAACATTCCAAAAGTATAATTATCAATCCTCTCTTTATTTACCAAAAGATATATAAAAAAAAAAAAAAAAAAAAAAAAACAAAACAAAAAAAAAAACATGAATAACAGGTATCTATGACTGTCTCACCATCCTACCTATTGAACCAGATAGCATAACAAGTTTAAGAGGCTCGTGCTTTTCTCGTGTCTCAAATGAATAATCAGCAGTGGACCATTATGGCTATGGCAGTGTGGAGTTGTGGATATAATATTTATATGGACAGATGATAAAGCACTTATATAATATAAGTGGAAGAGGCGTGCAGATACATGTATGTGTGTACATATAGATATACTAATGCATCACTATTGTTTCGTCAAAAAAAAAAAAAAAAAAAAAAAAAAAAGAGAGAACAAAAAATGAATATTATTGTTTAAAACTGGACTTCATGACTAGATTAATCTCTATTAATTGTGTGTATATATATATATATATAGTGAGAATTCAATAATTGTATAGCATGATGTATATTTAACTTATATTCGTGTAAACAAGAAACTGATACTGAATAGCAAAAAACAATCAATCATATAGAAATCGAATTTCTTGATTGTTAATGCTTAAACTTGCTCAATCTATTTTTCTTATCTATGAAACCCTTGATACAACAATTATATAAACAATGTTAATTCTATACACATATAAATGTACATAAAATAATAATAATAATAATAATAGTAAAAAATTTTAAAAAATTCCAACACTACAATGCCAACAACAGGAATAACACCAAAATTACATGTTATAACTAATTCCACATATTTAATCCCACAGACCATAGCCTAACAAAATATAATCAAATATTGGGGAGGGGGAATTACTCAGGAATTTTTTTTTTCTCAGCAGCAAGGAGCAATCATTCATGTCATTAAAAAAAAAAAAAAAAAAATGGCATACTTGCATAGTACATATATAAGCAAACATAAACTAGCAATCATCTAGATCTGTCAATGGATAAGCATTGAACATGCATGCAGCCACACGGTCATCGTCGCAGTACATGTTACAAATGTCTACAACTGCATGCTAATGTGAAAGAAATCAAGCCCAGGTTCCCTGGTTGGCCTTAATTGTTCAACTGAAAATGTTTACACCCAAACATAAAGCTAAACATAAGAATTTGGACTCCACATTCCCATTGTGCTAGATTATATTGTTGAAAACAGCAGCAAATTTCTAGTGTTTTACAGCATAAAATGGCATAAAATGGCCTCATATTCTACCTGAATATTTTTCTATTGATTTTCTATAAAAACAAACTGTTCCAATGACTATTTCTGTTACAGCTAACATGTCATTGTCTTTGTGAGACACTGACATGTATGTTTATAAGTGAGAAAGAAAAAAGAAAGTACATTTTTCATAAGACACCTGCAGCATTAAGAAAAAATAATGAAACCCACTACCATCCAGAATTAGGAGCACTCCACATATTAGTACCCAACGTTAAATCATACAACTGGTAATGTTGAAGTTTCTGAACCAATTATACAGACTAAATGGAATCCGCGCCCAAATTTGAGAAGCAGAATTGAGGCAATAATCAGGTAAAGGCATATGGGACAAGCTACCGTGCCTCAGGCCACAACATTCATACTTGGAAGGTGAACCATTCTTTGCCAACATGCTTTGCTGTTGCAATTTCTGTAAGGTCAGAGTGGTCATAAGCTCTCAAGATAACTCTACCTTCCTCTTCAGTTAGGTACAAGTCCAACAATTCAAGCAAGTCATGACAGCAGCAATTCAGTATTTCTGCTTCTGTATGAAACATTTATGAGAAGCCTTTCAAGGTTTTGCAAGGATTCGGCCTTCGTAATAGAACTATAAAATGGGAATTATTTTAACTAATATCTTATTTATGAGACTGCTATGTATCGAAACTCAGATCATATTCTTTGGCGCACATTTGGCCAATATTATGGATGTGATAGCGGCAAACTTATTTGCTGTCTAATATTATAGTATTTCTCCAATCAGGCAAAACAATGGTACCCAGTTCATTGACTAAAATACTGGTGATGTACGAATAAATCTCCACACACGGTGAAAATAAATTCCGAAAAATGGAAATGGAAAAAAAAAAAAAAAAAAAGATAATAGTTTCCAAGTTTTTCACTAAAAAAAAAAAATACAGCTAATTAGTGTAACATTATCGATTCAAATGAAAATACCTGGACGTCCCCGGATCTTCAGTACTTAGAGGAGCGTAAGATCGGTTAGGGTTAAGCAAAGACGTCGTGGAGAGCTCGATCACAGGACCTCCTCTGCCCCCAGAGCTCGGCGATGGCGAACCTGCCGGAACCCTGACGCTCTTTAATGCATCCCTATA
This sequence comes from Caryopteris x clandonensis, assembly GCA_028749325.2. Classification (NCBI taxonomy): domain Eukaryota; kingdom Viridiplantae; phylum Streptophyta; class Magnoliopsida; order Lamiales; family Lamiaceae; genus Caryopteris; species Caryopteris x clandonensis. Next base: position 3,276,156 of record JAPYKT020000024.1, on the reverse strand, counting down.
CCTTCTATACAAAATCGTTCTATTCCTCGTCGCCATTAAATTAACAGACGAAACAATATCTTCACAGAATTTTCCAACACACAAACGCAGGTTATAAAGATCAAATCACAAAATTGCTGCAGTTCATAATAGATCTGCGAATAGTGAAGTGCAGAACCGGTATTAAGTTCAGCCGGACTTCAAACGTATCAGATTTACAGGTCGATCGAAATCGGGAAATTTTTCGGGCTGTGTTTGGTTGGCGATTTTTCTGATACGGGAAGTCGGCCCAAAGGAAGAGGAATTGAAATGGAAGGTGGGTTTACATGGGCCCTACTTAGGTATTTAGAGTGTGGGTCCCCATTTAGAACATAGCAGTTGAATTTGGTAAAATTGTTGGGGTTTTATATTTTTTATTTTTCTCTTTTTAACGAAAAAATTGTTGGGAGATTGGAAAATAGTTTCTGTCGGTTATAAATCTACCACACGGAAAAAAAGAAAAAAAAATGTTGATTCTGTTATGAATAGTTATGGTGCAAAAAATAGGTTTAAATTTTCAAAAAATAATTATATACTACAATAAATCTAAATTCGTGCCATAAGTTGATTCTCACCAAAATTCAAGAATTTTAGTCAATTTTATTTGATCTGTACAAAATATATGGGTTTAATATGTTCTGTGTGTACTTTTTGTGTGTAAGTGTGTTTTGGATTTTAATATTTTTTCCAGTAAAGATAATAATTTTTTAGATAAAAAATAATATTTTTTTATTGTTAAAATAAATTAGATTTTAATTTATTATTATTATTTTTTAGTTAGTCAAATAAAAATTATTTTGATGGTAATATTATTTTGAAAATTTTAAAATAGTATTATATTTTACTGAAAAAAGTTTCATATTCTGCATAAGTACAATTCATTAGGATACGCCTTAGGCCATATTTGAACATTTTAAACTTTTCTCGATCGAAAATTGCACAAATCTCAATTCATTATATGTGGCACCAAAAAAAAAAAAAAAAAACTATTTTATAATATTTAAAATGTGAATTCTACTGTCACAAAGTGTATGAAATTTAAACAAAGTTTTGTTGATAATGTTCTAGTTTAATATCAAACTAGTGCAAAATCATCGATTATTTTAAAATAAATTTAAATAGACAATATATTTTGATTCAATATTAATCTATACTTGATATAAAAAGAAGAGTAGTCTTTTGTCAAGTGTCGCTCCACAAAATTTTGTACAATTATTTGATTAAATAAATTAAAAAAATTAAACTATTATTTTTTTATATAAAAGAAGAATAATAGCATAAGAATTATGAGAATTCTTCTGTTTTTTTTACATGTCTCAACTCATGTATTTTTTATCTCTCTTCTATTTTTTATTTTTTACTATAGCATAAAAACTCTAATAAATTATTTAGTTTTAAATCTATTTTTGACGTATCATATATCAAATTAATCATATTTTTATAATATTTAATTTAACGCTAATATTGCATATTTTAAAATAAATAATGATATTTAAAATATGATATTTAATTTTTCATGGATTGAATTATTTATTTTTATTTTTATGTATGTGTTTTGAACACATAATATATGAATTTGATCTAAAAATCTAAATATTTTTGTAAGAAAAATTATACTATTAATTTATGTAATTTTATAATTTATTCCTCCACTTTAATAAGTTTTAGTGAGTTGAAAATTTTGTATTCAGTTTGGAATACTCTAAAATTTAGTTCAAAAATTTGTTCAATTTATTATTTAATAAATACATTTTAAGAGAATGACAACGTAATATAACACAATAAAAATATCAAATTGCATAATATTTATATAAATATAATTGACTTAAATAGTTATTATATATTTTTTATAATAATAATAATAATGATATAATCTTATCATATATTATTAAATATAAAAAATATACTATGTCCCGTAGTTAATAATAATAATAATATATAATTAATAAGTGATATTATAAGTACTTCAAATAAGGTTAAATGTTATATCTTTCTCTATATAGAAGAAGTATAGCCTATTGTTGCTAGGGATGTTAAAAGGGCCATGGCCCGACGGGCCGGGCCGTTTAGCCAGAAAATTTTTAGGGTTAGGGCTTGATTTTATTAGCTCGTTTAAAAGTCAACCCGTTTAGCCCGACTCCGATTAGCCCGAAGCCCTATAGGGCTAGCCCGCTTAGGGTTAGGGCTAACCCGATAGCCCGAACTTTTCTTCTTATTTGTCTATTTTTAATATCAAATTAATAATATACACCATTTTTAATTATTTTTCATATACCTTATTTGGTTTTTAGTAGAATATATTAAAATTTATATTTAATTACTAGAAAATTCTAAATGATGTTATTTAAATTTAGAACTTAAATGTAACATGATTTCAAATTTTATGACAGTGAATGCTCTTAAAGCTATAATTGAGAGCATAAAATAGTGTATATGACTTAAATGTTTGAATCTTTAAATTTTGTATAGTGATATAAAAGTTCTAAAATATATAATTTTTTAATGTTATCTAAAATTGTATTTTAAATAGAGCATAATATGTATTTAATTAAAATTTTAAATTTAAATATATAATTTGACTATTTTGACTCATGGCCCGATAGTGGCTCGCTTAGCCCGAAAGCCGTTAGGGTTAGGGTTATGTTCACCATAATCAAGCCCGTTTAAAAGTGACCCGAATAAATTAAGGTCCGATTAACCCGAAACCCGCTAGGGCTAGCCCGTTTAACATCTCTAATTGTTGCATGTCACCACCACATTTATAGCTAAGAATAATTTTTTTCCCTTTCTTGACACATATTTTCATTATTTATTGATATGTATACCTCTCTCTTCTATTTTTTTATTTTTATTTTTTACTAAGATTTAAAAATTAAAATAATTTTTTCATTTTAAATCTATTTTTGACGTATGATATATCAAATTAATCATCTTTTTGTGATTTTTAATTTGACATCAATATTGCATATTTTAAAATAAAAAATTATATTTTAAGTATGATATATAAATTTTTATGAATAAAATATAGTTTTCTAATGAATTTTAATTATTTATTTTTATTTTGATATATGTATTAAAATTGAAATAGATAATATATTAAATTTTTATATGGAATTGATCCAAAAGTATAAATGTTTTCTTAAATAAAAATATTATATAATTTAATTTATATAATATTATAATTTATTATTCCACCTGAATATATTTTAGTGAGCTGAATATTTTGTATTGAGTTGGGAATACTCTAAAATTGACTTCAAAAAGTCATGTAATTTATTATTTGATAAAAATAATCTGTAAGAGAATGACAATGCAATATAACATAATAAAAAAATCAAATTATATAATATCCATGCAAATATAATTGACATAAATAATTCTTATTTAAATTTTTATAAAAATAAGAATAATTTTATAATATATTATTAATATAATAAAATATGTTATATCCCGTGTATTGTACGGGCAACCATCTCGTATTTCACAATATGAAATAAGAATATAAATTCATCAATATTAGGACAACAATTTCATAATATTAATAAAAGATAATAAAAATCTCACAACAATTTTAATAATAGGGAGAATTATTAAACATATTATCAATTGAGATTTACGAAAGTAAACCATTTCTTTACTAATTTAAATCTACCTATATTACTAATAGAGCTATAAGATGTGCCAAATGACATAAAATTATAGCACAACAATTTTATTGTTCAATCAAACAATTAAGAAAAAACAAAAAACTTTATCATTCTTGATTTTCATGTCATTTATAATAAAATAAATCAATTTAATATAATATAGGGTGCCGCTATTCATACCCTCAAAACCTCTAAATATACTCCATAATAATTATGATAAAATTAGACATAATAAGTTGACTAAAATACCCTTATACATTTATATTTTTTTTATTCTGTTCTTATTTTCAACTGCAAAAATCTAGCCGTTGTCTTCTTCTTCTCCATGTTTCTTCAATATAGAGAAGTTGAAATTGCAAATTCATGGCTTTCTTGAGATTCGACTCTAAATTTAAAATCTTTCACTGCGATTGTCAAATTTGATAAGTAACAAACACTTAACACTATTCTTTAAATGTTATTTCCCCCAACTTGATTTTGTTAAGAATTTTGTGTACAAGAGTTTATATATATATATATATATATTCGCTGTATTTTGTCTTCTTCTTCTTCTCCATATTTTTTTAATATAGAAATACAAAATTGGAATTGTCATTTTTTACTTTTATTGTCTTCTTCTTCTCCATGTTTCTTGAATATTGAAATGCAAAGCTTTGCTAATTCATTCATGAATTTGTTAAGAATTGTGGGTATAAGGTTCATATTTGCAGATTCATTCATAACTTTCTTAAGAACTACATGTACAAGTATATATATATATATATCATAATGCTATAATATGACGGAATTATTTCATAAGAAATATTATTTTTTTCTTCTAATCTTCTTGTGTTATACTAATATTTTCTTGAAAATACTGACTTGAAGAGAGGAGATGTAGGTTAAAAGAGAGATACATTTATGGTAGATTAAAACATAGAGAAATTGCAGAGAGAAATGTTTTTGGAATTTTTCTGTTGAGGGCATGGAATTGCGGGTGGGGCAGTCAGGTTCGGGATTCTGATTTGTTTTTTATTTTTTATTTTTAATAAAAAGGGTATGATAGGTATAAATGAGGTATATTTAGTAAAAAAAAGAGAATTATTAATTTTAACTGGGGTATATCTAGACTGTGGGGTATATTTAGAGATTTCGGGGATAGGAATAGCCGTACCCTATAATATATAAAAACATTGATTCATATACTAACGATCATCTTATTTATATTAAATACGATCTTATATATGTATTCTTTTTTTATTTGTAAGATTGATAATTAGTGACTAATATGTATTGCATGGTAATTTAATCATGTAATTTTTCTATGACTTAATTAATAATTATCATTGATGTGAATAACAAAAAATATGTAATAATTATTATATTCAAATTACAAAAAATATGTAATTATTTAGGATAGATTATTCATATTTAAATATGTTTTTATTTTGTTAATCCTCCTATATTTATTTGGTTTATTCTTATTATAAATAAGTCATATTATTTGATACAATTGACTTTCAGGACAAACGTTAGGGGACATTTTATTACTTTTGTCAATAAAAAATTGATGATAATTGGATAAATTATTGTTAATAAGTGAGTATGTTTATTAATTTGATTATTATAGTATAAAAAATTCATGTTATTTACATCCTATAAATTTCACGTGTTTTATGTTGGTTAATATGAAAAGTTTGACAATTCAATTATATATTTATGTATCACCTAAAAATATATATTAAGTCACACAATTACAGAAATATTATGTAATCTCTTTAGGTCAAATCGAACAAAATCACGAATTTAAATTACATTATAAAAGAAAACTTTGATCTTCATAACATTATACAAATCTTTTATACACTCTCCTTATGAAAAATAATAATTATTGGAAATCTTCTTTTAATACTTATTTTTTTGTCACCATATGATTTCCAAAAATTTGAAACAATCACCCATGAAGTTTCTAATTTTTAAATCTCACGTTACAAAAAAATGAGTTTTGACTTTCACTGTTTTAACTATAGTACTTATTTATTCATTCATAAAATTTAAGAGCTAGTCTCATATGTATCGGATGTACTGTGCACCTAATCTATAATAATACTTGTTTAATTAAAAAAATTATTTGTTTACTTGGAAGATATGACTACCTTTTTTAAGGCAGTAATAATATTAAAATAAATCATACCTAGATCGGGTTGCACAGTGCAACCAATGCATATAAGTTTGTGTGAAATTTTAATTGTGAAGTTTATAAATAAAAGTGCGATATTTATGACTTAAATAATTAATAAAAAATAAAAAATAAGAGAAAGTTTGACTTGTCTAAATTGAATGTCATAACTTATTAGTTGAATATTTATAAAATGTAAATTGGTTAAATATGTTATATACTTACATAAAGATAAATTATGAATATTAATTAGCAAATCATACAACTTTAGATATATAACAACTGATTTAGAAAAAAAAAAAAAAAAAAAACAAACCGTTTAGAAGACATTGTATGATGCGTCTAATAAATGATAATTCTTTTGATTATAATTCAAATAAAAATAAGGGAGAATACTTATTTATATATGTTCAATGTATAGGAATCATTACTAAATATGATTACTATATCACTAACAGTTACATAATTGAATTTGTATAGTTAAAATTGCAGCAATTATTTAATTATAAGAATTAATATATAGACACTTATATATGGGAAGAAGCAGATTTAGAACAAAAAAATGATAATAGTACTAAATTACACATTAAATTTCAAATTCTGTGTTATAATTATTAAATATAAAAAATAAAATTGTATATAATAAAAAAAAATACATTTATCATTAAATCCTAAACATATAAAACGAAGTAGAAAAACTTCAAACCTCACTTATTGTTATTGTAGACAATGTTGCTTCATATATTTAAAAATAAATATGATAATTATGTGTACCCTCTTTTAAATATCAAACAAATAGGAAACTCCAACAATCAGCTAAGACATATAAATTTACCGAAAAAAAAATATATAAAAAAGAAAAATAAAATTAGAAAAATATATATTTTCGAAATTTAATATTTCAATTTGTATAATTATCTAATGAAGACAATTCATAGGAGACATAAATATATCATCATAATATCACAACTTAAACAAATCAACTTTATTTCTCGATTGATATATATATATATATATATATATATATATATATATTATAATTAAAATAATGACTTAATTTCAAATTGAATACTCTTACATTTAAATAAGATTTGGAAATGTTTAACATGTATAGCTTAAATGTTTCAAATAAGTAATCATTTTGAAAATAAAAATATATATACATATCTTAACTAACTTCATAAAGATATCATAAAAATAATTATATGAAACGTAGATAATTTATATAAGATATGATAACATAATTTCCATATATAAATTGATACTACATACGTTATTGTAAACATATATAAAATGGTCAATATATCAAAAACTATCTTGCATAAATTAATTTACATAATCAAATCTACATATCATATAATATATTCATATGAGGGGTCGTACTTTTCGTCTATCTCCTTAGGCGGGTTACCTTTTCTCCTTAATCAGGTCGAGATTTTTATAATTTCAGTTACTATAATACTTTATCTATTCGGTTAACAACATAATCACAATCAAAGTTTGTACCAAATTGTTGATTAACATCGTCCATTGCGATCAAAATGGCATGGTGGTTGACATAGCTTACGGTCCACATACGAGCTTTGAGTTGTTCAAGAAGGTTGTGAAGGAATTTAATTTCAAATTCCCTAATCCATTTATGCATTTTAAAAAAAAAAAACATTTCTCTTGAGTGGTTTTCAGAGCCATTAAATGAGAAAGGACATGAAGTGACAATTCAATGCGTTGTAGAATAAGGTGTGCAATCTTTTATTGTAGAAGGTGTGTTTTTATAGAAGGTCATGACTGTGATTCAAAATTATTGGAGACGTATATGAGCATATTGTCACGAAATTGGGCCTCTTGGACCATTTTTGCACTTAGACTTGAGAGGTTCATACCTTGTCAAGCTCAATCTTTGAGCCCAAGTATTTGGCCACACTCCTAACCCCTTTGTACATAGTTCTCTAGAATATTAGGGTTTGAGAATATTCTAGAGAATGTGTAGAGAATCTTCTATGTATAGTAAGTTGTAGAGAATTCTAGAGACTTGATCTCTACCGTAGGATCTAACCGATCACCACCGTCCATTGAGGAGGTGGAGTAGTATAAATAGGGGTCATTCATTTCATTTGTAATCATCAAGTTTTGATCAAGTTCTAATCAAGTTCTCATCAAGTGATTTTGAGTGAATATAGTTTTCCTCCAAACACTTGCTCTCTTTACTTTCTTGCCAATACTTTTTGCACACACTTCACTTTCGGAAGAGGCTGACTTAGCAACCGCGAGGGGCGGAAGTAAGCTAAGGCTGCACGGTTAATTGTTGAGGGAACAAGTGCGTGACAATATGCTAATTTTGTCTTATTCTCATGTACATCTTCCACAACCACATACAGTTTAATATTTCCTTTATAACTATTAATTTTTACAAAAAAACATGTGCCATCACACATTTATATGTACAAATTGTAAAAAAGAAGATTTTTTTATACAAAAGTTCAAAAGCCTATTAATAAGATCACAAAAATTTCATAAAAGAAACTTACGCATAAAAAGGTAATCAAACAATTTTACCACCTAAGCTACAAACTTTCACCACCAACCTATCAACACCAAAATGATATGAATTAATAGAATGAACAATAATTTACACCAACTACATTTTAAGACGACAAAAATTATCATCAAATCCATCAGAACACTTCTAAGGCAATTGAGACCCTATTTTTTCGTCATTGATCTCTTTAATGATTTCGTTTAAAATTATCTCCCGACACTCGAGCACCTCTATAGCAATCTCTTGCTCTCGTATTTTTGATTAACTTCTTGGGTATCTCCTACTTCATGCATGAACAGTGAGGAAATAAGAAGGAATGGATTAGTTGCTATGAATAGAGTACTACGTCTTCTCACTAAAAAATAAAATCATGTGTAAAAGTTGGGCACTAAAATCAACAATAATGACTGATAAGCATGTTGAGATCAAATCAGAATACAAGATCGAAATACAACAATAAGTACAAATTAGGACATATTATTTAACCATGCCTCATACCATAAGTACCTAATACGGTGAACCCATGCCTGCAGATTTGGTCATCGGTGGATGATGAGCTTGAATTTCATTTTCTTCAATGCTCAACAGGTAGTAAACGTTAAATTCGAGATAAAAGATTGAGTCTATTATTGTTTAGGTTTCTTTAATCTTACTTTCACCAACTTAATGTCCAGTAGTTTAGCATAATTGGAAGTTAATATCTATTGTTTTCTATGCCACAAAATTACCTTTGACTTGATTTTGTAATTGAAGTAACTATATTATTGATGAATGTTGGTGGCATGCAGCAATAGGAGTTACAACTTACTCATGGTAGCAAGGACAATTCTTTTCAGTATAAATATGATATTAGAAATGATTGAAACATCTTCATTAGATCATAAAGTCAATAAGTAATATTTTGTGTGATTACCCAACCATATTTGCGGCGCTTGTAAAATTGCTCATGCAGAACATCAACATTTGTTATGCTAATTTACTGGTGAATGCTTTACAAAATGGGCTCTATTACAATTAGCTATAGACAATAGTTGGTTTTGATGGGGTTGCCTTCGTTGGAAATAAGTTTTATTATGTTGGCTATAGATAGTACCTTTATGCTCTTTATGCAAATCTAAATGTTAAAATAAATAAAGGTTAATCCATACAAATTGTAGTACCAAAGTTCTAGAGAAAGATGAAATGAATCAAAGTAAATCTAATGGTAGGAGAATCTTAGAGGTTTTATGACTATCTACTTTATAACCAAAACAAATATCATCTATTTATTACGTCACAAGAATTTAAATGGGTGACGTATATATATATATATTTGTATAATATATATATATATATATATATAGATATCCCTAAGAAAGAGAAAAACCTACCTGTTTTTAAGCAAATCTCATATCTCCCACATGTTAATTGTTAACCAATTGATTTGTATTTAATGTGTATACTTTCCTGTATGAATCAAATTATATGCAACAATTCAAAGAAGTAAGCTAAAAAATTAGAGTTGTATATCATTGCCTTAATGTGCTTCGGATTTTGGGTGAGTTCTTTCTCCTAGTATATTAAAACTAATAATTTTTTTTTTTTAATATAGAAGATATATATAGTGATAACAGAGAAGATTATACAAGGTATATAGGTAAATATTAAAGATGTCCAATGAAAAAAGCGAAACTCAAATAATAATAAACACAAAAGTCGGTGATCCTATGCCAGGTAATCACTTGCTTCAAGTATGAACTAGCAAAAATTCACTCATAATCACATCACAACAACCTGACTGTTTTTCTTCCCTGTATCTACTGAATGTTCTACCAAATTTTGTAGAACCCAAAATAATGGGAACATCGCTTGTACTATCTAAGAATTAATAGTACAAAAAATTAGGGTTTTTCATGGAAGAAAGATGAAATCTTCTTCCTGTAGCTTTTTCACTATGTTTTTTGTTGCCTAAGCCATTCGTCTATGCCGTCTCCTACACCATTGTTGATGAAAATTCATGGGTCAATTGGGGAAATGAGCTGCTATTTTAAAAAAGACAACATATATCGTGCAATGAATAAGGGCATTTTGGTCTTATTATATGTTTTCAAAGATATCAAGTAAAGTAAATCATGGATAAAGATAACTTATCTATCTTTCCTAATCTTAATCCCTCAAAGTACTCTTTGGATAACATGGAGTTTGAATAAACTATCCCCCATATAATACAACCATATCCTATTAAGGCTAATCCCATGCCACCAAAGTACACACTGCCTATGATGGTAAGAAATAATACATTGGCTCCATTTACTTTGAAGGAATGATATTAGGTTGAATATATGTTGTATTGTATATGGGATTGGTGGCCTGATTATTTATATTATCCAACGTTTACATGGGATGATATGCATTATGTATTATTTATATGACGTATTTACTTCATGGGATTGTATGTAAAGATGTAGGCCAATTTACTTAATTACACATGTCAATTACCCAATGTATTCAGCGAAAACTTCCCCCAGCAGATGAAATCTCTAGTTCCGCCTTTGCTCAGTCGCCCCTTCTCCACCAGTGGGTCGCCATAAAAAATAACTTTCTGTAACATCCGGTAGCTAATTCCCAGCAGATGAAATCTCCATGTAATCGTTTGCTCAGTCGCCCTCTTTTTCCACCAGTCGGTCACCGTTAAAAACAAGGAGCTGTAACATCTGAAGGAAAGTCGAACTATAATTTCCAGCCTGCGTGTGATTGGTGGATACTTCCGACTTCATGAAAACCTTTCCAAGGTACTGTTACTCCTTCTTCCCAAATTTTGTTATTTGTAGGAGTTGTCTGGAATATGATATCTAAAACCCTAACTGCTATTCTGGTTTGTCCCACTAGTTCGGTTGAGTTGAATCCGTATGCGGTACACTAGTAAAACACAAAACAATGTCTAAAGAGTCATCACAAATGGAAGAATCAGAAAAGGTATACCCTGTTATCTCCTGTTTGGGTTCCTCCCATCTAATAATCCCCCTATACATGAAAACTCTTATAATCTTTGTGATGTTGTTGATGTGCGGGATATCATATTTGTGAATAATTGTGTCTCTCTATCTAACCTTTGATCCCCAAAGAATTTTACGTATGTTATAACCTTTGATACCGGAAGAATCAACGATTATAGATGATAAAAATCTAGGGAAAATAAAGGTTGGGATGGTGGTAAAGCCGATGGAGAGACCGAGATTGGTGTTGAAATTTGTATGGTGAAAAAAAATGAGTTATGTCCCTTGACATTGTATTATTTTGTGTAGATAGATGGATTGCCTATGCTGTTGATTATTTCATACAAAAGCCTATATGCCGTCTTTCATTTTAATTGCTAGTGGTATGTATGAATTGTATTGTTCATTGAAATCATCCTTAACTTTATGTGCCTTGTATGTTTTCCCTGGCTGTGCATTTAGTAGTCCGGTGTTAATGGCACGCTTGTGTGGTTGGTGTGTCTTATGATCGTGCATACACACTTGAGTTCGTAACCCTACATTTTAGTTGAAATATTATATCAGTGGGGGTGTAGGATTATGTGTCTGATAATTTAAATGAGTTGTGCAATACATTTTGTAAATGGTTGTATTGGTTGCATCTAATTCCATTTGACACGTATGTTGGTTACTTGGTGAAAATTTGAAACATGAATATGTTGTTTTGGTAACATTCATTTAATCACATTTTCACGCAGCGACCACCGATAGTTATGTTTCAACCATCTCATCCTCCAGCGGTATAAACTATAAATCTCATGGACTAGATGTCGGTAGCCTTACTCAACGCGGTCGTACTATGTTTACAGATTTGGAAGAGAGGATACATAAGCAGGAGGTCACAATAGAGGTGCTTGAGTGTCGTGCGTTCAATCTTACTGAAACAATTAATGATCTGAAGGCTAGGGCGGTGGATTTAGAGGCGTAGATTAGTCGTTTGCGATAGGTTGCATTGTTTTTGGTTGATAATGTGCATAAAGTGTGTCGTATAACTAGATGGGTGCTGTTTGTTGTGTAATTTTGCATTATATTCTTGTTCTTATTATGTTCAGGATGTCGTTATCGGTGATCAGTACCATTAAAACAACTTAAATTTCTTAGTACTAATGTTATGTTGGTAGTATCTTTATTATTGTTGTAAAATGGTGAGCTATTTGTGCATGCTACTCAAATGTGTATGTTGGAAAATATTCTGGTCTCTTGTAATTACATATCCGGACATGTTAAGTAATGATTTTTGTAATTTTCTGTGTGAACTTACAAACACCACATGAAAATGTCTGCTGAACCTTTTTCTCTTCTGTTGTGTAGTGCAAAGATAATGAAACACCACTTGCGTAGGGTCAAAGAAATAATAATGTACCCACAGGCCAAACAGTGGTACAATACACAATATATTTATGTATAAACAACAATACTCACATCATCACACTCACTCCTTATAAGATACACATTTCCCGTGTTAGCCAAGAATTACCCTAGGTTTGTGTGACTCCCAAATCCCAGCCTTCTTGTAACTCATGGCTAAAAAAATAACTCAAGAGAAGGTATTTTACACACCTCAATGGATGAAGGAAGTGGAGACAATGTTCATTGACTGTCTCCTTCAAAAAGTGGAGGCCGGTACTTGGATTGTTGGCTAGCCTAACTATCACGCCGTCCTGACAGTAATGGGTGCTGTAAATCAAACATATGGCACAAAATTCTCCTATGAATACATTGTTGACAAGGTAAAGAAATTGAGCACGCATTACAAGGTCTTCAACTGGCTCATTGGTAGAGACGGTGTCGTCCATAACCCCACTACTCATCACGTCTATTGCTCGAATTCTTGTTGGAAGACTATATGTCAGGTGAGTGTATCTTCAATACATGTAAGTGAAGTGTACGAGTAAATAAGTTTTAGTTAAATGAAGTCACTTCAATTTACAACTTGATATGTACTTTTTCTAAAAGAATATTGATTTAAGATCTTGTTTAAAGGAAAAACAACTAGCTAGGGTGTATAAGCGGGAAAGAGAAGCAGCATTCGACGCACTACAGATCTTGTTTGGGCAGCCTCATTGTGTACCTTGTACCCAGATCCCCGATGAGGTTATCCAGCTTTCAAGTGGAACATACACGAACTCGCCAGACACTTCATCTGTAATTGAGATATCGGATCCCTATCCCTCGAACCGGAACTCCCTACACTCTTCAGCTCGATTAATAGTCAGAACTCCTTCTGGTCAGAGTTAGAATGGGTCAAAAATTCATTCGATACTGAAGCATCTAAGTCGGATGGATCCTTGAACCAAGGTCCTAATTATAGCGGCGAACATAGCTCGGTTGCATCGTGGTCTCCATTCAAGAAGCATTGAATCTTGTTAGTATGTCTATCTGTGTTGTATGTTATGTTGTTGCATCCTTGGCTAGAATATTAATGTGGTAATAATGATATGTCCATCATCTGTGTTTTCAACATTTTCATTATGCAGGATGTGACATTCCACATCCAAATTGTAATGGTTGGAAGTTTGTGTGTGTGTGATTACTCATGTGAATAAATTATGCATCCAAGTCACATGTTCCACTAACAATTTCAAGTGAATGGGACCCAAGATTCAAATAATGGAGGTTAATGTTCCTCTGTTGATTTATATACGTGATAAGGCCGTGGTCAAATTAAATTGTCATGTAGCCTATCAATACATCTATTGAAGGAATATAAGAACCTCCACCTTTCATTGGCGAAACATAATATTATACAAAGGCATGGAGTGGTTGTGTTTCCTACATACACATAAATCCACATTGCACATTTAATTAAGAAGAGGTACCTGTCCAATTGCCCAAAAATTTAACCGCATCAAACTTTTGGATCGGGTTTTGCAAAAGTACATACATTGCATTATACACGGTTCACCCCAAACCTACGTAATAATTAAACATACTAAAATAGTTACAACCGGTCATCTAATCATACATACATATATATTACCAAAATGATTGTACCACATTGTGCTGACTGCAAGTTCTATTACATCTTACATACGTCCGGAAGCCATCAACATCACCATACGGCCCTGTGCTTCTTTTGGGAGGCTGAAGAACAATTCAAGTTCTTTATTGTTGTTGATTAACATTTTTGCCACAATCAGTTGTTGATCAATAGACAAGACACCTAAGCTCCCCAAAACATCAAACAACCTTCCACGTTTCTCAGATATCATAACTTCGTATCCAATACGCTTCCCAATAGATTGTAGGTTGTCATTAATTTGTTCACAGAACCATCCCATGAGATTAACCATTTGCTCACCAACTATTCATCACGCTGTCTCTTCTTGTTCCTGTTGCTGTTCTTTGGGTTTGACGCACCAGCTTCCGCGCCCAATGTGGTTTCATTATCAGCTGAAATTGTGTGCATGTAAGCATTGACTTCGGGAGTCTCATTCTCGTCTTCAACTTCAAGTTCATCTTTATCAGCATCACTTAAATCTTTAGCAAAATCCCGGTTGCACGATCCTTTCCAAACACATCGCACCAATCATTGTATAGAGGGTACGATTTGTTTTTCATGATCTTTGCATGAGCATCCATCTGAAACCAATTGTGCATAAGCTACTGTGTTATATTCGAATGTATTTTTTACTTAATTCTAGAAACTTAAATCTCAACACAAAATTAAATTAACGTACCGCCACATATTCGTCCCATAACTTGCCATCGTGGACAACGATCATGTTGTTCTGATCGTTCCATTTGAAACCTGATCTACTAAGCATGCTTTGCAGATTTCTGTGATGCTTCTTCCAGACATGAAACTTATTAGAAATATGAGGGATAGCCTTCAAATTTGAATCGGGCAAGGGTCGCTTTATATATCGAGCCAAGGTGCCCAGATAACCCGTGCAAAATCCCTTCTCGCTCTTTCAGCCCCCTTGTATGATATTTTTTAAGCCAAGGATTAGTAGTTGTTCCTCCCGTGCACTCCAAATACGTCTTTTTGACGATGTCTGCTTTGAACCATGACTACTTTCGCCACTGCAGCTGATATCCTCCATACCCTGCAACGATGGGAAAATCAGTTATAATGCAACATATTAATCTAACTACACCCATCGGGAACTCCCATTAACCTACATTACATAAAGTACGGGGATAAATAAGTGTTGATGGTGAATTATGAAAATAACAACTATTGACCAACAATATATTGAAACTACTAAAGAAATACTCAAATAAATCCGAAATCAGATGTCCACAATTTCCAATCACCATCCATTGTATAAATAGAGGGAAAACACAAATGTGCAATGAAGGATCATAAAAATATTTGCATCTTCAGAACGTGTGATATTACAACTTCAATACAGAAAACAAGCGACAAAATTAAAAACATCATGATTCACAAACTTATCGCAGGTCACATTATTCATTACACTCATTATACAGCTGTGCAGCCAAGTTCTCTTACCATTCAGTCCATTCCGGCGTGTTCTCAACAATGTTTATGTAGGTCTCACCGCCGCTGTTTAAAGCATCCAAATTTTCATCTACATCATCTTCTATTGGGTCCACAACCATTGTCATACGGATAAAATTGTGGATCAGGCAAAAAGCGAGAATGATACCATTTTAGACTCTAATTAGGTAGTATGAAGCACTTTTAAGGATTGCCCAATGTTTTTTTTAAAATACCGAATGACCTCTCAATTACATTGTGAGCTTTGGAGTATTTCATGTTGAAGTACTCCTCCTTGTTTTCAGGTGTAGAAGTACCAGCACCCCACTCATCTAGGTGGTATCTTATCCTACGATATGGTGTCAAGAATCCATTTCTGTTCGTGTATCCATTATCACACACGTAGTAGTTTCTTGAACAAGTTATGTACACAAATCAATTAACCAAACCTTGAGGGTAAAACATTGTGACGTAACACAATCGTATTCCATAAAGACATAAAATATGGCCTATCTTGAGGTACTCTCAACCCATTTGTTCGTGTAACACCATCACGCAATACACGTGCATCGATAGCACTTCCTTCCCAACCAGTAAAAACATAAATATAGTTCATGTTGAAGTCGCAAACTCCCAAAACATTGACAGATATGTGTCCTTTCATATTTTGATATCTCCCACGCCAGGCCTTCGGAACATTTACATTGGTGTACGTCCCATCCAATGCACTCAAACAACCCTGCATCTCATTTGTAAAAGATGATAAGTTGTGGAGAAAACAACTATAAGAAGTAGTAATAAGTTATAAGATGTGGGCGCATAATGTACCTTAAAGCAAATCCACCTATCATTGGTGCAACCTTGGTCAACCGGCTTTGGCTGTACTAGTAGTATAGGGTGCAGACATATTACCAAGTTTAAGATACGATGGAAATGTTTGCTAACAGTTCTACCGGAGCGACAATAATTGGATTTCACTATACGGTTTTTTGTGTGATGGGTTATAATAGACAAAAACATAGCCAATTGCTCAGCACTGCTACTAGATTGGTCGGATTTCAATCCACCATTTGCCTCTAGAAGATGAAACAATCTACAGAATGCACCTCGACTCATTCTTAAATGATCGATACATTCTTGATCTGATATTCCTATAACCTGTCGAAGATATCCTAGTTGTCTGGAAACCCTACTTAAAAGACCATATTTTGCACACCAACCCGCCGTAGCAGCACGGCGTCGTGTATGTCGTTTGTGGTAAAAGAAGGTGCGAACAAGATTACAAAATGTCATCAACGCATTCATCATGCAGTACAAAACAACAAGTATCTCCTCATCCGAACCTCCTCCGATAAGTACAGTATTATGAACATCCATCCTAGATGACAATTTTGTACAATATAGACTTTTAGACGCAATAAAAAAAACAAGAATACGAAACAATACAAACTAAACATATAAGTTACTTATATATGCGACGAATGAAAATAACGCAAATTTCGAGATACAACTAAAAAATCAACCACCTAAAGTCACAATGGATGAAGAATAGCGAAGAGGGTAAACATTATAATCTCACCTATTTTTCTTAATTTGTTGTTACCTAGTACAACCGGCGATCAAAACAGCATGTTCGCCGATTTGTCCTTCCTTCCTTAGTCCTACTTCAACAACAGTTGGAAGAAGATGACCGCACCTCCTTCGACTTGTCACGCCCGTCAGTCTCACAATTCAGCTGCTGTTGGAGCTCGACACACAGATCCGCCTCTCGTCTCCTCCTTCTTCTTCAGCTTGCCGTAAATGGGTTTTACATAATCTAGGGTAAGTTTGAAAAGGAGGGAAATGGGGGTGGGGTGGGGTAGGGTTGGTAGCTTTGGTTTGGGTGCCACTTTAAATAACCTCATATTAATATTTACTCTATCATTTTTTGTGAATATGATTTTATTTTTTAAAGTAATAAATGTACAACTTCCTAGAAAATTAAAATATTACTACAATTTATATATTAATAGTTATGTGTTTGTTCATAGTATTTTTCTGTAAAGTAAATATGTAAAAGGGTTATTTACTCAGATAATTAAAATAATTAAACATTTCGTAAAAAATAGGGTGGGTTTAAATTCGTTCAAAAAATATGATAACACGTCACATTCAGGCGCGATGTATGAAGAAAAGTCTTTTTATTTTCCAATTATATATATATGTATGCATCATAAAGTAGTTGAAGTATAATATATATATATTACATTATGTTGGTAATATTAATAAAAAATAATACAGAAGGTAAAACAAGAACGACAGATACTGTTTGAACCACCTACTTCTACATATAAATTATTCATAGTCGATACAGAGTGTTTTATGGGTTGAAAGGTTGGTATGCAGGGTATTCACGCTCCTCAAAATGGCATTGCTGCAGGTGCCACTCGTATTGTTGTCTCTGCATGTCAAGTGTAATTTGAGAATTATATGCTTGTCGATGCATATATTCTTCGATGTTGGTAACCCGTGTATCCAAGACATTTCTCCATTCTGACCAATCATTCCAACTTGTATGAATTTCATGTAAAGGGTGGTGTTGCTGGGAAGTCCCGGCCTCAAACTGTGGCATATTTTCCTTTCTTCCTCCATGTGCGTATGCAAGTAGTTCTGCTTCACCCATCATCACATCCTCATTTTCTTCTTTGATATCGACATCCATAGGCTATTTTGTTGTATCTGTAGTTCGTCTCCTTCTCTTTCTTCTTTCCTCTTCATTATTAAGTTCTCTTTCGCTTTCTTCGATGGCATCAGTGTGGATTGAGCCATTAAGCAAAATATTCGATATCATTTGCCCCGAGACATTTGTCAGACAAGAGTTGAGGAGAGCAAGTCTTTTCTTATCAGATAAAATGAGAAACTATTTTCTCGTACCGGGGTGCAACAAACACATCTTCATGTTGATAAGAAGTTTGGGTTTGATGGTACGTTCGCCAGGAGTTTCTTCCAACCCTTCCAAATTTATCCTTAAATATCGAGCAATTGGAGTAATCAATCCTCCGCTATGGTTTGCTACTTGGTGTTTTGTACGCACAAACTGTCTTAAAAGCATCGGTGCCACATTGAATTTTTTCCCATTCAACAAACACTATAATATGAACAACTCGTCCAATGTAACAACCCTGGGTTTTGATTTTGCCAAAAGTGTACTTGAGAGGAACCAATGAAAATATCGAATCACCGGGCTTCTTATACTTGATGCTTTTGATCGGCTAGGGTTGTAAATGGATGTCTTGTCCGGCAAAGCCTCCGTTATTTCCTTCCAAAAGCTTATTGGATTGAATTTAGGGAAGTGTATCTTCGTATCTGGTAGATTGGATAATTTATTCTTCGAAAATCCATAAATTTTATTTACGGTTTCTAGAGAAAGCATATGAAACTGATTACCTAAGTTGAAGGATAGGGCTCCCAGCACGGTATCATGGTATCCCACGTCAACGGTGGAGAAGAATTCTAGGACCAACCGCTCATATGTCTTCTCTCGTAAGGCGAAGAACTTAGACCACCCCATATTTTTGCACAACTTTTTTAGTTCCTCGTAAATTTTCATCTGTTTCATGTATTCTTCATCTATAAAATAAGTGGCCTATCTTTTATTTCTGTACACCTCAAGCCATCTCTCACTCCGAATATCCCAGTCTTCAAATTCTATGCCATATGCATCGGGCATAGTTGCTAGAATTCTCTCATATTCTTCTTGTTGCTCTTCCACGGAGTGTTCATTCCAATCAAATTCAGTAGCTACAACTTCCATTGAATGAATACGAATTATACGTCTTTGCTCTGCTTCAAATCTACGTCTATCCTCTGCTTGTCTAACCATATCATCAGCGGTCCAACCATGAGCACCAAACTGATTTGGATACATTTTCTCAATGGTACCTAAAAAACATCAAGTTATGTATCCACTTTTATATTAATTACATTACTTGAAACATGTACATCTTTTATTTTATTGTAACAAACTCTTATAAACACAACATTTATTTTTCAATCACTTATTAAAGCAGCCCAATTATCTACTTATCCCTTGATACATTTATTTATTTCATTAATAACCTGAAGACCCCTCGTAAGGATATTCTCACGTATGGGCTAATAACAATAGCATTATGCCATGGCAATAAAGATGTATGACCAATGTTTATGCTGCACACAAAATGTTCAATGAAATACTCCAATGAATTAAACCAATATAACATAACCCAATTGATGCCACAATACTCCAAAGACATGGTCTCACCAATATATCACTCCAACTAAATAGAGAATATTTGCAAACATACCTTTGTGGGAAAAGTCTATGGATGAAATGTGTGAAAAGCCCCAACCCTCCAATCGGATGAAATGTCACTGTGAATGCGATTTAACGGATGAAAGGGAAGATTAAAGATGTTGTATGATATAGTTCTTAAAAGTTGTGAAGAAACTTGATTTGGTTTTCACAGCCCATAGATAAAGGTGAGAGTAGGGTTTTGGGAATAAGAAGAATGAGTGAGGAAGGGGAAAAAACCAATTTAAAACCGGATTCTGAGACAACTTGATCGCATAACTCGATCTACCTCGTGACTCAATTCATCGAGTTATGCAATACACTCGGTCACAATACTCAGGCATTTTGTTCACTCGGTTAGCCAAGTGGAAAAATAAATCTGGAATGTTGGCTGCTCCCTGGGAATGGATTTCGCCCGAAGTAGTGGACCCATTTGATATCTTTGTATCCGAGAATCAACAAACACCACAATGTTCGAATCCATCCATGGCCCATCACAAGAGTGAGCTTGGGTCGCAGGTGACTTGATCGACGGACTCGATTTACCGTGTGATGGAATGCACTCAGTCATACAACTCGTTCAACCAGTGAACTCGATCGATCGAGTTAATTTTTTTTGGAAACTTATCCGCTTGGGCTGATCTCACTCGGGCGACGGACTTGGTGTACCGAACAGTTGAATCCACTCTGTATTTGCACTCGGTCATGAAGGTTACTCGGTTGGCCGAGTCATAAATATTTTCTGGAATCTACATAACTCGGTGAACACAAAATCCTAACTGGTGAACAATTTAACTCGGTCGGCCGAGGTCAATTACACTTTGTTAAAAACTCCCAAATTTGAGGAAAAATAGTGTCAAGTTATTTTTGCTTCGGATAATTATATATTTCCTTGATATTTATTTATATAAATGTTAATTATTAAATATAAGAGCAAAATTCTTACATAGAAATTATAAATAACTATTCATACACTCACATATACATATATATACATATACATCAATATATATAGGGCCATATATTTGCATCACATGTATGTGCTGGGTGACATGAGTGCTACATATATATTTTTTAATACATATTGAATTATTACAACCTTAGCATTTAACCTATTTAAAAAAATACTAATTCTGCAAAATGCACAATGCCATTGGCCGTAAGAGGAGCATGAAGTTGGGGTGCAATACATGAGTGCAAGTAAATGTAACTTTGACAAAACGAAACAAAATAATAAAAAGTTCCCCTTGACACAGAATTGACATCCATTCCACAACATATTGTAAAGGTAAAGGCTTCACAAAACTACCTGAACAATGAGAAACTCCGAAATATTACCAACACAAATATTACCAACGAAACATACCATGCCACCAACATAATATCAATCCATCACATACACATGCAATGTAACGGGAATTCATAACGATCATTCCCCAACAAATGGATAAAATATTCACATATATTCACGACCATATGGTAAAGTTCACAAATGTTGGGTAACGTAATTGCAAATTCCAATAATGTACATAAAAAAGATTCAAAACAAAAGAAGCATTCACATTTTAATTAAAAAAAAAAATCATCAAAAATCCGATGGCTCATCGCTCGAGGCTTCATCCTCACATTCAACTTTCACTGAAGTTGTGGATTAACCCTCACTTGCAGCACCATCTGAAATCTCCATCGCATTGCTGTAGCTTTTCCCACGCAAAAGGTCCCACTTCTCATAGCAGCTCGTTTAAAAAATAACAACATTAACAGTTGTTTCATTGATGACATGGAAGAAGATGAATTCCCCCAGGCTGATTCGATTCTGTACAAGAAATTTGTCCAACCCTATTGTCAACACAACACTTGTTGGAGAAGGATATTCCATGCCACCCACCCACCAAGCACCATACCTATTGACCAGTGTCAAGTTGGTCGGTCGTGTATTATCGAAGTTGGGCATGGCAACGGGGGGTAATTCCTTCACGAAAAACAACATAAATACATTCATGAATAATGTGTAGGCAACAAAAACAAGATAGACAAAGGTGGAAAACTATGAAGTTGGATCCACGTACCATTCGTACAGGAACTTGGTTTAGGAGATTTGGGAAAAACACCTTAAAAAACCTCTTCCATATTGGAGGTTGCTGCACATGACCTACGAGATTGTACATAATAAAGTATTGAAATGCAGGGCTAACCTTGTTGATTCAGGGAAATTTTTGACATGCATTTCGTGCGAAGACGCAAACGTAGAAGTTATAAGCGCAGTCGTACGAGAAGATGCATATATCCTGATGCTTGACATTGTTGTCATCACGAAATTTTGGCCAGCCTTCCGTTAGCAGTATGGACCCATTACCAACCAACCAATAATACCAAGTACAAACATAGGTTTCCAATGATACGGTCTGACCTCCTCATTTCTATATTAAAGACAGTTTCTTTACATTACATGCACTCCCTATACATTCTTTTAATCTTCACTGAATACAACAAATAAAACTAAGTTTCAAGCCTAAAATACATTAACAAGCAATTCATGGCAGAGGCAGAGAGATCAATCAGCGCAAGCAAATCATAAAGGACATGTTTGAAATTCAGAACTCAGAAATGGATTCACAGCAAACAAAATTAAGTTGGAAGCCTAAATTAGACAAACACAATTCATGGCAGGGGCATAGCTAACCAATATGGCAAGCAAATCATAAAGCATATGTTTCAAATGATGTAATTGCCCCTACATTAACACAAACTAAACCTGGACCCAACAAACAACTCGAAAGAACAAATTCATGGTCATCCAAATTGTGATATTAATACTTGTTTCCCACAAACTCATGCACATCTATATGTTATAAAGACAATATGGAGTGGATGTCAAACAAATTTAACAAGAACAAACATTCTCCCCAAATCACATAGTCCGCCTGCCAACAACAGAAGGCCGAAATAATACATAATTTCCTAATTTGTGAAGAAAGGAAATCACCTTATTACGAATACACAGAAGTCGAAGAAATCTTCAACATACAGAGGTTTCCGCATCCTTGTCCCATTCCAGATGTTCGCGTAGCGTCATTCCAAAATATGAAACAAAACAAAAAACGTTAGGAGATGCGACAACATAGGTTTAAAAAACGACACTCTACAAACCAAACCCACCACTCAAATAAGAATCGGAAATGTGAGTGCAATGCCAGAAGAAAATCGCGAGCAACAGACGGGGAATGAACACTTACATGATGTGCAGCGGCGCAAGGGAACGACTTAGCGAAAATTGATGTGGCGCGGAGCGTCGATTGGGTGTGCGAACAAATGATGAGCAGCGGCGCGGGGCGAGGTTTCGAGAAGAATTGAGTGTTACAGCGTGGGGCTAGGGTTCGCGAAGAAGATGTGCAGAGGCGCGGGATAGGGCTAGGGTTCGCGAAGGAGAGCTGCGGCGGCGCGGGACGGGGCAAGGGTTCGCGAAGGAGAGCTGCGGCGATGCGGGGCGGGGCAAGGGTTCGCGAAGGAGAGCTGCGGGGTGGCGGGGTGGGCTAGGGTTCGCGATTAAGTACCAACAGATGAAAATGTTGATTTTGGAGGTAGAACATAAGGTTTAAGGATATTTCGGTAAAACTAGTAATTATGGAAGGGTAAATTAGTCACTTAGCCTGCTGGGATTGGGAAGGATAATTTATCAGCCCAAACCAGGACGGATCCCGGATCCCACATTTTTGACTTGAAACCTGTGCCAATCCCGGCCCGAGATTGAAATACCTTTTTTGACCCACAAAGTAAACTGCAGATAATGTTAGATAACTTGTCCTAATCCCATATAAACCCTTGAAGTAAATACGGCCTTAGTGATCTATTTTCCAGCGTGCCTTATTTTTCAATAATAATTTTCATATAATATTTCTCTTTAGTTCCAATTGAATGAAGGGTAATTTAGCGATATATTTTCCAGCATGCCTTATTTTCACTCACACACAATGATAAGCTTTCTAGTGAGTCTTCCATCAATGTTCTAAAAAACATAGTAATTTAATGTACAAATCTCTTGAATTCCTTTTGGAAGTGGGACCAAACCCAAAGCCAATCAATCCATATAGACTGCCCCAATTTTCACTGAGTTTTAGTGTCTTTAAATGAAACTTGTGGCTACTTTTATAGATATCTGAAACATGGATAATTCTCCGTTAGTCTACGCCACCTCGAGCAAAATAATTATAAGACTGTGAAAACTGACTCTAAATATTGATCAACCATTTATCGACTATTTTTATGAACTTTTTGGCAACTTACATATGCATACATATTTATTTATATATATGTATGCATCTTTTAAAATAATTCAACACTTATTAAATATCTCAAAATATCAAAATAAATATGTACTAAAAATAAAAAAATAATAGTAAAACAAATAAAATGTTATTTGACATGGTCAAATTATGTCCATAATGGTCCAATAGTTCTGTTTTTGTGCATATATATACACACACGTACGTATTAGTTTCTATTAATCATAATACAGTGATGCAATTAAATTTCTTTTCTCTAAACTACTTATTCTTATGTATATTATAATATTGTTTCAATTTTTTTTAATATTGCCTTAAGATTTGTCTGTATTTTTACAAATCTATTGTTCTCTCTTTTTATTTAATTTGTATATATTGTATCATTCTAGTGTATAATATAAATGCATTACTAGTTTGTAACATATATCATATGTAAATCATGGTATTGTCATAACTCATATAATATGTCTTAATAAAATAAAAACAAAAAAATTGCCTAAAATATCTATTTATTTAAAATTAAACCATGTACTCCTTTTTGCCTCGCAGAAATTTGCAAGCATAGTATATTTTATATTTAGAAAAAAAATGAAACTAACACCAAAATTATGCTCAAACGATGAATATGATATATTGGCTGCTTTTAAGTTTTTGTGGTAAATACTAGCATTTTATGTATATGATCTATGATTAATAATAATAATAATAATAATAATAATAACAACAACAACAACTCTCTTTAATCATTAGTTTAATAATTTTTATTGTTTTTATGTTAATTAGGTTACAACTCTCATGATTAATGCATTTTTAGTGCAATATTTGCTTACCTAAGAGGTTAATAACTTAACATTAAGGAAAACATTTATGACACTAATGTCTGTTCAAAATAACAAAGCCAAACAACAATAATTCAGATACTGGTCAATTGATATATTTGTTTTTAAATGAAAACTTGGAAATTTATAACGATAAACCTAATATGCACATAACCTGTATAATCCAAAACTGCCATTTATCTCCCTATTTGAAAATAGAAACGAAACTCAGGTGCTTCATCTTCTTTATCAATACAACCAACGCCAATCAACCTTTTTTTTTTAATAATTTAAACATGCATAAATCAAGCTTACAGTAAATAATAATTTTTTTCCTAATTTAGAAGGTGAGTTTAAACGAAATTTTAAAATCTTTCTATTTTTATCACTCCACATATTTTTACTTGTAAACAATTTTTTTTATTCTTTTATAAATTTAAAGACATTAGAAACAATTACAACTGAGAGTAAATAAAATTTAATAACATCATCACGTTAGGCTGTCTGAAAACCCAAATCATAAAATTAAAATAAAAGAAAATGGAAACAAAAAAGAAAAAGAATATATAAGGTGTGTGGGAGACAACTCTCTGCTCCCTTTCGGTGGATTTTCATTTCACCTCGTTAAGGCAAGCCCTCTTCTATTTCTCTCTCCTCATCTCTCTCATCGCCATCGTCGCTTCTGTCAAAAATCTACAAATCAAGAACAATTTCTGGGAGAGAATATCACTGCTCACGCACACCCTTGATTGGTTTAATCAGCTCTTGAGAAAAAAGTGAGAGCTCAGATTTGCAAACAATTTGTAAAATTTTGAATTCTGTGGTTGAGAAGAAAGGAAGCATGGATGCTAATTCTTGGGCTGCTCGTTTGTCTTCCTCCAAGCGCTATCAATCTGCTCTTCAATCTCGATCTGGTAAACGCGTCGTCCTTTTTGTTTACATTTTTAATGAGTTATTTTGGTGCTGTTAATTTCATGTTAATGGTTAAAGTTTTTTAACCTAGGGTTTGTGAAATTGACAAATCTACGTCTTCGAAGATTTGATTTTTTATGATGTAATTCTGGTTTTCTGCATATCTATAATGCTTGGTTCTTATAGTTGATGTATGTGGGCGTTGTATATGTCAATAAATGATTCAACTCGTATTTGGGGGGGTATGCTACGCCGTTTAAATCTGAATAATAGATGTTTCCTATGTCTGGGTTTGTTATATTACCTTAAAGATTGCATTTTTATGTGGGGCTTATAAATTTTGCAACTGAACCTTCGTTTCTGTGGCTCTTAACTTTTGAGTTTGACGGATTTGTTGTCTGTGTAATTTGTTGTAGGAATGAAATGGGACAGCTTTGATGCAGAAATGCTAATGGGCTTCGAGGAAATGGACATGGATGATGATATAAGGGAGGAATATCCTTGCCCGTTTTGTTCGGATTATTTTGATATTGTGGGGCTCTGTTGCCACATCGACGATGAGCATCCTATAGAAGCCAAGAACGGGGTGAGTTTCTATTTGTCTGATTATATTTTTGTTAAATTATGAATGCAATCTTTGAAGTTTGACTTGATCATCTGAAGTATATCTGGTGTATTATTATCGTGCAAAGGTGAGACTCATTCATGGGATATTCATAAGTCTCTCTTATAAATCCTCAATAAAGTTTGAAATAATTAATATTTATAATTGCATGATATGTAGAGATGTCCTTACATGTGTTCTTGTGTTGTAATTTACACTTTCTTTTAGCTTCCAGTGGGATAAGGGAGAGAAATGACGTATTCTGAGTCTTGTAATTCTGTGAAACTGTGTGTGCTCCTGATGGTTAAAGATATCTTATCGAGAATCATACAACTTTGCAGTTCTTTCCTTGCCACTCTTTCATCTTTCCTGTGATGTGGTCAACGTGTTGCTCATTGAACAACTTATTTCCTTGGTCATCATTCTAAAATACAATCTCAAATTAAATAATTTTCTCGCAATTGGTGAACTTTTAACTTCTTTATTATGTTATATGATATGCACTCAGATGTTTACTGCTAGAAAAATATTAACATATGTATTATCATTTGCAGGTGTGTCCAGTTTGTGCGATGAGGGTGGGTGTTGATATGGTAGCTCATATAACCTTGCAACATGGGAGTATCTTTAAGATATCCTTTTAGCTACTTAGCCTTTTCAGCTATTATTGCTCTTGAACTCATCATTCACAGACACTGGACAATATCTGATTGTTCCTATGTTCTTGCTACTTCATATTAACGCCTAGCTTAAGATTTTAACGTCACTATCGATATTGGAAAAGAAATTGCAGCCCATATGAAATGTTATTTTGGTTATCAAATTAGCTTTGAGCATCACATATCCGATTACATGCTGTATTCTCTGCGTAGCTTAAGCTCCTACTTTGAGTTCCTTGACTAGATATTACATGCAGCGCAAGAGAAAATCACGAAAATCTGGTTCGCATTCAACTCTTTCTTTTTTGAGGAGGGAGCTGAGAGAAGGGAATTTGCAGTCCCTTTTTGGAGGGTCTTCCTGCATGGTTTCGTCAAGTAATGCAGCCCCTGACCCACTGTTGTCATCATTTATTTTGCCGATGGTTGAAGATTATGAAACTGTTCCGTCGCTTTCTTCAGCTGAGTCGACATTGGCCAAAAAAAGTACAACTGGCAGTATTTCAGAGAGGTAAACTATTTGTTTCTCGTCAACTGTTTTTTCGCTATTTGTTTTGCTCTACCACGTGTCAGACTTAATTAGAAAGGATCCTCGTACCACCTTTCCTGTGTGTGTATTTGTTTTGCATTAATGTATGTATCAACAAGAGTGTTTATGTGGACCCATAGAATACAGGAATAAACAATTTCCAGTGCACGCCTGTATGTGTCGAAGTGTTGAAATGAAAGTGTGACTGAAGGTTTGTACCAACACCTGGATCCAAATGGATAGAACCCACTCAAAAAATTCCACAATTTTTTTGGAAGTTTGGAATTAGTATGAACTATAAAAGTTTGAATTGCTTTTGAAAGAGGATTCAGGTGAAGCTCTGAAGTATTTTGCTCTGTTATTAAATTGTCTTTGTTTTATGCTTCTTCAAGTTGAAAAAGAATGTGCTATTTTATTGTTTTGTTCAGTAGCGCTGATATCTTTCTTGCATTGCATTAAGTTTCTATAATACTGCAACCATATCTGAATATGCTTTTCATAAAATAATCCCTTTAGGTGCTACCTTTTAGCTTCTTTTTATTTTTTGGTATGAGTTTCCTAGAGAAAGTAGGTTGTGCAAATGTTATTACATATTCTTGGAAATGCATTATATTGTTCAGTAGTTTTCCGGAATTGTGTTTGCTGACCTAATGTTACTATTAATTTCGGTATGCATTTTAGTTTTCAGCAGTTTTTCTAGGATTCTTTGTGTTTTAGTTGATAATATTGGCTAGGACTGTAGGTACTTACAAATTTCACGAATTAAGGCTGCAAAAATAATGTGTTTGTGATGGACTTTTGCTAGCCATATCTCCAAAACTCCATCTGTAATCGCTAAAGTTTACTGAGGTTTTTTTCTCTTACCTTTGTATTCAATCCTGGACTGGTTTATTGAATGCAAGCTGAAAGAATACTTAAGTAGCTGCAGTTTGGTTAACCTTAAATAAGCTTAGGCCCTTGCAATCTGGACCTATTTGTGTGTTACTTGATACACTTCTACCTGCACTGTGACCTGGCACTTGATCCAAATTTGATCTTGAAAGCTCTTTTGAGGTTCGCATTGGCCTTAATCACTGTTATTGAATTTCTGTTGTGCAGAAAGGTAGAACAACCTCCAATGTCGATCAAGGATCAGGAGGAGAAGACCAAGAGAAGTGACTTTGCTCAGGGATTGCTGCTGTCGATGATGCTTGATGATGATGATTATTTATAAGTCATGCGGTGTTGCTGGGCTTGTGGAAGTTTGCGGGGAAACTGCAGAAGGGAGGCCGCCTAGTTGGTGGCGACGGTATGCCCGTCCGTGTATTGAAATGGAATGTGAAATAAGTTTGTAGCAATAAATGTAATCTATATGCTATGTAGAGTTAGTTGTAGATTCAAGATCTGATTGGTATATTTTTCTCTTGGTTATGGTTTTGCCTCATGTTCGTGCGTTGAAGAAGATGATGATAAACTTCATGGATTACTATCTCATAATTTGAGTTTTATTTTATTTTTGAAATTTTGTTGAAAACAACTGTAGTACAAGATAGATGCAGGAATGGCCCCAAGAGGACCTTGGTTGTATAGCACAGTTCATGTGAAAGTTTTGAATGATTTCTTATTATTTAGAAAGTAATCGGAAAGGAAATAAAATATTTTTTACATGTAGGAGAAGACTGGAAGTTATCTAAAAGAGAGATTTTCCTTTTTGGTTTATATTTGAGTATTTAATAGGGGCATGGGCTAAAAATACTCGTTGTTTCTAACTCTGTCGGTGGTCCTCAACAACGACTCTGGTAGGCCAGGCCCTGCTTCGGTCTTCCTTTGTAAATATGTGGGTGCAACATAATACATATTTTTTTTTTTTTTAAATTCTAAATTAAGAGTTATGTTTTTAGGAATGGGAATGAGCGTAAATTTGAAAGAAAAAGAGAAAAATATCTAAAATATTATTTAATTAGCAGCAATTGTATTCTTATAAAGCACCATTTAAGGAGGGAGTACTAAATTGATTGTTTCTATTTTTAGAAACATTCTTTTTCTGCCTAAATAAACTACTAAATTTGGCATTAATTGGTTTAATTTTGTGTTAGTTATTATAATATTATAAAATTTTTTAATTTATGCCGTGGTTATACCCAATCCGAAAATCCAGCCATAAATATCATATACTTCTATATCATTGATTTGTAATTCCTGATGTCATAAAATTTATTTGGCTTTTTAATTTTTTTAAGAATTTATAATTCACTTTTTCTTATTATTTTTAAAAATCTTTTAACGTTATGATTTCAATTATTTGATTTTAGCACACTTAGTTCAATATTATAATTGCACATTTTTTTTAAAGTTTTTTAAGTTTTTGAAGTAGTTTATGAATTATATATATTTTTTTTCATAAAATCCACGTATAATGTTAAAATTTATGCTTATTTTAAAATTATCGATGTTTTGAAAACATCAACTACAAATTTATTTATACTTATTTTCGTCGTTTGTTTTCAAATATTATTTTTGGAGTAATATTTTTTTTACTAATTTAAATCATTTTTTTACCTTAACCTTTTAACATGCAGTTGTACACCTTCATTGAAATCGTTAAACTTTTATTATATTGTAATTACGTTGCATGTAATGCAAAAAATATGCGAAAGATCTATGATCATATTAAAAAGAATATTTTGTCTTAAAAATAAAACTCATGATTGAAATTAAAATAAAATTATGTTGATATAAAAATTCAATAAAATATCCATGACTCCACTATAACAATATTTTTCAAGAAAAGTTTTTTGGAAAAAAAATGTAATTCACGATAATAAAATATGACTTCCGTGCCTCGCACATATATCACACTATTTCTTTTTATAATAAGTTGGTATTAGGTTCAACATTTTAAAAATAAAATTAATAAAATTGTGGTTAATGTGATTATGATTTCACATAGGAATATGTAGTTGTTAAGCTGGATTACGCCTCATGCAATATAATGCACGCACAATGCATGATCATTTCACTTGTCTTGTTTCATCCAATTCTGGACATGTGACTTAATCTTATTTATAGTCATTACAAGGTTGCCTTTATTTTTATATTGCGAATCACAACTCAGGCTTACCCTTTTAATTAATCAATGAAATAGTAACAGGTTTTCATGTGCAGATTTCTTCTTAGCTCAGTAGCCATGGCTATTGTTTTCTTTCCTTTTTTATATAGCAAAAGCTTTTATGTTCATCTTGTTTCAGTTGTACACTTATTTTTGTTTTGAGTTATTTAGTATTGTATTTTAATCACTCAGATATCTTAATATTTCAACTATGTAGTAAATGAAAATTAAGAAAATTAGTTAATATTTTCCTATGAAAACCCATTATTTTCTATATACTTTAATACATTTACTAAAATTTATGAACATCTGGATCCAAGTTGTATTGCCCCCAATATTTTTATGCTTGAAATAATATATGTACAAATATTTTGCTACTGCTTACATCATGTGACCTAACACTTTTCTTTTTTTGAATAAAGATTTTACTACTATATTCTGTAATCTTGATATATGATTTCTTCCTATTGGCTTATTTTATTTTCCACACATATTGACCGATTTAATCGGTTAAATTGGGAATTGATGCTTAGACCAATTTGGAACATTAATAAAATTGTTTTTGTGGTTGAACCGGTTAAAGTTGGTCATAATCGGTCCAACCAGCCAACCGATTTTCTTAATTATTTTTTTAAAATTAATTTAAAATAAAAAAAATAAAAAAATATTTTATTGAGTATTAATATCATGTTTTAAGTTATGTATTTGTAATTTTTTTGTAGATGTTAATATATAATATATGTGGTAATGCTAAAAAATTAAATAAAAATATGCTATTTTTATTTTTTCAGTTGGGCTGTCGGTTTGATCGATCCGACCAGTTGAACCGACATCCGATAGATCAACCGGATTGAATATATTGAATTCTACAATATATTAATTAATTATAATAGAATAAACAAAAGGGAAAAATGAATTTGATAAATCCAGATTTTACATTGAGAAGAATAAAGAAACAGATTAGGAGAATATCTAAGTTGGGTATATGTATGTATGTATGTATCCTTGCTGAAGATGGCCTTTAAATGAAGTCCTTGTGGCATTAAAATATCAGCAGATAATAGATTAAATAGACCACTTCACCAACTTTGATTTCCATAATAAACCACATTCTCATTTATTATATATGTAAAATTACAAGTACATTAGTTGTATGCCAAACATCTTCTAAAATTCACTGCTTCTTCCATACATTATAAGTCAAAGCTAGTTTCTTCAAGGATGTTGCGTGGCAAGTTCAACCGTGAAAGGTCGGACCTTGATTAGCTAAATATTTTTTTCGTTCAAAAAAAGATTCCTACTTATATAAATGAAACTCTTATTTTAAAGACGAATGGAATTCTATATATTATGGTGTAATTATGGTGATCGAAGTAAAAAGATGGGGATGGAAATGGGATGAAGAAGGCAGTAATGGAAATTAGCATAATATTAGTAGAATAGTAGATAGATGGTATTGTTTACATAACTTCCGGTGGTGGGGGAGTCGGTGAAGGTGGCAAATAACTAGGAGGAGGTGGTGACGAACTGTGTGGTGGTGGTGAAGAACTTAGTGGCGGTGGAGATAGATAAAACAGTCTCTATTTATATAGGCTTAAGTTGTTAGAGCAATTTCTCATATGGATTGGTTGACGTAGCGGAAAATAGATAGAACACGAGATGAATACTCAAATACGAAGGAATAGATACCTTGACACTCCGTGTACTAGGTGTATTATTTTCAAAGGAAAATTCTCCAATTTTATTATCCAAAAAAAAAAAAAAAAAAAACGAATCCTTCAGGAAAGCAAAACAACAAACATAAATAGGAGCCTCCAATCCTACTCCTGCCCATGCAAGGGACTGAAGGAAATAAAAAGCCTACAGTCACGGCCAACCAAAATTAACTAAAATTAAATGAGTTTTACATTATTTGTGCATTCAAGATTTCATTGTTTGCGCCATCATTCTCCCCCACTGGAGAGAGATTTGCCCTCGAATCTAAGAGGTCTTCAAGCTCGTCCTCACTGTCACCAGAAAAAGGCACCAAATGCTTGACGTTAAGATGTCCAAGATACGGATGTGAGGAGGGAGCTTCAATTGATAGGCATTGGGAGTCACCTTTTCAATAATTTCAAATGGTCCAATTTTGCGAGCTGCCAGTTTGTTATATTCATGTGCCGGACAGCGATCTTTAGTGGGCACCGCCATACGAAATCACCAACCACAAACTCCATGTGATGTCGGTGCACGTCTGCCGTTGCTTTGTACTTGTTATTGGACTTGATCAGCTTTGCCCGCCTAGTTTCGTGAGTAAGGCATAAGCTATCAATTAAATCAGCTGCACATGCATCAGCCCAGATCAGCGAAGGCAGAGCAAAAAGATCCGACGACCCTCGAGGTATGATCGCATACACAATTTGAAATGGGCAGAGGCCCGTGCTGCGGTTTACATCACTATTATGCGCGAATTCAGCGTGATTAAGATGAAAATCTCCTGATTTCAAGTGTTCACCCACTAGACAACGTAACAAATTTCCAAGCCAACGATTTACTACCTCAGTTTGACCATTGGTTTGAGAATGATAAGCACTGCTGAAATACAAATATGTATTTGCCATTCTCCATAAACTATGCCAAAAGAAACTCAAGAATCTTGTGCCACGATCTGAGATTATAGAAGAGGGGAGTTCATGTAGACGATAAATTTCTCGAAAGAACAATTGTGCCACATGCATCACATCGACGGTACGCTTGCAAGGAATGAAATGCGCCATTTTTGAAAATCTATCCACCACTACGAAGATAGAATCATTTCCTCACTGAGTACATGGCAAGCCAAGAACAATGTCCATGCTTATGGAGTTCCAAGGGATGGATGGAACAGAGAGAGGCCTGTAAAGTCCTGCATTTGATGCTGTGCCTTTAGAGACTTGACAAACGCTGCACCGTGAGACAAAGCGAGTAACATCATGACGGATTGTGGGCCAAAAATACGAATGATGTACAAGCTCAAGCCTGCGGCCTTACCCCACATGACCCGTACGGTGTAAATCTACCATCAATTGAAGTCGCAAGCTACTCCATGGTATACATAACCGAGTCTCCTTAAACAACAAGCCATCAAGAAGAACAAAATCCCTCTCATCACCTGTCTATACTTGAACCAAAATTGACCCAAAAAAACTATCTGTAGGGTACAATTCACGCAATGATTCCAGGCTAGGGTCCGTAACTTGTAACTCATAAATAATTAGAGCACGATGACTTAGAGCATCCACTACATGATTGGAGGTGCCCTATTGGTGTTTTAAAATAAAAGTGAATTGCTGTAAGTAACCCGTCCATGAAGCATGGCGCACGGAAAGGTTGTCTTGCATTGCTAAGTGATGAAGTGCGTTGTGGTCCGAGTAGAGAATGAACTCACGTTGGAAGAGGTGGTGCCGCCAATGGCGAACCGCATGAACAATGGCATATAATTCTATGTCATATGTACTATATCGACAGCGGGGGCCTGATAAATTTTCACTGAAAAAGGCAGCACGTCGTGCTCCCTGACTCAACACGACACCAATCCCTGCTTTTGAAGCGTGGCAAGATAATTCAAAAGGCTTCTAAAAGTTAGGTAAAAGCAGCATGGGGGCCTTGGTTAATTTATGTTTAATGTTTGAAAAAGCATGATCGACTTCATGCATCCATCAAAAGGGTTTACGCCCGATGCAATCAGTGACAAGTGCCATAATAGCACTGAAGTGTGGATCAAATCGCATGTAAAATGATGCAAGGCTGTGAAAACTCCTTGCTTCACTGATTGTGGAAGGGGAAGGCCATTCCCTTATTATTGCCACCTTCAAATTATCCACTTGAATACCATCTCCTGAAATTATGTGTCCAACAAAAAACACTAATTCCACAAAAAAAGGCATTTTTTGGGAGCAAAAAAAAATTCTGCATGTAAAATTTGTAAGATAGCTCGGACATGAGATACATGGTCTGTTCTTGAACGACTATAAATTAATATGTCATCGAAATAAACTACAACACATGTACCAATTAGAGCTCGAAGGGTTTAATTCATCACTCGCATGAACGTGCGCGGAATATTTAAGAGGCCGAAAGCAATTACAAGCCATTCAAAAAGTTCCTCACGAGCTTTAAATGCCGGCTTCCATTCATGACCCAACCGTATGCGAGTTTGGTGATATCCACTATGAAGGTCCAGTTTACTGAAGACGGAAGCACGACTCAACTGATCAAGGAGATCATCCAATCTTAGATTAAAAAATCTATAGCGCACAGTTATTTTGTTTATGGCTCGACTATTCACACACATTCACCATGAATAAATTTTCTTGGAATCAACAATGCAGGTACGGCACATGGGCTCATGCTCTCACGAACCATGCCACGTATGATAAATTCTTCGACCTGTCTCTGCAATTCGGCATGCTCAATGTGACTTATTCTATAGTGCGGCCCATTAGGGAGTGAAGCACTGGGTATCAAGTCAATTTGGTTTTGTATGTCACGTAAAGGAGGTAACTCATCAGGTAACCAGCTGGGAATACATCGGAGAATTTTGAAAAAAGCTCTTGGACCTCTGGAGCTAGTGTAGATATGGAAATCGAGCTTTCAATACCCAAAGTAGTAGTACTATGAGTGGTGCAGATGGACTTCATGCATGAATTCCGCACGTGAAAGAAGAAGAGCACTATCGACGAGAGATTGTGTATTGGGCAAGGAAGGATGCAGAACAAATTTTAAGCCATCAAATGCAAAAATATATGTATTTAGATGACCATCATGCAAAACAGAGCGATCGAACTGCCTCGGACAATCCAAAAGAATGTCACATGCATCCATTGGAACGATATCGCACCACATTGAGTCCCTGTATTTCACTCCAATCGAAAGTGGAACAAGGAGACGTTGATCAACAGTGATTGAATTCCCATGCTAAATCCAGGCTAGTGTATACGGATATGGATGCGGCTCTGTAGGAAGGTTTAGGTTTGCAGCAGCGTCAGATGCTATGATGTTTTTGCAAGATCTTGAGTTGATAATAAATCGGCAAACCTTCCCGTTCATGGTGCAAGTTGATTCAAAAATATGATTACACTGAATATTCGAAGTCGAATGTTGCTTCGGTACGAAGTAGGAACATCGAATTACCAAATGCGAACCCACATCACCTGTAACATTTTTCTCAGGTAACAATGCAATCGGTT
Source organism: Caryopteris x clandonensis (assembly GCA_028749325.2). NCBI lineage: Eukaryota > Viridiplantae > Streptophyta > Magnoliopsida > Lamiales > Lamiaceae > Caryopteris > Caryopteris x clandonensis. The sequence goes on along the minus strand of JAPYKT020000024.1, from coordinate 3,239,927 downwards.
CAGAATCATAAATCGGAGGTCCATCATATTCAGGGTATTCATTGTCATCCCTAAGTCGCATATATTTTCCACGAGCACGCGCGCAGGTTATACGTCTATGACCCATTTCACCACAGCCATAAAAACGTACAAAGGCTAGCACAATATCATTTGAGGTTGGAGCAGGCACAGGAGGCTGAGGAATCGATTGTCCTTGTGTAAAAAAAACCGATTGCGGTGGTGGCCCAGAGGACGATGCGCTAGACCTCGAAGGTCGACGAACATTTTGCTGTTCTAAGAGAAATGCTCGCTGATGTGCTTAAGAAATCGATATTGGTGCAATCAAATTAAGAGTGTCTTGAAGTTGAACTTTCAATCCACTAATATATCGAGAAATCAATTGAGATTGTGAATCATGAATATCAATACGGGACAGTAATTGGTAAATTCATCAATATAGGCATCAACATATCGAATTCCTTGTCGAATATTATGCAAACACTGGTAAAGAGTTGACTCATAATTAAAGGGCAGAAATTCACGTTCCAGATGTTCGCAAAATTTAGACCATGATGTAATGCGAGGTTTACCTTGGCGTTAATGCATTAACTTGGTCTGTTGCCACTAGGACATGTACGACCGCAAAAACGAATCACTGCCAAGGGAATACGACGGTCATCAGTGACCGATTTGAACGCCAACATCGATTGCGTTGATACAATCTATAAAGTCAGATAGATCGAGGCCACCAGTGAAATCAGGGATTTCAAGTTTAAAACCCATCTCCCAATGTCGATCGTCATCCCTTTGAAAGCCATGTTGTTGAGGTAAAGGAGCGAATGGATTAACCATAGAGACACTACCGCGTCATCTATGTCCAAAAATTCCAAGGGAGACCTGGCACGTGGGGCCTTTTGCTGATTGCGCCTAGCATTGTGATGGGATTGTTCCGGATGTGGGCCTTGTCGAACAGCTGGTAAGGCAGCGGTGACAGTTAAGCAAAAATCTTCGAGTTCTGTCGTGAGGGCGGCAACCTGATCGCGCAAATGAGAAACCTCTTCATCGCGTCGGGTTTCGGCATTAGCGATGGCGTCAACAGGTGGCTGACGGTGGGAGGCATCGTACTTAGTCTCAAGATACCAACTGCGGAAGATAGATAGAACACGAGATGAATACTCAACTACAAAGGAATAGACACCTTGACATTATGTGTGCTAGGTGTATTACCTTCAAAGGAAAATTCCCCACTTCTAATATCCAAAATTCAAAAAATTAAATCATTTAGAAAAGCCAAGCAACAAACATAAATAATGGCCTTCAATCCTAATCCTGCCCATGCAAGAGACTGAAGGAAATAAAAAGCCAACAATCACGATCAACCAAAATTAACTAAAATTAAATGAGTTTTACATATATTATATTAGACAGTACTTCTTCTTCAATCAAGAAATATTATTTTAATTCTTTGAAGTTTTGGACTTTTATCACCCACATAGATTTAAAGTTAACCCCATTAGGTTGAATAAAAGGAAAGAATAAATTTGGAAGACCCAATTCTCTAATTAAATTTAATTTATTAGCCAATTAAATATGCTTAAAGGTCTCATTTTATTAAAGAAGTTCATATCATATCATATCATTTCATACATTTTTAAGTTCACACTGCTTTTTACAATCCGAGTTATACTTTGGCCCAAGATATGGTGGTATTCATTTAGATCAGCTGTTATTTTTTATATGATAGATACTCGTTATAACATCCAATAATGACTTCCCATAAAAAATAAAAAGAAAAGAATAAATATAGATGTTATTCTATTTTCCTCTTTCTCGGATGTTGAAGAGACATAGATGGTGATACTTGCTTTTGAACACTAGAAAAACTTCGAGATTTTGGAATAGGAACATATATGGAAGGTTTGAAATCGAGTTGAGAAATATGGATTTCGTCTCTTTGAAGGCAACTGACCCTCCACTCACTTCCGCACGACTCCTTAAACGACACTAGAATGCATGATCTTAAAAATAATTCAGTGCATGAAAATTCTTAAAGTCTTCGAATTTATGGTGGATGAGTCCAAAACCAAGACTGAGCGCACGCGTGTGGCCCCACTAGGTCACCCGTTGGTGAAAATCATTTAATTACATCATAAGTGTTCTAGTATATATACTAAAATTGATGCCAACATTAATTCAATGCAGTATGAGTTAATGCTAAACTAATCACATCCCACACGTAACACCATTTGTAAGTGGTGAACTTTGAGCATTAATTTCTCACTCACCAAAATCGGTTTTGAAAAATTCAACCCAGTACAATTATCAACTCGGAATGCAGATTAATTATACACTATTTAATTCATCCAAAATTATATATTTAACCACTTATAAAAATCGGTCAAAATAGTTGACATCTAATCAATAAACCAATTTTCTAACAATGTAGTAGTGTTTTTAATTTATAAGAATTTCCTAATTAATTGATATATCCAAAACGGAGTTTCGGTTGAACTGAAATATTAAATATCCTTATCAACAAAGAAATCGCAGCAACCAACTAGAATCCTAATACATAAGGATTCAACAAATGGTTAATAGTATGAAAGCAAAAATCATCACACTATTCCTACATTTACACGCCCTAATTTATGTTAAAACAGGTAATTTACAGCTATTTTGTTTATGAAAATTTTGATATTTGCTAAGCTTAAGTATGCTGAAAATAAAATTTATCCCATTTAGAATACATTTGTGGTGAAGAATAGAAATAGAGAAATAAAGTATGAGAAAGATGGAAATATGAGCAGATAATACATAATTTTAATGAAACAAATAACATCACCAACTTTTATTAATTATATATGTAAAATTACAAATACATAAGTTATATCTCAAACATCTTCTAATAAAATAGGTAAATTGGACTCCATGTTTCATAGCTAGCTCCTTCAACAAGGCGAAACTTTTTATTAAGCAATAACATTATTATGTAGTAATAAACTTATTTGAGAAGTCTTATTATTCTAGTAATTATGGTGATGAGGCTGGAAATAGGAACAGGAAAAAACATAGAAGTTGGTTGAAAGTGGCATAATATTGGTAGATTAGTAGGTGGTAGTTTGTATCGTTTATACAATGCCTGCTGCTGGCGGTGGTGGAGATCTAGGTGGAGGTGGTGGCGGAGACGGCGGTGGAGGTGGTGGCGACGACGGCGGTGGAGGTGGTGGAGATGTAGGTGGTGGTGGTGGTGGTGGAGATGGACAGAAAATTCTTGGAAGAAAAAAACATATTGGCGATCCTGTTGTAAATGTTATGGTAGCATTCGTAGTAGTTAGTAATATGAATAAACAAACAAACAAAGTCGACAGTTTGATCATTTTCATGTAGCACTACAAATATTCAAATAAAAGAATAATGACACAGCTCAATTTACAATGACATGAAATGTTAAATTTTCACTTATATAGGTGTTAGTTCTTGAGCACTTCACTAACCTAGCATGCAAGTTGACCATAATTCATTAATAAAAAATAAACAGGCTACGTTGGGGTTTAAGTAATCTAATAATATTATTTTATTATAATAAAGTAAAGGTTAAAGATCCAAATTCACTAAAATAAAAAGTTAGGCACGTCACTAAATTAAGTTCGAATAAAATTATTTTGATAATAATTTAAGATTCATTTATGCTTCATGAACTAATTAAATACTAAAAGTAAATAAAATTCCTGCTAGAAATCTACTTCTTTTTCTATGCTGTGTTAATTATAAAAAGTTGACTTAGTTAATAGGGGTGTCAATTATTGTCATTCAATTAAAAATGCTTAATTATCAAAGCAATGAAAATGTCAGCTTTTGTTTTCTGAATTATTAAGGCTACAAAATGTCAGAAAGCATACAGTGAAATATTTTATTCGAAAATTGTAAAAGAATGTCTATTATTTTACACTACAAATCAATATTAATTGTTAAGATTAATATCTAATTCAAACAAAGACCAAACACCCCCCCCCCCACACACACATATATGTATATTGGAATATTCCAGATTCCTCAATCAATAAGAATATCAAAATAAGAACACAAAAAAAGAATACAAAAAAAGAAGACGAATATGAACTTAAATTAAATCAATATAATTGCATAATTGTATTAAACATGCTCTAAAACGATGGTTAAACAAAACATAGTAGAATTAAACATCAAAATAAATTTAATTCCAACTATATCTGGTTTAACAAAAAGTAAAAAGGAAAGAAGAAACTCTAAAACTTCGTAGGAATTCTGACGAATGAAAGCATCTTGAGTGGATGGATGATTTTCTTTGTCCTTTTCTCTCTTGATAAATTGGTGTCTATTCAAATGTATATAGGTATTTTGATATGGAGAATATGTGGTTATCTTTAACTGATGAAGGATGACCTATTTTAGGCGAAAAACCCTGCGAAAAAATATCTCGGCCATCAAATCTAGCCAAAAAATAAAGATCTGCGTGAAAATCAACATGCAGCACTCGAGCGAATAGTTTCCTTCTTGGTCAAGTAGGAAATGGCTCGGTCGAGCGGAGTTTTGCCTGGTCCAGTGCCTGGTCATATGCCAACTTTAAAGTGATTTTTGAAGGCTTTTCATTTTGAATTTAGCTTCTGCTATTTCACTAAAAAATGTATCCCTATGTGTTAGTTGTTGAATTCAATTAGTTTCAAGCCAATTTCATACCTATAGCTCAAGTTAGGATGAAAAGACCGAAGGTGTCTCAAGATGAATCAATATGTAGTTCTCTCTTTTACTGAATTTTGGACTATGTTAGAGCCACCATTACTAAATATGTTCTATATTAAAGTTGTAGATCTTTGACCTTTCTTTCCAAAGCAATTAAGAATCAATATATTTGAGTATCTATGTTGAAAGTTATATTCATTATTTTGTAACTGAACGCTAAAACTTCATAACTATGAATGCAATTTTTAGTTTTTAAGCTTCAAATCTATAAAAATCACTACAAAATGAGAAAACATGTAACATCCACTCCATATAACAAATCTTGGACTCAATGAGATGATTGTACATGATTTGGAGCTTAAAATGTATCTCAAATCAACCCAAAAATACATGTACAAACCCAATTTATCTCTCTTGTACCTTTTATTTTGAGAATCACGTGAGAATGAAATAAAAATATGTCCCTCAAAATAATGATGGTTGTGAAGATCTTGTAGATGAGCATGAAAGAAATCTTTTTATATTCAAGTATCCTGGTTGAGCGTTTGGAAAGTCAAAACAAGATTTTTGAATGATTAGGAGTACAAAGTAGCTTTCATATGTTTAATTGAGTTGCACTGAAGTTGAACCATATATTGAGTTCATTGTCTATTCACCAAAATTTAGTATTATAAAATTAGTACTATTAGTGTTGACTTATCCTTTCTTTTGAAGTGTTTATATGGAAAAGATAAAGTAAGGTCAACCAAGCATCTAAACTGCTGATGTGGAGTCCGAACTTGAAAATAAATTTACAACATGGTTCAACCACTATGTGAGATGTTCACGTCTTTTCACTATCTTAATAAATTAATATATATTATGCTATAAAAAATAACATATAAATATTTAAATATACATATACACAAACATTTGAACTATTCTGATAATAAAGTCATAAGGGGTCTCGTAAAAGAATCACTATGCCGTGTCACCACTTACCCTGGGCATTATTTGGCTACTTATAAATTTCACACAGCTCGATATGGGTTATCTTAAGTAACTGCCGATAAAGTAAGTGTGTTGGCATATATATAAAAAATTTAATGAGTTTTGAATTACATGCAGGATATGGCAAAGATATGAAAATCAAGAAAATGTTGGTTGGTTGAAGACATTGAAGGAAAGAAGATCAAGAAGATATGCATACTATTAAGCAAGATCAAACCAACAAACAAATAAAAGATTCAATCACCAACTACCTAGATATATTCATGGAAGAAAAGTCACACGACTGGAAATATGGAAGGAAAGAATCTGATCTTCGAAGAGATATTTGGTAGAGAATTAAGGTTGATATGATGAAGATATCTTAGTGTTTAAGATATGCAAATATAAATAAGACTTTGGGCAGAAGACGGAGATCATCTCTGTTAGCAATACATTTATTATCATATGCAGAGAAAGAGATGTCCTACTTGAGAGGGACGATTTTAATTGAAAGCTTATTGTAGTACAATTCCAGTGAAGATGAACTTTCAGTGAACAACTCGTTGGTTTCCACTGTGCTTGGGAGAGTATAGCCTGCTGGGCTTGGGAGAGTACAACCTTCTGGGCTCGGGAGAGTTCAGATTTCTGCCGTACGGAAGTTGACAGCCAAATATATCTAGGGGATTCGTTGGTCAAGTAAGTTGTTAGAAGAGAGTGGTAGTATGAAAGAGAGTTTAATGACGTGTAAGTCCAAACTCTATAATTGTGGGAACAAACACTCTATCTAATAAAAATACTTGAGAGGAAGAAGGGATTCTTCCTCACAATTGTTGTAACTACTATTTTGCTTCTGCATAGTTCAATTATAGTTCGAATTAGTACTGAACACAACACATGCGCATGAATTCTGATCTAACAATTGGCACCAGAATAGGTTCCAATTTGTTTTAAACAGGTTGATCTAGGGACAGGAACATGGGAACTCACGAAGGAACATCGATGCGACCTCCTTGTCTTGATGGACAAAACTGCTCATTCTGGAAATCCATGATGATCATCTACTTGAGATCCAAACGGTGTGGAGAGACAATTCAAACTAAGTGGACATGGCCGAAATGAATGATGGTAGAGACATAGCAAAGATCGTTGAGAAACCTAAAACATTGTAGACCGAGGATAAAAGGTGTGCAGAAGATGCAAATTACATCGCACTATATGCAATACTGGCCTCCGTTGGCTCGATGAGACACAAATTGATCATACACTATCAAATGGCTAAGGATACATGGGATGCACTACAAAAACAGTTTGAAGGGAATGAATTGGTGAGGAAATCAAAACTACAGAGACTGGCCACACAAGTTGACGGGATTCAAATGACTGAAGAAGAAAACATTAAAATGTATTTTGCAAGGTTCAGTGACATAGTGAGTCAATGTTACACCCATGGGGATGCAATTCAAGAGAATGTTCAAATCATGAAAATTATGAGAACCTTGGCTCCTAGATTCATGGAGAAGATTACAGTTTTATAATCTTTCATGAGAGTCACCCCAATGTCGTTGGATGACTTGATGGGAGAACTAAGGACCTTTGAGATAAAAATTTGAATGGATGTTCCGCAAAACAAAGGGATGGCACTAGATTTCGAGTCAACTACAGAGTTGATTGAGATCGATGTAACAGAGATTGCTGACAAAATAGCACTACTGACAAAGAATTACAACAAGTTTGTAAAAAAGTACAACCAGAGGCAGCAGTTCACCAAAAGTTTGAAGTATGGTGATAATGCCAGAAAAAGAGAATCCAGAACTCCGAACTTCAAACAAGGTAATCAAAAAGATTCTGACCAATGTAGGGAATGTAGAGGATATGGACAATCAAGCTGAATGTCCAAATTTTCTGAGAAAGAACAAAGCACTAAAAGCCACATGGAGTGAATTCGAGTAGAAGGAGAAGAATAACCTGACGAAAAAGAAACAACCTATTCTAGTAATTTTGCTGCATATACATCATCGAAAGATTTGTTGTGCCTCACATCCTCTGTGCGAACTAAAGAAGAACTGGAGCTTCCTGAAGAACTAAATTTTGATGATCCAACTCTGGAGGATCTGGAGAGAATGTACCTGGACGTAACAGCCAGATGTACAACAACTACTGAAGTTATTCAAAGATTGGAGAATCAAGTGAAAGAGTGTAAAAGTAAAGGTATCCATGGAACATCAAGAACTAACCTGGGTTAAACATGAACTACAAATCACAAGGGAGATCAATGAACGACTGAGCAATGAACTGGCTGCATCCCAAAGAAATGTGTGAAATCTGGAACATCAGGTCAAACCCCAAGCAACGGGAATTGAGTCACTTAAAATCAATCTGGAAATAGCACATAAATCTATTCACGACAACCACAAGGTAAGTACATCATTAACTTATAAACTAACATAAACAATATCTAAATTGCAGAACATGGATAATGAGATAACATAACTACAGTCTGAGTTAGACAAAGCGCTGCGAACTATACAAGGACTAAAATCTTAAAGCAAATCTGTTAAGTATCAGTCAAATCTGTGATAAGGGACTTCAAGTAAATTTCACTCATGAAAAATGCATGGTTACTGATAATAATGACCAATGCATACTCACCGGTACTAGATCTACTAATATCTGCTATCTTCTTGATAGGAGCCTTGTGTGTCATAATGCAAATACTGGAGCAATAGAAATATGGCATAAAAAATTGGGACACATCGGATATAACCACCTTATTTCCCTGTTTAAATCCCAATGTGTTCGTGGGCTACCTAAACTCTCGAACAGGGATTAGGGAATCTGCGGACCATGCCAATTTAGCAAACAGGTGAACAACTCACACAAAGAAACTCAAGATATCTGTACAAAATAGTTTATGACCCTATTACACATGAACCTGATGGGACCAGTTCATACCGAAAGTACTAGAGGTAAAAGGTATATCTTTGTGTGTGTTGATGACTTTTCAAGATATACCTGGGTAAGATTTCTTCATGAAAAATCAGAAACATTCGAAGAATTTGAGAAATTGATAAAATTACTTGAGAATGAAAAACAGTGTTCTGTTGTTCAAATACGAAGTGACCATGGGAGAGAATTTGAAAATAATGCTTTTATTGATTTTTGCACCTCATGTGGTATTACTCATGAATTTTTAGCTCCTAAAACACATCAACAAAATGGAGTAGCTGAGAGAAAGAATCGTACTCTACAGAAAATGGTCAGGGCTATGATGTTAGGCAAGAATGTCGCAAAAAAATGGTGGGCTGAAGCGGTAAATACTGTATGCTATGTTTTAAACCGTGTCTACTTGAGAAAAGGAGTGGGAATGACCTCATATCAAATTTGGAAAGGCAAAACTCCGAATCTCAGTCATCTTCATATGTTCGGCTGCAGATGTTATGCATACAATGATCAAGAACAATTACGTAAGTTTAATGCCAAAAGCGATACATGTATGTTTCTTGGTTATTCTACAAATAGTAGAGCATTTCATATATTTACTCTAAGAACTGAAACACTTATTGAAAGTACTAACGTTATCTTTGATGACTAATTGGAAAGACTAGATATTTATCTGGATGAAGCAGGTTCATCTGCTATGCGACCTACAGGTGAACTAAATTGTGAAAACACAGGAGAGACTGATTAGACTCCAAAGAGCGAAGAGCCTAAAAACCATGAACCTTCCACCAGAATTCAAAAGGAACATCCGAAAGACCTTATCATTGAAGATCTTGATGAAGGTGTAAAGACATGTGGAAAACCAAAACCCAATTACCACAAAATGGAGGGGTTAGTACATCATGCATATTATACCTCTATGATCGAACCTAAGAACATTAAAGAGGCTCTCAAAGTTGACAACTGGATATTGGTCATGTAAGAGGAGTTGGAACAATTTTCTAGAAATGTTGTATGGACCCTTATATTACGATCGAATAATGCAAACATCATTGGAACTAAATGGATTTTCAAAAACAAGACTGATGAGCATCAAAACATTATAAGTAACAAAGTCAGATTGGTAGCTCAAGGATACATGCAAGTTGAAGAAATTGACTTCGAAGAAACTTTTGCCCCAGTCGCATGAATGGAGTCTGTGAGAATCTTTCTATCCTTTGCTTGAATTAAGAAATTCATACTTTATCAAATGGATGTGAAAAGTGCATTTTTAAAAGATTTTTTAAAAGATGAAGCGTATGTAGAGCAACCCAATAGCTTTGAAGATCCACATTACCCAAAACATGTGTACAAACTAAAGAAGGCATTATATAGACTGAAGCAAGCCCCGAAAGCTTGGTATGAGAGAATGATAAAGTTTCTACTTGCACAAGTATACAAGCGAGGAGGGGTAGACCGAAACTTGTTCACCTAGTGGTCGAACAATGACATTATTATTGTACAGATTTATGTGGATGACATTGTGTTCTGCTCTAAATCCAAAAACAAAGTGAACAACTTTGTTAAGGTAATGTCACAAGAATTTGAAATGAGTATGGTTGGTGAGCTATCTTACTTTCTTGGACTGCAAGTTAAACAAAGCAAAACTGGAATCATTATACATCAAAGGAAATATGCCAGAAACTTAGTAAAGAAATTTGGTCTTAAAGGCCGTAAGATTACTCAATCACCTATGGGAACCAATACCAAATTGTTTAAAGATGAAAGTGGAACTAACGTTGACCCAACACTGTATAGAAGCATGATAGGGAGTCTCTTGTACCTTACTGCAAGTAGACCTGACATAAATTGTAGTGTGGGATTGTGTGTTAGATATCAATCCAATGCAAAGGAATCACATCTCAAGGCAGTACAAAGAATTATACGCTATGTGGTAGGTACTACAGATTATGGACTAAAATATTCTTTCGATACTAAGCCTATTCTTGTAGGATACTGTTGATTGGGCCGGTGATATAGATGATCGAAAAAGCACTTCGGAAGGATGTTTCTTTATTTGAAACAATCTAGTGTCATGGCTCAGCAAGAAACAAAATAGCATATCCTTATCCACAGCAGAAGATGAATACATTGTGGCAGGGAGTTCATGTTCACAGTTGGTATGGATGATGCAGATGTTGTGCGACTACGGTATGAACTTGGACTCAATGAATCTTTTTTGTGATAATATGAGTGCTATAAATATGTCTAAAAATCATGTACAACACTCCCGAACCAAGTACATTGACATCAGGTATCACTACATTAGAAAATTGGTTGGGGAAGGTGTTATTGTACTAGAACATGTTCCTACTCTAAGCCAACTTGCTGATATATTTACCAAGGCCCTAGATTCCCAATGGTTCATCTCTCTTAGGAAATCATTGGGCATTTGTTGTGCTCAATAATACAAAAAAAAAAAAAGAAAAAAAATGGGAAGAACCTTGAATTCTTTCAAGTAGATAAATGAGAAAAAAAGGGGGTTGGAGGAAATATGACATAAATTCTCTCTCTACACAGGTTTAAAATTCAGTTTGTCTTGAACTTTGACTTCAATGTTTCTTAATTTATTGTTTTCTTGGAAAGAGCAACAACCTTGAAATGATGCAGTGACAAGCTATCAGCCGTAGGATTGAGCATCATGCACATAAAATGATAAGTCTATGAAAGCTACCAAAGTGTACTTCTCTGGTTTGCACAAAAGGGGTTATAAGGGACAGTTGAGCTCATCACACAGGGTTTTCCTAGTGTGGTTCTTACTTATGTGGTTTGTGAGCTACTACACAAGGTTTCTGCAGAATGAGTGATAAGGAATATACTCTTAAAAATGTGTTCTTAAAAAGAAAAAGTGAACCAAAGAGACACCTATAGATTGAGAACCATGATTTGTCTTAGTGTATCCTCAAACTGGATTGCCTGCCGAAAGGAGAATAAATGTCTGAACTGAATCCTCCTTTTTATTCATTATATCCTCTTTGTGTAGTAATTCCTCATTATTTTTTAGTATCTCTCTCTAGATCTCTCTCTCTCTCTCTGTACAAACTGATGAGTAAACCATGGAAAGTTGGGATATATGAGTAAGTGGTCCTGGTGGCTAAGAATATGAGACTAGTGGCAATTAACCTCTCTCGCATGATCTCTTATGATGTGAACGCGTGGTAAAATTTGCATGGAAAGGAAAGTGTTTGAGCAGTGTATTTGAACCATATCTAGCAGCACTTATTTTGTCACAGATTACAAAGATACTTGATTTTTTTTCTACCCTAACCATTAATTCATATCTGTTGTTCAGTTCTTGTTCGTCATGATTAAAGATATCTCTCACATTCACCTTGTGTTAAAGAGCTAGTCTTTCTATGATTTCTCTCTTCTATTCTCTTTCATAGGAACATATGAAATGAATAGGGTGATTGGTCCCAGTTCGATCTCCAGGCGAATAGGATAATATTTTGAATCCAGTCCTTCTGATATTCATGAGCAGTCTGCACCAGCACTGAAAATGGCTTTATGGTCTTTTTATGTTCACCAATCCTTTATCAAATGGCTCAAAAAAGGGGGAGACGAAGGCAGTGAATATTACAATAGTAAAAAAGCTTAAATTAAGGGTGAGCTAGTTGTTAGGGGGAGATAATGCATATCTTGAAACTCTATAAGTGAATTTCTTGTGGTTACTGACTAACTGTGCTATATGCATCATCTCACTGATTCAACATTATGTAATATTCATTAGTTTATCTCTATCTGATAAAACTGCATACTAGGAGTCCTGAGTTCACAATTTGTTCAAACTGTGATTAAATTATGGTGTTTAAAAATGTTTGCAGGACAGGAGATTTTCGATCCAAATGCCAAAGGAGATGGTTGATAAAGTAAGTGTGTACGCATATATATCGAAAATCTAATAAGGTTTGAATTATATGCAGGATATGGCAAAGATATGAAAATCAAGGAAAGGTTGGTTGGTTAAAGACATTGAAGGAAAGAAGATCAAGAAGATATGCATAATCTTAAGCAAGATCAAACCAGCAAACCAATAAAAGATTCAATCACCAACTACCTAGAGATATTCAAGGAAGAAAAATCACACGGCTGGAAATATGGAAGGAAGAATCTGATCTTTGAAGGAGATATTTGGTAGAGAATCAAGGTTGATATGATGAAGATATCTTAGTGATCAAGATATGCAAATATAAATAAGACTTGCAGAAGACAAAGATCATCTCTGTTACATTACATTTATCATCATATACAGAGAAAGAGACGTCCTACTTGAGAGGGACGATTTTATTTAAAAGCTTATTGTAGTATAGTTCCAGTGAAGACAAACTGTCAGTGAACAACTCGTTGGTTTCCACTGTGCTCGGGAGAGTACAACCTGCTGGGCTCGGGAGAGTTCAGATTTTTGCCGTACGTGAGTTGATAGCCAAATCCATCTAGGGGACTTGATGGTTAAGTATTAGAGGGTTGGCTAGTATTAGAGGGAGTCTAATGACGTGTAAGTTGAAACTATATAATTGTGGGAACAAACACTCTATCTAATAAAAATACTTGAGAGGATGAAGGGATTCTTCCTCGAAATTGTTGGAACTATTATTTTGCTTCCGCATAGTTTAATTATAGTTTGAATTAGTACTGAACACAACACACACGTACGAATTCTGATCTAACAACTACATATAGCGAGGTGTGTATAAAAGGAACAAATTAAACTACATATGAGAGAGATTAATATGGGATACTATATGAGATTGTACAATTAGATTATCTTGGTTTTCTAAGCAATAGGGTTGTATTTTTCAAATGTGATTGGTTCGATCCTTCTAATAGGGTACAAGAATTCATCTTGGCTACATGCTCATCGATGTTAACTACAAATGCAATTTTAACTAATATCAATCATTTGTGATAGCCATCCAAGCTACTTAAATGTACTATTGCAAATATCCAACGGATCAAAGGAGTAAGAGCGACGGGTGGATTTTTAAGTAAATTAAATCTAGATCTATTGTGAAGGTTCTAGAATCATTTGCAACAAATGAATAATGAATATCTCCACCTTTCTAAGAGGATGAAATTGATATTCACACTTTTGTACATATGGATGAAGACCTTGTAAACTTAGCTGATTTAGATGGTAGAGATATATAAATTCATAATAAAAGGGAGGACAACAAAGAAAAGATGTATTGAGAAGAAGAAACCGAAAAAAGATACAATTAGAAGAAGAAACAAAATCCTCAAATAATGAAATGTTAGAGGAAGATAGTGATGATGATTATTGATCAATTGATAACATTTCTTATTGTGTACGATTAGATCTATTTGTGCTGGACATTTCCACAATGCTTCTAATTGTAGTTTATCATATCTATTTTGTTATGATAATTTTTCTTTACATTTATTCTTATTGCTAAAATTGTATCTATGCCTTTATTACATATGCAAATCAATTAATTATTTACATTCATTTTGCAGATGTCATTGACAAATAGAGACATTCGAGTAGACGAGTTATAGATGGGCATTTGAGTATTCCAAATGCACCATCTCAATTCTCAGAGCCGCCACCTACATCACATATTTCATCTACATCTTAGCCACCAGCACCCTATGTATCTGTACCATCTACTACATCACCAGTTGTAGCAAGTTCAACCATTGATGATCAAAATATGCTTGAGATATATGTGGAGGGGAATAGGTAAATGTTAAAACTTATAATCTTGAGCTTGGTTACATGTAATGTTCAAACTTATAATCTTGTTTTCACGTTTTAGTTTGTAGCATACTTCTATTTCACCAAATCTCGACAATACTAAGATAAATTTTTGAGTCTTTGATCAAGTATGATGGAAAAAAATTGGAAGAACATGACGTGGTGGACCAAGAAAATATACCATGAGGAGTTGAATGTATGTTCTAAACTACTTATATATATCTGTATACATATATTTGAGTTGATAATATTTAAATTTGTTAAATAATTTGTAAAATGAAATTATACTTCATTATTGGTTTTCAATATTTTTTTTATGATTTAATATTTTGAAGAAACGATGCAAATGTAATTCCATTTATAATGATACAACTGAGAAGTTGTACCATGGAAAAGTAGTTGAGCGTTTCAAGTACATGCTCAATGAGTGGAAGAAAAATTGATTCAAGAAGAAAAAGAAGCCTAATTGTGTGCGTGATGATACATAAAGAATTTTCTAGAATATTGAGATAAACCTGAGGTCATCACAAAATATGATAGGATCCGCAAAAATCGTTTAAGTGAGACACGTGGAAAAGGTACAAGCATTTCTCATCACAAAGAAGGATCAAGATTTGCTCGAAAGCACGCTAAGAAAATTGTAAGGATAATATCCAAAATAAAAAATAAAAAATTTTGTAGCAGTTCTTAGACATATAAATGTTCTTTTTTGTTTAGGTAATAGAGAAGGGCGAAGCTGCCACTACATATGATGTGTTCTTGAAGTTGCATCCTCCAGAAGAAGATGATTCATACACATATGAAAAGTAAAAAAAAAAAAAAAAAAATTGATAGAAGCACATTTTTATATAATTAAAATTATTATAGTTTTTTTTTATGAATTGTTATAATAATTAATTTTATTTATCCATAATAGGAGGAGGTACAAGAGAAGAGAGTCTCTCTTAGTCAATCAGCCAAGGATTCTACAAAGTCTCAATGTGTTGATATGTGTAAGTTATTTGTTGATACATCACGAGTTCAACAGGGGCATGTTTTCACCATTGACAAAATTGGCAAAACATATAATAGTAGCAATAATTTTTATAATTTTATTGCTACCTCTTCCATTAATGATGATGAAATTACCAAACACATTGATAAAAGAGTGGTAAAGAAAGATGGAGAAATATGGGAACAAATTCAGCTGAGATGCGGGTTGAGATGCAACAATATTTTATGGATATGATGATACGAGGTAGGACATCCTCTTCTGGTATTGGATCTGTTGTAGCTGCTAATGAAAATGATCGGATAGACGCCGATCAGGATGAAAATTAGAGTGGTTTGATTACTTATGAATTTTATGGATGTTTTATGTTTGTTTCAACTTGTGTTTGATATGGGCCATTTTAGACTTTCTGTGTGGTGAATTTTATTTTTGATATTTTATTTGGATGTCTTCTTATATTTTAATATTGGTTACATATTTTATAAATATTGTATGTTTATTTTGTTTTGTGATATGATTTTGGACATTTAAAAACAGGGTATAAAATTTAGAAAAAGGACTAGAAAATAAAATATTTAAAAAAAAATACTATTCAATTTACTGATAGAAATCTGTCAATTTTTATTTTTTATTTTTTATTTAAACATTATCAAAGGAAGATTTTGTCGATAACTACCAATGGAAAATTCCAAAATAAATTAAGACTCTGCCATCAACAAACATTTACAATTCAACTATTGTTGTTGGCCTTTAACATCGAGTTTTTTAGCTTCATGTTGGATAATTTCTGTCACTAATTTACTGATGAATATTAGTGACGAAAAATTTGTTATTAAATCGCCAACGACATCATTTTCTGTCAGTAAGTTTTTACTAACCATCAATGTACTAACGAACAGTAATCCATCGGCATTGATATTTTGCGATGAAATTTTTATTTAATTTATATCGGTAATTCACATTTTTCTTGCAGTGATATAAGATTAAAGTAACAATATATATGAATCTTCTAGATTCCTCAATTTTATATACCATTTTACTATTAAAAGTAAAAAAAAAAAGATATTTAACTATCAAAGCCTATTGATATGCCCAAATTAAGTTATGATGGATTTGAAATACTTACTATTCTTATTGTAAGAACTTGGTTTTTGAGTTCTTTAAAATTGGCATTGGACAAAAACAGACACAATACAGAATGATGCTAGATTTAACGAGATCTAGTGTCCATGTGCAGATTTTGTGAAGCAATATACTTTAAGGATTTTCAAAGATTCAATTTTTGTAAATTAGGAAGACACAAGATGATCTTGGATGGAAATCAACGTGTAGATGTTGAGTGAACCGAAGACAAATCGGAGGAAGATTTCCTGTGCCATTAGGAAAGTAAATCTATCAAGAAATCTGTCAAAGAAGAACTCCTAATGACACTTAAAATGAAATCAGCCAAGATGAGCACAAGAGATATTGAAGGTATTCTTCCTTGTCAAGAAGCAACCAACAAGGAAACAATTTTGAAGATATGAACTCATTAATTAAAGGAGATTATTTCCATGAAATTAGATTGTAGGGTTGTCCATTACTTGTATATAAAGGGGACAACCCACACCTATTTGAGTTCTTGAGTTTAGTTTAATTTTAGTGATATTGAGAGAGAAAGATCCTGTGTTAATTTTATTTTACTTTAGTGATTTTAGTTCCACGCCTGTGTGGGACTTAAACTGTTTGATAGTCCTGAAAAAATGCTGTAGGGATATGTGTGGTGACATCCATTCAGGTTGCGTTTACTTTCAAAGAAAATGATTAGGAGTGATAAGTTTTGGGTGTATTAAAATAGAGGATTTGATAAATTATAAAAAAATTGTTTACTTTGGAGGAGGGGGTATGTTATCCCTATCCTTCATTTACTATATTGATATTCATTTGGTAGGATAACAGAAAATACTTTAATAACCTTATAAGAAACTAAACTCACAAATATCATCTTTCTTCAATGGCTTTCTTTAATTACTTTTGAAGGTTGTTGAATTTGCTGCTACTAGTAGTAGTAGTAGTAGTAGTAGTAATTATAATAATAAGAATAATAATAAGAATAATAATAAAATTAATTATAATAATAATAATAAGAACGATAACATTAATAACAAAATAATAATAATACTAATACTAATAATAACGTTAATAATAAAAATATTATTAATAATCATAGATATAATAATAATAACGATAATAATAATAATAACAACAACAACAATTATTATTATTATTATTATTATTATTATTATTAACTACAATAATAATAATAAGAATAGTAAATAATAATAATAATAATAATAATAATAATAATAATAATAATAATAATAATAATAATTTTCCATACATATTGACCTATTTAATCGGTTAAATTGGGAACTGATGCTTCGAATGATTTGGAACATTAATAAAATTGTTTTTGCGATTGAGCCGGTTAAAGTCGGTCATAATCGGTCCATCCAGCCAACCGATTTTCTTATTTTTTTGAAATTAAATTTAAAATTAAAAAATTAAAAAAATATTTTATTGAGTATTAATATATTGTTTTAAGTTATGTATTTGCAATTTTTTGTAGATGTCAATATATAATTGATAAGTAGCAACTTGTGCATATTTTTGATTGATAAAATTGTATTTTTAATACAATTAATTCTTGTGCACTCTCTATTTCATACTTTTTTAATATTTCGATGAGAACTACTTCCTTTTTGTTTTTGTGGTTATTTGCATCATTTTTTTGATAATTTTATACAATAATCTACATAAGCACTCAGCCATCACATCCGAGGAATGAAGATTACAAAGAAGTTTATGGGCTAAAATAGGTAATGACTTAATTAATTAATTAAGCTTAAAACTTAATTAAAACCCGTAAATGAAATTAGGGCAAAATGGCAAAGATAAAAAGGAGGATTCAAGGCATGCAGGAGGAGTAATCATTGATGGTGTGAACAAAGAAAAGATAAGAAGAGACGCCAGGGGGAGAGAGAGAGATGCCCGGAGAGAGAGAGAGAGAGAGAGAGAGAGAGAGAGAGAGACTACCCTTGGTGAACACAACAGAGGAAAGCAAGCATCATCAAGTCTCCAGGGTGTGAACGTAGCAAGGGAACAGATTCACAAAGGAATTTATCTTTTATGGATTTTGGTTTATTTTTCCCTTCTTATCTTGGTTTTGATGTCTCTCATTTTGATGATTTTAATTCTTAGACACTGATGTGCAACAAAATTTATATTCCGGTTTAGGGAATGTTTGAACCCTATTTCAATATTATGTGATTTATGTTTCTGTGACACGGTATGTGATTTATATATATATTATTAATTGTGATTGATCTCCTCAATTGATAGTTTATATATTTAGGGCTAGGGTTTAAATTGCAATTCGTAATTGTTGTGATGTTGAACCTATCTGTAGCAACTAATAATTTCTATTATTAAAATCAACATAATTTAGGATTAATTGAATCAAGCGTGTGGATTCGATAACCTGCCTATCCTATTATCCTAATTGATAATGGATTTAACGAATTAAATCCAAAGAACGTATTTTGGGTTGTTCAATTAAATAGTTAATTAGATAGTTTATTCTAATTAATTACACTTAAGGGATAAAGCGAATCAACATAGCTTGTTGTTGGTTTAGGGGTAGGAATTCCACGATTAAATTAATAATGTGTCGCATAATCATATGATTTGGAATAGGAGAAAAACTGAACCATGAACCGAAATTGATTCTTCATACTGTCTGCCTTATGTTTATTTTCTTGATTTTTATTCATTATAGTAGATTTTATTTTATTAGTTAGTAGATAAAATTCATCAACAACCCCCCCTCTTATTTGCATTCATAAATTAGCATAAAAATATATAAAAATAATTCAACTGTTCTATGTGGGATCAACCCTTACTTCCATCTACAACAAAATAGTAGAGAAAAATGAGGTAAAATAATATAATTAATTTTGACGTGCCCCGATAGCACGGCAAAATTTTGGCACCGTTGTCGGGGAACGGTGTGAATTTATTTTTGATATTTATTTCTGTTAATTTTTGTGTGTTTTTATTTTTTTCATTTCTTGCTAAAAAATTAAGTTACCAGCAGATTTCACACTGGGAACTGTACGAGTTTATTTTTCAACGAATTTTGTTTTCATTTTTTTCGTGGAGTTAACCCTTCTTCGTTCTTGTTTACTTGCAGTGGTGAATGATCACACGGTCCAATCGGAACAAATAATTGATATTTGATCCCAAGATTACAAGACGAGACCAAGTTTGCCGACGATAAGCAAAAGAAGCTAGGGAATCATCTAGTTGGTCACATTCCCCTAGAAGGCGTGATTTTGGTGTGTTGGAGGAATTCGTGGGCCCATCATTGAATTTTCCCGCAGCTGATTTTATTGATTTTGAATCTAAAATTAGGGAAGGAATAATGGAAGAAGCCCAACGCACGCTGAAAGAACTTGCAAACCCCGAGCTAACTCAACAACCCGTATGCATTACACTCCTTAACATTGAGGCTAATAATACCTTTGAGCTTAAATATGGACTAATTCATTTGTTACCTTCTTTTCATGGTCTTGCAGGTGAAAATCCTCATAAGCACTTGAAGGAATTCCATGTCGTGTGTTCCAGCATGAAACTAGTGGGGGTAACCGTGGAACAAACCAAATTACACGCATTTTCTTTCTCTTTGAAGGATACTGCGAACGGCTGGCTTTACTATCTTCCATCAGGTTATATCACCACATGGTCTAGCATGGAATGTACATTTCTCCAAAGATATTTTCCAGTATCTAGGGCTGCCAATCTAAGAAAGGAGATATGTGGTGTACGACAACTACATGGAGAGACCCTCTAAGAATATTGGGAACGGTTCAAGAAGTTAGTTGCAAGCTGCCTACAACATCAAATTAGTGAGCAACTCCTAATCCAATACTTTTATGAGGGCCTGGCAATGATGGACATGAACATGATTGATGCAGCCAGTTGTGGAACACTTGTGGACAAGACCCTAGCAGCAACAAAAGAGTTAATTTCAAACATGGCAGTAAACTCACAACAGTTTGGCAATCGTGACACATCATATAGAATGGTGAAAGAGGTAAATGATTCGTCACTTCAAAATTAATTAAATGAAGTTACCTCTTTTGATAGACAGATTGCTATAGGAAAACCATGTAAAATTTATGAGACTGCCGATCATACCACCAATGACTCTAGGATCCTTAATGAGGAAATAAATGCACATGCCAATGCCGTTGGTACTGGGAATTTCCAAGGGAGAAGAAATGACCACAATTCGAATACTTACAACCTGGGTGGAGAGATCATCATAATGTTTGGTGGGGAATTTCACACAATGGACCACAAACTAAACAAACTCGTCCACCACCACAATAGAGAGGCCAATACTTTCAAAAATAGCAATCGAAGCAGAACTCTAGTGCAACCTTGGAGGAAATGATGAAAACTCTAACTTCCAACACGGTGCAATTTCAACAAAACATGCAACAATTCCAGCAAGAAACCCAATCTAGCATCAAAAATCTTGAAACATAAATGAGCCAGATAGCTACCACCGTAAGTCGCCTCGAAAATCAGAATAGTGGGAAACTGCCTTCTCAGCCCAAGATAAATCCAAAAAATGTAAGTGCTATTACACTAAGGAGTGGAAAGCAACTTGGAGAGCTTAACAAGCCCAGGTTCACTGTGAAAGACGCAAAGGAAAAGAAGGTTGATGTTGAAGACACTGACACTGGGTCACCTAGGGTGGAACCTGCTGTACAACTTAATACTGGGTTGCCCAATGTGGAACTGTCTAGCCATGGGAATAAGGTAAATCAATCTATTTATTCTCTTATTAGGACTAATCCATTGCATTTTCCATCTAGAATTCACAGGGGTACAGATGAAGATAAAGAGAAACAGGTTCTTGACGTTTTTTGAAAGGTGGAGATCAACATCCCATTAATCGACGCTGTCAAGCGAATCCCGAGATATGCAAAATTCCTCAAAGACTTGTGCACCAACAAGTGTAAATTGAAGGAGAACGAGAAGGTACTCATGAGAGAAAATTGCTCGGCAATTTTTCAAAAGAAACTTCCCCAAAAGCGCAAGGACCCAGGTATGTTTGTGATCCCTTGTACAATTGGAAATATTAGGATTGAAAAAGCCATGTTGGACTTGGGGGTCTCAATAAATGTTGTTCCACGTTGAATATATAATTCTTCAAATTTGGGAATATTGAAAAATACTGGGGTAGTTATTAAATTGGCTAACTGTAGCAGTGCTTATCCAGATGAAGTAATTGAGGATGTTTTGGTACAAGTTGGTGAACTTGTATTCCCTGCTGATTTTTATGTCCTTGATATGGAGGGTGACCCTTTCATTGCCAAACCTATATTGTTAGGGAGACCATTTTTCGAACACCTCCCAAACAAAGATAGATGTTCGTGAGGGTACCCTCACTATGAAATTTTATGGTCAAATGATTAAATTTAATATTTATGATGCCATGAAATTTCCAGATGATGCTGGAGCTGTATTTGCTGTTAGTATTATTCACCCTCTTGTGCAGGAAGTGTTTGAGTTAAACTGTAGGGATGAATTAGAGATTGTATTGACTAAGAGCTTGGATGCCGACAAGGATAAGATTTTTGAGTTACATTGTTGATTGACCGAAATTGTAGCCACATTCCAAGTAGCTCGCTCGCTTCCACCAAGGTATGAGGTATGTTTCATCAAGTTGCCTAAATCTAACCAGAAGATTTTACCCTCTATTTTGTAGGCACCTGAACATGAACTGAAAACTCTTCCCGATCACTTGAAATATGTTTACCTTAGGGAGAATGATACTTTGCATATTATTGTCTTGGAAAAATTAAATAGAATTCAGGAGAAGACACTGGTGGATGTGTTAAAGGAGAATAAAGAAGCCATTAGATGGATCATAGCCGATATACGTGGAATTAGCCCATCACTATGTATGCACCGGATTCTCCTAGAAGATGAATCCAAACCCACCAGAGGCGCAACGCCGGTTAAATTCTCCAATGATAGAAGTGGTCAAGAAGGAGATTCTTAAACTTCTAGATGTTGGAATAATTTATCCAATTTCAGATAGTAAGTGGGTGAGTCCCACTCAGGTGGTACCAAAAAAATCTGGAGTAACTGTAGTCGAAAATAAAGAAGGTGAGGTAGTTCCAAGTCGAATACAAACTGGCAGGCGGGTTTGTATTGATTATTGTAAGTTGAATGCAATGACCTGAAATGATCATTTTCCCCTCCCCTTTATAATTAATTTTGACATGCCTCGACAGTACGGTCAATAATATATGTGGTAATGCTAAAAATTAAATAAAAATATACTATTTTTAATTTTTCAGCTGGACTGTCGGTTAGATCGATCCGACCAGTTGAAATGGCATCCAATAGATCAACCGATTCAAATATATTGAATTTTACAATTTATTAATTAATTATAATAGAAAAAACAAAAGGGCAAAAAGAATTTGATAAATCAAGAGTTTACATTGAGAATAATAGAGAAACATATTGGGAGAATATCTAAATTGGATATATGTATGTATGTATCCTTACTGAAGATGGCCTTTAAATGAAGTCTTTGTGGCATTAAAATATCAGCAGATAATAGATTAAATAGACCACTTCACCAACTTTGATTTCCATAATAAACCACATTCTCATTTATTATATATGTAGAGTTACAAGTACATTAGTTGTATGCCAAACATCTTCTAAAATTCACTGCTTCTTCCATACATTATAAGTCAAAGCTAGTTTCTTCAAGGATGTTGCGTGGCAAGTTCAACCGTGAAAGGTCAGACCTTGATTAGCTAAATATTTTTTTCGTTCAAAAAAAAGTACCTACTTATATAAATGAAACTCTTTTTTAAAGACAAATGGAGTACTATTATTATGGTGTAATTATGGTGATAGAAGTAAAAAGATGGGGATGGAAATGGGATGAAGAAGGCAGTAAGGGAAATTAGCATAATATTAGTAGAATAATAAATAGACGTATTGTTTACATAACTTCCGGTGGTGTGGGAGTCGGTGAAGGCCACAAATAACTAGGAAGAGGTGGCGACGAACTGTGTGGTGGCGGTGAAGAACTTAGTAGCGGTGGAGATGGATAAAACAGTCTCTATTTATATAGGCTTAAGTTGTTAGAGCAATTTCTCATAAGGATTGGCTGACATAGCGGAAAATAGATAGAACACCAGATGAATACGCAAATACAAAGGAATAGATACCTTGACACTACGTAAATTACCTTCAAAGGAAAATTCCCCAATTTTATTATCCAAAATTAAAAAAACGAATCCTTCAGGAAAGCAAAACAACAAACATAAATAGTGGCCTCCAATCCTACTCTTGCCCATGCAAGGGACTGAAGGAAATAAAAAGCCAACAGTCACGGCCAACCAAAATTAACTAAAATTAAATGAGTTTTACATTATTTGTGCATTCAAGATTTCATTGTTTGCGCCATCATTCTCCCCCACTGGAGAGAGATTCGCCCTCGAATCTAAGAGGTCTTCTAGCTCGTCCTCACTGTCACTAGAAAAAGGCATCAAATGCTTGAAGTTAAAGACGCCCAAGGTACGAATGTGAATAGAGAACTTCAATTGATAGGCATTGGGATTCACGTTTTCAATAATTTCAAATAGTCAAATTTTGCGAGCTTTCAGTTTGTTATATTCATGTGCTGGATAGTGATCGTTAGTGAGCACCACCATATGAAATCACCAAATTGAAACTCCATGTGACGTTGGTGCACGTACTTGTTATTGGACTCGATCAGCTTTGCCTGCATAGTTTCGTGAGTAAGGTATAAGTTTTCAATTAAATCAGCTCCACGTGCATCAGCCCAGATCGGTGAAGGCAGAGCAAAGAGATCCGAAGTCCCTCAAGGTATGATCGTATACACAATTTGAAATGGACAAAGGGTTGTGCTGTGGTTTAAAACACTATTATGCACAAATTCGGCCTGATTGAGACACTAATCCCATGATTTCAAGTTTTCACCCACTAGACAACGTAACAAATTTCCAAGCAAACGATTTACTACCTTAGTTTGCCCATCAGTTTGAGGATGATAGGCGCTGCTGAAATCTAATATGTATTTTCCATTCTCAATAAACTATTCCAAAAGTAACTTAAGAATCTTGTGTCACGATCCATGTAGATGATAAATTTCTCAAAAGAACAATTGTGCCACATGCATAGCATCGGTAGTACACTTGCAAGGAATGAAATACACCATTTTTGAAATACTATCCACCACTACAAAGATAGAACAATTTCCTCACTGAGTACGGGGCAAGCCAAGAACAAAGTCCATGCTTATGGAGTTCCAAGGGATGGATGGAACAAGGAGAGACCTGTAAAGTTCCTGTATTTGATGTTGTGCCTTTAGAGACTTAACAAACTCTGAACCGTGAGATAAAGCGAGTAACATCATGATGAATTGTGGGCCAATAATATGAACGATATACAAGCTCAAGCCTGCGGTCTTGCCCCACATGACCTATGCTGTGTAAATCTACCATCAATTGAAGTCGCAAGCTACTTGGTGGTATACATAACCGAGTCCCCTTAAACAACAAGCCATTAAGAAGAACAAAATCCCTTTCATCGCCTGCCTATACTCGAACCAAAATTGACCCAAAAAAATTATCTGTAGGGTACAATTCACTCAATAATTCCAAGCCAGGGACCGAAACCTGTAACTCAGAAATATTTAGAGCACGGTGACTCAGAGCATCCACTACAAGATTGGAGATGCCCCAGTAGTGTTTTAAGACAAAAGTGAATTGCTGCAAGTAACACGTCCATGAAGCATGGCGTGCGGAAAGGTTGTCTTGTGTTGCCAAGTGACGAAGTGTGTTGTGGTTCAAGTAAAGAATGAACTCACATTGGAAGAGGCAGCGCCGCCAATGACAAACCGCATGGACAATGGCATAGAATTCTATGTCATATGTGCTATATCGACAGCGGAGGCCTGATAATTTTTCACTAAAACAGGCAGCAGGTCGTGCTCCCTGACACAACATGACACCAATCCCTGCTTTTGAAGCATCGCTAGACAATTCAAAAGGCTTCTCAAAGTCAGGTAAAAGCAGCACGGGGGCCTTGGTTAATTTCTTTTTAATGTTTGAAAATCATGCTCAGCTTTAGGCATCCACTGATAGGATTTACGTCCCATACAATCAGTGACATGTGCTATAATAGCACTGAAGTGTGGAACAAATCGCCTGTAAACTGATGCAAGGACGTGAAAACTCCTTACTTCACTGATTCTTGAAGGGGAAGACCATTCCCTTATTATTGCCACCTTGGAATTATCCACGTGAATACCATCTCCTGAAATTATGTATAGAGGAAAAAGCACCAATTCCACAAAAAAAGGCATTTTTTGGGAGTAGCAAAACATTTCTGCATGTAAAATTTGTAAGATAGCTCGGACATGAGATACATGGTCTGTAATTGAACGATTATAAATTAATATGTCATCGAAATAAACTACAACACATGTACCAATTAGAGCTCGAAGGGTTTGATTCATCACTCGATTGAACGTGCGCGGTGAATTAGAGAGGCCGAAAGGCATTACAAGCCATTCAAAAAGTCCCTCATGAGTCTTAACACTGTTTTCCATTCATCACCCGGCCATATGCAAATTTTGTTATATCCACTACGAAGGTCCAATTTACTAAAGACGGAAGCACAACTTAACTGATCAAGGAGATCATCTAATCTCAGAATAGGAAATCTTTAGCGCGCGGTTATTTTTTTTATGGCTTGACTATTTACACACATTCACCATGAAGAATATGTTTTTGGAATAAACAATGGGAGTACGACACATGGGCTCATGCTCTCACGAACCATGCTACATATGATAAATTCTTCAACCAGGCCCTGCAATTCAACATGCTCAATGGGACTCATTCTATAGTGTGGCCCATTAGGGAGTGAAGCACTGGGTATCAAGTCAAATTGGTGTTATATGTCACGTAAAGGAGGTAACTTATCAGGTAACCCGACTGGGAATACATCGGAGAATTTTGAAAGAAGCTCTTGCATCTCTAGGGATAGTGTAGATGTGGAAATCAAGCTTTCAATACCCAAAAGTAGTACTGTGAGTGGTGCAGAAGGACTTCATGTATGAATTCCACACGTAAAAGAAAGAGAACGCTATCGCCGGGAGATTTTGCATTGGGCAAGGAAGGATGCAGAACAATTTTTGTGCCATCAAATGCAAAACTATATGTATTTAGATGACCATCATGCACAACAGAACGATCGACCTGCCATGGGCAATCCAAAGAACATCACAAGCGTCCATCAGAACAATATCGCACCACATCGAGTCCCTGTATTTCACTCCAATCGAAAGTGGTACAAGGAGATGTCGATCAACAGTGATTGAATTCCCACACTAAATCCATGCCAGTGTATACGGATATGGATGTGGCTCTGTAGGAAGGTTTAGGTTTGCAGCAGCGTCAGATGCAATGATGTTTTTGCAGGATCCCTAGTTGATAATAAATTGACAAAGCTTCCCATTCACGGTGCAAGTTGATTCAAAAATATGATTATGCTGAATATCCAAAGTCGAATGTTGCTTCGGTGCGAAGTAGGAACACCAAATTACCAAAAGCGAACCCACATCACCTGTAACATTTTTCTCAGGTAACAATGCAATCGGTTCAAAATCATAAATCGGAGGTCCATTATATTCAAGGCGTTCATTGTCATCCCCAAGTCGCATATGTTTCCACGAGCACGTGCGCAAGTTATACGTTTATGACCTATTTCACCACAGCCATAAAAACGTACAAAGGCTACTTAGGCTAGCGCATGATCAATTGAGGTTGCAGCAGGCACAGGAGGCTAAGGAATCGATTGTCCTTGTGTAAACTAAATCGATTGCGGTGGTGGCCCAGAGGACGATCCGCTAGACCCCGAAGGTCGACGAACATTTTGTTGTTCTAAGAGTAATGCTCGCTGATGTGCATAAGAAACCGATATTGGTGCAATCAAATTAAGAGTGTCTTGAAGTTGAACTTTCAATCCACTAATATATCAAGAAATCAATTGAGCTTGTGAATCATGAATATCAATACGGGACAGTAATTGGTAAATTCATCAGTATAGGCATCAACATATCGGTTTCCTTGTCAAATATTATCCAAACACTGGTAAAAAGTTGACACATAAGTAAAGGGCATAAATTCACGTTCCAGATGTTTGCAAAATTTAGACCATGATAATGTGAGGTTTACCTTGGCGTTGATGCATTAACTTGGTTTGTTGCCACTAGGACATGTACGACTGCAAAAACGAGTCGCTACCAATAGTCATCAGGGACCGATTTGAACGCTAACAACTCTTCGATTGCATTGATCCAATCTATAAAGTTAGATAGATCGAGGCCACCAGTGAAATCAGAGATTTCAAGTTTAAAACCCATCTCCCAACGTCGATCGTCATCCCTTTGAAAACCATGTTGTCGAGGTAAAGGAGCGAACGTATTAACCATCGAGACACTACCGTCGTCATCCATGTCCCAAAATTCCAAGGGAGACCTGGCACGCGGGGCCTCTTGCTGATTGAGCCTAGCATTGTGATGGGGTCGTTTCGAATGTGGGCCTTGTCGAATAGCTGGCAAGGTAGCGGTGACAGTTAAGCGAAGATCTTCGAGTCCTGCCGTGAGGGCGGCTACCTGATCATGTAAATGAGAAACCTCTTCATCGCGTCGGGTTTCTACATTAGCGGTGGCGTCAATAGGTGGGTGACGGTGGGAGGCATCGTACCTAGTCTCAAGATACCAACTGCGGAAGATAGATAGAACACGAGATGAATACTTAACTACAAAGGAATAGACACCTTGACATTATGTGTGCTAGGTGTATTACCTTCAAAGGAAAATTCCCCACTTTTAATATCCAAAATTCAAAAAATTAAATCATTCAGAAAAACAAAACAACAAACATAAATAATGGCCTCCAATCCTACTCCTGCCCATGCAAGGGACTGAAGGAAATAAAAAGCCAACAGTCACGGTCAACCAAAATTAACTAAAATTAAATAAGTTTTACGTTATTTGTGCATTCATGATTTCATTGTTTGTGCCATCATCCTCCCCCACTGAAGAGAGATTCACCCTCGAATCTAAGAGGTCTTCAAGCTTGTCCTCACTGTCACCAGAAAAAGGCACCAAATGTTTGACGTTACAGACGTCCGATGTACGGATGTGAGGAGGGAGCTTCAAGTAATAGTATATATTACTTTGTTCTTTATTATTATTATTAGAATTATTACTATTATTATTATTATTATTATTATTATTATTATTATTATTATTATTATTTTACATTGTTAAACAATATTACTCTTCACTATAAAATATTATATTTTAATAGTGAAAAATAATTGACTAGGTAAAAAAATGTAATTTAAACATGATATTTTTATGGGCAAAAGTAATACTTTCTAAAAAATAATACTCCACCGTCTGAAAAAAAGAGTTATATTTCAAAAATAGTTTTGTCCAAGAGAAGGAGTTATTTTTAATTATCAAGGTCTCATTATTAGTAAAACGTAAAATATATATTTTTAATTTGTTATATTTATTTCACAAACAAGTTATATATTATTGAATAAGTCATATTAATATATAAAAGAAATAATATAAATACGACTTTATGTTTTAATTTTTTTATCTTTATTAAATTGATCAAAATGCAAAATTATACTCTTGCAAAATAAGACTATTTTTGTGGATGAAGGAAATATTTTTTTATTAAAAAAGCATTACAGTTTTTTGAATAAAGTATCAACCCTAAAATGTGAATACGCAGTAGCTAGATGAAAAATGAAGTAGGGGAAGAGAAAATGAAGGAAATATGAACACCATATCCTCTCAATTGCTATGACGAATACTGATCCGCTTCGGCGGCTACAGATCTATATGTGTCTGCTCTCCCTCCTCCCACGCCTCCGACCCCCCCCCCCCCCCCCCCCATTTCTCTCCCCATACTTTTTGAAGTAACTAACTGCAACATATATTATATTAGACACTACTTCTTCTTCAATCAAGAAATATTATTTTAATTCTTTGAAGTTTTGGACTTTTATCACCCACATATATTTAAAGTTAACCCCATTAGGTTGAATAAAACGAAAGAATGAATTTGGAAGACCCAATTCTCTAATTAAATTTAATTTATTAGCCAATTAAATATGCTTAAAGGTCTCATTTTATTAAAGAAGTTCATATCACATGATTTCATACATTTTTAAGTTCACACTGCTTTTTACAATCCGAGTTATACTTTGGCCCAAGATATGGCGGTATTCATTTAGATCAGCCGTTATTTTTTATATGATATACTCGTTATAACATCCAATAATGACTTCCCATAAAAAATAAAAAGAAAAGAATAAATATAGATGTTATTCTTTTGTTCTCTTTCTCGGATGCTGAAGAGACAGAGATGGTGATACTTGCTTTTGGACTCTAGAAAAACTTCGAGATTTTGGAATTGGAACATATATGGAAGGTTTGAAATCGAGTTGAGGAATATGGATTTCCCTTCATTGAAGGCAATTGACCCTCCACTCACTTCCGCACGACTCCTTAAACGACACTAGAATGGATGATATTAAAAAAAATTGAGTGCATGAAAATTCTTAAAGTCTTCGAATTTATGGTGGACGAGTCCAAAACCAAGACTGAGTGCACGCATGTGGCCCCACTAGGTCACCCGCTGGTGAAAATCATTTAATTACATCATAAGTGTTCTAGTATATATACTAAAATTGATGCCAATATTAATTCAATGCAGTATGAGTTAATGTTAAACTCATCACATCCCACAAGTAACACCATTTGTAAGTGGTGAACTTTGAGCATTAATTTCTCACTCACCAAAATCGATTTTGAAAAATTCAATCCACTACAATTATCTACTCGGAATGCAGATTAATTATACACTATTTAATTCATCCAAAATTATATATTGAACCACTTATAAAAAATCGGTCCAAATAGTTGACATCTAATTAATAAACCAATTTTCTAACAATGTAGTAGTGTTTTTAATTTATAAGAATTTCCTAATTAATTGATATACCCAAAACTGAGTTTCGGTTGAACTGAAATATTAAATATCCTTATCAACAAGAAATCGCAGCAACCAACTAGAATCCTAATACATAAGGATTCAACAAATGGTTAATAGTATGAAAGCAAAAATCATCATACTATTCCTACATTTACACACCCTAATTTCTGTTAAAACAGGTAATTTACAACTATTTTGATTATGAAAATTTTGATATTTGCTAAGCTTAAGTATGTTGAAAATAAAATTTATACCATTTAGAATACATTTGTCGTGAAGAATAGAAATAGAGAAATAAAGTATGAGAAAGATAGAAATTTGAGCAGATGATACATAATTTTAATGAAACAGATAACATCACCAACTTTTATTAATTATATATGTAAAATTACAAATACATAAGTTATATCTCAAACATCTTCTAATAAAATAGGTAAATTGGACTCCATGCGTCATGGCTAGCTCCTTCAACAAGGCAGAACTTTTTATTAAGCAATAACATTATTATGTAGTAATAAACTTATTTGAGAAGTCTTATTATTTTAGTAATT
This sequence comes from Caryopteris x clandonensis, assembly GCA_028749325.2. Lineage (NCBI taxonomy): Eukaryota > Viridiplantae > Streptophyta > Magnoliopsida > Lamiales > Lamiaceae > Caryopteris > Caryopteris x clandonensis. The sequence continues at coordinate 3,208,832 of JAPYKT020000024.1, read as the reverse complement.
ATGGTGATGAGGCTGGAAATAGGAACATAGGAACAGGATAAAACATAGAAGTTGGTTGAAAGTGGCATAATATTGGTAGATTAGTAGGTGGTAGTTTGTATCGTTTATACAATGCCTGCTGCTGGCGGTGGTGGAGATCTAGGTGGAGGTGGTGGCGGAGACGGCGGTGGAGGTGGTGGCGACGACGGCGGTGGAGGTGGTGGAGATGTAGGTGGTGGTGGTGGTGGTGGAGATGGACAGAAAATTCTTGGAAGAAAAAAACATATTGGCGATCCTGTTGTAAATGTTATGGTAGCATTCGTAGTAGTTAGTAATATGAATAAACAAACAAACAAAGTCGACAGTTTGATCATTTTCATGTCGCACTACAAATATTCAAATAAAAGAATAATGACACAGCTCAATTTACAATGACATGAAATGTTAAATTTTCACTAATATAGGTGTTAGTTCTTTGAGCACTTCACTAACCTAGCATGCAAGTTGACCATAATTCATTAATAAAAAATAAACAGGCTACGTTGGGGTTTAAGTAATCTAATAATATTATTTTATTATAATAAAGTAAAGGTTAAAGATCCAAATTCACTAAAATAAAAAGTTAGGCACGTCACTAAATTAAGTTCGAATAAAATTATTTTGATAATAATTTAAGATTCATTTATGCTTCATGAACTAATTAAATACTAAAAGTAAATAAAATTCCTGCTAGAAATCTACTTCTTTTTCTATGCTGTGTTAATTATAAAAAGTTGACTTAGTTAATAGGGGTGTCAATTATTGTCATTCAATTAAAAATGCTTAATTATCAAAGCAATGAAAATGTCAGCTTTTGTTTTCTGAATTATTAAGGCTACAAAATGTCAGAAAGCATACAGTGAAATATTTTATTCGAAAATTGTAAAAGAATGTCTATTATTTTACACTACAAATCAATATTAATTGTTAAGATTAATATCTAATTCAAACAAAGACCAAACACCCCCCCCACACACACACACATATATGTATATACCGATAATTATTATCGACTCTTTGCTTAAATAATCACATTTCTCTTTTATATTTTTATTAATTAACGATCATAAATTTTAATTTGATTATGTGTAACTAAATTTTATGTTTTCGTTTAGAGGATGTTTGATTCCTATTTTAATATTATGTGATTTAATTTTCGTGACATCGTATTAATTTAATAGATGTGAATTTATTACTTTGATTGTTTGAATGCATTTATGATATAAAGATTGTTAATTGTGATTGATCAACTCAATTGATAGTTTGTATATTTAGTGCTAATGTTTAAGTTGCAATTCTTAATTGTTGTGATATTGAATCCATTTGTAGCAACTAATTATAATTATTATTAAAATCAACGTAGTTCATGATTAATTGAATCGAACGTATGGATTCGATAACCTGCCTACCCTATCATCCTAATTGATAATGCATTTAACAAATTAAAGCTCAAAGAGTGTATTTTGTACTATTCGATTAAATAGGTTAATTATAGAGCGTATTTTAATTAACTACACTTAAGAGATAAAATGAATCAACAGAACGTGTTGTTGATTTAGGGGTAGCAATTGTACAATTAAATTGATAAAGTTTTACATAATCATCTAATTTAGAATAAGGGGAAAACTGAATTGTTATATATTATTGTCTCCTATTCATTTGCTTGCTTAATTTCTTTTTATTAGTCTGTATTGAATTTTTGTTAGTTAGTAGGATCAAATCAATCAAATCCCCCTCCTCTTTGTTTACACTTGTGAATTTACATAAAAAGGCACACAAGTAATTCAACCATTTTTTGTGGAATCGATCCTTATTTTCCATTACTACAAAGTAGTAGAAAAAAACAAAAATAAATTTAATTAATTTTAACGAGGCCCGACAGCACCATCATACATACATAAAGAAAAAAGAAAAAGAACTACACAAGTTGGTGAATAAAAGAGTTTGGTGAATAGAGCAGAGAAGCATCACCAACAAATATATATAAATATGTATCATATATATACTTATTTATTTATTTCTTAAAGTCATAAGTAGGCTAAAATTATTGTAAATTTATTTCTTTTTCATTTCCTGTCTAATAATGATTATTACATTTTGTTTTTGTTTAGATTCATATACTTATTTATCATTTAAATATTGTAGTTTTGTCAATATTATATCACATAAAAAAAAAATTATTATGAAAAATAAGTTTTTTGTTAGATTCTTTTTATGTATAATATAACATATTAATTTTTTTTGTACGATCTTTAATATATATCCATATTGCAAATATTAAAAGGAGATATTATAGTCGCAAAATGTAATATTTTATTTGGTTATGATTTGAGTTTTATTTGATTATTTATTGTGTGTTGAAGTACTTATAATGGAATATGACCGGCAAATAAAGATTAGTAAAATAAGTTTATTATAATAAAATTATTAAATATTTTAAATTTTTAAATATGATTCAATTTATTTTTTATTTTTATTGTATTATATATATAAGTTTATATATATATATACACACAAATATAAGTAAAACACGACAAAATATGGTATCCTACTATTTTTCTAGCCAAACAACTATTTACATTATGAAAACTTAATCATTATGGGACTAAAAGAACATGGTAAAATGAAGAACGATTCTTTACGTGATTTAGTATAACAAAACTGACTACTCTGCCCAAAATAGAAAAAAATAATAATAAATAATGATTTTTAACAAAATATTTAATAAATTATTGACTCGTAGAGATTATAGTAATGAAATTTGAACACTAAAAATATAGAAATAATTGTTCTTCAATTTAAAAGTAAAACTTTAGTTGTATTCTCTAAGTATTCTGAAATTTGAATATATATATATGTATATATGTATATATAAGACTGTTTATTTATTTTTAGATATTTGTTTGTATCTGCAGAGATGCCAAGTTGTTTTGCCTAGGTTGGGGTAGCAAATCTTGTAAAAGGTTATTAAACTTGTGTAATCCAGGATTGTAAGTAATTTATTAGATAATATACAAATTATAGAAATATAAATTCAAACATTTTTTAGAACTACTTCTCTCCGTCTACTTCCAGTTCCAACAAAAAATCATATAAGATTATAAATACTAAAGACATAATTATAGAATATTTTGATATCTTGATGATTGAAAATTTTCAAAAATTAATAAAAATAATATATTGGAATATTCCAGATTCCTCAATCGATATAATTTACTTTTGTGGATGTGTATGAAGGAGCCGTAAATGTTTCTCACTGTGTTAGTTTTGGGGCCAATAAATCCTAAAGAGAGAATTGGATATTTTTCTTCAACCACTTATATATAAGTTAATTCATTTATGGAAATTAGGTCTGCAAACACATGACATCTAAAAACACACAACTTTGTAATGATAGCTGCCCTTATGTGGACCATTAGTGATTTTTTCTACAGAATGAAGTACTGCAGGAATGTTAGCTTGTTCATATTATAGGGATAAATTAGATTCTTTCACACTAAAGCACAACTATAAACAATCATGGTTTGACGACCATCAAAATGTTTTGTCTAGTGATCATCAATTTCAAAGAAATAGAACTGCACTTAGAAAGAATACAACAATCACAAATGTGTAACCACCTCTTCAATAAGGATATGAGGTCTTACAAGAAATAGATGAACTAGGGCTAAGAAAGGTCACTGAAGTTGACAGCGACGCGATTAATAGATCTATTTGCATGACATGTGGGTGGAGGAAACAAAGCATATTTGGCACCTACCATATTAAAAATCATTACTAATTTGACATAACTTGGACGTGATGCATATAGAAAAAAATGTGTTTGATAATGTATTCAGGACTGTGATGAATATTGAAGGGAAAATAAAAAGACCCCCCAAGTCTAGAGAAAGTTAATTAATTATTGTCGACATCCTGAGCTAAAGAAGAGTGATGTCACAGGAAAATACCCCGAAACATGCTACACACTTGATAAGTTGAAGAAAAAATACTTCGTGAATGGACCAATGAACACACTTTCCCTGATGGTTATGTATCAAATATGGGGAGATGTGTAGGCATGCAAAATTTGAAGATGTTTGGGGTGGAAAGTTATGATTTTCATGTATTTATATAAAGATTATTGTCGATTGCATTCCGTGATTTACTCCCACCATACATCTGGAAGGCTATTGTAAAGTTTGTTCTACAAGGACTTAACTTCCACGACCATTAGAATTATTGATTCTTTTGTTATTTCTTTTTATATTTATTAGAATGAGATAAACACACTCTTTTTAGCCGGTCATCTAGATAAAGTAAAAATTAAATTTATAAAACTTGATAGTCTCCACCAATCAGTGTGGATACGACCTTACTCATTACTATTTTATGAACTACCATGTACACTTGCAGGTTAGCGTGTATATTTAGACGAACAAAAAGGATGATGTTTCTTCCACCAAATAGACATTACATATTGAACCTTCAACCTTTGCCTTATTTCTAACATTATTCTTCAACTTTTGAAGGTACCTTAATATTATATTACTTCTTCGGTCGAAATGCATAAAATTCGTAGATTAATTATCTATGCCAAAATTTCTATTTCACATGAATAATTAAGTCCCAAAAGAGTAATAAGATTGATAGTTCTTCATAAATATTGCAGACAAACAATCATATAAATATTTATGTCATATATATCAGATCTACGTGGGGTCTCATCTTTCGAATCTTGACTCAACATATATAAAAAATTCATAATTATTGGCCGCATAATTAACCAAAGAATATCAAATCATATATATGAGTAAGAACACAAAAGAAGAACACGAATATGAACTTAAATTAAATCAATATAATTGCATAATTATATTAAATATGCTCTAACACGATGGTTAAACCAAACATAGTAGAATTAAACATCAAAATAAATTTAATTCCAACTATATCTGGTTTAACAAAAAGTAAAAAGGAAAGAAGAAACTCTAAAACTTCGTAGGAATTCTGACGAATGAAAGCGCCTTGAGTGGATGGATGCTTTTCTTTGTCCTTTTCTCTCTTGATAAACTGGTGTCTATTCAAATGTAGATAGGTATTTTGATATGGAGAATATGTGGTTATCTTTAACTGATGAAGGATGACCTATTTTAGGCGAAAAACCCTGCGAAAAAATATCTCGGCCATCAAATCTAGCCAAAAAATAAAGATCTGCGTGAAAATCAACATTCAACACTCGAGCAAATAGTTTCCTTCTTGGTCAAGTAGGAAATGGCTCGGTCGCGCAGAATTTTGCCTGGTCCAGTGCCTGGTCAAATGCTAACTTTAAAGTGATTTTTGAAGGCTTTTCATTTTGAATTTAGCTTCTGCTATTTCACTCAAAAATGTATCCCTATGTCTTAGTTGTTGAATTCAATTAGTTTAAACCCAATTTCATACCTATAGCTCAAGTTAGGATGAAAAGACCGAAGGTGTGTCAAGATGAATCAATATGTAGTTCTCTCTTTTATTGATTTTTGGACTATGTTAGAGCCACCATTGCTAAATATGTTCTATATTAAAGTTGTAGATCTTTGACCTTTCTTTCCAAAGCAATAAGAATCAATATATTTGAGTATCTATGTTGAAAGTTATACTCATTATTTTGTAACTGAACGCTAAAACTTCATAACTATGAATGCAATTTTTAGTTTTTAAGCTTCAAATCTATGAAAATCACTACAAAATGAGAAAACATGTAACATCCACTCCATATAACAAATCTTGGACTCAATGAGATGATTGTACATGATTTGGAGCTTAAAATGTATCTCAAATCAACCCAAAAATATATGTACAAACCCCATTTATCTCTCTTGTACCTTTTATTTTGAGAATCATGTGAGAATGAAATAAAAATATGTCCCTCAAAATAATGATGGTTGTGAAGATCTTGTAGATGAGCATGAAAGAAATCCTTTTATATTCAAGTATCCTGGTTGAGCGTTTGGAAAGTCAAAACAAGATTTTTGAATGATTAGGAGTACAAAGCAGCTTTCATATGTTTAATTGAGTTGCACTGAAGTTGAACCATATATTGAGTTCATTGTCTATTCACCAAAATTTAGTATTATAAAATTAGTACTATGAATGTTGACTTATCCTTTCTTTTGAAGTGTTTATATGGAAAAGATAAAGTAAGGTCAACCAAGCATCTAAACTGCTGATGTGGAGTTCGAACTTGAAAATAAATTTACAACATGGTTCAACCACTATGTGAGATGTTCACGTCTTTTCACTATCTTAATAAATTAATATATATTGTGCTATAAAAAATAACATATAAATATTTAAATATACAGATACACAAACATTTGAACTATTCTGATAATAAAGTCATAAGGGGTCTCGTAAAAGAATCACTATGTCGTGTCACCACTTACCCTGGGCATTATTTGGCTACTTATAAATTTCACACAGCTCGATATAGGTTATCTTAAGTAACTGCCGATAAAGTAAGTGTGTTGGCATATATATAAAAAATCTAATGAGTTTTGAATTACATGCAGGATATGGCAAAGATATGAAAATCAAGGAAATGTTGGTTGGTTGAAGACATTGAAGGAAAGAAGATCAAGAAGATATGCATAATCTTAAGCAAGATCAAACCAACAAACAAATAAAAGATTCAATCACCAACTACCTAGAGATATTCATGGAAGAAAAGTCACACGACTGGAAATATGGAAGGAAAGAATCTGATCTTCGAAGAGATATTTGGTAGAGAATCAAGGTTGATATGATGAAGATATCTTAGTGTTCAAGATATGCAAATATAAATAAGACTATGGGCAGAAGATGAAGATCATCTCTATTAACATTACATTTATTATCATATGTAGAGAACGAGACGTCTTACTTGAGAGGGACGATTTTAAATGAGAGATTATTGTAGTACAGTTCCAGTGAAGATGAACTATCAGTGAACAACTCGTTGGTTTCCACTGTGCTCGGGAAAGTACAGCCTGCTGGGCTTGAGAGAGTACAACCTTTTGGGCTCGGGAGAGTTCAGATTTTTGCCGTACGGAAGTTGACAGCCAAATATATCTAGGGGATTCGTTGGTCAAGTAAGTTGTTAGAAGAGAGTGGTAGTATGAGAGGGAGTTTAATGACGTGTAAGTCCAAACTCTATAATTATGGGAACAAACACTCTATCTAATAAAAATACTTGAGAGGAAGAAGGGATTCTTCCTCGAAATTGTTGTAACTACTATTTTGCTTCTACATAGTTCAATTATAGTTCGAATTATTACTGAACACAACACATGCGCATGAATTCTGATCTAACAATTGGCACTAGAATAGGTTCCAATTTGTTTTAAACAGGTTGATCTAGGGACAGGAACATGGGAACTCACGAAGAAACATCGATGCGACCTCCTTGTCTCGATGGACAAAACTGCCTATTCTGGAAATCCATTGAGATCCAAACAGTGTTGAGAGGCAATTCAAACTACGCGGACATGGCCAAAAATGAATGATGATAAAGACATAACTATGATCGTTGAGAAACCTAAAACACTGTGGACCGAGGATGAAAGGTGTGCAGAAGATGCAAATTACATCGCACTATATGCAATACTGGCCTTCGTTGACTCGATGAGACACTAATTGATCATACACTGTCAAACAGCTAAGGATGCATGGGATGCATTACAAAAACAGCTTGAAGGGAATGAATTGGTAAGGAAATCAAAACTACAGAGACTGGCCACACAATTTGACGGGATTCAAATGACTGAAGAAGAAAACATTAAAATATATTTTGCAAGGTTCAGTGACATAGTAAATCAATGTTACACCCTTTGGGATGCAATTCAAGAGAATGTTCAAATCATAAAAATTATGAGAACCTTGGCTCCTAGATTCATGGAGAAGATTACAGTTTTATAATCTTTCATGAGAGTCACTCCAATGTCGTTGGATGACTTGATGGGAGAACTAAGGACCTTTGAGATAAACAATGGAATGGATGTTCCGCAAAACAAAGGGATGGCACTAGATTTCGAGTCAACTACAGGGTTGATTGAGAATGATGTATCTGAGATTGCTGACAAAATGGCACTACTGATAAAGAATTACAACAAGTTTGTAAAAATGTACAACCACAGGCAGCAGTTCACCAAAAGTTTGAACTGTGGTGATAATGCCAGAAAAAGAGAATCTAGAACTCCGATCTTCAAACAAGGTAATCGAAAAGATTCTGACCAATATAGGGAATTTAGAGGATATGGACACTATCAAGCTGAATGTCCAAATTTTCTGAGAAAGAACAAAGCACTAAAAGCCACCTGGAGTGAATCCGAGTCAGAAGGAGAAGAAGAACCTGATGAAAAAGAAACAACCTATTCTAGTAATTTTGCTGCATATACATCATCGAAAGATTTTTTGTGCCTCACATCCTCTGTGCGAACTGAAGAAGAACTGGAGCTTCCTAAAGAACTAAATATCGATGATCCAACTTTGGAGAATCTAGAGAGAATGTACCTGGACGTAACAACAAGATGTACATCATCTACTAAAGTTATTCAAAGATTGGAGAATCAAGTGAAAGAGTATAAAAGTAAAGATACCATTGCAATGGAACATCAAGAACTAAGCTGGGTGAAACATGAACTACAAATCACAAGGGAGATCACTGAATGACTGAGCGATGAACTGGCTACATCCTAAAGAAATGTAAGAAATCTAGAACATCAGGTCAAACTCCAAGCAACGGGAATTGAGTCGCTCAAAATCAATCTGGAAATAGCACATAAATCTATTCACGATAACCACAAGATTAGTACATCATTAACTTATAAACTAACATAAACTGTATCTAAATTGCAGGACAAGGATAATGAGATGACAGAACTACGGTTTGAGTTAGACAAAGCGGTGCGAACTATACAAGGACTAAATAAAGGAAATGCTAAATTTGATGAGATTTTGGCATATGGAAGATCACAAAGTAACAAAATTGGAATTGGATACACTGAAGAAAGATTATCTGGAACAACAATCTTTGTACAAGTTAGCTCCTCGACGGTCCAACAAGAAGGTCCAAATACTACAAGTGATTTAGGAAAACAGGACACTAAAGGTACGAAAAAATTCATTCCTATATGTCACTACTGTGAAGTACCTGGACACATTCGACCTAAGTGCTACAGAATGAAACATGACCTACGATCAGGTAACATCTCAAATTGGAATATGTTCGGTGTTCTTGTGAAAGGTTCTACATCACCAAAAACTATGAAGGTAAAGAATAAAAATCATAGACTATCACATAAAATAATATGGGTAGTTAAGAACAGTATGTGTCTTACATCTTCGATAGTCTCTCTTCGTGCGAACAACACCGGAACTTGGTTTTTTGACAGCGGATGTTCACGTCACATGACTGGAAATGCCACTTATCTAACTGATATCATTTTAATAAATGAGGAATCTGTGACATTTGGTGATGGTAAGAGTGAACGTGTCATTGGATAAGGGACTCTTAATATACGTGGTTTACCTAAATTGTCTAATGTGCTTCTTGTTGAAAATCTTAAAGCAAATCTGTTAAGTATCAGTCAAATATGTGATAAGGGACTTCAAGTAAATTTCACTCATGAAAAATGCATGGTTACTGATAATAATGACGAATGCATACTCTTCGGTACTAGATCTACTAATAACTGCTATCTTCTTGACAGAAACCTTGTGTGTCATAATGCAAATACTGGAGCAACAAAAATATGGCATCAAATATTGGGACACATCGGATACAACCACCTCATTGCCTAGTCTAAATCCCAATGTGTTCGTGGGCTACCTAAACTCTCGAACAGGGATTAGGGAATCTGCGAACCATTCCAATTTAGCAAACAGGTGAAAAACTTACACAAAGAAACTCAAGAGATCTGCACAAAATAGATTATGACCCTATTACACATGAACCTGATGGGACCGGTTCAGACTGAAAGTACTAGAGGTAAAAGGTATATATTTGCGTGTGTTGATGACTTTTCAAGATATACCTGGGTAAGATTTCTTCAAGAAAAATCAGAAACATTTGAAGAATTTGAGAAACTGATAAAATTACTTGAAAATAAAAAACAGGATTCTGTTGTTCGAATACGAAGTGACCATGGGAGAGAATTTGAAAATAATGCTTTTATTGATTTTTGCACCTCACGTGGTATTACTCATGAGTTTTCACCTCCTAAAACACATCAATAAAATGGAGTAGTTGAGAGAAATAATCGTACTCTACAAGAAATGGCCAGTGCTATGATGCTAGGCAAGAATGTCGCAAAACAATGGTGGGCTGAAGCGGTAAATACTGCATGCTATGTTTTAAACCATGACTACTTAAGGAAAGGAGTGGGAATGACCTCGTATCAAATTTGGAAAGGCAAAACTTTGAATCTCAGTCATCTTCATGTGTTCGGCTGCAGATGTTATGTATACAATGATCAAGAACAATTAGGTAAGTTCGATGCCAAAGGCGATACATGTATGTTTCTTGGTTATTCTACAAATAGTAGAGCATTTCATGTATTTACTCTAAGAACTGAAACACTTGTTGAAAGTACTAACGTTGTCTTTGATGACTCATTGTAAAGACTAGATATTTATCTGGATGAAGCTGGTTCATCTGTTGTGCGACCTATAGGTGAACTAAATTGTGAAAACACATGAGAGACTGATTAGACTCCAAAGATCGAAGAGCCTGAAAACCATGAACCTTCCACCAGAGTTCAAAAGGAACATCCGAAAGAACTTATCATTGGAGATCTCGATGAAGGTGTAAAGACATGTGGAAAACCAAAACCCAATTACCGCAAAATGGAGGGGTTAGTACATCATGCATATTATATCTCTATGATCGAACCTAAGAACATTAAAAAGGCTCTCAAAGATGACAACTGGATATTGGCCATGTAAGAGGAGTTGGAACAATTTTCTAGAAATGATGTATGGACACTTATATTACGATCGAATAATGCAAATATCATTAGAACTAAATGAATTTTCAAAAACAAGACTGATGATCATCGAAACATTACATGGAACTAAGCTAGATTGGTAGCTCAAGGATACATACAAGTTGAATGAATTAACTTCGAATAAACTTTTTCCCCAACGAATGAATTAACATCGATGTGAAAAGTGCATTTTTAAAAGATTTTTTAAAAGATGAAGCGTATGTAGAGCAACCCAACGGCTTTGAAGATCCACATTACCCAAAACATGTGTACAAACTAAAGAAGACATTATATGGACTGAAGCAAGCCCCGAGAGCTTGTTATGAGAGACTGACAAAGTTTCTACTTGCACAAGGATACAAGCGAGGAGAGGTAGACCAGACCTTGTTCACCTAGTGGTCGAACAATGACATTATCATTGTACAGATTTATGTGGATGACATTGTGTTCTACTCTACATCCAAAAACAAAGTGAACGACTTTGTCAAGGTAATGTCACAAGAATTTGAAATGAGTATGGTTTGTGAGCTATCCTACTTTCTTGGACTACAAGTTAAACAGAGTAAAAATGGAATCATTATACATCAAAGGAAATATGCCAGAAACTGGTCTTGAAGGCTGCAAGATTGCTCAAACACCTATGGGAACATATAGTCTAAAGATGAAAGTGGAACTAATGTTGACCCAACACTATATAGAAGCATGATATGGAGTCTCTTGTACCTTACTGCAAGTAGACCTGACATAAATTTTAATGTGGGATTGTGTGCTAGATGTCAATCCAATGCAAAGGAATCATATCTCAAGGTAGTAAAAAATATTATACGCTATGTGGTAGGTAACTACAGACTATGGACTAAAATATTCTTTCGATACTAAGCTTATTCTTGTAGGATACTGTGATAGTGATTGGGCCGGTGATATAGATGATCGAAAAAGCACTTCGGGAGGATGTTTCTTTATTGGAAACAATCTAGTGTCATGGCTTAGCAAGAAACAGAATATCATATCCTTATCCACAGCAGAAGCTGAATACATTGTGGCAGGGAGTTCATGTTTACAGTTGGTATAGATGATGCACATGTTGTGCGACTACGGTATGAACTTGGACTCATGGAATCTTTTTTACGGTAATATAAGTTCTATAAATATGTCGAAAAATCATGTGGAACACTCCTGAACCAAACACATTGACATCAGGTATCACTACATTAGAAAATTGGTTGGGGAAGGTGTTATTGTACTAGAACATGTTCCTACTCTAAGCCAACTTGCTGATATATTTACCAAGGCCCTAGATTCCCAATGGTTTATCTCTCTTAGGAAATCATTTGGCATTTTTTGTGCTCAATAATACAAAAAAAAAAAAAAAGGGAAGAACCTTGAATTCTTTCAAGTAGATAAATGAGAAAAAAAGGGGGTTGGAGGAAATATGACATAAATTCTCTCTCTACATAGGTTTAAAATTCAGTTTGTCTTGAACTTTGAATCCAATGTATCTTAATTTATTGTTTTCTTGGAAAGAGCTACGACCTTGAAATGATGTAGTGACAAACTATCAGCCGTATGATTGAGCATCATGCACATAAAATGATAGGTCTGTGAAAGCTACCAAAGTGTTATCCTCTGGTTTGCACAAATAGGGTTATTAGGGACAGTTGAGCTCATCACACAGGGTTTTTCCAGTGTGGTTCTTACTTGTGTGGTTTGTGAGCTACTACACAAGGTTTCTGTAGAATGAGAAAACTGTGTTCTTAAAAAGAAAAAGTGAACTAAAGAGACACCTATAGATTGAGAACCTGGATTTGTCTTGGTGTATCCTCAAACTGGATTGCCTGCTGAAAGAAGAATAAATGTCTGAACTGAATCCTTCTTTTTATTCATTATATCCTTTTTGTGTAGTAATTCTTCATTATTTTTTAGTATCTCTCTCTCTCTCTCTCTCACACTCTCTCTCTACAAACTGATGAGTAAACCATGGAAAGTTGGGTTATATAAGTAAGTGGTCCTGGTGGCTAGGAATATGAGACTAGTGGCAATTAACCTCTCTCGCATGATCTCTTATGATGTGAATGCGTGGTAAAATCTGCATGGAAAGGAAAGTGTTTGAGCAGTGTATTTGAACCATATCTAGCAGCACTTATTTTGTCACATATTACAAAGAGAATTGATTTTTTTTCTACCCTAACCATTAATTCATATCTGTTGTTCAGTTCTTGTTCGTCATGATTAAAGATATCTCTCACATTCAACTTGTGTTAAAGACCTAGTCTTTCTGTGATTTTTCTCTTCTATTCTCTTTCACAGGAACATATGAAATGAACAGAGTGATTGGTCCTAGTTCAATCTCCAGGCGAACATGATATTGAAATTTTGAATCCAGTCCTTCTGATATTCTTGAGCAGTCCGTATCAGCACTGAAAATGGCTTTATGGTCTTTTTATGTTCACCAATCCTTTATCAAATGGCTTTAAAAAGGGGGAGATGAAGATAGTGAATATTACAACAGTGAAAAAGCTTAAATTAAGGGGGAGCTGGTTGTTAGGGGGAGATAATACATATCTTGAAACTCTATATGTGAATTTCTTGTGGTTACTGACTAACTGTGCTATATGCATGATCTCACTGGTTCAACATTATGTAATATTCATTAGTTTATTTCTATCTGATAAAACTACAAACTGGGAGTCCTGCGTTCACTGTCTATTCAAACTGTGATTAAATTATGGTGTTTAAAAATGTTTGCAGGATAGGAGATTTTCGATCCAAATGCAAAAGGAGGAGGTTGATAAAGTAAGTATGTTGGCATATATATCAAAAATCTAATGAGGTTTGAATTACATGCAGGATATGGTAAAGATATGAAAATCAAGGAAAGGTTGGTTAGTTGAAGACATTGAATGAAAGAAGATCAAGAAGATATGCATAATCTTAAGCAAGATCAAACCAGCAAACAAATAAAAGATTCAATCACCAACTACCTAGAGATATTCAAGGAAGAAAAATCACACGGCTGGAAATATGGAAGGAAAGAATCTGATCTTCGAAGAAGATATTTGGTAGAGAATCAAGGTTGATATGATGAAGATATCTTAGTATTCAAGATATGCAAATATAAATACGACTACAGGCAGAAGATAAAGATCATCTCTGTTACATTACATTTATTATCATATGTAGAGAAAGAGACGTCCTACTTGAGATGGACGATTTTATTTAAGAGCTTATTGTAGTATAGTTCCAGTGAAGACGAACTGTCAGTGAACAACTCGTTGGTTTCCACTGTGCTTGGGAGAGTACAGCCTGTTGGGCTCGGGAGAGTTCAAATTTCTACCGTATGTGAGTTGATAGCCAAATCCATCTAGGGGACTCGATGGTTAAGTAAGTTGTTTGAAGATAGTGGTATAGGATTGGCTAGTATTAGAGGGAGTCTAATGACGTGTAAGTCGAAACTATATAATTGTGGGAACAAACACTCTATCTAATAAAAATACTTGAGAGGAAGAAGGGATTCTTCTTCGAAATTGTTGTAACTACTATTTCACTTCCGCATAGTTCAATTATAGTTTGAATTTGTACTGAACACAACACACACGTACGAATTCTGATCTAACAACTACATATAGCAAGGCGTGCATAAAAAGGAACAAATTAAACTACATATGAGAGAGATTAATATGGGATACTATATGAGATTGTACAATTAGATTATCTTGGTTTTCTGAGCAATAGGGTTGTATTTTTCAAATGTGATTGGTTTGATCCTTCTAATATGGGTACAAGAATTTATCTTGGCTACATGCTCATCAATGTTAACTAAAAATGCAATTTTAACTAATATCAACCATTTGTGATAGCCATCCAAGCTACTTAAATGTACTATTGCAAATATCCAACTAATCAAAGGAGTAAGAATGACGTGTGGGTTTTTAAGAAAATTAAATATAGATCTATTGTGAAGGTTCTAGAATCATTTGCAACAAATGAACAATGAATATCTCCACCTTTCCAAGAGGATGAAATTGATATTCACACTTTTGTACATATGGATGAAGACCTTGTAAACTTAGCTGATTTAGATGGTAGAGAGATATAAATTCGTAATAAAAGGGAGGACAACAAAGAAAAGATGTATTCAGAAGAAGATACCGAAAAAGATACAATTAGAAGAAGAAACAAAATCCTCAAATAATGAAATGTTAGAGGAAGATAGTGATGATGATTATTGATCAATTGATAACATTTCTTATTGTGTACGATTATATCTATTTGTGCTGGACATTTCCACAATGCTTCTAATTGTAGTTTTTCATATCTATTTTGTTATGATAATTTTTCTTTACATTTATTCTTATTGCTAAAATTGTATCTATGCCTTTATTACACATGCAAATCAATTAATTATTTACATTCATTTTGCAGATGTCATTGAGAAATAGAGACATTCGAGTAGACGAGTTATAGATGGGCATTTGAGTATTCCAAATGCACCATCTCAATTCTCAGAGCCACCACCTACATCACATATTTCATCTACATCTTAGCCACCAACACCCTATGTATCTGTAACATCTACTACATCACCAGTTGTAGCAAGTTCAACCATTGATGATCAAAATATGCTTGAGATATATGTGGAGGGGAATAGGTAAATGTTAAAACTTATAATCTTGAGCTTGGTTACATGTAATGTTCAAACTTATAATCTTATTTTCACGTTTTAGTTTGTAGTCTTTGATCAAGTATGATGGAAAACAAATTGGAAGAACATGACCTGGTGGACCAAGAAAATATACCACGAGGAGTTGAACGTATGTTCTAAACTATTTATATATATCTATATACATATATTTGAGTTGCTAATATTTAAATTTGTTAAATAATTTGTAAAAGGAAATTATACTTCATTATTGGTTTTCAATATTTGTTTTCATGATTTAATATTTTGAAGAAACGATGCAAATGTAATTCCATTTATAATGATACAACTGAAAAGTTGTACCATGGAAAAGTAGTTGAGCGTTTCAAGTACATGCTCAATGAGTGGAAGAAAAATTGATTGAAGAAGAAAAAGAAGCCTAATTGTGTGAGCGATGATACATAAAGAATTTTCTAGAATATTGAGATATACTTGAGGTCATCGCAAAATATGATAGGATCCACAAAAATCGTTTAAGTGAGACATGTGGAAAAGGTACAAGCATTCTCATCACAAAGAAGGATCAAAATTTGCTCGAAAGCACGCTAAGAATATTGTAAGTATAATATCCAAAAAAAACAAAAATTTGTAGCAGTTCTTAGATATATAAATGTTCTTTTTTTTGTTTAGGCAATAGAGAAGGGTGAAGCTACCACTACATATGATGTGTTCTTGAAGTTGCATCCTCCAGAAGGAGATGATTCATACACATATGAAAAGTAAAAAAAAAAAAAAAAAAAAAATTGATAGAAGCACATTTTTATATATTTAAAATTATTATAGTTTTTTTATGAATTGTTATAATAATTAAATTTATTTATCCATAATAGGAGGAGGTACAAGAAAAGAGAGTCGCTCTTAGTCAATCCACCGAGGATTCTACAAAGTCTCAATGTGTTGATATGTGTAAGTTATTTGTTGATACATCACGAGTTCAAAAGGGGCATGTTTTCGCCATTGACAACATTGGCAAAACATATAATAGTAGAAATTTTTTTTACAATTTTATTACTACCACTTCCATTAATGATGATGAAATTACCAAACACATTGATGAAAGAGTGGTAAAGGAAGATAGAGAAATATGGGAACAAATTCAGCTAAGATACGGGCTGAGATGCAACAATATTTTATGGAAATGATGATATGAGGTAGGACATCCTCTTCTGGTATTGGATCTGTTGTAGCTGCTAATGAAAATGATCGGATAGACGCCGATCTGGATGATAATTAGAGTGATTTGATTACTTATGAATTTTATGGATGTTTTATGTTTGTTTCAACTTGTGTTTGATATGGGTCATTTTGGAATTTTTATGTGGTGAATTTTATTTTTGATATTTTATTTTGATGTCTTCTTATATTTTAATATTGGTTACATATTTTATAAATATTGTATGTTTATTTTGTTTTGTGATATGATTTTGGACATTTGAAAACAGGGTATAAAATTTAGAAAAAGGACTAGAAAATAAAATATTTAAATAAAAAATACTATTCAATTTACTGATAGAAATGTGTCACAATTTTTTTTTTTATTTAAACATTATCAAAGGAAGATTTTGTCGATAACTACTAATGGAAAATTCCAAAATAAATTAAGACTCTTCCATCAACAAACATTTACATTTCAACTATTGTTGTCGGCCTTTAGCATCGAGTTTTTTAGCTTTATGTTGGATAATTTCTGTCACTAATTTACTGATGAATATTAGTGACAAAAAATTTGTTATTAAATCGCCAACGACATCATTTTCTGTTAGTAAGTTTTTACTAACCATCAATGTACTAACGAACAGTAATCCATCGGCATTGATATTTTGCGATGAAATTTTTATTTAATTTATGTCGGTAATTCACATTTTTCTTGCAGTGATATAAGATTAAAGTAACAATATATATGAATCTTCTAGATTCCTCAATTTTATATACCATTTTACTATTAAAAGTAAAAAAAAAAAAAAAAAAAAGATATTTAACTATCAAAGCCTATTGATATGCCTAAATTAAGTTTTGATGGATTTGAAATACTTACTATTCTTATTGTAAGAACTTGGTTTTTGAGTTCTTTAAAATTGACATTGGACAAAACAGACACAATACAAAATTATGCAAGATTTAACGAGATCTTGTGTCCATGTGCATATTTTGTGAAGCAATATACTTTAAGGATTTTCAAAGATTCAATTTTTGTAAATTAGGAAGACACAAGATGATCTTGGATGGAAATCAACGTGTAGATATTGTGTGAATCGAAGACAAATCGGAGGAAGATTTCCTGTGCCATTAGGAAAGTAAATCTATCAAGAAATCTGTCAAAGAAGAACTCCTAATGACACTTAAAATGAAATCAGCTAAGATGAGCACAAGAGATATTGAAGGTATTCTTCCTTGTCAAGAAGTAACCAACAAGGAAACAATTTTGAAGATATGAACTCATTAATTAAAGGAGATTATTTCCATAAAATTAGATTGTAAGGCTGTCCATTACTTGTATATAAAGGGCACAACCCATACCTATTTGAGTTCTTGAGTTTAGTTTAATTTTAGTGATATGAGAGAGAAAGATCCTTTGTTAATTTTATTTTACTTCAGTGATTTTAGTTCTACGCCTGGGTGGGACTTAAAATGTTTGATAGTCCTGAAGAAACGCCGTAGGGATATGTGTGGTGAAATCCATTCAGGTTGTGTTTACTTTCAAAGAAAAAGATTAGGAGTGATAGGATTAGGGTGTATTAAAATGGAGGATTTGATAAATTATAAGAAAATTGTTAACTTTGGAGGAGGTGGTATGTTATCCCTATCCTTCATTTACTATATTTATATTCATTTGGTAGGATAACACAAAATACTTTAATAACCTTACAAGAAACTAAACTCACAAATATCATCTTTCTTCATTGGCTTTCTTTAATTACTTTTGAAGGTTGTTCGAATTAAATCTAAAGAGCGTATTTTGGGTTGTTCGATTAAATAGTTAATTAGATAGCTTATTCTTATTAATTACACTTAAGGGATAAAGCGAATCAACATAGCTTGTTGTTGGTTTAGGGGTAGGAATTCCACGATTAAATTAATAATGTGTCGCATAATCATATGATTTGGAATAGGATAAAAACTGAACCATGAACCGAAATTGATTCTTAATACTGTCTGCCTTATGTTTATTTTCTTGATTTTTATTCATTAGAGTAGATTTTATTTTATTAGTTAGTAGACAAAATTCATCAACAACCCTCCCTCTTATTTGCATTCGTAAATTAGCACAAAAAGATATACAAATAATTCAACCGTTCTATGTGGGATCAACCCTTACTTCCCTCTACTACAAAATAGTAGAGAAAAGCAAGGTAAAATAATATAATTAATTTTGACGTGCCCCGATAGCACGGCAATATTTTGGCACCGTTGTCGGGGAATGGTGTGAATTTATTTTTGATATTTATTTCTGTTAATTTTTGTGTTTTTTTTTATTTCTTTCTAAAAATTTAAGTTGCCAGCAGATTTCACACTGGGTCACCTGTACGAGTTTATTTTTCAACGAATTTGGTTTTCATTTTTTTCGTGGAGTTCACGCTTCTTCGTTCTTGTTGTTTACTTGAAGTGGTGAATGATCACATGGTCTAATCGGAACAAATAATTGATGTTTGATCCTGAGATTACAAGAAGAGACCACGTTTGCCGACAATAAGCAAAAGAAGCTAGAGAATCATCTTGTTGGTCACATTCCCCTAGAAGGCTTGATTTTAGTGTGTTGGAGGAATTTGTGGGCCCATCATTGAATTTTCCCACAGCTGATTTTATTAATTTTGAATCTAAAATTAGTGAAGAAATAATGGAAGAAGCCCAACGCACGTTGAAAGAAGTTGCAAACCCCGAGCTAACTCAACAACCCTTATGCATTACACTCCCTAACATTGAGGCTAATAATACCTTTGAGCTTAAATATGGACTAATTCATTTGTTACCTTCTTTTCATGGTCTTACAGGTGAGGATCCCCATAAGCACTTGAAGGAATTCCATGTTGTGTGTTCCAGCATGAAACTAGTAGGGGTAACCGTGGAACAAACCAAATTACACGCATTTTCTTTCTCTTTAAAGGATACTGCAAAAGACTGGCTTTACTATCTTCCATTAGGTTATATCACCACATGGGCTAGCATGGAACGTACATTTCTCCAAAGATATTTTCCAGTATCTAGGGTTGCCAATCTAAGAAAGGAGATATATGGTGTACGAAAACTACATAGAGAGACACTCTAAGAATATTGGGAACGGTTCAAGAAGTTGGTTGCAAGCTGCCAACAACACCAAATTAGTGAGCAACTCCTAATCCAATACTTTTATGAGGGCTTGGCAATGATGGACAGGAACATGATTGATGCAGCCTGTGGTGGAACACTTGTGGACAAGACCCCAACAGCAGCAAAAGAGTTAATTTTAAACATGGCAGTAAACTCGCAACAGTTTGGCAATCGTGACACATCATATAGAATGGTGAAAGAAGTAAATAATTCGTCACTTCAAAATCAATTAAATGAAGTTACCTCTTTTGTTAGACAGATTGCTATAGGAAAACCATGTAAAATCTGTGAGACTGCCGATCATACGCCCGATGACTGTAGGATCCTTAATGAGGAAATAAATGCACATGCCAATGTTGTTGGTACTGGGAATTTCCAAGGGAAAAGATATGACCCCACTTCGAATACTTACAACCCGGGTGGAGAGATCATCCTAATTTTTGGTGGGGAAATTCATACAATGGACCACAAACTGAACAACCTCGTCCACCACCACAACAGAGAGGCCAATACTTTCAAAAACAACAATTGGAACAGAGCTCTAGTGCAACCTTGGAGGAAATGTGATAGGATATATTTTATCTATATTTCTTTATCTTATTTCCCTTGGTTTTGGTTTATAATCATGCTTAGTTTTTGAGTTTTGATTAAAGATTGTGTTTTGTAGGGAAATTGGATGGATTGATGCATTTTAGATATAAAATGGTGGATTTGAAGATGTGAAAGGACCAGCTAAAGTTTTTACGTAAGGCGTGGGCACGCCTTACCGTTGGATTTGAAGATTTGCTGGTACCAGCCAAAGTTTTTGCATAAGGCGTGGGCACGCCTTAGCTCGAAACGCCCACTAACGGAAATGAACATAACTGCCCACTCTTAATTCTCCACTAAGTGATGGCAGTTATGTCTGATTTATGAGGATAATTATTGTTAGAATTAGTGGGTGGTAGAAGAGACTATATATATAAGGGAGTAATGGAGAGAAGAGGGAGCTAGAATTTGATACTCTTTTAATTTTTTTTTTTTGCTGCAATTCTCCATGGAAGGCTAAGCTTCATCTTTTCATCCAAGGGAATTGCAGAAGACTATGTTCATCCGAATTGTGAGATCTAATTAGTTTTTATTTGTTCTTTCATTTTTGTTATTCATACATCTTCCATGTACGATAAATCTTATTGTTTTGATGATTGAATGAGTGGCCAATCTTTTGACTATTGAAACAATATGTTGCCAATTAGAATGGTTAAACAATTCTCCATGGAAGGCTAAGCTTCATCTTTTCATCCAAGGGAATTACAGAAGACTATGTTCATCCGAATTGTGAGATCTAATTAGTTGTTATTTGTTCTTTCATTTTTGTTATTCATATATCTTCCGTGTGCGATAAATCTTATTGTTTTGATGATTGAATGATTGGCCAATCTTTTGACTGTTGAAACAATATGTTGCCAATTAGATTGTTAAACTCGTAATTGTTTAACCATTCTAATATAAGTGGTACAATAACATGATTATTTGAACCAATCTGTTATGGAGATATATGATCTAGCTTAAATAAACCTACATGTGTGTTTGTTGGCTAGAATTGGTGGTCTCTCTCTACCTAATGCTATTGGTAAATTAAATTCTATGATCGTATCTAGAATTGTTTATTGATAAGGGAAATAATTAGAGGTCGTACCCTGATTATCGAACAACTAAGGAGAGATAGGTTGTTTTGGTTGTACCAGCAACTACAACCAATTTAATGATTGAATGAAAGAACCATATTGGCATCCATGATCGATTCTACGAACATATTCTGAAGTTAACCCTTGGTTGAATTTGTTTAAACTGAATTTTACTCACATTACATATTGTTCTTACTCAATCGAATATTGCTATTCACCAAACCTCAAGCCTCCCTGATTTTATTTACAACAAAAGAATAAAAAACTACCAATCTCTGTGGATACAATCCTTGTTCATCACTATCACAAATCCTTAAGAACAAGTGTTTTATTATTTATTGGTCTAGACAGCCAACAAATTTTTGGCGCCGTTGCCGGGGATTGGTGTCAAGTTGATTTATTCTTTTGTTTATTTTTATTTTGTTATTTGTTCATTTTTATGGCCCGTTCTTCTCGTGCAGGCGAACTTCAATTTGATCCTGAAATTGAAAAGACTGCTAGAAGATTGAGTAGAGAAACGAAATTGAGAAAGCAAACATTATCATCATCTTCTCCCGGACTGAATTTGGTAGTATCGTTGGCTGACTCTTCAAGTGATTCTAAAACAGAAATAGAGCCAACCATGGCTAATGCAGAAAGAACATTGAGGGAATTGGCTGCACCACAAAATGTAAATCAACAACCACTTTGCATTCAATTCCCAGCTGTGGAGGGTGATTTTGAGTTGAAGTCTGGATTAATCCATCTTCTTCCAAGATTCCATGGATTAGAAAATGAAGAGCCCCACAAACATTTAAAAGAGTTCCATGTAGTTTGCTCTTGCATGAAACCACAGAGTGTCACGGAGGAACAAATTAAGCTACGTGCTTTCCCATTTTCCCTAGCCGATAAAGTAAAGGATTGGCTATTTTATTTGCTATCTAGTTCTGTGACTACATGGACGGGAATGGTTTTGTTGTTCCTTGACAAATTTTTCCCCGCTTCAAAAGCTGCAAGTATTAGAAGGAAAATTTGTTGAATTAAGCAAAAAGATTCAGAAGGGCTTCACGAGTATTGGGAAAGATTTAAACAAGTTAGTGCAAGTTGTCCTCAACATGGAATATCAGAGCAGCTTCTCATACAATATTTTTATGAAGGATTGCTTCCCATAGAGAGAAGGATGATGGATGCCGCCAATGGAGGTGCTATAGTGAACAAAACGCCTACCGAGGCTAGAGACTTAATTACCACAATGGCTGCTAATTCTCAGCAGTTTGGAGTTAGGCATGATATGTCTTACAGAAAAGTGAATGAGGTAAGTTCTTCTTCCATTGAAAGTTAAATTGCTAATCTAACTACACTTTTTCAGAAAATGGTTGCAGGAAATGTTCAGTAAGTTAAGGCCTGTGGGATTTGTGCTTCCATATAACATCCAACTGACATATGCCCGATGCTTCAAGATGAGCCCCATGAGCAAGCTAATATAGTTGGGGGATTTTCACGACCGACATAAAGGAAGTATGATCCGTACTCCAACACATACAATCCCGGTTGAAGAGATCATCCAAACTTCAATTATGGTCCAAGGCCCCAATTCCAAAACTTTCAGCCTAAGCAACTTCTTCCTCATCAACAACAATCTTCCTCGAATTCAGGTATGTCTCTTGAAGAATTATTAAAAATATTGCTCTTAACACACAACGATTTCAATAGGAAATGAGGTCAAGTATGAAGTATGAAGAATCTAGAAGACCAAATGGCCCAACTGGCTTCATCTGTGAGCCGAATGGAGTCTCAAGGTAAATTACCATCTCAAACGATTGTAAATCCAAAGCAAAATACAAACACAATCACTTTGAGAAGTGGAAAAATACTAGAGGATGTTCCCGAGTCATCTTGTGGAAGGAACTTGGTGGAAGAAGTGGAAAAGGAAGTTGAAGTTCCTCAAACTCAAAGCGATCTACCCAAAGAACTTCATTTCGAGCCACTACCAAAGGTTGTCACACCGAGACCTCCTTTTCCTACGAGATTCTCTAAATCTAAGAAGGAGGAAGAGGAAAAAGAAATCTTGGATACCTTTCGTAAGATCGAGGTAAACATCCCTTTACTCGATACAATAAAACAGGTCCCACGGTATACCAAATTTCTGAAGGAATTATGCACAAATAAGAGAAGGCTGAAAGGTAATGAATTTGTAAGTATGGGTGAAAATGTTTCAGCTGTTCTCCAGAAAAATTTACCTCCTAAATGCAAGGATCCGGGTATGTTTTCCATTCCTTGTAAAGTTGGTAATATGAGAGTTGAAAGAGCAATGTTAGATCTTGGAGCTTCAATTAATGTCATGTCGTTATCTATTTATTCATCTTTGAATATTGGTCCTTTAAAAGAAACTGGTGTGATTATTCAATTGGCTGATAGGTATAATGTTTATCCTGAAGGCGTATTGGAGGATGTGTTAGTTCAAGTGAATGAATTAATATTTCCTGCTGATTTTTATGTGCTAAATATGGAAGAGGATGAATCATCTCGTTCTTTGATTTTTTTTAGGGAGACCTTTTTTGAAAACATCTAGAACAAAATTTGATGTGTTTAATGGTTTACTTACTATGGAATTTGATGGTGAAATTATTAAGTTTAATATTTATGAGGCCATGAGATATCCAAGTGATGTGTCTTCTGTTTTTGTTGTAGATATCATTGATTCTCTAGCACATAATATCTTTGATATGAGTGATGATGATAAGTTGAAAGTTGTACTTTGTAGGAACTTAACTCTTGAAAGTTCACATGAGTACATGAGGAAGTTTGATGTTGACTCTAAATTGTATGATGCAGTTTGTGAGCTAGAATCATTAACACCTCGGAGATTTAATGTTTCTTATGTTGAATTACATATTTCTTATACTAAACTTCTTTCTTCTCTTGTTCAGACACCTAAGTTGGAGTTAAAATTTCTTCCCGAACATTTAAAGTATATTTTCTTGGGAGAAGGAGAAACTCTACCGGCAATCATTTCTAGCAAGCTCTCCACCTTGGAAGAGGAGAAGTTAATTCGAGTGCTCAAAGAGTTCAAAGAAGCCATTGGGTGGACGATTGCGGACATAAAGGCATTGAGTCATCATTTATACATGCACTGTATATTGCTGGAAGAAGGATACAAACCTTCTAGAGAAGCACAACGTAGATTGAATCCACCTATGATAGAAGTAGTGAAGAAAGAAATCTTGAAACTCCTTGATGCAGGTTTCCACCAAATTCCAATTGCATTGGGAGATCAGGAGAAAACGACGTTCACATGTCCTTTTGGCTCATTTGCATACCGACCTATGCCTTTCGGACTTTGTAATGCTCCGGCCACATTTCAGAGATGTATGGTTAGTATTTTCTCGGATTATGTAGAGAACATTAAGAGGTATTTATGGATGACTTTACAGTCTATGATGATTCTTTTGACTCATGTCTTGCTAACCTTTCAAAAGTCCTTCAACGATGCAAATAAGAAAAACCTTATTTTGAACTATGAAAAATGTCATTTCATGGTTGATCAAGGTATTATTTTAGGACATGTTGTTTCAGCAAGGGGAATTGAAGTTGATAAAGCTAAGATAGATGTTATAAAATATTTGCCGTACCCCGCAAGTATGCGGGATGTTCGTTCCCTTTTGGTCACGCAGGTTTTTATCGTCGCTTTATCAAGGATTTTTCCAAGATTACCCATCCCCTAACTACGCTGTTACAGAAGGATGTGAATTTTGAATTCAATGATGCATGCAAGGATGTATTTGATTGTTTGAAGGAAAAGTTAACATCCACACCAATTATTTAACCACCAAATTGGAAATTCCCTTTTGAAATCATGTGTGATGCGAGTAATTATGCGGTTGGAGCTGTCCTGGGACAAAGAATTGATCGATCTCCATATGTCATTTATCACGCATCAAGAACACTTGATAGTACACAGAGCAATTACTCTACAACGGAAAAAGAACTTCTAGCCATTGTATTTGCTTTAGAGAAATTCCGTTCATATTTACTTGGAGCTAAAGTAATTATTTTTTCTGATCATGCAGCTTTCAAGTACTTGCTCAAGAAAGAGAAATCTAAGCCGAGACTTATTCGTTGGATACTTTTGTTCCAAGAGTTTGATTTGAAAATACGTGATAAGAAGGGCACAGCAAATTTGGTTGCAGATCATCTTAGCAGATTGATCACAAGTGAAAGTGCATTGCCACTGAAAGATGAATTTCTAGATGAGTATCTCTTTTCTATTCAAAATAGTAGTCCTTGGTATGCTGACATTGCTAATTATTTAGTAACTAGAACTTTACCAAGTAATTTGTCTAGAGCCCAAAGAAATAAAATCAAAAGTGATGCCAAATATTATGCTTGGGATGATCCTTATCTGTGGAAATATTGCTCGGATCAAATTATTCAAAGATGTAAGCCCGAACATGAAACTTATTCCATCTTAGAATTTTTTCATTCTTATGCATGTGGAGGACATTTTGGTCCAAAAAGAAAAGCTCGTAAGGTGTTAGAAAGTGGATTGTTTTGGCTTACTTTGTTTCGTGATTCATATTTGTTTTGTAAGACTTGTGAGCAATGCCAAAAAACTGGAAGCTTAGGACATAGAGATCAAATGCCACTTAACCCCATTCTTATTTGTGAAATATTTGATGTATGGGGGATCGACTTTATGGGTCCTTTCCTTCATCTTTCGGTAATGTTTACATTCTTCTTGTTGTGGATTATGTGTCGAAATGGGTAGAAGCTATGGCTACTCGTACTAACAATGCTAAGGTTGTTGTAGATTTTGTCAAATCTTATATTTTTGCTAGGTACGGGACTCCAAGGGCAATAGTGAGTGATCGTGGCACTCATTTCTACAACAAAGTATTTGAAGCCTTATTGAAAAAGTATAATGTTACCCATCGAGTTTCAACTGCATATCATCCGCAAATGAGTGGGCAGGCTGAAATATCCAATAGAGAAGTCAAGTCTATACTTGAGAAGACTGTTAATCCAAACCAAAAAGATTGGAGTATACGACTTGATGATGCGCTTTGGGCTTACCGAATAGCATATAAGACTCCTATTGGTATGTCCCCTTACCGTTTGGTATATGGTAAACCTTGTCACTTGCCGGTAGAGCTGGAACATCGAGTATATTGGGCTATCAAACAATGCAATATGAAAATGGATGAAGCGGGTAAGAGAGAAAATTACAGTTGCAAGAGCTAGAGGAAATTCGTGAGGAAGCTTACGAGAGCTCAAGGATTTACAAAGAAAAAACGAAAGCATTCCAAGATCGTATGATTTCCAGAAAAGAATTTTTTGTTGCTCAAAAAGTCTTACTTTTTCATTTTAAATTGAAATTATTTCCTGGTAAATTGCGTTCCAAATGGATTGGGCCTTTTATTGTAACTAACGTATTTCCTTCTGGCGCAGTTGAGATACAGAATCCAGATACTAACCGAATTTTCAAGATCAATGGTCATCGTTTAAAAATCTTTCATGAAAATTATTTAGTTCAAAATGTTGACGATATTGACTTGGAAATTCAGATTTATCACGGTTGATGAATAGTGATGTCTAGCCAAAGACTGTAAAGAAAGGCGCTTTTGGGAGATAACCCAAATTTTATTGTAACTAACGTATTTCCTTCTGGCGCAGTTGAGATACAGAATCCAGATACTAACCGAATTTTCAAGGTCAATGGTCATTGTTTAAAAATCTTTCATGAAAATTATTTAGTTCAAAATGTTGACGATATTGACTTGGAAATTCTGATTTATAACGGTTGATGAATAGTGATGTCTAGCCAAAGACTCTAAAGAAAGGTGCTTTTGGGAGGCAGCCATGTTTTCTAGTGTAGCCTAAAAATAAAAAATAAAAAAAATAAAAACTAAAAATGGGAGTTTTAGTTCGTTCATTGATGCAGCAAATTTTTTTATGTAAAGCGTAGGCACGCTCTGAATTGAGATACTCAATTTTCGAGCATACCAGAAATTACATAAGGCGTGCCCACGCCTTATTGAAATAGTTTTGCTGATCCACAATCCTTGGATTCTTCCTTAGTTGATGATTTTCGATAAGGCGTGGGCACGCCTTATTTGCCATCAACCGCTGGAGACATCCTTGGTTCCCATTTTTTCTTTTTCTTTTTCTTTTTTTATTTTATTTTATTTATTTCTTTATTTTATTTTGAAAACCCTAGTATTCTTATTTTTTTTTACAAGGAAAGAGAGCCGTTCGCAGCAGCCCACCTTCGCACCGTCCATCCTTCGCTGCAGCCGCATTCGCCCAGCCACGCCATCGTTAGCATTTAGCCCAGCCGCAGCCACCATTCCGTTCTTCCCATTCGAGCCCAATCGCACTGCAGCCCGCCTTCGCCCCGCCCCTCTTTCACCGCAGCCCAGCCGCGACACCATAGCCATCGCCCATAACCACAATTCCATCAAAAATTGACTGCGATGAGTCAAGCATCCCGAGCTCAGAAGGGCTAAGCAGTAGATAGCGGTCCCCAAGTCTAATCCTGAACTCTGATTCGTTCGATGCTGATTCAGATACAACCCCCATTCAGAAAAGAGCACGAGTAGGGAAGAAGTTGCACATTCTTCCACGTTCGGAGTCAGATTTGAACGGCAGGCTGACATTCACAAAGAAAAAAGATAAAGAACGATACCAAGGCATCTGCAAACGAAATATCATCCCTTGTAAGTGTCTCGATTTCCCTACTATGGAGCTCTTGCATATAAAAGATGATGTAATGCAGTTAATTGAAAATATAGGATGTCAATCTTATTTTTCGATTAATTATCCTGCTTATATAGAGCTTGTTCGAGAATTTTACACTACTTTCGAATTTAAAAAATCTGCTGATTTAAGTTTGAATGATCCAAAGGTGATTATGTTTAGGTTAATGGGGAAAGAGTTCAAGTTTTCACTTACTCAATTCAATATTGCATTTGGTTTTGTAACAGAAGAGTATGCGAAAACTGATGAGTATCTTGAGAATGCCTGTGATTATGCTACACAATTTGGTCAAATTAGTGCTTATGAGTCCATGTCTAATAATCATGTTTCTTATGATCCAAAGAAATCTACCGATACATATCTTCACAAGCCTTCACTTAGGTACATCCATAGATTTCTTGCATTTTCCTTTTCGGGACGTAAGGATAATTCTGCATTGTTGAATAAGGCCGAGCTTTATTTTCTATTTTGCATGGAGAAAAAATTTAAAGTGAACCTTGGGTTTTGGCTTGCTTCACAATTTGTTCATGTCTTATCTAACAAAAGGAATTTAATTTTGGGCTCTTTGATAACTCAATTGGCTGTGAACTTGCAATTGATTGATCCTGATAACAATAATCTCCATGTTGCATGTGAAATGTTTCCTTTAGACTTAACTTGTTTGGAGAATATGTTGTTAGTGGAAAAAGTAGGTGTTTTGTATCGGTTTCGTGCACCAGGACTTACTGAAATACTGAAGCAACGAAGGGTCTCTCATCTGAGATCACGTACTTCACGTGAACTCCCTGAGGATGAAGAGACTACCACACCTAACCCTTCTTTTCAGAATTATTCCCACACATAGTTTGAGCTTTTGCAGGCACAATTGGCTAGAATGGAGTTGACTCAAATGGCTTACTTCAAGCACCATGGCTTTGATCCGTCGTTTCCCCCTCCACAATAGAGGACATGACGTTTGCATGACCAAGACTATCCAGGGAAGTCCTTCAATTTGCCTTTATACTTACTTTACATTGAGGACAATGTTAGTCTAGGTGTGAGGGAGGGGAATTGATTATTATGTTTGTTGATTTGGTATTTTGGTTCTGGCCTATTCTGATATCTAGTTCATTTTTGTGATTCTTGTTATCTGAATTCCGATTCTTCTATTGCTATCTATGTTCTGATGTGTTCTAAAAATAAAAAAAATTTAAAAAAATCACTTTTTTTACACTTTGTTTAATCATTATTGGCGATTGATTGTAAAAAAAAAAAAAAAGCATGGCTTTTACACACATACAACCTTATGTTGTGAGCTTTTGGGCTGATGAGCATTCCTATAGTATGCTTCATTTCTTTCTTGGTGTGATTGTCATGTATAGTTGATTTTTCTAGAACTTGCATTGTTATTCGTATCTCTGTTAAACCATTGATGAATTGGATGTTCTGAATCGAAATATGGGTAATTAGGTTTAAGTCACTTTCTTTAACATGATTAATCATTTGCTTCAAGCCTACCCTGTATCTTTTACCCTTAGTGAGCCATCTTTGTGCCTTGGCCTTTTCATTGAAAATTTTTGCCACACTACAAGCCATGCTCGTTGATATAATCCATTGAATTTTGAGTCGAAGATCATATAAACATGTCCCACTTAGCTCTTATTCATGTCATTGGAATAGATTGCCTAAATTTGAACTTTTGTAAAGCTTGAGTGTTGTTTTCCTCATCTTTCAAAAAAAAAAAACATTCAATCAAAAAAAAAAAAGAGAAAAGGTGAGGAATACAAGATTTTTTATATATTCGTGAAATAAGTATTCGAGGCAATCTTGAGTTATTAGTTGATTGAGCTAAGTGTGAAGATTTGACTCTGTTAACCAATATATCCCTTTTATCATACCTTACCTCAGTTGGCTACATATTCTCAGTTACACACCCTCCCATGATCCTTCCATTCAATTTCATTCATTGGTAATATAGATATGATATATTTGCAAGCCTATGGTAAAAGTCTTCTTTGCATTGACACGATAGTTCACTTATATATGTTTATAGCTTATACACTTTTGAGTGACATGAGTGAACCATTTGTGAGGGTGTATGATCTTATGCATTTTGGATTCAATTCAATTGTTGGTATGATTAACTATGTGTTGCTAAGAGTGATTTTACTGAAAAAAAAAAGACACTCTTAATGTGGATGAGCAAATGAGGAAGTGGATGTTTGATTGTTGTTGATATGTCTTGAACCACACGTCCCCGGCCCGACGGTATGCAGTATTGGGCCTTAAGCCCAATTTCGGTGTTTTATCTCAGTTCTATATATATGGTCTTCGAGATCTGTAATCTGTAACATATACCGTACAATAAAATCTGTTCTCCTCTCTGCCCGTGGACGTAGCCAATTTATTGGTGAACCACGTAAATCTTGTATCTTCTTTACGTTTCATATTTCTTGTTTATGCTCTATAATCCTATTCTATCACAACAAACTGGTATCAGAGCCTGGTCGTTTCGATCAGGGTATTTTCCGCACTGTTAGGGTTTTTTAGAGCCAATCAAGAATGTCTGCTTTCAACGTAAAGGTTGACAAATTCACCGGGAGAAATAGTTTTGGCTTATGGCAGATCAAGATGCGATCTCTGCTGAAGCAGCAGGGTTTGTGGGCGCTGCTATCAGGAAAACCTAAATCTGAGGATGCAAATGAAGAAGAGTGGAATACCCTAGAAGAAAAGGCCCACTCGACTATCATGCTATGTCTGTCTAACGATGTTATCATCGAGGTTGCGGATCAGGAAACTGCCGATGGTCTCCGGAAGAAATTAGAGAGTCTCTACATGACGAAGTCTCTAACCAACAAATTGCTTCTGAAGCAACGTCTGTTATGTTTACGCATGCAGGAAGGTACACCCCTTCGGGATCATCTAGATAAATTAAACAAAATTCTACTAGATTTGCGTAATATTGATGTTAAAGTAGAAGATGAGGACGCTGCTTTAATTCTGTTAGTATCTTTGCCTGAATTGTATGAGAATTTTGTTGAATCGTTTATTACTGGGAAAGATACTCTGTCTCTGGAAGATGTTCGATCTGCCCTCCACAGCAGAGAAGACCGTCAACAGGTAACTGGCTCGGCAACAGAAAATCAGGCATCTGGGCTGTTTGTCACGGGTAAGGGACAAAAGAAATCTGGAAAGAAAAGTGGGAAGCCGAATCAGAAAGGTTCAAAAGGTCCTAAACCCGATGACATCTGCAATTACTGTAAAGAACCAGGGCACTAGAAGAATGATTGTCCTAGGAAGAAGAGGAAACAGGAGAAGAAAGAGGGTGTCGGCGGTTCTGCAGCTGTTGCAGAAACTAATACAAATTCTGAAGATGATCTGGCCTTGGTTGCAGCTGGACAGTCACATCGTAATGATGTGTGGGTTCTTGATTCTGGGGCATCATATCATATTTGTCCTAACAGGGAGTTCTTCTCGACCTATGAGCAGATAGATGGATGAAATGTTACCATGGCTAACAGTGCTGCCTGCAAGGTGGTTGGGATTGGCTCGGTCAGGATACGGACACATGATGGGGTATTTTGCACCTTGAATGAAGTCAGGCATGTTCCACAGATGATGAAAAATCTGATATCATTGAGTCTCCTAGATAGCAAGGGTTTCAGTTTCAAAGGTGAAGGTGGAGTTATGTATGTCTGTCAAGGTTCAAAGGTGGTTCTGACAGGCTTGAAACGTGGCACCTTATATTATCTGCGAGGTTCCACTATGACAGGTTCTGCTGATGTTGCATCATCTGAGGTTCAGACCATGGATATGACCAGGCTGTGGCATATGAGGCTCGGTCATATGGGAGAAAGAGGGATGCAGATTTTGTCAAAGCGGGATCTTCTTTCTGGGCATAAAGTGCAGAGTCTTGAATTCTGCGAACATTGTGTTTTTGGGAAGCTTCATCGCAGCAAGTTTCCAAAGAAGGCAGTTCATCAGACCAAGGGGACTCTTGACTACATTCATATGGATTGTTGGGGTCCGTCACGTGTTGAGTCTATTGGAGGCCACAGATATTTTGTGTCTATGATTGATGACTACTCTAGGATGACTTGGGTAATTATGATGAAACACAAAAGTGAAGCTTTCAAGAAATTCAAGCAGTGGAAAGCGTTGGTAGAAAATCAGACTGGGAAGAAGAAGATCAAGCGACTGCGAACTAATAATGGCCTGGAGTTCTGTTCGTCTGAGTTCAACGAGTTCTGCAAGGATGCAGGGATTGCTCGACACCACACTATTCGACATACACCGCAGCAGAATGGTGTGGCAGAGTGCATGAATCAGACATTGCTGGAGAGAACGAGATGCATGCTCTCGAATGCTGGTTTGGCTAGAAAGTTCTGGGCAGAAGTAGTAAACACGGCGTGCTATCTGATCAACCGTGGTCCTCACACTAGCATTGATTGCAAGACACCTTATGAGGTATGGTCTAATAAACTTGCAGATTATTCACTGTTAAAGGTTTTTGGTTGTAATGTTTACTATCATGTTAGTGAGGGTAAATTAGAGCCAAGAGCTAAGAAGGGTACATTTGTTGGTTTCGGGGATGGAGTTAAGGGATATAGAATCTGGTCACCTTCAGAGAATAGAGTTATATTCAGTAGGAATGTGATTTTTGATGAGAATTCTATGCTTAACCCCACTGTGAAGTCCATTTGTACATAAAATTGTAGTAGTGTTGATAAACAGGTGGAGCTGCAAGTCACTCTCGATGAGTGTAAATCACAACTCCAAGGTGGAGAAGATCAACATACTACAGCTGAAAGTGCAAGTTCAGATGTTCATCCAGAAGCTCGCCAGACAAGCATAGCGGTTGATAGAGTTAGGAGAACAGGTGTGAAGCCTCCTGTGCGGTATGGTTTTGAGGATATGGTTACTTACGCATTACAAGTCGCTGACGAGGTGGAAGAGGAAGAACCATCTGCAGGTGAACCATTCACATACAGAGAGGCTGTTTCAGGTAGTGAGTCGGCCCAATGGCTCGCTGCAATGAGAGAAGAGATGGAATCACTTGCCAAGAATGAGACTTGGGAGCTGGTCAAACGGCCTAAGGAGAGAAAGATTGTTACTTGCAAATGGATATTCAAGAAGAAAGAAGAAACCACACCTGGTGAGGGTGTGAGATACAAGGCTCGGCTAGTTGCAAGAGGGTTCACACAGAAGGAGGGGGTTGACTATAATGAGATATTCTCACCAGTGGTAAGACATACTTCCATCAGAGTGTTACTAGCAATGGTTGCACATCAAGATTTAGAACTTGAGCAACTAGATGTGAAGACAGCTTTTCTACATGGAAAGCTCGAAGACGATATCTACATGACTTAGCAGAGGGGTTCCAGGTTCTGGGGAAGGAAGATTATGTTTGCAAGTTGATGAGGTCTTTATATGGGCTAAAGCAGTCTCCAAGACAGTGGTATAAGAGGTTTGACAGTTACATGATCCAGTTGGGATACAACAGGAGTCCGTATGATTGTTGTGTGTATCACAACAAAGCTGATGATGGTTCCATGATCTATCTCATCCTGTATGTGGATGATATGCTCATAGCTGCGAAGTCCAAGTCTGATATTCAAAAGTTGAAGGATCTGCTCAGTGCTGAGTTCGATATGAAGGATTTGGGTGCTGCCAAGAAAATTCTGGGTATGGAGATATATAGGGAAAGAGAGAAGAAGAAGCTTTTCTTGTCACAGAAGAGTTACATTCAGAAGATCTTGTCTAGATTTGGCATGTCTACCGCCAAGCCTATTGATACTCCAAGTGCTACAAATATTCATTTATCCACTGATTATGCACCGAAATCTATAGCTGAGCAGGTGTACATGTCTCAAGTCCCATACTCTAATGCAGTAGGGAGTTTGATGTATGCTATGGTCTGCACTAGACCAGATCTTGCACATGCTGTTAGTGTTGTCAGCAGGTTCATGGGACAACTTGGAAAGGAGCATTGGCAAGCTGTGAAGAGGATTTTCCGTTATCTCAGAGGTACGTCTGATGTTGGTCTCATTTATGGAGGTGATGCTCACGTTTTTGTGACTGGTTATTCTGATTCTGACTATGCTGGAGATGTTGATAGTAGAAGATCTATGACTGGTTATGTTTTCACTCTTGGTGGTTCTGTTGTTAGTTGGAAGGCAACTCTGCAGGCTACAGTTACTTTGTGTACAACTGAAGCAGAGTATATGGCACTGACAGAAGCTGCTAAAGAGGGAGTTTGGTTGAAAGGGCTTGTAGGTGATCTTGGTCTACAACATGATCAAGTTATTGTATTCTGTGACAGTCTGAGTGCAATCTGTTTGACCAAGGATCAGGTCCATCATGAGAGGACCAAGCATATTGATGTGAGGTATCATTTTCTGAGGAATGAGCAGAGAATCAAGGTGATGAAAGTAGGTACTGCTGATAATCCTGCTGACATGTTCACCAAGCCGGTCCCACATAGCAAGTTTCAACATTGTTTGGACTTGCTAAACGTCACAAGCTGTTAGATACCCAAGGAGGGCAAATCTGAGGCAGAAAGGAAGAGTCTGTTCATCTGGTATTGTAATGATGCATCTGCAAGGAAGATTCAAGTCAAGGTGGAGATTGTTGTTGATATGTCTTGAATCACACGCCCCCGGCCCGACGGTATGCAGTATTGGGCCTTAAGCCCAATTTCGGTGTTTTATCTCAGTTCTATATATATGGTCTTTGAGATCTGTAA
Source organism: Caryopteris x clandonensis (assembly GCA_028749325.2). Lineage (NCBI taxonomy): Eukaryota > Viridiplantae > Streptophyta > Magnoliopsida > Lamiales > Lamiaceae > Caryopteris > Caryopteris x clandonensis. Next base: position 3,173,702 of record JAPYKT020000024.1, on the reverse strand, counting down.
TCTGTAACATATACCGCACAATAAAATCTGTTCTCCTCTCTGCCCGTGGACGTAGCCAATTTATTGGTGAACCACGTAAATCTTGTATCTTCTTTACGTTTCCTGTTTCTTGTTTATGCTCTATAATCCTATTCTGTCACAACATTGATTACATGGGAACATGAACATGAGCTTAAATATATGCTTGAGGACAAGCATTGTTTAGGTGTGGGGGAATTTGATAGGATATATTTTATCTAAATTTCTTTATCTTATTTCCCTTGCTTTTGGTTTATAATCATGCTTAGTTCTTGAGTTTTGATTAAAGATTGTGTTTTGTAGGGAAATTGGATGGATTGATGTATTTTGGATATAAAATGGTGGATTTGAAGATGTGAAAGGACCAGCCAAAGTTCTTACGTAAGGCGTGGGCACGCCTTACCGTCAGATTTGAAGATGTGCTGGTACCAGCCAAAGTTTTTATGAGGATTTGAATATAACTGCCCACTCTTAATTCTCCACTAAGTGATGGCAGTTACGTTTGATTTATGAGGATAATTATTGTTAGAATTAGTGGGTGGTAGGAGAGACTATATATATAAGGGAGTTATGGAGAGAAGAGGGAGCTAGAATTTGATACTCTTTTAATTTTTATTTTTGTTGCAATTCTCCATGGAAGGCTAAGCTTCATCTTTTCATCCAAGGGAATTACAGAAGGCTATGTTCATCCGAATTATGAGATCTAAGTAGTTTTTATTTGTTCTTTCATTTTCTTCATTCATATATCTTCCGTGTGCGATAAATCTTATTGTTTTGATGATTGAATGAGTGGCCATTCTTTTGACTGTTGAAACAATATGTTGCCAATTAGATTGTTAAACTCGTAATTGTTTAACCATTCTAATATAAGTGGTACAATAACATGATTATTTGAACCAATCTGTTATGGAGATATATGATCTAGCTTAAATAAACCTATATGTGTGTTTGTTGGCAAGAATTGGTGGTCTCTCTCTACCTAATGCTATTGGTAAATTAAATTCTATGATCGTATCTAGAATTGTTTATTGATAAGGGAAATATTTAGAGGTCGTACCCTGATTATCGAACAACTAAGGAGAGATAGGTTGTTTTGTTCGTACCAGCAACTATAACCAATTTAATGATTGAATGAAAGAACCATATTTGCATTCATGATCGATTCTACGAACATATTCTGAAGTTAACCCTTGGTTGAATTTATTTAAACTGAATTTCACTCACATTACATATTGTTCTTGCTCAATTGAATATTGCTATTCACCAAACCTCAAAACTACCAATCTCTGTGGATACGATCCTTGTTCATCACTATCACAAATCCTTAAGAATAAGTGTTTTATTATTTGTTGGTCTCGACAGCCAACAAAATGATGAAAACTCTAACTTCCAACACGGTGCAATTTCAACAAAACATGCAACAATTCCAGCAAGAAACCTAATCTAGCATCAAAAATCTTGAAACATAAATTAGCCAGCTAGCTACCACCGTAAGTCGCTTGGAAAATCAGAATAGTGGGAAACTGCCTTCTCAGCCCGAGATAAATCCAAGAAATGTAAGTGCTATTACACTAAGTAGTGGAAAGCAACTTGGAGAGCTTAACAAGCCCGGGTTCACTGTGAAAGATGCAAAGGAAAAGAAGGTTGATGTTGAAGACACTGACATTGGGTCAACCAATGTGGAACCTGCCGTGCAACTGGACACTAGGTCACCTAGTGTGGAACCTGCTGTACAACTGGATACTGGGTTGCCCAGTGTGGAATTGTCTACCCATGGGAATAAGGTAAATCAATCTGTTTATTCTCTTATTAGGACTAATCTATTGCATTTTCCATCTAGAATTCACAGGGGTACAAATGAGAATAAAGAGAAACAGGTTCTTGACGTTTTTTGAAAGGTGGAGATCATCATCCCATTAATCGACGCTGTCAAGAAAATCCCGACATATGCAAAATTCCTCAAAGACTTATGCACCAACAAGCGTAAATTGAAGGGGAACGAGAAGGTACTCATGAGAGAAAATAGCTCGACAATTTTTCAAAAGAAACTTCCCCAAAAGCGCAAGGACCCAGGTATGTTTGTGATCCCTTGTAGAATTGGAAATATTAGGATTGAAAAAGCCATGTTGGACTTGGGGGTCTCAATAAATGTTATGCCACGTTCAATATATAATTCTTTAAATTTAGAAATATTGAAAAATACTGGGGTGGTTATCAATTGGCTGATTGTAGCAGTGCTTATCCAGATGGAGTAATTGAGGATGTTTTGGTACAAGTTGGTGAACTTGTATTCCCTGCTGATTTTTATGTCCTTGATATGGAGGGTGACCCTTTCATTGCCAAACCTATATTGTTAGGGAGACAATTTTTTGAACACCTCCCAAACAAAGATAGATGTTTGTGAGGGTACCCTCACTATGAAATTTGATGGTCAAATGATTAAATTTAATATTTATGATGCCATGAAATTTCCAGATGATGCTGGAGCTGTATTTGTTATTAGTATTATTGACCCTCTTGTGCAGGAAGTGTTTGAGTTAAACTACGGGGATGAATTAGAGGTTGTATTGACTAAGAGCTTGGATGCCAACAAGGATGAGATTTTTGAGTTACATTGTTGATTGACCGAAATTGTAGCCACATTCCAAGTAGCACGCCCGCTTCCACCCAGGTATGAGGTATGTTTCATCAAGTTGCCTAAATCTAACCAGAAGATTTTAGCCTCTATTTTGTAGGCACCTGAACTTGAACTGAAACCTCTTCCCGATCACTTGAAATATGTTTACCTTAGGGAGAATGATACTTTACATATTATTGTCTCGGCAAAATTAAATAGAATTCAGGAGAAAACACTGGTGGATGTGTTAAAGGAGAATAAAGAAGCCATTAGATGGACCATAGTCGATGTACGTGGAATCAGCCCATCATTATGTATGCACCAAATTCTTCTAGAAGATGAATACAAACCCACCAGAGACGCACAACGCCGGTTAAATTCTCCAATGATGGAAGTGGTCAAGAAGGAGATTCTTAAACTTCTAGATGATGGTATTATTTATACAATTTCAGATAGTAAGTGGGTGAGTCCCACTCAGGTGGTACCAAAAAAATCTGGAGTAACCGTAGTCGAAAATAAAGAAGGTGAGGTAGTACCAACTCGAATACAAACTGGTTGGCGGGTTTGTATTGATTATCGTAAGTTGAATGCAATAACCTGAAATGATCATTTTCCCCTCCCTTTTATAATTAATTTTGACATGCCCCGACAGTATGGTCAATAATATATGTGGTAATGCTAAAAAATTAAATAAAAATATACTATTTTTATTTTTTCAGCTGGACTGTCAGTTTGATCGATTCGACCAAATGAACTGGCATTCGATAGATCAACCCATTCAAATATATTGAATTTTAAAATATATTAATTAATTATAATAGAAAAAACAAAAGGGAAAAAAGAATTTGATAAATCAAGAGTTTACATTAAGAATAATAGAGAAACAGATTAGGAGAATATATAAATTGGATATATGTATGTATGCATGTATCCTTGCTGAAGATGGCGTTTAAATTAAGTCTTTGTGGCATTAAAATATCAGCAGATAATAGATTGAATAGACCACTTCACCAACTTTGATTTCAATAATAAACCACATTCTCATTTATTATAAATGTAGAATTACAAGTACATTAGTTGTATGCCAAACATCTTCTAAAATTCACTGCTTCTTCCATACATTATAAGTCAAAGCTAGTTTCTTCAAGGATGTTGCGTGGCAAGTTCAACCGTGAAAGGTCAGACCTTGATTAGCTAAATATTTTTTTCGTTCAAGAAAAAGTACCTACTTATATAAATGAAACTCTTTCTTAAAGACGAATGGAGTACTATTATTATGGTGTAATTATGGTGATAGAAGTAAAAAGATGGGGATGGAAATGGGATGAAGAAGGCAGTAAGGTAAATTAGCATAATATTAGTAGAATAGTAAATAAACGTATTGTTTACATAACTTCCAGTGGTGGGGGAGTCGGTGAAGGCCTCAAATAACTAGGAAGAGGTGGCGACGAACTGTGAGGTGGTGGTGGAGAACTTAGTAGCGGTGGAGATGGATAAAACAGTCTCTATTTATATAGGCTTAAGTTGTTAAAGCAATTTCTCATATGGATCGGCTGACGTAGCGGAAAATAGATAGAGCACCAGATGAATATTCAAATACAAAGGAATAGATACCTTGACACTACGTGTACTAGGTGTATTACCTTCAAAGAAAAATTCCCCAATTTTATTATCCAAAATTAAAAAAAAAAATGAATCCTTCAGGAAAGCAAAACAACAAACATAAATAGTAGCCTCCAATCCTACTCTTCTACATAAATAGTAGCCTCCAATCCTACTCTTGCCCATGTAAGGGACTGAAGGAAATAAAAAGCCAACAGTCACGGCCAACCAAAATTAACTAAAATTAAATGAGTTTTACATTATTTGTGGATTCAAGATTTAATTGTTTGCGCCATCATTCTCCCTCACTAGAGAGAGATTCGCCCTTGAATCTAAGAGGTCTTCAAGCTCGTCCTCGCTGTCACCAGAAAAATGGCACCAAATGTTTGACGTTAAAGACATCCAAGGTGCGGATGTGAAGAGAGAGCTTCAATTGATAGGCATTGCGATTCACCTTTTCAATAATTTCAAACAGTCCAATTTTGCGAGCTTCCAGTTTATTATATTCATGTGCTGGATAGCGATCTTTAGTGAGCACCGCCATACGAAATCACCAACTTGAAACTCCATGTGACGTCGGTGCACATACTTGTTATTGGACTCGATCAGCTTTGCCTGCATAGTTTTGTGAGTAAGGCATAAGCTTTCAATTAAATCAACTCCACGTGCATCAGCCCAGATCGGCGAAGGCAAAGCAAAGAGATCCAAAGACCCTCAAGGTATGATCGCATACACAATTTGAAATGGACAAAGGGTTGTGCTGCAGTTTACAACACTATTATGCAAAAATTCAGCCTAATTAAGATGCTAATCCCATGATTTCAAGTGTTCATCCACTAGGCAACGTAACAAATTTCCAAGCGAACGATTTACCACCTCAGTTTGCCCATCGGTTTGAGGATGATAGGTGCTGCTGAAATCTAATATGTATTTTCCATTCTCAATAACTATTCCAAAAGTAACTCAAGAATCTTGTGTCACGATCCAAGATAATAGAAGAGGGGAGTCCATGTAGACGATAAATTTCTCAAAAGAACAATTGTGCCACATGCATAGCATCGGCAGTACGCTTGCAAGGAATGAAATACGCCATTTTTGAAATATTATCCACCACTACAAAGATAGAACCATTTCCTCACTGAGTACGGGGCAAGCCAAGAACAAAGTCCATGCTTGTGGATTTCCAAGGGATGGATGGAATAGGGAGAGACCTGTAAAGTTCCTGCATTTGATGTTGTGCCTTTATAGACTTGACAAACTCTGAACCGTGAGATAAAGTGAGTAACATCATGACGGATTGTGGGCCAAAAATACGAACGATATACAAGCTCAAGCATGCGGTCTTACCCCACATGACCTACGCTGTGTAAATCTACAATCAATTGAAGTCGCAAGCTACTTGGTGGTATACATAACCAAGTCCCCTTAAACAACAAGCCATTAAGAAGAACAAAATCCCTTTCATCACCTACCTATACTCGAAAAATTGACCCAAAAAAATTGTATGTAGGGTACAATTCACGCAATAATTCCAAGCCAGGGACCGAAACTTGTAACTCAGAAATAATTAGAGCACGGTGACTCAGAGCATCCGCTACAAGATTGGAGGTGCCCCAGTGGTGTTTTAAGACAAAAGTGAATTGCTGTAAGCAACACGTCCATGAAGCATGATAGGTGGAAAGGTTATCTTGTGTTGCCAAGTGTTGTGGTTCGAGTAGAGAATGAACTCACATTGGAAGAGATAGTGCCGCCAATTGCAAACCGCATGGACAATGGCATATAATTCTTTGTCATATGTACTATATCAACAGCGGAGGCCTGATAATTTTTCACTAAAACAGGCAGCAGGTCGTGCTTCCTGACACAACATGACACCAATCCCTGCTTTTGAAGCATCACTAGACAATTCCAAAGGCTTCTCAAAGTTAGGTAAAAGCAGCACGAGGGCCTTGGTTAATTTCTGTTTAATGTTTGAAAAAGCATGCTCGGCTTCAGGCATCCACTGATAGGATATACGTCCAATACAATCAGTGACAGGTACTATAATAGCACTGAAGTGTGGAACAAATCACCTGTAAAATGATGCAAGGACGTGAAAAATCCTTACTTCACTGATTCTTGAAGGGGAAGACCATTCCTTTATTATTGCCACCTTCGAATTATCCACGTGAATACCATCTCCTGAAATTATGTATAGAGGAAAAAACACCAATTCCACACAAAAAGGCATTTTTTGGGAGTAGCAAAACATTTCTGCATGTAAAATTTGTAAGATAGCTCGGACATGAGATACATGGTCTGTAATTAAATGATGATAAATTAATATGTCATCGAAATAAACTACAACACACATACCAATTAGAGCTCGAAGGGTTTGATTCATCACTCGATTGAATGTACGCGGTCAATTAGAGAGGCCGAAAGGCATTACAAGCCATTCAAAAAGTCCCTCACGAGTCTTAACATTATTTTTCATTCATCACCCGGCCATATATGAATTTGGTTATATCCACTACGAAGGTCCAATTTACTAAAGACGGAAGCACAACTCAACTGATCAAGGAGATCATCCAATCTCAGAATAGGAAATCTTTAGCGTACGGTTATTTTTTTTATAGCTTGACTATTCATACACATTCTCCATGAAGAATATGATTTTGGAATAAACAATGTGAGTACGACACATGGGCTCATGCTCTCACGAACCATGCCACATATGATAAATTCTTCAACCTGTCCCTGCAATTCAGCATGCTCAATGGAACTCATTCTATAGTGTGCCCATTAGGGAGTGAAGCACTGGGTATCAAGTCAATTTGGTGTTGTATGTCACGTAAAGGAGGTAACTCATCAGGTAACTCGACTGGGAATACATCGAAGAATTTTGAAAGAAGCTCTTGCATCTCTTGGGCTAGTGTAGATATGGAAATCGAGCTTTCAATACCCAAAATTAGTACTGTGAGTGGTGCAGATGGACTTCATGCATGAATTCCACACGTGAAAGAAAGAAAACGCTATCGCCGGGAGATTGTGCATTGGGCAAGAAAGGATGCAGAACAATTTTTGTGCTATCAAATGTAAAACTATATGTATTTAGATGACCATCATGCATAACAGAATGATCGACCTGCCACGGGCGATCCAAAGAATGTCATAAGCATCCATCGGAACAATATCGCACCACGTCGAGTCCCTGTATTTCACTCCAATCAAAAGTGGTAGAAGGAGACGTTGATCAACAGTGATTGAATTCCCACGCTAAATCCATGCCAGTGTATACGGATATGGATGCGCTCTGTAGGTAGGTTTAGGTTTGCAGCAGCGTCAGATGCTATAACATTTTCCTCAGGTAACAATGCAATCGGTTCAGAATCATAAATCGGAGGTCCATCATATTCAGGGCATTCATTGTCATCCCCAAGTCGCATATGTTTTCCATGGGCACGTGCGTAGGTTATACATCTATGACCCATTTCACCATAGCCATAAAAACGTACGATGGCTACCTAGGCTAGCGCAAGATCATTTGAGGTTGAAGCAGGCATAGGAGGCTGAGGAATCGATTGTTCTTGTGTAAACGAAACCAATTGCGGTGGTGACCCAGAGGACAATCTGCTAGACCTCGAAGGGCGACGAACATTTTGTTGTTCTAAGAGTAATGCTCGCTGATGTGCATAAGAAACCGATATTGGAGCAATCAAATTAAGAGTGTCTTGAAGTTGAACTTTCAATCTACTAATATATCGAGAAATAAATTGAGATTGTGAATCATGAATATCAATACGGGACAGTAATTGGTAAATTCATCAGTATAGGCATCAATATATCGGTTTTCTTGTCGAATATTATGCAAACACTGGTAAAAAGTTGTCTCATAAGTAAAGGCATAAATTCACGTTCCAGATGTTTGCGAAATTTAGACCATGATGTAATGTGAGGTTTACCTTAGCGTTGACGCATTAACTTGGTTTGTTGCCACAGGGACATGTACGACTGCAAAAACGAGTTGCTACCAATAGTCATCAGGGACCGATTTGAACACCAACAACTCTTCGATTGCATTGATCCAATCTATAAAGTCAGATTGATCGAGGCCACCAGTGAAATCAGAGATTTCAAGTTTAAAACCCATCTCCCAACATCGATCATCATCCCTTTGAAAACCATGTTGTCGAGGTAAAGGAGTGAACGGATTAACTATCGAGACACTACCGTCGTCATCCATGTCCGAAAATTCCAAGGGAGACCTGGCACGCGGGGCCTCTTGCTGATTGCGCCTAGCATTATGATGGGGTCGTTCCGAATGTGGGTCTTGTCGAACAGCTGGCAAGGCAGCGGTGACAGTTAAGTGAAGATCTTCGAGTCCTACCGTGAGGGCGGCAACCTGATCGCGCAAATAAGAAACCTCTTCATCACGTCGGGTTTTTGTATTAGCGGTGGCGTCAACAGGTGGCTGACGGTGGGA